>CAKXYN010000225.1:0-1391785 GCA_935064755.1 Tragelaphus eurycerus | reverse complement strand
CACTTTGCCAGCAAAGGTTCGCCTAGTCAAGGCTATGGTCTTTCCTGTGGTCATGTATGGATGTGAGAGCTGGACTGTGAAGAAGGCTGAGCGCTGAAGAATTGATGCTTTTGAAGTGTGGTGTTGGAGAAGACTCTTGAGAGTGCCTTGGAGTGCAAGGAGATCCAACCAGTCCATTCTGAAGGAGATCAGCCCTGGGATTTCTTTGGAAGGAATGATGCTAAAGCTGAAACTCCAGTATTTTGGCCACCTCATGCAAAGTGTTGACTCATTGGAAAAGACTCTGATGCTGGGAGGAGTCAGAGGGGGCAGGAGGAGAAGGGGACGACAGAGGATGAGAGGCTGGATAGCATCACTGACTTGATGGATGTGAGTCTGAGTGTCCTCAGGGAGTTGGTGATGGACAGGGAAGCCTGGCGTGCTGGGATTCATGGGGTCACAAAGAGTTGGACACGACTGAGCGACTGATCTGGTCTGATGCTACTGGAGATCAGTGGAGAAATAACTCCAGAAAGATGGACGGATGGAGCCAAAGGAAATAGAACACAAAGTTGTGGATATGACTGATGATAGAAGCAATGTCCAATACTGTAAAGAGCAATATTGATAAGAACCTGGAATGTTAGGTCCATGAATCAAGGCAAATTGGAAGTGGTCATAAAGGAGATGGAAAGAGTGGACGTCAACATTCTAGAAATCAGCAAACTAAAATGGACTGGAATGGGGGAATTTAACTCATATGACCGTTATATCTACTATTGTGGGCAGGAATCCCTTAGAAGAAATGGAGTAGCCATCATAGTCAAGAAAAGAGTCTGAAATGCAGTACTTGGATGCAATCTCCGAAACGACAGAATGATGTCTGTTCATTTCCAAGGCAAACCATTCAATATCACGGTAATCCAAGTCTATGCTCCGACCAGTAATGTAGAAGAAGCTGAAGTTGAACGGTTCTATGAAGACCTACAAGACCTTTTAGAACTAACACCTCCCCCCAAAACATGTCCTTTTTATTATAGGGGACTGGAATGCAAAAATAAGAAGTCAAGAAACACCTGGAGTAACAGGCAAACCTTGCGTTGGAGTACAGAATGAACTAGGGCAAAGGCTAATAGAATTTTGCCAAGAAACCACACTGGTCATAGCAAACATCCTCTTCCAAAAACACAAGAGAGGACTCTACACATGGACATCACGAGCTGGCCGACACTGAGATCAGATTGATTATATTCTTTGCACCCAAAGATGGAGAAGCTCTATATAGTCAGCAAAAACAAGACCAAGAGCTGACTGTGGCTCAGAACATAAACTATTTATTGCCAAATTCAGACTTAAATTGAAGAAAGAGGGGGAAACCACTAGACCATTAAGGTATAACCTAAATAAAATCCCTTATGATTACACAGTGAAAGTGAGAAATAGACTTAAGGGACAAGATCTGATAGACAGAGTGCATGATGAACTATGGAAGGAGGTTCGTGACATTGTATACGAGACAGGGATCAAGACCATCCCCGTGGAAAAGAAAGGCAAAAAACCAAAATGGCTATCTGAGGAGGCCTTATAAATAGCTGTGAAAAGAAGAGAAGTGAAAAACAAAGGAGAAAAGGAAAGATATACCCATTTGAATGCAGAGTTCCAAAGAATAGCAAGAAGAGATACGAAAGCCTTCCTCAGTGATCAGTGTAAAGAAATAGAAAAAACGAATAGAATGGGAAAGACTAGAGATATCTTCAAGAAAATTAGAGATACCAAGGGAACATTTCATGCAAAGATGAGCTCAATAAAGGACAGAAATGGTATGGACCTAACAGAAGCAGAAGATATTAAGAAGAGGTGGCAAGAATACACAGAAGAACTGTACAAAAAATATCTTCATAGCCCAGATAATCATGATGGTGTGATCCCTCACACTCACCTAGAGCCAGACATCCTGGAATGTGAAGTCAAGTGGGCCTTAGGAAGCATCACTATGAACAAAGCTAGTGGAGGTGATAGAATTCCAGTGGAGCTATTTCAAATTCTAAAAAACGATCCTGTGAAAGTGCTGCACTCAATATGCCAGCAAATTGGGAAAACTAAACAATGGCCACAGGATTGGAAAAGGTCAGTTTTCATTCCAATCCCATAGAAAGGCAATGCCAAAGAATGCTCAAACTACCGCATGATTGCACTCATTTCACACGCTAGAAAACTAACACTCAAAATTCTCCAAGTCAGGCTTCAGCAATATGTGAACTGTGAAATTCCAGATGTTCAAGCTGGTTTTAGAAAAGGCTGAGGAACCAGAGATCAAACTGCCAACTTCTGCTGGATCATCAAAAAAGCAAGAGAATTCCAGGAAAACATCTATTTCTGCCTTATTGACTATGCCAAAGCCTTTGACTGTGTGGGCCACAATAGACTGTGGGAAATTCTGAAAGAGATGGGAATACCAGACCTCCTGACCTTCCTCTTGAGAAATCTGTATGCAGGTCAGGAAGCAACAGTTAGAACTGGTCATGGAACAACAGACTGGTTCCAAATAGCAAAAGGAGTACGTCAAGGCTGTATACTGTCACCATGTTTATTTAACTTATATGCAGAGTACATCATGAGAAATGCTGGACTGGAAGAAACACAAGTTGGAATCAAGATTGCTAGGAGAAATATCAATAACCTCAGATATGCAGATGACATCACCCTTATGGCAGAAAGTGAAGAGGAACTCAAAAGCCTCTTGATGAAAGTGAAAGTGGAGAGTGAAAAGGTTGGCTTAAAGCTCAACATTCAGAAAATGAAGATCATGGCATCTGGTCCCATCACTGCATGGGAAATAGATGGAGAAACAGTGGAAACAGTGTCAGACTTTATTTTTCTGGGCTCCAAAATCACTGCAGATGGTGACTGCAGCCATGAAATTAAAAGACGCTTACTCCTTGGAAGGAAAGTTATGACCAACCTAGATAGCATATTCAAAAGCAGAGACATTACTTTACCAACAAAGGTTCGCCTAGTCAAGGCTATGGTCTTTCCTGTGGTCATGTATGGATGTGAGAGCTGGACTGTGAAGAAGGCTGAGCGCTGAAGAATTGATGCTTTTGAACTGTGGTGTTGGAGAAGACTCTTGAGAGTCCCTTGGACTGCAAGGAGATCCAACCAGTCCATTCTGAAGGAGATCAGCCCTGGGATTTCTTTGGAAGGAATGATGCTAAAGCTGAAACTCCAGTATTTTGGCCACCTTATATGAAGAGTTGACTCATTGGAGAAGACTCTGATGCTGGGAGGGATTGGGGGCAGGAGGAGAAGGGGACGGCAGAGGATGAGATGGCTGGATGGCATCACTGACTCGATGGATGTGGGTCTGAGTGACGTCCGGGCGTTGGTGATGGACAGGGAGGCCTGGCGTGCTGGGATTCATGGGGTCGCAAAGAGTCGGACACGACTGAGCGACTGATCTGATCTGATCTGATTCCTAAGTATTGTATTATTTTCATTGCAATGGTGAATGGAATTGTTTCCTTAATTTCTCTTTCTTTCCTTAATTTCTCTTTCTATTTTCTCATTATTAGTGTATAAGAATGCAAGGGATTTCTGTGTGTTGATTTTATATCCTGCAACTTTACTATATTCATTGATTAGCTCTAGTAATTTTCTAGTGTAGTCTTTAGGGTTTTCTATGTAGAGGATCATGTCATCTACAAACAGTGAGAGTTTTACTTCTTTTCCAATTTGGATTCCTTTTATTTCTTTTTCTGCTCTGACTGCTGTGGCCAAAACTTCAAAACTATGTTGAATAGTAGTGATGCAAGTGGCCACCCTTGTCTTGTTCCTGACTTTAGAGGAAATGCTTTCAATTTTTCACCATTGAGGATAATGTTTGCTGTGGGTTTGTCATACATAGCTTTTATTATGTTGAGATATGTTGTTTCTATTCCTGCTTTCTCGAGAGTTTTTATCATAAATGGATGTTGAATTTTGTCAAAGGCTTTCTCTGCATCTATTGAGATGATCATATGGTTTTTATTTTTCAATTTGTTAATGTGGTGTATTACATTGATTGATTTGCAGATATTGAAGAATCCTTGCATCCCTGGGATAAAGCCCACTTGGTCATGGTGTATGATCTTTTTAATGTGTTGTTGGATTCTGATTGCTAGAATTTTGTTAAGGATTTTTGCATCTATGTTCATCAATGATATTGGCCTGTAGTTTCCTTTTTTTGTGGCATCTTTGTCAGGTTTTGGGATTAGGGTGATGGTGGCCTCATAGGATAAGTTTGGAAGTTTATCTTCCTCTGCAATTTTCTGGAAGAGTTTGAGTAGGATAGGTGTTAGCTCTTCTCTAAATTTTTGGTAGAATTCAGCTGTGAAGCCGTCTGGACCTGGGCTTTTGTTTGCTGGAAGATTTCTGATTACAGTTTCAATTTCTGTGCTGTTAAGATTTTCTATTTCTTCCTGGTTCAGTTTTGGAAAGTTGTACTTTTCTAAGGATTTGTCCATTTCTTCCACGTTGTCCATTTTATTGGCATATAATTGCTCATAGTAGTCTCTTATGATCCTTTGTATTTCTGTGCTGTCTGTTGTGATCTCTCCATTTTCATTTCTAATTTTATTGATTTGATTTTTCTGCCTTTGTTTCTTGATGAGTCTGGCTAATGGTTTGTCAGTTTTATTTATCCTTTCAAAGCTTTTGGCTTTGTTGATTTTTTGCTATGGTCTCTTTGTTTCCTTTGCATTTATTTCTTCCCTATTTTTAAAGAATTCTTTCCTTCTACTAACCCTGGGGTTCTTCATTTCTTCCTTTTCTAGTTACTTTAGGTGTAGAGTTAGGTTAATTATTTGACTTTTTTTCTTGTTTCTTGAGGTATGCCTGTATTGCTATGAACCTTCCACTAGCACTGCTTTTACAGGGTCCTACAGGTTTTGGGTTGTTGTGTTTTAATTTTCATTCATTTCTATGCATGGATAGGAAGAATCAATATAGTAAAAACGAGTATACTACCCAAAGCAATCTATAGATTCAATGCAATCCCTATCAAGCTACCAACTATTTTTCACAGAGCTAGAACAAATAATTTCACAATTTGTATGGAAATCCAAAACACCTCGAATAGCCAAAGCAATCTTGAGAAAGAAGAATGGAACTGGAGGAATCAACCTGCCTGACTTCAGGCTCTACTACAAAGCCACAGTCATCAAGACAGTATGGTACTGGCACAAAGACAGAAATATAGATCAATGGAACAAAATAGAAAGCCCAGAGATAAATCCATGCACATATGGACACCTTATCTTTGACAAAGGAGGCAAGAATATACAATAGAGAAAAGACAATCTCTTTAACAAGTGGTGCTGGGAAAACTGGTCAACCACTTGTAAAAGAATGAAACTAGAACACCTTCTAACACCATACACAAAAATAAACTCAAAATGGATTAAAGACCTAAATGTAAGACCAGAAACTATAAAACTCCTAGAGGAGAACATAGGCAAAACACTCTCTGCCATACATGCAGGATCCTCTATGACCCACCTCCAAGAATATTGAAAATAAAAGTAAAAATAAACAAATGGGACCTAATTAAAATTAAAGGCTTCTGCACAACAAAAGAAACTATAAGCAAGGTGAAAAGATAGCCTTCAGAACGGGAGAAAATAATAGCAAACGAAGCAACTGACAAAGAACTAATCTCAAAAATATACAAGCAACTCCTGCAGCTCAATTCCAGAAAAATAAATGACCCAATCAAAAAATGGGCCAAAGGAGTAAACAGACATTTCTCCAAAGAAGACATACAGATGGCTAACAAACACATGAAAAGATGCTCAACATCATTCATTATCAGAGAAATGCAAATCAAAACCACAATGAGGTACCATTTCATGCCAGTCAGAATGGCTGCGATCCAAAAGTCTACAAGCAATAAATGCTGGAGAGGGTGTGGAGAAAAGGGAACCCTCTTACACTGTTGGTGGGCATGCAAACTAGTACAACCACTATGGAGAACAGTGTGGAGATTCCTTAAAAAACTGGAAATAGAACTGCCTTATGATCCAGCAATCCCACTGCTGGGCATACACACTGAGGTAACCAGAATTGAAAGAGACACGTGTACCCCAATGTTCATCACCTGGACATCTAGGACATGGAAGCAACCTAGATGTCCATCAGCAGATGAATGGATAAGAAAGCTGTGGTGCATATACACAATGGAGTATTACTCAGCCATTAAAAATAATGCATTTGAATCAGTTCTAATGAGGTGGGATGAAACTGGAGCCTATTATACAGAGTGAGGTAAGCCAGAAAGAAAAATACCAATACAATATACTAACACCTATATATGGAATTTATAAAGGTAATGATAACCCTGAATGCAAGACAGCAAAAGAGACACAGATGTGTAGAATAGTCTTTTGGACTCTGTGGGAGAGGGAGAGGGTGGGATGATTTGGGAGAATGGCATTGAAACATGTATAATATCTTATAAGAAACAAATCGCCAGTCCAGATTTGATGCAGGATACAGGATGCTTGGGGATGCTGCACTGGCATGACCCAGAGGGATGGTATGGAGAGGGAGGTGGGAGGGGGGTTCAGGATGGGGAACACGTGTTATACCTGTGGCGGATTCATGTTGATGTATGGCAAAACCAATACAATATTTTAAAGTAATTAGCCTCCAATTAAAATAAATAAATTTATATAAAAAAATAAAGACAATCCCAAATGGGTGCTAAATGCAAAAAAAAAAAAAAAAAGAAAAGAAAAGAAAGAAAAAGTTGGCCAAAATCTCAATGTTCAGAATACTAAGATTATGGACTCTGGTCCGTCAATTCAAGGCATATAGTTGGGGAAACACTGGAAATAGTGACAGACTTTATTTTTCTGGGCTCCAAAATCACTGCAGATGCTGCCTGAAGCCATGAAATTAAGGGACGCTTGCTTCTTGGAAGAAAAATTATGACCAACCTAGACAGCATGTTAAGAAGCAGAGACATTACTTTGCCAACAAAAGTCCATTTAGTCAAAGCTATGGTTTTTCCAGTAGTCATGTCTTGAGAGTCCCTTGGACTGCAAGGAGATCCAACCAGTCCATTCTGAAGGAGATCAAACCTGGGATTTCTTTGGAAGGAATGATGCTAAAGCTGAAACTCCAGTACTTTGGCCACCTCATGCGAAGAGTTGACTCATTGGAGAAGACTCTGATGATGGGAGGGATTGAGGGCAAGAGGAGAAGGGGACAACAGAGGATGAGATGGCTGGATGGCATCACTGACTCGATGGATGTGAGTCTCAGTGACCTCCGGGAGTTGGTAATGGACCAGGAGGCCCGGCGTGCTGTGATTCATGGGGTTGCAAAGAGTCGTACATGACTGAGCAACTGATCTGATCTGATCTGATCTGTATGGATGTGAGAGTTGGACTATAAAGAAAGCTGAGCACCAAAGAATTGATGCTTTTGATCTGTAGTGCTGGAGAAGATTCTTGAGAGTTTTTGGACTGTAAGGCGATCAAACTATTCAATCCTAAAAGAAATCAATCCTGAATATTCAATGGAAGGACTGATGCTGAAGCTTCAGTACTTTGGCCATCTGATGCGAAGAACTGACTCTTGGAAAAGACCCAGATGCAAGGAAAGATTGAAGGTGGGAGGACAAGGGGCGACAGATAATGAGATAGATGGATGGCATCACTGTCTCGAGTAAGCTCCGGGTGTTGGTGATGGACAGGGAATCCTGATGTGCTGCAGCCCACGGGGTCGTGAAGAGTCGGATACGACTGAGCAACTAGAATGAACTGAACTGAACTGAAGCTTACTCAGGCAAAGGGGAAACTGTGGTGTGGTCAGGATATCAATGGCTGAGTTTGGATGTTCTGTTGTGTTTTTGAGAAGGGAGAGGAAAAACATTCGAAGAAAGGAAACACAGCTGCCCTCTTTGTATGTGGATATACTGCCATCTCTTGGTCTTTTCTTGTCATTGATCAGGTTTTGAAGGCTCCTGTTTCAGTGGCTTTTTTGTGTGTGTGTTGAAATATAATTGTCCCAGTGTATTATATTATTTCAGGTATACAACATAATGATTTTATTTCTAAATGACCATTACACTCAGTCTAATCACGATCTATTGCCAAACAACGTTATTACAATATTATATTGACTATACTGCTGTTACTGCTGCTACTGCTAAGTTGCTTCAGTTGTGTCTGACTCTGTGGGACCCCATAGATGGCAGCCAGCCAGGCTCCCCCGTCCTTGGGATTCTCCAGGCAAGAATACTAGAGTGAGTTGCCATTTCTTCCTCCAATGCATGAAAGTGAAAAGTGAAAGTGAAGTCGCTAAGTTGAGTCCGACTGTTAGCGATCCCATGGACTGCAGCCCACCAGGCTCCGCCGTCCATGGGATTTTCCAGGCAAGAGTACTGGAGTGAGGTGCCATTGACTATAGTCACCATCAAATCCTTTATGATTATACAGTGGAAGTGAGAAATAGATTTAAGGGCCTAGATCTGATAGATAGAGTGCCTGATAAACTATGGAATGAGGTTCGTGACATTGTACAGGAGACAGGGATCAAGATCATCCCCATGGAAAAGAAATGCAAAAAAAGCAAAATGGCTGTCTGGGGAGGCCTTACAAATAAAGGCCTCTGTGAAAAGAAGAGAAATGAAAAGCAAAGGAGAAAAGGAAAGATATAAACATGTGAATGCAGATTTCCAAAGAATAGTAAGAAGAGATAAGAAAGCCTTCTTCAGCAATCAATGCAAAAAAATAGAGGAAAACAACAGAGTGGGAAAGACTAGGGATCTCTTCAAGAAAATCAGAGTTACCAAAGGAACATTTCATGCAAAGATAGGCTTGATAAAGGACAGAAATGGTATGGACCTAACAGAAGCAGAAGATATTAAGAAGAGGTGGCAAGAATACACAGAAGAACTGTACAAAAAAGAGCTTCACGACCCAGATAATCATGATGGTGTGATCACTGACCTAGAGCCAGACATCCTGGAATGTGAAGTCAAGTGGGCCTTAGAAAGCATCACTATGAACAAAGCTAGTGGAGGTGATGGAATTCCAGTGGAGCTATTCCAAATCCTGAAAGATGATGCTGTGAAAGTGCTGCACTCAATATGCCAGCAAATTTGGAAAACTCAGCAGTGGCCAGAAGACTGGAAAAGGTCAGTTTTCATCCCAATCCCAAAGAAAGGCAATACCAAAGAGTGCTCAAACTACCGCACAATTGCACTCATCTCACATGCTAGTATAGTCATGCTCAAAATTCTCCAAGCCAGGCTTCAGCAATATGTCAACCATGAGCTTCCTGATGTTCAAGCTGGTTTTAGGAGAAGCAGAGGAACCAGAGATCAAATTGCCAACATCTGCTGGATCATGGAAAAAGCAAGAGAGTTCCAGAAAAACATCTATTTGTGCTTTATTGACTATGCCAAAGCCTTTGACTGTGTGGATCACAATAAACTGTGGAAAATTCTGAAAGAGATGGGGATACCAGACCACCTGATCTGCCTCTTAAGAAATCTGTATGCAGGTCAGGAAGCAACAGTTAGAACCAGATATGGAACAACAGACTGGTTCCAAATAGGAAAAGGAGTACGTCAAGGCTGTATATTGTCACCCTGTTTATTTAACTTCTATGTAGATTACATCATGAGAAACGCTGGACTGGAGGAAACCCAAGCTGGAATCAAGATTGCCGGGAGAAATATCAATAATCTCAGATATGCAGATGACATCACCCTTATGGCAGAAAGTGAAGAGGAAGTAAAAACCCCTTGATGAAAGTGAAAGTGGAGAGTGAAAAAGTTAGCTTTAAGCTCAACATTCAGAAAACGAAGATCATGGCATTGGGTCCCATCACTTCCTGGGAAATAGAGGGAGAAACAGTGGAAACAGTGTCAGACTTTATTTTTCTGGGCTCCAAAATCACTACGGATGGTGACTGCAGCCATGAAATTAAAAGGCTCTTACTCCTTGGAAGGAAAGTTATGGCCAACCTAGATAGCATATTCAAAAGCAGAGACATTACTTTGCCAACAAAGGTTCGTCTAGTCAAGGCTTTGGTTTTTCCTGTGGTCATGTATGGATGTGAGAGCTGGACTGTGAAGAAGGCTGAGCACCGAAGAATTGATGCTTTTGAACTGTGGTGTTGGAGAAGACTCTTGAGAGTGCCTTGGACTGCAAGGAGATCCAACCAGTGCATTCTGAAGGAGATCAGCCCTGGGATTTCTTTGGAAGGATTGATGCTAAAACTGAAACTCCAGTACTTTGGACACCTGATACGAAGAGTTGACTCATTGGAAAAGACTCTGATGTTGAGAGGGATTGGGGGCAAGAGGAGCAGGGGACGACAGAGGATGAGATGGCTGGATGGCATCACTGACTTGATGGGTGTGAGTCTGAGTGACCTCCGGGATTTGGTGATGGACAGGGAGGCCTGGCGTGCTGGGATTCATGGAGTCTCAAAGAGTCGGACACGACTGAGCTACTGATCTGATCTGATAGTCACCATATAGCGCCATGATTCATTTATTTTATAACTAGAAGTTTACCCTGGTGCTCAGTTGGTAAAGAATCTGCCTGCAATGCAGGAGATCCGGGTTCGATCCCTGGGTCAGGAAGATGTCCTGGAGAAGTGATTGGCAGCCCACTCCTATATTTCTGCCTGGAGAATTCTGTGGGCAGAGGAGCCTGCTGGTCCATGGGATCACAGAGTCAGATGTGATTGAGCGACTAACATTTGCACCTCTTAATACCCTTTACTTATTTTGCTCAATTGACCTCACTCTTCTTGTATGTAAGTTTGTTCTCTCTATATATGAGAGTGCTTTTGTTTTTATTATGTTTGTTTTTCTTTTTAGATTTCACATATAAGTGAAATCTTATGGTATTTGTCTTTCTCTGACTTATTTTTTTCAGGAAAAAACCTACTAGATCCATCCATGATGTTGCAAATGGCAAGATTTCATTGTTTTTGTGGCTAAGTAATATTCTATTGTGTATATATACACCATGTCTTCTTTATCCATTTTTCTGCTGATGCACATTTAGGTTGCTTCTATATCTTAGCTGCAGTAAATAATGCTGCGATGAACATTGAGGTGCAGATTTAGATTCACTCCAGTTATCACTTTTTTGTCCAGAGATCTTAACATTCTCCTCGATATCTTTTTTTGCACTGTGTGAGAATCAGGAGACATGTATTCTAGTTCCAACAATGGTACTAATTTGCTTCATGATCCTGGACAAATCCAAGTGGTTTTGTGTGGTTATTTTCCCATTTGAAAATTAGCCAAAAGATTGATCATGGGAATCAAATTTTCATTGTGTTTAAAAAATGACATTGATTACATGTTTTATTTTTATTGAAATATAGTTGATATACAATATTATGCTAATTTCAGATATACTAATGATTTAACATTTACATGCTTATTAAATTATCACCATGATAGTCTAATATCTGCCCCTATTATACTCAGATATTAGAGTATTATTGACCATATTGCTTATGCTGTATATTTCATCTTGTGATGCCAAAGAATGTTCAAACTATTGCATTATTGCACTCATCTCACATGCTAGCAAATTATTCTCAAAAATCTCCAAGCCAGGCTTCAACAGTTTGTGAACCAAGAACTTCCAGATGTTCAAGCTGTATTTAGAAAAGGCAGAGGAACCAGAGATCAAATTGCCAACATCCACTGGATCATCGAAAAAGCGATAAGAGTTCTAGGAAAACATCAACTTCTGCTTTTTGACTATGCCAAAGCCTTTGACTGTGTGGATCACAACAAACTGTTTAAAATTCTTCAAGAGATGGGAATACCAGACTGCCTTACCTGCCTCCTGAGAAACCTGTATGCAGGTAAAGAAGCAACAGTTAGAACCAAACATGGAACAACAGACTGGTTGCAAATTGGGAAAGGAGTACAACAAGGCTGTATATTGTCACCCTGCTTATTTAAATTATATGCAGAGTACATCATGCGAAATGCCAGACTGGATGAAGCACAATCTGGAGTCAAGATTCTGAAAGAAATATCAATAACCTCAGATATGCAGATGACACCACCTTTATGACAGAAAGCAAAGAAGAAGTGAAGAGCCTCTTGATGAAAGTGAAAGAGGAGAGTGAAAAAGCTGGCTTAAAACTCAGCATTCAGAAGACTAAGATCATCACATCTGGTCCCAACACTTTATGGCAAATAGCTGGGGAAACAATGAAAAAAGTGAGAGACTTTGTTTTTTTGGGGCTCCAAATCACTGCAGGTAGTGACTGCAGCCATGAAATTAAAAGACACTTGCTCCTTGGAAGAAAAGCTATGACCAACTTAGCATATTAAAAAGCAGAGACATCACTTTGCCAACAAATGTCCATTTAGTCAAAGCTAGATTGTTTGGATGTGAGAGTTGGACTGTGAAGAAAGATGAGCACTGAATAAATTATGCTATTGAACAGTGGTGTTGGAGAAGACTCTTGACCCTTGGACTGCAAGGAGGTCAAGCCAGTCCATCCTAAATGAAATGAATCCTGAATATTCATTGGAAGGACTGATGCTGAAGCTGAAGTTCCAATGCTTTGGCCACCTGATGGGAAGAACTGGCAATGTAAAAGACCCTTATGCTGGGAACGATCGAGGGCAGGAGAAGGGGATGACAAGAGGATGAGATGGTTGAGTAGCATCACTGACTGGATAGACATGAGTTTGAACAAGCTCCTGAAGCTGGTGATGGATAAGGAATCCTGGCGTGCTGCAGTCCATGGGATCACAAAGTCTGACATGAGTGAGCAACTGAACTTAACTGAACTGTGGTTTATTTATTATATACATGGAAGCTTATACCTCTTAATCTCCCTCATCTGTTTCACCCATATCAACTTTACCCTCCTCCATTCTGAAATCATTTTGTTCTCTATGAGATTATTTTAATTTTGGTTTGTTTTGGTTAAATTTCATATATAAGTGAAATCATGCTGTATTTGTTTTTGTCTGTCTTATTTCATTTAGCATAATATCCTCTAGATCCATTTGGGTTCTCATAAACGTCAAGATTTCATGCTTTCCTGTAGCTGAATAATATTCCATTGTGTGTGTATGTATTGGTATATATACACATATTTCTACATATATATGTCTGTATATACACCAAGCCGTAAACACTTAAGTTGTCTCCCTATCTTGGCTAATGTAAATAATGCTTCAATGATATTGGGTGTATATGTATTTTTTATACTCAATTTTTATTTGGAAGCTAATTGATTTACATTATTGAGTTGTTTTGTGCCATATATCAACAAGAATAAGCCATAGGTATACATATATCCCCTCCCCCTTGAACCTCCATCCCACCTCCCTGTATACATATTATGAATTAGTTTTTGTTTTTCTTTGGGTAAATATCCAGAAGATTCAGATCAAATGGCAGCTTTATTTTTTATTTTTTTGAGCAACGTCTATATTCTTTTCCATAATGGCTACATCAATCAATGATCCCACCAACAGTGCACAGTATTCATTTTCTCTGTATCTTTACCAATACTTGTTATTTTTTATCTTTGTCTTGAGAGTTATTCTGAAAAGTGCGAGGTGGTATCTCATTTGGTTCTCCTTGTTGGTTAGTAATGTCGAGCATCTTTTCCTGTGTGTGTTGGCCATCTGTATGTCTTCTTTGGAAAATATCTATTTTTTAATCTTCCCTTTTTAAATCAAATTTTATTTTTGTTGTTGAGTTATATGAATTCTTTAAATATCAAACTCTCATTTGCATTTCTTCTACAACTCACTATGCTGCCATTTTTTTTTGAGAGTTCCCCTCGTTATGAAAATCATTTTAATTTGATACAGTCCTATCTGTTTAATTTTGCTTCTTTCTTTCTGGTCTGAGACATATCCAAAAGGATATTGTGAAGACCAATGTCAAAGATGGCACTGCCTATGCTGTGAAAGTGCTGCACTCAATATGCCAGCAAATTTGGAAAACTCAGCAGTGGCCACAAGATTGGAAAAGGTCAGTTTTCATCCCAATCCCAAAGAAAGGCAATGCCAAAGAATGCTCACACTACTGCACAACTGCAGTCATCTCACACGCTAGTAAAGTCATGCTCAAAATTCTCCAAGCCAGGCTTCAGCAATATGTGAACCGTGAACTTCCTGATGTTCAAGCTGGTTTTAGAAAAGGCAGAGGAACCAGAGATCAAATTGCCAACATCTGCTGGATCATGGAAAAAGCAAGAGAGTTCCAGAAAAACATCTATTTGTGCTTTATTGACTATGCCAAAGCCTTTGACTGTGTGGATCACAATAAACTGTGGAAAATTCTGAAAGAGATGGGAATACCAGACCACCTGATCTGCCTCTTGAGAAATCCGTATGCAGGTCAGGAAGCAACAGTTAGAACTGGTCATGGAACAACAGACTGGTTCCAAATAGGAAAAGGAGTACGTCAAGGCTGTATATTGTCACCCTGCTTATTTAACTTATATGCCGAGTACATCATGAGAAACGCTGGACTGGAAGAAACACAAGTTGGAATCAAGACTGCTGGGAGAAATATCAATAACCTCAGATATGCAGATGATACCACCCTTATGGCAGAAAGTGAAGAGGAACTCAAAAGCCTCTTGATGAAAGTGAAAGTGGAGAGTGAAAAGGTTGGCTTAAAGCTCAACATTCAGAAAACGAAGATCATGGCATTGGGTCTCATCACTTCATGGGAACTAGATAGGGAAATAGTGGAAACAGTGTCAGACTTTCTTTTTCTGGGTCCCCAAATCACTGTAGATGGTGACTGCAGCCATGAAATTAAAAGACGCTTACTCCTTGGAAGGAAAGTTATGACCAACCTAGATAGCATATTCAAAAGCAGAGACATCACTTTGCCAACAAAGGTTCGCCTAGTCAAGGCCATCGTCTTTCCTGTGGTCATGTATGGATGTGAGAGCTGGACTGTGAAGAAGGCTGAGCGCCGAAGAATTGATGCTTTTGAACTGTGGTGTTGGAGAAGACTCTTGAGAGTGCCTTGGACTGCAAGGAGATCCAACCAGTCCATTCTGAAGGAGATCAGCCCTGGGATTTCTTTGGAAGGAATGATGCTCAAGCTGAAACTCCAGTATTTTGGCCACCTCATATGAAGAGTTGACTCATTGGAAAAGACTCTGATGCTGGGAGGGATTGGGGGCAAGAAGAGCAGCTGACGACAGAGGATGAGATGGCTGGATGGCATCACTGACTCGATGGATGTGGGTCTGAGTGACGTCCGGGCGTTGGTGATGGACAGGGAGGCCTGGCGTGCTGGGATTCATGGGGTCGCAAAGAGTCGGGCACGACTGAGCAACTGATCTGATCTGATCTGATGCTTTCTACTAGCAAATTTTTGGTTTCTGGTCTTAAATATAAGTCTTTTCTCCACTTTGTGTTTATTTTTGAATGTGGTGTAAGGAAGTAGCCCATGATTCTTTGGCATCTGTCCAAAGAATCTGGAAAGCTGTCCAGTTTTCCCAACACAATTCACTGAAGGGAATGTCTTTTCCTCACTGTATATTCTTGCCTCCTTTGTTGTAGATTAATTGACTATATAAGTGTGCCTATTTCTGAGCGTTCTCTTTTGTCCCATTGATTTACATGTCTGTTTTTGTGCCAGCACCATACTGTGTTGACTACAGCAGCTCTGTAGAATGAGTGGAAATCTAGAAGTGTGATATTTGTAGCTTTGTTCTTCTTTCTCAAGATGGATTTGACTGTTTGGGGTCTTTTGTATTTCCATACAAATTTTAGAATCATGTATTCTAGTTCTGTGAAGAATGTCATTGGTATTTTGATAGGGATAGCCCTAAATCTGTAGAATGGTTTGGGTAGTATGGTCATTTTAACAATATTAATTATTCTAATCCAGTTGCTTTCCATTTGTTTGTGTCATCTACAGTGTCTTTCATCAGTGCCTTATAGTGTTCCAAGTATAAGTCTTTTATCTTCTTGGTAATATTTATTCCCAGTTATTTTCTTCTTTTGGTGCATTTTAAATGGAATTGTTTCCTTAATTTCTGTTTCTGATAATTTTTATCAAAAAACAATGGATTTCTGTATATCAATTTTATAGTCTGCAACTTTACTGAATCCATTTAATAGGTTTAATAGTTTTTTTGTGTGGCATCTTTAGGATTTTCTATATATGCTTTTGAAGTGTGGTGTTGGAGAAGACTCTTGAGATTCCCTTGGACTGCAAGGAGATCCAACCAGTCCATTCTGAAGGAGATCAGCCCTGGGATTTCTTTGGAAGGAATGATGCTAAAGCTGAAACTCCAGTACTTTGGCTACCTCATGTGAAGAATTGACTCATTGGAAAAGACTCTGATGCTGGGAGGGATTGGGGGCAAGAGGAGAAGGGGACGACAGAGGATGAGATGGCTGAATGGCATCACTGACTTGATGGACGTGAGTCTGGGTGAATTCCGGGAGTTGGTGATGGACAGGGAGGCCTGGTGTGTTGCGATTCATGGGATTGCAAAGAGTCAGACAGGACTGAGTGACTGAACTGACTGACTGACTGATATCCCCTATATGCCTGCTTTCTGGAAACTTTTTATCGCAAATGGATGTTGAATTTTATCAAAAACTTTTTCTGCACGAACTGAAATGACTATATAGGTTTTATTCTTCAATTTGTTAATATGGTGTATCACATTGATTGATTTATGGATATTGAACCATTCTTGCATCCCTGGGGTAAATCCCACTTGATCATGATGTATGATCTCTTTACTGTATTGTTGGATTCCATTTGCCAGTATTTTATTAAGAAATTTTGCATCTATGTTCATCAGTTATATTGGCCTCTAATTTTCTTTTTTTGTGTGTGACATGTTTGTTTGGTTTTGGTGTCAAGGTGATGGTGGCCTCATAGAATAAGTTTGGAAGTCTACCTTATTTTGCAATTTGTTTGGAATAGTTTCAGAAGGATAAGTGTTAACTTGTCTCTAAATGTTTGTTATAGTATAAACTTTTAATGACCTATTGGTGTCTTCATATTTGAAGTAGGTTTTTCTTAGGAGTTTTTGTATTGATGATCTTGCTTTATTCACAGTGATAAAAAATTTGACTTTTAGTTGGGGCTGTTTAGAGTGAAAAGACCCTGATCTGGGAAAGATTGAAGGCAGGAGGGGAAGAACTGAACTGATTTAGAGTGATTATTGATATGCTTAGACTTAAATCTGCCTTCTTTCTTCTTGTTTGCTTTTTGCCTCATCTGTACTTGATTCATTTTTGCTTCATTTTCTCATTTCTTTGAATCAGTGTTTGGCTGAAGTTTACGCCTGAGAACTTTATTCTTTTGGCACATCTGGCTTGTTGGGTGGTAGAGAAGTACATATGTTTGTACTTGCTCAGTTGTGTTCAACTCTTTGAGACCCCATGGACTGTAGCCTGCCAGGCTCCTTTGTCCATGGAATTCTCCAAACAAGAATACTGAAGCAGGTTGCCATTTCCTCCTCCAGGGGATCTTTCTGACCCAGGGATTAAACCTGTGTCTTCTGATTCTCTTGCACTGGCAGGCCGATTCTTTATCACTGAGTCACCTGGCAACCCTGGAGGAAAAGTAGTGGGAAGACAACTTCTCAAGTAAAGAAATGCAGGTGGTGTGCACTGAAATGATGAGTGAGACAGCAAGTCTGCCACGCTAACCAACGTAACCATGGGAAGCAGTGTATCCACTACACTTTCTTTAGTGCCTGAAGTTAACTCAGCTGTGATTTTAAAATCTCACTGGCTAATAATTGAAAAGGAAATCTCATGATGTAGGAGACAGCCCAATGAGTAAGTAACTGAGGCCTCTTTTAAATTATTGTTTCAGTTTGGAAGAAACTACAAATATGATTCCAATAAACTGCTGACAATATTAGGATGTGGCATTATAGTTTAATTGATCATGTCAGCTGCACTAGCTTTATGACTACTACTTGGCTGCATACCAGATTAGATAGTGAATGTGAAAGGGATTATACAGCAAAGAATTAAAGATGGTGAGGGTTAGGGTAAGTGGAGAGTGAAAAGGTTGGCTTAAAGCTCAACATTCAGAAAACGAAGATCATGGCATCTGGTCCCATCACTACATGGGAAATAGATGGGGAAACAGTGGAAACAGTGTCAGACTTTCTTTTTCTGGGCTCCAAAATCACTGCAGATGGTGACTGCAGCCATGAAATTAAAAGACGCTTACTCCTTGGAAGGAAAGTTATGACCAACCTAGATAGCATATTCAAAAGCAGAGACATTACTTTGCCAACAAAGGTTTGCCTAATCAAGGCTATGGTCTTTCCTGTGGTCATGTATGGATGTGAGAGTTGGATGTGAAGAAGGCTGAGCGTCGAAGAATTGATGCTTTTGAACTGTGGTGTTGGAGAAGACTCTTGAGAGTCCCTTGGACTGCAAGGAGATCCAACCAGTCCATTCTGAAGGAGATCAGCCCTGGGATTTCTTTGGAAGGACTGATGCTAAAGCTGAAACTCAAGTATTTTGGCCACCTCATGCGAAGAGTTGACTCATTGGAGAAGACTCTGATGCTGGGAGGGATTGGGGGCAGGAGGAGAAGGGGACGACAGAGGATGAGATGGCTGGATGGCATCACTGACTCGATGAATGTGAGTCTGAGTGACCTCCAAGAGCTGGTGATGGACAGGGAGGCCTGGCGTGCTGGGATTCATGGGGTCGCAAAGAGTCGGACACGACTGAACGACTGATCTGATCCGATCTGATCTGATGTAATGTGAGAAACTGACAATCATAAGCACTCTCAACTAGGACCACTTCTATTAACACCTATACTATTCCTGTTGGAATACATATACATTTTCTAGAAAAGTAAAGTTATTGCTTTAAGGATGATAGCTTACATGTTACATTTATTTTTGGTAAAGCTGTAGGAAGAAAGTAAATTATAAGGTTTAGAGGTGAAGACATGGGTAAAACAGTAAATTTGAATGAAATTCCTTTGATCATGCATATTATACATGCTGTTTCTTATTCTGTTTTTCATAAATATATGAATATATCTGATTAAATATTAAATATAAAATATCAAATATTACTTCCAACAAGACTTTTACTGTCTGTTCCTTTTCAGTTATGCAGTATGATTGCACTTAGTACAAAATTAAATTGCATGACAGTAAAGGTAAATAAATGCTATTTCCCATCCACTTTACATAGATTCCTATGGAGATATTTCCCATCAAGAGGTTTTTCTCTGCATATAAAAGCATCAGTTCAGTTCAGTCGCTCAGTCATGTCTGACTCTTTGTGACCACAGCACTCCAGGCCTCCCTGTCCATCACCAACTCCTGGAGTCCACCCAAACCCATGTCCATTGAGTAAAAGCATACACAGATGTAAATTTGTGTTCTTTTATAATAACACAAATGAAAGCTTGCCTTGTACACACTTCTACTCCTTCCTTTTTAGAGTCAAATACTTTAGGATATTATGTTCAATAAATACACATAGCTCTAACTCATTTTGAGAACTATTAAATATATCCTTTGTTGATACAAAATTATTCCCAATCTTTTGTTATTATAACTGATTTTGCTGCAACAATAAATAAGTTCTGTTTTAAATGTGTTGTTTCATTTAAAAGCTTTTTGCTTTTAGTATTTCTTTTAAAAATATTTTACTTTATAGTATACACTTTTCATGTTTTTGGCATGTATAAAATATGTGAATTTCTTCTGATAATTTGAAAATTTACAATTCATTTTTATCCATTCTGATATTAATCTTTAAAAGCAATATTATACACTTTTGTTTCTAGAATTATTACCTTAAGATCATATTGGTATGAAAGATATTAATATTAGTACATTTACATTCCTTATGTTCTTTCCATAGCCTGATTTTGATAGTTTACATTATTATCCCTAATGCCCCTAGGGACTTCCGTGGCAGTTCAGTGGTTAGGATTCTCTGCTCTTAGTGGTGGGGCTCCACGTTTGGGCTTCTCTGGTGGCTCAAATGGTAAAGAATCCGCCTGCAATGTGGGAGAACTACGGGTAATTGCTGGGTTGCGAAGATCCCTTGGAGAAGAGAACGGCCACCCACTCCAGTACTGGGACAGAGGAGCCTGGCAGGCTACAGTTCATGGGGTGGCAAAGAGTCGGACATGACTGAGTCTCTCTCACTTTCACTTTTCAATACCCCAGTGGCAAATTTTCCATCTTAGAATATAGTTACATATAAAATTATATGTGTTACACTTAAGCAATATTTAACAATTTCCTACACCAAGAGTGGAGAAGGAAATGGCAACCCATTCCAGTATTCTTGTCTGGAAAATCCCATGGACAGAGGAACCTGGCTGGCTAGAGTTCATGGGGTAACAGAGTCGGGCACACCCAAGAGGAGGAGGCTGGTGGGCTGTACAGAGTGCCTGTAAAATTTCTTCTTTTTTATTTCAAGTTTGTTGTTTGATTATATTACTATATTATTTGTATTAGTCTTTACTGGCTAAATTATTATTGTCATACCACCATTTCTTGTAAATGGAGTTTTTCAGTCTTGGTTCCATCAATAAGAGTATTCATTGCAAAGAATGTAGTGTGGAATGATATTGTAGAGAAGTCTGAGAACAATTTGAGTTTTATCCTACAGTTAAGAAAAAAATGAAGTCCATGCACTTTACTAGAATAAACCATGAGCTATTTAATTTATATTTTTTTTCTTTCAAGACACTTTGTACACTTTTACTCCACAGAGATCTTATGTGTCATTCATGATTGCTTTCAGAAGCATCTATGCTCCTTTATTTGTTTTATTTCATGTGACTAAAAAATTCTCATATAATTTTCTTTCTTGGGCTCAGCCAGCTCGCCTTGCATTACCTGATATCATTTTGCTATTTCTTTTTTTAACCTTGCTATTCCATAGAGTAGATATTACTTTTATTTTAATGTGACAAACAAGGATTTTCCAAAAATTGTTTAATTAATTGAATACTTTCTGTTATTTTTCATATTCCTTTTTTTGGTTGGTTTAATGTACTATCGTTCTCTGTTTAAAAATCTGTTTTCATTGCTTTCTCATTGATTTTAAATCATTTTAAGAAAAATAGCAGAAGTATTTTTCCATCAGTATCTTTAATTATAGCAAAAGTATGTGTACTTATAGCTGATTCACATTGTTGTAAAGCATAAATCAACACAGCATTATAAAGCAACTATCCTCCAATTTAAAAAGTATATAGCATAATTTTAATTGCAAAACATTGAACAATTATGAATATACAGATTTTATAGGTTTGTTCCCACAAATTCAACAAATATGTACAGAACACAATTATTGACAGCCTTCTGAGTTAGATACTTAAGAGGAGTCATAAATGAGCTAACAGTGAAGTGTTATGGCAGTGATATCTGCCCTTGTTGAGGGGGATGAGCAATTAGGATTCTTCAGAGAAGTGGTGATTTAGAGAATTCACCCAATGTCATCTTCTCTCTCTTCTGCAACAATTCTATGCAAAACAAAACCCTTGCCTTTGTTCTTGCCTCCCTGCTTCTGATCAGCTCATCAGCACTGCCTGGAATGTCTTTGCTCTTAACTTCAGTATATCTAAATTGTACTTTTCAGACCAACTTGTTTTTTGAAAATTTCCTTCGTTATTCCTACAGTGACCTGTCCTCCTTTCAAATCCAGAGACTGTTTTTTTTTTTTTTTCTTCCATCTTTTGTCTAGAGATAATAACATGCTACTTTGAACTGGTGTCTTATTTTTATATCTAGATCACTTTAGTTCAGTTGCTCAGTCATGTCTGACTCTTTGCAACCCCATGAACAGCAGCACGCCAGGCCTCCCTCTTCATCACCAACTCCCGTAGTTTACCCAAACTCATGTCCATTTAGTCGGTGATGCCATCCAACCATCTCATCTTCTGTTGTCCCCTTCTCCTCCTGCCCTAAATCTTTCCCAGCATCAGGGTCTTTTCAGATGAGTCAGCTTGTCACATTAGGTGGCCAAAGTATTGGAGTTTCAGCTTCAACACGAGTCCTTTCAATGAACACCCAGGACTGATCTTTAGGATGGACAGGTTGGATCTCCTTGCAGTCCAAGGGACTCTCAAGACACTTCTCCAACACCACAGTTCAAAAGCATCAATTCTTCAGTGCTCACCTTTCTTCACAATCCAACTCTTACATCCATACATGACCACTGGAAAAAACATAGCCTAGACATGACAGACCTTTGTTGACAATGTCTCTGCTTTTGAATATGCTGTTTAGGTTGGTCATAACTCTCCTTCCAAGGAGTAAGCATCTTTGAATTTCATGGCTGCACTCACCATCTGCTGTGATTTTGAAGCCCAGAAAAGTAAGGTCAGCCACTGTTTCCACTGTTTCTCCATCTATTTCCCATGAAGTGATTGGTCTGGATGCCATGATCTTAGTTTTCTGAAGGTAGAGCTTTAGGCCAACTTTTTAACTCTCCTCTTTCACTTTCATCAAGAGGCTCTTTAGTTCTTCTTTACTTTCTGCCATAACGGTGGTATCATCTGCATATCTGAGGTTATTGATATTTCTCCCGGCAATCTTGATTCCAGCTTGTGCTTGTTCCAGCCCAGCTTTCTCATGATGTACTCTGCATATAAGTTAAATAAGCAGGGTGACAATATACAGCCTTGACGTACTCCTTTCCCTATTTGGAACCAGTCTGTTGTTCCATGTCCAGTTCTAACTGTTCCTTCCTGACCTGCATATAGGTTTCTTAAGAGGCAAGTCAGGTGGTCTGGTATTCCCATCTCTTGAGGAATTTTCCACTGTTTATTGTGATCCCCAGATTCAAAGGCTTTGGCATAGTCAATAAGACAGAAATAGATGTTTTTCTGGAACTCTATTGCTTTTTCGATGATCCATAAAATGTTGGCAATTAGATCTCTGGTTCCTCTGCCTTTTCTAATACAAGCTTGAACATCAGGAATTTCACGGTTCACATTTTGCTGAAGCCTGCCTTGGAGAAATTTGAGCATTACTTTACTAGCGTGTGAGATGAGCTCAATCGTGCGGTAGTTTGAGCAATATTTGGCATTGCCTTTCTTTGAGGTTGGAATGAAAACTGATCTTTTCCAGTCCTGTGGCCACTGCTGAGTTTTCCAAATTTGCTGACATACTGAGTGCAGAACTTTCACAACAACATCTTTTAGGATTTGAAATAGCTCAACTGGAATTCTATCACCTCTACTAGCTTTGTTCATAGTGATGCTTCCTAAGGCC
The DNA here is from genome assembly GCA_935064755.1 of Tragelaphus eurycerus. Lineage (NCBI taxonomy): Eukaryota > Metazoa > Chordata > Mammalia > Artiodactyla > Bovidae > Tragelaphus > Tragelaphus eurycerus. Next base: position 1,368,535 of record CAKXYN010000225.1, on the reverse strand, counting down.
CACGTGACTTCGCATTCCAGTATGTCTGGCTCTAGGTAGTGATCACACCATCGTGATTATCTGGGTCATGAAGATCTTTTTGTACAGTTCTTCTGTGTATTCTTGCCACCTTGTCCTAATATCTTCTGCTTCTATTAGGTCTATACCATTTCTGTCCTTTATCGAACCCATCTTTGCATGAAATGTTTGTTCCCTTGGTATCTCTAACTTTCTTGAAGAGATCTCTAGTCTTTCCTATTCTATTGTTTTTCCTCTATTTCTTTTTTTCTTTCTTTCCTTTTTTTTTGATCTCTGAGGAAGGCTTTCTTATCTCTCCTTGCTATTCTTTGGAACTTTGCATTCAAATGGGTATATCTTTCCTTTTCTTCTTTGCTTTTCACTTCTCTTCTTTTCACAGCTATTTGTAAGGCCTTGTCACACAGCCATTTTGCTTTTTTGCCTTTCTTTTCCATGGGGATGCTCTTGATCCCTGCCTCCTGTACCATGTCATGAACCCTGGTCCTTTGTTCATCAGGCACTCTATCAGATCTAGTCCCTTAAATCTATTTCTCAATTCCACTGTATAATAGTAAAGGATTTGATTTAGGTCATACCTTAATGGTCTAGTGGTTTTCCCCACTTTCTTCAATTTAAGTCTGAATTTGGCAATAAGGAGTTCATGGTCTGAGCCACAGTCGGCTCTCGGTCTTGTTTTTGCTGACTCTATAGAGCTTCTCCATCTTTGGCTGCAAAGAATATAATAAATCTGATTTTGGTGTTGGCCATCTGGTGATGTCCACTGTAGAGTCTTCTTTTGTGTTGTTGGAAGAGGGTGTTTGCTATGACCAGTGTGTTCTCTTGGCAAAACTCTATTAGCCTTTGCCCTGCTTCATTCCATACTCCAGGGTCAAATTTGCCTGTTCCTCCAGGTGTTTCTTGACTTCCTACTTTTGCATTCCAGTCCCCTACAATGAAAAGGACATCTTTTTTGGATGTTCATTCTAGAAGGTCTTGTAGGTCTTCATAGAACCGTTCAACACCAGCTTCTTCAGCAGTACTGGTCAGGGCATAGAGTTGGTACCATGATATTGAATGGTTTGCCTTGGAAATGAACAAATATCATTCTGTTGTTTTATATCTAGATATTGTCTCTTAAATAAATAAACATGGTGACAATATACAGCCTTGACGTACTCCTTTTCCTAGAGCTGGACTGTGAAGAAGGCTGAGTGCCGAAGAATTGATGCTTTGAAACTGTGGTGTTGGAGAAGACTCTTGAGAGTCCCTTGGACTGCAAGGAGATCCAACCAGTGCATTCTGAAGGAGATCAGCCCTGGGATTTCTTTGGAAGGAATGATGCTAAAGCTGAAACTCCAGTATTTTGGCCACCTCATGCAAAGAGTTGACTCACTGGAGAAGACTCTGATGCTGGGAGGGATTGGGGTCAGGAGGAGAAGGGGACGACAGAGGATGAGATGGCTGGATGGCATCACTGACTCAATGGATGTGAGTATGAGTGACCTCCGAGAGCTGGTGATGGAGAGGGAGGCCTGGCGTGCTTCAGTTCATGGGGTCGCAAAGAGTCGGACACGACTGAGCGACTGATCTGATCTGATCTGATTTGATTGTCTCTTAAACAGTCTTATAGTTCCCTTATGATAGTAAATGACCAGTGAACAGTGATTCTATGCTGGACCTTGTTTTTAATTCTTTTAATGTTTTGCTTTGTTAAGTCCTTCTAACATCTTTGTGAGCTAGAAACCATTTTTATTTATTTATTTATTTATTGTATTAAGAGAATGAGGCATGGACAGATTTAAAAACTTGCTCAGAGTGACACAGCCAGTAAATAATGAAATTAAGATTTACACCCAGGCAATGTGGCTCTAGAATCAGATAGCAAACTGTTACCTGGTAGCACCAGCTCCCACCTGGTGCTGGGTGCTCAATGGGTCACTCCTCACTGATAGAAAAGAGAGCTCTCTTTTGGGAGGATCCAAAAGGGGGAAAACATACACTGTTTTCTTAGGAATCTTTTTTCCAGGGAAGACAGGATAAAACACTTGGTCCAGATGCCTCTGTGATCATGTTAATCTTGTGACTCCAGGTGTAAACTTTTGTCGCTTTAGTTCTTTGGGGACCTGGCTCTAAATTATTGTAAACTCCCAAGGGAAAGTATCTTCTTTTAGGCAGTATATGAATCAATATGCAGGTCAAAGAGTATCTCTTTACTCCTACAATGTTCAAGATGACGAATTTGTCTTCTTCACCAATACTCAAAATTCATGCCTCTTAGAAAAAATTGTCACCATGAAGGAAATTGAATATTCCATCCTTATATAAAGAAAATGGTTATTTACTTGAAGCAATCAATGGACCTACATAAAGAATATCTTTAAGGAAGTGAGTACATTGCATTCTAGATAATATGACATTTTTGAAGTATGATAGAGAAGCTTCAGGCTGCGCTTGAACATTGGGAATATAACCCTTCCAGACCAAGTTCTCTTTTAAAGAGGGCAGACTGGTACTTTGTTTACTTCCTTAAACAGACAAAGTAACTGTTTGCTGTGACTTTTTCAGAACTTATTTTCTTGTTTATTTCTGTATAATATAGAGATACTACAAAGTCCATAAAGAATTCTAAGGTCACAGAATGTTAGCTGTGAAAGTGGCATAAAGACCATCTTCCTTGCTTTATAAAGGGCCTAAATTGTCTCACATTCAAATAAATAAAAAGTTATTGGACTAAAACTTGAACTAACCAAAAGCATTTATGCAATGGAGAATGCTCTTAATCTATGCTGAGAAATATCTTTGTGACTGCTGAAAATATACTCCACCTTAGCATTAGAAAATCATAATGATAGATAATCACAAATTGAGTCACTTTTGTTTTTCATTTATCAAGCTCTACATATAACTATTATATAATTCGAGTAGTTCGTTGTATTTATTTATCACTGTAGTGATAATAAATGTTATTTAAAACAAGTTATTTTTCATATAAATTATCCTACATAGTGATCTTCTTGTAGGAATTTTAAACAGTTTGAGTCCTAATTCCTTAAATGAGTCCAAAAGTAACGTATTCTTGAATGTATTTCATGCATAAAGTCTCATGCATTTGATATTTTATATATAACATTACCATAATTGATTGCCTGGTAGATTTCAGGATAAATGCCCTAAAAGAAGTTTATATGAAATATAAGATATCATATAAAATAATTCTCCATTACTTTGGTGCAGAGATGCTAAATTTTATATATAGTTTCCATGACAACTTGCTGTCCAACATTGCCAGATCATTTGATTTTACATGCAAGGCATCCTCATTCCTTCCATGGGTAATATTCTTTTAAATTAGTAATCTTTGTCATTTGTGTATATTACCCTTTCCATGTCTTTGTATAAGTGGTAGTAGGGAATGGATTGATAAACACATATGTGAATTGTGTGTTAAAAATATTAAGATGCGTGTTATCATTAAAATCAAGAAATCCCCTGTTTTGCACTTCTCAGATGTCATATGTTAGGATCTGAATATCTCATTGTTTTTACAGTATTCCTAGCAAGGTTTCTCTAGCTGCGGTTTTATATCCAATTATGCAATAAGATGAAACATGAAAGGTAGTTCACATACAAATTTGTAACTTGAAAGAGTTTTAGATTACAGGCTTGGACTCTTTGTGGTGGCAAACAATAGAGATTAAAGGTAAATTACCCAGGTTTCCACAGGATCTTTGCATAAACTGCCAGGATCTAGTATGTGTGTGTGTGCTCAGTCGTTCAGTCATGTCTGACTCTTGCGACCCCATACTGTAGCCCATCAGGCTCCTCTGCCCTTGGGGTTTTCCAGCAAGTATCCTGGAGCACGTTGCCATTCCCTACTCCAGGGGACCTTCATGACCCGGGGACTGAACCTGTGTCTCTAGTGTCTCGTGCATTGGCAGGTGGATTCCTTACCACTGCACCAACTGGGAAGCCCAACCTAGAACCTGGGAATATTGTTTTCTAGTTCCACAGTGTTTCAGTAACTGTCTATTATAGACCTATTTAACAGAACCTTTTATTGGCTTAATATGTTATTTGTAACTCAATGATTGTTTTTCATCAATAAAAATCTTTCTTATAACAGATTGCAGATGACCAATGGAAGATCAGAATCAGACAGCAGTGGCTGAATTTCTTTTCTTGGGCCTCACAGATCATCTCTATCAGCAGATTGTCCTCTTTTTCATTCTTCTTTTTGTCTATCTTGCCACTCTGGGCGGTAACTTAGGGATGATCACTCTCGTATGGATTGATCCCAGACTCCACACTCCTATGTACTTTTTTCTTAGCCACTTGTCCTTTGTAGACTTGTGTTCCTCTTCTTCCGTTGCCCCCAAGATGCTGTGTGATATCTTTGCAAAGAAAAGAAGCATCCCTTTCATGGGTTGTGCTGCACAGATGTTTTTCTTTGGTCTTTTTGTGGCCACTGAATGTTTCCTGCTGGCTTCCATGGCCTATGATCGGTATACGGCCATCTGTAAGCCCTTGTTGTACACACTCATTATGTCCCAGAGGGTCCGTGTGCAGCTGGTTATAGGCCCTTATGCTGTGGCTCTTATAAGCACCATGACTCATACGAGTCTCACTTTTTGCTTACCCTTCTGTGGTCCAAATGTTATCAACCACTTTTTCTGTGATATTTCACCACTGCTTTCCCTTGCGTGTGCAGACACCTGGATCAATAAGTTGGTGCTTTTCACCTTGGCTGGAGCAATAGGGGTGCTCAGTGGCCTGATCATCATGATCTCCTATGTTTGCATCTTGGTGGCCATCCTGAGGATCCAGACTGCCGATGGGAGGAGGAAAGCTTTCTCTACTTGTTCTTCTCACCTGGCAGTTGTATCCATCTTATTTGGGACCCTTTTCTTCAATTATGTTCGACCTAGCTCAAGTTCCTCCCTAGGTATCAATAAAGTGATTTCCCTATTTTACACCATGGTGATCCCCATGTTGAACCCCCTCATCTACAGCTTGAGGAACAAAAAGGTGAGAACTGCATTCAGTATGAAATTTGAAAGAAAAAATTGCTTTGTAGCTAAATAATGTAGAACTCCACTTGTATTGTACCATAGATATTGGTACAGAATGCTTAGTAAAAAGAACACTAGCCTGGAAATCTGAAGCTTCATGTGAGTCCTGGCTCTGTCTCTTCAAGATAATCTGAAAAATGGGCAGTTCTTTAATAATTTTCTACTTCAATCTTGCTCTCTGTGACATGAGAGTGGCTTTAAAATAATACAGAGATGGAGTGATAATATAAATGTATAAATACACTAGACGAGAATTCAGGTGAATATTGTACAGTCATGCATCTGTGAATCATGTTTAATCTAGACATGAAAAACAGAAGTTATAACAGAAAGCTTAAAGTATGACAAATAATCAGATCAGATCAGATCAGATCAGTCGCTCAGTCGTGTCCGACTCTTTGCGACCCCATGAACTGCAGCACGCCAGGCCTCCCTATCCATCACCAGCTCTTGGAGGTCACTCAGACTCACATTCATCGAGTCAGTGATGCCATCCAGCCATCTCATCCTCTGTCGTCCCCTTCTCCTCCTGCCCTCAATCCCTCCCAGCATCAGAGTCTTCTCCAATGAGTCAACTCTTCGCATGAGGTGGCCAAAATACTGGAGTTTCAGCTTTAGCATCATTCCTTCCAAAGAAATCCCAGGGCTGATCTCCTTCAGAATGGACTGGTTGAATCTCCTTGCAGACCAAGGGACTCTCAAGAGTTTTCTCCAACACCACAGTTCAAAAGCATCAATTCTTCAGCGCTCAGCCTTCTTCACAGTCCAGCTCTCACATCCATACATGACCACAGGAAAGACCATAGCCTTGACTAGGCGAACCTTTGTTGGCAAAGTGATGTCTCTGCTTTTGAATATGCTATCTAGGTTGGTCATAACTTTCAAAGGCAAATAAAAAAGAGAGAAAATATTTGTGCTCCTGTAACAAAGAGTGGGATAATATCCCTAATATTTAAATAACAGTCTAAAATTCACAATGAGAAAAACAATAGGTAAGTGTCAACTAAATTAACAGTCATTTTACAAAGAGGAAATGCAAACTGTCAAAGGTGCGTGGAGAAAATGTTCAGCGTCGTGATTGGTCAATAAATGAAATAAAATTGAAATGCCATGGCGGTGCCTTTCAATGCAAATGAAATGTTAACAGTTTCAGTCCACGCCACTGACGGAAGAACAGCTCTTCTTCAGTACGTAGTGACACAGTCATTATTTTCTACTGGTAGCAAGAATCTACTCCACTATTTCCACAAGGCCATTTGGTAGTTTTCATTTAAAATTATACATTTAATGTTATTCTCCCAAATCATCCCACCCTCTCCCTCTCCCACAGAGTCTAAATTGAAACATGTATAATATCATATATGAAAGGAGTCACCAGTCCAGGTTCAATGCAGGATACTGGATGCTTGGGGCTGGTGCACTGGGACAACCCAGAGGGATGGTATGGAGAAGGAGGAGGGAGGAGGGTTCAGGATGGGGAACACATGTATACCTGTGGCAGATTCATTTTGATATATGGCAAAACCAATACAATATTGTAAAGTTAAAAAATAAAATAAAATAAATAAAATGATACATTTATATGACTTTTGACTAAGAGATTCCTTTATTAGAAATCTAGACTGCTGCTGCTGCTAAGTCACTTCAGTCGTGTCCGACTCTATGCGACCCCATAGATGGCAGCCCACCAGGCTCCCCCATCCCTGGGATTCTCCAGGCAAGAACACTGGAGTGAGTTGCCATTTCCTTCTCCACCAAATCTAGACTACAGACGTATAACTGCCAAAACATAAGATTTCACGTATTTGAGTGCTGTGTTGTGGCGAATAAAATAAAAGAAATAACGAATACTAATCATGGAAGAAAGGTACATATTTTTCAGTGCAATGTTGTGCAGCAAACAAAGACTGAATTAGGTACTGATGGGTTGAATTGGCGAGACCTATTGCATGCAGACTACTGCTAGCTTAGAGAAAAATCAGGTTGACGATCAATGGATACATGTATACCTGTGGCGGATTCATTTTTATATATGGCAAAACCAATACAATATTGTAAAGTTAAAAAATAAAATAAAATAAAATAATAAATAAAATAGGCAAAAAAATCTCAAAAGACAGTTCTTCAAAGAAGATAGATAGATAGATTATGTAATATATATACTAATGGTTAACGCAAACTTGAAAATCAAAGGTCATCCATTTTCAATATAGCAGCATGTATCAACTCGGAGCTGTTGTATATATAGCACATGGAACTCTGCTCTATGTCAAGTGGCAGCCTGGATGGGAGAGGGGAGTTTGGGGGAGAATGGATACATATATATGTATGGCTGGATCCCTTTGTTGTATGCCCAAAACTATCAAAATATTGTTTGTTAATTGGCTATACCCCAAGACAAAATAAAAAATTTTTAAAAACATAAAAAAAATCAATGTTTAGTGCTGGTCATTAAGGAAAGGGCAAAACCTATATAATGAAAAAAATGTATATGTGTGTGTAGGTGTACTTGAGCATAGGGAAAATTATAAACAATATATAATGAGCTACTGACAATGATTATTTCAATGGGAATGGCATTGGAGGTAGGAAAGGAGAGCTCTTCCTCATAGACAGTTTTTGTTGGTGTTCAGTCGCTAAATTGTGTCTAACTGTTTGCGACCCCAAGAACTGCAGCATGCTAGGCTCCGCTGCCCTTCACTATCTCCCTAAGTTTTCTCAAACTCAAGTCCATTGAGCCAGTGATGCCATCCAACCATCTCACCCTCTGTCATCCCCTTCTCCTCCCACCATCAATCTTTCCCAGCATCAGGGTCTTTTCCAATGAGTCAGCTCTTCACATCAGGTGGCCAAATATTGGAGTTTCAGCTTCAGTATCAGTCCTTCCAATTAATATTCAGCACTGATTTCCTTTAGGATGGACTGGTTGGATCTCCTTGCAGTCCAAGGGATTCTCAAGAGTCTTCTCCAACACCACAGTTCAAAAGCATCAATTCTTCAGTGCTCAGCCTTCTTTATCGTCTAACTCTCACAACATCCATACCTGACTATTGGCAAAACCATAGCTTTGACTATACATACCTTTGTCAGCAAAGTGATGTCTCTGCTTTTTAATACATTGCCAAGGTTTGTCATAACTATTCTTACAAGGAGCAAGCCTCTTTTAATTTCATGGCTGCAGTCACCATCTGGATTGATTTTGGAGCCCAAGAAAATGAAATCTGATACTGTTTTTCACATTTTCCCCATCTATTCACCATGAAGTGATAGGACCAGATGCCATGATCTTTGTTTTTTGAATGTGGAATTTTAAGCCAGCTTTTCCACTCTTTTCTTTCACCTTTATCCAAGAGGCTCTTTAGTTCCTCTTCATTTTCTGCCATTAACGTGATATCATCTGTATATCTGAGGTTGGTAATATTTCTCCCAGCAATCTTGATTCCAGCTTGTGATTCATCCACTCTGACATTTCCCATGATGTACTCTTCGTATAAGTTAAATAAATTGAGTGACAACATACAGCCTTGATGTACTCCTTTCCTAATTTTGAACCAGTTTGTTGTTTCATGTCCATTTCTAACTGTTGCTTCTTGACCTGCATACAGGTTTCTCAGGAGACAGGTAATGAGGTCTGGTATTACCATTTCATTAAGAATATTTCACAGTTTGTTGTGATCCACACAGTCGAAGGCTTTAGCATAGTCAATTAAGCAGAAGTAGATATATATTTTTGAATTCCCTTGCTTTTTCTATGATCCAACAGATGTTGGCAATTTGATCTCTGGTTCCTCTGACTTTTCTATATCCAGCTTGAACATCTGGAAGTTCTTGGTTCACATACTGCTGAAGCCTAACTTGAAGGATTTAGAGCATAATCTTGCTGGCATGTGAAATGAATGCAATTGTATGGTAATTTGAACATTCTTTGGCATTGCTTTTCTTTGAGACTGGAATGAAAACTGAACTTACCCAGTCCAGTGGCCACTGCTGAGTTTTCCAAATTTGCTGGTATAATGAGTGCAGAACTTTAACAGCAGTATCTTTTAAGATTTTAAATAGCTCAGCTGGAATTCCATCACATCCACTAGCTTTATTCATAGTAATGCTGTCTAAGGCCCATGTGATTTCACACTCCAGGATGTCTGGCTCTAGGTAAGTGACCATATCATTGTGGTTAACTGGGCTTTTTGGTATAGATCCTCTTTGTATTCTTGCCACCTTTCCTAATCTCTTCTGTTCCTGTTAGGTTCTTGCCTTTTTCGTCTTTTATTGTGCCTATCTTTGTATGAAATGTTCCCTTGGTATCTTCAATTTTCTTAAAGAGGTCTCTAGTCTTTCCCATTATGTTGTTTTCCTCTATTTCTTTACATTTGTCACTTAAGGCTTTCTTATGTCTCCTTGCATTTCTCTGGAACTGTGCATCCAGTTGGAGATATCTTTTCCTTTCTCCTTTGCCTTTTGCATCTCTTCTTTTCTCAGCTATTTGTAAGGTCTCCTCCTAGATTCAAGGGACTAGATCTGGTAGACAGAGTGCCTGAAGAACTATGGGCCAAGGTTTATAACATTGTACAGGAGGTGATAACCAAACTATCTCCAAGAAAAAGAAATGCAACCAAGGCAAAGTAGTTGTCTGAGCAGGCCTTACACATATGCAGTTTAATTGTGTCTTATTCATGCTCTCTTGAGAGTCCCTTGGACTGCAAGGAGATCCAGCCAATCCATCCTAAAGAAGATCAGTCCTGGGTGTTCATTGGAAGGACTGATGCTGAAGCTGAAACTCCAATACTTTGGCCACCTGATGCGAAGAGCTAACTCATTGGAAAAGACCCTGATGCTGGGAAAGATTGAGAGCAGTAGGAGAAGGGGATAACAGAGGATGAGATGGTTGGATGGCATCACCGACTTAATGGACATGAGTTTGGGTGGACTCTGGGAGTTGGTGATGGACATGGAGGCCTGGCATGCTGCAATTCATGGGGTAGCAAACAGTCAGACACAACTGAGCTATTGAACTGAACTGCACATGCTCTCTGGTCTTGCTTGGATGTGATCTTGATGCACCACTTTCATCTTATGATAGATTGCTGCTGTGCCTATCTGATAATGGGAGGACGTGACACGTTCCAGCTTATTATGGCAGACTGTGTGCTGATTCCCATGATGTCATTTATTCAAGTGTTGAAGTTCTTTTTCAGAAGCCATAGCATTCTTTGCTGTAAATGGCACAGAATTGCTCCTGAAGCCCTAGGACCTGAGTTATTGCCTTACTGAAGCTTGTAATAAGCTCCATACCGCTTCTTTCTTCCCAGTATACCTTTGATCACAGAGTCTGTTATAACATGTAGCCCAAGGGGCCATACTGCTTGTACTGTGACTGGGACCTGCAACAGAGCCCTTTCCTCCTCTGATTCGCTTAATACTGGCAGCCTTCTCTGCCATTCAATATATGGACTAGAGACACAGTCCTAACTGTGGCATACACTGCCACTGAAATGCAAAGAAAGCTTCCAGGACCCTCTGGTTCTTTTTTCATGGATTTTAGAATCTTAGATCTTCCTTTCCATATATTAATCATTTCCTCTCTAAATGTGCAGTTTATACTCAAATTTTGTGTTTTAATTTCTCAAATATTCCATCATTGTTTTAAACGATATGTATATTCCTTTTTTTGGTTTGGTTTTGTTTTGTTACATGTGACTGACAATTCTGATATTCTTTCATTTTCTGGGCTTAGCCAGTTAACTTCTTATCACATGATATAATATTGCAGTTTCAAAGAATGCATTTTTTGATTTTTAAAAATGAAGTAAAGAATTATTTTCCTATCTTTTTTTTTTTGCTAATGGGAAACTTCTTCCTGTTCTTTTTCTGTATTCCATTTTTTTTTTTTTTTGGTAGGTGTAATGATCATTTTTTTTTTAATCTGTTTTTTCTGTTTTCTCATTGCTTTTAAATGGTTTTAAGAAGAATAAGATGTAGTAATACTTTTTCCCTGATGTTTTTAATCAAAATGTTATGTAGCATAATTGCTAAACATGAGCCATCAAGAATTATATAGATTTTATGGGTTTGTTTTCCAATAATTCAACAAATATGCATGTAACACCGATTATTGACAACCTTCTGAGATAGATAATGAATAAGAGTTATAAGTGAACCATCAGTGAAATGTTCTGGGGGTTGATGAATTATCCACTCTTCTTGAAGGTATAAAGAACTAGGTTCTCAGAGAAGATGGTGCTTGAGATAGTTCGCCCCATGTCATCAGACTTTATGCATTCTTCTCTCTCTGGTGACCCTTCTACCCCATATAACCTTCTTTCCTTTGTTCCTGCTTCCCTGCTTCAGATCATCTCATATAGCACTGCCTGGAATGCCTTTCCTCTTAACTTCAATTTATCTAAATATGGTTATCTTTTCAGACCAATTCCTTCTTTAAAAATTTTCTGGTCTATTCCAGCTTGCAGTGATCTGTCCCTCCTTTGGAGTCCAGAGACTGGTGTTTTTTTTGTTGTTGTTGCTTATTTTATTTATTTATTTTTTTAAAATTTGTGTTTAGTTGGAGGATAATTATTTTACAATATTGTGTTGATTTCTACCTTACAACAACATGAATCAGCTATAAGTATACATATATCCCCTCCTTCTTGGGACTCCACCCCACCCCCACATCCCAGCTCCCTAAATCAGAGACTGTTTTCTACTTTTGCCTAGATATAGACAAATGTTACTTTGAACATATGTTTTGATATGTTTTGTTTTTATATCTGTTTATTATCTCCTAACTATCCTGTAGATCCCTTTTGATACTAAACTTTGATTCTGTGCTGGATACTCTTTTAAATACTTTAAAATTATTGCCTCATTAAATCATTCCAACATCTTTGTGAACTAGAAACCACTTTTATATATTTAAGAGAGCCAGCTATAGAGAGATTTAAAAGCTTGCTCCAACTGACACAGCCAGTAAGTGATGAAATTAAGACTATGCCCAGGCAGCAAATCCCAACTGGTGCTGGGGGCTCAATGCATCACTCCTCACTGATCAAAAAGAGCTCTTTTTTGGCAAGGGAGGCTCCCAATGGAGAGCGTCTACACTGTTTTCCTAGGACTCTTCCCTATGAGAAAAGATACAGTTAGGAAATAATGTTGGTCCAAATGCCACTTAGTTTTGTGCCTCCAGGTATAAGCTCTTGAGGCTTTAGTTCTTTAGGGACATGGCTCTAAATTATTGTAAGCTCCCAAGAAACTGTCCCTTATTCTATGCAGTATGTGAATCAATATGCAGGTCAACGAGTATCTGTTTACTCCAAGGATGTTCAAGATGAGGTATTTGTCTTCTTCACCAAGTACCTAGAAAGTCATGCCTCTTTAGAAAAAAGTGGCCACCATGAGTGAAGTTGAAAGTTCCATCCTTATTTCTAGAAAATGATTAATTCCTTGAAGCAATTAAAGGACCTACATAAAGGATATCCTTAAAGAAGTGAGTATATTGTGCTTTGGATAACATGAAGTTTTTGAAATGTGATGGAGAAACTTCAGGCTGTGTTTGAACTTTGGTGATATAACTGTTCTGGATCAGGTTCTCTAAAGAGAGCAGACTGGCATTTTGTTCACATATTTGAGACTAAGCAACTTTTTTTGTGTGTGACATTTTCTGAACTGATTTTCTTGTTTATTTTTCTATAATACAGAGTTACAACGAAAGGAATTCTAAGGTCACAGAATGTTAGCTGTAAAGTGGCATAAAGACCATCCTCCTTGTTTTATAGAAGCCTGAACATGACATACATTAAAATATATAAACAGAATTTGGATCAAATATAGAATTAGTATGGTCAAACCCTTACCTCCATACACCCATATCGGCATATTTGAATGGATATAAACAAAAACACTCATGCCATGGCTAATGCTCCTAATCCAAGCCTAGAATTGTATTTGTGACCACTGAAATTGCACTCCACATAGCATTAAGCAAGTAATCACGATAATGATGAATAATCAAATAGATATAGTCATGATTTTTTAAATCAAACTTCACATATGATTACTATATAAAGAATAATAGTACACTGTTTTTGCTTTGAAGAAGGCAATGACACCCCACTCCAGTACTCTTGCATGGAAAATTCCATGGATGGGGGAGCCTGGTGGGCTGCAGTCCATGGGGTCGCTAAGAGTCGGACACGACTGAGCGACATCACTTTCACTTTTCACCTTCATGCATTGGAGGAGGAAATGGCAACCCATTCCAGTGTTCTTGCCTGGAGAATCCCAGGGACAGGGGAGCCTGGTGGGCCGCCGTCTATGGGGTCGCACAGAGTCGGACACGACTGAAACGACTTAGCAGTTTTTGTTTTACTTTAAGAGGAAATTAATTGCAGTGATAATAAATGGTATTTAAAACAAGATTTTAAAAATATGAGTTACCTATGTTGTAATCTCAGAAATTTTAAACAACCTGATATTTTCTTCCATGTCTAGTGAGTCAGAACATATGCATTATTAAATGTATTCCCTGCATTAAAGATTATATATTTGATATTTTACATATATTAATTCTGTAATTGATATTGCCTAACAGATTTCAAGATAAGTGCCCTAAAAAGTAGTTTATATGAAAAAGTAAGCCACATAATTCTATGATATTTTGGTGCAAAAGATGCTTAATTTTCTATACAATTTCCATGACAAGTTGCTTTCTAACATTGCCAGATCAATTTGATTTTACAGACAAGGCATCCCCATTCCTTCCATGGATCATATCATTTTGTGTATGATATAAAATATATGAGTAAACTCTTTGTCATTTGTATATATTTCCCTTTCCACATCTTTGTATGAGAGGGAGTAGGGAATAGAATTATCAACACATATGTGAGTTGTATGTTAATAATATTAGGATGGTTGTTATCATTCAGTGAGATCAAGAAATGCCCTGTTTTGCATTTCTTAGATGTCATACAACAGGATCTGAATATCTCCTTGATCTTACAGTACTCCTAGCAAGGTTTTTCTAACTGGCGTTTTATATACAATTATGCAATAAGATGAAACATGAAAGGTAGTTCATATACAAATTTGTAACTTGAAAGAGTTTTAGATTACAGGATTGGACTCTTTGTGGCAAACAATAGAAATTAATGGTGAATCACCCACGTTTATACAGGATCTTGCACAAACTGTCCTGATGTAGTATGTGTGTGTGTGCTCAGTCATTCAGTCGTGTCTGACTCTTGCGACCCCATACTGTAGCCCATCAGGCTCCTCTGCCCTTGGGGTTTTCCAGCAAGTATCCTGGAGCACGTTGCCATTCCCTACTCCAGGGGACCTTCATGACCCGGGGACTGAACCTGTGTCTCTAGTGTCTCGTGCATTGGCAGGTGGATTCCTTACCACTGCACCAACTGGGAAGCCCAACCTAGAACCTGGGAATATTGTTTTCTAGTTCCACAGTGTTTCAGTAACTGTCTATTATAGACCTATTTAACAGAACCTTTTATTGGCTTAATATGTTATTTGTAACTCAATGATTGTTTTTCATCAATAAAAATCTTTCTTATAACAGATTGCAGATGACCAATGGAAGATCAGAATCAGACAGCAGTGGCTGAATTTCTTTTCTTGGGCCTCACAGATCATCTCTATCAGCAGATTGTCCTCTTTTTCATTCTTCTTTTTGTCTATCTTGCCACTCTGGGCGGTAACTTAGGGATGATCACTCTCGTATGGATTGATCCCAGACTCCACACTCCTATGTACTTTTTTCTTAGCCACTTGTCCTTTGTAGACTTGTGTTCCTCTTCTTCCGTTGCCCCCAAGATGCTGTGTGATATCTTTGCAAAGAAAAGAAGCATCCCTTTCATGGGTTGTGCTGCACAGATGTTTTTCTTTGGTCTTTTTGTGGCCACTGAATGTTTCCTGCTGGCTTCCATGGCCTATGATCGGTATACGGCCATCTGTAAGCCCTTGTTGTACACACTCATTATGTCCCAGAGGGTCCGTGTGCAGCTGGTTATAGGCCCTTATGCTGTGGCTCTTATAAGCACCATGACTCATACGAGTCTCACTTTTTGCTTACCCTTCTGTGGTCCAAATGTTATCAACCACTTTTTCTGTGATATTTCACCACTGCTTTCCCTTGCGTGTGCAGACACCTGGATCAATAAGTTGGTGCTTTTCACCTTGGCTGGAGCAATAGGGGTGCTCAGTGGCCTGATCATCACGATCTCCTATGTTTGCATCTTGGTGGCCATCCTGAGGATCCAGACTGCCGATGGGAGGAGGAAAGCTTTCTCTACTTGTTCTTCTCACCTGGCAGTTGTCTCCATCCTAGGTGGAACTCTTTTCTTCAATTATGTTTGACCTAGCTCACGTTCTTCCCTAGACATCAATAAAGTGATTTCTCTCTTTACACTCTGATTACCCCCATGTTGAACCCCCTTATCTATAGCTTGAGGAACAAAGAGGTGAAGAATTCATTCAGTACAAAGTTTGAAAGGAAAAACTGTCCAATTGGTAGGTGAAATAGAAGTCTATTAATGTTTTAGTGTAGATGTTGGTGCAGAACGTTTATTGATAAGAACATTAACCTGGAAATCTGAAATTTCATGTGAGTCCTGATTCTGCATGTTCAAGACGATTTGAGAAATGATGTAGTTCTCAAGATTTTTTTTCTGTTCCAATCTTGCTCTTTGTCACATGAGAATGGTTTAAAAACAATATAGAAATGAATTGAGAATATAAATATAAAAATATTCTAGAAGAAACTGAATATTTGTACAATTGTGGATATGTGAATTCTATTTAAACTGGGCAAACTCAATGTTACAAGGTACCACAGTCAGTGTTAAAGAAAAAATAATGAAACAAAGGAGAATATTTATTCACGTGAGCCAAGTGACGGATCGTATCTCTCTTCAGTTCAGTTCAGTCACTCAGTCGTGTCCAACTCTTTGCAACCCCATGAATGGCAGCACGCCAGGCCTCCCTGTCCATCACCAACTCCCAGAGTTCACTCAGACTCACGTCCATCGAGTCAGTGATGCCATCCTTCCATTTCATCCTCTGTCATCCTCTTCTCCTCCTGCCCCCAATCCCTCCCAGCATCAGAGTCTTTCCAATGAGTCAATTCTTCACATGAGGTGGCCAAAGTACTGGAGTTCCAGCTTTAACATCACTCCTTCCAAAGAACACCCAGGGCTGATCTCCTTCAGAATGGACTGGTTGGATCTCCTTGCAGTCCAAGGCACTCTCAAGAGTCTTCTTCAACACCACAGTTCAAAAGCATAAATTCTTCGGTGCTCAGCCTTCTTTACAGTCCAGCTCTCACATCCATACATGACCACAGGAAAAACCATAGCCTTGACTAGACGGACCTTTGTTGGCAAAGTAATATCTCTGCTTTTCAATAGGCTATCTATGTACAGTCCCAACTGTGGAATATGCTGTCTCCAAACTGAAAGAAGCCCCCCTGGACACTCAAGTTCTTTCTTCATGAAATTTTCTTTGTAGGAGGTGTTCTAGCATGAGCACTAGAGTTAACCACTAGATCTGTAAATATTTACCTAATGTGTCAAATTTCTGAATCTTAATGAGTTTTCTCTCATCCTTTGGAGGATGTATGTTGCCAGTTGTGAAGAGCCTATTGTGACTCCACATTAGATCTGTTTCTTTTACTTTTACCTTGCTTCCCACTCCTTTTGTTCATTAAAAGGATACTGTTTATACCTAATGGCCTGGGAACCCTGCCCCTCTGCCAGAAAATTAAACCAAGATGCCTTTGTTTGGAACCCTGTCCGCCCATGAATGGCTACAAGAAGGAAGAAATTAACACATCCCCTCCCTGAGTCTTGCCATTTCAGAAATATTTACAAGATTAATGGTCTTTTTACTTTGTTTCCTCACCTCTGCCTACCTCATCTCTTTTTCTATAAAAGAAACTAGCATCCAGGCCACAATAAGATGGTTATTTTGAGACGTTAGTCATGTTCTCGGTCAGCTGACTTTCTGAATAAAGTAGTAATCTTTGCTTCAACTCCTGGTCTCTCAGATTTATTGGCCTGTCATGTAGTGAGCAGAGCGAGCTTGAACTGGGTACCACACGCGTTTTACCAAGACCTCTGATATTGGAGCGCCTGTTTGTGTGGCCTGCTGTATTAATGTGATGTTATCAGTGTAAAGGACATTAAGTGTTGTATCCACTAAGTGTAGTGGATGGGGAGGGGGGATCAGATATCTGCAGACTATATGAAGGAATGAAATAGGGTTAACATAGCCTTAAAGCAATATTGTAAATGAATATTTTTGTTCATCTTACATGAAAGTAAACTGTTTCTGATTATTTTTTTTTTTCTAATCAGAATGGAAAAGACTACATTCCTCAAATCATGACTGCATGCCATGTACTGGAGCTCCATTAAAGTATCCTGTATTTGTGGAGCACTGTCAGAGATTCTAATGCTTATTGGAACTTGAAGCAGTCTACAGGCATCCTTTTTTTTTAAATTCATTAAAAAAAAAAAAAAACAAGTATAGTTGATTTACAATGTTACGTTTGTTTCATGCCCTTACTTTCCTTACATTATGGTAACCATAATGTCTCTAGTCTGTGAATCTATTTCTGGTTTTTAAATACATTCATTTTTATCATTTTCATGCATTCTTTTAAGATTCCACATATCAGTGATATCATATGATATTTGTCTTTCTTTGTCTTATTTACTTCACTTCATATGATAATCTGTAGGCCCATCTATGTTGCCCCAAATGGCAATATTTCATTCTTTTTATGGCCAAGTATTATTCCATTGTATATATAAATATCACATCTTCTTTATCCATCCATTGATGGACAAGTAATGTGCTTCCACATCTTGGCTAGTGTAAATAGTGCTGCAGTGAATATTGAGGTACATGTATTTTTTGAATTATGTTTTTTTTTTTTTTTCTGCTGGATATACGCCCAGAAGTGTTATTGCAGAATCTTATGTTAACTTTAATTTTAGTTTTTAAGGAACCATCATACTGTTTTATATAGTAGCTAAACAAATTTATATTCTCACCAACAGTAGAGTTCCTTTTTCTCCACATCACTTTCCAGATTTATTATTTGTAGGCTTTTTAATGACAGCTATTCTGACTGGCATGAGGTTATACCTCATTGTAGTTTTGATTTGCATTTCTTTTGTAATTGCAACGCTGAGCGTTTTTCCACATGCCTGTTGGCTCTATGTATGTCCTTTTTGGAGAAATGTCTATTCAGGTCTTCTGCCCATTTTTTTTTTTTTTTTTTTTTTTGAGGTGAGGGCTTCCCTAGTGGCTCAGAGGTAAAGTATCTGCTTGCAATGCAGGAGATCTGGGTTCAATCCCTGGGTCGGGGCTATACCCTGGAGAAGGGAATGGCAACCCACTCCAGTTTTCTTGCATGGATAATTCCATGGACAGAGGAGTCTGGATGGCTATAATCTATGGAGTCTCAAAGAGTCAGACATGACTGAAGCAACTTAGCATGCATGCACACCCATTTTTTGATTGAGTTATTTGATTTTATTTTTTTACATTAAACTGTATGAGATGTTTGTATATTTTGGAAATTAGTCAATCCCCTGTCAGTCACATCATTTGCAAATATTTTCTTCCATTCCATAAACTGTCTTTTCATTTTATCATTTCCTTTGCAAAATCTTTTAAGTTTAATTGGGTCCCATTTGTTTATTTTTGCTTTTATTTCTGTTGCTCTCAAGAAGAGATAAGAAAGCCTTCTTCAGTGATCAATGCAAAGAAATAGAGGAAAACAACAGAATGGGAAAGACTAAGGATCTATTCAAGAAAATCAGAGATACCAAAGGAACATTTCATGCAAAAATGGGTTCGATAAAGGACAGAAATGGTATGGACCTAACAGAAGCAGAAGATATTAAGAAGAGGTGGCAAGAATACACAGAAGAACTGTACAAAAAAGAGCTTCATGACCCAGATAATCATGATGGTGTGATCACTGACCTAGAGCCAGACATCCTGGAATGTGAAGTCAAGTGGGCCTTAGAAAGCATCACAACGAACAAAGCTAGTGGAGGTGATGGAATTCCAGTGGAGCTATTCCAAATCCTGAAAGATGATGCTGTGAAAGTGCTGCCCTCAATATGCCAGCAAATTTGGAAAACTCAGCAGTGGCCACAAGATTGGAAAAGGTCAGTTTTCATCCCAATCCCAAAGAAAGGCAATGCCAAAGAGTGCTCAAACTACCGCACAATTGCACTCATCTCACACGCTAGTAAAGTAATGCTCAAAATTCTCCAAGCCAGGCTTCAGCAATATGTGAACCGTGAACTTCCTGATGTTCAAACTGGTTTTAGAAAAGGCAGAGGAACCAGAGATCAAATTGCCAACATCCGCTGGATCATGGAAAAAGCAAGAGAGTTCCAGAAAAACATCTATTTCTGCTTTATTGACTATGCCAAAGCCTTTGACTGTGTAGATCACAATAAACTGTGGAAAATTCTGAAACAGATGGGAATACCAGACCACCTGATCTGCCTCTTGAGAAATCTGTATGCAGGTCAGGAAGCAACAGTTAGAACTGGTCATGGAACAACAGACTGGTTCCAAATTGGAAAAGGAATCCGTCAAGGCTGTATATTGTCACCATGTTTATTTAACTTGTATGCAGAGTACATCATGAGAAATGCTGGACTGGAAGAAACACAAGCTGGAATCAAGATTGCTGGGAGAAATATCAATAACCTCAGATATGCAGATGACACCACCCTTACGGCAGAAAGTGAAGAGGAACTCAAAAGCCTCTTGATGCAAGTGAAAGTGGAGAGTGAAAAGGTTGGCTTAAAGCTCAACATTCAGAAAACGAAGATCATGGCATCTGGTCCCATCACTACATGGGAAATAGATGGGGAAACAGTGGAAACAGTGTCAGACTTTGTTTTTCTGGGCTCCAAAATCACTGCAGATGGTGACTGCAGCCATGAAATTAAAAGACGCTTACTCCTTGGAAGGAAAGTTATGACCAACCTAGATAGCATATTCAAAAGCAGAGACATCACTTTACCAACAAAGGTTCGCCTAGTCAAGGCTATGGTCTTTCCTGTGGTCATGTATGGATGTGAGAGCTGGACTGTGAAGAAGGCTGAGCGCCGAAGAATTGATGCTTTTGAACTGTGGTGTTGGAGAAGACTCTTGAGAGTCCCTTGGACTGCAAGGAGATCCAACCGGTCCATTCTGAAGGAGATCAATCCTGGGATTTCTTTGGAAGGAATGATGCTAAAGCTGAAACTCCAGTATTTTGGCCACCTCATGCGAAGAGTTGACTCATTGGAGAAGACTCTGATGCTGGGAGGGATTGAGGGCAGGAGGAGAAGGGGACGACAGAGGATGAGATGGCTGGATGGCATCACTGACTCGATGAATGTGAGTCTGAGTGACCTCCGAGAGCTGGTGATGGATAGGGAGGCCTGGCGTGCTGCAGTTCATGGGGTCGCAAAGAGTCGGACACGACTGAGCCACTGATCTCTCTCTCTTTCACCTTGGCTGGAGCAATAGTCATACTCAGTGGCCTGATCATCATGATCTCCTATGTTTACATCCTTGTGGCCATCCTGAGGATCCAGACTGCTGATGGGAGGAGGAAAGCTGTCTCTACTTGTTCTTTTCACCTGGGAGTTGTCTCCATCCTATATGGGACTCTGTTCTTCATTTATGTTCAACCTAGCTCAAGTTCCTCCTTAGATATCAGTAAAGTGATTTCCCTCTTTTACACGGTATTAACTCCCAGGTTGAACCCTGTTATCTACAGCTTGAGGAACAAAGAGGTGAAGAACCCATTCGGTAGAAAGTTTGAAAGGAAAACTATTTTTAAAGGTGGATAAAATAGAATTCTAATTGTGCTGCATCAAAGATGTTGATTTGATTATGTGTGGTAAAAAGAATACTGGACTAAGAAATAGACTCTTTTTAATCCCTAGGTCTGACAGTTGTATATACTGAAACTACTGTTCATATTGTTTTTTCTTCAGTCTTCTCCTTTGGAAAATAATAGGGAATACAAATTATTTTATATATATAGTATAAATGTAACATAATCCAGAAGAACATTTATGCATTCTTCTATGTGGGAAAACATTCTAATCTTCCCCAGAAAATCAAATGGTATAAGGGAAAGTTCACCAGAGTTAATTAATAAAGGTTTCATGGACCTTGGTAAAAGCTGAGCAATGGAAAGTGAGTCTACAGTTGTTGAACACGTGAAAATGCGAATATGAAATTTGAATTGTATACAAAATGTTATCTTAAGTTTATCCAGATATGAAACTATCATCACTAACTGTCAGTCTTGTAAAAATTTCCAACATCATTTTCCTAATCCTGGAAAATATCATAGTAAGTGTAGACAGTCAAAGAGGGAAAGACAAATACCATAGGATATCACTTATATGCACAATGTAAAAAAAATGATACAAATAAACTTAATTATAAAACAAAAACATGCTCACAGTTTTAGAAAACAAAGTTATGGTTACCAAAGGGGAAAAGTGGGTGGGGGAAGGAATAACTTGGGAGTTTGGAATTGACCTGTACATACTACTTTATTTAAAATATATTTTAAAAGGATTACCAATAAAAACCTATGTATAGCAGAGGGAACTCTGCTCAATATTCTGTAATAGCCTAAATGGGAAAAGAATTTGAAAAGGAATAGATATATGTATGTGTATAACTGAATCACTTTGTAGCACATCTGAAATTAACACATTGTTAATCAAACATACTCCAGTACAAAACAAATAGTACAAGAATTGTTAAAACGTGGACTAAGGTATGACCAGGGGAAATGTACATTCTTCCTGTTTTTATCTAGAAAGATCAACAGCTTCTTTTCCATCAAATTTTACCTTAAAATTTATGTTCTGTGTCTTTGTTATATAGCATATCACAAATCACATTACCTTTTGAGATTTCCATTTCTTAATATGACACCTGAAGTAGTTCAGGTCTGTTTAATTTTTACTTAAATATTTATGATACAACATCTTTTGAAAGGGAATTGAGAAAAGAATGATAGCCAACAAATGATAATTATAAATTTTCTCAATGTCTCTGTGTTCCTTCCCCAAGTATTTGCAAATATATTCAAAACCAACTGTCCTCTCTAGCTCTAGCTGTTGCTGTTTCTGAAATCCTAATGTATTTTCTGTCTAGAATACTTTTTGTATCATATTTACATGGATAACTACTTTTTAAAAATACTGGCTAATGTGGCTTTCATTCTGAGAATAACCCTAACTCTCCCATCTCATTTGAGCCAGTCTGTATTTTTCCCTTACAGCATCATATTCTTTTCCTTCAGACTTTATAAGTGTAACGTGTTGCTTGTTAAGATCATTTTTATTTTGCTTTGCTTTTATTAGTGAGAAATGTTTGTAGCTGATTCTTCATGTTAGGAAGTGACAGAAATTCAGTTGGAGCTGCATTTTTGTTCACGCTATAAGTCTGTAAGTGGTTCTCCTTATTTTGTAAAAGAAGGCCGAGTCTCAATATCAGCAGAAGGAAAATTA
The DNA here is from genome assembly GCA_935064755.1 of Tragelaphus eurycerus. Classification (NCBI taxonomy): domain Eukaryota; kingdom Metazoa; phylum Chordata; class Mammalia; order Artiodactyla; family Bovidae; genus Tragelaphus; species Tragelaphus eurycerus. Next base: position 1,345,899 of record CAKXYN010000225.1, on the reverse strand, counting down.
TATGTCTATTATGGCATCCACACACTGATTCACCTGATTGGCAGTGCTAGTACTTGGGAAGAGGTGATTAATTTTCATAAGGTATAGTTTTTCAGAAGAGTTCTGATGTAATCCCTACTTTTGTTTCTCTGTAGGTGATATTTTTTTGCCCCTGGCTTCTTTCCAGATGTTTTTCTTTACTATTGATTTTCAAAGTTTGAAAATGTTATAAGTATAATTATTGTTCATTTTTGGCATTTATCCCACTTCTGTTGTCTGAGTTCCCTGGATCTGTGGTTTGGTGTCTGACATTAGTGGGGAAATTCTGTCATTTTGTTTGAAATACTTCTCCAGATATTACCCTTGTGCATGTGTTACACCTTTTGAGTTATCCCACAGTCCTTAGACATTCTGTTTTTTTTTTTTTTTTTTTTTTTTTACTCCCATTCACTCTCATTTTCAGTTTCTGAAGTTTCTATTGCTATATTCTCAAGTACACCGATTCTTTCCTCAGCCATATCCAGTCCACTTATCATCTCATCAAAGATTTTTTTTTGTCACAGTGTTTTTGATCTCTAGCATTTTAGTCAGAGCTGATTTAAATTCCTGGCCTAATCATTCCTATATCCCTGCCAGTTCTGATTCTGACCTTTGCTCTGTCTTGTCCAGTTGTATTTTTTGCCTTTCTGTATGCCTTGTGATTTTTTTCTTGATAGCCAGACATAATGTGCTGAGTAAAAGGAATTGCTGTAAATAGGTCTCTGCTACTGTGGTGTGAGGTGTGAGGGGAGAGAAGTGTTCTATGTCCTATGATTAGGTCTCAGTCTTTTAGTGAACTGATGTATCTGAACTGTAAACTTCACAATTGTTTCACAGGGTCTCCTCACCCCTATTAGTTGGCTAAGAAGATTAGAGTGAGCTCGAGTTGGGTATTTCCCTTCTCCCACGTGGAAGTTTGGAGGAAGCTGAAGTGGACCCTCTCCCTTCCCATAGGTTGCTGCTAAGTCGCTTCAGTCGTGTCCGACTCTATGCGACCCCATAGACGGAAGGTCACCAGGCTCCCCCGTCCCTGGGATTCTCCAGGCAAGAACACTGGAGTGGGTTGCCATTTCCTTCTCCAATGCATGAAAGTGAAAAGTGAAAGTGAAGTTGCTCAGTCGTGTTCGACTCTTAGCGACCCCATGGACTGGAGCCCACCAGGATCCTCCGTCCATGGGATTTTCCAGGCAAAAGTACTGGGGTGGGGTGCCATGTTAGTTAAACTCTAATAATACCCTGTCAAGTTAGGCTTTGATTGGCTAGTTTCTCCTAGAAGTACCAAGTGCTGTGGTGTATTTGAAAATAAATTTTTGACCCCTAACAGCTTCCCAGGTGGTGCTAGTAATAAAGAACCTGCCTGTCAGCGCAGGAGACACAAGAGATGCACGTTTGATCCTGGATCGGGAACATGCCCTGCAGAGGGCATGGCTACTCACTCCATTATTCTTGACTGGTGAATCCCATGGACAGAGCAACCTGGTGGACTACAAGTCCAAAGGGTTGCAAAGAGTCAGACATTTGGCAAGTGGTCTCTGGGAGCCCAGTCCTCAACTGGGGATTTCCCCTGTTGTTGTTGAGTTGCTCAGTCATGTCCGACTCTTTGTGAACCCATGGACTGAAGCACTCAGGCTTCCTTATCCTTCACCATCTCCTGGAGCTTGCTTAAACTCATGTCCATCCATTCCATGATGCCATTCAACCATCTCATCCTCCGTCGTCCCCTTCTCCTCCTGCTTTCAATCTTTCCCAGGATCAGCATCTTTTCCATTGAGTCAGCTCTTGACATCAGGTGGCCAAAGTATTGGAGTTTCAGTTTTAGTCCTTCCAATGACTATTCAGGACTGATTTCCTTTAGGATTGACTGGTTTGATCTCCTTGCAGTCCAGATCAGATCAGTCACTCAGTCGTGTCCTTCTATTTCTTTGCATTGATCACTGAAGAAAGCTTTCTTATCTCTCTCCTTGTTATTCTTTGGAACTCTGCATTCAAATGGGTGTATCTTTCCTTTTCTCCTTTGCCTTTCACTTCTCTTTTCACAGGGACTTCCCTGGTGGCTCAGATGGTAAAAGCATCTGCCTACAATGTGGGAGACCTGGGTTTGATCCTTGGGTTGGGAAGATCCCCTGGAGAAGGAAATGGCAGCCCACTCCAGTATTGTTGCCTGGAAAATCCCATGGACAGAGGAGCCTGGCTGGCTGCAGTCCATGGGGTCGCAAAGGGTTGGACATGACTGAGGAACTTCATTTTCACTTTCTCTTTTCACAGCTATTTGTAAGGCCTCCTCAGACAACCATCTTGCCTTTTTGCATTTCTTTTTCTTGAGGATGTTCTTGATCCCTGCCTCCTATACAATGTCATGAACTTCCATCCACAGTTCTTCAGGCACTCTGTCTATCAGATATAATCCCTTCAACCTATTTCTCACTTTCACTGTATAATCATAAGGGATTTGATTTAGGTCATACCTGAATGGTCTAGTGGTTTTCTCTACTTTCTTCTATTTATTTTTATTTTTTTAAATTAAATTTTATTTTGCTTAACTTTACAATATTGTATTGCTTTTGCCATACATCAAGATGGATCTGCCACAAGTATACATGTGTTCCCCATCCTGAACCCTCCTCCCTCCTCCCTCCCCATACCATCCCCCTGGGTTGTCCCAGTGCACCAGCCCCAGGCATCCGTTATCAGGCATTGTAACTGGACTGGCGATTTGTTTCAGATGTGATATTATACATATTTCAATGCTATTCTCCCAAATCATCCCACCTCTCCCATTCCCAGAGTCCAAAAGTCTGTTCTATACATCAGTGTCTCTTTTGCTGTCTCATAAACAGGGTTATTGTTACCATCTTTCTAAATACCATATATATGTGTTAGTATACTGTATTTGTGTTTTTATTTCTGGCTTACTTCACTCTGTATAATAGGCTCCAGTTCCATCCACCTGATTAGAACTGATTCAAATGCATTATTTTTAATGGCTGAGTAATACTCCATTGTGTATATGTACCATAATGAGTTCATGATCTGAGCCAGAGTCAGCTTCCAGTTTTGTTTTTGCTGACTGTATAGAACTTCTCCATCTTTGGCTGCAAAGAATATAATGAGTCTGATTTTGGTATTGAGCATCTGGTGATGTCCATGTGTAGAGTCTCCTCTTTTGTTGTTGGAAGAGGGTGTTTGCTATGACCAGTGCATCCTCTTGAAGGATGCCTAGTATGCATCTCTAACGACAAGATGAATGTCCTTGGGCAATGTTTATGTGAATAAATATTATCTGTTTTCTGTAATACCTTGAAAGGGTCTTCATTTCTTAGAGTAAGAAATTTTTACTCTAAATGTTAAAATGCTTTGACGTTTGAGTCCAATCCAATTTTTCCTATTTTTGAAATTTTCATATATACAGCATGTACTGATTTTGTCTTTCAAAGATATTGTCCAAATTTTAGCACTCCACTGCTGCTTAGATACCATCAGTCCACATTATTTTTACTTACCTATACCTTAATCATACTGTTCACAGGGTTCTCAAGGCAAGAGTACTGAAGTGGTTTGCCATTCCCTTCTCCAGTGGACCACATTCTGTCAGACCTCTCCACCATGACCTGCCTGTCTTGGGTGGCCCCACAGGGCATGGCTTAGTTTCATTGAGTTAAACAAGGCTGTGGTCTGTGTGATCAGATTGGCTAGTTTTCTGTGATTATGGTCTCAGTGTGTCTGCCTTCTGATGCCCTCTAACAATACCTACCATCTTACTTGCTTATCTTGGATGTGTGGTATCTCTTCATGGCTGCTCCAGCAAAGCACAGCCACTGCTCCTTACCTTGGATGAGTCACCCGTCCTGACTTTGAATGTGGAGTAGTTCCTCTCGGCCCTCCTGGGCCTGTGCAGCCACCGCTCCTTGGAGGTGGGGTTGCTCCTCTCATCCACCACCCCTGTCCTCGGACGTGGAGTAGCTCCTCTTTACTACTGCCTCAGATAATCACGGTGGTGAGAAACTTATAGGAAGGTCAGGAAGCAACAGTTAGAACTGGACATGGAACAACAGACTGGTTCCAAATAGGATAAGGAGTACATCAAGGCTGTATATTGTCACCCTGCTTATTTAACTTATATGCAGAGTACACCATGAGAAAGGCTGGGCTGGAAGAAGCACAAGCAAGAATCAAGATTGCTGGGAGAAATATCAATAACCTCAGATACACAGATGACACCACCCTTATGGCAGAAAGTGAAGAGGAACTAAAAAGCCTCTTGATGAAAGTGAAAGAGGAGAGTGGAAAGGTTGGCTTAAAGCTCAACATTCAGAAAACGAAGATCATGGCATCCGGTCCCATCACTTCATGGGAAATAGATGGGGAAACAGTGGAAACAGTGTCAGACTTTATTTTTTGGGGGCTCCAAAATCACTGCTGATGGTGATTGCAGCCATGAAATTCAAAGACACTTAGTCCTTGGAAAGAAAGTGAACAACCAAGATAGCATATTGAAAAGCAGAGACATTACTTGGTCAACAAAGGTCCATCTAGTCAAGGCTATGGTTTTTCCAGTGGTCATGTATGGGTGTGAGAGTTGGACTGTGAAGAAAGCTGAGCACCAAAGAATTGATGCTTTTGAACTGTGGTGTTGATGAAGACTCGGGAGCATCCCTTGGACTGCAAGGAGGTCCAACCAGTCCATCCTAAAGGAAATCAGTCCTGTGTGATCATTGAAAGGACTGATGCTAAAGCTGAAACTCCAGTACTTTGGCCACCTCATGCGAAGAGTTGACTCATTGGAGAAGACTCTGATGCTGGGAGGGATTGAGGGCAGGAGGAGAAGGGGACGGCAGAGGATGAGATGGCTGGGTGGCATCACCGACTTGATGGATGTGAGTTTGAGTGAACTTCAGGAATTGGTGATGGACGTGAGCTTGAGTGAACTCCAGGAATTGGTGATGGACAGGGAGGCCTGGCGTGCTGCGATTTATGGGGCCGCAAAGAGTCAGAGATGACTGAGAGATTGAACTGAATACTTTAATCACCTTTTGAGATTGCTTATGTCCAAGAGACTATTTCCAAAACTTCTGTTACAATGATCCCGCCCTTTTAGTTTAGGTCACGAAGCAGTTTTGGGGTCCTTAGTGCTGCTGTGGACTCAGACTTCCTTTCTGATTGTAATCTCTCTGAAGCAGGACTTTATCTTACATTCTCAAACTGCACAATGTCAAGGACTGGTGATAATTATGTGGTAGTTGAAGGTTCAGAGTTGGATTTTCAAAGAGGCAGATGGTCCCAAATGGAGGTGTAGTTTTACTTTGTGCAAGTACATTTGATTCAAAGTCCCAAAATTATTTTCTCGTCAAATAACTTTAATTTCTTCTCTATAGGCCTGATCTCCTGAACTTCCATTTCCTTGTGCGAGTTATTGCTAATTTACACAACAGCTCTTTAGAAAATCCTCTGGTGAGAGTTGTGCAGAATTGAGTCAATGAATTCACTAAAGTACCATTAAAAAGGACCAAGTTTCAAGATGGTATCAGAATATTTATCAGAATATTATCTATCCTCCTATTGAAGAAGCTGAGAGAAAAATGGCATGTCTGCATTTGTAGAGTAATTCATTTTCATATGAGGGGATGTTAATTTCATAATTAATTTTGACATAACTAGTTTTGGTCATGTCTGTTTTTAATTTATTTTTAATTGAAAGATAATTGCTTTACAGTGTTCTGTTGGTTTCCGTCATACATCAACATGAATCAGCCATAGGTATACATATGTCCCCTCCCTTATGAACCTTCCTCCCACCTCCCACCCCATCCCACCTCTCTATGTTGTCACAGTAGGGCATTTTTTCTTTTCCTTTTTAGAAAATTTCCCAAATTGCCATCAGGAAGCCAGATGTGGAAGACGAGTTTAGAAGCTTAGGAAAGCATTATCTTTAAGCTTATTCTGAGAGATAATTTGGTAGAAATAGAACGTTTCATCTTTGCCTTTTGGTTTAAATGACCTAATTTGAATGTACATTTTGTCTGAATTTTGTATTTGGCATAGAGATACTGAATGTGCTTGAAGACATATGGGCTCATAGAATGTTAGAACGATGAGACCTTGGTTGGTTTCTCTGGGTCTTAATTTCTTCGCATTACATATACTGGAATATTATATGTAGAAAAAAAAACCTCTGAATCAGCTAACTTAAATCTTATGCTACTCATGTCCAAAGATCGTGAGTTTTCTGAACTGGAATATTTTATTTGGGCAAGGCTGGGAAAAATAAAGTGATATGCGTTTTGACAGTCAAAAACTGTTGTTTTCACATAATAATTTGAGTTGGTTGAGATCACAGATGAGCATATTCTAGTTACATCTTCATAGATTTTTTTTTATCACCTTAATTTATTTTGACACTTAAAATGCTTTGTTTCCATCTTTGAGTGAGAATGAACATAAGTATAAATGACCTGAAATGAGTTCTGTGTTTACAAAGAAACATTTAACTACTTAGGTATGATTTTTTGACTAATCTGAAATCCCACCCCTCCAGGTCTTTTCTTTTCTGAGCTCCATTGCCTCTGAGACCACAGGAGGTCTGTTGCTTTTATTTCATTAATTTCTTGTTAAGTAAAATCCTTTTCAAGGTGTCTTCCCAGGGAACAATGCATTTGTTTTCTGCCAACATGTCTGCTGCACACACTGCACTCAATGTTTCTGTGTGACTGTGTTGCTGGCATCACCGTGATTATTTCCATCCAAAACGCGTACCTCCTTTCTTCAGTTTTGCTTTTTCTTTTTGGTGCTATACTCACTTCCCTTTCCTCTAAATTTCTACTTTTTTTTCTAAAACCTTTTTATTTTGAGATAAATATTCACAGGAAGCTTCAAAGATAATACAGAGAGGTCTCATGTACCTTTCCCTCAGTTTTCCCCAGTTTACTACTGTAGTACAATACAAAACCCAGGAAATTGACATTGCTATGTTATGTGTATAATTCTGTATTGTTTTAGCACTCATGTAGATTTGTTTAACCACCAGCACAATCAGGATACAAAACTATTCCATCTCCACAAAGATCTCCTGTGTGTTATCCTTTTATAGTAACATCACCACCCTCCTTCCCAACATTCTTTTTTCTTTTTTAATTTTTTTAAATTTAAATTTATTTACAGAGGAGACACTGATGTATAGAACAGTCTTTTGGACTCTGGGAGAGGGAGAGGGTGGGATGATTTGGGAGAATGGCATTGAAATACGTATAATATCATGTTTGAAATGAGTCGTCAGTCCAGGTTCGATGCCTGATACCGGATGCCTGGGGCTGGTGCACTGGGACGACCCAGAGGGATGGTATGGGAAGGGAGGAGGGAGGAGGGTTCAGGATGGGGGACACATGTATACCTGTGGCAGATTCATTTTGATGTATGGCAAAACCAATACAATACTGTAAAGTTAAGTAAAATAAAATTAAAAAAAATAAAAAATAAAAAAATTATTTAAATTGGAGGCTAATTACTTTACAATATTGTATTGGTTTTGCCATACATCAACATGAATCCACCACGGGTGTACACGTGTACCCCATCCTGAGCCCCTCTCCCACCTCCCTCCCCGTACCATCCTTCTGGGTCATATCAGTGCACCAGCCCCGAGCATCCTGTATCATGCTTTGAACCTGGACTGGAGATTCATTTCTTACATGATATTATGCATGTTTCAATGCCATTCTCCCAAATCATCCCACCCTCTCCCTCTCCCACAGAGTCCAAAAGACTGTTCTATACATCTGTGTCTTTTTTGCTGTCTCGCATACAAAGCAGTGGTACATATACACAATGGAGTATTAATCAGCCATTAAAAAGAATACATTTGAATCAGTTCTAATGAGGTGGATGAAACTGGAGCCTATTATACAGAGTGAAGTAAGTCAGAAAGAAAAACACCAATACAGTATTCTAACACATATATATGGAATTTAGAAAGGCGGTAACCTTCCCAACATTCTTAATCCCAGGCAATCTCTCGTCCATCTCTAAAATCCTGCCATCTGAGTATGTTTTATAAATGGAATTATAGAGTGCGTGGCCTTTTCAGATTTTTTTTTTTTTCAACTCCGCTCTTGACACTCAGCCAGATTGTTGGATGCATCATATTTTGCTCCTCTTTGTTACTGAATAGTATTCTGTGGTATGGATATACCACAGTTTGTTCAATTATTTTTGTTATTTCAAGTGTTTGGCCATTATGAATAATGTTTCTATGAATACAGTTGTCCAGGTTTTTCTGTCAGCATAGGTTTTTAGGGGGATAAATGCCAAGGTGTGTCATTTTCATGCTTAAGGTAGTACTTTTCTCTCCCAGATTCTGATAAGTCACCATTGATTACAGCACCTATTGAATGTTTAAGAACTCGTGTCTCTAATGGGCTGAAAAGAGAATGGAGTTTATAAAGTAATCAGCATGTGCATTAATAATATGAGGAATATAGATTTTGGGAGAAGGCATCACAGAGTAGACACTGCTGAGGACTGTGAACTCTGTCTGAAAGCCAGCTTCATTTGTCTGAGCTTGCGTTCCTTCTTAGATTTCAGAAGTTATCTTTTAGACAACACACTGTCTTTTTTCCTCAGAATCTGAAGCAATTAGCAAGGAAGTTATATTTCTCACAGCCTTTATCTGGGGTGAGAGTGAGAACTATCAGCCTGAACTCATCAAATGCACATGATACCTTATCTGTGAAACATGTCTTAAAATATCCTTGGTTCAAAGGCAGGGGTTTTTAGAAATGTCATCTGGCACAGTTAGAGGAATTGCTTTAGATAATCTTCAAATGGGGAAGGCAGTGGCACCCTACTTTTACACCTAAAAATCTATGATTCTCTTCAAAAATTTCTGTTTTAATCAAGAAGAAATTGAGGTTTAGTGACTTAATATCATGCAAACAATAAGTGGATGGATGACCACTCAGAGGTATGTCTGTCGATGTAAATGTAAAAACGATAAAAGATTCATTCATTTGTTAAAATGAAGAAACCCCATTATGAATTGACTCCAAAGAAAGATCTCTCCCTTTCAGAGAAATGGATTATGGGAAATGAAACTCTGGTGACTGAGTTTGTTTACATGGGCTTGACAAATTGCCTCCAACTCCTGGTTGTTCTTCTTGTGATATTTCTCTTGGGCTATGTCACCACTTCTCTGGGAAACTTGGGGAGGATCACTCTCATTTGGATGGATTCTCAACTGCACAGCCCCATGAACTCTTTTCTCAGCCACTTGTCCTTTGTGGACATCTATTCCTCTTCTGTCATTGGTCCCAAGATGTTAACTGACATCTTTGTGGAGAAAAAAATCATCTCTCTCTTTGATTGTGCTGCCCAGATCTGTTTTTTTTTTTTTTTTGGTCAGTGTGTAGTGACTGAGTGTTTCCTCCTGGCTTCCATGGCATATGACTGGCATATGGCCATCTGTAAGCCCCTGTTGTATACACTAATTATGTCTCAGCAAGTCTGTGGGCAGCTGGTGGTAGCTCCTTATATCGAGGGCCTTATAAGCACTATGATCCACACAACTTTCACCTTTTGCCTGCCTTACTGTGGTCCAAAAATCATCAATCACCTCTTCTGTGGCCTTCTTCCTGTTCTCTCCCCAGCATGTGCAGACACATGGGTCAATTAAGTTTTACTTTTCTCTTGGCTGGGGCTCTAGGAGTACTCAGTGGCCGGATCATTTTGGTCTCCTGCATTTAGTTGTCATCAATGTCCTGAGGATCTGTCTGCTGACAGGAGGTGGAAAGCCTTCTCCACCTGCTCTTCACACCTGACCGCTGTCTCCATCCTTTATGGGACACTCTTCTTCATCTATGTAGGTTCAAGTTCCAGTTTCTCCTTGGATATTAATAAAGTGGTTTTGTGTTCTACACAGCCCTGATTCCCATGTTGTACCCACTTATCTATAGCCTGAGAAACAAGGAAGTAAAAGAATCATTCAGAAAGGAAGAGGTTTCTTATGGGTAAATAAATTGGAAGACCATTTATACTACAGATTGACAGTGATCTGAATGCAAGCTGTAACCACATGGGCTGGGGATAGAGAATCTTTATTTTATGTTGAGATTTTGGGTCATTGACAAGTCATACAATGTCTTGGGTTATCATTTTCTCACTTTGTTTTTCTCATTTCTGATTCATTAGGGATGGATTTTAGAACTTTAAACTCAAAAGAGTAGATTACTGAATCCCAAGACTTAAACATATTCTCATTCATATAAAAATTTTTATGACTAGGATACCAGAATTCTTTGTTGAGTCCTGAGTAAATGTAATAATAGCAGTGACTTGGCAGTACTTTCATTTTTCTTACAGTATGTTGTGATCTCTCCGTGTCTGTAATCTTGACCTTGACTCTTTAAACTGTTAAAAAAATGTATTGAGGTCAAAAGCTCAAAGCTTTCAATTATAAGATAAATGTGTTCTGGGGCTGTAAAATATAGCATAGTTTCTATAGCTAACAATACTGTATTTTATATTTGTAAGTTGCTGAGAGAGGAGATTTTAATCATTCTCATCATGAGAAATGAAATTCAGAACTCTGTTAAGTGATTGATAAGCTAATTGGGGTAATCATTTTGCAATATACACAAACATTGAATCATTATGCGGTATACCTTGGACTAATAAACTATTATGTTAATTATATATTGATAAACCTGAAAAAAAGTGAGATATTCAGGAACTATATAACCATCAGTTCAGTTCAGTCACTCAGTTGTGTCCGACTCTTTGCGACCCCATGAATCGCAGCACTCCAGGCTTCCCTGTCCATCACCAACTCCCGGAGTTCACTCAGACTCATGTCCATCGAGTCAGTGATGCCATCCAACCATCTCATCCTCTGTCATCCCCTTCTCCTCCTGCCCCCCAATCCCTCCCAGCATCAGAGTCTTTTCCAACGAGTCAACTCTTCGCATGAGGTGGCCAAAGTATTGGAGTTTTCATAGTAATAACTTATTGGGATTTTGTAATCATATGCTTTGTGCATATGAAGTACAGAATGCCTCCATGTTCTTTAATACAGTATTAGCTATTATTGTTATTATTTATTGATCTTTGTAACATAGGCAGGATATTAGTTCTATATTTACAGATAATGCACCAACAGCCATTAAGAGTCAGTGCATTACCTGTGACTTCATAATTTGGTCTCATACGTTTATTTTCTCCAGTTACAATATTCCTTCAGCCATATTTTTGTGTTCTATTTTCTGGAACATGGCAACAAATCCAAAAAATGGGGGAATAAATGATGTTTTTGTACTAGTATAAGATGTATTGAGATCTACACTTTGTCATCCTTAAAGACTTTCTTTAAAATGTATTTAAACTTTAAATAAAAAAATGAAAGAACAACAAAAAATGTATTTAATTTTAGTTCAGTAACTTTGAAGGATAAAAGTAGTTAGTAATACCCTAGAATTTTTGTTTTATGTATTTTTCGTCATGCTTTCTACCAGTTTTGGTGACCATGTTGGTTAATTACACTGCAATATATGTTAGAACTGGACATGGAACAACAGACTGGTTCCAAATAGGAAAAGGAGTACATCAAGGCTCTATATTGTCACCTTGCTTATTTAACTTATATACAGAGTACATCATGAGAAACACTGGGCTGGAAGAAGCACAAGCTGGATCAAGATTGCCAGGAGAAATATCAGTAACCTCAGATATGCAGATGACACCACCCTTATGGCAGAAAGTGAAGAGGGGCTAAAAAGCCTCTTGATGAAGGTGAAAGAAGAGAGTGAAAAAGTTGGCTTAAAGCTCAACATTCAGTAAACAAAGATCATGGCATCTGGTCCCATCACTTCATGGGAAATAGATGGGGAAACAGTGTAAACAGTGTCAGACTTTGATTTTTGGGCTCCCAAATCACTGCAGATGGTGACTGCAGCCATGAAATTAAAAGACGCTTACTCCTTGGAAGGAAAGTTATGACCAACCTAGATAGCACATTCCAAAGCAGAGACATCACTTTGCCAACAAAGGTTTGTCTAGTCAAGGCTATGGTTTTTCCAGTGGTCATGTATGGATGTGAGAGTTGTACTGTGAAGAAAGCTGAGTGCCAAAGAATTGATGCTTTTGAATTGTGGTGTTGGAGAAGACTCTTGAGAGTCACTTGGACTGCAAGGAGTTCCAATCAGTCCATTCTAAAGGACATCAGTCCTGGGTGTTTTTGGGAAGGAATGATGCTAAAGCTGAAACTCCAGTACTTTGGCCACCTCATGCGAAGAGTTGACTCATTGGAGAAGACTCTGATGCTAGGAGGGATTGGGGGCAAGAGGAGAAGGGGACAACAGAGGATGAGATGGCTGGATGTCCTCACTGACTCGATGGACGTGAGTCTGAGTGAACTCTGGGGCTTGGTAATGGACAGGGAGGCCTGGCGTGCTGTGATTCATGGGGTGGCAAAGAATTGGATACGACTGAGCTACTGAACTGAACTGACTGATACTGAGGAGAGAAAAGATTTGAAAAAATTGTATTGGATCCATGGGGTCTGCATGGGAAAAAAGTGATCATTTACCCTTACCTCACAGCACATACTAAGGTCATCTCAAGATGATTTGGAGATCAAGATGTGAAAGGCAAGGGATTAAAACATTTAGAAAATAATACGGGAGAGGATCTCTGTGATATGTGGTTGCAAATTAAAAAATATAAGCTACAAAAAATACTAAACATGAAGGAAAATATTGATTCCCTGAACCACATTAAAATTGAGACCATAGGCTTGCCCTTAAGAGCATAAACATGTAAGACACACCAAGGAAAGACATATTTACAGTGAATATAGCTGGTATACCTGAAATACATGAATAATTACCATATATTTTTTAAACAAGTCAGGCAATCTAGTGAAAAAATGTGGGCAATCACTTGAATAACTATTGGTTATGTAAATGTCCTGTAAATATTGCAAAGTTGCTCAATCTCACTAGAAATCGGAAAAATGGCTGATAAAGCTCCAATGCAGCATTAAATTTGCCTTTGTCAGTTTCTCTCAATTTCTCATGGAAAAACCTGTGTATATAATAGAAATTCTTCACACATTTTGATTCTCAGTGATTTTTTTGGTCCGTATTGGAAAAAGACAGTAATTAAAATGATCACAATGTCAAATAAGGTATCCTGTGGAAAATTCTCTATTATAATGAACTTTAGATAAACAGTTCCAGAAATTGTGTCATCATTACTCTGAAGTTTACTCTGTAAATAGCTAAAGAAGGAGGTAAGAAAAGGAGTCAAACACAGAAAACAAATATTTTGATCCCAGAGGATTTTAAAAAGCATTTAGAGGCAGCAATAACATTTTAATTTACTTTCCTCTTAATAAAATTCCCAAGGTATGGCATACTTTAGGGAAACAAATTCTCCCAGAACAAAAATTGATGTAACTACTTCTGAAAACATTAATTCATGTGGAGATTTTTGTTTTTCAGAGTGGAATCTTCCTGTTTCCTTGGGGGAAAAACTAAGAATACAACCAAGTGACTTCTAGACAGTCGGACTTCCTCTCTGTGCAAAGGCACAGGTCTGGGTGGGAAGATGAAATGCGTGCTGAAAAAGAGCACAGTTTGTACTCCAATGTTAATTCCCTAAAGAAGAAAGGAACTCACTGCCATGTAAGTTTAACTCACATTTTAAACCTATTTCTGCTTCTCTATATCTTCAAAAGTTCAAGATGAGTTAAATGGATTTATGGGAAAATAAGATTGACGAACATTTAAAATATTTTATAGGTTTTCTTTTTTAAAAAATTTAATTTAATTTAACTTTACAATATTGTATTGGTTTTGCCATGTATCAAAATGAATCTGCCACAGGTATACATGTGTTCCCCATCCTGAACCCTCCTCCCTTCTCTGTCCCCATACCATCCCTCTGGGTCGTCCCAGTGCACCAGCCCCAAGCATCCAGTATCATGCATTGAACCTGGACTGGCGACTCGTTTCATATAGGTTTTCTAATGTCAAACAAACTCTTAGTTAAACCCTAATTTTCTCTCTAAAACATTTAAGCCATATTGCTCTTTAGAACTGTATTTGATTTGCTGGCGTTTTATTCTAGCATTTTTATGCCAACGTTCCCAAACTGAAAACCTGCAATTTCTTTTCTTATGGATAATGTTATGCTTCTAAGTAATTTAAAGCTTTGTGCACGATCAATTTCTTTTCTTTTTTTTTCTCTCACTCTAGTGACTGAGCTAACCAATGGCTGGTGAGAACTGTACAAGGGTCACAGAGTTTATTTTCACAGGCTTAAAGTACCATCCGCACGTGCAAGGCTTCCTCTTCTTGCTCTTCCTTCTTTTTTACCTTGTCACCATGATAGGGAACCTGGGCATGATTATCCTCATCCGGATGGATTCCCGCCTGCACACACCAATGTACTTTTTTCTCAGTCACCTGTCCTTTGCGGATGTCTGCTTTGCATCCGTGGCTGGCCCCAAGATGCTCAGAGACTTCTTCGCTGAAAGGAAGGCCATTTCTTTCCTGGGCTGCATCTTGCAGCAGTGGTTCTTTGGGTTCTTTGTGGCCATCAAGTGCCTTCTCCTGGCGTCCATGGCTTACGACCGCTACGTGGCCATCTGTAACCCATTGCTGTATTCCGTCATCATGTCCCACAGACTCTGCATACAGCTGGTGGTCGGACCCTACGCTGTTGGATTTCTGAACACCATGACCCACACAACAGCTGCTTTCCGACTTCCCTTTTGTGGTTCCAACATTATCAATCACTTCTTCTGTGACATGTCCCTGCTTCTATCTCTGGTATGTGCTGACACGTGGATCAATAAATTGCTAGTTTTCATCGTGGCTGGAGCTGTACTTGTCGTCAGCAGCCTGACTATATTAATCTCCTATTGTTACATTCTCATCTCTATCCTGAGCATCCGCTCTGCTCATGGGAGGCACAGAGCCTTTTCCACGTGCTCTTCCCATCTCACAGCTGTCTCCATCTTGTATGGGACTCTCTTCTTTATCTATGTGAGGCCAGGCGCAGTTTTTTCTCTGGATCTCAATAAAGTGGTGGCAGTGTTCTACACAGCAGTGATTCCCATGTTGAATCCTCTCATCTACAGCTTGAGAAATAAATAAGTGAAAGCTGCTATGTGCAGGACCATCACCAGGAGAAAGTTTTGCCTCAAAAGTTAAATTTCCGTCTAAAACAGAAAATAGATTAAAAAGTAAAGCTTCCAGACATGGCTAGACTATCTGACCATCATCCAAAGGTGCTGAAAAATTTGCAGAATTTGGGGGGTGCTATCCTTCCATTCTTCTGCATGATTTTTATTTTAGTACCTTTTAAAAAAGCTCCATTTCATCGTGCCCCTATTGGTGATAAAAATCCCCAATCACCCAGACTCAGAGCAATTCTTTCTCCTCAAACATCTTCATTATTGAGAATATGATTGAATCTAATAAATGTTTGAAGAAACCTAGTTACTACCAACAGAAATGTCCAGATGAGGTGAGATTCTTTGGAACAGTAAACATTACCCCTATCCTTACATGTAGAGTTGAAAATATCAAACAGAACATTTACTTCTCTTACATATGACTTTAAACAGTAAATAATGCTCCATACATTATTTTTAATATCTATTATGCTTATTTTCTTAATTCTTACCTTCCAAAAATACAGTATCATGATCACTGAAGATAAAAGAAAATGCAGCTAAGTGAAGAAAAATGTTAACCAAAAAAAAAAAAAAACTTCTTTAGTTTTCCAACTATTACTTTAGTATTAATATTCAGTTTTCCCTAGTGCTTTCAAATAAAGATAGAGATAGCTTACTACAGAAAGTAGAAATAAGTTACAAAGAAGTGAATGAAAAAAAAATGAGAAAACTTTTAAAAAATCAGAAACAATGTGCTGAGAAGTTATTGGTAATTAAAATGCAGAAAATTTATTTCTTATTGTCTTGTTAGTATTTTTCTGTTATTCTTTTCAAATAAAAAAATAGAATGAAGATAAAAAGTATTTCAACACCTTTCTGCTCCCCTCAACCTCAGAAGAATCCAAAGAGGAATTATATGAATTGCAATCATTTTCATAAAAGTTAAGTGATTTTTGAAAAGTATCCATTTGGGATAAACTAAATTCTAACAACATCTATTTTTAGCCCTGATAGCTATTGGTGATCTAAAAATGTAAAATTTATCTCTAGGCTATACAGAGACCCACATATGAGTAGGGAAAAAACAAAACAAAAACCAGACATGCTTGAGTAGTGATGTAGGAAAGAACCAGGGTGTAGAATCTGGCTCAAACCCCTGCCCAGATAAATATCTTGATGGGGTTGTTGGATAAGCCAATGATTTCTCAGGCAGTATTGATGAAAGGATAGTGTCACCATCCTTCTTCCTCACTCCAGAAGTTGTTGTACCTGCTTTGAACATCACAACTATACTAAGAATAGCACATTACAGGGACTGAACTGGGCATGGAGTGACTTGGGTTCAAGGGAAGTGAGCAAACTGTGGAATCAACTGGATACCAAGATGTGGAGCCAGGGTACAGGTTAGGAATAATAGCCTGCATGCAATGAGGCTGTTGTCTCTGCAGGAATGAGGCATAGGCTAAAGAGTCAGAGAGACAGAAATAGTGCCAGTAGGAGGCTATTAAAAGGATCAGGATGTTAGCTCAGAAATTTCCTCCATTTAATTTCTATTATTTATTGTAGAAACAATTAATTAGATGGAGGCTGGGATGAACCATTTCAGAAGTGTATGTGTTTGCTGCTAATAGTGAAATGAGGTGACTTTTCTTTCTCTTGATGGAAAGAAAATTATCACTGTTCTGATCTGCGCCTTAGAGCAGAGGTTCTTGGGGTTCTTGCCGATGGTAAGTGGTTCTTCTTAACATCTATGGCATCTAAATATCTTCTGGAAACCAGAGCTCTATTTATTTGTTGAGCCACACAGATGATGTGTTATGGTGGTGGAGAGGGTTTCTGCTCTTGGGTTTGTGGACACCATTATAGCTCATGACAACTGTTGATTTCCAATTATTCTCCAGGTCATTTCTAAGACATTGCCCTACTGTTTGCCATCAAATGTTCTGACACTCCATCCAACATATTTTTACTCAAAAATATTTTTTTTGGAATGTTTATATTTATACAATAACATAACATAATGAGATCCTCTGTTCCCAACATCCAGGTTGTTACTGTTTGTGTCTGGAGTTATAGGTATGGTCTAGCCACCTGCATGGGGAAGAAAGTCAAAAGGGGGCTTCCCTAGTGGCTCAGATGGTAAAGAATCTGCGTGCAATGCAGAAGCCCCTGGTTCCACCCCTGGGTCCTGAAGACAACCTGGGGAAGGGAATAGCAACCCACTCCAGTATTCTTGCCTGGAGAATCCCATGGACAGAGAAGCCTGGTGGGCTACAGTCTGTGTACTCTCTGTTTACCTCCTTATGGCCATTGTGAGAATTCACTCAGCTGCTGGAGGGCACAGACTTTCACCCTTGCTTTTACCCTGTGTGATCTCTACACTGGATGAGAATTGCTTCTTTATCTATGACTTAGTCTTCCAAGTTCTCCTGACTTTCTCTAACGGAGTGAAGCTTTTAACACTAAGGTCTCATCAACAAAAGGAGTATTTAGAAAAAACAAGATTTTTTTCCCCCTAAGACCTAAATTCATATCCAATAGAGGATATGGGGGGGAAAAAAAGAGCGTCTATGAAAATCAAATGAGTTGGGAATATTCCTATGATTCTATACTATTTAGCAAGGCTTCTGAATGAATGGGAAAAGAACAGGTTGCTTGATCAGCATTTATGTTCCTGTCATTTGGATGCCATGATTGCTTTTCACCTTCCCAGGAAAAGAATAAAGTTCAAACCCCATGCTCAGTGCATCAAATCCTGCTGCCAAGAGACTGCTCTTCATCTTGACTTTGAACCACAAGCAAGGGTGCTACATTGCTTCAATCTTGTCTATTTGTGACCCCATGGACTGTAGCCCACCAGGTTCCTCTGTCCATGGGATTCTCCAGGCATGAATACTGGAGTGGGTTGCCATGTCCCACTCCAGGGGATCTTCCCATCGGGGAAAGAACTCATATCTTTTATGTCTCCTGCATTGGCAGGTGGGTTCTTTACCAATAGCACCATCTGGGAAGCCCTTTGAACCACATACACAATTACTTAAAATATCGTTATTAGATCTCTGCACCAAAGAAAATTTCTAGAGCATTTCCTTGTTTTTTCCTGTTCCAACCTCTAATGAGTTTTTTGACAGTTGAATTTCTAATACTAATTTTGATGTTATAACATAGTGTCACAAATCTGATCTAATTAACCTATGATTTTGAACTAGAAGATTATATATATATATATATCAACATTAAAAAAGTCACCCAGAGACCAAAAACCACCTCCAAGGTAAGAGAAACCCCAGTAAGACAGTAGGCACTGAGAGAGGGCCTCATAGGACAGACACACTGAAACCATAATCACAGACAAGAGGTCAATCTAATCACACTAAGACCACAGCCTTGTATAAATCAATGAAACTAAGCCATGCCCTGTGGGGCCACCTAAGGTGGATGGGTCATGGTGGAGAGGTCTGACAGAATGTGGTCCACTGGAGAAAGGAATGGCAAACCACTTCAGTATTCTTGCTTTGAGAACCCCATGAACAGTATGAAAACGCAAAATGATAGGATACTGGAAGAGAAACTCCCCAGGTCAGTAGGTGCCCAATAGGCTACTGGAGATCAGTGGAGAAATAACTCCAGAAAGAATGAAGGGATGGAGCCAAAGCAAAAACAATACCCAGTTGTGGATATGACTGGTGATAGAAGCAAGGTCTGATGCTGTAAATAGCAATATTGCATAGTAACATGGAACGTCAGGTCCATGAATCAAGGCAAATTGGAAGTGGTCAAAAAGGAGATGGAAAGAGAGAAGGTTGACATTCTAGGAATCAGCGAACTAAAATGTATTGGAATGGGTGAATTTAACTCAGAGGACCATTATACCTACAACTGTGGGCAGGAATCTCTTAGAAAAAATGGAGTAGCCATCATGGTCAACAAAAGAGTCCAAAATGCAGTGCTTGGATGCAATCTCAAAAATGACAGAATGATCTCTGTTCGTTTCCAAGGCAAACCATTCAATATCACAGCAATCCAAGTCTATGCCCCAAGCAATAACACTGAAGAAGCTGAAGTTGAATGGTTCTAATGAAGACCTACAAGACCTTGTAGAACTAACACCCAAAAAAGATGTCCCTTTCATTATAGGGGACTGGAATGCAAAGAGTGACCTCGCCTGCCCGCGACCGGCGCGCCAGACGCAGGTACCCAAAAGAGAAGGGGGGGAGGGGGGGAGGGCAAAAAAAAGGGCGGAAAAGAGATACCCCACGACAGAGGAGAGAAGGGGGGGGGGAGGAGAGACCCCCTCGTCCAAGGTAAGGTGCGATGGCTGTGCTTTGCTGGCCGGGAGCAGCCAGGAGCAGCCGGGATGAGATACCCCACGCCCAAGGTAAGAGAAACCCAAGTAAGACAGTAGGTCTTGAAAGAGGGCATCAGAGGGCAAATACACTAAAACCATTCTCACAGATAACTAGTCAGTCTAATCACACAAGGACCACACCCTTGTCTAACTCAATGAGATTAAGCCATGCCCGAGGGGCAACTTGGGATGGGCGGGTCATGGTGGAGAGAGATGACAGGGTGTGGTCCGCTGGAGAAGGGAATGGCAAACCACTTCAGTATTCTTGCCTTGAGAACCCCATGAACAGTATGAAAAGACAAAATGATAGGATACTGAAAGAGAAACTCCCCAGGTCAGTAGGGGCCCAATATGCTACTGGAGATCAGTGGAGAAATAACTCCAGAAAGAATGAAAGGATGGAGCCAAAACAAAAAGAATACCCAGCTGTAGATGTGTCTGGTGATAGAAGCAAAGTCCGATGCTGTAAAGAGCAATATTGCATAGGAACCTGGAATGTCAGGTCCATGAATCAAGGCAAATTGGAAGTGGTCAAACAAGAGATGGCAAGAGTGAATGTTGACATTCTAGGAATTAGCGAACTAAAATGGACTGGAATGGGTGAATTTAACTCGGATGACCATTATATCTACTACTGTGGGCAGGAATCCCTCAGAAGAAATGGAGTGGCCATCATGGTCAACAAAAGAGTCCGAAATGCAGTACTTGGATGCAGTCTCAAAAACGATAGAATGATCTCTGTTCGTTTCCAAGGCAAACCATTCAATGTCACAGTAATCCAAGTCTATGCCCCAACCAGTAACACCGAAGAAGCTGAAGTTGAAAGGTTCTATGAAGACCTACAAGACCTTTTAGAACTAACACCCAAAAAAGATGTCCTTTTCATTATAGGGGACTGGAATGCAAAAGTAGGAAGTCAAGA
This sequence comes from Tragelaphus eurycerus, assembly GCA_935064755.1. Lineage (NCBI taxonomy): Eukaryota > Metazoa > Chordata > Mammalia > Artiodactyla > Bovidae > Tragelaphus > Tragelaphus eurycerus. The sequence continues at coordinate 1,325,445 of CAKXYN010000225.1, read as the reverse complement.
AACACCTGGAGTAACAGGCAAATTTGGCCTTGGAATACGGAATGAAGCAGGGCAAAGACTAACAGAGTTTTGCCAAGAAAATGCACTGGTCATAGCAAATACCCTCTTCCAACAACACAAGAGAAGACTCTATACATGGACATCACCAGATGGTCAACACCGAAATCAGATCGATTATATTCTTTGCAGCCAAAGATGGAGAAGCTCTATACAATCAGCAAAAACAAGACCAGGAGCTGACTGTGGCTCGGACCATGAACTCCTTATTGCCAAATTCAGACTGAAATTGAAGAGAGTAGAGAAAACTACTGGACCATTCAGGTATGACCTAAATCAAATCCCTTATGATTATACAGTGGAAGTGAGAAATAGATTTAAGGGCCTAGATCTGATAGAGTGCCTGATGAATTATGGAATGAGGTTCGTGACATTGTACAGGAGACAGGGATCAAGACCATCCCCATGGAAAAGAAATGCAAAAAAGCAAAGTGGCTGTCTGGGGAGGCCTTACAAATAGCTGTGAAAAGAAGAGAAGCGAAAAGCAAAGGAGAAAAGGAAAGATATAAACATCTAAATGCGGAGTTCCAAAGAATAAGAAAAAAAGAAAAGAAAAGATATTAAAGAACGAAAAAAAAAAAAAAAAAAAAAAAAAAAAAAAAAAAAAAAAAAAATAAAAAAAAAAAAAAAAAAAAAAAAAAAAAAAAAATATAATAAAAAAAGGAAAAAAAAAAAGAAAAAAGGTGGGGGATATAAAAAAAAAAAAAAAAGAAAAAAAAAAAAAGAAGAAAAAAAAAAAGAAAAGAAAAAAAAAAAACAAAAAAAAAAAAAAAAAAGAAGGTGTGGAGACAGACACAAAAAAAGAAAAAAAGGGAAATGAAAAGGAAAAGGGGCCAAAGAAAGAATAAAAAAAAAAAAAGAGGTGGGGGTGGTGGAATTCGGGGGGACTAATCCAAAACCAAAAATGAGGAGGTGGAAAAGTGCAAACAAAAAAGCCACAAAAAAATGAAAAAAAGAAGAAGGGGCCAAAAGATAAAAAAAGAGAATTTCATCCCAATCCCAAAAAAAGGGAAAGCCAAGGAGTGCTCAAACTACCGAACAATTGCACTCATCTCACACGCTAGTAAAGTAATGCTCAAAATTCTCCAAGCCAGGCTTCAGCAATATGTGAACCGTGAACTTCCTGATGTTCAAGCTGGTTTTAGAAAAGGCAGAGGAGCCAGAGATCAAATTGCCAACATCCGCTGGATCATGGAAAAAGCAAGAGAGTTCCAGAAAAACATCTATTTCTGCTTTATTGACTATGCCAAAGCCTTTGACTGTGTGGATCACAATCAACTGTGGAAAATTCTGAAAGAGATGGGAATACCAGACCACCTGATCTGCCTCTTAAGAAATCTGTATGCAGGTCAGGAAGCAACAGTTAGAACTGGTCATGGAACAACAGACTGGTTCCAAATAGGAAAAGGAGTATGTCAAGGCTGCATATTGTCACCATGTTTATTTAACTTCTATGCAGAGTACATCATGAGAAATGCTGGACTGGAAGAAACAGAAGTTGGAATCAAGATTGCTGGGAGAAATATCAATAACCTCAGATATGCAGATGACACCACCCTTATGGCAGAAAGTGAAGAGGGGCTAAAAAGCCTCTTGATGAAAGTGAAAGTGGAGAGTGAAAAGGTTGGCTTAAAGCTCAACATTCAGAAAACGAAGATCATGGCATCTGGTCCCATCACTGCATGGGAAATAGATGGGGAAACAGTGGAAACAGTGTCAGACTTTATTTTGGGGGGCTCCAAAATCACTGCAGATGGTGACTGCAGCCATGAAATTAAAAGACGCTTACTCCTTGGAAGGAAAGTTATGACCAACCTAGATAGCATATTCAAAAGCAGAGACATTACTTTACCAACAAAGGTTCGCCTAGTCAAGGCTATGGTCTTTCCTGTGGTCATGTATGGATGTGAGAGCTGGACTGTGAAGAAGGCTGAGCGCCGAAGAATTGATGCTTTTGAACTGTGGTGTTGGAGAAGACTCTTGAAAGTCCCTTGGACTGCAAGAAGATCCAACCAGTCCATTCTGAAGGAGATCAATCCTGGAATTTCTTTAGAAGGAATGATGCTCAAGCTGAAACTCCAGTATTTTGGCCACCTCATGCGAAGAGTTGACTCATTGGAGAAGACTCTGATGCTGGGAGGGATTGAGGGCAGGAGGAGAAGGGGACGACAGAGGATGAGATGGCTGGATGGCATCACTGACTCGATGGATGCGAGTCTGAGTGACCTCCGGGAGCTGGTGATGGACAGGGAGGCCTGGCGTGCTGCGGTTCATGGGGTCGCAAAGAGTCGGACACTACTGAGCGACTGATCTGATCTGGAATGCAAAAGTAGGAAGTCAAGAAACACCTGGAGGAACAGGCAAATTTGGCCTTGGAATACGGAATGAAGCAGGACAAAGACTAATAGAGTTTTGCCAAGAGAACATACTGGTCATAGCACACACCCTCTTCCAACAATACAAGGGAAGATTCTACACATGGACATCACCAGATGGTCAACACCGAAATCAGATCGATTATATTCTTTGTAGCCAAAGATGGAGAAGCTCTATACAGTCAGCAAAAACAAGACCAGGAGCTGACTGTGGCTCTGATCATGAACTCCTTGCCAAATTCAGACTTAAATTGAAGAAAGTAGGGAAAACCACTAGACCATTCAGGTATGACCTAAATCAAATCCATTATGACTATACAGTGGAAATGAGAAATAGATTTAAGGGACTAGATCTGATAGACAGAGTGCCTGATGAACTATGGACAGAGGTTCATGACATTGTACAGGAGACAGGAATCAAGACCATTCCCAAGAAAAAGAAATGCAAATAAGCAAAATGGCTTACAAATGGTGTGAAAAGAAGAGAAGCCAAATGCAAAGGAGCAAAGGAAAGATATAGGCATTTGAATGCTGAGTTCCAAAGAATAGCAAGGAGAGATAAGAAAGCCTTCCTCAGCAATCAATGCAAAGAAATAGAGGAAAACAACAGAATGGAAAAGACTAGAGATCTCTTCAAGAAAATTGGAGATACCAAGGGAACATTTCATGCAAAGATGGGCTCAGTAAAGGACAGAAATTTTATGGACCTAACAGAAGCAGAAGATATTAAGAAGAGGTGGCAAGAATACAAAAACCTACTATGCCTGAGTTATTTGGGTCCAGGTAGTTCTGGGTGAGCCTAAGGCTACAGGGAGCTTCATGACTCACGTGTTTCCCCTAGGCCAAGTGAGATGACTCTGGGCCCCTTTAAAGCAATCTGGGAGGATAGCTACATAAGAAAAAAGCCAGGAAATTCATTCACGGCCATCTAGTGACCACTCTGAATCTCAGCAGTGATGGATGCACACCACAGTTCATCTTCCTCCTCTAGAAAGACTGACTCTTGCATCTCTGGGGAGATAAAGTGATGCTAGGAACAGTGTAGGTCCTATAGGCTTAGAATTTGTTCATGTCATGTCTGGAGACTCCATCAGGGCAAACTATACCTCATTTTATGTTTCAATCAAAGAAGGAAAGATTTATAAACAATTTAAGAAAGAGTAATTGGTCAGGAAAGAGGATACAGTGTTTACTGTAAGTCCCTGAGCATCTGAAATATCTCTTGATGCAGAACTCAAACTTTAGAAAGGATTAGGAGCTCTCGGGTCCTCTTCAGGTGTTTGAAAATTCCCTGAAACACACGGATTATCCGAGTAGACGTTCTACTTTGTCAAGTCTCTGGAGGCTTTAAGTGGAGCTCATTCTAAGAGTGGACCTTCCATCTAGCTGGAAGTGGCTCCCATCTGAACTCAGGGTTATGGGTCAGTGACTGCACCCTTCCCAATCTCACTTGAGCCATTTCAAAGCCAAACATAATGAGGTTGAAGTCAGATATCCTGATGCCGATGGAGAGTAGGTTTGTCTGTATCCTTCACAAAAGATCCCGTAGAGTGTGACAAGAGGTTTTGAACCATCCTGGAGATTCCATAAATTACTTTCCTGGACCACGGTTTTTATCACCTTAAAAATGGGCAGTTTTTTAAAAATTGAGAGGATATTTCAACTTGCTTGGGTTATTATACAATTTAGTGTAAAAATCCAACAAAAAACTAATAAGAATATAAAATATATGTGACTAAAGTTTAAAAATATTTTTGTTGTTGCCTAAGAAGTATAATAAAAGACACTTCTGGAGCTGATACTTAAAATCACTCTAGAACATTTGGATAATAGAACATGAAAGAGACAAAAATCACATATAGTTGTACTAGTCACATATACAAACTGCAGCCATTTTCATATATTTATTTCAGTTATTTCTTGTATATATGTATTTTTATAGTATATGTAGAACTCAGAAATAGATCAGATCAGATCAGTCGCTCAGTCGTGTCCGACTCTTCGCGACCCCATGAACTGCAGCACGCCAGGCCTCCCTATCCATCACCAGCTCTTGGAGGTCACTCAGACTCACATTCATCGAGTCAGTGATGCCATCCAGCCATCTCATCCTCTGTCGTCCCCCTTCTCCTCCTGCCCCCAATCCCTCCCAGCATCAGAGTCTTCTGCAATGAGTCAGCTCTTCGCATGAGGTGGCCAAAATACTGGAGTTTCAGCTTTAGCATCATTCCTTCCAAAGAAATCCCAGGGCTGATCTCCTTCAGAATGGACTGGTTGGATCTCCTTGCACTCCAAGGGACTCTCAAGAGTCTTCTCCAACACCACAGTTCAAAAGCATCAATTCTTCAGTGCTCAGCCTTCTTCACAGTCCAGCTCTCACATCCATACATGACCACAGGAAAGACCATAGCCTTGACTAGGTGAACCTTTGTTGGCAAAGTGATGTCTCTGCTTTTGAATATGCTATCTAGGTTGGTCATAACTTTCCTTCCAAGGAGTAAGCGTCTTTTAATTTCATTGCTGCAGTCACCATCTGCAGTGATTTTGGAGCCCAGAAAAATAAAGTCTGACACTGTTTCCACTGTTTCTCCATCTATTTCCCATGTAGTGATGGGATCAGATGCCATGATCTTCGTTTTCTGAATGTTGAGCTTTAAGCCAACCTTTTTACTCTCCACTTTCACTTGCATCAAGAGGCTTTTTAGCCTCTCTTCACTTTCTGCCATAAGGGTGGTTATCATCTGCATATCTGAGGTTATTGATATTTCTCCCGGCAATCTTGATTCCAGCTTGTGTTTCTTCCAGCCCAGCGTTTCTCATGATGTACTCTGCATAGAAGTTAAATAAACATGGTGACAATATACAGCCTTGACGTACTCCTTTTCCTATTTGGAACCAGTCTGTTGTTCCATGACCAGTTCTAACTGTTGCTTCCTGACCTGCATACAGATTTCTCAAGAGGCAGATCAGGTGGTCTGATATTCCCATCTCTTTCAGAATTTTCCACAGTTTATTGTGATCTACACAGTCAAAGGCTTTGGCAAAGTCAAAAAAGCAGAAATAGATATTTTTCTGGAACTTTCTTGTTTTTTCGATGATCCAGCAGATGTTGGCAATTTGATCTCTGGTTCCTCTGCCTTTTCTAAAACCAGCTTGAACATCAGGAAGTTCACAGTTCACATATTGCTGAAGCCTGGCTTGGAGAATTTTGAGCATTACTTTACTAGCGTGTGAGATGAGTGCAATTGTGCGGTAGTTTGAGCACTCTTTAGCATTGCCTTTCTTTGGGATTGGGATGAAAACTGACCTTTTCCAATCTTGTGGCCACTGCTGAGTTTTCCAAATTTGCTGGCATATTGAGTGCAGCACTTTCACAGCATCATCTTTCAGGATTTGGAATAGCTCCACTGGAATTCCATCACCTCCACTAGCTTTGTTCGTAGTGATGCTTTCTAAGGCCCACTTGACTTCACATTCCAGGATGTCTGGCTCTAGGTCAATGATCACACCATCATGATTATCTGGGTTGTGAAGCTCTTTTTTGTACAGTTCTTCTGTGTATTCTTGCCACCTCTTCTTAATATCTTCTGCTTTATTTTATGAGCTAATGGGATATTAAAAAACAAAAGTCCTTATATAATATGGTTGGTCTGTACAAAACATTTGTGTTAAATCATTTGTTTATATTCTTCCAGTAGTTTTCCGTGTATGTACATGTAATATTTGAAAAGATTTCTTATGGAAAATTATTTTGCCTATTTAAATATAAATCCTAAATATTTTTAATTGGACTATTCTTATTAACTATTCTTCTCAACAGAAGTTTTAATTGCCAAAATAATTTATACAATTAACAAATACACTTATAATAACATGATGCTTGGTAGACAGTATCCCAGATTCTGAGGATTTATCTGTGAGCCATACAAGCAAAGACCCTTCCTACATGGAGCTTACATTCCATTGAGAGGAGAAAGAAAGAAAGTGAAGTCGCTCAGTCGTATCCGACTCTGCAACCTCGTGGACTGTAGCCCACCAGGCTCCCCCATCCACATGATTCTCCAGGCAAGAATACTGGAGTGGGTTACCATTTCCTTCTCCGGGGGATCTTCCTGACCCAGGGATCTAACCCAGGTCTCCCGCATTGCAGGCAGACACTTTAACCTCTGAGCCACCAGGGGAGTAATGGATTGCAAGGAGAGAGGCTTGCAAATAAAGACAAATCAAACTGTGACCAGAACTACTATGAAAGAAGAGCATAAAGCAGTGGAGTGTATCTTGCAGTGGAGGCAGGATCATGCAGCTGGTTTGTAGTGGGGTTGGGGGTTTCAACTCAGATCCTCAGACAGTAAAGCTTAATACTTCTAGCTATTGTATTAATGCCACCATCATAGTCAGATCACTGAGGAAAAATAACAGATGAGGAGGACCCCATCTACTTCTGTGGCAGAAACTACTGTAGAAATATTCCATATTTCATTCTGCCCGTCTTTAACAGATGACCTGTGTTTGGTTGGTACATTGAAACCTGTGTGCATGCGTGCTAAGTTGCTTCCATTGTGTCTGACTCTTCTCTGTCCGTGGGATTCTCCAGGCAAGAATACTGGAGTGGGTTACTATTTCTTTCTCCAGGGGATCTTCTCGACCCAGGGATTGAACCCACATATCTTATGTCTCCTGCACTGACAAGCGGGTTCTTTACCACCAGTGCTACCTGGGAAGCCAGTATAAAAGACTGCATTTCTCATCATCCTTTGTAATTGGGTGTTGACATGTTACTAAGTCCTGACGGGTAAGGGGAAGATTTGTGAAGTACCTATAGGAAGTCTTCTTATACTTTCAGAGAGTGTCTTTCTTCTCAGCTAGTTCCCTTGTGCGACCTGGAATGTGGCTTTAATGGCTGGAACTTGAGCAATCATTTTGGACCATGAGGAAGCATTCATATCCCTGGTACTCTGTACAATCATATTGTACAGAGTCCTGTATTGTGGCAAAAATAAATTTTAAATACTTTAAAAAAAGTCACTTATTTTGAGTTTTATAGGAATAGGCAATCCTAATTCAAATTAACCCAGATGCCTATTTTGGAGGCAGAAGGTGGAAACAGCATATCTGTACCATACTTTGGTTGACTGTTGACTTGGTTTTTAGGTTTAGTGCATTAAAATATAGTAATATTCAGAGAAGGTAGTAAAGAAATAGTTTCTATTTACTGTCTCTCTCTCCAGTTGACACCCTTCAAGAGAAACAAACGCTGATTTTGACCCAACTCGTGCTTAGTAATCTGGTGGTTCTGTCCAGAATATTGGGGTTTCCTCACTGGTTTCTTCTGCTGTAGCAAGTGCTTACGTCAGTGATTTGGGAGAGGCAGGATCTCATGATTGACAGCCCTACCAGGTCTAGGATGGACAAGTTATTTACAATAAAAGAGTAATTCTGTTGCCAAAGAAGGAAAAAGGGAGATCTGGTCAGACAGATAAACACATTTGAAATGAAACTTTGAGGAAAGAGAGAAGGAGGTTTAAAGAAGATATTTTGGTGAGAAAAAGACACCATTTTCACAATTTCCTATGCCAGAGCAATGTGAGAAACACTCTGAAAAAACAAAACAAAACTCATTTTTAATGTGCTTAGATTTTTGTGTGTGTGAGAAAGGCAGAGAGACAGAGACAGAGGCAGAAAGAGAGAAGTTAAATGGAAATGTCCCAATTAATTTCAGGTTATGCAAGTGAGACTACATAATGAAAAATTTAAAATAAGAAGCAATATTTACTTTTACAGATAATTTAAACAAGTGATTTATTTTGCTCATGTATGAAATGGGGATAACATTATGTGAGGCACTGTATGAATATAAAAATAAGTAAGAGATCATAAAAAAGTGCTCAGAAGATTGTAAGTGATATTTTACTATTTTTATTATCAATATTCTTTTTAAATATAAAAACATATTTAAGCAGTATTGACTGTAGGATTTGTTGATTTTTAAATTTGATTTGCAAAGTAAATGCAATAGCTTTCTTTTTTATACTTCAGTAAGACAATTTTAAAATTTTTTATTTTTGCAAATTAATTTATTTTAATTGGAGGCTAATTACTTTACAGTATTGTAGTGGCTTTTGCCATACATTTGCATGAATCAGCCATGGGTGTACAATATTCTTCAAGTTAATAAAAATTCCACATTATCATCTTTATAGGCATAAGACAATATCTGTTCCTAATTAAACTTTATAAAGTTTTAGTAGCCCAGGAAAAGAGGACTTCTTATTTATCGAATGTCCTGGAGAAAACACTACTTTATCATTAGGGTCTAGGAAAATATATGACTCTGAAGTAGTTTACTCACTAGAAATTTGTTAGCTCTATCTTAGGCTTCCCCAGTGGCTCAGCACTGAGGACTCCACCTGCCAATACAGGAGACATAGATTCGATTCAGGAATCTGGAAGATCCCTTGAAGAAGGAAATGACAACCCACTCCAGAATTCTTGCCTGGGAAATCCCACGGACAGCGGAGCCCAGCGGGCTGCAGTCCATGGAGTCGCAAAGAGTCTGACACGACTTAGTGAGTAAACAACAACAAATCGATCTCAGGGTGTTTTGAAAGGAATGTGACAAAACGTTGACTTCTAAGGCTCATACTAGTCCTGCTCCAACATCATGTTAATAAAGATTCCCTCAAAATGACCTTATTTTCTAAACTGTTAAAAACCCTATTTTAACTTTTTAAAAAATTAATTTATTTTAATTAGAGGCTGATTACTTTACAATATTACTTGAAAACAAGAGGGTCAAAGTTTGTTAAAATTTGCTCTACCTTCAGTACCATGAGATGCACTATTTCACATTCTTAATGAAAGGTTCCCCTCCACCTTTTTATTCATCTCCTGTTTAACAGGGTCTCAGTGAATACAGTGAAGTGAAAGTGATAATCACTCGGTCGTGTCTGACTCTGACCCCATGGACTCTAGCCCACCAGGCTCCTCTGTCCATGGAATTCTCCAGGCAAAAATACTGGAGTGGGCTGCCATTCCCTTCTCCAGGGGATCTTTCCAACCCAGGGATGGGACCTGTGTCTCCTGCATGGCCCGCAGACTTTCTATCATTGAGCCACCAAGGAAGCTTCAGTGCATATAGAAAGCGTTAGTTGCTCAATTGTGTCTGACTCTTTGCGACTCGTGGACTGTAACCCTCCAGGCTCCTCTGTCCATGGAATTCTGCAGGCGAGAGTACTGAGGTGGGTAGTCATTCCCTTCTCCAGAGGAACTTCCTGACCCAGAGATTTAATCCGCATCTCCGGCATTGCAGGCAGATTCCTTACAGTCTGAGCCAACAGGGAAGCCTACTTTCTGCTATATTGCCCCTATATTGAATATAGGGTGTGTTCAAATAAAGTGTAGGCAAGGTTCTTGGTGAAGTAAGTTGCATTGTTACAGTTCCTTTTCAAGGTGGTGTTAAACATTGCCATGAGGTGGCAGCATCAGCTTATCAATCACAATAAAAGTGTGTTCACATTTCCTTCATTATTTTTTAAGATTTTTTTTTTGGATGTGGATCATTTTTAAAGTCTTTATTGAGTTTGTTACAATACTGCTTTTATTTTACGTTATTTTTTTTTTGTTTTTTTTTTTTTTGTTTGTTTGTTTTTTTGGTCACAAAGCACAAGGGATCTTAGCTCCCCGACCAGGGGGTTGAATCTGCGCCGCCTGCATCGGAAGGCAAAGTCTGGATACTGGATACCACTGGATACCAGAGAAGTCCCCTCTACTACTTTAATTTACAAAGGATTCCATAGATAGGGAATTCCAAAGGATTCCATAGATATGGAATTCCAAAGGATTCCATAGATAGGGAATTCCAAAGGATTCCATAGATATGGAATTCCAAAGGATTCCATAGATAGGGAATTCCAAAGGATTCCATAGATATGGAATTCCAAAGGATTCCATAGGATTCCTTGTGTAGCTTGGAACTAGAGAAAATGGAGAGCCTATATCCAGTTAGAAACAAATATAAAATTATCAGAAAATAGATCTCATTGCATTGACTGAGGTTATGGAGCAGAATTTCAATTGCACTTTCCCTAACTGTTCTTTCCCAAGATACAGTACATTTTGGGGACAGGACATCTTCAATAAGAACAAAGAGAAAATGATGCAACTAATTCAGGGGACTTTCAGCTAGTTGACTAAGACTATGTATGTGTCTCAGTGGAGTCGTCCACACTTTCTTTCTGGAAGAAAGTGAAAAGTAAAATCAAATGACTATTGAAAATCTGGACTCATTCTATGTGTGAAGGTAAGGGAAGATGAAAGCTAACAAACTTGACTCGTTTTTACTTTAGTTCTTCTTGCCATCTTTAAAGAAGAGGGACCCCATTGAAACATAAGTTAAGAACTTCTAAATCATTATCTGTTCCTTTTCCTACCTGATTTTTAGCAAGTTCAGGAGAACATAAATGAAGCAAATTGAAAATAAATTTTATATGTGATTCATGGCCACGATGGCATGGTCCTTGTCTCTAATGGATGGTTGAGGAAGGTCTAAGGAGGGATAACCTAGGTAGAGAAAAGTTTAGGTTCTGCAATTGGACCCAAATATTATAACATGAGTATAAAATGGATCAGAGATGACTTAGCAGCAGGAAAAGGGGAAAAGAAAAGCCCCAAATTCAATTCACATTCCAGTCTGAGCTGTCTTGGTGATTTCCTTTTTCCTTGCTGAAAGAAGGTGATTGTGGGCTGTGCTGTTGTTATCCTAAGTGCTTGAACCCCATGGAGATTTGTGTTCCTCATCCTGCATGGTCTCACCTGTTGGAACACCATAGTCTATTCTAGGCATCAAGCCACATTGAAAAACTGAGAAATTAAAATGTCATGCAGAAGGCTTAGGCAGGGGCTTCTGTGGTTGCTCAATGGTAAAGAATCAGCCTGCCAATGCAGGAGACATTGGTTTGATCTCTGACCTGGGAAGGTCTGACATGCTGTGGATCAGCTTAGTGGGTGCTCCACAACTACTGAGCTCCTGGTGGAGTCCACACACTGCAACTGCCGAACCCATGGGCTGCAACCACTGAGGCCCGAGCCCCCTAGAGCTGGTGCTTAACACCAGGAGAAGGACCACAGTGAGAAGCTTGAGCAAGGGCAACTAGAGAGGAGCCTCCATTCGCTGCACCCAGGGAAAAAGCCGCTCAGCCATGAAGTCCCAGCATGGCCAAAAATAAACGCTTGAGGAACTCAGGTTCAAGGAGATCAGCTGACTTAACCAAGGCCATTTTTATAGTGTATGAGAAAAGAATACATAGAGGATATAGAGGTGGGCTAATTCAGGCTCTTCTCATGGTTTCTTCCATGTACTGTTTCCATAAAGTGATGCTTAAACTCAGAATCCTATTATCTTATGGGCTTCCCACTAATGACCATTGGCTATAACCTCAAAAAAACAGGAAGTCAAAATGCATTATTGTGTACTCCTATTGCAATGTACAACATTTAATCTCTTTAAGATGAAAGGATTTATGAAGACACAGGAAACACTGTTACAGTGTGAAAAAAGAAAGATTGCAGTCAGTTTTGATACTCAATGCCCACTTCTGCCTGTCACTAGAATAGGGAACACGGATTAAACTTTTATTTTGCTCCTATGTAAAAGGAAATAATGATGTTTGGCTTGCAGGCTTGTTAAAGACAATATGTAAGGCACAAATACCAATAATTAGTATGCACTTACTAGGAGCTCAATAGTGAAAGTGAAAGTGAAGTTGCTCAGTTGTGTCCAACTCTTTGTGACCCGGTGGACTGTAGCCTACCAGGCTCCTCCGTCCATGGGATTCTCCAGGCAAGAATACTGGAGTGGGTTGCCACTTGCTTCTCCAGGGGATCTTCCAGACCCAGGGATCGAACCTGGGTCTCAAGCATTGGAGGCAGACACTTTAACCTCTGAGCCACCAGGGAAGGAACTCAATAAGACTCTGTTAAATGTTTGCATGTATTAACTCATTTAATCCTCACAGCAATTTACAATGTAGGTGTTACTATTATTGCTCCTATTTCACAGGTGAAGAAAAGTAACTTTCCTAGGGTCAGAGCACTTGCGGAGTGTGCACTTAGTCTTAAACTCTAATCCCAAAGTGCACAGCACGTGGCCTGAAACTGAGCAGCGGCTCATTCTTCTCTGCTTGTTTCATTTCACTCTCCTCCATCACTTCACCAGGCGTGTACCCACCGGGTGAACTCAGGTAAACTTCACTGAAGTTAGAATTACTGGAAAGTTATTCTGGAATTTTCTCTGCTATCGGTAACGGGAATTGGAGTTTCTAAGCTGTGGTTTTCTCCCCCATATATTGATGGATTCCTATGGAACCTTGTAATACTATAGCTTCAAATCTGATCCTTTGCCCTGGTCTCTACTTCACTTCTGTTTCCTTAGCCACAGCATGCAACTAAAAGTCGTATACTCTCCTAGGGACTAGTTTATTTTTTTCTGTGTCCCCTTTTTGAAGACATGTTTACCAAATTTCTCTTCTCTTCTCCAGTGGAATCCAGAGTCTGTCCCCGGCTAATGAATGCGACACGAGGGTCTCAGAGTTCATCTTCAGAGGTTTGAATTTCAGCCCTCAATTGCAGTCTGCCTTTTCCTGCTCTTTCTGAGTTTCTACCTCATCAACCTAATAGGAAACTTGGGTATGATTATTCTGATACAGATGGATTCCCACCTTTGAGCCCCATGTACTTTTACCTCAGTCATTTGTCTTTCGTGGACATGTGTTTCTCTTTGGTCGTGAGCCCCAAGATGCTCTCTGACTTCTTTGTGAGGAGGAAAGCCATCTCTCTCCAGGGCTGTGCTTGGCAACAGGGGTGCTTTGGGTTTTTCCTCGCAGCAGAGTGTTTTCTCTGGCGTCTGTGGCCTATGGCCACTGTGGCGTCATCTGAAACCCACTGTTGTATTCCGTCGCCATGTCCCAGAGACTCTGAGTCTAGCTGGTGGTGGGTCCCTCTGTCACCGGGTTCGTGAAGCCCATGACGCACACAGGATGCTTTCCCCTCCTTTCTGCAGCCCCTGCGTCATCCATCGCTTCTTCTGTGACTTGTCCCTTCTGCTTTCCCTTGTGTGCTGACACCAGTCTCAGCAAGTGGGTGGTTTTTGTCGTGGCTGGAGCTGCGGGCGTCTTCAGTGGCCTGACTGTCCTGGGCTCCTCCACTGACATCCTCATTCCCATCCTGAAGATCCGCTCTGCTGACGGGAGACGCGAAGCCTCGTCTACCTGCTCTGCACACCGGACAGCTGTGTCTATCCTGTGTGGCCCTCTTCTCTTTATTTATGTCCGGCCTAGTGCCCACGTCTCCCTGGGTCTTGACAAAGTGGTGTCCGTAGTTTACACTGCAGGCATCCCCATGTTGAACCCACTCACCTATAGCTTGAGGAATAAGGAGGTCAAAGATGCCATCCATAGGGCCGTGTTTAAAAGGACGTTTTCTAGGGCATACATTCTTATCTAGAATGGAAATTGGAGGAAAAAGCTAAAAATGGCAGACTGTGTGGATTCCTGAGGTTCCAGGCCTCTAGCAAGTATTTGGGGACACAGTGGTACCCCTTTATCCATTCATCCATCCAGTTACTCATCCATGTTGTCAATCAATGTGGATTCCTTAAGCCTTGATCTTTTCTGTATAAAAAGCCAAAGTTATAGTTCAAATCCACAGCCCATTTAATTTGGTTCCTTTCGCCCACCTCATAGTCCAGTCATTTTCAGAAAAAGCTTATTATTTACTATTAGCTGCTGCTGCTGCTAAGTCGCTTCAGTCGTGTCCGACTCTGTGCGATCCCATAGACGGCAGCCCACTAGGCTCCGTCCCTGGGATTCTCCAGGCAAGAACACTGGAGTGGGTTGCCATTTCCTTCTCCAATGCATGAAAGTGAAAAGTGAAAGTGAAGTCGCTCAGTCGTGTCCGACTCTTAGCGACCCCATGGACTGGAGCCTACGAGGCTCCTCCGTCCATGGGATTTTCCAGGCAAGAGTACTGGGGTGGGGTGCCATTGCCTTCCCCCACTATTTTAAATAAAAACTCTGTATATCTATTTTCTTTTCCTGCAGACCCCTTGGAATTGGACTTTTAAATGCCAGTGTTTGCACAAGATTTTGCACTCACATTTGGCTCCCATTGATAGGAATTGGTACAATAAATGATGTGGGGTTTTACATTCAACCTCACAAACAGAATGAAATCCCTGGCTGTACACACCACTTTTTGGAATGGTCTTGATACAAGGAGCTATGTGCATCTCAGGAACTAAAGATCTATCTGTGTTCAACCGACAAATGGAGTGATCCACAGAGCCTGTTTATAGTAACACAGACCCTTGGGATTATCTCTAATGAATTTCATGCTTGAAAGACCTTCTGATGGAATGGAGTAAAATTATATGTGTGTGTGTGTGTGTGTGTGTGTGTGTGAGAAAATGTACAGCATCTGTCTTTTTCTAACTTCTCTCACTAAGCATTAAACCTTCCAGGTCCATCCATGTTGTTACAAATGGCAAATTTTCATTTTTTTTATGGTTGAGTAAGACCACAGTGAGTTATCACCTCACACCTGTTAGAATGGCAAATTAAAAAAGAGAAGTAATAACAAGTGTTGGTGAAATGTGAAGAAAAGGGAACCCTTTGTGCACGTGGGTGGGGATGTAAATTAAAGCAACCACTATGAAAAACAATATGGAGGTTCCTCAAAAGATTAAAAATGGGACTACCATACAATCTGACAATTCCACTCCTGGGAGTCTATCCTAAGAAAACAAAAACACTAATTTAAAAGACATATGTACCCTAATGTTCATAGAAGTGTTATTTACATAGCCTAGATATGGAAGCAACCTAATTGTTCATAAATAGTTAAATGAGTAAAGAAAATGTGGTACATATATTTAATGGATATTTTGTGGGGGTTTGGTTTGAAAATCATGATGGGTAAACATAAGCATAACATAATACCCGTAAAGATACATGTGGATAGTGGTGCATTTTTAAGCTTAAAATAACTGTAGAAAAAAAAAAATAACTATAGAAAAAACCTGATAGATTTAACCATGTATTGACATGAGTTTGAGCCAATTCCAGGAGATAGTTAAGGACAGGAAGCTTGACATGCTGCAGTCCTTGGGGTTCCAAAGAGTCAGACACGACTTAGTGACTGAACAGCAACAATGGGAATATTAATAAAATCAGTTTGGTAGGACAGAATAGAATAGAATTGTTTAAAGGAATAGAATAGAATAAAGAAGGAATAAAGTTTAACAGTTCAATTCAGTTCAGTCACTCAGTCATGTCCAACTCTTTGCAACCCAATGGACTGCAGCACGCTAGGCTTCCCTGTCCATCACCAACTGCTGGAGTTTACTCAAACTCATGTCCATTGAGTTGGTGATGCCATCCAACCATCTCATCCTCTGTTGCCTCCTTATCCCCCTGCCATCAATTTTTCCCAGCATCAGAGTCTTTTCTAATAAGTCAGTCCTTCACATCAGGTGGCCAAAGTATTGGAGCTTCAGCTTCAGTATCATCCTTCCAATGAATATTTGGGGTTGATTTTCTTTAGGACTGACTTGTTTGATCTCCTTGCAGTCTAAGGGATTCTCAAGAGTCTTCTCCAGCATCACAGTTCAAAAGCATAAATTATTCAGTGCTCAGCCTTCTTTATGGTCCAACTCTTGCATCTGTACATGACTATTGGAAAAACCCTCATGCGAAGAGTTGACTCATTGGAGAAGACTCTGATGCTGGGAAGGATTGAGGGCAGGAGGAGAAGGGGATGACAGAGGATGAGATGGCTGGATGGCATCACTGACTCGATGAATGTTGGTCTGAGTGACCTCCGAGAGCTGGTGATGGATAGGGAGGCCTGGCGTGCTGCAGTTCATGGAGTCGCAAAGAGTCGGACACGACTGAGCGACTGATCTGATCTGATCTGATTGGAAAAACCATAGCCTTGACTATATGGACATTTGTAGATAAAGTGATGTTTCTGCTTTTTAATATACTCTCTAGGTTTGTCATAGTTTTTCTTCCAAGGAGCAAGCCTCTTTTAATTTTATGGATGCAGTTTCCATGCACAGTGATTTTAGTCCCATTCAGATCAGATCAGATCAGATCAGTCACTCAGTCGTGTCCAACTCTTTGCGACTCCATGAATTGCAGCATATTAGGCCTCCCTGTTCATCACCAACTCCCGGAGGTCACTGAGACTCACATCCATCAAGTCAGTGATGCCATTCAGCCATCTCATCCTCTGTCGTCCCCTTCTTCTCTTGCCCCCAATCCCTCCCCGCATCAGAGTCTTCTCCGATGAGTCAACTCTTCGCATGTGGTGGCCAAAGTACTGGAGTTTCAGCTTTAGCATCATTCCTTCCAAAGAAATCCCAGGGCTGATCTCCTTCAGAATGGACCAGTTGGATCTCCTTGCAGTCCAAGGGACTCTCAAGAGTCTTTCTCCAAAAGCATCAATTCTTTGGCGCTCAGCCTTCTTCACAGTCCAACTCTCACATCCATACATGACCACAGGAAAAACCATAACCTTGACTAGGCGAACCTTTGTTGGCAAAGTAATGTCTCTGCTTTTGAATATGCTATCTAGGTTGGTCATAACTTTCCTTCCAAGGAGTAAGCGTCTTTTAATTTCATGGCTGCAGTCACCATCTGCAGTGATTTTGGAGCCCAGAGAAAGAAAGTCTGGCACTGTTTCCACTGTTTCCCCATCTATTTCCCATGAAGTGATGGGACCAGATGCCATGATCTTCGTTTTCTGAATGTTGAGCTTTAAGCCAACTTTTTCACTCTCCACTTTCACTTTCATCAAGAGGCTTTTTAGTTCCTCTTCACTTTCTGCCATAAGGGTGGTGTCATCTGCATATCTGAGGTTATTGATATTTCTCCCAGCAATCTTGATTCCAACTTGTGTTTTTTCCGGTCCAGCATTTCTCATGATGTATTCTGCATATAAGTTAAATAAACATGGTGACAATATACAGCCTTGACGGACTCCTTTTCCTATTTGGAACCAGTCTGTTGTTCCATGACCAGTTCTAACTGTTGCTTCCTGACCTGCATACAAATTTCTCAAGAGGCAGATCAGATGGTCTGGTATTCCCATCTCTTGAAGAATTTTCCACAGTTTATTGTGATCTCCACAGTCAAAGGCTTTGGCATAGTCAATAAAGCAGAAATAGATGTTTTTCTAGAACTCTCTTGCTTTTTCCATGATCCAGTGGATGTTGGCAATTTGATCTCTGGTTCCTCTGCCTTTTCTAAAACCAGCTTGAACATCAGGAAGTTCATGGTTCACATATTGCTGAAGCCTGGCTTGGAGAATTTTGAGCATTACTTTACTAGCGTGTGAGATGAGTGCAATTGTGCGGTAGTTTGAGCATTCTTTGGCATTGCCTTTCTTTGGGATTGGGATGAAGACTAGAAGATAGTAAGTGCTCAATAAATATTACTTCTCATTGTTGCTTAATTATCACTAGTATTCTCATCCAGACTATTGCACTAGCTCCTACCTGGTCTTATCACCTCTAGACACTCTGACCATCCTACACAAAGCCACCTTTCCAACAGGGTAGCCCTAATGTGATATAAATTAACCTCTTTCTAGAGAGTAATGTTCCAACTCACTACACCAATTAGATCATAATATGACTCCACCTATTTTTCTATTCATATCCCACACCACTCGACTTTATCGTTCCCATAATCTCAGCTAAATGTGACCCCCTGTTTCTCACATCTCCAGGCCCCTCCTTGGGTCATTCCCTTCACCTGCTATCCCTCTCATCACAGCTGCACATCCTAATCCTACCTTCAGTGTCCGTCTCGAAGGTCACCTCCTCCACAATGATTATTTACTGCCTAATCTAACACACAATGAATATTCCTTCCTTTTCCTTCCTTCCTTTGAGTCTTCATCAAACCTTGTGTTTCCTTCTTATGACTATTAACAATTCTGTCACAAATTTTAGTCATTACACATTCAGTTCAGTTCAGTTCAGTTGCTCAGTCGTGTCTGACTCTGCAACTCCATGAATCACAGCATGCCAGGCTTCCCTGTCCATCACCAACTCCTGGAGTTCACTCAGACTCACGTCAGAGTCAGTTATGCCATCCAGCCATCTCATCCTCTGTCGTCCCCTTCTCCTCTTGCCCCCAATCCCTCCCAGCATCAGAGTCTTTTCCAATGAGTCAACTCTTCACTTAAGGTGACCAAAGTACTGGAGTTTCAGCTTTAGCATCATTTCTTCCAAAGAAATCCCAGGGCTGATCTCCTTCAGAATGGACTGGTTGGATCTCCTTGCAGTCCAAGGGACTCTCAAGAGTCTTTTCCAGCACCACAGTTCAAAAGCATCAATTCTTCATTACACATTAGCCATGCATTATTCAATTGGGACTTTCCTAAGGATAGAGACTGTATTTTTCTGGTTATTGTTATTAATAACAACAATAAAGGCCAACAAACTATAGTATTTTAACTTTAGTAAATAAGCCCTATTGTGTTGCTCAGAAACAATTGTAAGTCTATTTTATAAATGTGAAAATGAAGGCCTCCTATGAGCAAGGTATCTGGAGGTTGAAGAAAAATTAATGATAAAGTTCAGTCTGATACTCTCCCCCTTTGACTTCCTACCCAGCACTCTTCCCAGACCAATATCCTCTTAATCTTACCTGGACAGGGTCACCAGTCCTGTATTGTCAACATTGTCAACAGTCCATATGCTCTCAGGCTTCCCACATAAACAATTACACATTTGCCAGAGTATTAGTTTCATCTCAATTTTACAAAACAAAATTATGCAAAAATTATAGTCATTTAGCTTCCCCAGCCCCATCTTCTATTCCCCTTGTTTTGCTTTTTTTTTTTTTTCCACCAAAGGGTCCTCAAGCCCAAAATCTCCTAAAAGCCCTTAGAAGTACCTCATCAAGGGCAAAATCCATGCCACATGGGCCTCAAGTTTAAAACCAGGTGAATCAAAGTATGAAATGAGAATGGTTAATGTGTCTTTTATACCAAGAAATAGTGAATTAAAAATTGGAAGTCTATAAATTGGCAAAGGAATGCTTAAAGTGTCAGATTTTCTTTTTCTGGGCTCCAAAATCACTGCAGATGGTGACTGCAGCCATGAAATTAAAAGACGCTTACTCCTTGGAATGAAAGTTATGACCAACCTAGATAGCATATTCAAAAGTAGAGACATTACTTTGCCAACAAAGGTTCGCCTAGTCAAGGCTATGGTCTTTCCTGTGGTCATGTATGGATGTGAGAGCTGGACTGTGAAGAAGGCTGAGTGCCGAAGAATTGATGCTTTTGAACTGTGGTGTTGGAGAAGACTCTTGAGAGTCCCTTGGACTGCAAGGAGATCCAAGGAGTCCATTCTGAAGATCAGCCCTGGGATTTCTTTGGAAGGAATGATGCTAAAGCTGAAACTCCAGTACTTTGGCCACCTCATGTGAGGAGTTGACTCATTGGAGAAGACTCTGATGCTGGGAGGGATTGAGGGCAGGAGGAGAAGGGGACGACAGAGGATGAGATGGCTGGATGGTATCACTGACTCGATGGATGCGAGTCTGAGTGACCTCCGAGAGCTGGTGATGGACAGGGAGGCCTGGCGTGCTGCAGTTCATGGGGTCGCAAAGAGTCGGACACGACTGAGCGACTGATCTGATCTGATCTGATCTTCTAGGCACATTATATACACTGTCTTATTTAATTCCTGTGAGTACCACTAACTTGCTGCTACACTTTAAGAAACAGAAACTCAGGAGTTTTAGATAACTTGCTCAAGATCAAGAGCTGGTGTTCCAACCCGAAAGTGTCCTCCTGCGGCACACACACTCTTCTGTGTGTTTTTAATTAAGTTCTTATTTGAGATAATTGTAGACACACATGCAGCAATAAGAAATAATACAGAGAAATCCCAGGCACTTTTTACTTAATTTTTCTAATGTAACATCTCCTGTGCTTCACCTACTTTACATATATACCCACCTCCAAACCCTTGACAATCACTGATCTTTTTCTGTCTGTATATTTCTGCCTTTTCTATAATGTCATGTAATGAGAATAACAAAATATGCAGCCTTTGAAGACTAGGACCCATGTTCTTCAACTAGCAAAGAGTTTGAATTACAGCCTTTCCTATACCTTCTGGTTTTTATAAAGGAATTCAGTCTTCTAGCCTTTGCCAGTTTTTGCTAAATGGGAATACATTTTTCTTTTGTTTGTTTTGTAGGGCAAACAATCTCATTTCAAGAAATCAGGATAACAATCAATAAACTGATAGTGCCAGAAAGAACTACCCTGCACCTTACGTTAATTTACAAAGTCAATGTGATTCCCCGGGGTTAGTTCTTTGCTGCCCCACTGTGTCAGGCCTCAAGAGCTACATTTCAGAGTTGAACAGCAATTATCACCCAGGAAGTTTTCTTATTTAAAACTGCCTTCATTAATTAGTTCCTCTGAAACTTGTTTAGGAGTGAGGCAAATAATTTCTTTCAAGGTTAGTAATTGCCCATCTCTGAACACTCAATCAGTCTTAATAATGCCCAAAGCATCCTGTTAGACAGAAGATTAGTAAAAATGTTGGGTCTTGGAGTCTGTCTCACACTGGGATGAAAAACTTGAGTTTAGTTTTTTGCTGTAATAGCTTCTCCGAAGATTTAACCACTGATTGCTCAGGTTTGAAACTCATTCAAAGTTCTTTTGAATCCCAGAAGTGTTAGATGCGAAAACTACCTTAGCAATAACCTGGGCTGATCCTTCTGTTTGTGAGATGAGGGAACTATAAATAAAGAATCGATTGGCTTAATGTCATGGAGGTAGAAGTATATTAAGAACCTGGGCCTCCTGATGATTAGGGCGGTTACACCTTGTAGGGTCCCATGATATTATAAAAAACAGAGGAAAGAAGAAAGGAGGGAGGAAAATAAAGCTCAAATAACTAATCACACTGAAAGGGAATATTAAACATTTTATGATTAACTCAGGACTATTCCCAAAGGACAGTCTATTAAAAAAGACAATTTTATTCTTGTGGAATTTTAGAAATATGTGATAGAGAAGTAAAGGAGGATTTTTTAAAAAGAAAGTCAGAGCTTCCTGGTACTTTTTGACAGAGGAGTAAGAGGAAAGAAATAGTCTTGAGCACTGACGGAAATAATAACCCTTGCTCTCAATTAAATCAACTTTGCTTTTTTTGGTCAGCTTTTTAAAAAGATAAATTGAATCTTTTCTCTTAAATATAGTTGATTGGTATAATCTGATGAATGGAAATAGGACATATATGCAAATGTACTTTATATATTTTCAATGCATGTAAACTTTGTATGTGTTTATGCTGTATGCTGCTGCTGCTGCTGCTAAGTCACTTCAGTTGTGTCCGACTCTGTGCAACCCCATAGACGGCAGCCCACCAGGCTCCCCCATCCCTGGGGTTCTCCAGGCAAGAACACTGGAGTGGGTTGCCATTTCCTTCTCCAATGCATGAAAGTGAAAAGTGAAAGTGAAGTCGCTTAGTCGTGTCTGATACATACACATAAAACACTCAGAGCAAATATATGACACAGCAAGCATTCTACTAGCTTAGGGGAGGTCCTGAGTTGATAAAATAATTTTGAATAGGTATTACAAGGCATAACAATGCTAAGTTTTAAAATAAAAGTGAAAGGGTTGCAATAAAAAGCCTTGAGTAATCATGCAAAAGAGAAATATGGGTAGGGTCCTGCTGTTACAGCACATGCACTAGTCAGCCCAAAATGGATTAGAGACGTAAATGTAATACTTTATACTGTAAAAACCAGAAGAAAACACAGAGGGAATTATCCTTGACATTGGCAATGATTTTTTGAATGTGGCACCAAAAGCCCAGAAATCAAAATATACAAAAATGTACAAGTGGATGATATCAAAATGCTTCTGCACAGCAAAGAAAACTGTTATCATAATGAAAAGACAACTTGTGTTTGGGAAAATATTTGCAAATCATAGATCTGATACGGAGTTCATGTCCAAAACATGTGAGGAACTCAAACACCCTAGTAGTATAAAATATCAAAGAAGTTGATTTAAAAAATGGGAAAAGGACTTGAATAGGCATTTTTTTTTTCCCAAGGAAGACATACAAATGATCAATAGGTATATAAAAATATACTCCACATCACTAGTCATCAGGAAAGTGCAAATTAAAACCATAATGAGGTATGCACTCATACTTATTGGAATGACTATTGTCAAAAAGACAAAAGATAACAAGTGCAGTCAAAGATGTAGAGAAAAAGGACCCTCATGCATTTTGGGGAAGGAAAATTGTCATTGGCTTTATGGAACAGAGTTTGGAGGTTTCTCTAAAAACAGAACTACCATATGATTCAGTAATTTCATTTCTGAATATGTATGCAAAGAAAACGAAATCAGTACATTGGATATTCTAAACATCCATTGATGAATGAATGGATAAACAAATTGTGATATATCTTTATCTATACCTATAATTTTAGAATGAAGGGAATCCTGTGTTTTGCAACAGCATGGATGAATCTGGAGGATAGTGTGCTCGGTCACCGAGCACAATTGTGTCCAACTCATTGGACCCCATCAGCCGTAGCCCACCAGGCTCCTCTGTCCGTGGCGTTTCCCAGGCAAGAATACTGGAGTGGGTTACACTTCCTCCTTCAGGGGGTCTTCCTGCCCCAGAGCTTGAACCTGTATCTCTTGTGTCTCCTCCACCTGGTAAGCCCCGGGAGGACATAATCCAAAACAAAGGAGCCAGGCATAAAAAGACAAACACTGCAGGACCCCACTCACACGTGAAATCTCAAAAAGTCAAATTCATAGAAATGGTGAGTAGAGCGGGGACAGGGAGGTGTGGGAAACAGGGAGGTGTTGGTCAAAGCGTGCGAAGTTTCAGTTATGTAGGATGAATAAGTTTGAGAAACCCAAAGTGCTGCGTGGTGATCATAGTTAATGATTATATTATATTGGAAACTTGCTAAGAGAGTAGATCTCAGGTGATCTCAACATACACACACACAATGATGATGTGAGAAGGCGGATGTGCTAATTAGCTTGGATATAGTACTCATTGCACTATATATTGGAGAAGGCAATGGCACCCCACTCCAGTACTCTTGCCTGGAAAATCCCATGGACGGAGGAGCCTGGTGGGCTGCAGTCTATGGGGTCGCGGAGAGTTGGACATGACTGAACGACTTCACTTTCACTTTTCACTTTCATGCATTGGAGAAGGAAATGGCAACCCGCTCCAGGGTTCTTGCCTGGAGAATCCCAGGGACGGGGAGCCTGGTGGGCTGCCGTCTATGGGGTCGCACAGAGTCAGACACGACTGAAGTGACTTAGCAGCAGCAGCAGCACTATATATATGTGTATCAAAACACTGTGTTTTTCTTCTTGCCTGTGTGCTTAGTCATATCTGACTCAGGGCAAGTCATCCAGTGTTCTTGGGGATTTGTGGTTTACAGAAGATACAGGGAAATATACAACTGCAAATAAATGTAAATTATTCAGCATTATAAATGCTACAAAGTTAGGATTCTAGATTATGGATGCTTGGAAGGGTATGGATTCTATAAGTAACTAGGGCAGGAGAGCCTGGCTAAAGGACAGTGCTTCTTGTTGAACACATGTGTGAATAGTTTAAGCACAGTATTATTTTTATACACCACAAGGTGGCAAGATTTCTCCAAGAAAAGCATCTTTCCTTGTTATGCTGAAGTTGGACTGGGTTTTTTATCACTGTACACATATGGACAAAACTAATTATATAGAAAAATAAAAAAAATCATTCATAAACAATGGCATTAATTGTATTTAATATGTTTGTAAATAAACATATGTTTGTAAATAAACATATTAAATCATTTACTTAAAAGAAGTAAATGATTCTTTTAAGTTTTTATTAGAAGGTTATATTAATTTGTGTCTGTTATTAAAAAGAGTCAAAATCTGTAAAGTCTGTAGAAGGAAAATGAAAACTCCATTCAACCTACCCCTTTACGTTTACACAGGCCTCAGGTTCAACTTTCTTTTCAGATAACAATCACCTTCTTTCACCTTTTTAAATAGACTATTTTTTAAGTTTAAGTTTAATTTCAGGACGAAATTTATTGGAAAGTACAGAAGATAAATACTTTTAGCAATTTTTTTTTCCTTTTATCAGATCAGATCAGTCGCTCAGTCATGTCCAACTCTTTGTGACCCCATGAATCGCAGCACGCCAGGCCTCTCTGTCCATCACCAACTCCCTGATTTCACCTAGACTCACGTCCATCAAGTCAGTGATGCCATCCAGCCATCTCATCCTCTGTCGTCCCCTTTTCCTCCTGCCCCCAATCCCTCCCAGCATCAGAGTCTTCTCCAATGAGTCAACTCTTCGCATGAGGTGGCCAAAGTACTGGAGTTTCAGCTTTAGCATCATTCCTTCCAAAGAAATCCCAGGGCTGATCTCCTTCAGAATGGACTGGTTGGATCTCCTTGCAGTCTAAGGGACTCTCAAGAGTCTTCTCCAACACCACAGTTCAAAAGCATCAATTCTTCGGCGCTCAGCCTTCTGCAAAAGACAGAGTATTATAATGTTGTTGTTCAGTCACTCAGCTGTGTGTGATTCTTTAGTGACCCCATAGCGAGCCCGCCAGGCTCCTCTGTCTATGGGATTGTCCAGGCAAGAATTCTGGGGCGAGTTGCCATTTCCCCCTCCAGGGGATCTTCTGACCAAGGGATTGAACCCGTGTCTTCTGCATTGGCAGGCAGATTCTTTACCACTGAGCCACTTGGGAACCCTGGTGTTATAATATTTGCTTTCAATTACATTTCCATGATTGATTAAGTTATCTTTCTTGAAGGCAGGGATTACACGTCTGTTTGCTTTTGATTTTTAAAATCAGCAATGCCTATTTGTCTTACCGTTCATACATCTCTAATATTCTTGTCAGAGCACTACTTGATAAAACTTATGGAATTAGATAGGAATTTCACATTACCAGGAAAGCTGAAATTTCTGAGATTTTATGCCATCTTCCCTAAAGGATACGAAAAGCACCTTAGGGTTCGAAATAAAGAAATCAATCAATATTAATATTAATTCTAAAATTATATATTATCTATTTTAAACAAGGTTCTAAACACTTAATGCGTTTTGACTTATTTTGCAGATTATTCATAGAATGCTTAAATACAGTTACTACTTGCTCTTTTTAAAAACAATTTTACTTCTTAGAGAAATGTATATCTTATACACTTTTTATTTTAGTTATCTGAGGTTTAAGAAAGTTTCCCACTGCCCTAGGCAGGTTTTTATCTATTTCAATGGTTTGAGTGAGATAATATCCATAAAATTCTCAACCCTGTGCCTGGAATTCAGCAAGAACTTGCCATAGTAACCATTCTTTTATTAAGTATTGAGAGTGGAGGACAGATGTGGAGGGAATCCTGAGTTCTTGGTGCTGATGCTGCTTTGCTCATGTGTCTTTTTGACTAAAATTCTAAAATTTTAGAATTCTAAAATTCTATTTTTAGAATTTTTTTAAAAGAATCTCCATACTGTTCTCCAAGTGGCTGTATCAATTTACATTCCCATCAACAATGCAAGAGAACTCCCTTTTCTCCACACCCTCTGCAGCATTTATTGTTTGTAGGTTTTTTGATGATGGCCATTCTGATCAGTGTAGATTGGCACCTCATTGTGGCTTTGATTTGCCTTTCTCATGTATGGATGTGAGAGTTGGACTATAAAGAAAGTTGAGCACAGAAGATTTGATGCTTTTGAACTGGAGAAGACTCAAGTCCCTTGGACTGCAAGGAGATCCACCCAGTCCATCCTAAAGGAGATTAGTCCTGCGTGTTCATTGGAATTGCTGATGTTGAAACTCCAATACTTTGGCCATGTGATGCGAAGGACCAACTCATTTGAAAAGACCCTGATGCTGGGAAAGATTGAAGGTGGAGAGACGACAGAGGAGACTACAGAGGATGAGATGGTTGGATGGCATCACTGACTCAATGGATATGAGTTTAAGTAAACTCTGGGAGTTGCTGATAGACAGGGAGGCCTGGTGTGCTGCAGTCTATGGGTTCACAAAGAGTCCGACATGACTGAGTGACTGAACTGAACTGAACTGCAGTGATGCTGAGCATCTTTTCCTGTTCTCTTGGCCATCTGTGCGTCTTAGACCTTTGGCCAATTTTTTGATTGGTTGTTTGTTTTTAGATAGTGAGTTGCATGAGTTCTTTGTATATATTGGAGATGAATCCTTGTCATTACCTTGTACGGAAGTGCACCTTGTTGGGGATCACCATTACAAATAACAGTGAGTGATTCATACTATTTTTGCAAGATGGTGGGGGAATGCCAAATGGTTTAGGTGAATTTTTGACTTGAATTATGTGGCGTGACTAGAAGCATGCAGGGTGGAGTAGCTTGCAAAAATATTGCAAGCTCAAGGAACAGCATGCTCAAATCCAAGGAGAGGTGCTCATGGTGGAGGCTTTTCCAGGTAATAAGACAGAGCTCTAAGGGTCTGCACCATTGAAAGCATAGTGGTGAGCACTAGCAGAAGATGTGACTGGGCAGGAAGGCCATAATTTATGAGCCCTTTTGTGTCATGTAGGGAAGCTTGAACTATTATCTTGTCAAGTTCCAAGACTGGTTAGAGGTTACTTAGAGAGACTGTGATTTACAGTAGGGTCATAAACAGAATTTAAGTGACTTAGCAGCAGCAGCAGCAGCATAAACAGAAACATTTTTCTTTGATTGAGGTTCTGTTTATAGAAGTGCAAATGATTCAACCTTAATTTGTCCAGCCTTGTGCGGGGAATCTCCTCTATTATGCAGCTCACTTGGTAAAGAATCCACCTGCAGTGCAGGAGACCCCAGTTCGATTTCTGGGTTGGGAAGACCCGCTGGAGAAGGGACAGGCTACCCACTCCAGTATTCTCAGGCTTCCCTTGTGGTTCAGCTGGTAAAGAATCTGCCTGCAATGTGGGAGACCTGGGTTTAATCCCTGGATTGGGAAGATCCCTTGGAGAAGAGAAAGGCTACCCATTCCAGTGTTCTGGCCTAAAGAATTCCATGGACTAGTCTATGGGGTCGCAAAGAGTCTGACATGGCTGAGCCACTTTCACTTTCCTCTATTATGCAAGAGTATTTCATAAATTTAAGAACACAGTCAGTTATTATGACCTTTTTCCTTTTTCCTCTCCTTCCAAAAAATGGCCCCTGAGCCTGACATCATTACACTTAAGCAGCTTTGCCCTCTTGCATTCTCTGAGGATATTAGTGTGACTTACTTAGTTGTGTCTGGCTCTGTGATCACACAGATTGTAGCCCACCAGGCCACTCTGTCCTTGGAATTCTCCAGGCAAGAATACTGGAGCTGGTTTCCATTTACTTCTCCAGGGGATCTTCCTAATCCACGGATAGAACCTGGATCTCCTGTGTTGGCAGGCAGATTCTTTATCATCTGAGCCACGAGATGATAAGCCACCTGGTCCTTAGGGATCCTAGGCACACAGTGACATTTTCTGCCCCTTTGCCTTAGTTCCCCTCCACCCTTTGCTCCAAAGTCGGTCATGTGTGGATGGCACTGCGGGGATGTTTAGACAGAGGCGGGCTCTCCTATCTCACCTGCAGTGGTGAAAGCCTCCAAGTCACAGGACAGGAGTGACTCATAGGTTTTGTAGAGACTCTAACAGCACTTTGCCTGACCAAGTACTATTTCTTCCTTTTTCCTTCCAGGACTCAGATATTAATACTTGAGTACATCATCAAAAGACATTTTTAAAAAATTGACAAAAAGTTTTATATATATAAGATGTATGACATGATGCTTTGATTCACATATACACTGGAAAATGATTATCACAATTAAGCTAATTAACATATTCATTACTTCATACAGTTACCATTTTTTATGAGTGATAAGAGCACTGAAGATTTATTCCCTTAGCAAATTTCAAGTAGATGATATACTTGTTTCCTACAGTACTTTTTAAAAATTAGTTTTAATTGGAGGATGATTGCTTTACAGTGTTGTTTGTTTCTGCCATAAATGGACATGAAGCAGACATGGATATGCCTCCATCGTCCTACTCTTGCACCTTCCTCTCACTTCCCCATGCCATTCCACCTCCCCACCCCATCACGCCCCCTCACCCCATCCCACTCCATCCCTGTAGGTTATCACAGAGCCCCACACCCCTTTAGCTTGTCACAGCACTGGGTTGAGCTGCCAATGTCATACAGCAGAGTCTCACTGGCTGTCTATATTGCATATGGTAATGCATATGCTAATGTATATGCTTCTGTGCTCCCCTCTCAATTCGCCCTCCTGCCCCCACTGTGTCCACAGGTCTGTTCTCTATGCCTGTGTCTCTGCTGCTTCTTGCAGAGATGCAGAGGAGCCTGGCGGGCTCCAGTCCATGAAGTCACAGAAAGCTGGACACGGCTGTGCGTCTGAGCACATAGATTCATCAGTACCATTTTTCTAGAGCCCAGACATATGCATTAATATACAATGCTTGTTTTCCCTTTCTGACTTACTTCACTCTGTATAGAAGGCTCTAGGTTTATTCACGTCCCTAGAACTGACTCAAATTTGTTCCTTTTTGTGACTGAATAATATTCCATTGTGTATATGTACCACATCTTCTTTATCCATTCATCTGTTGATGGGCATCTAGGTTGCTTTTGTTTCCTGGCTATTTGTAAATAGTGCTGCAATGAACACTGGGCTACATGTGTACTTGCACTATTATTTATTACAGTCATCATGCTGTACATTGGATCCTCAAAGCTTCTGGATCTTTAAACTGAAAATCTGTCCTCTTGGACCAAAGTCTTCCCGTTTGCAGCACTGCCCAGTCCATGGAAGCCACCCTTGAATTCTACTGTTCTGATTTAAGGTATAAGTGAGATTCTGCAGTATTTTTTTCTGCCTCTGGATCTTTCATTTTGCAATATGCTCTCCAGGTTTATCCAGATAGCAAGGTTTCCCTCTCCCTTATGGCTGAATAATAATAGACTTGATCCACAATGTTCTACAGATCACCTCTGTCTGCTCCCATGCTCTGGGATCAGATTTGCACAATTAATCTTTTTCCCCCCAAGGTTGAGTGTTGTCCAAGGACGCTCTCTAGTTCTCTGTGTAAATTTGCATTTATGTGCCCACATTTGTGTTACACTTCGTGAAATAGCAAGAATTAAAATAGGCACACAGCCTAAGCTTACCCATAGTCATACCTGTTTCAATTCTGGAGGAAATGAGGAAACAATGTGATAAGTTTTAAAGCCCTGGAGTAAAAATATGACACAAGATTCTAGAGAATTATTAGAGCAGTTGTGAAGAGGAAGGACTCAAAGCAGGAGCAATCAGGAGCCAGAAGTTTAGTGCCAGCACAGTAGTCTACGCATGAAGCAGGCGGCAGCCAGATGGGGAGGGTGTTTTTGAGATAATGTGTTGCAGTAGGTTTAACAAGAGGTGTAGAAACTGAAAACTGAAAGAAAAAATAGATACAAGAGAAAATTCTGGGGGGAAATCAGAAAAAACCTGCTGTTGTCATGTAAACAGTCTACTTGGATTTCCATATAGGATATTGTATAGCCTGGCAAACAACAGCCCCTCCCCTCCAGTTGGGGAAGGAGAAGTAAAAGCAGTTCCATTTATAAATTTTAATATATTATTATAAGCTGTTATGAAACTATGAAAGCAATCTCCAGCAAGGTTTTTGTTTTTTTTTTTTTTACTTTGGAATGTCTATAGACAGTGTGCATGTGTGTGCTCACTCATGTGTAACTCTTTGTAGACAAAGAGTAACAAACAGTCTCCATGTTCTGTATTCTGCCAGGCTCCCCGTCCAGGGATTCCCCATGCAAGAATACTGGAATGGGTTGCCGTCCCCTTCTCCAGGGATCTTCCCAACTCAGGGATTAAACTTGTGTCCCTTACATTGGCATGCACATCTTGAGACCCATGTGGTGTTTTTTTTTTTTTTTAATTTATTCATTTTAATTGGAGGCTAATTACTTTACAATACTGTAGTGGTTTTTCCCATACATTGACATGAATGGACATATTTGAGGCTTTATGTCTCTGAGGTGCTGAATTAAGGCTGTTTCAACCAAGGTACTCTTGCCTGGCAAATCCCATGGATGGAGGAGCGTGGTAGGCTGCAGTCCATGGGGTAGCTAAGAGTCGGACACGACTGAGTGACTTCACTTTCACTTTTCACTTTCATGCATTAGAGAAGGAAATGACAACCCACTCCAGTGTTCTTGCCTGGAGAATCCCGGGGACAGGGGAGCCTGGTGGGCTGCCGTCTATGGGGTTGCACAGAGTCAGACACGACTGAAGTGACTTAGCAGCAGCAGCACCAAGGTAGGAAAAGCTGCACGCTGTAACCAAATGCAAGGCTAGTGGAATACAATTGCTAATTAAATGAAGAAGCGTTTCTAAGGTGACAGTGACAGGGACAGGGAATGAAAACAGAAAGGAACAAGGCTTTTACCCTCCTTAATGGCACCCCACTCCAGTACTCTTGCCTGGAAAATCCCATGGATGGAGGAGCCTGGTAGGCTGCAGTCCATGGGGTTACTAAGAGTCGGACATGACTTCACTTTCACTTTTCACTTTCATGCATTGGAGGAGGAAATGGCAACCCACTCCAGTGTTCTTGCCTGGAGAATCGCAAGGACAGGGGAGCCTGGTGGGCTGCCGTCTATGGGGTCACACAGAGTCCTACACGACTGAAGTGACTTAGCATAGCATAGCATACCATGTGTTCAGCTCCCTTAGTATAACTTCCAGGCAAACGTCCCAGGTCTTGCTATGAATATTTGCATAATCCCACTGCTCTTCACGTGTGTCCCAGAGTAGTCCTTGTACTCTCCCTCTGAGTTCTGCTTGGATATTATCTCTTGTAAATGGAAGCAAGGAAAGATGTTGTATGGTCTCTATTTCATTATTGTAATTGTTCTTCAGTAGCTAATTTGTGTGCGACTCTTTGCAACCCCATGGACTGCAGCAGCCAGGCTTCCCTTTCCTTCTCTATCTCCTGGGGTTTGCTCAGACTCGGGTCCATTGAGTTGGTGATGCCATCCAACCATCACATCCTCTGTCATCGTGGTGGTGGTTGAGTCGCAAAGTCGTGTCTGACTCTTGTGACCCCATGGACTGTAGCCCGCCAGGCTCCTTTGTCCATGTGATTCTCCAGGCAAGAATACTGGAGTGGGTTGCCATGCCCTTCTCCAGGGTATCTTCCCAACCCAGGAACAGAACCCGGGTCTCTGCGTTGCAGGCACTTCTTAACCGACTGAACTGTGGACTACAAATTATTCTTGAGCATTGGTTGTATGCTGACTATTCTTTGGCTATGCCTTTCTGCCAAACTCTCTTTTATCACAAATGGATGCACGAAAGTCACAAAGTTGAAGGGTTTTACAGATTAATTGGGCCAATTATATTCATGAGGAGAGTTCTCTTCTTACTTCATTCCAGAGAGATAACTGGGATTAAAACTGGTCACTTGGCACCAGGACAGCACGTGGCATGTTCTTTGCTTTTAGCAGCAAATCTCAAAGGGATTCTCAGGCTTATATTTTCTCCCAGTATCGTTACATTTGGAAACAGGATTCCTGTGGAGTGAATAGAAGGCACTTTTGATTCTAAGGTAATCTGAAAAAATTTGGGCTTTAGTTGAAATTCAAGTGAGAAAATTATTTATAATTCACAAAGCAACTACCTTGTTGAATTGACCAGGCAAAAAAGGTCAGTAAATCACCATATGGGCAAAAAGAAAACACTTTACAATATAATCAAATCATAATACAATTCCATTTCATGAAATACAGTAAGATTTTCTTTCCTATAGTTATAATTGATGAAAAAAGCTGAAAGAAAGAAGTGAAGTTGCTCAGTTGTGTCCGACTCTTTGCGATCTCATGGACTGTAGCCGGCCAAGCTCCTCCATCCATGGGATTTTCCAGGCAAGAATACTGGAATGGGTTGCCATTTCCTTCCCCAGGGCCTCTTCCTGACCCAGGTATCAAACCCTGGTCTCCTACATTGCAGGCAGACTGAAATGCCTTGAAATGTCTTTTCTTTCATTCTTGTTCTCCTTTTCAGTGAAACAGATAATTAGATGTATACTTTGTGGGTGTTCTGTGTGGCCCAATATCTCCTTTTATCTTGTAGTAAGCTGATCCATCCTTAATGTTGGTAAGAGTATAGAAATACTAATATTGGTCAATATTTTCATGACTTTGATATGTTTCTTTTTATATGTTGTAAAGTTCATGGGATAGAATCTCTTTAAGAGAAAGAGCAAAATTTTATATGTCTATCAATCTAGCTCTATGTATATCTATATCTATATTTATATCTATTTCCACATATAATATATTCATCTATACTTATAGTTCTATATATATTTCACTTTTTTAACACCTAAGGTTTACATATAAAATACAGATATAGATGAATATACTTAGGCATTTATTTGGGATCATATTGTGCTATTATAACTCAAGAAGTACTTGATTAAATTATCAAACTGAATGACACAGATTCCAAACACATTAACCCTGGCGAGGACTGGGAGATCACAAAGACCTCAGCTTCTTTTGGATAACCACCCCCAGAACCATCTACCTCTTAAATGGGCCTCCTGATAATGAGAGATGTTTGAGAGATGAGGAGAGATATTCTGTGGGAAGAAAGTTTCTGAGTGTCCCTTCTAACAAGGCATGCAGCCAGCTTTAATTCTAAGAATGAATGGCAAGTAAGGGTACCTCAAAAATCTCTCTTTTGTGTCTTTATATATAAGACTATTGTGTAATATATTATGAGGGCTTCCCTGGTAGCTCAGTGGTGAAGAATCGAAGTGCAGTGCAGGAGATGTAGGTTTGATCCCTGGGTTGGGAAGATCCCCTGGAGGAGGGCATGACAACCTGCACCAGCATTCTTGCCTGGAGAATTCCATGGACAGAGGAGCCTGGCAGGGTATAGTTTGTGGGGTTGCAAAAAGTTGGACACGATTGAGTAACTAAC
The DNA here is from genome assembly GCA_935064755.1 of Tragelaphus eurycerus. NCBI lineage: Eukaryota > Metazoa > Chordata > Mammalia > Artiodactyla > Bovidae > Tragelaphus > Tragelaphus eurycerus. Next base: position 1,291,913 of record CAKXYN010000225.1, on the reverse strand, counting down.
ACTTACACTAAAGTCTCACTGAATTGAGAAGGTAGGTGAGAAAATAAAGCTTTAGAGGTTATCATTTTATTTCAAATGACAACAACCAACTCAGATCAGAATCCAGATTTATTGATTCTTGATCTTAAGCAGCTTCCAGGAAGATGCTTTGTTAAAAAGGATCGTGGTTCCCGGCACTCCTGAAATTCTAAAATAACTGAAACATTACTTACTCCAATCCTTGTTTGCTTATTCTGAAGAAATTCTACTTTGATAATAAATATAGAGTTAACATTTTTAATTAAAATTATGGATTCCACTCATCAAAAAGATACAGTTCCAAGAGAGCAATTATTTATATTTTTTAGCTTAAGTCCATCACCTAAAGCTTCCCACTGGGTAAAGAATCTGCCTGCCAATGCAGGAGATGTAAGATATGCAGGTTCCATCCCTGGGTCAGGAAGGTCCCCTGGAGAAGGAAATGGCAACCCATTCCAATATTCTTGCCTGGGAGATTCCATGGACAGAGGAGCCTGGCAGACTACACAGTACATGGGGTCACAAAGAGTCAAATGCAACTGAGTAAGCACACTCATGCACACACATGCACACACTCATCACCTAAAAATACATATTTTATTTTTTCTTGGGCATAAGAGGTTTTGAAAGCCTTGGTGCTAAGAGCAGAAATATCTCCATGCCTTTTCAGAACCCTGAAAATCCTCATTTAGCCCTTTTTGGATTGTGCTACGTGGTGTTATGTTTCTTGCAAGTTGTACCATAGACAAGCCGAGATGGTCCTTCCCCCATTGCTGGCAGCGGAAATGCTTCTACTTTCGAAGGGAAGAAGACTATTAGAGGTTGAATTCCATAACTTCTTGTATCAAATGACCATAAACCTGGTGGCCTAAAGCAGCAAAAATTTTTTCTCTCATAGTTCTGGAGCTCAGAACTCAATGGCAATGGGTTCAAAGTCAGGGTAATGATCCATGCAGAGGCTCTAGTGAAGCTTCTCTGTCTTGTCTCTTAGGCTTTCTGAGGTTGCTGGCATTCCCTGTGGTCGTATCACTCTGAACTCTGCTTCTCTGGTCACACTCTTCCTTCACTGGGTCTGCAGTCAAACCTCCCTCTACCTCCTTTCTATAAGGATATTTGTGGTTGGATTTAGGGCCCACCCTAATAACCTTCTTATTTCAAAGTTCTTGATTTTTAACTTAATTATCCTTTCCCCATAAAGTACATCCCCATGTACCAGCAATTAGTAAAACAATAATTTGAAAAGATACGTGCATCCCAATGTTACCAGCAGCACTATCTACAAAAGACAAGATATGGAAGCAATGCAAGTGCCCAGCAACAGATGAATGGGTAGAGATGTCATATACGTATGTACATAGCAGAATATTGCAAGCTACAAAAATTACTGAAATTCTGCCATTTACAACAATGTACATTAATCTAGAAAATACTAAATGAAGATAAAGATAATACTGTATGACATCACATATGTAGAATTTAAAAAGTAATACAAATGAATATAATATGCAAAACACAAATAGACTTACAGCTACAAGAAACAAACTAGTGGTTACCGATGGGGAAACGAAGGTGAAGGGACAAGTTAGGGACATGGGATTAAGAGATACAAGTGACGATGTATAAAATAGATAGGCAACAGAGATACAACGTATAGCACAGAGACCCATAGCAAGTATTTGTAGTAACTTTAATAGAGTATAATCTGTAAAAATGCTGAATAATTATGCTGTACACCTGAAATCAATGTAATAATGTAAATCAACTAAACTTCAACTTTAAGAAAAAGAACTTGAACATCTTAATGGGCCATATTCTGCCGACCACATTCACCCAAATCATTCAGTTTGATAAGTTTAGTTTTTTGTTTTTAATTCTTATTTCTATAGGAAATTAAACCACATTTTGAACACAATTATCCATTGATTAATATTTTCACTTCCTTTCAGCATGCATTTGAATGTCATACATACATAGATATGGTCTCAAATTTCTATTATCTAAGTACACCTATTGTATTATTCAAGTTATACATTTTATTATTAATTTTTTAAACTTTATTTTTAGCTGTTTTATTGGTTTTGCAGATAAAAAGTTAAAATATAAGTATTGCCTTCAAAGAAATTAGCATAAATGCACTTTCAAGGTTATTCCAAAGTGTGGCCAGACTAATAAAAGTATGCCTCTTCAGGTAATTCATTAGCAAAAACAAAGATTTAAGAGCTCAAATACAAACTCCCTTTTTTATATCTTCCACGTGCTCCCCAATCACTCTAGCTGCAAACAGAAAAGAAGATGAACAAATTACCATCTCTCAAAGGGAGAATAATTAGAAAAAAATGTATGGTGACAAACTATATTATGTTCATAATCTGATCTTTCAAGGCAGCATAGAAAGACTTCACAGTTTTCTAACAGGAATAATTTCCAGTTCAGCATAAACAATTTTTTTAATCAACATGGTATATGCATCAGTTGAGTATTTAAACAATCTAAAATGACATATAATGGGGAAGCTGATAACATCAATACCTTAAATCATGACATATTGATCATTTTTTTACAGAAAGGAATGAAAAAAACTCAGACTCAATGGATGAAAAAAATTATACCACGGTGAAGGACTTCATACTTTTAGGATTTACGACAGACCCGTGGTTAGAGAGAGTTCTCTTTTATATCTTCCTCATCATATATATCAGCAGTCTTTTAGGGAACATCACCCTGATTTCTCTGATCTGTGCTGATTCTCGGCTCTACACACCCATGTATTTCTTCATTGGGAATCTTTCGTTCCTGGATCTCTGGTATGCTTCCGTCTATGCCCCCCTAGTCCTGATGACCTGCATCTCTGATGACAAGCGCATCTCTTTTGCTGGTTGCCTAGCTCAGTTCTTCTTCTCTGCTGGACTGGCCTACAGCGAGTGCTACCTGTTGGCTGCCATGGCTTATGACCGCCATGTGGCCATCTCTCACCCGTTGCTTTACTCCCAGGCCGTGTCCCCGGGTTTATGTGCCAGTCTTGTTGCAGCTTCCTACTTTAGTGGCTTTGTGAACTCAACCATCATCACCAGTGAGACATTTACCTTGAGCTTCTGCAGGAACAACATCATTGATGATTTCTTCTGTGACCTGCCCCCCCTTGTCAAGTTGGCCTGTGATGTGAAGGAAAGCTACCAGGCTGTGCTGTATTTCATACTTGCCTCCAATGTCATCACTCCTGCTGTGTTTATCCTTGCCTCCTATTTCTTCATCATTGCTGCCCTCTTGAAGATCCGCTCCACTCAAGGCCGCTTGAAGGCCTTCTCCACCTGTGGCTCTCACCTGACAGCTGTCACCTTGTACTATGGGTCAATTCTCTTCATTTACTCCCGGCCAAGTACGAGCTATGCCCTGGAGAGGGATAAAGTGGTGTCTGTGTTCTACACAGTAGTGATTCCCTTGTTGAATCCCTTGATCTATAGCTTAAGAAATAAAGATGTTAAAGATGCCTTGAGGAAAATGTTAGATAGAGCAAAGTTTCTTTAGCAAAGTCTTTGGTAAACAGTAGGTATAATGGTCATCTGAGTTAAATTCACCCATTCCAGTCCATATTAGTTCGCTGATTCCTAGAATGTCGATGTTCTCTCTTGCCGTCTCCTGTTTGACCACTTCCAATTTGCCTTGATTCATGGACCTAATATCCCAGGTTCCTATGCAATATTGCTCTTTACAGCATCAGACCTTGCATCTATCACCAGTCACATCCACAACTGGGTATTGTTTTTGCTTTGGCTCCATCCCTTCATTCTTTCTGGAGTTATTTCTCCACTGATCTCCAGTAGCCTATTGGGCACCTACTGACCTGGGGAGTTCCTCTTTCAGTATCCTATCATTTTGTGTTTTCATACTGTTTATGGGGTTCTCAAGGCCAGAATACTGAAGTGGTTTGCCATGGGAGAAGATACTTGAGAGTCCCTTGGACTGCAAGGAGATCCAACCAGTCCATCCTAAAGACGATCTGTCCTGGGTGTTCATTGGAAGGACTGATGCTGAAGCTGAAACTCCAATACTCTGACCACCTGATGGGAAGAGTTGACTCACTGGAAAAGACTCTGATGCTGGGAGGGATTGGGGGGCAGGAGGAGAAGGGGACGACAGAGGATGAGATGGCTGGATGGCATGACCGAATTGATAGACATAAGTTTGAGTGAACTCCGGGAGTTGGTGATGGACAGGGAGGGCTGGCATGCTGCGATTCATAGGGTTGCAAAGAGTCGGACACGACTGAGTGACTGAACTGAACTTGGTAAACAGAGTGGTTTTGTTTGTTTGTTTGTTTTGTGTTTTGCAGATTAGTTTCTATTTTACTGATAACAGTCTGTAAATCTCAGAAATAAATAAATTAAGCAAAAGATAAAATCACTGAATAATGTAGTAATGCTGCTGCTAAGTCACTTTAGTCGTGTCCGACTCTGTGTGACCCCAAAGACGTCAGCCCACCAGGCTCTCCTGCCCCTGGGATTCTCCAGGCAAGAAAACTGGAGTGGGTTGCCATTTCCTTCTCCAAAGCATGAAAGTGAAAAAGTGAAAGTGAAGTCACTCAGTCGTGTCCGACTCTTAGCGACCCCATGGACTGCAGCCCACCAGGCTCCTCCATCCATGGGATTTTCCAGGCAAGAGTACTGGAGTGGGGTGCCATTGCCTTCTCCGAATGTAGTAATACCAGCCTGTATTTTTGTTTTTAAGTCAGCACTGATGTTCTTGAATATTTTTTAAAATAAATCAATCTGTGGCAATTGGAAAAACTACTAGGCATGCTAGCTCAGAAGAGAGTCTATAGTATTACTGGAATTCTGAGAATTTTTTTTTATTACAATTGACAGCTTATTAATTAATTGTAAGTATAATATTATAATCTAATATAGAATAATAGTATTGGTTATGCAATCACTGTCATGACTAGACAGATGAAATCTCTTGGTTCCAATCAGATAAATCATAGGTAAGAAAAAAGAACGCAACCACAGATTTTTTGATTCCAGAGGTACTTATTCATTTGTTATGAGTTAGTGCTAGTTGAAAGTTCATAAGTACAATACCTACTGTAAAATGCCATTCAAAATAAATTTTTCTTTTCTGATTTTCATATTTTTGCTTACTGTGAAACAAAGATTTCCTTGACAGCATATATAGGAAAGAACGACTATATTTAGAGTCACGGCAAGCTTATAATAAAATAATATTTTCCCAAAGAAATAAAAGAATGAAGGGCAAAAGAAGAGCTGCTGTATGAAACAGAAATGGAGAAGGAGATAAAGATAGATAATTAGAGAGGTAAAAAGATTTCAAAAGCTTTACATCCAAGAGAGGATTTAGAGTTTGTCAGGGCTGCCTATCAGAATACCAGAGACTGACTGTCATAAACAATTGAAATATGTTTCTCACAACTCTGGAGGCTGAAAGGCCAAGATCGATGAGCCAGCATGGTTGGTTTGCTCTGACGTCTTTTTTCCTTTGCTGGCACTTGGTCACTTTCTTACTTTCTCCTGGCTTGGATCTGTGTATGTGTGTGTGTGTGTGTGTGTGTGTGTGTGTGTGTGTGTGTGTCACGCGCGTGCGCAAAAACATCCCTGGTATCTCTTTTCCTGTTTCCATTTTTGTTTATTTTTATAAAGTTACCAGTCAGATTGCATTAAGGTTCATTCTAACCATCTCATTTTAACTGAATTTCCTTTATAAAGGCTCTATCTCCAAATTCAGTCACATTTGAATTTACTGAAGGTTGCTGCTACTGCTACTGCTAAGTCGCTTCAGTCGTGTCCGACTCTGTGCGACCCCATAGACGGAAGCTCACCAGGCTCCCCCGTCCCTGGGATTCTCCAGGCAAGAATACCGGAGTGGGTTGCCATTTCCTTCTCCAGTGCATGAAAGTGAAAAGTGAAAGTGAAGTCGCTCAGTCGTGTCCGACTCTTAGCGACCCCATGGACTGGAGCCTACCAGGATCCTCCGTCCATGGGATTTTCCAGGCAAAAGTACTGGGGTGGGGTGCCGAAGGTTGCATCTTCAATATATCAATTTTAGAGGGTTGCGATTCAAGCCATGGCCCCAAGAATAGGTAGTGTTTCCTGATGAATGAGACAAGAAAGTGTAGGCTGGACGGATAGTGAAACATAGGAGAGGGAAAAGCACTATGAATCACATGATAATATCTAGAAAAGTCCAATTAGTACAATTTGGAGAGTTTTTTGTTTGTTTTTATCACGCAAATGCTGTGTGTGTGTAGTCAATTCACTTGTGTCCAACTCTGCAACACTATGGACCACAGCTTGCCAGACTCCTCTGTCCGTGTGGTGCTCCAGGCAAGAACACTGTGGGTTGCCATGGCCCTCTCCAGGTAATCTTCCCAACACAGGGATTGAAACTGCCCCCCTCGGTCTCCTGCATTGGCAGGCAGGTTCTTTACCCTAGTGCCACCTGGGAAGCCCACACACACAATCACGCAGGTATGATTACATTTGACATATTCATTTTGAGAGTGGACATTTAATGAAATGCTCCTAATTTTACCATATCCTAATTAATATATTATCCCCATGCTCCAAATGAGCTGCAATTGTGTCTTTGGAGAGGGAGGCACATATTTCTAGGATGCTCTGAGGAAGAGGTCCCAATGGACCATTGAGGAAACACTTATATTAGATCTAACACAGCTCCCCAAAGCATCAGAGGAGAGAGAAGAGGGCGTTGCTTCTAGGAGTGTCCTTCCTGATCAAGGGTAAGCAACCAGGGTCAGGGGCAGCTAAGTGCTGTGGCTTTCTGTGACCTCAGACAGAGTCTGGCCTGGCTCTCAAAGGGTCATGCTTATGCGCGCGTGCACACACACACACACACAGTCTTGTAACTTGAATTTCATTAGTGTTATATGTAACCCTCATTTAGAGTTCTAATTCAGTCTGGTCGCTATGCTGGGTCATCATATATTCAGGTACACAGTAGAGAAAATAAGAGACAAAAAAAGACATGCTTTTTTGACTCTAGTGGTTCTGAGAATGCTGTGCTGTTCAAACAGCTAGTGCGTGATTTTCTTGTGCTAGAAGGATGCATTCTTCCCTTGAATTTTAGGTGCTCCAGTGAAGGGAGAAAGGGACAGAGGTGCTTCAGGGATCACACAACATCAGATCAGATCAGATCAGATCAGTCGCTCAGTCGTGTCCGACTCTTTGCGACCCCATGAACTGCAACACGCCAGGCCTCCCTGTCCATCACCAGCTCCCGGAGGTCACTCAGACTCACACCCATCAAGTCAGTGATGCCATCCAGCCATCTCATCCTCTGTCGTCCCCTTCTCCTCATGCCCTCAATCCCTCCCAGCATCAGAGTCTTCTCCAATGAGTCAACTCTTCGCATGAGGTGGCCAAAATACTGGAGTTTCAGCTTGAGCATCATTCCCTCCAAAGAAATTCCAGGATTGATCTCCTTCAGAATGGACTGGTTGGATCTTCTTGCAGTCCAAGGGACTCTCAAGAGTCTTCTCCAACACCACAGTTCAAAAGCATCAATTCTTCGGTGCTCAGCCTTCTTCACAGTCCAGCTCTCACATCCATACATGACCACAGGAAAGACCGTAGCCTTGACTAGGCGAACCTTTGTTGGTAAAGTAATGTCTCTGCTTTTGAATATGCTATCTAGGTTGGTCATAACTTTCCTTCCAAGGAGTAAGCGTCTTTTAATTTCATGGCTGCAGTCACCATCTGCAGTGATTTTGGAGCCCAGAAAAACAAAGTCTGACACTGTTTCCACTGTTTCCCCATCTATTTCCCATGCAGTGATGGGACCAGATGCCATGATCTTCATTTTCTGAATACGAAGTCCTTTTATATGGGAGGCTCAACAGGACTGGCTCTGATGTTTTCTTTGTTGCTTATTTCATTTACTTTTTAATTGCAATTTATCTCAAATTCAGGAATTATTTTAGTCCATCTTGGTGGTTATGAATCTTCTTTTTATTTACTTTTCCTTTTCATGTGACATAATACACTGACCACTTGAGGGAAGATGTGTCCTGGGGAGTTTGAGCAAGGTTAGAAAGGAGACATCTTTAAATTATAAAGGTACTTACTCATTAATTAATTTTGGAAATATTTATTAAGTGCCAATTACATGCTGAAAACTGTTCTATACTTTGGAATACAGCAGTAAACAAAACAGAAAAGTCTTTCTGACCTGTGTTGTTACACTCTGGCGAAGAAAGAGGGACAATAAACTTAAGCAAAAGGAGAGGATTGCAGTTGTTGTCCTGTCACTGATTGACTCTGTAAGTGACCCCATGGACTGCAGCACTCCAGACTCCCAGGTCCTCCCCTGTCTCCCGGAGTTTGCTCAAATCCATGTCCATTGAGCCAGTGATGCTCTCTAGCCATTTCAACCTCTGCCGTCCCCTTCTCCTTTTGGCTTTCAGTCTTTCCCAGCATCAGAATCTTATGTCTGGGGAAAAAGGGCAGGATCTGAGCATAATAAGAAGGATGGGGATTGTTGGCAGGAAGGGAATATGAAATTTAAAATAGTGATGAGGATGGGCAGAAATGCGAGAAAGTGTCATGCTTAAAGAAGATGAGAGTGTGAGTCTTGCAAACATCTGGGGAATAGTGTTCACACCGGGGAACAGATAGATCCAGTACATCTGATGCTGGGCCAGGGCTGCTATTCTTAAGAAACGTTGAGAAAGTCTATGAGGTTGAAACAAAAATAAAGGAGGAGTGAGTCGTAGAAGGTGAGGATCTGTAGGTAATGGAGGGCCTGCTTGTGAAGGACATTAGGGCCATTGCACAGACTTTGACTTTAAATAAATTAGTAAATTGTAGTTTTTTTTTTTTTTTTTTTTAAGAACAAGAGTTACATGAATTCCCTTATTTTTGTAAACAACAATACTGACTGATACACTGAAAATAAACTATAGAGGAACAAATGTGTAGACCAGTTTGAAGGATTTTGCAATATTTTTGGCAAAAATGGTAGTAGTTTGACCAAGATGCTGCCAGTGGAGGTGGTGAGAAGGGCTCAGATTCAAGGAATGTTTTGAAGGGACATTAGGATTCCCTGGAATTTTGAGGAGGAGGCAGGAGAGAAGGAGAGAAGGTTGATTCCAAATGTGTGGCTTCAGCAAAATTTACTAATAATAAGAGAAATGAGCAGTTCTATCTGTTTGGGGGAGTGAGGGCTAGGAATTTAGCTGTAAACATGTGAAGTTCAAAGTATTTATCAGTCATCTCATAATTATAGAATATTAGCATTGTAACAGAGAAGGCAATGGCACCCCACTCCAGTACACTTGCCTGGAAAATCCCATGGATGGAGGAGCCTGGTAGGCTGCAGTCCATGGGGTTGCACAGAGTCGAACATGACTGAAGCGACTTAGCAGCAGCAGCATTGTAAAGAACTTAGGAATCTTTTAGGAATTGAGTTTTTAACCTAAGAATTATAACTACTGAATTGACTTCTCCAATCTAGGGATTTGTCATCTCTCAAAACTTTTGATTGTTTCAGTTCAATTTGGTCTCTCAGTTGTGTCTGACTCTTTGAGACCTCATGGACTGCAGCACACTAGGCTTCCCCGTCCATCACCAACTCCTGAAACTTGCTCAAAGTCGTGTCCATAAAATCAGTGATGCCATCCAACCATCTCATCCTCTGTCTTCCCCTTCTCCTCCTGCCTTCAGTCTTTTCCAGCACCAGAATCTTTTCCAATGAGTCAGTTTTTCACATAAAGTAGCCAAAGTATTCGAGTTTCAGCTTTAACATCAGTCCTTCCAATGAATATTCAAGACTGATTTCCTTTAAGAGGGACTGGTTGGGTCTCCTTGCAGTCCAAGGGACTCTCAAGGGTCTTCTCCAACACCACAGTTCAAAGGCATCAATTCTTCAGTGCTCAGCTTTCTTTATAGTCCAACTCTCACATCCATACATGACTACTGGAAAAACCATAGCTTTGATTATATGGACCTTTGTTGGCAAAGTAATATCCCTGCTTTTTAGCTTGCTATCCAGGTTAGTCATAGCTTTTCTTCAAAGAAGAAGTGTCTTTTAATTTCATGGCTGCAGTCACTATTTGCAGTGAATTTGGAGCCCCCCTCCCCCACCACCGCAAAAAAAAACTGTCTCTCATTGATTCCATTGTTTCCTCATCTATTTGCCATGAAGGGATGGGATCAGATGCCATTATTTCAGTTTTCTGAAGGTTGAATTCTAAGCCAACTTTTTACTTTCCTCTTTCACTTTCATCAAGAGGCTCTTTCTGCCATAAGGGTGGTGTCATCTGCATATCTGAGGTTACTGATATTTCTCCTAGAAATCTTGATTCCAGTGTGCGCTTCATCCATCCCAGCATTTCACATGATATAATCTGCATATTAGTTGAATAAGCAGGGTAACAATATATATCCTTGACATACTCCTTTCCCAGTTTGGAACCAGTCTGTTTTCTTCATTTTTAGTTCTAACTGTTACTTTCTTGACCTACATACAGATTTCTTAAGAGGCAGGTGAGTTGGTCTGGTATTCCCATCTCTTTAAGAATTTTTCACAGTTTTTTATGATCCACACAGTCAAAGGCTATGGCATAGTCAATAAAGCAGAAGTAGATGTTTTTCTGGAACTCTCTTGCTTTTTTGATGATCCAGTGGAGTTAGCATTTTGATCTCTGGTTCCTCTGCCTTTTCTAAATTCAACTTGAATATCTGGAAGTTAACAGTCCATGTACTGTTGAAGCCTGGTTTGGAGAATTGTGAGCATTACTTTGATAGCATTGTGAGATGAGTGCAGTTGTGCGATAGTATGGACTTTCTTTGACATTGCCTTTCTTTGGGATTGGAATGAAAACTGACCTTTTCCAATCTTGTGACCACTGCTGAGTTTTCCAAATTTGCTGGCATATTGAGTACAGCACTTTTACAGCATCATGTTTTAGGATTTGAAATAGCTCAGCTGGAATTCCGTCACCTCCACTAGCTTTGTTTGTACTGATGTTTCCTAAGGCCCACTTGACTTCACGTTCCAGGATGTCTGGCTCTAGGTCATTGATCACACCATCATGATTATCTGGGTCATGAAGATCTTTTTTGTACAGTTCTGTGTATTCTTGCCACCTCTTCTTAATATCTTCTGATTCTGTTAGGTTCATACCATTTCTGTCCTTTATGTGGCCATCTTCGCATGAAATATTCCCTTGGTATCTCTAATTTTCTTGAAGAGATCTCTAGTCTTTCCCATTCTATTGTTTTCCTCTATTTCTTTGCATTGATTACTGAGGAAGGCTTTCTTATCTCTCTTTGCTATTCTTTGGAACTCTGCATTCAAATGGGAATTTTTTTTTCTTTTCCCCATTGCCTTTTGCTTCTCTTCTTTTCACAGCTATTTGTAAGGCCTCCTCAGACAACCATTTTATTTTTGTGTGTTTTGTTTTCTTGGGGATGGTCTTGAGCACTGCCTCCTGTACAATATCACAAACCTTTGTCTATAGTTCTTCAGGTACTCTGTCTATCAGATCGAATCCCTTGATTCTTTTGTCCCTTCCACTGTATAATCATGAGGGATTTGATTTAGGTCATACCTGAATGGTCTAGTGGTTTTCCCTACTATCTTCAGTTTAAGTCTGAATTTGGCAAGAAGGAGTTCATGGTCTGAGCCACAGTCAGCTGCCAGTTGTTTATTTAAACACAGGAAATTTTGGATGCTGGGAAGAAGATAATAGTCCTTTTAATGTGTTCTCAAAGAGATCCACGTGTCCACAAATTTAATCCAAGTCAGGTGAAGAACCAGGAAGTGGTAATTAGAATAAGCAAGCTCAATGATTGATTTTTAGGGAAACAAGAATGTGAGAATCTTCAAGTGAAAAGAGGAGTGCTCTTCTGTGGTGCCTCGCATCTCTCTGTTCAGTCAAGATGATGAGAATGGCCCATGTATCCAAAACTACATGCTCATTTAAGGATTGCTAATCTGTTCTTCTGGAGAAGGGAATGGCAACCCATTCCAGTATTCTTGCCTAGAGAATTCCATGAATGGAGGAACCTGGTGGGCTACTGTCCACGGGGTCACGAAAAAGTCGGACATGACTGAGGACTAACTCTAATCTGTTCTTATACATGATGTTGTAGACAACCTTTCTACTCTTATCTTTATGATAGATTCTATAAGGGATGTTAATAAATGGAATCTTGGGAACTGAATGCTGGAAAAGGATCAACTAATTTTTCCTGGGGTGAAATTGTGCTCCAGGGAGGACACTGGCGTTGTTAAAAGCTCACACGTTTGTATCTGTTGATCCCAGAGTCCTAACAGGTGAGCAAAAGGGTTCACTGTAGAGAACAGGAAATTGTATCTTGTAATAACCTTCAAGAAAGGCAGAAAGAGAACTGAACCACTGTGCTATACACCTGAAACTAACGCACTACTGCAAACCAGCTCTACCTCCATAAAAAAGAAATGAAAAGGAAACACACACACACACACACACACACACACACACACACACACACACACAGGTGATTAGCATCAGGCTCTGCCCCCATCAAGTCAAGGCACTAAAATATGCATTTCAAAGCCTGCTGATCCTTTGCTGAGTGCATGTGAGCAGGCAAATATACATACACACACACACACACACACACACACACATATATATATATATATATACATATATTACTTTTCTGGGTTTTAGAAAGATTATGGGGGACACCACTATTCTGGCTTAAATGGTTTCCTTGTGGGAACTTAGCCACGTTGTTTTTTCTTGAGGTCAGATTTAAAAGATAAGTCAAGCATTACTCATTTTTCTCGGGATGAAAATAGCTGTTACTGTATGATATTTTCTGGTGACACTTTTATGTACGTGTCATTGATATATTCCTCATTTCTTAAACATGAAAAAGTGTAGATTGGAGGTTATTAAAAGACTTGCTCACCATTACAGACCCATCAAGGGACCCAATCAGGATTTGAACTCAGGTGCCATTCCAACTCTGCAGCTATGCAAGGCTGACTATGCCAGCCCTGTCTGTTCCCAGCTAGGCTTGCTGATGGTCTCTGCTCAGCTGTTATGTTAGCGAGGTCTAGGTGAGGAAGAATGGACTCGCTCATATGACTGGGGTCCAGCTTGCTGTGAGAAAGGAGGTCCAAAAGAGAATGTAACCAGTTGTCTCATCTTTCAGCAATCTAACTGAGGCTTATTTATATGGTGGTGTCAGAATTTCAAAAGTGAGAATAGAAGCAGATAATGTTTCTTGTATGTGTGTTGCTCAGTCATGCCTGACTCTTTGTGACCCCATGGACTGTAGCTTGCCAGGCTCCTCTGTCCATGGAACTCTTCAGGCAAGAATGATGGAGTGGATAGCCTTCCCTTCTCCAGAGGATCTTCCTGACCCAGGGATCGAACCTGGGTCTCCTGCATAGCAGGTGGATGCTTTACTGTCTGAGCCACTAGGGAAGCCCAGTGTTTCTTGGGATCGGTGCCTAATATCTACATGGTGGTGCCAGTGTGGCAAACTATTTGTCAGTGCAAACCACGAGATCATTCCAGATCAGAGGGTAGAATAAGAGAATCTACTCAGGATTTCATGAAAGCAGTTTTTTAAAAAAGTCATTTAAAAAACATTCATCACATAGATCATTGGTCGGTGGTTAATTTACCTCTCTATTTTAGAGACTGACCCCGAGTCTCCTGCATTGACGGTGAGTTCTTTACCATCTGAACCACCAGGGAAGCCCATTAGAGAGTTCATTTGGTGGGCTACAGTCAGACTGAAGTGACTTAGCACACTGCACACACACACACAACGTATGATATGATTAATCTGTGGTCGCAGGATGATGACTACATGATTTGGTCTTTTAATAGAATGTTCTAAAAGTTCCACCAAATTTATTTATTCACTCTTTCCAGGATTTTGGAGCTTCTTGTGTAAAAATACAGAAAAGATGCTTCCTCTGTTAACCAATAACTTGAAAGGACCTTGTCTTTAAGACTTTCCTGGTCTTTGGAGGTTAAATTGCTATATAAATACACATTCTTGGTTAGAAGAGGAATTGAAACTGAGAGTCTTTGAGTTTGTTTGTTACCGTAAGTTCCTAGTTTATGCAAGCTGTAGTAATTTTCCTAAGACTTCTGAGTGCCTCTTTCCTACCTTTATTGGAGGGTAGCCTTAGCAGGTAATAAAGAACGAAGGATTTCAGAGAAATTTCTGTTAGAGGGAACTTTTCCTCCCTTTCAGTCCATTCTCTGATTTGCAGTCAAAATGAATCTTGAAAATATACTTCTGACCATGTTGCTTCTTCATGATGGCAGTGTTCCCACTTGTGTTGGTTTCAAGACCTCAATTCCCAATATGGCTTCCAGTAAGCTTAGTGAACGGATAACTCTTATGACTCATTCATGATTCCTCTCTCCACCCCTTTCTTAAGTTAACCATTCTTAGTTTCTTAGCTCACTAGACTCTCATGTTAAGCATCTGATATATATATATATATATATTGGTCATGTAAATCCTCTCCTCTCTTACATTACCCTTGACAAGGGGCCAGAACTAGATTCATGGTCATATAAATATTTATTCTTCTGGGAACACTTTCAGCATAGACCAGACTTTTTTTTTTTTTTCCCCAGTTATATTCCTCTTTAGAGGGCAGTCATAGAAGAGTAGTAATTGGTCTGTGCAGAAATTTTAATTTTGTTCCCCAGATTATATTCTATTAAAAATAGAATATTGAGTATTATGTTTATGGTGGTACCGGTAGAATATTATTCAATCATAAAAATAATAAAATAATAGCATTTGCAGCCACATGGATGGATCTAGGTGCTTCCCAGGTGGTGCTAGTGGTAAAGAACCCTTCTGCCAATGCAGGAGATGTAACAGACTTGGGTTTGATTCCTGGGTAGGGAAGATCCCCTGAAGGAGGAAATGGCAAACCACTCCAGTACTCTTGCTGGAAAATCTCATGGACAGAGGAGGTTGGTGGGCTATAGTTCATAGGATCACAAAGAACTGGACAGGACTGAGCATGCATGCATGCACATTATAAAATCTGTAAATAATAAGAACATGTTGTATAGCACAGGAAACCCTATTCAATACTCTACAATGGCCTATGGGAAAGGAATCTAAGAAAAAGTGGAGATATATGTCATGAATTTTCTTTACTGTACATCTGAAACTAACACAACATTTTAAATGAACTGTACTCTGATATAAACTTTTTTAAAATGAGGTTTAATAAGTCTCAGATTTTTTATTCTTTAATTAAGTGATAATGTAGCAGAGAAAATTTATAGTAACTATTGAGATGGTGTCTATAGCCTTATTATTCATTTATTTTTTGCATTGTGTTACTTTTTATTCTTTTAGCATTTATGTTTATTAATTTTTTTGGCTGCATCAAGTCTTAGTTTCATTGCGAGACATCTTTGATGTTCGTTGTAGCATGCAGGATCTATTAGTTGCAGCATGCCAACTCTTAGAGGCAGCGCATGGGATCTAGTTTCTTGAACAGGGATTGAACCTGGGCCTCTTGCATTGGGAGAGTGGAGTCTTAGCCACTGGACCTAAAGGGAAGAACCTATAATGCACCCTTTTATACATTATCAATGTAAAGAAAGCTGAGCACCGAAGAATTGATACTTTTGAACTGTGTTGGAGAAGACTCTCGAGAATCTCTTGGACTGCAAGGAAATCCAAGCAGTCCATCCTAGAGGAAATCAGTCCTGAATATTCATTGGAAGGACTGATGCTGAAGCTGAAACTCCAGTACTTTTATCACCTGATGTTGAAGTACTGACTCATTTGAAAAGACTGTGATGCTGGTAAAGATTGAAGGCAGGAGGAGAAGGGGATGGCATCACCGACTCTATGGACATGAGTTTCAGTAAACTCTGGGATTTGGTGATGGACAAGGAGGCCTGGCATGCTGCAGTCCCATGGGGTCACAAAGAGTTGGACACTACTGAACAACTGAACTGAATATAATAACTAAAAACTCCACCCAACATAATTCTATTAAGTTTGAGTATATTTAGAAAGTTGTATTGTACAACTGAATAACAATGGCACTGTAACTGTGGAGCTCCCAGGATGTATGGGAATCAGTCAAGTAACTAATACGCTTTGGTTGAAGTTCTAATAGATGAAGAAAAGTGGTGAGAGGGAGGATTATAAAAATTTAAGTAAAAACAAGTTTTCAGAACCTAGGATATATGACTAAAGCATCTGTGCTTTGGGTATTAATGAGAAGAAATCCATTATATGCTGAAAAGAAATGGAACAGCCTTCGGGACTCCAAAGTTGTTTTTACCATCATGTCATCAGTCAAGTCACATCTTCTCTGAACCCTCAGCTACAGTGGAAAGATTAGGATAACAAGTCATTGAAAGATTAAGCTACTTCACTAAGTAACAAGTGGAACCAATATATCTTGAGGTGGAAATTTTGGATTTGCATTCTAGAATTCTATAGAATTGCCTCTGGTTTGCCTCAAAGAGGAGTATTTTAACATTAAAGTAAATCACAGTTCTCTTAGTTTTAGCTTTCTCTCACTGCCTCTGTGGGGGCTTTGCAGGTAGAGCTAGTGGTTAGGAATCTGCCTGTCAATGCAGGAGATGTAAGAGATGCAAGTTCAATCTCCAGGAGCTCTAGAAGTTCAAGATATCAACCTGGAATGATTCATACTTTTTCAATAGAGCTTTGACACCAAAAAGTTGGTTCTTTGTAAAATTCAACATTACTGAATCCAAATATGCTTCAACTATGTATATAAATCTCACATAAACTAGAGAAAAGTGCAAAATACTTTTCTCACTTTGAAGGTACATAAATTCAAGTTGTCAGAGAATTATAGGATTGCCTTAGCTCAAAGAAGAAGATAAAAATATATTTACTTACAAGAGAGGTCAATGGCTTAACAATTGAGAACATGAGGTCTTGGTACAGAAAATTCTAGGTTCAACTACAATCTCTGCTGTTGATCAGGTCTAGGTCCTTGGAAACATTTCTTAAACTACATGAAGATTATAATATTATCTTAAAAACTGTGGGAAGTATTAAGTGGGTTAAGTATAGGATTTAGGACACTGTCCAAACAAAGTGAAGTGTGTGCGTGTGCGTGTGCGTGTGCGTGTGTGTGTGTGTTTCTATGTGTGCTAATAGTGACAGGAGCAGTACAGTGTATTGATATTTGTTGAACTATCAGCATCATGCTAGACACATAGATTCTCAATAATACATGCAGAATACTCAAAATTTTTGACCACTAATCATGTACCAGACGTTTGGCTGACATTTTCCTGTGTATCTGCTTAAGTCAATCAGCCAACCTGTCAGTGTTCTCATTTTGTTCATGCATTTGATGAGACTCAGATACTCACCCTGCATTAAGCAAATAGCAAGTGAAAGCCTTAATTCTAAAATCAGTTATTTCCCCCAATTCTAGTGGTCTTCCCAAGTGACAGACTGAAGATGCTGTATTTTACCGACATTGTAAGGGATTAATATGCCTCCTAGCAGTTGTTGAGTTAATTGATACCTTTATTTGTTTATTCCAAAAGAAAAATCAGCATTTTTTTCTCATTATCTTATCAAGTTTTCTCCTAGTGGATATGGATATTGGAAATCGCACCATCATGACTGAATTCATCTTACTGGGTCTCTCAACAGACCCCCTGTGGCAACTAATACTATTTGGAGTATTTCTGACTGTCTATTTGGTTACCTTGTCAGGGAACATGACCTTGGTTATCTTAATTCGTATTGATTCCCACCTGCACACACCTATGTATTTTTTTCATTGGCAATCTGTCTTTCTTGGATTTCTGGTACACCTCTGTGTACACTCCCAGAATCCTGGCTACTTGTATCTCAGAAGACAAGCGCTTTTCCTTAGCTGAATGTGGAGCCCAGCTATTCTTTTCTTGTGTTGTGGCCTACACTGAGTGCTTTCTCCTAGCAGCCATGGCATATGACCACCACATGGCGATCTGTAACCCACTACTTTATTCAAGTTCTATGTCTCATTCTCTCTGTACCAGACTTGTTGCTGGCTCCTATACAGGAGGGTTCTTGAATGCCATAGCCCATACTGCAAACACTTTTCACCTGAGTTTCTGTGGCAAAAATATCATCGACCACTTCTTCTGTGATGCACCGCCCCTGGTGAAGATGTCATGTACAGACACCAAGGTCTATGAGGAGGTCGTCTTGGGTCTTGTGGGTTTCACGGTCCTCTTGAGCATTCTTGTCATCATCATTTCCTATTTTCGCATCCTTCTCGCTATTCTGAGGATCCGCACGGCTTCGGGAAGGCGCAAGGCCTTCTCCACCTGCGCCTCACACCTGGTCTCAGTCACGCTCTTCTATGGATCCTTGCTCTTCATGTACTCAAGGCCGAGCTCCACCTACTCCCTGAAGAGAGATAAAGTGGCTGCCCTGTTTTACACTGTGGTCAACCCACTGCTCAACCCTCTCATCTATAGCCTGAGAAACAAAGACGTCAAAGAGACCTTCTGGAAAGCGACAAAGACCATCAGACCTCAGAGATGATGGTGATCTTTTCTGCAGAATGTTCTCATTGTGTTTTCTAGGTTATTGGCTTATTAACACGTTTGTAAACATTACCAGATTTCAAGTAAATGCAGCATGTTATACTTAAAAAAAGAAACACTGATTAAACCATGTTGTTTTTATTACTCCCTTTTTGTGATTAAACTATTTTAAACATACGATATTAGTGTGTTTTATGTTTTAAGATACTATAGTATGCTTGATTCTGCAGTTGTGATTTAGATGCTTAGTCATGCTGGACTGTTGCAACTCCGTGCACTGTAGCCTGTTAGGCTCCTCTGCCAGGGTCCAGCCCCGGTGGATCCAGGGAATTCAAAGCGGGGATGGCGTTGATGAGGGTCAGAAAACAATTGCTTAATTAAACGTTAATTAAGGATATAAAGAGTGGTTAAACAAGAATAAGGGCAGGAGGAGAAGGGGACGACAGAGGATGAGATGGCTGGATGGCATCACTGACTCGATGGATGCGAGTCTGAGTGACCTCCGGGAGCTGGTGATGGACAGGGAGGCCTGGCGTGCTGTGGTTCATGGGGTCGCAAAGAGTCGGACACGACTGAGCGACTGATCTGATCTGAAACAAGAATAGCTCAGTGAGAAAATTTATTGGAGAAAAGAGGCTGAAATAAGGATAGCTCAGTGAGGAAACTCAGTGGAGAAAAGAGGCTGAATAATTCAGCCAGAAGGTGAGAGAAAGAACGACATGGGGAGACCAAGCTTTGGTGAACAAGGCACGCACTTTATTTTCCAAAGTAGTTTTTATACCTTAAGTTATGCATAGAAGATAATGGGGGAGGGGGTAGAGTCATGCAGTAAGCCAGGCTTTCTTCCTACAAACTTATCATATGCAAAAGCTTAGGTGATTTGCATCACCTCCTGGCCCAGAGGTCTGTTAACATTTTAAGACACTTTCTTCAGAAAACTTATTTTTCTCTAAAGGTGATTAGTCAGGCGCCACCCTCCAAAAGCATTAGATAAAGTTGCATTCCTACAGAGCAGAGGTGTGGTGGGCTATAACAAGAAAAAGAATTAACTCAAGGGCCCAAGGTTACACACATTAAAGCTACTACTTACACCAATCATATTAATCAATATACTGCCAGGAACACAGCAGGTAAGGGATATGGAGACTTAGCAGCAAACATTGGCCCAACAAGTGAAAAACCCTTCACCAATACAATTTCTAATCAATCTTTTAACTGCTCAAAGGAATCTGTATTTAGACAGTTTAGAACATCTCATGCCTCTCACAGTTGGGAGGCTCTGAGCAATCACATGTGGCCGGAAAAACCTATTCAGGCAGGCTAGAGGACTTCCAAAGGAGTTTGTAGGTTGAAACACTATCAGACCCAGGAACTGTATTAACTGGAGCTGTAAGTTAACTCTTTTTTTCAGAGAGAGGTAGTGGGGGACAGTCCCCCATAAAGTCAGAGGTGTAGGTGAGTACACAAAGCAGAAAGTAGGCAGACTCTGGTTTTGGGGGTAGATGCTCAAAAATTTCCAGGGGGACTCCTGAGGCTAGATTTCGCCTTTGCGTATGCCAAACCTCCTTCTTCATGACCTTTGCCATGGGCGGAGCTCACTCCCGGCACTCCAATGTCCTTGGGTTTCTCTAGACAAGAAGGTGGTTTGCCATTTCTTTCTGCAGGGGATCTTCCTGACCCAGGCATCAGACCCACATCTCCTAAACTGCAAGTGGATTCTTTACCACTGAGCTGCAATGGGAAACTTAATATGCTTCTTTGTGATACTATAGTTTCCATAGCATTTGTCTGCCTGATTATCTTTGGAAAGTCTTAGAGACAGAAAGGAATTTGATGGATTTTTCTATAAAGTTTGATTTTGAATCGTAGTGCACAAACTTCATTCTGTGGGGAAAATATTTGAAGTGGCTAAATTTTTGGAAATTGACTCAAGATTTTATACACGTTTGTTTTTAGGAAGTAACTCCAACATATTTATTCAAGAGCTCTAAATGAGTATTTAGAAAATATCATTGTAAATTTATGTCTTTGTAAAATTGATGTATTCTACATTAATTTAATATAGGGTCAAATATTTGGCAAAATATTAAATTGATGTAGACAAAATGCTAGGTCCAGTGGTCAAACAGGAGATGACAAAAGTGAACATCGACATTTTAGGAATCAGCAAACTAAAATGGACCGGAATGGGTGAATTTAACTCAGATGACCATTATCTACTACTGTGGCCAAGAATCCCTTAGAATAAATGGAGTAGACATCATAGTCAACAAAAGAGCCTGAAATGCAGTACTTGTATTCAGTTTCAAAAATGAGAATGATCTCTGTTTGTTTCCAAGGCAAACCATTTAATATCACAGTAACCCAAGTCTATACCCTGACCAGTAATGCTCAAGGAGCTGAAGCTGAATGGTTCTATGAAGACCTAGAAGATGTTCTAGAAATAACACCCCCAAAAGATGTCCTTTTCATTTTAGGGAAGTGGAACACAAAAGTAGGAAGTCAAGAAATACCTAGAGTAGCAAGCAAATTTGGCCTTGGAGTACAGAATAAAGCAGGCAAAGGCTAATAGAGTTTTTCCAAGAGAACGCACTGGTCATAGCAAACACCGTCTTCCAACAACACAAGAGAAAACTCATCACCATATAATCAAGACCAAAATCAGATTGATTATATTATTTGCAGTCAAAGAGGGAAAAGCTTTATACAATCCACAAAACTAGACTGGGAGCTGACTGTGGCTCAGATCATGAACTCCTTATTGCCAAATTCAGACTTAAATTGAAGAAAGTAAGGAAAACAACTAGATCATTCAGGTCTGACCTAAATCAAACCCCTTATGATTATGCAGTGACAGTGCAAAATAGATTCAAGGGATTAGATCTGATAGACAGAGTGCCTGAAGAACTATGGTTGGAGATTCGTGACATTGTACAGGAGGCAGTGATCAAGACTATCCCCAAGAAAAAGAAATGCAAAAAAGCAAAATGGTTGTCTGACAAGGCCTCACAAATAGCTGAGAAAAAAAGAGAAGCTAAAGGCAAAGGAGAAAAGGAAAGATTTGCCCATTTGAATGCAGAGTTCCAAAGAATAGCAAGGAGAGATAAGAAAGACTTCCTCAGTGATAGATGCAGAGAAATAGAGGAAAATAATAAAATGGGAAAGACTAGAATTTCAGAATCATTTTAATCAGTTTCTGCACCCCCAGGATTGTAGATTCCTACAAACCCTTAGGATTTGATGACAATTAAATAAAACTGTGTTTTGAGAAACTGGAAATTAGTAAGATGGAGAAGGGGATGACAGAGGATGAGATGGTTGGATGGCATCACCAACTTGATGAGTTTTACAGAGTTTGAGCAAGCTCCAGGAGTTGGTGATGGATACAGAAGCCTGGTGTGCTGCAGTCCGTGGAGTCACAAAGAGTTGGACATGACTGAGTGACTGAACTGAAGATGGAGAAATTTATTTTTGAGACTAAGTTTTCCTAGTGAGAATTTTAATTCTCATTTTTCTTTAGTTATGTAGAAGCCAAATTAAACTTATGTGTATACACATGCATACCATATATATATATATGTATATTCAGAACATGCATACATATGCATATGTTATTCAAATCATGTGCACATTAAAGTCACATGTTCATTAACATTATTTTTTAAATATTTTAATTTATCTATTTTTAGTTGAGGGAGAGTTTCTTTCCAGTATTGTGTTGGTTTCTGCCATACAGCAATATGAATCAGCCATAGGTATATATATGTGTCTTTCTCTCCTGAACCTCCCTTCCATTTCCCACCCGATCCCACATCTCTAGGTTTATCACAGAGCCCCAGTTTGGGCTCCCTGAGTCTTACAGCACATTCCCACTGGCTATCTGTTTTACATATGATAATGTACGTGTTCCCATGCTACTCTTTCCATTCGTCCCATGGTCTCCTTCCACGCCTTCTATCCCAAGTCTGTTCTCTGCCTTTGTTACATGTTGAATACTTTTCCCCTGTTCTTCCAAATCCATGCTCCACCCTTTTAATCTCATTTCTTCTCCAGGATGCTCAGCTGTACTAACTGCATCAGTCGGCTCATTTGTTCTCTGCATACTTAGTGTGTATAACCAGTGGTTGTGACTAGAAGGGAAGAGAGTAGGGTCAGAGTGTTTTTTCCAATTTCTTGCAAAATGTCATAGCTGGCTTCATCCCTGGACCTAAACCATAGATCCTGATGGATGGCCCATTTCAAAGCTTCCCCTTCAGTGCTCATAACCTCTTTCTTTTCTTATATTGATTTCTCCAGGAACAGAGGAGGTAACAGCTCTCAGAAGTTATTAGTTCTAGATTTATCACACTAGTCTGGAAATTCTGCAAGCCTTAGATATCCCTTTGTATTCAGTTCAGTTCAGTTCAGTTGCTCAGTTGTGTCTGACTCTTTACAACCCCATGAATTGCAGCACACCAGGCCTACCTGTCCATTATCAACCCCCGGAGTTCACTCAAACTCATGTCCATTGGGTCAGTGATGCCATCCAGCCATCTCATCCTCTGTCATCCCCTTCTCCTCCTGCCCCCAATCTCTCCCACCATCAGGGTCTTTTCCAATGAGTCAACTCTTTGCATGAGTTGGCCAAAGTACTGGAGTTTCAGCTTTAGCATCATTCCTTCCAAAGAACACCCAGGGCTGATTTCCTTCAGAATCGACTGGTTGGATCTCCCTGCAGTCCAAGGGACTCTCAAGAGTCTTCTCCAACACCACAGTTCAAAAGCATCAATTTTTTGGCGCTCAGCTTTCTTCACAGTCCAACTCTCACATCCATACATGACCACTGGAAAAACCATAGCCTTGATAGACAGACCTTTGTTGACAAAGTAATGTCTCTGCTTTTAAATACTTTGTATTAATACCTTTATTAAACCTTCATCAAGTTAGCCAGTTTGTGTGGCCTTTCGCTACCTGCCAGGTTCATAACTGATATTGGTGTTAGAGCAGTCTCAGGAGACAAACATTCAAATATAATTTAATTGTTTACATATTTGAAGATTAGACATTTAAACTCATCCTGGTGGGAAATGGCACAGTGGTAACATAGAGCATCTTGGAGTGGTTTACCATGTCCTTCTCCAGTGGATCTTCCTGACCCAGGGATCAAACCCATGTCTCTTATGTCTCCTGCACTGGCAGGTGAATTCTTTACCACCAGCGCCACCTGAGAAGCCCCTGCAGTAGTGTCAGAGTTACTTAAGTGATCACGAGTGGCATCATGGAGTGAAAGCTAGGCGGAAACAAAGCACCGAGGGATGGATTCCTGTAGCAGAGAAGCATGCAGATGGGGATCATAAACATCATGGGGGAGTTGGCTTCTGCTGCAGTTTAAACCCGAGACTAGCCAACTGATAAAACAAACAGGTGGCAGCAAGCTTAAACTATGTATTTGAAGAAGTCTCTAACTTCCTCTGGTCCTTGGGAAACTATATTTGAGGACAGATGCTATGACCATATTGTAGCAGTGCAGTTACCTACCTAAATAAACTTGCTTGGTATTTAAGGAAATATAAGAATATGACCAGAAAGGAGTGAGGTTCTGAGGCAGAGGATAGGGGCATTTGGGCAGACAAGTAAAAATCTGAGAATTTTCTTCTCAAGTCCATAAGTTTCATTTCAAATACCAATAATTTCCCCCTTTATCTAGGGAATAAGAACTTTCACAGCACTGTCTCCTTATTGACTGCACCTGGAGGGTTTAACACATGCAGAAACAAGTCTCCCTTACACCCAACCCCATCATCCTCCCTTTCCTCTGTGTTTGGTGTGAAACTTCAAACCCACATAGCCCAGACGGTGAAATGCCAAATCTGATGTGCTAATAATTTCAGGACATCACCAATCAAGGTTGACAAGAATCTGGAGAATATATATAGGACTGGATTCTGAGAGAATGAGGCCAAGGACAACGGGACTCTAAGTTTAGTGTGGCTAACTGTACTGACACAGGAACACTAAGCAAGGGTTTGGGATTTGAAATCAGAACGTCAGACCAACCTGGCATGGTACTGAAGCTGGACGACAGAAATATTGTAAATAACCTATTAGATGTGATCTACTCCACTGCTGCCTAAAGATAACCCTCCCCACCTCTCACCTGGCTTCTCCAAGGGCTTCAAGAACATGCACTTACACAAGGTATTCATTGGAAGGTCTGATGCTGAAGCTGAAACTCCAATACTTTGGCCACCTGATGAGAAGAACTGACTCATTTGAAAAGACTCTGATGCTGGGAAAGATTGAAGGCAGGAGGAGAAGGGGATGACAGAGCATTAAATGGTTGGATGGCACCACCGACTCAATGGACATGCACTTGAGTAAACTCTGGGAGTTGGTGATGACAGGGAGGCCTGGTGTGCTGCAGTCCATGGGATTGCAAAGAGTGAGACATGTCTGAATGATTGAACTGAACTGAACTGATCTAAAGAAACACATTGTTTAGGGAGTCATTAGCACCCTTGTAAAGCTCGGCAGGAGCTACCATCAGTATGCTATGGGTGATCGCAAGAGAAGCTGCTGTGGGGTTGGACTCCAAAACATTAGAAGCTGGGTTGCAGTGCATAGCTGTCAGTCTCGCACTAGAAAGAAAGGTTTAAGTGGACATTTTTCTGTCATAGTTTCTCTGAAGAGTTAGCTATCGATTGCTGAAGGTCAAGGCACACATATACACATATTTGTTTACTTACAGAGATGTTATATATAAAAACTACCTTAGAGGTGAATGGGCTGAGTTCCTTGTCAGATAAAGGAACTAGCAACTATAGTGGAAAACTGATGTGCTCAAAGTCACACAGCTAAAAATACAACTTTGTCAAGAACCTGATTCCCCTGATAGATTCTAGGGTACCATGATATCTGTTCATAGAAAAAGGACAAAAAAAAAAAGAAGGGAGAATGAAGGAGACAAAGTTCCAATAGCTAGCACACTGAAAGGGAATATTAAGCATCGTAATAATCCATTGACTCATGACCCTTCCCCAAAGACCTTCCATTAAAGAAAACAGAAGATAATTGCATTTTTGTGGGATTTTAGAAATCACAATAAAATAGCATAGGAATTTTACCCTTTAGTTACTTATTTTTAAAGAGAGTGTTTTCTGATACTTTCTGATGAAGCTTTAAAGGGAAGGAAATAGTGTTGAGGACTCAGGAAATAATGACACTTGGTCTCCTTTACCTTTACTTTGTCCTCTTTTCTTTCTTTTTTATGGAGCTTGTTTTCTTTGGATGTGGACTCTTTTCAGTCTTTATTGAACTTGTTGCAATATTGCTTCCATTTTATGTTTTGGATTTTTTGGCCATGAGGTGTGTGGGGTTTTAGCTTTCTCATCAGGGATTGAACCCACACACCCTGCATTGGAAGATGAAGTCTTAACCACTGGAAAATCGGGGAAGTCCCTGGAAGGTGCTTCTTGTTGAGCACACATACCTCTATAAACAGATGGTGTTGCTTTCACACACATTTGGTAAAAATTCTTCAAGAAAGGTAACTTTCCCTACTAAGCTAACTTTGGAATATATTGTTTGGCTATCCACATATGGATAAATGGTAATATAAAAATGTGAAAGTTTTAAGTATATTATAAATATGTCAATATTTATATATAATATTTACACACACGGGCAAAACCACATTAAATCTTTTTAAAGTTCTATTACACAGAAGTGAAATAAAATTCATACTTTATGGTGACACCAGAAAAATTTAGAGATAAAAAAATAGTTTTGATGTCCTTTGGTCTCCTCGCTCCTCTGTGCTGTGTGTTGTATAGCAGCATTACTCATCAATCCATCAACAGAAACGCGTGCTCAACCGTAAAGACCAACCCTCTCCCAGCGTCAACAGCTCCTTAAAAGAAAACCTTGCTTCTTGACCCTGTAAAGGGCCATGGGCATATTTAGATTTAGATTGTGTAACCTGTCAATGGGCTTCCCTGATTGCTCAGTTGGTAAAGAATATGCCTGCAACGCAAGAGATGACCTGGGCTCAGTCCCTGTGTTGGGAAGATCCCCTGGAGAAGGGAAAGGCTACCCACTCCAGTATTCTGGCCTGGAGAATCTATACAGTCCATGGGGTCACAAAGAGTCAGACGTGACTGAGTGACTTTCACTTTTTGCAGCCTGTCAATAATCCATCATTTAATGTACATCCCTCTGTATCAGAAAAACTTTTATACCTGCCTTGACTTCTTGCTGCAGTTAATGGGGTTGCAAAGAGTCAACCGTGACTTAGCAACCGAACAACAAACAACAATAACGACTTCTAAAGTGCAGAAGGCTTCTCAAAGTTTTCTGAGATGTTATAATTCTCAATTTGGCTTGAATAAAAATTTCCTTTTTTTCCTCAGATTGACATTTTTCATTGACATAGGTAATATATTAATTCATGCCTGCTTGCTACTAAAAGGAGTTATAAAGAAAGTGAAGTAGCTCAGTTGTGTCTGACTCTTTGAGACCCCTTGCACTGTAGCCCATCAGGCTCCTCCATCCATGGGATTTTCCAGGGAAGAGTACTGGAGTGGGTTGACATTTCCTTCTCCAAGGGATCTTCCCTACCCAGGGATCGAATCTGGATCTTCCACATTGTAGGCAGACACTTTACCATCTGAGCCACCAGGGAAGTTAAAAGGAGTTAAGTCATGCTGAAATATAAAGATGAAAAATGATGAAAGTCCCCTTTAACCTTTTACTTCATAATCTTCAAATCCAACTTTCTTCTCATGAGATAACAATTTGCCTCTTAACTTTTTAAATGGACTTTTTTTTTTTTTTAAGAATTTTTGCTTCCCAGAAAAATTGAATGGAAAGACTTGAAATAAATTATTAGTCCCAAGATGGAATCTCTTTTGCCTTGGGTGCCTGTCAGCAAAACTGAACTTTTATGTTCAGGTAAGTGTTCCACTTGACCAGAAGCTTTGTATATCTAATCTGCTGCTGCTAAGTCGCTTCAGTCGTGTCCGACTCTGTGCGATCCCATAGACGGCAGTCCACTAGGCTCTGTCCCTGGGATTCTCCAGGCAAGAATACTGGAGTGGGTTGCCATTTCCTTCTCCAATGCATGAAAGTGAAAAGTGAAAGTCAGGTCGCTCAGTCGTGTCCGACTCTTAGCGACCTCATGGACTGGAGCCTACCAGGCTCCTCTGTCCATGGGATTTTCCAGGCAAAAGTACTGGGGTGGGGTGCCATTGCCTAATCTGCTGCTAAGTCACTTCAGTCGTGTCCGACTCTGTGTGACCCCACAGACGGAAGCCCACCAGGCTCCCCCATCCCTGGGATTCTCCAGGCAAGAACACTGGAGTGGGTTGCCATTTCCTTCTCCAATGCATGAAAGTGAAAAGTGAAAGTGAAGTCGCTCAGTTGTGTCCGACTCTTAGCGACCTCATGGACTGCAGCCTACCAGGCTCCTCCATCCATGGGATTTTCCAGGCAAGAGTAATGGAGTGGGGTGCCATTGCCTTCTCCAATTGCCTAATCTACCAGTCCCCAAAGGTCAACTCAGCTGTGAGCTCTAACATAAGAGAGAGTGATGAGCACAGAAGCTGAGAGTGATTAACTTAAGATGGTTTGGAGAGAGCATCCAGAAATGAACCATGAATGTTATCAGCTCACCAAACTTACTGGAAGCCATATAAGGTGTTTGGACTTGAAAACAACAGAAATGGAAACAATACCATCATGAGGATGTAACATGATTAGATTTACATTTTCAAGGTTTACTCTGAAAGTTGATCAGAGAATGGATTGAAATGAAGGAAAAGTTTCCTCTTAACTTGAATTTCTCTGAAATCCTTAGTCCTCCATTTCCTGCTGTGGCCAGTCCTCTGATAAAGGCAGGAAAAAGGTAATTAAAAGACTTGGAGAAAGTACTAGGAATTGTATAAACTGTGAACTTATCCAATAAACAAGACTCAAAGACTCTCAGATTCATTTTCTCTTCTAACCAGGAATGTGAATTTATATAGTAATTTTACCTCGAAAGACTAGGAAAGACTTAAAGACAATATACTTTAAAGTATTAGTTGGTAATGAAAGTATCTCTTCTGTAGTTTTACACGAGAAACTACAAAATCTTTGAAAGAGTGAATAAATAAATTTGGTGGAAACTTTAAAACATTTTATAAAAAGACCAAATCATATATTCATCAGTCTGACTCTTTAAGTCTTGATAAGTTACAGCTCAAAATAATCTACATGCCAGAGGGCCACATCTTGGAGAAGCCTGCCCTTAGACCCATCAAATTCAAATATGCAAATCCCAACAATCATGCTCTCTTTCTGCATTGCACTTCTCAGTCAGTTCAGTTGCTCAGCTGTGTCTGGCTCTTTGACACCCCATGGACAGCAGCATAACAGGCTTCCCTGCCCATCACTAACTGCTGAAGCTTGCTGCTTCTAATACTCTACAAAATTTGCTGTTATCCAAAATCCCTAAGAAAGAGTTTGCACTGCCTGTGAGGCACTGTAGTCCCCCATTCGTGGATTGTTTTCCTTTGAATAAAGGTATCAAACCTGGTGCTAATTTTTCCTTTTTCTTTTTCATTTGACAAAAGTACACATGATAAAATTCTCTAACAGTCTTTGCTTGTTTGTTTGTTATTACACTTCTGTGGAAGAGATATTGTATTCTAATAACTTGCTTGGAATTACATTTTCCATGATTAAATGATCTTTCTTAAAAGCAGGAACTGCGTGTTTGTTCATTTTTAATTGTAAGCAATTGCAATGCCTATTTAGTTGTCGGGGTTTCCATATGTATTTGTTTGATTTTTAAATAAATGACCAAAACCTTTGGAGTTGGGGATAGGCTAGACTACATTGCAGTTCAAGTTCTTGGGAAGCATCATCTTCCTAATAATCAGTGACTCTCAGGTCTGGTTCTTTTCTGCTTTTGAGGTCACCATCACCAACAGATGGTTTGGCAAAAGGTAAATACAGACAATACTATTCATGGGGTTCTCAAGGCAAGAATACTTGAGTGTCTTTCCCTTCTCCAGTGGACCACGTTCTGTCAGAACTCTCCACCAAGACCCATCCATCTTGGGTGGCCCTACACGGCATGGCTCAAAGTTTCATTGAGTTAGACAAGGCTGTGGTCCGTGTGATCAGATTGGTTAGTTTTCTGTGACTGTGATGTTCAGCCTGTCTGCCCTCTGATGGAGAAAGATAAGAGGCTTATGGAAGCTTCCTGATGGGAGATACTGACTGAGGGGGACACTGGGTCTTGTTCCATGTTCAGTAAACCTTTAATCCGATTTTCTGTTGAAGGGAGGGTCAGTGTTCCCTACCATTATTTGACCTGAGGCCAAATTATGGTGGATGTAATGAAGATAATTGTGACCTCCTTCAAAAGGTCCCATGGACAAACTGTTGCACTCAGTGCTCCCAACCCTGCAGCACCACCACTGACCCACAGCTCCACTAGAGACAACTGGACACTCACTGGCAAGTCTGGGTCAGTCTTTTGTGGGTTCACTTCTCCTTTCTCCTGGGCCTGGTTCACAAGGTTCTACTTGCATCCTCCAAGAGTCTGTTTCTGAGTCCTGTGTAAGTTCTTGAGGCTCTATGGTGGCATTAATGGCGACCTCCCCCAGGAAGGCTTATGCCATACCCAGAACCCCTGCCACTGTGGTACTCCACAGCTGACCTGTACCTCCCCTGGAGACACTCAAACACAGTTCTGTCTCACTATCTATGGGGTCTCTGGGTACTGGTGTGCACAAGGTATGTTTGAGTCCATTGAGTGTCTCTGGCAGGTATGGAGTTTGATTCTAAACACAATTTTGCCCCTTCTACCATCTTGCTGGGGCTTCATCTTTGCCCTTGGAGAGTAAGGAAAATCACTAGACTATTCAGGTATGACCTAAATCAAATCCCTTATGATTGTACAGTGGAAGTGACAAATAGACTCAAGGAATTAGATTTGATAGACAGAGTGCCTGAAGAACTATGGAGAGAGGTTCATGACACTACACAGGAGGCAGGGATCAAGACCATCTCCAAGAAAAAGAAATTCAAAAACACAAAATGGTTGTCAGAGGAGGCCTTACAAATAGCTCTGAAAAGAAGAGACACTAAAGGCAAAGGAGAAAAGGAAAGATAATCCTATCTGAATGCAGAGGTCCAAAGAATAGCAAGGAGAGATAAGAAAGCCTTCTTCAGTGATTAGTACAAAGAAATAGAGGAAAACAATAGAATGGGAAAGACTAGAGATCTCTTCATGAAAATTAGAGATACTGAGGGAAGATTTCATGCAAAGTTGGCCACATAAAGGCCAGAAATGATATGGACATAACAGAAGCAGAAGATATTAAGAAGAGGTGGCAAGAATACATAAATGGTGTGATAACTCACCTCGAGTCAGACATTCTGGAGAGTGAAGTCAAGTGGGCCTTAGGAAACATCACTATGAAGAAAGCTAGTGGAGGTGATGGAATTCCAGTTAAGCTATTTCAAATCCTGAAAGATGATGCTGTGAAACTGCTGCACTCAATATGCCAGCACATTTGGAAAACTCAGCAGTGGCCACAGGACTGGGAAAGGTCAGTTTTCATTCCAATCCCAAAGAAAGGCAATGCCAAAGGATGCTCAAACTACTGCACAATTGCACTCATCTCATATGCTAGTTCATCAGGCACCCTATCTATCAGATCTAGTCCCTTAAATCTATTTCTCAATTCCACTGTATAATCATAAGGGATTTGATTTAGGTTATACCTGAATGGTCTAGTGGTTTTCCCCACTATCTTCAATTTCAGTTTGAATTTGGCAATAAGGAGTTCATGATCTGAGCCACAGTCAGCTCCAGGTCTTGTTTTTTTCTGACTGTATAGAGCTTCTCCATCTTTGGCTGCAAAGAATATAATCAATCTGATTTCGGTGTTGACCATCTGGTGATGTCCATGTATAGAGTCTTCTCTTGTGTTGTTGGAAGAGAGTGTTTGTTATGACCAGTGCATTTTCTTGGCAAAACTCTATTAGTCTTTGCCCTGCTTCATTCCATACTCCAAGGCCAAATTTGCCTGTTACTCCAGGTGTTTCTTGACTTCCTACTTTTGCATTCCAGTCCCCTATAATGAAAAGGACATCTTTTTTGGGTGTTAGTTCTAAAAGGTCTTGTAGGTCTTCATAGAACCATTCAACTTCAGCTTCTTAAGTGTTACTGGTTGGGGCACAGACTTGGATTACTGTGATATTGAATGGTTTGCCTTGGAAATGAACAGAAATCATTCTGTAATTTTTGAGATTGCATCCATATACTGACTATGGCTCAGATCATGAACTCCTTAATGCCAAATTCAGACTTAAATTGAAGAAAGTAGGGAAAACCACTAGACCATTCAGGTATGACCTAAATCAAATCCCTTATGATTATACAGTGGAAGTGAGAAATAGATTTAAGGGCTTAGATCTGATAGATAGAGTGCCTGATGAACTATGGAATGAGGTTTGTGACATTGTACAGGAGACAGGGATCAAGACCATCCCCATGGAAAAGAAATGAAAAAAAGGAAAATGGCTGTCTGGGAAGGCCTTGCAAATAGCTGCGAAAAGAAGAGAAGCAAAAAGCAAAGGAGAAAAGGAAAGATATAAACATCTGAATGCAGAGTTCCAAAGAATAACAAGAAGAGATAAGAAAGCCGTCCTCAGTGATCAATGCAAAGAAATAGAGGAAAACAACAGAATGGGAAAGACTAGGGATCTCTTCAAGAAAATCAGAGATACCAAAGGAATATTTCATGCAAAGATGGACACGATAAAGGACAGAAATGGTATGGCCCTAACAGAAGCAGAAGATATTAAGAAGAGGTGGCAAGAATACACAGAAGAACTGTACAAAAAAGAGCTTCACGACCCAGATAATCATGATGATGTGATCACTGACCTAGAGCCAGACATCCTGGAATGTGAAGTCAAATGGGCCGTAGAAAGCATCACTAGGAACAAAGCTAGTGGAGGTGATGGAATTCCAGTGGAGCTATTCCAAATCCTGAAAGATGATGCTGTGAAAGTGCTGCCCTCAATATGCCAGCAAATTTGGAAAACTCAGCAGTGGCCACAAGATTGGAAAAGATCAGTTTTCATTCCAATCCCAAAGAAAGGCAATGCCAAAGAATGCTCAAACTACTGAACAATTGCACTCATCTCACATGCTAGTAAAGTAATGCTCAAAATTCTCCAAGCCAGGCTTCAGCAATATGTGAACCGTGAACTTCCTGATGTTCAAGCTGGTTTTAGAAAAGGCAGAGGAACCAGAGATCAAATTTCCAACATCCACTGGATCATGGAAAAAGCAAGAGAGTTCCAGAAAAACATCTATTTCTGCTTTATTGACTATGCCAAAGCCTTTGACTGTGTGGATCACAATAAACTGTGGAAAATTCTGAGAGAGATGGGAATACCAGACCACCTGATCTGCCTCTTGAGAAATCTGTATGCAGGTCAGGAAGCAACAGTTAGAACTGGTCATGGAACAACAGACTGGTTCCAAATAGGAAAAGGAGCACGTCAAGGTTGTATATTGTCACCATGTTTATTTAACTTACATGCAGAATACATGATGAGAAATGCTGGACTGGAAGAAACACAAGCTGGAATCAAGATTGCTGGGAGAAATATCAATAACCTCAGATATGCAGATGATACCACCCTTATGGCAGAAAGTGAAGAGGGGATAAAAAGCCTCTTGATGAATGTGAAAGTGGAGAGTGAAAAGGTTGGCTTAAAGCTCAACATTCAGAAAACGAAGATCATGGCATCTGGTCCCATCACTACATGGGAAATAGATGGAGAAACAGTGGAAACAGTGTCAGACTTTATTTTGGGGGGCTCCAAAATCACTGCAGATGGTGACTGCAGCCATGAAATTAAAAGACGCTTACTCCTTGGAAGGAAAGTTATGACCAACCTAGATATCATATTCAAAAGCAGAGACATCACTTTGCCAACAAAGGTTCGCCTAGTCAAGGCTATGGTCTTTCCTGTGGTCATGTATGGATGTGAGAGCTGGACTGTGAAGAAGGCTGAGCGCCGAAGAATTGATGCTTTTGAACTGTGGTGTTGGAGAAGACTCTTGCGAGTCCCTTGGACTGCAAGGAGATCCAACCGGTCCATCCTGAAGGAGATCAGCCCTGGGATTTC
The DNA here is from genome assembly GCA_935064755.1 of Tragelaphus eurycerus. NCBI lineage: Eukaryota > Metazoa > Chordata > Mammalia > Artiodactyla > Bovidae > Tragelaphus > Tragelaphus eurycerus. The sequence continues at coordinate 1,258,159 of CAKXYN010000225.1, read as the reverse complement.
TTTGGAAGGAACGATGCTAAAGCTGAAACTCCAGTACTTTGGCCACCTCATGCAAAGAGTTGACTCATTGGAGAAGACTGTGATGCTGGGAGGGATTGAGGGCATGAGGAGAAGGGGACGACAGAGGATGAGATGGCTGGATGGCATCACTGACTCGATGAATGTGAGTCTGAGTGACCTCCGAGAGCTGGTGATGGATAGGGAGGCCTGGCGTGCTGTGGTTCATGGGGTCGCAAAGAGTCGGACACGACTGAGCGACTGATCTGATCTGATCTGATCTGACTGTTGATAAGAAAGTATACTACTTTCATAAATTATAACAAAATATCATGGACTGGGTGACATAAACAACAGCAATTTATTTTATCACGTTTCTTTATGATAAAAGGCCAAGGTTAAAATGCCATCAGGGTTGCTGTCTCCTGCTTGTAGATGGCCACCCTCACAACAGAGGAGCAAATGTTTGGATGGTATCACAGTGGACATGAGTTTGACCAAAATCTGGGAGATGGTGAAGGATAAGGAAACCCGGTGTGCTGCAGTCCATGGAGTAACAAATAGTCGGACAAGACCTAACGACTGAAAAACAACAACCCTCTTGCATTTTCCGCACATCATTTTTTTCCTCTGTGTACAAGCATTCCTGGTATCTCTTTATGTGTCCAAATCTCAGTTTTCTCTTTAATAAAGATAGTTAGAGAAAGCAAGAGAGTTCCAGAAAAACATCTACATCTGCTTTATTGACTATGCCAAAGCTTTTGACTGTGTGGATCATAACAAACTGTGGAAAAATCTTAAAGACATTGGAACATCAGACCACCTGTCCTGCCTCCTGAGAAATCTGTATGAAGGTAAAGAAGCAACAGTTAGAACTGGACATGGCAAAACAGACTGGTTCCAAGTCAGGAAAATAGTACATCAAGGCCATATATTGTCACCCTGCTTATTTAACTTCTGTGCAGCATACATCATGAGAAATGCCTAACTGGATGAAGCACAAGCTGAAATCAAGATTCCCAGGAGAAATATCAATAACCTTAGATATGCAGATGATACCACCCTTATGAGAGAAAGTGAAAATGAACTCAATAGCCTCTTGATGAAAGTGAAAGAGGAGAGTAAAAAGTTGGCTTAAAACTCAACATTCAGGAGGAGGAGCTAAGATGGCGGAGGAATAGGACAGGGAGAACAATTTCTCCCCCACAAATTCATCAAAAGAACATTTAAATGCCGAGTAAATTCCACATAACAACTTCTGAACGCTGGCAGAGGACATCAGGCACCCAGAAAAGCAACCCGTTGTCTTCAAAAGGAGGTAGGAAAAAAATATAAAAGACAAAAATGAGACAAAAGAGGGAGGGATGGAGCTCTGTCCCAGGAAGGGAGTCTTAAAAAGAGAGAAGTTTCCAAACACCAGGAAACATTCTCATTGCCGAGTCTGTGCCAAGCCTTGAAAGCACAGAGGGCAACATAACAGAGAGGAAAAATAAATAAACAATTAAAACCCACAGATTACGAGCCCTACGGTAACTCCTCCAGTGGAGAAACAGCACAGATGCCTGTAACCGCCATTAGTAAGCGGGGGCTGGGCAGGGAGGACCGGTGCTGGCTGCATCACTTAGAGTAAGGATCTGGCCTGAATACCATGAGCGCTACCTGAGCGAAATAATTTGGGCTAGCAAACCAGACTGTGGGATATCTACCACGCGAAAAGCCAGCCCTAACCTAAGACACCACCAGGCCCGTGCACGGAACAAAGAACTGTACAGAGATAGTCAGCTGCAGACCGTTCCCCTCCGGTGACAGGCAGCCAGAGCCGGAAAGGGGCAATTGCAGCCCCAGAGAGACATTATCTACAAAATTGTAAGCGGGCTTCTTTGCTAACTAAAACTTCTTGGGGTTCTGGACGATCAACATCCGCCTGAGAAGGTGCATGGGTTGTACACCCAGAGAACCCAGAAATGGGAAGGCGATAAGTCGCAGCAATTGCGTTCACCAAACAACTCATCACCAGCGCTGCTTGGATCTGGGAAGGGCACAAAACGCAGGCCCAACTGAGTCTGTGCCTCTGAGGACTACCCAAGTGATTGAACCTGAGTGGCTTAGACCTGGGAGGTGCAAGCAGCCTGGGCTGGCCGCGGATGGTTCCTGGTGGAGCAACTTAGAGCCTGAGCAGTGTGGGCAGGCAGGCTACACACTCTGTGAGCGGGGGCAGGCCCAGTGTGACTGAGGCACTGCAAGCACACGCCAGTGTTATTTATTTGTAGCGTCCCTCCCTCCCCATAGCATGACTGAACAAGTGAGCCTAAAAAAAAAAAGGTCTCCACCACTGCTCCCTTTGTATCAGGTTGGAAATCAGACACTGAAGAGACCAGCAAGCAGAAGAAGCTATAACAGAGGGAACCGCCTTGGAAGCGACAGGCAATAAACTAAAACCCCATGGTTAGTACCGAATACATAGGAAGGGGCCTATAGATCTTGAGAAATACAAGCCGGAACAAGGAACTAGCCGAAAATGAACTGAAACCACATATCCACAATAACATCAGAGAAAGTCCTATATATAGTTTTACTATTTTTATGATCACTCTTTCTTTCTTTTTTAATTAAAAAAAAATTTTAAGTCCTCTATTACTCCTTTAATTTTCACTTTTATAACCTTCTATTACTTTGCAAAAAAAAATAAAAGAACCTTTTTTTTTTTTTAAAAAAAAGCACACTTCATATATATATTTTTTATAACTTTTGTGACCTTGTTTTTTTTCTTTTTCTCTTCCTTTTTTTCCCCTTATTTTCTTTAACATTGTATTTTTGAAATTCCAAACTCTGCTCTAGATTTTTAATTTTAGCTTTTTGGTATTTGTTATCAATTTTGTACCTTTTTTTTTTTTTTATAACTTTCGTGACTTTTTTTCTCTCTCTCTTTCTTTCTCTTCATCTTTTCTTTGACATTGTATTCCTGAAATTCCAAACTCTACTCTAGATCTTTAATTTATGCTTTCTGGTATTTGTTATCAATTGTGTACCTATATCTTCTTTATAATTTTTGTGACTTTGTTTTTGGTTTCTGTTTTTTTTTTCCCCCCTCTCTCTTTCTTTTTCTTCTTCTTTTCTTTAACATTATATTTTTGAAATTCCAAACTCTACTCTAGATTTTTAACTTTTGCTTTTTGGTATTTGTTATCAATTTTGTACCCATATTTTATTTATAATTTTTGTGACTTTTTTTCTTTTTCTTTTTCTCTCTTTATTTTCCTTCTTCTTTTCTTTAACATTGTAGTTTTGAAATTCCAAACTCTACTCTAGATTTTTAATTTTTGCTTTTAGGTATTTGTTACCAATTTTGTATCTTTAATATCCTAATCTTCATTACCCATTTTTTACTAGGGAGCGAGATTACTGGCTTGACTGCTCTCTCCCCCTCTGGATTCTCCTTTTTCTCCACCAGGTTGCCTGTGTCTCCTCCCTAACCCCTCTCTACTCTACCCAACTCTGTGAATTTCTGTGTGTTCCAGACGGTGGAAAACACTTAGGGAACTGATTACTGGCTGGATCTGTCTCTCCCCTTTTCATTCCCTCCTTTTATCCTCCTGGCCACCTCTGTCTCCTTCTTCCCTCTTCACTTCTCTGTATAACTCTGTGAACATCTCTGAGCGGTCCAGTTGTGGAGTGCACATAAGGAAGTGATTACTGGTTAGCCCACTCTCTCCTCTATTGATTCCACCTCATCTCATTCGGGTCGCCTCTAACTCCCTCATCCCTCTTCTCTTCTCCATGTAACACTGTGAACCTCTCTGGGTGACCCTCATGATGGAGAAACTTTTCATTTTTAACCTAGATGTTTTTCAATGATGCTGTATAGAAGGAGAAGTTTTGAGACTACTGTAAAATTAAGACCGATAATTGGAAGCAGGAGGCTTAAGTCCAAACCCTGACTCCAGGGAACATTAATTGACAGGAGCTCATCAAATGCATCCATACCTACACTGAAACCAGCACCACAGAAGGGCCAACAAGTTCCAGGGCAAGACATACCAAGCAAATTCTCCAGCAACACAGGAACACAGCCCTGAGCTCCAATATACAGGCTGCCCAAAGTCGCCCCCAAACCATAGACATCTCATAATTCATTACTGGACACTTCATTGCACTCCAGAGAGAAGAAATACAGCTCCACCCACCAGAACACCGACACAAGCTTCCCTAACCAAAAAACCTTGACAAGCCACCTGTACAAACCCACAGTGAGGAAATGCCACAATAAATAAAACTCCACAAACTGCCAGAATACAGAAAGGACACCTCAAACTCATCAATTTAAACAAGATGAGGAGACAGAGGAATACCCAGCAGGTAAAGGAATAGGATAAATGCCCACCAAACCAAACAAAAGAGGAAGAGATAGGGAATCTACCTGATAAAGAATTCCTAATAATGATAGTGAAATTAATCCAAAATCTGGAAATCAAAATGGAATCACAGATAAATAGTCTGGAGAAAAGCATTGAGAAGATGCAAGAAAGGTTTAACAAGGATCTAGAAGAAATAAAAAAGAGTCAATATATAATGAATAATGCAATAAATGAGATCAAAAACACTCTGGAGGCAACAAATAGTAGAATAACAGAGGCAGAAGATAGAATTAGTGAATTAGAAGATAGAATGGTAGAAATAAATGAGTCAGAGGAGAAAAAAGAAAAATGAATTAAAAGAAATGAGGACAATCTCAGAGACCTCCAGGACAATATTAAACACTACAACATTCGAATCATAGGAGTCTCAGAAGAAGAAGACAAAAAGAAAGACCATGAGAAAATACTAGAGGAGATAATAGTTGAAAACTTCCCTAAAATGGGGAAGGAAATAATCACTCAAGTCCAAGAAACCCAGAGAGTCCCAAACAGGATAAACCCAAGGTGAAACACCCCAAGACACATATTAATCAAATTAACAAAGATCAAACACAAAGAACAAATATTAAAAGCAGCAAGGGAAAAGCAACAAATAACACACAAGGGAATTCCCATAAGGATAACAGCTGATCTTTCAATAGAAACTCTCCAAGCCAGGAGGGAATGGCAAGACATACTTAAAGTGATGAAAGAAAATAACCTACAGCCCACATTATTGTATCCAGCAAGGATCTCATTCAAATATGAAGGAGAAATCAAAAGCTTTACAGACAAGCAAAAGCTGAGAGAATTCAGCACCAGCAAACCAGCTCTCCAACAAATACTAAAGGACATTCTCTAGACAGGAAACACAAAAAGGAAGTATAAATTCGAACCCAAAACAATAAAGTAAATGGCAACGGGATCATACTTATCAATAATTACGTTAAATGTAAATAGGTTGAATGCCCCAACCAAAAGACAGAGACTGGCCGAATGGATACAAAAACAAGACCCCTACATATGCTGTCTACAAGAGACCCACCTCAAAACAGGGGACACATACAGACTGAAAGTGAAGGTCTGGAAAAAGATTTTCCATGCAAATAGGGACCAAAAGAAAGCAGGAGTAGCAATACTCATATCAGATAAAATAGACTTTAAAACAAAGGCTGTGAAAAGAGACAAAGAAGGTCACTACATACTGATCAAAGGATCAATCCAAGAAGAAGATATAACAATTATAAATATATATGCACCCAACATAGGAGCATCACAATATGTAAGAGAAATACTAACAAGTATGAAAGGAGAAATTAACAATAACACAATAATAGTGGGAGACTTTAATACCCCACTCACACCAATGGATAGATCAACTAAACAGAAAATTAACAAGGAAACACAAACTTTAAATGATACAATAGACCAGTTAGACCTAATTGATATCTATAGGACATTTCATCCCAAAACAATGAATTTCACCTTTTCCTCAAGCTCACACAGAACCTTCTCCAGGATAGATCACGTCCTGGGCCATAAATCTAGCCTTGGTAAATGCAGAAAAATTGAAATCATCCCAAGCATATTTTCTGACCATAATGCAGTAAGATTAGATCTCAATTACAGGAGAAAAACTATTAAAAATTCCAACATATGGAGGCTGATCAACATGCTGCTGAATAACCAACAAATCATAGAAGAAATAAAAAAATAAATAAAAATTTGCATAGAAATGGATGAAAATGAAAACACAACAACCCAAAACGTCTGGAACACTGTGAAACAGTCCTAATGGGAAAGCTCATAGCAATACAGGCATACCTCAAGAAACAAGAAAAAAGTCAAATAAAGAATCTAACTCTACACCTAAAGCAACTAGAAAAGGAAGAAATGAAGAACCCCAGGGTTAGTAGAGGGAAAGAAATCTTAAAAATTAGGGCAGAAATAAATACAAAAGAAACAAAAGAGACCATAGCAAAAATCAACAAAGCCAAAAGCTGGTTCTTTGAAAGGATAAATAAAATTGACAAACCATTAGCAGACTCATCAAGAAACAAAGGGAGAAAAATCAAATCCATAAAATTAGAAATGAAAATGGAGAGATCACAACATACAACACAGAAATACAAAGGATCATAAGAGACTACTATCAGCAATTATATGGCAATAAAATGGACAACATGGAAGAAATGGACAAATTCTTAGAAAAGTACAACTTTCCAAAACTGGACCAGGAAGAAATAGAAAATCTTAACAGACCCATCACATGCACGGAAATTGAAACTGTAATCAGAAATCTTCCAGCAAACAAAAGCCCAGGTCCAGACGGCTTCACAGCTGAATTCTACAAAAAATTTACAGAAGAGCTAACACCTATCCTACTCAAACTGTTCCAGAAAATTGCAGAAGAAGGTAAACTTCCAAACTCATTCTATGAAGCCACCATCATCCTAATACCAAAACCTGACAAAGATGCCACAAAAAAAGAAAACTACAGGCCAATATCACTGATGAACATAGATGCAAAAATCCTTAACAAAATTCTAGCAATCAGAATCCAACAACACGTTAAAAAGATCATACACCGTGAACAAGTGGGCTTTATCCCAGGGATGCAAGGATTCTTCAATATCCGCAAATCAATCAATGTAATACACCACATTAACAAATTGAAAAATAAAAACCATATGATTATCTCAATAGATGCAGAGAAAGCCTTTGACAAAATTCAACATTCATTTATGATTAAAACTGTCCAGAAAGCAGGAATAGAAGGAACATACCTCAACATAATAAAAGCTATATATGACAAACCCATAGCAAACATTATCCTCAATGGTGAAAAATTGAAAGCATTTCCCCTAAAGTCAGGAACAAGACAAGGGTGCCCACTTTCACCATTACTAGTCACCATAGTTTTGGAAGTTTTGGCCACAGCAATCAGAGCAGAAAAAGAAATAAAAGGAATCCAAATTGGAAAAGAAGAAGTAATCCTCTACATAGAAAACCCTAAAGACTCCACCAGAAAATTACTAGAACTAATCAATGAATATAGTAAAGTTGCAGGATATAAAATTAACACACAGAAATCCCTTGCATTCTTGTACACTAATAATGAGAAAATAGAAAGAGAAATTAAGGAAACCATTTCATTCACCATTGCAACGAAAAGAATAAAATATTTAGGAATATATCTACCTAAAGAAACTAAAGACATATATAGAAAAGTATAAAACACTGGTGAAAGAAATCAAAGAGGACACTAATAGATGGAGAGATATACCATGTTGATGGATCGGAAGAATCAATATAGTGAAAATGAGTATACTACCCAAAGCAATTTATAGATTCAATGCAATCCCTACCAAGCTACCAACGGTATTCTTCACAGAGCTAGAACAAATAATTTCACAGTTTGTATGGAAATACAAAAAACCTCGAATAGCCAAAGCTATCTTGAGAAAGAAGTATGGAACTGGAGGAATCAACCTGCCTGACTTCAGGCTCTACTACAAAGCCACAGTCATCAAGACAGTATGGTACTGCACAAAGACAGAAATATAGATCAATGGAACAAAATAGAAAGCCCAGAGATAAATCCACGCACATATGGACACCTTATCTTTGACAAAGGAGGCCAGAATATACAATGGATTAAAGACAATCTCTTTAACAAGTGGTGCTGGGAAAACTGGTCAACCACTTGTAAAAGAATGAAACTAGAGCACTTTCTAACACCATACACAAAAATAAACTCAAAATGGATTAAAGATCTAAACGTAAGACCAAAACTATAAAACTCCTAGAGGAGAACAAAGGCAAAACAGTCTCAGACATACATCACAGCAGGATCCTCAAAGACCCACCTCCCAGAATATTGAAAATAAAATAAAAAATAAACAAATGGGACCTAATTAAACTTAAAAAGCTTCTTCACAACAAAAGAAACTATAAGCAAGGTGAAAAGACAGCCTTCAGAATGGGAGAAAATAATAGCAAATGAAGCAACAGACAAACAACTAATCTCAAAAATATAAAAGCAACTCCTACAGCTCAATTCCAGAAAAATAAATGACCCAATCAAAAAATGGGCCAAAGAACTAAATAGACATTTCTCCAAAGAAGACATACAGATGGCTAGCAAACACATGAAAAGATGCTCACCATCACTCATTATCAGAGAAATTCAAATCAAAACCACTATGAGGTACCATTTCATGCCAGTCAGAATGGCTGCGATCCAAAAGTCTACAAGCAATAAATGCTGGAAAGGGTCTGGAGAAAAGGGAACCCTCTTACACTGTTGGTGGGCATGCAAACTAGTACAGCCATTATGGAGAATGGTGTGGAGATTCCTTAAAAAACTGGAAATAGAACTGCCTTATGATCCAGCAATCCCACAGCTGGGCATACACACTGAGGAAACTAGAATTGAAAGAGACACATGTACTCCAATGTTCATCGCAGCACTGTTTACAATAGCCAGGACTTGGAAGCAACCTAGATGTCCATCGGCAGATGAAAGGATAAGAAAGCGGTGGTACATATACACAATGGAGTATTACTCAGCCATTAAAAAGAATTCATTTGAATCAGTTCTAATAAGGTGGATGAAACTGGAGCCTGTTATACAGAGTGAAGTAAGCCAGAAAGAAAAACACCAATACAGTAACTAATGCATATATATGGAATTTAGAAAGATGGTAACGATAACCCTGTATGTGAGACAGCAAAAGAGACACTGATGTATAGAACAGTCTTTTGGACTCTGGGAGAGGGAGAGGGTGGGATGATTTGGGAGAATGGCATTGAAATATGTATAATATCGTATATGAAACGAGTTGCCAGTCCAGGTTCGATGCACGATACTGGATGCTTGGGGCTGGTGCACTGGGATGACCCAGAGGGGTGGTATGGGGAGGGAGGAGGGAGGAGGGTTCAGGATGGGGAACACATGTATACTTGTGGTGGATTCATTTTGATATATGGCAAAACCAATACAATATTGTAAAGTTAAATAAAATAAAATTTAAAAAAAAGAACTTTGAGCCTCAAAAACAAACAAACGAACAAACTCAACATTCAGAAAACTAAGATCTTGGCATCTGCTTGTATCACTTCATGGCAAATAGATGAGGAAACAGTGGACACATTGACAGACTATCTTTTTGACCTCCAAAATCACTGCAGATGATGACTCTAGCCATGAAATTAAAAGATGCTTACTTCTTGGAAGGAAAGTTGTGCCCAACTTAGACAGCATATTTAAAGAAGGCGATGGCACCCCACTCTGGTACTCTAGCCTGGAAAATCCCAGGGATGGAGGAGCCTGGTAAGCTGCGGTCCATGGGGTTGTGAAGAGTCAGACACTACTGAGTGACTTCACTTTCACTTTTCACTTTCATGCATTGGAGAAGGAAATGGCAATCCACTCCAATGTTCTTACCTGGAGAATCCCAGGGACGGGGGAGCCTGGTGGGCTGCCATCTATGGGGTCGCACAGAGTCGGACACGACTGAAGCGACTCAGCAGCAACAACAGCAGCAGACAGCATATTAAAAAGCAGAGACATTACTTTGCCAACAAAGGTCCATGGAGTCAAAGCTATGGTTTTTCCAGTAGTCATGTACGGGTGTGAGAGTTGGACTATAAAGAAAGCTGAACATGGAAGAATTGATGCTTTTGAACTGTGGTGTTGGAAAAAACTCTTAAGAGTCCCTTAAACACCTAGGAGATCCAACCAATCCATCCTAAAGGAGATCAGTCTTGAATATTCAGTGGAAGGACTAGTGCTGATGCTGAAACTCCAATACTTTGGCCACTGATGTGAAGAGCTGACTCATTTGAAGAGACACTACTACTGGGAAAAATTAAAGACAGGAGGAGAAGGGAAGGAAAGAGGATGAGATGATTGGATGGCTTCACCGACTCAATGGACATTTGTCTGAGAAGACTCCAGGAGTTGGTGATGCACAGGAAAGCCTGGGTGTTTCAGTCCTTGGGGTAGCAAAGATTTGGACATGACTGAGCCACTGAACTGACTGAGTGACAAATAATATTGGTTTAAGGTTTATCCTAGTCACCTCCTTTTAACTTACTCATGTCTCTTAAGGCCTTACCTGCTTCTCTGGTGGCTCTGTAGTAAAGAACCCGCCTGAAATGCAGATGTGGGTTCAATACTTAGGTTGGGAGGATCCCTGGGGAAGGAAATGGCAACCCACTCCAGTATTCTTGCCCTGAAAATCCCATGGACAGAGAAGCCTGGAAGGCTACAGTCCACAGGATCGCAAAGAGCCAGATGTGACTACCACCACCATATACAAATGCAGTCATATTCTGAGTTAGTAAGCCAGGGGAGGTTAGGGCTCCAACAAAAGAGTTTTGAAGGGATACAATTCAAACCATAACCACAAAGGTGGGTAGGAATTGTCTAATGAATGAGAAAAGAAAGTGTGGCCTTGACAGAGAGAAGAGCATATGGCAAAGAAGAAAATTATGGATCATATGATTCATTTTGAAGAAGTCTAATTAATACAATTTTGAGAGTTTTAATTATCAGACATATTTAATAGTAAGATTGTGACTTAAATCCATTTAAAGGGCCAATTTTTAATAAAGTACTCATCATATTCTTATATTCTAATTAACACATTATCCCCATACTTCAGATGAACTCTAATTATGTCTTTGGAGACTATGGTACATATTTCTGGGCTTCTGTGTGGAAGGAATCCCAAAGGGCTCCAGAAGAAATAAATGTATCAGGTCTAACAAAGCAGGCTGAAACTTTAGAGGAGACAAAAAAGAGTATCACTCCCAGGACTGTCCTTCTGGTCAAAGGTAAGCATCTCAGGTCAGAGGCAGTTACGTGATTTGGTTTCTCTTTGACCTCAGTTGGGCTCCCCTGGTAACACAGATAATAAGGAATCTGCCTGCAATTCAGGAGGCCTGAGTTTTATCCCTGGGTTGAGAAGATACCCTGGGAAAGAGAATGGTTACCCATTCCAGTGGTCTTGCCTGGATAATCCCATGGACAGAAGAGCTACAGTCCATGGGTCACAAAGAGTTGGACACAACTGAGAGACTTACACTTTCACTCTACCCCAGTTGAAATCAGAAGTACAAAGTTTGTCTTTTGCCAAATGCACATGTGCACACACACACACACACACACACACACACACGCACAATTCTAAACAGAGGTCCATTAATGATATATGTAACTCTCATCTAGAATTCAAATTCATTGTGACAGTTATGCTGACTCATCACACATTCTTTTACACAGTGGAGAAAACAAGAGGACATACAAGGTGACTTGCTTTTTGACTCTAGTGATTCTGATACTCCGTGTTGACTCAACTATAGGTGTAATATTTTAACTTCTTGGTGCTCATTTTTTAGGTGCACGTTTCAGAGGGAAGTTTGAAGAGAAAATAGGAGGAAAAAGAAAGTAGATTGATTCCAAATTTGTAGTGTGAGAAGCTAGAATAATAGAATTTGTTACCTGATATACCAAGTGAACAGAGAGCTCACTTTGGAGGACTGAAGGTTAGGAATTCAATTGCAAACTTCTGAAGTTTGAATTATTTGTTACTCATCTCTTAGGAGTATAGAACACTAGCATTAGATATCTTTTACTGGGTGTGTGAGTCACTCAGTCCTGTCTGACTCTTTCTGACCTCATGGACTGTGGCCTGCCAGACTCCTCTGTCCATGGAATTCTTATGGCAAGAATATTGGCATGGGTTGACTTCCCTTCTCCAGAGGATCTTCCTGACCCAGGGATTGAATCCGGGTCTCTTGCATGGCAGGCAGATTCTTTAACGCCTGAGCTACCAGGTAAACCCCTTTTACAGGTAGAATTTTTAATTTAGAATCATGACCACAAAATCTATGGGTAGATTTATAGGGATTCTTGAACCTCCTAAAATTTTGTTTGTTTAAACATACATGCAGTTTTGGAAGTTGGGGAGAGCATACATTGCTTTTGTTAGGTTTTCAAAGAGGTTTAACATTTCAAAAATTTAAGAGCAGTTAAATATTTTCCTGATAAAGAAATTAAGGAACGTACAAAGTTCACATTATTGATTATTACAGAAACAAGTGTGACCGTGGAAATCTTTTTGTTAAAATAAGGATAGATTTCATCTCTCTCTTGAGGCAAGATGATGATAAGCTTAATGTCCACAAAGCTACATGCATAGCATAAAGGTTGTCAATCTGTCCTGCACACTGTGTCACTACAGGTGAGGCTACATGTTCTTATATTTATGATAGATTTTATAGAGGTTATAAGAGGTTTTAACAAACTGGAATCACAGAAAGTTGGTTCTAGAAAAGGATCAACACATTTCTTCATGTGATAAACATGTGCTCCAGGGAGGACAGGCAATTCTCTTAAAATTATACAGGCATTATGTCATTATGTCTATTAAATCTGAATTTTTAAAAAAATCACACAAATGGTGTCAGGCCCAGTCCTTATCACTGGACTCCTTCATCCAAGGCCAGTGAACATTGCACACTGAACGTGATGCTCCTTTGTCAAACTACATGCAAATAGGTAACAAAGATATTTACTCAAAAATTTTTAAAAAGTGTTGAAGGACATCACCAGTCTAAATCTTACTCTTACTAGCTTCTACTGAGTTTAATTTTTGTCCACAGCCTGGGCTACTCGTTTAATCTATAACACTGACATTTTCCTACCTTTTAAAAGCTATAGAGATGTAGGATGGTGGCTATTAAGTACTTTCCCAAGATTGCAGAGTTATCAAGGGATGAAATCAGGATTTGAACTCAGGTGCCAGTTCAGCCTGGTGGTTTTGCAATGCTGACCACACCAGCCCTGTCTTCTCAGAGCTGGGCTGGTTGATATGCCTGTGCACAGCTGCTAACTCCGTGAGAGCTAGATGAGGAAGAATGGACCCACTCATAAGCCTGGGGTCCAGCTTGCTGTCAGCTAGAGTCAAAAAGAGAATGAAGTCAGATGTCTTCTTATCCAGAAAGCTAACCTAGGTTTATTTACATGGTTCAGTTTAGTTCAGTTGCTCAGTCATGTTCGACTCTTTGCGACCCCATGGACTCTAGCATACCAGGTCTCCCAACTCCTGGAGTTTGCTCAAACGCATGTCCATTGAGCCAGTGATGTTATCCAACCATCTCTTCCTCTGTCATTTCCATCTCCTCCCACCTTCAATCTTTCCCAGCATCAAGGTCTTTTCAAATGAGTCAGCTCTTCCCATCAGGTCTTCCAATATTGGCCACAGTATTGGAGTTTAGGCTTCAGCATCAGTCTTTCCAATGAATAATCAGGATGCATTTCCTCTAGGATGGACTGGTTGGATATTGTTTCTGTTGAAGGGACTCTCAATAGTCTTCAACACCATATTTCAAAAGCATCAATTCTTTGGCATTCAGCTTTATTCCAACTCTCACATCCATGCATGCCTACTAGAAAAACCATAGCTTTGACTCTATGGACCTTTGTTGGCAAAATAATGTCTCTGCTTTTTAATATGCTGTCTAGGTTGGTCATAACTTTCCTGCCAAGGAGTAAGCATCTTTTAATTTCATGGCTCCAGTCACCATCTGCAGTGATTTAGAAGCCCCCAAAATAAAGTCTGCCACCATTTCCAATGTTTCCCCATCTATTTGCCATGAAGTGATGGGACCGAATGTCATGATCTTAGTTTTCTGTATGTTGAGCTTTAAGCCAACTTTTTCACTCTCCTCTTTCATCAAGAGGCTCTTTAGTTCCTCTTCACGTTCTGCCATAAAGGTTGTGTTATTTGCATATCTGCAGTTCTTGATATTTATCCCAGCAATTTTGATTCTAGCTTGTGCTTCATCTAGCCCAGTGTTTCTCATGATGTACTCTGCATATAAGTTAAATAAGCAGGGTGACAATATACAGCCTTGGCATACTCCTTTTCCTATTTGGAACCAGTCTGTTGTTCCATGTCCAGTTCTAATTGTTGTTTCCTGACCTGCATATAGATTTCTCAAGAGGCAGGTCTGGTGGTCTGGTATTCCCATCTCTTGAAGAATTCCCCACAGTTTGTTGTTATCCACACAGTCAAAGGCTTTGGCATAGTCAAAAAAGCCAAAATAGATGCTTTTCTGGAACTCTCTTGCTTTTTCAATGATCTAGCAGATGTTGCCAATATGATCTCTGGTTCCCAGAGATCTTAAAACCAGCTTTTTTTAAATATTGAAAATAAAAGCATTTAATATCTCTTAAAGGGCAGCCACACCTGCTTTATCCCTGGCAGAAGGGGAGTCACACATGAGCTCAGAGTGGAGGGAGATTGCTTTGCCAGACCCCTGGAGACACTGGTCAGGGTCACCCCATTGGTGGCGCTGGGGACAGTGGCAGGGGGGCACGTATCTCTCCATAGAGGTGGAGCGTGGTGGCCTTAGGCCAGGGCCTGGCGGAAGGTGCTCCAGGCGTGGAAGCAGCGGGTGAAGGTGTGCTGCTCCTTGCCCTTGCGCACGAGGCGCAGGCGGCGCGGCTGCTTGTGCTCCTTGGAGTGCATGTGCTGGATGTACTCCTGGCAGGCCTTCAGGCTCAGCTTGATCTCCACCTGGCTGGTCTGGGACCCCACCCACATGCACGCCACCTCCAGCTTGCCAGGGAAGAGGCACTGGAACTTCTTCTTCAGGCTGAAGGTGAAGGTCAGCCAACCCATGTTGGAGGCCTCACGGCCCTGCCAGAAGTACATGATGCACTGGAAGTCCTCCTCAGGCTGCTTCTCTTCTGCCTCAGCTGCCGCCCCCTTGCCCTCGGCCCCGCCTTCTCCTCCTCCTTCTCCTCCTCCTCATACTCCACGGGGACCCAGTACCTGCAGAGGAAGACATAGCAATCCTGCGTGTAGAAGTGGCCGAACTCCTCTTCTGGCAGCCGAGCGAACTTCTTGCCGTCGAGCACGAAGCCCTCCATGATGTCCAGGTCCTCGTTCCACTCCTCCATCAGCTGCTCGGCCTCAGCCAGAGCCATGGACGGCTCCCGCGGCAGGAAGAGCACCGTGAGGTCTGCCTTCATCTGGTCCTTCTTCTCGGCGTCACGCTTCACCTTCCCTGCGAGCCCATGGCCCTGCAGCATGGCCTCTGCATTGCGCGTGTAGTCCACACTCAACATGTCGTCCTAGTTCTTGAACTTGGCCTTAAACACCTGCGCCTCAGTGCCCTCGAGGCTGCGGCTGACCATGGCATGGCGTGGCTGACCATGGTGGAGCATCCCGCACAGTTCTTGGCCCAGCTTGAGGCCTGCAGCACACACCAGGCGTGGGGACTTGCGGCCAAGCCAGATGAACACGTCGGACCAACAGTCCAGGATGTACACGCAGCGAGTGTCCAGCAGGTTCTGTAGCAGTCACATCCAAGGCATCAGTTCCACTTTGGGCCGCTTCTTATGTTCCACGGAGAGCTTGTAGTTGATCTGTGGCAGGTCCAGGTAGCCCAGGCCCAGGCCCAGGCCCACCTTATACAGCTTGGGCTGGGGTGGCCAAAAGTCATCAGGCACGTGCTTGTTGATCTTGGAGGGCTCCCCACCCAGCACTTCCCAGAACTCTGGGAGCTCCTGGCCCTGTACCAGCAGCGAGAGCTCTGCCTTCCCTTTTCGCTCATTCTTTTTAATTTTCTCTGCAAAGAGCCTGGCCTTGGTAGTGCTGCTCAGCGTGGCCTGGGCCCCTCACCACACGTAGATGTCCAGCCCTCTGTCCAGCAGGAAAACAAACCTTGGGTCCAAGGAGGCCCCCTTGAGAGGCATGGGCTCCAGCTTGATGTTCTTCTTCCCATACACACGGTACATCCTGGTCACGTTTTGTTGAAGAGTGGCTTGGAGAATTCTGAGCATTACTTTACTAGTGTGTGAGATCAGTGCAATTGTGTGGTAGTTTCAGCATTCTTTGGCATTGCCTTTCTTTGGGATTAAATGAAACTGACCTTTTCCAGTCCTGTGGCCACTGCTGAGTTTTCCAAATTTGCTGGCACATTGAGTGCAGCATGTTCACAGCATTATCTTTTAGGATTTGAAATAGTCAATTGGAATTCCATCACCTTCACTAGCTTTGTTCATTGTGATATTTCCTAAGGCCCACTTGACTTCACATTCCAGGATGTCTGGCTCTAGGTGATTGATCATACCATAGTGATTATCTGGGTCATGAAGACCTTTTTCGTATAACTCTTCTGTGTATTCTTGCAACCTTTTCTTAATATCTTCTGCTTCTGTTAGGTCCATACCACTTCTGTCCTTTATTGAGCCCGTCTTTGCATGAAATATTTACTTGGTATCTCTAATTTTCTTGAAGAAATCTCTAGTCTTTCCCATTCTATTGCTTTCCTCTATTTCTTTTTACTGATCACTGGTTTACATAGTAGTAGCATTTCAAAAGTAAGAAAAGAAACATGTAAAGCCTCTTGAGACCCAGGCTTGGCATATAGTATATGGTATAAATTGTTGACCTAAACAAATGACAAAGCCATCCCAGACACCAGGGATAGAATCTTGACACCAAGAGAATCTATTTTTGAAGAAAATCAGTAAAGAATTCTATCTCTTTTGCAGTATATAACATCGATCTTTGGTATGTGGTTTATTTTTACCTTCTTTCTCTTTTAAAAGTTAGAGCATTAATTGAAGTATAACTACCAACAATGCTTATTTCCAACATTGCCATTCAATATTTCTATACATTAGAAAATGATCACCATGATGATTCTAGGTATCATCTGCCACCATACAAAGTTACTACATTTTGACAGTATTCAGTTGTCACTCAGTTGTTTCTGACTCTTTGCAACCCCATGGACTAAGCATGCCAGTCTCCCATTCCATCACCAATGCCCGGAGCTAGCTCAAACACATGTCCATCAATTTAATGATGCCGTCCAACCATCTCATCTTCTGTTGTCCCTTTCTCTTCCTGCCCTCAATCTTTCCCAGCATCACGGTCTTTTCCAATGAGTCAGTTCTTCACATCAGGTGGCCAAATTATTGGAGCTTCAGATTCAGCATCAGCCCTTCCAATGTATATTCAGAATTGATTGCCTTTAGGATTGACTGTTTTGATCTCGTTGCAGTCCAAGGGACTCTCAAGAGTCTTCTCTAACACCACAGTTAGAAAGCACTGTGATGCTTTCTTCATATTCCAACTCTCACATCTATACATGACTACTAGAAAAACCATAGCTTTGACAAGACAGACACTTGTTGGCAAAGTACTCTCTGCTTTTCAGTATCCTGTCTAGGTTGGTCATACTTTTTCTTCCAAACTATTGTCATACCTCTTCTTCTTAACAATACTGTTGGCTGTATTTACCATGGTGTACATTTCATTTCCATGACTTACTTATTTTGAAACCACAAGTTTGCTCCTCACCTGTTTCATCCACCCCCACCCCCAATCCTCTTCCTTTGACAATCACATCTCTGTTCTTTGTATCCGTGAGCCTGACTCTGTTCTGTTCTGTTTTTCCACTTGGTCTGGTCATTAGACTCCACGTATAATTGAGATCATACAGTATTTGTCTTTCTCTGTTGTCTCAGTGGTAAAGAATCTGCCTGCAATGCAGGAGACCCAGGTTTGATCCTTGGGTTGGGAAGATCCCCTGGAGGAGGGCCTGGCAACTCACTCAAGTACTCTTGCCTGGAGAAATCCACGGACAGAGAAGCCTGGAGGCTGCAGTCCACAGGGTTACAAAGAGTTGGACACAACTGAAGCAACTAAGCAGCAGCAGTTGATTTACTCCCTTAGTATAATATCCTCTAGACTTCCATGTAGTTGCAAATCATACAATTTCATCTGGTCCCAGGTTTGTTTATTGGAAGACTTTTTGATTGGGATTTTTTTCAATCTCATTAGCAATAACAGGTTGGCCCATATTTTCTATTTCTTCCTTATTTGGTCTTTAAATATTGCATATTTCTAAGAACTTATCCATCTCCTCCAGGTTTTCTAATTTGTTGGCACTTATCTGTTTATAGTATTCTCTTATGATTGCCTGTGTTTCTGTTAAATAGGTTGTAACTATGTGAGTTTGAGTGAACTCCGGGAGTTGGTGATGGACAGGGAGGCCTGGCGTGCTGCGATTCATGGGGTTGCAAAGAGTTGGACATGATTGAGCAACTGAACTGAACTGAACTTCTATTTTATTTCTAATTTTATTTATTTGGTCATTCTCTCTTTTGTTAATGAATATGGCTGAAGATTTATCTTTTTTTTTTAACTTTTCAAAGAACTAATTTTTAGTTACACTGATATCTTCTATTGTTTTTCTAATGTACCTATCACTTATTTCTACTCTGATATTTATTATTTTTACTAACTTTGATTTGTTCTTCTTTGTCTGATTTCTTTAAGTGTACTGGGAAGTTGTTTATTTGAGATTATTGTTGTTTCTTGAGTTTAACTTTATAGACTTAACTCTTACAAATGACTGCTTTTGCAGTGTTCTGTAGAATTTAGAGTTTTGTTTCTTTTTGAATTAGTTTTCCAATTTTTAAACTTTTCTCTTTGAAGTTTTTAGTAATCATTCGTTGGTTGTTGTTCAGTTGCTAAGTCATGTCCTACTTTTTGTGATCCCATGAACTATAACCATCAGGCTTCATTGTCCTTCACTATAACCTAGAATTTGCTCAGACTCGTGTACATGGAGTCAATGATGCCATCCAACCATCTTATCCTCTGTCACCCCATTCTCCTCTTGTCCACAATCTTTCCCCAAATCAGGGTCTTTTCCAGGGTGTCAGCTCTTTGCATCAGGTGGTCAAGGTTTTGGAACTTCAGTCTCAGCATCTGTCCTTCCAATGATTGAATAGTCAGGGCTGATTTCTTTTAGGATTTACTGATTCTATGACCTTGCTGTCCAAGGGACTCTCAAGAGTCTTCTCCAGTACTACAATTCAAAGGCATCAATTATTTGGCACTCAGCCTTTTTTATGGTGCAACTCCTCACATCCCTACATGACTACTGGAAAAATCACAGCTTTGACTCTACCCTCAAAGTGATGTCTCTGCTCTTTAACACGCTGTCTAGTTTTGTCATAGATTTTCTTCTGAGGAGTGAGTGTCTTTTAATTTCATGGCTACAGTCACCATCCACAGTGATTCTGGAGCCCAAGAAAATAAAATCTGTCACTGTTTCCACTTTTTACCCATATATTTGCCATGACATGGTGGAACCAGATGCCATGAACTTCATTTTTTGAATGTTGAATTTTAAGCCAGCCTCTTCATTTTCCTCTTTCACCTTCATCAGGAATTTTTTAGTTAATCTTCACTTTCTGCCATTAAAGTGGTATCATATGTATATTTGAGGTTGTTGATATTTTTTTCGGCAATCTTGATTCCAGTTGTGAGTCTAGGGCTTCTCAGGTTGCTCAGCAGTAAAGAATCTGCCTGGCAATGCAAAAGCCTCAGAAGACACAGGTTAGATCCCTGGGTTGAGAAGATCCCCTGGAGGAGGAAATGGCAACTCATGCCAGAATTCTTTCTGGGATAAGCTCATGGACACAGGAGTGTCTTGAGGGTTACAGTATATGGGGCTGCAAAGAGTTGGACAGAACCGAGCATGCACACATTATATATGTGTGTATATATATTTATTCTGTTAGATTGATGTCTTTATTATTTTGTAATGCCTTTGTCTATCACTGTTTTTGTTTTAAAGTTGATTTTGTCTGATAAAAGTATTGTCACCCCACATTCTTTCCAGTTACATTTAATACATTTTTTCCACCCCTTAATTTTCAGTATGTGTGTGTCTTTAGATCTGGAATATCTTCTAGGCAGTACGTGTGTGTATGTACTAAGTCAATTCAGTTGTGTCTCATGCTTTGCAACCCTATCAACTGTAGCCCTCCAGGCTCCTCTGCCCATGGGATTTTCCAGACAAGAATACTGGAGTGAATTCCCATGCCCTCCTATAGAGGATCTTCCTGACCCAGGGATTGAACCCGCATCTCTTATGTCTTCTGCATTGGCAGTGGTTCTTTACCACCAGTGCCACCTGGGAAGCCCAGTTAGTACATACATGGATCTTATTTTCTTATTCATTTAGTCACTCTATATTTTTCGATTTGTTAATATATTTCATTTATATTTAAAATAAATATTCTTGTGTATTTCTTAATGCCATTTTGTTAATTTTTTTTGTAATTCTTTTAAAAATCCCTTTTTGTTGTCTTCTCTTGTGATTTTTTGACTATCTTTAGTGATGTGTTTGTATTCTTCTCTCTTCTCTTTTTGTGACTACCGTGACATTCAAATATAGCTCTCTCTCTCTCTCTATATATATATATGCTAGGTGTCAATTTATCTGTATCGTCATATCTCCTATTTATCTCACGGTTTCTTCTTTTTATATTCAGTTTCTTCAGTTGTGGAAGGTCTCCAGATGACGCTAATCAATAGTTGCTGTGAAAATAGTTATAATCTAGGTGTGCTCCAGGGAGGAGGTGAGCTCAGTGTTCTACTCTGTCATCTGGGCCACTTCCTGCCCACACTTACAAGAAAATATCACTGATTAAAGAGCTTTTATTTATTTATTTTTTGTTGGTGTTCAGTGCTGGAAATTTCCCTGTAAGTGCTGCTTTACTATTTCCCACTTATTAATATGTTGTGTTTTATTTTCACTTTCTTAAAAATGATTTCTATATGTACTTTAAAATTTTGCTAATAAGGTATTTAGAAGTGTTTTAAATATTCTTTCAAATATTTGGGAATTTTTCATAGATCTATTTTCTACTACTGGTTTCTAATGTAATTATCAACACACGGGGTCATAAAATATACTTCCCATAGCTTGAATTATTTTAAAATTATTGAGTGTTTTTATGGCCCCAAATATGGTCTATTGGAATCAGGTTTTTCTCACTGATAGTTGCTCTGTAAACAGTTGTAATTTTGGGGTGCAAAGATGGGCTCGATAAAGGACAGAAATGGTATGGACCTAACAAAAGCAGAAGATATTAAGAAGAGGTGGCAAGAATACACAGAAGAACTGTACAAAAATGATCTTCATGACCCAGATAATCACGATGGTGTGATCATTCATCTAGAGCCAGATATTCTGTAATGTGAACTCACGTGGGCCTTAGAAAGCATCACTATGAACAAAGCTAGTGGAGGTGATGGAATTCCAGTTGAGCTATTTCAAATCCTGAAAGATGATGCTGTGAAAGTGCTGCACTCAATATGCCAGCAAATTTGGAAAACTCAGCAGTGGTCACAGGACTGGAAAAGGTCATTTTTCATTCCAGTCCCAAAGAAAGGCAATGCCAAACAATGCTCAAAGTACTGCACAATTGCACTCATCTCACATGCTAGTAAAGTAATGCTCAAAATTCTCCAAGCCAGGCTTCAGCAATATGTGAACCATGAACTTCCTGATGTTCAAGCTGGATTTAGAAAAGGCAGAAGAACCAGAGACCAAATTGCCAACATCCAATGGATCATGGAAAAAGCAAGAGAATTCCAGAAAAACATCTATTTCTGCTTTATTGACTATGCCAAAGCCTTTGACTGTGTGGATCACAATAAACTGTAGAAAATTCTGAAAAGCATGGGAATACTAGACCACCTGACCTGCCTGTGAGAAATCTATATGCACATCAAGAAGCAACAGTTAGAACTGAGCATGGAACACAAACTGGTTCCAAATAGGAAAAGGAGTACGTCAAGGCTGTATATTGTCACCCTGCTTATTTAACATATATGCAGATTGCATCATGAGAAACGCTGGGCTGGAAGAAGCACAAGCTGGAATCAGGATTGCCAGGAGAAATATCCATAACCTCAGATATGCAGATGACACCACCCTTATGGCAGAAAGTGAAGAGGAACTAAAAGCCTCTTGATGAAAGTGAAAGTGGAGAGTGAAAAAGTTGGCTTAAAGCTCAACATTCAGAAAACGAAGATCATGGTATCTGGTCCCATCACTTTATGGGAAATAGATGGGGAAACAGTGGAAACAGTGTCAGACTTTATTTTTTTGGGCTCGAAAATCACTGCAGATGGTGACTGCAGCCATGAAATTAAAAGACGCTTACTCCTTGGAAGGAAAGTTGTGACCAACCTAGATAGCATACTCAAAAGCAGAGACGTTACTTTGCCAACAAAGGTCTATCTACGGAGAAGGTGATGGCACCCCACTCCAGTACTCTTGCCTAGAAAATTCCATGGATGGAGGAGCCTGGTAGGCTGCAGTCCATGGCATCACTGAGAGTCGGACATGACTGAGTGACTTCACTTTCATTTTTCACTTTCATGCATTGGAGAAGGAAATGACAATTCACTCCAGTGCTCTTGCTTGGAGAATCCCAGGGGTGGCGGAGCCTGGTGGGCTGCTGCCTATGGAGTCACACAGAGTCGGACACGACTGAAGTGACTTAGCAGCAGCAGCAGCAGTCAAGGTTATGGTTTTTCCAGTGGTCATGTATGGATGTGAGAGTTGGACTGTGAAGAAAGCTGAGCTCTGAAGAATTGATGCTTTTGAATTTGGTGTTGGAGAAGATCTTGAGAGTCCCTTGGACTGCAAGGAGATCCAAACAGTCCATCCTAAAGGAGATCAGTCCTGGGTGTTCATTGGAAGGAATGATGCTGAAGCTGAAACTCCAATACTTTGGCCACCTCATGCGAAGAGTTGACTCATTGGAAAAGACTCTGATGCTGGGAGGGATTGGGGGCAAGAGGAGAAGGGGACGATAGAGGTTGACGTGGCTGGATGGCATCACTGACTCGATGGATGTGAGTCTGAGTGAACTCTGGGAGTTGGTGATGGACAGGGAGGCCTGGCATGCTGCAATTCATGGGGTCGCAGAGTGGGACATGAGTGAACGACTGAAGTGAACTGATGGGAGGAGGTGTTCTGCATTAAATAATTAGGAAGTGAAAGACTGAATTTCAAAATGAGATTCTAACTTGAATTCCATTGGCCCCTAAGTCACAGACTGATGTTCTATCATTCTAATCAATAAAATTTCATAAGCTTCCTAGGAATTGCTGGTTTAATATACTGTTTCTTTCTTTCAATAGAAAATCATTATATCATTTACCAACTTTTTCTCATCTTATCAGACTTTCTCCTAGTGGACATGGAAGTTGGAAATCACACCCTCCTGAATGAATTCATCTTACTGGGCCTCTCCACAGACCCCCAGTGGAAACTGACCCTATTTGGAATATTTCTGATGCTTTATTTGATCACCTTGTCAGGTAACATGTCCTTAGTTATCTTAATCCATATTGATTCTTGCCTGCACACACCTATGTATTTTTTCATTGGCAATCTGTCTTTCTTGGATTTCTGGTACACCTCTGTGTACACCCCCAAAATCCTGGCGACTTGTGTCTCAGAGGATAAGCACATGTCACTGGCTGGATGTGGAGCCCAGTTTTTCTTTTCCTGTGCTGTAACCTACACTGAGTGCTATCTCCTAGCAGCCATGGCCTGTGACCGCCACATGGCGATCTGTAACCCGCTACTTTATTCAAGTTCTATGTCTCATTCTCTCTGTACCAGACTTGTTGCTGGCTCCTACATAGGAGGGTTCTTGAATGCCATAGCCCATACTTCCAACACTTTTCGCTTGAGTTTCTGTGGCAAAAATATTATTGACCACTATTTCTGTGATGTACCACCACTGGTGAAGATGTCATGTACAGACACCAAGGTTTATGAGCAGGTCCTCCTGGGTCTCGTGGGTTTCACAGTCCTCTCGAGCATTCTTGTCATCATCATTTCCTATTTCCACATCCTTCTCGCTATTCTGAGGATCCGCACAGCCTCAGGAAGGTGCAAGGCCTTCTCCACCTGTGCCTCACACCTGGTCTCAGTCATGCTCTTCTATGGATCGTTGCTCTTCATATACTCAAGGCCAAGTTCCACCTACTCCCTGGGGAAGGACAAAGTGGCATCTCTGTTTTACACTGTGGTCAATCCATTGCTCAATCCTCTCATCTATAGCCTGAGAAACAAAGATGTTAAAGCAGCCTTCTGGAAAGCAACACAGACTTTAAGACCTCAAAGATGAAGGTGATCTTTTTGCAGGATGCTGTCATTGCATTTTCCAAATTACTGTCTTATAAACATGCTTGTGCACATTGTCATATTTCAAGTAAATACAACACATTTTGCTTAAAAGATGAATCATTGATTGAACCATTTTCTGTTGATTATTCTTTTGTTGTGATTAAACTTTTAAAACTAACATTGAGTTGTTTGATGCTCTACAATATTGCATTTTGCTACTTTGCAGTACTCGATTTTCATAAAAACTCATCCTCTTTGATTTTGTGGGAGCTCTTTGAAAAAGAAAGTGGATTTGGATGGCTTTCAAATACATAGTTTGAGTTTGAATCTTGGTGAGCAAACTTTATTGATTGAGAAGTAGATTTAAAATTGTGAAAAAGCTGGAAACAAAATTTGACAAATATTTGTTTTTATTAAGGCATTCTTCCAAACTTCCTCATAAAACTCTAATTGTGTATATTGATTATTTCTTTGTCATCCTTGTGCCTTCAACTTTGATGAAATATTAAGCAAAGTGTTTGAATTGTTTAGATTATGAAGAAAGCAGTTTTCTAAATATAAAGAAACATATGTTATTAGGATTTCATAACACCTTAAGTGTGATCTCTTCCAGATAGAATGAGTAGTCTGCCATGCCATCCATCTGATGATGAACTGCATATTCCCCATGAAGGAAAATAACAACATAAAATAGGACAAATAGAAACAAAAAGACAAAACAAACAAACAAACAAAAAACTCCAAAGCCCCAGCGAATTAAAGCTCTGCTGTATTCTAGATTCAGTGTTTGTTTCCACCCTCACAGAAAATGATGGGATTTTTAATTACCTAGGACCTTACAGGTCAATATTTAGTACAAGGCAGGTTTAGTTGTTTTTCTTCCTGTGATTTGCTTGCAAAATATAGCTCTTTTTGAAAACTGATTCTGCATTTTACGCTTAACATTTTAAAAAGTTCACTGTAAGCAATAATAACCTCCATTGCTTTTGGAAGAGTACCAATCCTTTTGCTGTCATCACTATTCATAACAAAGGTAATGAACAGGAACTCTGCAGATACTCTTGTTGTTCATAACCTGATATTATATATTTGACTCTCAAAAATACTTTCATGCCTATAAAAAGTTTATAGAAACTGTACACTATAAAACTGAAGATAATGTTTCCAAACATACTAATTCATTTGTTGTAGATGATCCTTCAAGATATGTTTTAATTTCCACACATTTGCATAAATGATAGCTAGGCAAGGGCAAAACAATGAATCTATGATTCTAATCTGGAATTATAAGCTTCTGACACAGGTGATTAAGTTAAAAAATTATCCTGTTATCCCCCCCATTTTTGTAATTTGTATTAGACAGTTTACATTTTACCTTTAAAAAGAGGCTAAATTCAATTCTGGTTTTCTCATATATGGCATATATGGCAAAACCAATACAATATTGTAAAGTTAAATAAAAAAAAAAAAAAAGAGGCTAAATTCAAATCAGGCTACCATCCCCAAATGTGAATTTGCATGGCAAGGGAAAGCTAAGCGCTTAGTAGTATCCACCTCTGGTTATTACTCTAAAAGTGAGCACATCCTGGTGTTGGTTCTGTCTGTGTTTGACTTGTCTACCTCCTGCCAAGTCTATTCAGCAAGTAGCTTTTGAAATACTTTGAACATAATATGTATAGATTCTATATTTATGGACTATATATGATATCATTGGCTAGTGGGAAATGTATGAATCAGCTAGAGATTAGATGGAGAAGAGGGAAGAAAACCAGAAGAAAGCAGAGGAACTCATTTCTTATGAAAAAAAGTTAAAATCATTCACTGATAAACATTGAAAGGAAGATATTTTAGAACAACATTTAAAATTTTCAGGTCAACTTTACTTAATTTTTAACAACTTTAATAATATTTTCTTTTTACTTTTTGACCACCTGAAATGACTAATTTAAAAAGTGCTCTTTACAACAACACTGCAAATTACAGAATGTTGGTTACATTTGACAAATGAGTAGTTTGCACATCAGAAGATACAATTTTTTTTGTTGAAAGAGTATAGCTATTGTCATAATGGGCACATTTATAAAATACAGTTAAATAAAAATTTCAGAACCAATAGTTGAGGCCAATTCATTATTTGTACTAGATCCGATATTTCTGATTTTTCTTTTTATCTGTGTTTATTATCTAACACTTCATTGCCTCCTCTTTCCATCAAAAAATTCTTCACAATCCTTACTCTTTCATTACCACAGAAGCATTGTATCAGACAAGAAGAATTTGGGATATATTTCACAAATGTCAAGAATCCATTTAATGATTTCTTCACAATCCCTTAATGCTCATCAAGTAAGTGGAAAATGGGTCTATCCCAAGGAGATAGTAAAATTTAATCATTTGGAATTTCAGAAGTGATATATACTCTTGTATTAAATTTTGATATCATTTTTTAAAAGTTATATTAAGTTGAATTTATTAAGTTGTAGAATAGATTATAGCTGAATTATTAAACAAAACAAACTAAAGCAAAGAAAAAGACATTTTCATTGAATTTCTTTGAGCAAAGAAACAGGTGTGTGTGTGTGTGTGTGTGTGTGTGTGTGTGTGTGTGTGTGTGTGTTTTAAATATTCCTTTCCAAACTTCCTCTGAAGCAGTTTGTTTTCACTGAGCAATGTTTCAAGAAATTTATGTCAGTTTAGACTTCAGATTATGTGAACCTGGAGAGTTTTTTCAGAGCATCTTTAACATCTTTATTCCTCAGACTGTAGATCATGGGGTTCAACATGGGGAACACCACGGTGTAAAATGTAGACACCATCTTGTCCCTGTCAAGGGAATAGCTGGAACTTGGACGGGAGTAGATGTAGAGAATGGAGCCATAGTACAAGGTGACAGAGATCAGGTGGGAGGAGCAGGTGGAGAAGGCTTTGAGGCGGCCCTGGGTGGAGCGAATTCGCAAGATGGCAGCAATGATGAAGGCGTAGGAAGCGAGGATGAGCACAGTGGGGGTGATGACGTTGGAGGCCAGGAGGAAGTACAGCACATCCTGGTACGTCTCTTTCACATCACAAGCCAATTTCACGAGAGGGGGAACATCACAGAAAAAGTCATCAATAATGTTACCACCACAAAAATTCAATGTGAATGTGTTGCTGGTGAGTATTATTGCATTGACAAAACCCCCAGTATAGGAATATATAACCAAACAGATACAGAGTCTCCTCGGCATGACCTGAGCATAGAGCAGGGGACTGGAAATGGCCGCATAGCGGTCATAAGCCATGGCAGCCAGCAGGTAGCACTCGCTGTAGGCCAGCCCCGCCGAGAAGAAGAACTGGACTGCACAGCCAGTGAAGGAGATGCTTTTGTCTTCAGAAATGCAGGTCACTAGGATCTTTGGGGTGTACACAGAGGAGTACCAGAGATCCAGAAAAGACAGATTCCCAATGAGAAAATACATGGGTGTGTGCAGTCGAGAGTCATTACAGATCAACACTATGAGGGTGGTATTTCCCACCAGGGTCATGGAGTACACACCAAGGAACACCACAAACAGGACCAGCTGCATCTTGGGGTCTGTTGTGAATCCCATAAGGATGAACTCAGTCACTGTATGATTGTTTTTCTCCATGGTTTAAAGAGACCTCACCTACAAATGAAGGAATTAAGAGTTTAATTACCTCAACCCATACCAAAGGAGGGCATTCTCTTATACAAATCTACGAAATATGGTCAAGACTATGGTTATTAAAGTAAGGAAGAGCTGAACAGGAATCTTGGCGTATTTGGGAAAATGAGGGAAGTTTTCTGAGCCTCAACATATTTATTTCAACAAAGTGACTTGAATACTAAAAAGCCTTAATGCTGTTTGGGGCTTATTTATAAGGAAAATATTTCTTGAGTCCTTGGGGCTGTCTGGGCATTAGGATATAGTAGTGAAGCTAACGGCACTGACCGTTATTCTGTGGAGGCTTTATTTAGAAAGGAGAGATACATAGGTAATGCAGGGATAAAAAATCCGCCTGCCAATGACGGAGCTGCTGGAGATGCAGATTTGATCCGAGTCAGAAAGATACCCTGGAGGAGGAAATGCTAACTCACTCCAGTATTCTTGCTTGAGAATTCCCATGGACAGAGGGGCCTGGTGGACTACAGTGCATGGGATCACAGAGAGTCAGACAGGACTTAGTGACTGAACATGTACACACTGTGCAAGGAAACAAGTAAGACATTTTTTCATTTAATGATAGATGATGTTAAAAAGAAAAAAGTGAATGATTTTGTGAAGAGGAACTGGGAAAGGAGCTAATTTAATTTTTGCCCTGATAGAAAAAAAAAAATCTGTTTTATATTTCCCAGCTACAAATGAACAAGCTGTTCAAAGCTCATGAGGCATGGTAAAGTCCCCATGTTTAGGAAGTAGTGACATATGAAGGGTGGTAGGTATTGCCACCCCCAAATATGCCACTTTGACAGAAGGATTATTTCATTAGCATTTAAAAAACAGCAGAATCCTAAAGGACACTCTTATATCCCCTTCTCTTACTGAAAGCAGGAGATAAAACTCATGTGATAACTGTATTCTCAATACCTGTGTTGTGCGCTCAGTTATGTCTGACTCTTTATGACCCCATGGGCTGTAGCCCACGTCTCCCCTGTCTATGGGATTCTCCAGACAAGAATACTGGAGCTGGTTGCCATTTCCTACTCCAGAAGATCTTCCTGACCCAGGGACAGAACTCATGTCTCTTGCATCTCCTGCATTGACAGGCAGATGCTTCACCACTAACGCCACCTGGGAAGTCCAATACCCCAACAGAAAAGAAATATTCCTATGATCATTATTATACACAGGAATTTGAGATCAAAAGAATTCTATGGAAAGAGACCTTATTAAAATAATTTTTCCTTTATTATCCATGTTGTAACATATTTAATTATTTTATTTTACATTGTTTTTTTTTCACATTCCTTGTCAGTTTTTGGTAACATTGATTGCTCTTTTTTATCTCTAATAATGAGAAATGCTACTTTCTCTTGTGAACTCTGAGCAGTTTCAGAAACTTCAATAGGAAGATGGAGAGATGTTTGAAAAGAGGCCCTCTTACTAGCACATATATGTCTTAGAATGTAAACGACCTTAGGATTGGTTAGAGGAATAAGTAAAATTTTCCATCTAATTCTAATATCTCAGTTAGATAACTTACCTAAAATTCTCAGCCACATCACCATCTCAACAGAGTTCAAATCTGAGTGTTTCAGATCCTCTATACTAGTTTCTGAATCCCCAGGATGATAGGCGGATCATCCCCTTAGGTTTTCATGGTCATGGGAAATGACTAACAAGACAATTAAATAAAATTGTGTGTTGACGAATTGGGCATTATTCAGTGATGAAAAAATTTTTTTAAGACTACAATTCTCAGCTGAAATGGAATCAATCAGAATTTTCATTCTCATTCTTTCCAGTTGTGTAGAAGCCAAAATAAACATGTGTGACATTTATTAAGTGTACTATATATTCATATATGATATCTTTATTATCTGTTGACTACCTTTCCTTTGTTCTTCCCAATCCATTCTCTATACTTTTAAGCTCATCTTCTTTCCAGGATGCTCAGCTCCATAAACTGTATCCATGGGTTCCTTTGCTCTCTGTTTACTTAATTGGTTTAGCCAGTGGCTATAAATAGCAGGACAGGAAGTGAGGTCAGAGTGGTTTTCTCTTTCCTGTTTCTTGCAAAGATGCCACAGCTAGCTTCATCCCTGGACCTAGACCATGGAACCTGCCAGGTGACCCATTTCCCAGCACTCCCTTCAACTCATAAGCTGATCTTTGTCTTGCTCCTTCAGGTAAATAGGCTCTCAGAAGTTATCAGTTCTAAAGTTATTAAAGTTATTTGGTATGCAATAGAAATCATGTGTAGTGTGGTAAGTTGACATTTGCTGAAAATTAAACCTGGAGTGTTCAACCAAAAAGAAAAAAAAAAGAACCCAAGAAGCCAGAAAGCCATATCTTACTGTGTAACTCTGAGAGACAAGATGGAAGCAATTTTCCAATATGTCACAAACTCTAGATCTTAACCAAGTATTCTGTTTTTCACACATTCATGGCAGTGTCTCATGGATCAGGGGATTCTAATGGAATGAAGTAGATGGGAAAATAACCACAGTAATATTTCATTTTTACTTGGATTAAAAATCAGCACAAAATGTTCCAGTAGGCAAATACATATAATTCTCTGATCTAAGCTAGTTTACAGCCATTGAAACCTTAGACTTATGGAAAAGCATGGAGCCTTTGATAAAGGATCTTGAAATTTAGCCAATATATGTTCTATACATATTCCTTCAAGCCTTCTTGTAGATGGCCAGAAACCACTTATGAGAATAATCCTACCCTGGGAAAAGGTAAGTACCCAGCTCTTCTGTGGGTTATTGGATTCTGACTCTGAGTTAACACACCTTAAGTGACAGAAAAACACCCAAGGTACACTCTTGCCAGTGGGTCTAATGAAATAATTTAAATATAGCTTTGATCTGCTTTCTTCTTCCATTGGGTCTGAGACTAGATACACAGGTGATCATTATTTACCCATACTCAGAGATCATACTGGGTATCAGTTCAGTTCAGTTCAGTCGCTCAGTCGTGTCCAACTCTTTGCGACCCCGTGAATTGCAGCACCCCAAGCCTCCCTGTCCATCACCAACTCCTGGACGTACAGAATAAAACAGAATCCTAATTTTAGTTTCCTGTCCCTGATCTCTGGACACAGTGTTATAATTATTGGAATTTTCAAATGGATGTCTGTGAAGTTATTCTTCCAATACATTCTCTGCTCAGACAGTAAACAAAAAGCCATATTGCATCACTGGGGAGAAGTGCAAAGTTTAGTGTTTTTATAAAGACTTGAAAGATGCAGTGGTTAAGATCCCAATTTATTACCGTTAACTCCTCTTTTTGTCTGAGGGGAAAAGAATTGAAAATCTTCTAAGTGGAGATCATGAATGAACGTTTACAGAAAGAGAAGTTGAAGAAAGGATGCAGGACAAATAACATTTGTTTTGAGAAGTAAAATTGAGGAAATCAGTTTGGAATAAAAATAGATTTATACACTGATGTATAGACCAGACTTTTGGACTCTGGGACCAGGAGAGGGTGAGATGATTGGGGAGAATAGCATTGAAATATGTATAATATTATATCTGAAATGTATTAATTGTTCAAACTAAACACTATCATGTTACAATTTGTTCATACTAGATGTTTGTAATGTTTCTGATAATCAATAAAAGAGATTCTTGATCAAAAAAAAAAAAAAAAAAAAATAAAAATAGATTTATATAACTCTTGAAACAGTACAATTGAAGAGCATCACACTAGCATTCAGTGGTTGTAGCCTTTGAGGAATACCCAATGCATTGAGAGGTCATTAAATTTGCTAGAGAGGCTGAGAGATTGTCACATTTCATTGAATCTTCAAAGTCATAGACTAATCAGAAACTGAAACTCCAATACTTTGGCCACCTGATGCTAAGAACTGACTCAATTGAAAAGACTCTGATCTGGGAAAGATTGAAGGTGGGAGGAGAAGGGGATAACAGAGGATAAGATGATTGGATGGCATCACTGACTCAATGGACATGAGTTTGAGTAAACTCTGGGAGTTGGTGATGGACAGGGAGGCCTGGCATATTGCAGTCCATGGGGTGACAGAGTCAGACATGAATGAGTGACTGAACTGAATCAGAAGATATCCTAAACCCTTTATGCTCACACATATGCACAGAACTCTAGCCACACATACATAACTGGAGGCTCCACGAATGAGGTGGATGAAGTGACTTTCCTTCTGAGTATTAGTCAGCCTCCTTCCCCCCACACCAGACTTCATGTTCACAGGGCCCTTGTACAAAGTGGCCATAGCAGTTGAAATGAGCTCAACATGACCATCTTCTCACGAAGGCTAATTTGGTTAATCTTGTTGCGAGTTGTCAAAACGCATAGAGGGGCCTGGCAGATGGTTATGGCCATAAAGCCACAAAGAGTCGGACATGACTGAAGTGAGTTGGCATGCATGCATGAGGTGTCAAAAAAAAAAAAAAAAAATCTGGTAAACCACTGGGTAACAGGATGGTTAGATCAGACAGCTTCCTACTAATTCAGAGTTGCAAAGGTAATTACTTTCCTCTCATGAGTTATCACATACTGGGGGAATTATTTGCTTTATATTTCTTACTGGCTTTTTCTTGTCAGCACCTATCAGTTCAGTTCAGTTCAGTCGCTCAGTCATGTCCGACTCTTTGCAACCCCATGAATCGCAGCATGCCACCATGAGAAATGTTTAATTGCTTTTCATATCACTTATGGACTACGCAAATCAAATCACATGATCTGCTCTGATATCAGTCTAATGGAGTCCCCTCTGTTTCCCAGAGTCCCGAGACCCAAATGAGAAAGTCTATGTTCAAGGAGGCTGTGTCTACCATGTACTATTCCTCCTTTGCACACTGAGTAACTTCCACCATAGTGCCAGGGTCAGTGCACTCTGAGGGGGATGACAACTAATGGGGATCTAAGCTGGGAGATTCCAGCATCATTTAAAGCAAAATGTAATTGGATATTTTGAAAAGTCTTAGATGAATATTGTACATTTTAGATGGTTTTCACACAACAGTTCTTAAAAGCTGATGTGCACTGGGATGAACCAGAGGGATGGTATAGGGAGGGAGGAGGGAGGAGGGTTCAGGATGGGGAACACATGTATACCTGTGGCAGATTCATTTTGATATATGGAAAAACCCATCAGATCAGATCAAATCAGTCACTCAGTCGTGTCCGACTCTTTGCAACCCCATGAATTGCAGCACGCCAGGCCTCCCTGTCCATCACCAGCTCCCGGAGGTCACTCAGACTCACATTCATCAAGTCAGTGATGCCATCCAGCCATCTCATCCTCTGTCGTCCCCTTCTCCTCCTGCCCCCAATCCCTCCTAGCATCAGAGTCTTCTCCAATGAGTCAACTCTTCGCATGAGGTGGCCAAAATACTGGAGTTTCAGCTTTAGTATCATTCCTTCCAAAGAAATCCCAGGGCTGATCTCCTTCAGAATGGACCGGTTGGATCTCCTTGCAGTCCAAGGCACTCTCAAGAGTCTTCTCCAACACCACAGTTCAAAAACATCAATTCTTTGGTGCTCAGCCTTCTTCACAGTCCAACTCTCACATCCATACATGACCACAGGAAAGACCATAGCCTTGACTAGGAGAACCTTTGTTGGCAAAGTAACGTCTCTGCTTTTGAATATGCTATCTAGGTTGGTCATAACTTTCCTTCCAAGGAGTAAGCGTCTTTTAATTTCATGGCTGCAGTCACCATCTGCAGTGATTTTGGAGTCCAGAAAAAGAAAGTCTGACACTGTTTCCACTGTTTCCCCATCTATTTCCCATGTAGTGATGGGACCAGATGCCATGATCTTCGTTTACTGAATGTTGAGCTTTAAGCCAACCTTTTCATTCTCCACTTTCACTTTCATCAAGAGGCTTTTTAGTTCCTCTTCACTTTCTGCCGTAAGGGTGGTGTCATCCGCATATCTGAGGTTATTGATATTTCTCCCAGCAATCTTGATTCCAACTTGTGTTTCTTCCAGTCCAGCATTTCTCATGATGTACTCTGCATATAAATTAAATAAACATGGTGACAATATACAGCCTTGACGTACTCCTTTTCCTATTTGGAACCAGTCTGTTGTTCCATGACCAGTTCTAACTGTTGCTTCCTGACCTGCATACAGATTTCTTAAGAGGCAGATCAGGTGGTCTGGTATTCCCATCTCTCTCAGAATTTTCCACAGTTTATTGTGATCTACACAGTCAAAGGCTTTGGCATAGTCAATAAAGCAGAAATAGATGTTTTTCTGGAACTCTCTTGCTTTTTCCATGATCCAGCGGATGTTGGCAATTTGATCTCTGGTTCCTCTGCCTTTTCTAAAACCAGCTTGAACATCAGGAAGTTCACGGTTCACATATTGCTGAAGCCTGGCCTGGAGAATTTTGAGCATTACTTTACTAGCATGTGAGATGAGTGCAATTGTGCAGTAGTTTGAGCACTCTTTGGCATTGCCTTTCTTTGGGATTGGGATGAAAACTGACCTTTTCCAATCTTGTGGCCACTGCTGAGTTTTCCAAATTTGCTGGCATATTGAGTGCAGCACTTTCACAGCATCATCATTCAGGATTTGGAATAGCTCCATTGGAATTCCATCACCTCCACTAGCTTTGTTCGTAGTGATGCTTTCTAAGGCCCACTTGACTACAATATTGTAAAATTAAATTTAAAAAAATATTTAAAAAATAAATAAAACATCCTACACACACACACACACACAAGCTGGAACACAGTAGGCAAAAAATGTGGAAGTAACAAATGGAACTGCCAGCATATTTCAGGCTTAGCTTTGTCTAATCTACAATTGTATCTTTTTTCCCAGTAAAATGTTGAAAGAATAAGATTTCAAGGGTTCACCCCTGGGGCTTTTAAAAATACCTATACCTGAGTCCTATCTGCAGAGATTTTGATTCAGGATATGGCCTGGGAATTGATATTAAAATCAAACAAGTGATGACAACCAACTATAGTGCATTCAGGAGTTGAGAATCATGAGATTAAGTTGTATTATTATGTGGAGACATTATTTGACTCAGCTGGATCCTTTGCACATTGAAAGTACTTAATTAATACTCCTCATGCGAAAAGTTGACTCTTTGGAGAAGACTCTGATGCTGGGAGGGATTGAGGGCAGGAGGAGAAGGGGACGACAGAGGATGAGATGGCTGGATGGCATCACTGACTTGATGGGTGTGAGTCTGGGTGACCTCCGGGAGCTGGTGATGGACAGGGAGGCCTGGCGTGCTGCAGTTCATGGGGTCGCGAAGAGTCGGACACGACTGAGCGACTGATCTGATCTGATCTGAATTAATATTAACTTTCTAGTTTGCTCTTTCTTCCTCTTTCCTTCCCTCCTTCTCCCTCCCTTCCTTCCTTCTTTTCTTCCCTTTAGATTCATAACAAGGAAGCGATGTAGTGGTCTGAATATTTTAATGTTCATTTTGAAAATGAATAAACTTAGGAAAGTGAGATGATACACTTGAGCTTACAAAACTAGTAAGTTTCCATGCTGCCCTTACTCTTTCCTTATAAACAGTTTGCGTTTATCAGCTATGCAATTGTGGATGATTCCAGAGTTTAGTATGATCAGGGAAAAGAGAATCAAGGGTTCAAATATTCTATGTGGACAACTGAGAGTATACTAGGGTATGCTGCTGCTACTGCTGCTGCTAAGTCGCTTCAGTCGTTTCCGACTCTGTGCGACCCCATAAACAGCAGCCCACCAGGCTCCCCCATCCCTGGGATTCTCCAGGCAAGAACACTGGAGTGGGTTGCCATTTCCTTCTCCAATGCATGAAAGTGAAAAGAGAAAGTGAAGTCGCTCAGTCATGTCCGACTCTTCACGACCCCATGGACTGCAGCCTATCAGGCTCATCCATCCATGAGATTTTCTAGGCAAGAGTACTGGAGTGGGGTGCCTAGGACATGATTCTGTGCACGGTCTTTGATGCCTACACTTTAGAGTTTGCTGTTTTTGTGTTGAATGCATCTACTTTTATGATTGCCAGTATTAGGCAACACGGAAGGTTGAGAACACCCTGGTCACTTGGAAGGCATCATGTTGATGTATGACAAAACCAATACAATATTGTAAAGTAATTAGCCTCCAATTAAAATAAATAAATTTATTTTAAGAAATAACCTGGTAATGGTTCAAATGTAGGAGATGGAAAAGAAGGGAGCAACCAATACACACAGCAACCAGGACTCCCTCAGAACAAACCATTAATTAAATTTTAATCACTGGTCTTGGGACATCATCCCTCAAGAATCTAAAATTCAGCCTAAGGTACTGAGATGATAAAACTCAAATAACTTAGGGATTTCACTGTGCATGCATCCATTATCTTTATTTCTAATCTATAAAAAGATTCAGTTGGATTATAGCAGTGTCTCATTTGTGGTTATCATAGAATAGGCTTTATTTTATTTTCATGGAATTGTAGTTGTTACACATGGATATCATGTCTTTTTTTTTTTTTTACATGAATATGTGGTGAGGACAGATATGAAGACTATTTTTACACAACACTTAACAGCTTTAGGTATTTTATCTGTGATGTTTCTGATTTAAATTGTTTATTGAGATATTAAAATAATATTTGTAAAATAAGGCAATAAATTATTTAACTAAAGGGCATTTTGGACTTAGGTAAACTCAAGTATGAATTTATGGCTTTGCTAAATATTCTAACTTTAAGACAGTTGTATACTCTCTGACCATCAATTTTCTCATATTTAAAATGGACATAAGTTCTATTGGAGTTCTTGTGAAGGTATGATTTACTATCAGCAAAGTACTTAAACAGTTTATCATGTATTAGAAAATTATAATAGGTAGCATTTAATGTCACTTTTTTAAGTGATTTTTTTTTCCTTTTCCATATAGAAATATTTTTTTTCTAGGGGTTGGGTTCAGGTGGAAAAGCGACTTAATTCCCTCAGTGTGTGTGTGTGTGTATGTGTGTGTGTGTGTGTGCGCGTGCACGCGCATGCGTGTGTGTGCTCAATTGTTCAGTTATGTCTGACTCTTGGTGACCCAGCAATTGTAGCCCTCCAGGCTGCTTTGTCCATGGAATTCACCAGGTAAGAATACTGGAGTGGGTAGCCATTCCCTTCTTTCTATTCTTAAAAGACTTAGTTTATCTCTCATGTGGTGTAGAGATTAGAAGTGCTCATAATTCCTGTCTTGGGTGCTTAACAAAGATCCCCTAGTGAGGATCACATATATACATAGATAAAATAATTAGAGTCAATATACCTCGAGTCCTTACAAGATATAGCTAACTCTGTTCTAGGTGCTTCACATGTATCATCTCATTCACCTGGCCCATCAACTCTATGAGAATGCCCACTCTTGCCCCTGTCCTGCAGGTAAGTAAAGTTAAGCACAGACTGGTGGTCCAAATTGTGCATGCAAGGCCTCCCAGCTGGTGAAAAGGGAAGCCAGGCCTGTGATCTCAACTCTCCAGTGGTGGGCCCTGCTCACTGTGTGCCAGCTCGCTGTCAACTGAGAAACTCACTCTGCATATCCTTTGCTATCTTGCTAATCACTTCTTAACATTACCTGAATGGCTCATTTTCAGAAGGACTTTCTGACTGTTGTTTGGAGAGTCTGAAAGGCCTCTGTCCAGACCCATCCTTCCTTTATCTCTTGACTTCATATTTTAGATTATTTGGTTTATCAGCTCACTGAGCTGTTTGATTTGAAAAGCCTTGGTGATGGATAGGGAGGCCTGGGGTGCTGCAGTTCATGGGGTCGCAAAGAGTCGGACACGACTGAGCGACTGATCTGATCTGATCTGATTTAAATCAAAATATAAGAAGACTGTCTAAAATGTATCACCTGCAAATTAATTTTATTTGAAAATAATGTTTTGCATAAAGTAGTCTTTTTCATGATCTGCAACTACTTGGTTCATAAACGTCTTCTTGGGACATTTATGAAGATTCTTCACCTTCTTGGGAATCAATTTGTTTCCTTCATCTCAACTTTATACGGACAGTAGGGTTTATGAGAGTATCAAAATGTCTGCTGTGTTTATCAGAGCAAGCCCAGCATCCGGTACATACTAGATTATTGAAAAGACAGATTTCAAAGGAAGAAAGAAAGAAAAATAAAGAATGAATGAAGAATGAGTAGATGAATAACTGGCAGCTTCTTGATATTGCAACTGTGCCTACCTCTAAGACTCTTCATTACTCCATACCTTTCTAACTCCCTGCTTTTGATCTGCTGCAAATCAGTTAACCACACACACTATTGATAACTGTGCATAAGCTAAGAGTAGGTAAACGCCAGGCATAGAAGCTAAGGAACTCTCAGTAAATCGACCAAGTAAGTTTAACTTGTCTGGATTCTTTTTAATGCTATTATTTCTCTGAAATGTTTTTTTATTAGAGAAATAAATTCTGGATAAATGCAGGAATAATGTATGTTATTAGGGCTATTAATAATAAGTATTATTTGTGAATAATTTTTACATGTAAACATTGTCTTAAATTCTTTATGCACATTATTTAATCCTCAAAAAATTGGTTCTATCATTATTCTTATTGTGTGTGTATATATATAGTATATATACATATAATAAAACCATCCAAGAACCCTCTGCATGAAAGTTGTGAAGCTGGGAGAACTGGCGATTAGTGTGATCCATCACTGGTTCTGTGATTGTGTGCACACTCTGTTCTTAGGGTATCAGAGTGTCTAATCACTAGAAATCTGCATCAAGGTGATACAGAAGATACACAGGCTGCTGTTCTGGCTTTTACTTTAAGGTTAGCGGGTAGCACATAAAGCAAAGCCCTTTATTGCTTTTTTACTTGAGTGCTACAACATGCTATTGCTAGATGCAGAACACAGAAATAATTAGATCTATTTGAAGAGAGAAGCATAAGTGAGGTTGTGAAGAATGGGGATAATTTGGAAAGATTGCATGCGTGCATGCTCAGTCACTTTAGTCCTGGCTGACTCTTTGTGACCCCCTAGACTGTCGCCCACCAGGCTCCTCTGTCCATGGGATTCTCCAGGCAAGTATACTGGCATGGGTTGCTGTGCCCTCCTCCAGGGGATCTTCCCGACCCAGGGATTGAACATATCTCCTGTGTCTACTGCATTGCTGGCAGATTCTTTAACACTGAGCCCCTGAGGAAGCCTTGAAAAGATTATGAACAGCCAAAAGCACACACCCTTAGAGAAAAGACAAGAATATGTATTTCACTTCATCAGTATTTGAGTTTGACTATTCTCTTGGAATATTTCCTTTGAAAGCAGAAGAAATGCTTTCCACTTGTAA
Organism: Tragelaphus eurycerus; assembly: GCA_935064755.1. NCBI lineage: Eukaryota > Metazoa > Chordata > Mammalia > Artiodactyla > Bovidae > Tragelaphus > Tragelaphus eurycerus. Next base: position 1,218,761 of record CAKXYN010000225.1, on the reverse strand, counting down.
TACAACTCATATACTCAAGATATATCATCAGACCAAGACTTCTGCTTGCTGTCTTACTTACTTCCTAAATTTCCAACATTGTGACCTAGAAGGCATTTGATTTCTTCTTCAGGTGAGTGGATGGTTCTATGAGAGAGAGGCGGCCTCAAAAATGAATATGATAACAAACTTCACTGTGACTGAATTTGTGTTCCTCGGGCTCTCATCACAGCCAAAGGTGCAGCTCATTCTTTTTATTATGTTCTTGCTCTTCTATTTATTAACCATGGTGGGGAATATTATTATTATCACTATCATCCAGATAGAAACACGTCTCCAAACTCCAATGTACTTCTTCCTCACTAATTTATCCTTTCTGGATATCTGCTACACATCCACGGATGTCCCACAAATGCTGTCCAACATGGTGGGCAGAAAGAAGACCATCCCGTTTCCTAGATGTGCTACTCAGATGTACTTCTCCCTCTCCTTGGGAATGACTGAATGCGTTCTCCTTGGAGTCATGGCTTACGACAGATATGTGGCCATCTGCCATCCTCTTCACTACACAGTCATTATGAACCAAAGGACCTGTGTCCAGTTGGCAGGCATTTCTTGGGCCAGTAGTTTCCTGAGTTCCACGGTCATCAACATCTTCACCTTGAGCTTACCCTACTGTGGACCCAATGTCCTGGATCACTTCTTCTGCGAGGTTCCTTCCATCCTGAGGTTGGCTTGCACTGACACCTCATTTACCGAGATGGTTGTTTTCATCTTCACTATCGTCATTGTCTTCATTCCTTTTCTCCTCATTGTTGTTTCCTACGCCCGAATCCTTCTGACGGTTCTCAGGATGCGGTCAGCCTCCGGAAGGCACAAGGCTCTGTCCACCTGTGCTTCCCATCTGACAGTGGTGGCCTTATTCTATGGAACTGGTATCTTCATGTACATGAGACCCCAGTCAAAGACCTCCAGGGCTGGGGGCAAGATCATCGCGGTGTTCTACACTGTGATCACACCTATGCTCAACCCCTTGATCTATAGCCTAAGGAACCAAGATGTAAAAGGGGCTCTAAGAAGAGCTCTGGCAAAACAGAGGACCTGAAGAGCTCTCAGTGGGACACGATGTCAGCTGTTATTATAAGATAATTGACTTCTGAATATGAAGTGATAGAGTGAAAAGTAGCTCTGATGGTCAGTATCTGCCCTGCCAACTCATAAAAGGCACATCATTCCAGCTGCAAACTCAACAAGCATCATGGCTCCCCCAAGGACAAACCACAACTTTCATGTGTCAAAGTAACACACTTTATCAAGTGACTACTCTTTTCTTACTCCCCGAAAAATCTTGCTTCTCTAAAATCATACACTCTCTGTAAGTGATTTCTTTAAATTATATCAATAAGGTGAATTATCTTAACTTTGGCTATCTTAACTATACATGAAGTATGTAAAGGGCCCTGAAAGAAGAATTCTCAATTTTTAACTCAGATGCAGAACTTCAGATAAGGGTTTTGGGATGCCACATTTCACATCTATCTTAATTTTGTAGTTTTCAAGGAACCAAGACCCTGCAGCTACTTTGTGGTTTAGACCTTATTTTGACCCCATTACACACAGCCCTGCTTTGAAATGAATTTATCAAATATTTCTTCATTTAACTTTTACTTTAACCCCTCTCTTTCCCCTAAATCCTGGTGTGTGGTATTCCTCTTTACAGTGGATCAATAAATCTGATTTTATCTGACTACAGGCTTATTCCTGGTGGTCCTAGGCTGATTGTGTGGACAGGAGGATAGCAATGGTCAGAAGCAGATTTAGTCAAATGTGAATGAATAAATAAACTCATTCATTCACTATGTATTATTGAATGATTATAGAACATAATGCTAAATAAAATAGAAATACTTCCTTTCCTTATGTATACATAAATATTTATAATATACATATAATAAGGACTTTCCTGATGGCTCAGACAGTAAAGCATCTGCCTACAATGCAGGAGACCTGGGTTCGATCCCTGGGTCGGGAAGATCCCCTGGAGAAGGAAATGGCAACTCACTCCTGTAATCTTGCCTGGAGAATCCCATGGATGGAGGAGCCTGGTGGGCTATAGTCCATGGGGTTGCAAAGAGTCAGACACGACTGAGCAACTTCACTTCACTTCACTATAATATGGATACTGATATTGGCAAATTATGATAAGTGGAATAAGGGAAGTACTGATCAAGGGGCAGTGGCAGACAAGCTGCATACAAAGATTGGAAGGAGAAGTAGTCACATTGAGAAGAGTTTTCTATGTAAACGAGGTTTGTGGGCAAAGACTGGAGACAGCTTTCTCTATCTAAGGGGATAAAGAAAACTAGTGTGTGGGACAGGAGGTGTGTGGTGAGCAGACAATAGCCAGACCATGCAGGACTAAACTGATTGTGATAAGGAGTAAGAATTTATTCTTAGAAATATATAAGTATTATCAAGAAGGGTGATATGACACTAGTTTTGAAAGGTTTTTCTGAATGCTGGGTAGCAGACAGATATACACGTGTGTGTCACCAATGTGTGGAAACGATTCCTGAGTTTTGAAGCTTTTCAACCATTAATTTCTTTAGAAAAGAATCATTCCTTAAATTAAGAGAATAGCAAAAACAAACAATCAAAGAAAAATCTTAAGGATGGCCTTTGAGTACAGAAGTAGTGGTTTCTAAAATTTTATCACTTGCTTATTTCACAATTTAGAATAAAATAAAAAGATGTTAATTTCTGTTTTATAGATGTCCAATAATTAAATGCAACCATTTATTTTAATTAAATACACAGGTTGTACACAATCAAAAAAAGGACTATCTCTGGTTAAACAGGTGAAGGAAACATCACTGGTTTAAAGAATGTTTTAAAAAATTAAAAGCAGAGGATTTTTATTTAAGATTGCAATTCCAACGCAGGTGTCATGGATTCAATCCCTGGTTGAGAAACTAAGATCCCACATGCTGCACAGCCAAAAATAAATAAATTCATTTAAAAAGTAAAAAGCCATCAACCTTCTCTTTATCTTTATCTAGATATCTCTAATCTCTCTAGAAGAGATTTATTATAAAATAATTTTAAATGTATATATTATAAACCTGTCAAAATTTCTTCTGAAATGGTTTTCACTTTTTGGACATGCTATATTAGTTTTAAGAACAATATTGAAATTACTGTAGGTACAGAAACACTACTATCATACATCATATATCAGGGTACCAGCTTTCTCAATAGGTATTTTTGTCCTTTAAGAGAACAAAATTAATTTAACATTACTGTTAGAAAATATGAGGGCTGTAAAATATTGAAAAGGAGAAAAGTCACAGGGAAACAAATTATTTGTTATCAGTAACTCCATTCCAAAATCGTCTGAAAGCTGAACTGCTTCTTTGATATCATCTACTTTGCTGTTTTCCTTCGCTCAAACATCAATAGTGCCTTTTTGGCCCATTTGAATTTTCAATGATTCAGCTCACCATAAACCATAGGCAATTTGGGGCGGGGGGGCTTTCAACAAATGCTTCACAACACAATACTGTCTAAATCTTGACTCATCAATTTAATCAAAAACATAAGATTGAATACAGCCATGTACCAGACCTTCATAAAGTTTCCCCAAAGCTCTTCTCAATTCTAGTTATATTTATCATTTTCTACAATGCTGTACATGTCTCTGTTTTCAGAATACTGGACTAGGAACCAGTAGAAGTCAGCTCTCTTCCCAGCTCTACTATTTAAGAGCACATTAACATGCCATTTGGGCTTCCCAGGTGGCTCTAGTGATAAAGAGCCTGCTTGCCAATGCAAAAAAGACATAGAAGACACCAGCTCAATCTTGTTATAGCGTACGATTTGAGGATGAAAAGAGACTACCTTAAAGTTTCACAGTCTACCAAGAAAACGCCCTGTGCTCAGTCCTGTTCGACTCTTTGAAGTCCCAGGGACTGAAGCCCACCAGACTCCTCAGTCCATGACATTTTCCAGGAAAGAGTATTGGAGTGGGTTGCCATTTTCTACTCTAGGGGATTTTCCCCACCCAGGGGTTGAACTTGAATTTCTTGTATTTCCTGCATTGGCAGCAGGCTCTTTACCACTGGCACCATTGGCTTCATATAAAAAGAGTATGTGTTTTAATGTTATAGAAAAATTACATGTGCAGTACTTTTCTAGTGCAAAGGACTGCTGCCATTAATTAAGACCCAAAATGCTTAAATACACTGCTCGGGATTTTCTTATATTTCAGTATCTGAATAAGGACATTTTTGAGAGTAAAAGTTTGCACAGTTGATACTTACTCCAAATAGTAGGCAAAAAAAAAAAAAAAAAATAATAAAATAAATAAAACTCTCAAGGAAAGGGACAACTGGCGGTGGTAATATTATCTTGCTTTGTTCTTACAGAAACTCCATGTTGTAGATATTATTGGTACCATTTTACAGATGAGAAAAATCTGGAAAGCGATTTCAGGAGTGAGTCCTAGAAAAAGTAATGACTGACTTGTGACATAAAACAGAAGCATGTGTTTTCTAGGTGGGTTAGTTTTATTCAAGTCATAGGACTAGAAGCAAGAAATTTTAAGGTATATTTGAGTTCAATGTAACTTGTACTTCTAAGGGGTTTCCCTGGTAGCTCAGCTGGTAAAAATCCACCTGCAATGAAGAAGACTCCAGTTTGATTCCTGGGGCAGGTAGATTCCTGGGAGAAGGAATAGGCCACTCACTCACTTTTTCTTGAGCTTCCCTGCTGGCTCAGATAATAAAGAAACCACCTGCAATGCCGGAGAACTGGATTCCATCCCTGGGTTGGGAAGATTCCCTGGAGGAGGGCATGACAACCCCCTTCTGTATTCTTGCCTGGAGAATCCCATGGACAGAGGGGCCTGGTGGGTTAAGTCTTTGCTGCTGCTACTGCTAAGTCGCTTCAGTTGTGTCCGACTCTGTGCGACCCCATAGACGGCAGCCCACCAGGCTCCCCCGTCCCTGGGATTCTCCAGGCAAGAACACTGGAGTGGGTTGCCATTTCCTTCTCCAATGTATGAAAAGAGAAAAGTGAAGGTGAAGTCGCTCAGTCGTGTCCGACTCTTAGCGACCCCATGGACTGCAGCCTACCAGGCTCCTTTGCCCATGGAATTTTCCAGGCAAGAGTACTGGAGTGGGGTGCCATTGCCTTAGAGTCACATAAAGTCAGGCACGACTGAGTGACTAACACTTTCTTGTACTTCTAAGAGGCGGGATGTCGAATTAAAAGCCTAAATTGAAGCTTAAAATGCTGAATTTCAGGTGTCATCTGTGGATGGCATTCATAGCACTGATTTTATTATGGGCTTCTATTCCTGTCTCCTGGGATTTCTTTGGAGGGAATGATGCTCAAGTTGAAACTCCAGTATTTTGGCCACCTCATGCGAAGAGTTGACTCATTGGAGAAGACTCTGATGCTGGGAGGGATTGAGGGCAGGAGGAGAAGGGGACGACAGAGGATGAGATGGCTGGATGGCATCACTGATTCGATGAATGTGAGTCTGAGTGACCTCCGAGAGCTGGTGATGGATAGGGAGGCCTGGCGTGCTGCGGTTCATGGGGTCGCAAAGAGTCGGACACGACTGAGCGACTGATCTGATCTGATTCCTGTCTCCAGAAGCCAGGTCTGGTGAAGAGGCTTATTTCACTAACATTTGATCTAGTAGAGTTAAATACAGATACCAAAACAGCTGTTTTCAGAGCACCTAAAGTGACTGCTTAGTTTCAGTACTTGGTTGTTTGAAGCGGTCTAGGCATCAAATTGGAGAAGGCAATGGCACCCCACTCCAGTGTTCTTCCATGGAGAATCCCAGGGACGGGGGAGCCTGGTGGGCTGCCGTCTTTGGGGTCACACAGAGTCGGACACGACTGAAGCGACTTAGCAGCAGCAGCAGCAGCAGCAGGCATCAAATGTGTCGACTCACTCCTTTCTTTTCATAAACGTTTTTCAGTGTCCATTATGAGGTTTCTATTGCTGTGGCAACACCCAGGCACATCTTATAGAGTATCTGTGTTTCAAGGCATTTATACACATAAGTGCATAACTATTGCATCCACAAGTGCAACTTATCAATGAAAGGATTTGCTATTCAGAAGAGTAGGTTTTTTTTAGCAGTTCAGTAGATCAGAGAATGAGGGCTTTTGAGAGAGTGGTATGTAAACTGATCCTTGAAGGAAGAGACAAGTTTGAATATTCTGAGACATGGAGTTCAGACTATTAGAGAAACATGAAGTAGAGATGGAAGGAGTAGAAAGCTGGGAAGAATACAGAAGTAGAAAAATGTGAAGGCCATTCAAGAAATAAGTTTATAGGAGAATTTTTGCACAAAACACACAGGGAGAAACAATATCAGAGAAGTTGTTTAAGGAAGAGGACTTAAACTACTAAGCAAAGGACTTTGGCAATTTTACAGTTTCCATGTTATGGAATAGGGGCAACCATGGGATAAGATGAGGAATCTTAGATCCTAATTATGCCTAGTATCCTCTCTAAGGGACTTCCCAAGTGGCACTAGTGGTAAAGATGCAGGAGTGTAAGAGACACAGGTTCTATCCCTGTGTTGGAAAGATCCCTTGGAGGAGGGCACGGAAACCCACTCCAGTATTCTTGCCTGGAGAATCCCATGGACATAAGAACCTGGCGTGCTACAGTCCATGGTGTCTCAAAGAGCTGGACACGACTAAGCCACTGGACTGAACTGAATGTCAACTAGGTGAAGTCAGAAATGATAGATAGATAGATAGATAGATAGATGTAAGCACCAATTGTTAAAAAAAAATCTCACCTGAGCTTTTATAGCTTGAGAGTGGAGAAGCTGAATTTAGCCTCAGCTTTATCTCACTCTGACATATTCTGTATTAACTGCTTCTGCATCAGTTTTTGCCTTTAGTTGCTCTTAGTATTGGCACCCCACTCCAGTACTCTTGCCTGGAAAATCGCATGGATGGAGGAGCCTGGTAGGCTGCAGTCCATGGGGTCGCTGAGGGTCGGACACAACTGAGCGACTTCACTTTCACTTTTCCTGCATTGGAGAAGGAAATGGCAACCCACTCCAGTGTTCTTGCCTGGAGAATCCCAGGGACGGGAGAGCCTTATGGGCTGCCGTCTGTGGGGTCGCACAGAGTCAGACACGACTGAAGCGACATAGCAGCAGCAGTATGGTGTTTACTAGTTCTTTGTTGATTAAAGGGAATAGCCATTCAAAAGGTCTTTGTAGTCTATTGTAGAGAATATGATAAAAATCAAAATACTTATCATTATTATGATTTTATTGCCAGATAAAGTTTTTAATGTATGAAAGATAATTCAAGCCTTTTTAAACACCAGGCATTTAGTATACTTATTTGAGCAAACTAATAGGATAGGTGAAGTGTCAGATCAGATCAGATCAGATCAGTCGCTCAGTCGTGTCCGACTCTTTGCGACCCCATGAACCGCAGCACGCCAGGCCTCCCTGTCCATAACCAGCTCCCGGAGGTCACTCAGACTCCCATCCATCAAGTCAGTGATGCCATCCAGCCATCTCATCCTCTGTCGTCCCCTTCTCCTCTTGCCCTCAATCCGTCCCAGCATCAGAGTCTTCTCCAATGAGTCAACTCTTCGCATGAGGTGACCAAAATACTGGAGTTTCAGCTTTAGCATCATTCCTTCCAAAGAAATCCCAGGGCTGATCTCCTTCAGAATGGACTGGTTGGATCTTCTTGCAGTCCAAGGGACTCTCAAGAGTCTTCTCCAACACCACAGTTCAAAAGCATCAATTCTTCGGCGCTCAGCCTTCTTCACAGTCCAGCTCTCACATCCATACATGACCACAGGAAAGACCATAGCCTTGACTAGGCGAACCTTTGTTGGCAAAGTAATGTCTCTGCCTTTGAATGTGCTATCTAGGTTGGTCATAACTTTCCTTCCAAGGAGTAAGCACCTTTTAATTTCATGGCTGCAGTAATCATCTGCAGTGATTTTGGAGCCCAGAAAAATAAAGTCTGATACTGTTTCCACTGTTTTTCCATCTATTTCCCATGTAGTGATGGAACCAGATGCCATGATCTTCATTTTCTGAATGTTGAGCTTTAAGCCAACCTTTTCACTCTCCACTTTCACTCTCATCAAGAGGCTTTTTAGCTCCTCTTCACTTTCTGCCATAAGGGTGGTGTCATCTGCATATCTGAGGTTATTGATATTTCTCCCAGCAATCTTGATTCCAACTTGTGTTTCTTCCAGTCTAGCATTTCTCAGTTTTCATCCCAATCCTAAAGAAAGGCAATGCCAAAGAGTGCTCAAACTACCGCACAATTGCACTCATCTCACACGCTAGTAAAGTAATGCTCAAAATTCTCCAAGCCAGGCTTCAGCAATATGTGAACCGTGAACTTCCTGATGTTCAAGCTGGTTTTAGAAAAGGCAGAGGAACCAGAGATCAAATTGCCAACATCCGCTGGATCATGGAAAAAGCCAGAGAGTTCCAGAAAAACATCTATTTCTGCATTATTGACTATGCCAAAGCCTTTGACTGTGTAGATCACAATAAACTGTGGAAAATTCTGAAGGAGATGGGAATACCAGACCACCTGATCTGCCTCTTGAGAAATCTGTATGCAGGTCAGGAAGCAACAGTTAGAACTGGACATGGAACAACAGACTGGTTCCAAACAGGAAAAGGAGTACGTCAAGGCTGTATATTGTCACCATGTTTATTTAACTTATATGCAGAGTACATCATGAGAAATGCTGGACTGGAAGAAACACAAGGTGAAGTGTAATAATGTCTTCATTTTACTGTTGAAAATACTGAAGTACAGAGACATTGCAGGATTTATCTGACATGATTATTGGTGGGACTAACTAAGACTAAGGGGATCCAACATCTATCCACTTTTCTCTTTTCATTATAAGTTGATATAATGCTTCAACCACCACTTACATGGAAAAATATTAGTTTCCTCATTTAATTGCATCACAGTTACAGTGATATTTTTCACAGTTAAGATATCAGATCAGATCAGATCAGTCGCTCCGTCGTGTCCGACTCTTTGTGACCCCATGAAGCACAGCATGCCATCCTGTCCATCACCAACTCCCGGAGTTCACTCAGACTCATGTCCATCAAGTCAGTGATGCCATTCAGCCATCTCATCCTATGTCATCCCCTTCTCCTCCTGCCCCGACTCCCTCCCAGCATCAGAGTCTTTTCCAAGGAGTCAACTCTTCGCATGAGGTGGCCAAAATACTGGAGTTTCAGCTTTAGCATCATTCCTTCCGAAGAAATCCCAGGGCTGATGTCCTTCAGAATGGACTGGTTGGATCTCCTTGCAGTCCAAGGGACTCTAAAGAGTCTTCTACAACACCACAGTTCAAAAGCATCAATACTTTAGAGCTCAGCTTTCTTCACAGTCCAACTCTCACATCCATACATGACCACAAGAAAAACCATAGCCTTGACTAGACAGACCTTTGTTGGCAAAGTAATGTCTCTGCTTTTGAATATGCTATCTAGGTTGGTCATAACTTTCCTTCCAAGGAGTAAGCATCTTTTAATTTCATGGCTGAAGTCACCATCTGCAGTGATTTTGGAGCCCCCCCCCCCAAAAAAGTCTGACAGTGTTTCCACTGTTTCCCTATTTCCCATGAAGTGATGGGACCAGATGCCATGATCTTCGTTTTCTGAATGTTGAGCTTTAAGCCAACTTTTTCACTCTCCTCTTTCACTTTCATCAAAAGGCTTTTTAGTTCCTCTTCACTTTCTGCCATAAGGATGGTGTCATCTGCATATCTGAGGTTATTGATATTTCTCCTGGATATCTTGATTCCAGCTTGTGCTTCTTCCAGTCCAGCATTTCTCATGATGTACTCTGCATATAAGTTAAATAAACAGGGTGACAATATACAGCCTTGATGTACGCCTTTTCCTATTTGGAACCAGTCTGTTGTTCCATGTCCAGTTCTAACTGTCACTTCCTGACCTGCATATAGGTTTCTCAAGAGGCAGGTCAGGTGATCTGGTATTCCCATTTCTTTCAGAATTTTCCAGACTTTATTGTGATCCACACCGTCAAAGGCTTTGACATAGTCAATAAAGCAGAAAAAGATGCTTTTATGAAACTCTCTTGCTTTTTCGATTATCCAGTGAATGTTGGCAATTTGATCTCTGGTTCCTCTGCCTTTTCTAAAACCATCTTGAACATCTGGAATTTCACGGTTCATGTATTGCTGAAGCCTGGCTTGGAGAATTTTGCGCATTACTTTACTAGTGTGTGAGACGAGTGCAATTGTGCAGTAGTTTGAGCATTCTTTGGCATTGCCCATCTTTGGGATTGGTAAGAAAAATCATCTTTTCCAGTCCTGTGGCCACTGCTGAGTTTTCCAAATTTGCTGGCCTATTGAGTGCAGCACTTTCACAGCATCATCTTTCAGGATTTGAAATAGCTCAACTGGAAACCCATCACCTCCACTAGCTTAGTTCTTAGTGATTCTTTCTAAGGCCCACTTGACTTACATTCCAGGATGTTTGGCTGTAGGTGAGTGATCATAACATCATGATTATCTGGATCATGAAGATCCTTTTTGTACAGTTCTTCTGTGTATTTATTGACTATGCCAAAGCCTTTGACTGTGTGGATCACCATAAACTGTGGAAAATTCTGAAAGAGATGGGAATACCAGACCACCTGATCTGCCTCTTGAGAAACCTATATGCAGGTCAGGAAGTGACAGTTAGAACTGGACATGTAACAACAGACTGGTTCCAAATAGGAAAAGGAGTACATCAAGGCTGTATATTGTCACCCTGTTTATTTAACTTATATGCAGAGTACATCATGAGAAATGCTGGACTGGAAGAAACACAAGCTGGAATCAAGATTGCTGGGAGAAATATCAATAACCTCAGATATGCAGATGACACCACCCTTATGGCAGAAAGTGAAGAGGAACTAAAAAGCCTCTTGTTGAAAGTGAAAGAGGAGAGTGAAAAAGTTGGCTTAAAGTTCAACATTCAGAAAACGAAGATCATGGCATCTGGTCCCATCACTTCATGGGAAGTAGATGGGGAAACAGTGGAAACAATGTCAGACTTTATTTTTCTGGGCTCCAAAATCACTACAGATGGTAACTGCAGCCATGAAATTAAAAGATGCTTACTCCTTTGAAAGCAAGTTATGACCAACCTAGATAGCATATTCAGAAGCAGAGACATTACTCTGCCAACAAAGGTTAGTCTAGTCAAGGCTATGGTTTTTCTTGTGGTCATGTATGGATATGAGAGCTGGGCTGTGAAGAAGGCTGAGCGCTGAAGAATTGATGCTTTTGAACTGTGGTGTTGTAGAAGACTCTTGAGAGTCCCTTGGACTGCAAGGAGATCCAACCAGTCCATTCCAAAGGAGATCAGCCCTGGGATTTTTTTGGAAGGAATGAAACTGAAACTCTAGTACTTTGGCCACCTCATGCGAAGAGTTGACTCATTGGAGAAGAGTCTGATGCTGGGAGGGATTGGGGGCAGGAGGAGAAGGGGACGACAGAGGATGAGATGGCTGGATGGCATCACTGACTCCATGGATGTGAGTCTGAGTGAACTCCGGGAGTTGGTGATGAACAGGGAGGTCTGGTGTGCTGTGATTCCTGGGGTCGCAAAGAGTTGGACACGACTGAGCGACTGATCTGATCTGATCTACGTATTCTGGCCACCTCTTCTTAATATCTTCAGTTTCTGTTAGGTCCATACAATTTCTGTCCTTTAATCGAGCCCATCTTTGCATGAAATGTTCCCTTGGTATCTCTAATTTTCTTGAAGAGATCTCTAGTCTTTCCCATTCTATTGTTTTCCTCTATTTCTTTGCATTGATTGCTAAGGAAGGCTTTCTTATCCCATCTTGCTATTCTTTGGAACTCTGCATTCAGATGCTTATATCTTTCTTTTTCTCCTTTGCTTTTTACTTCTCTTCTTTTAACAGCTGTTTGTAAGGCCTCCCCAGACAGCCATTTTGCTTTTTTGCATTTCTTTTCCGTGGCGATGGTCTTGATCCCTGTCTCCTGTACAATGTGATGAACCTCCGTCCATAGTTCAACATGCACTCTATCTATCAAATCTAGTCCCTTAAATCTATTTCTCACTTCTACTGTATAGTCATAAGGAATTTGATTTAGGCCATACCTGAATGGTCTAGTGGTTTTCCCTACTTTCTTCAATTTAAGTCTGAATTTGGCAATAAAGAGTTCATGATCTGAGCCACAGTCAGCTCCCAGTATTGTTTTCTTTGTTGATTATTATTCTTTTCTTTTTTAAAAATTATGACGTATACTACTTGATTTGTAGTTAGTGGGAAAGGAAATCCCATTTTCTTATTTTTCACATAGCAAATAGGATTATTCATTGGATTATTAGAAATAAAAACAAAAACACTCAAAACAGAAGGCTAAATCTCTGGACTGTTTCAGGACTGCCAACACTGCTTTTGCTGCTGTTGCTAAGTCGCGTCAGTCGTGTCCGATTCTGTGTGACCCTATAGATAGCAGCCTGCCAGGCTCCTCTGTCCCTCGGATTCTCCAGGCAAGAATACTGGAGTGGGTTGCCATTTCTTTCTCCTGCCAACTCTACCTCTGTCTATTAACCCCTATAGTTTCCTCCATAATGTGACACCAGGGATATTTTAAGAACTCATGATGTGATTGAGTGATTTTGAACCAGATCAATTTAAACTCATATATAATGACACTCATTAGAATGACTGGTAAATTCTGAGGCTTCTATCCCTAAAGCTCTCTGATGCTTTTCTTGAGGAGTGTGGATGCTCTATACTTTAAGGCAACCATTGTGTTTCCCTGACCTTTCACTATATTGGATTGGAGGAAGGGCTGAGATAGAAACAGTGCAAATATTTGAAATGGACAATATGATGGAATGTCAACATACCTGAGAAAAACTTAGGTGTCCTTAGATCCCAGTCTCTGTCTTTACCCAATCCTGATACTAGCACTCTTGCTTTCTAGTTCAAGATTTGTAGGCTTCCCAGGTGCTCAGTCACTCAGGTGTGACCCCATGGACTATAGTCACCAGGATCCTCTGTCCATAGGATTCTTCAAGAAGAATACTGGAGTGGGTTGCCATTTCCTTCTCCACTTCCCAGGTGGCACAGTGGTAAAAAAGAATCTGCCTGCCAATGCAGGAGATGCAAGAGATGGGGCTTTGAACCCTGTGTCGGGAAGATCCCCTGGACTAGGAAATGGCAACCCACTACAGTATTGTTGCTGAGACAATTCCATGGACAGAGGAACCTGGAGGGCTACAGTCCATGGAATCACAAAGAGTTGGACACACATGTGCACCCACACCATAACATTGAGAACACACAAAGATAAGTTATATCCTTTTGTATCATCAGTCATTGATATGTCAGAAGTAATGGAACTATTCTTTGATAAGGGCCTTGGGATGATGGTGGAAAACATGAAGACTCTTGGCACCCCAAGAGGCTAGAGTTTAATTGCAATTAGAAGAGAGGGAAAGGAAGGCAGAGGGGAAATTAAGGATGAGAGCTGGACAGCCAGTCCTATAGACATTACAGTCTTGCTAAAATTAGCCTTAGGGATTGATCCAAACTATATCCTAGAGCTTTTTTGAGGACTGAAAGGATGTAAATATGTGAAGTTGACCAAACTCAGATGTCTACCCTTTTCAATATTAAGAAGAGACCATAGGTACCAGTGATTATTAGGTTAAACCAACCACTTGGCATCAGGGAAAACTGAGGACAGGAAAAAAAAAAAAGAGTCTTGTCAATATTCACAAACCTAGTTAGCAGAGCCTGAGTCTCCAGCTCTTATTCTTGGGTTTTGCATTGTGGACTGCAGTGTGCCAGGCTTCCCTGTCCTTCACCGTCTCCCAGAGTTTGCTCAAACTTATGTCCATTGTGTTGATGATGCCATGCAGCCATCTCACCCTGTCACCCCCTTCTCCTCCTGCCCTCAATCTTTCCCTTTGCATAGCTCCTGATTTTGTTGGTGGCAGGAGTCTCAGAGAGAAAACACAGTAAACTCTCTCTGGAAGCACAGAAAACCCCTGTCCTTGGCATGTGTGTCTCGTGTTTGTAACCTCCAGAGGCACATATCTAGCATTTATAAGGTTTTGCTGAATATATGACTGAAAGGGTCCTGGGATGAGTTAAGTCATCATTCACATCAGCCCAATTCCTCATGTATTTAGCTAAGTTTTCTCTGACTTCTTTTCACAGTAGATAAATTTTCAATATTTGAACCTATCATTCTTCATGACTCTGAAAAAAATATTCTTTAAAGTGATTGGTTATTTATTTCCTCTTTCATGTCGTGTCTCCATTTCGAATCAATCTGTGGGCCAATTTCAAAAACAGGAACAAACAAACAAACAAAAATACATGTGTGTCAGCAGGTAATGTGAGGGAGGGATAAATTGGAAGATTGGGATTGCCATACACACTGCTGCTGCTCAGTCACTTCAGTCGTGTCCGACTCTGTTCGACCCCATAGATGGCAGCCCACCAGGCTCCTCTGTCCCTGGGATTTTCTAGGCAAGAACACTGGATGGGTTGCCATGTCCTTCTCCAACACATGAAAGTGAAACTCAGTCGTGTCCAACTTTTTGTGACCCCATGGACTGCAGCTTACCAGGCTCCTCCATCCATGGGATTTTCCAGGCAAGAGTTCTGGAGTGGGGTGCCATTGCCTTCTCCGGACATACACACTACAATATATAAAATAGATAATTAGTAAGGACCTACTGGATAGCATAGGGAAGTCTACCCAATACTCTCTAATGACCTATATGGGAAAAGAATCTAAAAAAGAATGGATCTATGTATATCAGAGTCATTTTAATGTACACCTGAAACTAACACAACACTGAAAATGATCTATCTTCCAATAAGAATTTTAAAAAAAGAAAAAATTAAGTCATCTTTCTCAGCTTGAATTTCAAAAATATTAGTTTATCTTTTCTTCAGATCACAGAGTTAAAGATTACTGAAAATCCTTAGGAATTTAGGATTGACTTGGAGGATATAATGCTTAGTGAATTAAGTCAGACAGAGAAAGACAAATACTGCATGATATCTCTTATATGTGGAATCTAACAATACAAAACAAACTAGTCAATATAGCAAATACACAAAATAAATAAGCTACAAGAATATCTTGTACAGTACAAGGAACATAGGCAGCATTTTATAATAACCATAAGTGAAGCATAACCTTTAAAAATTTTGAATCAGTATGCTGTACATGAAAACGTACACAAAATGGCACATCAACTATACCTCAATTTAAAAAAAATATATAGAAGATTGACTCAGCAAATAGTTGGTAAGTTGTAGGGCTTATGGGCAATGGCACCCCACTCAAGTACTCTTGCCTGGAAAATCCCATGGATGGAGGAGCCTGATAGGCTGCAGTCCATGGGGTCGCTAGGAGTAGGACACGACTGAACGACTTCACTTTGACTTTTCACTTTCATGCATTGGAGGAGGAAATGGCAACCCACTCCAGTGTTCTTGCCTGGAGAATCCCAAGGACAGAGGAGCCTGGTGGGCTGCTGTCTATGGGGTCACACAAAATCGGACATGACTGAAGCGACTTAGCAGCAGCAGCAGCAGCAGCAGCAGTAGCAGCAGCAGGGCTTATGGGAAAGTTACTAGAATTTTTTATTTCCTCCCACATCCTTCTACCACTATTATTTACCTGTGTTAATATTTTTTTCATTTTTGTGATCAATATTATTGAGGTTTCTTTCCAATTATTTTCTTGAGAGCGGCCTTCACATCCTTGTTCCGTAAACTGTAGATCAAGGGATTCAACATGGGGATGATTACAGTGTAGAACACAGAGGCCCATTTGTCTTGATCCAGGGAGTAACTGGATGTTGGCCTCAGGTACATAAACATGACTGTACCATAAAAAAGTGTGACGCCAGTGAGGTGAGACCCGCAGGTGGAGAAAGCCTTAAGGCGGCCTTCAGCTGAGCGCATTCTGATGATTGCGATGAGGATGAAGGCATAGGAGATAAAGATGATGAGGATGGTGCTGAATTCAATGAAGCCACAGAGACTGAAGAGCAAGATCTCGCTGATGTAGGTGTCTGAGCAGGAGAGTGCTAAGAGTGGTGGGATTTCACAGAAGAAGTGGTTGAGGATGTTGGAACCACAGTAACTCAGACTGAAAGTGAGGGCAGTGTGGGCGACTAAACTCACCAAGCCAGCCAGGTAGGAGCCCAGCATGAGAGCCACGCAGACTCTCTTGGACATGAGAGCGCTGTAGCGGAGGGGTCGACAGATGGCCACAAAGCGGTCGTAGGCCATGGCAGCCAGAACATAGCACTCGGCATCTACAAAGCCTACAAAGAACGCAAACTGGGTGGCGCAGCTGGAGAAAGAGATGACTTTGTGCTTTGTTAGGAAGTCAGCCAGCATCCTGGGGGCAATGGCTGAGGAGTAGCCCAGGTCGACAAAAGAGAGGTTGCAGAGGAAAAAATACATGGGTGTGTGAAGCTGAGTGTCTGTTATGATCAGGATAATCATCCCAACATTCCCCACTACATTGACCAGGTAGACCAAGAGGAAGACCACAAAAAAGATGATCTGCAGCTTAGGGTCTTGAGTGATGCCCATAAAGATAAACTCAGTCACCATTGAGTGGTTTTCTTTATCCATCTTTTCAATTTTATGTGTCTGGATTCGGCTTATTGTTTGAGGTGATTCTTAAAAATCCTCCCAGTAATTAGGTTCAGTGATCCACAGGGCAAATCAAATTACTTTGGTGAAGGTGATGGCCACGGGTTTCCTGCAGGAACTCAGTCAACATAGGAGAAGATGTTAACATCTTAGGAATGGCAAATCATCTTCTCCAAAAACCTTGGTGTTCTGAGGTCATTTACCACATAGTACCAAATGTTTGACCTGATTGGTGTGAATATATACCTAATTAATTAGTAAAGAATAGTTTTGAGTGCCCCTTCTTTCTAAAACAAAGCAGACAGCAAACATTAATTCTCATTGCATATAGGCACACAAACACACACAAAAAGATTTCAGGGTCTCAGGACATAACACATCATACCACCCCACTCTCAACACACACACACATACACATACACAGAAAGTGAAATACTTGGAGCAGAGGGTGAACAATACAAGATTAAAGCACTGAATAATGATAATTTTTAAAAGGCCAGAATGCTAACTGTATGCCAGAATTTTCCTTTCATCCACACATTATGTAATTTCATCCTCATCACAGCTCTATGAAGTAGGTTCCAACGTTATCTTAATCTTACATCTGAAAAGAGCAAGGCTGGATACTAAGTAGCTTCCGTACTGTTGGGGATTTTCTCCCCGGGACTTGGAAGCGACGAACCTGAAAGAAGGACACTTGGACAGTCTCTTGCAAGGACTGACAAGTTTTTTTCTGCAGTCAAGCCTTTTTGTAGAAGTAGGAACAAAGAGCTTAGAGTATACAGCCAGCAGAGCGCATACGGGGTTAACACCTAATCAGTAAAAATATTTCAAGAACAGCGCGCTCTGAGTGACCCATGAGCTTACTCCATAACCCGTTTTCTCAAGCAGCATCCTTAATATTTATTATTAAATCTTGACGCCAGGCATAACCAAAGGCAGGAGATGTTTTTTCTGCCCAGGTACATCAAGCCGGGGTATTTCTGGCCCTTCGCCATTTTCTCAAGGACTTCCTCCAACCGGCTATTTTGTACTGGGCTTCCCAACACGTACAATCAAGAGCCAGTAAGTAGCAGAGCTGGCTCGGACTCTAGAATCTACTTCACTTTGTCATCTTCTGTGTATATGTGATTTGATGGAGGTTATAGACCTTTACTTTTGTGCCCACCTTTCTTTCTTTCCTGTCTTGCCTATTATTCATGGGTATGGAATTAGTTCTCTGATTTCTCTGATCTTTAGAAGCACCCAGGATTTTGGCATGGAGCATAACAAGGATGAAGACATTGCTGTGTCTTTGGACGATTTTATTGCCTAGCCAACAGCTTCAACTCAGAGTTAAGATTCAAGGATTCCTCTCTTGGGAGAATAGGGAAAGTGTTATTCATCTCTATGGACACACTGGAGCATGTGTTGGTAAACTTTTTCTCTGTTTTTATGGAAAACTGGTCCATTGAAGAATTCTAAGAAGGGAATGGGCAAGAGTAAACCAAGCTAAACCAAAATACGAACTTAGACATAAGTAGCACCCTCTTTGTAAACCTGAAAGAAGTAAGACTGAATCTACTCTATTTGGTTTATTGCTTAAGAAAGACAAGAAAGTAGAGAAGTATAGTGCATCTTTCACTGGGGTGTGGTCATTCATAAGGGGCTTCCCATGTGGTGCTAGTGGTAAAGAACCTGCCTGTCAGTGCAGGTAGATGTAAGAGACCTGGGTTCAGTTCCTGGGTCTGGAAGATCCCCTAGAGGAGGGCACGGCAATCCACTTCAGTATTCTTTCCTAGAGAATCCCTTGGACA
The DNA here is from genome assembly GCA_935064755.1 of Tragelaphus eurycerus. Classification (NCBI taxonomy): domain Eukaryota; kingdom Metazoa; phylum Chordata; class Mammalia; order Artiodactyla; family Bovidae; genus Tragelaphus; species Tragelaphus eurycerus. Next base: position 1,200,253 of record CAKXYN010000225.1, on the reverse strand, counting down.
GAGGATCCTGGCGGGATGCAGTCCTGTATCCTGAGAGTCAAACATGACTGAAGTGACTTAGCACACAGTATGCATACATTCATAATAAGCTAAATCTTGGTGTGATTGATAGTGATACCCCCATCAACTAAATTAATTGTTTGAACTTGATGAATTGCTGTGAGATGCAGCTTCCTTATCTGCAAAATTTCCAATTCTGGCAGTTTAAATTCTGACTTAGAGTGAGGCATCTAAAAGTCAAACCCATGATCTATATCTACTTTGTAAACTTTAAGATGGCATGAACCTGATGCAAAGGAAATCCATGCCCAAAGGAGCACTTAGTAGCATAACACTCCGCTCTGAACAGGTCATGTTTCTTTTTAGCCCCAAACACGCTGACATGGGGCTAACGTGTGTGGTTTTGTGTTTGTGTGTTGTTTACCTTTGGGGAGAGGTCCAATGCCCCCTCTTCTATTACTGACTTATGCTGAACAAATACTCTGAGAAGAAGCCCGAGACAAGCGATCTCCCTCCTGCGTCCCTGAGCCGTCTGCTCTTCCCACTCTTGCTTCTATTTGCAGAAAGTATTTAAGTTTCAGAGTCATCACTTCTTCTCCCAGAGGAAATATGATGAAATGGCTTTTGCACTCACAGGAGACTCAAAGATTTGATGAACTACCATTCCCTATGGAATTTCACTCCCTCTCCCTTCAACTTCAATGATAAAAGAAGGAAACACAAGGGAATTTTTTTCAGCCTATCTAGTTGTGGTAACTGAGTCAATGATGAATGTTACCTGCACTGTTTTTACAACCCCCAAACTGCCTTCATGATTATTTTGACTGTAATTTAGAAAGTTCTGCTTACTGATGCCTGAAGTCACTTCAAAGAGGATGAGACTCTCCATGCTATACAGAGTGGACATATTTTGTTGCTGTTTAGTCACTCAGCCATGTCTGACTCTTCAACCTTGTTGACTATAGCATGCCAGGCTTCCCTGTCCTTCAACATCTCCCTGAGTTGCTCAGACTCATGTCCTTTGAGTCAGAGAAGCCATCCAACCATCTCATATATAAACTATATTTCTGTATTTAATTTGAAAGAATCTTGAATAAAAGACTGAAATTTAACAACAACAACAACAAAACTCAAATTTTTGAGATTGATCTTTTTTGAGAGCCTAGTGGATAGGAAAAGGAAAAAAAAATGGGCTGCAGAAAATTAACATTTTTTGAGCATTTATTCATCAGGGATTCTGCAGGGTAATTTCCTTATTTGGTCAACTGAATCTTCTGATGGTACCACGATTGAGATCGGAAAAGTCATGAGGAAAAGTCATATCTTCGTTAGTCAGCATTACCTCTGTTTCGTGGTGAATAAATGGTAGTTGCTTGTTTTTTGGACTTGAGAGTCTCATGGCTCTCCATGAAAACTGCGTTACAACTTGTCAGTGGTTTCTCTTTTATGGGGCCAATCTCACTTTCTTATTTCCAAGGTGAATTCTCAGAAAGCTCCATGGAGCTCTCATTGCATCCTAACTTCTGATGGTTCTGATCTTGGTTGGGGAGATAAAATGCCGTCTCTTTTCTAAGATAGTTATTTACTTGGCTGTTCCAGGTCTTAGTTGCAGCATGTGGAACCTCTGTTGCTTCATGTGGGATCTTTCATTGAAGTGCATGGACTCTCGTTGTGGCCTATGGGCTCAATGGTTGAGGCCAGCTGGTGGCAGTAGCTGTGGAGGGTACGCTTAGTTGCTCTGGACATGTATGATCCTAGTGCTCTGACCAGGAATTGAACCCATGTCCCCTGAATTGCAAGGTGGGTTCTTATCCACTGGACTGCCAGGGAAGTCCCTGTCTGGTGCCTCTTTGAATGACACTTATACTGGGTTTAGAAATTAATTATTTTCTTATTCTGAAGCTCCTTGAGACTTTCTGCTTCACAGCTTGGGCTGACTAGGATGTGCCCCCTATCTTGTCCATGATTAGTTAGTCCTGTGTTGTTCAGTGGTCTCATTCCACCACTGTGATGTCACCTAGGGTCCTTTCAGTCCTATATCCCTTACCATTGATCTCTTAGTGCCATGTGATCTTTCTTCCAGCTTCCACTCACACATGTATAATATACACATGTATAATAATGAATTCACTATTAATTGAAGAAAGGTTATTTATTTTCAAGTAAACTTCATTGTTTGCCAATTATGTTTCAGACTCTGTGTTGATAGGAGCCTACTGTATTTTCCCTCTAAGGAAAGGCTAAGATTTAACCAAAATAATGTAAATATTGTCTGAATTGCTACAGATAAAGCAATGTACCTTTTAAGTCTTTGTATCCTCCAGCATTCAGTGCAAATTACATTGATTACATTGTAATGAGAGAAATTAATTGGGGTATCTTCTCAAAGTGACATAGATAATATAAATGATTGTCATATTTTGATCAGTTTATTTGAGACTCTGTATCTCTTCTATGGAAGATACATTTAGGGTTAGGGTTAGGGTTAGACTGGAAACTTGTAAGCATCAATCTAGACTACATACGCTGATAACTATTTCTTGTTCTAGACAGTAGGAAGGAGAGTCAGGGTGGGGGAAACTCTTGCTTATCAGTCAGCTATCTATATGTATTTGATGCAACAATTCACATGCATTAATCCATTTATCTACAGATTCCATCTATGAGGTGGGTGTCGGTATTCCTACATAGAAATGAAAAAGCTGATATATAAAGAGGTTTGATGCATTATCCAAAATCACACAGTCAGTGACAGATACCCACGACTGAAAGTCAGGTCAATCCTTTTTCTTTCTGGCTCCCTTTCAGTTCAGTTCAGTTCAGTTCAGTTGCTCAGTTGTGTCCGACTCTTTGAAACCCATGAATTGCAGCACGCCAGGCCTCCCTGTTCATCACCATCTTCCGGAGTTCACTCAGATTCACGTCCATCGAGTCAGTGATGCCATCCAGCCATCTCATCCTCTGTCGTCCCCTTTTCCTCCTGCCCCCAATCCCTCCCAGCATCAGAGTCTTCTCCAATGAGTCAAATCTTCGCATGAGGTGGCCAAAGTACTGGAGTTTCAGCTTTAGCATGATTCCTTCCAAAGAAATCCCAGGGCTGATCTCCTTCAGAATGGACTGGTTGGATCTCCTTGCAGTCCAAGGGACTCTCAAGAGTCTTCTCCAACACCACAGTTCAAAAGCATCAGTTCTTCAGACTCAGCCTTCTTCACAGTCCAACTCTCACATCCATACATGATCACTGGAAAAACCATGGCCTTGACTAGGCGAACTTTTGTTGGCAAAGTAATGTCTCTGCTTTTGAATATGCTATCTAGGTTGGTCATAACTTTCCTTCCAAGGAGTAAGCGTCTTTTAATTTCATGGCTGCAGTCACCATTTGAAGTGATTTTGGAGCCCCAAAAAATAAAGTCTGACACTGTTTCCACTGCTTCCCCATCTATTTCCCATGAAGTGATGGGACCAGATGCCATGATCTTCGTTTTCTGAATGTTGAACTTTAAGCCAACTTTTTCACTCTCCCCTTTCACTTTCATCAAGAGGCTTTTTAGTTCCTCTGCACTTTCTGCCATAAGGGTGGTGTCATCTGCATATCTGAGGTTATTGATATTTCTCCCAGCAATCTTGATTCCAACTTGTGTTTCTTCCAGCCCAGCGTTTCTCATGATGTACTCTGCATAGAAGTTAAATAAGCAGGGTGACAATATACAGCCTTGATGTACTCCTTTTCCTATTTGGAACCAGTCTGTTGTTCCATGTCCAGTTCTAACTAAGAGGCAGGTTAGGTGGTCTGGTATTCCCATCTCTTTAAGAATTTTCCACAGTTTATTGTGATCCACACAGTTAAAGGCTTTGGCATAGTCAATAAAGCAGAAATAGATGTTTTTCTGGAACTCTCTTGTTTTTTCGATGATCCAGTGAATGTTATTTTTACACATTGTTGCCTTTCTTTATGTGCCTAACACACACACAAAAGTTTCTAGAGCATTTTATTCTTTCTGCTATTTCTGATGGAAAAGTACTCTCACAGAAGCTTTCTTGTTGAAGATGAGGGGAAAAGGCCCTTTCCTTCTTTTTAATACCCGCTGAAGATGCTCTTCTGTGAAGTTCAAACAGCCAGTTTAGTCCAAGGACAAGGACCTAGGCTGAATATCTGCCCAGTGAAATCAGAAGAGGGGCAGTGTAGTTTTGAGGAACAAATAATGGGCATCAAGAGACCTATCTTCTATCCAGCATTCACCACTGATTAGCTGAGATATTCCTATACTTCACTGACCTCACCTAACAAAAGATTATCTTCTTAATACTCATGGGCTTATTCTTGATTATGTCCCTCACTGAATTGTGGTGAGGTTTAGATAAGATAATGGGTGCAGTGATACATTGAAAGTATTACAGTACTGTATAAAAATGCCAGGCTTTTTGCTTATTGGAGTATTGAGTCCCTGTCCCAGTGGAAACTGAGTGGATCTGAGCATGACTAGGCACTCTTCTTGTACAGTGGTGTCTGTAAGAATGGAACCAGATCCTGCTACTCTTCCCCAAGCTGTGCTCAGTAGATCCTTTAACATCAATATTCGCACAGGTGCTGAGTTACTTTGATCTTCTAAGTTTTTTTAAAAAAAGATTTATAAGAGATTGTCTTTAATCCATTGTATATTCTTGCCTCCTTTGTCAAAGATAAGGTGTCCATATGTACGTGGATTTATCTCTGGGCTTTCTATTTTGTTCCATTGATGTATATTTCTGTCTTTGTGCCAGTACCATACTGTCTTGATGACTGTGGCTTTGTAGTAGATCCTGAAGTCAGGCAGGTTGATTCCTCCAGTTCCATTCTTCTTTCTCAAGATACCTTTGGCTATTCGAGGTTTTTTGTATTTCCATACAAATCGTGAAATTATTTGTTCTAGCTCTGTGACGAATACCGTTGGTAGCTTGATAAGGATTGCATTGAATCTATAAATTGCTTTGGGTAGTATACTCATTTTCACTATATTGATTCTTCCAATCCATGAGCATGGCATATTTCTCCATCTATTGGTGTCCTCTTTGATTTCTTTCACCAGTGTTTTATAGTTATATATATATAGGTCTTTAGTTTCTTTAGGTAGATATATTCCTAAGTATTTTATTCTTTTCATTGCAATGGTGAATGGAATTGTTTCCTTAATTTCTCTTTCTATTTTCTCATTATTAGTGTACAGGAATGCAAGGGATTTCTGTGTGTTAATTTTATATCCTGTAACTTAACTATATTCATTGATTAGTTCTAGTAATTTTCTGGTGGAGTCTTTAGGGTTTTCTATGTAGAGGATCATGTCATCTGCAAACAGTGAGAGTTTTACTTCTTCTTTTCCAATTTGGATTCCTTTTATTTCTTTTTCTGCTCTGACTGCTGTGGTCAAAACCACTATGAGGTACCATTTCATGCCAGTCAGAATGGCTGTGATCCAAAAGTCTACAAGCAATAAATGCTGGAGAGGGTGTGGAGAAAAGGGAACCCTCTTACACTGTTGGTGGGAATGCAAACTAATACAGCCACTATGAAGAACAGTGTGGAGATTCCTTAAACAACTGGAAATAGAACTGTCTTATGATCCAGCAATCCCACTGCTGGGCATACACACTGAGGAAACCAGAATTGAAAGAGACACATGTACCCCAATGTTAATTGAAGCACTGTTGATAATAGCCCGGACATGGAAGCAACCTAGATGTCCATCAGCAGATGAATGGATAAAGAAAGCAGTGGTACATATACACAATGGAGTATTACTCAGCCATTAAAAAGAATTCATTTGAGTCAGTTCTAATGAGGTGGATGAAACTGAAGCCTATTATACAGAGTGAAGTAAGCCAGAAAGAAAAACACCAATAGAGTATACTAACGCATATATATGGAATTTAGAAAGATGGTAACAATAACCTTATATATGAGATAGCAAAAGAGACACTGATGTATAGAACAGTCTTTTGGACTCTGGGAGAGGGAGAGGGTGGGATGATTTGGGAGAATGGCATTGAAACATGTATAATATCATATATGAAACGAGTCACCAGTCCAGGTTCAATACATGATACTGGATGCTTGGGGCTGGTGCACTGGGATGATCCAGAGGGATGGTATGGGGAGGGAGGAGGGAGGAGGGTTCAGGATGGGGAACACATGTATACTTGTGGCAAATTCATTTTGATATATGGCAAAACCAATACAATATTGTAAAGTTAAATAAAATAAAATTAAAAAAAATAAAATAAAAAAGATTTATATTAATTCAGTTCAGTTGCTTCCATTCAGTTCAGTTCAGTCACTCAGTCATGTCTGACTGTTTGCAACCCCATGAATTGCAGTACGCCAAGCCTCCCTGTCCATCACCAACTCCCAGGGTTCACCCAAACTCATGTGCATTGAGTAGGTGATGCCATCCATCCATCTCATCCTGTATTGTCCCCTTCTCCTCCTGCCCCCAATCCCTCCCAGCATCAAGGTCTTTTCCAATGAGTCAACTCTTTGCATGAGGTGGCCAAAGTATGGGAGTTTCAGCTTCAACATTCGTCCTTCCAATGAATATTTATGGCTGATTTCCTTTAAAATGGACTGGTTGGATCTCCTTGCAGTCCAAGGGACTTGCAAGAGTCTTCTCCAGCACCATCAAAAGCATCAATTCTCGGCACTCAGCTTTCTTCACAGTCCAACTCTTACATCCATACAGTCGCTTAGTCATGTCTGATTGTTTGCAACATGGACTGCAACATCCTGGTTTCCATGTCCATCACCAACTCCTGGAGCTTGCTCAAACACATGCCCACTGAGTCGGTGAAGCAATCCAACCATCTCCTCCTCTGTCATCCACTTCTCCTGCTTTTAATCTTTTCCAGACTCAGGGTCTTTTCCAATGAGTCAGTTCTTCACATCTGGTGGCCAAAGTATTGGCATTTCAGCTTCACCATGAGTCTCCTCTGTCCATAGAATGTTCTAGGCAAAAATACTGGGGTGGGTTGCCATTTCCTTCTCCAGGGGATCTTTCCCACCCAAGGATCGAACCTGAAGCTCCTGTATTGGCGAGCTCATTTACCATAGAGCCAGCAGGCAAGCCCAACTGTCCTGTATTCATCTGACCAAATAGCATGTTCTTTTTTATTATTGCAGCTCAGATGGTCAGATATATGAAAGAGATGCAAACCAGCAATCAAACAGAAGTGACAGAATTTATCCTCTTAGGACTCTCAGACAATTCAGAGCTACAGGTGGTCCTCTTTGGATTATTTCTGTTGATCTATATGGCAACTGTGGTGGCTAATTTGGGGGTGATTGTGTTAATTAAGATGGATCCTTGTCTCCACACCACCATGTACTTTTTTCTCAGCAGTCTCGCCTTTGTTGATGCCTCTTACTCTTCTTCTGTCACTCCTGAGATGTTGGTGAACCTTGTGGCTGAGAGCAAGGCCATTTCTTTTAATGAGTGTGCTGCCCAGTTCTATTTTTGGCTCCTTCCTAGGGACTGAGTGCTTCTTGTTAGCTATTATGGCATATGACCACTATGTAGCCATTTGGAACCCTTTGCTGTATCCAGTTCTCATGTCTGGGAGAATTTGCTTCTTGCTAGCAGCTACCTCGTTCCTAGCAGGTTTTGGAAATGCAGCCATACACACAGGAATGACTTTCAAGTTGTCCTTTTGTGGCTCCAATAAGATCAATCATTTCTATCGTGATACACCAGCCCTGCTCAAACTCTGTTGCTCTGATACCCGCATCATTGGCATCATGATCATGGCTTTCTCCAGCGTTAATGTCATCGGCTGTGTTATGATTGTCCTCCCTTCCTACCTCTGCATCCTCGTTGCCATCTTGAGGATGCCCTCCTTGGAGGGCAGGCACAGAGCCTTCTCCACCTGTGCCTCTCACCTCGTGGCCGTCACCATATTCTTTGGGACGATTCTCTTCATGTACTTGCGTCCTACGTCTAGCTACTCAATGGAACAGGACAAGATTGTCTCTGTCTTTTGTACGGTAGTGATCCCTATGCTAAATCCCCTCATCAGTTTGAAAAATAAGGATGTGAAAGGGGCCTTAAAGAAGATCTTACAGCAACAGATACTGTGAAGCCATGTTACATATCACCCTATTATGTGGAATAAGAATGTTTTCATGTTAATTGTATTGTCTAATTGCTTGAACTGTTTTTCTGTGTTAAAGTATATTGTTTAAAATGAGATGTGTTCTTAATTTCCTGGTGTCCTAAATGTGTATTTATTAGCCTATAGTCCAACCAGTCCATTCTGAAGGAGATCAGCCCTGGGATTTCTTTGGAAGGAATGATGCTAAAGCTGAAACTCCAGTATTTTGGCCACCTCATGCGAAGAGTTGACTCATTGGAGAAGACTCTGATGCTGGGAGGGATTGGGGGCAGGAGGAGAAGGGGACGACAGAGGATGAGATGGCTGGATGGCATCACTGACTCGATGAATGTGAGTCTGGGTGACCTCCGAGAGCTGGTGATGGATAGGGAGGCCTGGCGTGCTGCAGTTCATGGGGTCGCAAAGAGTCGGACACAACTGAGCGACTGATCTGATCTGATCTGATGAATCAATACCGTGAAGGAAGGCAGTGTATGGTAAAATATCAAAATACTTGGAACTTGCTGATCTAGATTTAAATCTCAATTTCAATATTGAGCTTTTTAACACTTAATTATATATATATATATATATATATATATATATATATATATATATTATAACAATAACCCTATATATGAGACAGCAAAAGAGACACTGATGTATATATATATATGACTTTGATTGAATCTTGGAAAATAGACTCTGAAACAGATATCTGTATTTAGGAAATTTATTGGAGAGTGTTCCCAGGAACAATACTGACAAAGAAGTAAGGGAAATAGGATTGGGTAGAAGAAACTAATTTGTGATGAAACTGCAACAGAGTATTCAGCCAGTTCCATGTGGAGATCTGAAGCTGAGATTATCATTCTCAGAGATGTTTCAAATTTGAGCAGGTATTTATACCTGCATAATAACCTGCTTTAGATATGGGTCACCCACTGGAAGCAGTCTAACTTTCAGAATGACAATACCTTTCATCAGGGATATTACAAAAGTAGAGCTCAGCTATGAGATGTGAGCTGTCGATGCCCTAGGAAGCTGGGGAAGTAAATACTTCAACACTGAAAGTCCAATCTGGGTAGTATATCACAGCATCTATTGTAAATAGTAACACTCTTTCATTCACATGGATGTCAAGAGTACCAAATACTATAGAAGAAAGTCTTAGCTGTTTAATAATAAAGGTGCCATAGCAATTATGGGGGTATAGTTTACTGACTTTGTGAATTAATTGAAATATTTTGGAGTGTAGTAATCTCAAAGTCAGAGTGTTGCAACTTTTTTTTAAATTTTATTTTGCTTAACTTTACAATATTGTATTGCTTTTGCCATACATCAAAATGAATCCACCACAAGTATACATAACTTTTTATCTGTAGCCCAGCCAACGTTTCACATAATTTTCAATAAACATTTATCAAACACAATTATCTATTTATTGCTCATTGTAGTGGGATGGGGGCTGTCAATGTTGGAACAACAGGGGAAAAAAAAAACCTGTCTTTCATGAGATGATATGTTGAAGAAGGACTAAGTAATGATTTGGAATCAGCTAAATGTCTATTTCCTATGTCTTTCCATCCCACTCTCCACTACAGACCAGGTGGAATACCAATGTTCCAAATGAGACCACTTCATCCCCAAAAGCTTTGTTAGAGACCACAAAGGAGGAGATAACTCATGCTATTCCCCTGGAACAGCCCTCCAATTTCCTGTTAATTCCACTTTTAATTATTAACCAACGTTTCTCTCACAGACATTTGTGGAAAAATGTATTCAGCAGGTAACACATGCTGAAGATATACCATGTGAGAAAGCAAAATCCTTGATTTCATTAAACTTGTTTTTGAGTGAGGAAGCCTTTATTGTCAACAGCAAAGTGTGTATGCATGTGTGCACAGGCATTTGTTCCTGTTTGTGTGGGATGCATGTGTGTGACATGGATAAGAGTTGTGCTTTAAATAAATTAAAGCGAGAGAAAAGGGCTGTATGGGAGTAGAGCAACCTGTGGAAATAACATTTGAGCAAGTCCTGCATAGGAATAACATTGCATGAATATCTGTGGTGAATACAAAGGCCCTGAGGTGAGATCCTCCTTGGTTTGTTAAAAGAATAGTAAGGGAACAGGTATACATGGAACAGAGTGAGCAAATAAAAAGAAAAAACTGCAATCAGGAAGGTGATTGGGGAGTGATGGATCAATTGGAGTAGGTTATGGTAACTCATTCCAATATTCTTGCCTATTAAAATAGATATGAGTATGGATTATATTTTCAGTGGAATTGTGAAATTTTGAGGCAAGATCTAATAAATTTTATATCATTTAATTTAATTCAGTGTTATTCACAATGGAGTTTTAAGACCATAAAAGAGATTTTGTACTTCAAATGCCTAACTTATTCACAAAGGTATAAATGACTCCATGGGGAGAAAATAGTTCAATTATCTCAGTGAAAAATAAGTGGATGTCTTAATTTTGCTGCTACTGCTACTGTTGCTAAGTCGTTTCAGTCGTGTCTGACTCTGTGTGACCCCACAGATGGCAGCCCACCAGGCTCCCCTGTCTCTGGGATTCTCCAGACAAGAACACTGGAGTGGGTTGCCATTTCCTTCTCCAATGCATGAAAGTGAAAGGTGAAAGTGAAGTCACTCAGTCGTGTCCGACTCTTTGGGACCCCATGGACTGTAGCCCACCAGGCTCCTCCGTCCATGGGATTTTCCAGGCAAGAGTACTGGAGTGGGGTGCCATTGCCTTCTCCGATCTTAATTTGGGGTTAGTATATTTCAGGTTTTCGTTTTTTTAGTGTTTTGCAAAGATGATTAAATCTCAAGAGCGTCATTACAACCTTAATAATCTGACCCTCAGCCTCAAATTCAGAAGAAGCATCTTACACTCTTTGTTGAATTAATTAACCATATCTTAAGTCTGTCACAGCTGAGTTCCTTACACCACTTGCATTTTCATCAAGGCTATAAATTTCACGCTGTAGGGGGAAAAATTGTATTCCTCCAAAAACCAATAAATAAAACTAAACTTATAAATACCACTACTTTCAGTGAGTATGTCTTAAGGACAGCAGGTAAGATGATTTAATTTGTCTCTCAGTGGTTAGATATAGAAAGCTTCAAAGAGAATTCAAAAAGCATTCAAGGAATTAAGACAAAATCTATGTGCTCTGTGACAACCTGGAGGGATAGGGTTGACAGGGAGGAAGGCTCATCATGGAGGGGACGCACATGTGCCTATGGCTGATTCATATTGATGTAGGCAAAACTATCACAATATTGTAAAGTACTCCAATTAAGATCAATAAATAAAAAATTTTAAAACACTATGTCTCTAAATTGCAATGTCTGAAACACTGAAATGAAGGTTAGCAACTAAACTAACACAATTTATTTTTTTTAGAAGAAAGGGGTTTAGGATGACTAATAAGAGATGAGGATTTTATAGAATATTCAACCTATGCATACACATACAAACACACATGTACACTTGCATCTCTCTGTGTATATATGTGTGTTTTTGTGTGTGTATGAAGCTGCTGCTGCTAAGTCGCTTCAGTCTTGTCTGACTCTGTGTGACCCCCTGGACTGCAGCCTACCAGGCTCCTCCATCCATGAGATTTTCCAGGCAAGAGCACTGGAGTGTGTTGCCATTGCCTTCTCATGTGTGAAGCAGGGAAATTTAATTAATTTTGTGCAGAAAGAGTGCCAAAGCACTTGGCATATTTAATACACTGTGTAGTACATTAAATAAAATTATTTTATGCTTTTATAAGCACACTTTGAGAAACTACTGCAATTGTCAGCCTTTATCTATATACATAAACATATGTAAACACATACACACATATAAGATCATATATGTAATATAGAATATAATTTGTATCATATATATAGATGTATATATATATTTATATGTATAAAGTAGAGATCTACAAAATGGCTGTGAATTTTTTTAAGTAGTATTTTATAGGGTGGAATTTGACTGATTTTAGAGAAAGGTCAGTTAAAGGACTATTGTAGTAATATTAGGTGAAAGATGATGTTGACTTGAGCCTTAATGGTAGAAATAAATAAAGTTGGCTTGTTGATGTAGACATTTTGAAAATAGAGACAACATACTTATCTGATAGACTAGTTACATAATATGTGAGAAAGAAAAGAGAACAATTTCTTTAATATATATTTGCTTGTATTTATTTTTTATTTGAACACATGAAAGTAGAGAGTTGTCACTGACTTGAGATAGAGAATGCTATGTTTGGGAAAATTAAAGGAAGACATGAGCAAATCACCTTTGAGTCAGGTTGACTCATTATTTGATATTAATGTGAAAATGTGAGTAAGTGATTGCAATATAAGTCTGGGATTTAGGAAAGAGGTCAGGGCTGAAATAAATTCAGGAGTTGTAAATATATAGATAGTATTTATAGTCATGAAACTGAATAAGATCATGAAGGTAGAGTGTAAATAGGAAAAAAAAAATAGAAGAAGATCACAAAATGAGTTTTGAGCTACTCCAATCTTAACAGTCAGAGAAAAGAGGAATAAACAAAGAAGGCTGAGAAGGAGCAGCCTATATGATAGGAGGAAAACTCAGAATAGTGTGTCCTGGGAGACAAGAGATGATAGTTTTCCAAGGAGTATTTAGCAATTAACTCTGCCAAATATTATCAATAGATCAAAAAGATGAAGATTGAGAGTTGACCACTAAATTTGGCAGCATAAAGAACCCTGACAACTTGACAAGAACAATTTCTGTGGAGTGATGGAGTGAAAGTTTGATTAGAGTGGGCTTAAGAGAAAACAGGAAAAAAAGTGAACTGAATTTAGGAAGTATTATATATCCAAGTATGTTTTACATTTCATTGCCAAAGAGAATGCAAAGGAACTGGATGATAGACAGTGAAGGCAAAAAGGTCAACGGAAGAGGTGAAAAACTTTGGGAGGTGAGGTAAGATATAGACAAGCAGGGGTTGATTATCAACAATTTCACACACACATGGATAAATGCTCATTCTAAAATATAAGTTGCTGAGTTCACTTAAGAAATCTTTTTGTTGTTCTGCAGTTAAAAAAATAAAAAGCCTTAATGTACATGTTCTTTGGATATTTTAGAAGTAATTCTACAGTACAGAATAAACTGTTTGATTTTCTTTTTTTTTTCTTTTTTGCATAATTTATATCACTGATTTCTTTCTTATCTCAGCAAGCAAATCATCCATTCTGAGACAAAGTGATGAGCAACCATTCGACAGTGACTGAATTTATTCTCCTGGGGTTCAGCTATCATCCAGAACTACAGAGTCTTCTTTTTATGGTATTTCTAGTCATCTATATGATCGCTGTGTGATCAATATGATCAAATCTTGGCATGATCCTGTTACTCAAGATTGACTCACATCTTCACACACCAATGTATTTTTTTCCTCAGTAACCTGTCTCTTGTTGACTTCTGTTACTCTTCTGTCATTGTCCCTATATTGCTCATAAATTTCTGGGCAGAGAACCCAGTCATTTCATTCAATGAATGTGCCACTCAGCTCTTCTGTTTTGGCTCTTTTGCTGGCATTGAACGATTCCTGTTGATTGTGATGGCCTATGACTGTTATGTGGCCATTTGCAAACCTCTCCTTTACATGTTCACTATGTCCCCCCCCCCCCCAACTTAATGTCATGTTGGTGTTGGCCACGTACCTTGCTAGCTTCATAAATCCTGCCACTCACACGGGCCTCACCTTCCAGCTGTCTTTCTGCCACGCCAGTGTCATCAGCCACTTTTTCTGTGACATTCTGCCCCTCCTGAAACTCACTTGTTCTGAAACTCGTGTCAATGAAGCTGTCATTATTGCTTTTACCAGTTTTAATGAGCTGAGCTGCCTCCTGACCATTCTCACTTCTATCTCTGCATCCTCACTGCCATCGTGAGGATCTGCTCTGCTGATGGAAGCACAAAACCTTCTCCACCTGCACTTCCCACCTGATGGTGGTCACCATCTTCTCTGGCACAATCCTGTTTGTGTATCTGCACTCCAGCTCCAGCTTCTCAAAGGACCAAGACAAAGTGTTGTCTGTGTTTTATATGGTGGTTATCCCCATGTTAAATCCTCTCATCTATAGTCTGAGAAAAAGGAGGTCAAAACTTCCTTTGGCAAAATTTTTTTAAATTTAAATTTATTTATTTATTTTAGTTTTTTTTAAATTTTATTTTGCTTAACTTTACAATATTGTATTGCTTTTGCCATACATCAAAATGAATCTGCCACAAGTATACATGTGTTCCCCATCCTGAACCCTCCTCCCTCCTCCCTCCCCATACCATCCCTCTGGGTCGTCCCAGTGCACCAGCCCCAGGCATCCATTATCAGGCTTCGTGCTTGGACTGGCGACTCATTTCAGATATGATATTATACATATTTCAATTCTATTCTCCCAAATCATCCCACCCTCTCCCTCTCCCAGAGTCCAAAAGACTCTTCTATACATCAGTGTCTCTTTTGCTGTCTCATAAACAGGGTTATTGTTACCATCTTTCTAAATTCCATATATACGCATTAGTATACTGTATTTGTGTTTTTCTTTCTGGCTTACTTCACTCTGTATAATAGGCTCCAGTTTCATCCACCTCATTAGAACTGATTCAAATGTATTCTTTTTAATGGCTGAGTAATACTCCATTGTGTATATGCACCACTGCTTTCTTATCCATTCATCTGTGGATGGACATCTAGGTTGCTTCCAAGTCCTGGCTATTGTAAACAGTGCTGCGATGAACATTGGGGTACACGTGTCTCTTTCAATTCTGGTTTTCTCAGTGTGTATGCCCAGTAGTGGGATTGCTGGATCATAAGGCAGTTCTATTCCCAGTTTTTTGAGGAATCTCCATACTGTTTTCCATAGTGGTTGTACTAGTTTGCATTCCCACCAACAGTGTAAGAGGGTGCCCTTTCCTCCACACCCTCTCCAGCATTTATTGCTTGTAGACTTTTGGATCGCAGCCATTCTGACTGTCGTGTAATGGTACCTCATAGTGGTTTTGATTTGCATTTCTCTGATAATGAGTGATGTTGAGCATCTTTTCATGTGTTTGTTAGCCATCTGTATGTCTTCTTTGGAGAAATGTCTATTTAGTTCTTTGGCCCATTTTTTGATTGGGTCATTTATTTTTCTGGAATTGAGCTGTCGGAGTTGCCTGTATATTTTTGAGATTAGTTGTTTGTCAGTTGCTTCATTTGCTATTATTTTCTCCCATTCTGAAGGCTATCTTTTCACCTTGCTTATAGTTTCCTTTGTTGTGCAGAAGCTTTTAAGTTTGATTAGGTCCCATTTGTTTATTTTTGATTTTATTTCCAATATTCTGGGAGGTGGGTCATAGAGGATCCTGCTGTGATGTATTGGTTTTGTCATACATCAACATGAATCCACCACAGGTGTACACTTGTTCCCCATCCTGAACCCCTCTCCCACCACCCTCCCCATACCATCCCTCTGGGTCATCCCAGTGCACCAGCCCTTTTAAAAACATCTTTTTGCTTCTGTGCTTAGAATTGCCAAAGTGTGGGTTTTTAGGGCTCAGAGGGAACTTAGAAATGGTCAAATCCACATGTGTTTACTCTGGCTCCATGTCATTCTGTCATGAGGCTTCCTGCTTTGTTTTTGCCTTTTTTTTTTTCCTAATAGTGGAATTGGACCAAATATTCTAAGCATCCTGGGGAATATGATTGCTCTATATAAATCACATTTATTCCAGAGAACCTATATGCCTGAAAAAACCAGTTATCATAGTTCAACTCCCTATTTAGGAGCATAAAAAACTCAAAATAAGCATACCTAAAATACATTGTAGACTTTGTTCCAGACCACTGCAATATATGAATAGCATAATAAGTAAAATTGCACAATTTTTTGGTTTCCCAACTCATGTAACAGTTTTATTTATATTATAGTGTAGTCTATTAAGTATGCAACAGCATTATGTCTAAAGTGTATATATTTTCATTAAAATACTTTATTAAAATTTAGCCTTCAGTGAGTTACAATCATTTACTGGTGAAGGGTATTGCTTTACTGCTGATGACTGCTGACTGATCAGGGTGGCAGTTGCTCAAAATGTGGGTTGTGGTGACAATTTCTTAAAATGCAGCAATGAAGTTTGCTACATCAATTGACATTGTCACAAAAGATTTGCCTGTAGCATGTAGTGCTGTTCCACAGCATTTTACCCACAGCAGAACTTTGAAAGCTTAAACTGATACTCTCAAAGGCTGCCACTGCTTTATCAACTAAGTTTATGTAACATTCTAAATCCTTTGTTGTCATGTCAACAATCTGTACATTTTTCACCAGGAGTGATTCCATCTCAAGAAACGATTTGCTTTGCACATCCACAAGAAGCAAGTCCTCATCCACTAAAGTTTTATCCTGAGATTGCAGCAATCCAGTGACTTCTTCAGTCTCTACTTCTTTTTTTTTTAATTAAATTTTATATTGCTTAACTTTACAATATTGTATTGCTTTTGCCATACATCAAGATGGATCTGCCATCTTGATGTATAGCAAAAGCAATACAATTAAGTTCTCTTACTATTTCCACTACATCTGCAGCTACTCTCGCCACTGAAATTTTGAACTTCTCAAAGTCATTCATGAAGGCGGGATACAACTTACCCCAAATCCTGTTAATGTTAGTATTTTTACATCTTCCAAATGGATCATGAGTATTCTTAATGGCATTCACAATAATGAATCCATTCCGGAAGGTTTCAATATCCTTTGCCCAGATATCAAAGAAATCACTAACTACAATAGCCATAGCCTTACAGAACATACTTTTAAAATAATAACATCTGAAAGTTGAAATGATACCCTGATCTATAGGCTGCAGAATGGATGGGGAATGTGATTGCTCTGCTGTGTTAGCAGGCATAAAGACAGCACATATCTTGTTGTACATCTCCATTAGAACTCTTGGGTGAACAGGTGCATTGTCAATAAGTAATAGTACTTTAAAAAGAAATCTTCTTTTCTTCCTTTTACTTTATTTGTTCTGAGCAGTAGATCTCAACAGTGAGCTTAAAATATTTAGTGAACCATGCTTCTCAGGCGGCACTAGTGGTAAAGAATTCACCTGTCAATGCAGGAGATATAAGAGACATGGGTTCGATCCCTGGGTTGGGAAGATTCCCCTGGAGCAGGCATGGCAACCCACTCCAGTATTCCTGCCTGGAGAATCCCATGGACAGAGGAAGCCTGGCAGGCGACAGTCCATAGTGTAGCACAGAGTTGGACACGACTGAAGCAACTTAGCAGCAGCATGTTGTAAGCGGATGTGCTATCATCTACACTGTTGTTTTATTTATAGAGCAGAGGCAGAGTAGATTTAGCATACCTCTTAAGGGCCCTAGAATGTTCAAAGTGAGCATTGGCTTCAACTGAAGCTTCGAGCTACATTAGTCCCTAACAAGATAGTCAGTCAATCCTTCGAAGGTTTGAAGTGAGGCAAACCTTGTCCTTTGAAACTTTGACTTCTCTTTAGCTTTGGAAGTCCTAGATAACACCTCCTTCCAATATAAAGCTATTTCACCCATATTGAAAATACATTGTTCAGGGTAGCTAAATTTATTGTTTTGAGTGCTGTAGTTCCTTACTAACTCTTAAAATTAGATAGTGTAAATCATTTAAAGATTTTTCTTCTGTCTCAAAATTGTTTTGGTTAATTTAACATTTTTTTTTAACAATCTCTATCTGATCTGATCTGATATAATTTAGAATCAGTTTTTCTATTAAAAATAAGCCAGCTGAACTGGCATTAAAACTATTGATCAATTTTAGACAAATTGGTAACTTAAAATATTGGACTTAAAACTACTGAATATTACAATCCACAAGGAAGATATATCTCTCCATTATTTAAGTCTCCTTTAATTTCTCTCTACATGCAATGTTTTGTGATTATCAGTATGTAACGCTTGAAGTTTTATTAAAAAATCATTTTTAAGTGCTTACTCTTTTGATGTTACTATAAGTGATATATAGAAGCATTTATTTCCTGGTTATGGTTGTTTTTTACATAATAATATAAATAATCTATGCATATTGATCTTTACCTTGTGACCTTCTACTATGTACTCTTAGCTTTCCTTCTGCATAGTAAAAAATGTGATGTACAACTTAATGATCACCACAATAAATCTAGCTAACATTTTATTTGTGTATCTTAAAAGATTCTATATAAACTATTAAGCAATCTGTGAATAGGATGCTTTTATTTTATTTCCCTTTGAATCAGTACAATTTTATTACATAGATTAGAACTTCCAGTACATTATTGAATCTGCCATAACCAAAAATATAGTGAGTTAAATAATCACAGGAACACAAATAGCAGTGCCAGTGGGATGGTTTCAATTATCTGACTGTTTGACATTTGTGTAGCTAAAGCAATTATGTGTTCTTTTAGCAGACACGTGTCAACTGGTCTTTGCAATTGAAGCAGAGTGATATTAACTAAGGAATTTGTGTCTTCAAATATAAATGAAATAGAGTCTCCTGAAGACTTTCTGGGAAAATAAAATAAGAACACTGAAAAGCCTTCTTTTAACCAGTATCAATGGTAGATAGGTAAATTCTGTGCCCTCCAGTATTATTTGTTGTTATACATGTAAAATAAATAAGCATTTACTTCTTATGTGTGAACTTTTGATCAAGTGATCCCATACTGAAAAGTATTGTTATTTTGCCTTTCCAGAGTTAATTCGCTACTTTTTTTCCTACTTGTTCAGTTGCTATTGAGTTAATCCTACCTCTTCTGGGAAAAATCTGTTTGTAAATATTGTGATTATCTCAACGGTATTCTATATTAAAGTATATCAGGATATAGTGGTGGTGGTGGTTTAATCCCTGAGTGGTGTCCAGCTCTTGTGCTCCCATGGACTGTAGCCCACCGGGCTCCTCTGTCCATGGGATTCTCCAGGCAAGAATACTGGAGTGGGTTGTCATTTCCTTCTTCAGGGGATCTTCCTAACTCAGGGACTGAGCCAGTGTTTCCTGCTTCTTTATTATCTGAGCCACCAGGGAAGCCCATATCAGAATGTACTTGCTGCTGCGGCTAAGTCGCTTCAGTCGTGTCCGACTCTGTGCGACCCATAGACGGAAGCCCACCAGGCTCCCCCGTCCCTGGGATTCTCCAGGCAAGAACACTGGAGTGGGTTGCCATTTCCTTCTCCAATGCATGAAAGTGAAGTTGCTCAGTAGTGTCCGACTCTTAGCGACCCCATGGACTACAGCCTACCAGGCTCCTCCATCCATGGGATTTTCCAGGCAAGAGTACTGGAGTGGGGTGCCA
This sequence comes from Tragelaphus eurycerus, assembly GCA_935064755.1. NCBI lineage: Eukaryota > Metazoa > Chordata > Mammalia > Artiodactyla > Bovidae > Tragelaphus > Tragelaphus eurycerus. The sequence continues at coordinate 1,180,779 of CAKXYN010000225.1, read as the reverse complement.
TTGCCTTCTCCACAGAATGTACTTACATACATATATAAGTACTTTAGGAAACCAGTGCTGACATTCAGTTTAAAGAAGGGTCAAACCTTCAAGTATCTTTATGCAAGATAAGGAATCTTTACATTAAGGGGTCAGGAAATAAAGAGCGCTGCTGCTGCTACTGCTAAGTCGCTTCAGTCGTTTCCAACTCTATGCGATCCCATAGACGGCCTCCTACCAGGCTCCTCTGTCCCTGGGATTCTCCAGGCAAGAACACTGGAGTGGGTTGCCATTTCCTCCTCCAGTGCATGAAAGTGAAAAGTGAAAGTGAAGCTGCTCAATCGAGTCCAACTCTTAGCGACCTCATGGACTGCAGCCTACCAGGCTTCTCCATCCATGAGATTTTCCAGGTGAGAGTACTGGAGTGGTGTGCCATTACTATCCTACAATCAGCCTTACAATCATATAAGAAACTTCTATTTCATGGGAATATTTAGGATTTTACACTTTAAATTTTTATTTAATTTGTTCAAGGAATCAAGGTAAAACAGAAAATGTTGGGACAAATAAATATTTTCAACCCCAATCTGAAAAATACATGGTTATGCTCAAATCTCTCCTAATGTGCTAGATTGATGACAATATATATTTTTATAATGATCTACAGCTTTATTCACTGACTGATTTCTCAGACTGTAACCCAATATTTGGAAATTTAAAATAATTAGAGATGCCTCTCTTGTCTTAATGAGACTCTACTTTAATTCCTTTGATTGAATTGGCTGGAGTTATCAATGCCTGGAAGATAGAAGCTACTGAGACCATCTCTAGATTCCTTTATTCTCTAACAGATGCAGTATCAAACAATATTCAGATATTCTTTACTCATATTTGACCTCTCCTCCTAAATCACCAATTTTGTGATACATCAATTTTATGAATGATCCTGGTTCTCAGTTACTTTTGTACACAAAAAGTGCAAAATTCATCCAACCACATTTTTGTCCTTTCATAGTATTAAAAGTGATGGTGAACTTCTTTATTTTTGCCAAAGATGTCAGCCACATAGTATAAAGCAGGGTACAAAGATGTTGCATAGAGATTTTGGTCTTGAAGGAAAATTAAAGATCTCAAAGCATGAAATTAAGGTTATGCCCTTGAGGGAACAAAATCTATCTTAATTGGATTATAAGAATTTTTTAAAAAATACACTAGGGAATATTCCTAAGAAACACTATAAATCTTCCCATCTTGTTTTAGAAAATATAGTAAGTCAGTTTTACAGGTAAGTCATTTTCTACATTTGTTCACTAAAAATATGTTTTTTATTTTGTGTGAAAATTAATATTCTCACCAATATTGAAATAATTATTTTCATCATTTATGCTTGTTTTTTTCTATTCAAATGTTAATATTTCATGGCATCTCTGAAAAATCAAGTATTATATACAGGCTCTTCTGATGTGTATATGAAAACTAAATTTAAAAAGCTTTAAGGTGAAATTCTTGATGTATAATGCTTCCAGTCATATCTTACTTTCACACACAAAAAAACCAGAAATGATAATTCCAGCTGGGAGCTAAGTCTGCATTTAAATATTATCCTAATGTGCTTTCCTAAACAAATATATTCAGAAGTGTGTCAGTTTTAAAAAACAATGGAAACAAATTCCTGTTCAGATATTTGAATTCTTTATTTACTATTAAATTCTGCCTTCTCAGATTTTCTTTGAATGGCCATCTAAAAGCACTCCACCTTTAATTTTTCTCATAGTGTTTTCTTCTAAGTGACACACTGCTGTAAACATTCGTCTGTGTGCTCAATATCTATTATCTCTCTTACAATGTATGGTTCACCAGGATAGGTAATTTGCTCACTCATGTAACCCCAGAAGCCAGAACAGAAGAAAAAAAAATGCCTCCGTAAATAATGAGTGGGTGAATTTAAAAAGCAGAAAGAACAATTCTTCATTCTGTACCTTCTTAGCCATATGTCAAGAGATGCATCTACTAATTGAATGTCTTCTGAATGAATTTAAGCTAGACAAGTATGTGTTTCAGGAGAAAATGCTGGACTGAACATGTCTTCTAATGTGTGTCGAAAACAATAGTGTATCAGAGGTGCAAAGACCATAGAAACTCTGCATCCTTCATCTGTCCATTTGAATGATGCCACTGACCTGCTGCTTTCCAGACCTGGTTTTCATTCTTTTGGGTTTCTTTTTCACAGAATTTGAAAAAAAAAATACTGAATATGGAGTTTTCCAAGAAAACAGGTTTAATTGCATATGTGTATACACAATTTACAAATAAGAAGGAGAAAAAGAATGTGAGTTTGTGAGTGTGTGTTTCCAGTATATATATGGAAAAATATATCACAAAGAGATAAGGTGCAAATATTTACATAGATGCTCTGATGCATTGGTTGAGAAGAGTAATTTCCTTATAGAGAGTAAATGACAAAAGAATGGAATAAATGCAGAATCAAGATCAGATATAATTCTTCACTTTACCACTTTCAGGTTTTAAGGGATGAGAATATGTCTTCCCCTAACCACACTGCAGTGACTGAATTCATTCTCCTGGGACTCACAGATGACCCAGTGCTACAGAAGGCCCTGTTTGGGGTGTTCCTGGTGATCTACCTAATCACACTGGCAGGGAATCTGGGCATGATTGTGCTGATCAGGACCAATCCCCACCTCCAGACCCCCATGTACTTCTTCCTCAGCCACCTCTCCTTTGTAGACCTTTGCCATTCCTCCAATGTTACTCCAAATATGCTGCACAATTTCCTCTCAGACCAGAAGAGCATCTCCTATGCTGGATGCTTCACACAGTGCCTTCTCTTCATTGCCCTGGTGATCACTGAGTATTATCTCCTCGCTTCAATGGCCTTGGACCACTATGTAGCCATCTGCAGCCCTCTACATTATAGCACCAGGATGTCCAAAGACATTTGCATCTTTCTAGTCACAGTCTCTTATACTTGTGGATTCTTCAATGGTCTCTCTCAGGCACTGCTGACTTTTCACTTGTCCTTCTGTGACTCCCTTGAGATCAATCATTTCTACTGTGCTGATCCACCTCTGATAATGTTGGCCTGCTCTGACACCTATGTCAAAAAGATGGCAATGTTTGTGGTTGCTGGTTTCACTCTCTCAAGCTCTTTGTTCATCATTCTCCTGTCTTATGTTTTCATCGTTGCATCTATTTTGGCGATCCGTTCTGTGGAAGGCAGGCACAAAGCCTTTTCTACCTGTGATTCCCACCTGACAATAGTGACTCTATTTTATGGAACCCTCTTCTGCATGTACTTGAGGCCTCCAACTGAGAAGTCTGTAAAGGAGTCCAAAATATTTGCAGTCTTTTATAGTTTTTTGAGCCCAATGTTGAACCCATTGATCTACAGTATGAGGAACAAGGATGTGATCCAAGCCATGCAGCAAATGATTAAGAGAAACCTTTCATAAAATTGCAGTTTAAGCATCTGTTCATTTGATATGACTAAGTGTCCATAACAGCTTTGTGTTTTAGAGATTAGAAATGAGTAACACAGAACTCTAACTGTGATAGAATTCCAGGTTCCGTTTTTTAAATTAATTAATTAATTTTTTTTTTTTTTTGAGGATCAGGATCATTTAGTCATTGGGACATGATATATAGCAATCTCTTCTTTTGATTAAGCAAAGAGATGTGTTTCACCCTTAACCAACAGAATATTCTGATGTCCAGATTTATATCCAGTTAGAAAAATGTGTTTTAAAATCGTTGAAAGTACTTAATATTTTGCCTAAATTTTGTAGTCTTAAAAACCACTGTGGCTTTTAGGACCCAAATTTAAACTCAGTCTTTGCAATTCTTAATCCAATGGTTGACCTATTTGGAGTCTCTCATTTTTTAATATTCTACTTATTAACCTCTATTTGCAATTTATGTTTTTGTACTTTGGGTGAAACTCATCTCAGAAATTCTTGAGAGTATACATCAACATGTATGAAAATAATAAGTAACACAATTATATTTGAGTTTTCACTTTTATGTCATTATGCATTAAATCCTAACAAGTGAACGAGTGAGAAAATCATCATCTCCATTTATAAGTTTTACCTTGTTAGGCACAGAGAGACTAAATGACCTACCCAAAGTCATTCAGCCACTTAGTAGCACAAAGGCAATTTGATTCCAAATTCTCTCTTTCCAATTCATATTGAAGTGGCTAAACTTCTTTTGTGTGCATGATAAGTTACTTCAGTTGTGTCTGACTCTCTGTGACCTTATGCACTGTAGCCCACCAGGCTCCTCTGACCATGGGATTCTCCAGGCCAGAATACTGGAGTGGGTTGCCATGCCAGTGGGTTGCCATGCCCTCCTCCAGAGGACCTTCCTAACCCAGGGATCCAAGCCACGTCTCTTACCTCTCCTGCTTTGGCAGGTGGTTCTTCACCACTAGAATTACCTGAGAAAGTCAGCTAACCCCTTATTATACAACAGACACTGGGTGGGATGCTGAGGGTGAGGAATTGACCAGTGTATTCCTATAAATGATCATGGTGACTGTAATGAGGGCAAGATAACTAATACCAGCTAATGTGAATTTCTTCTACATGTCCTCAGGATAATTTGTGGGTAATATAATAGAACTGTCTTGTTGTCCCATGTAAAGCAGGCAATTTTGATATGTGGAAGATTTATTTTGACCATATTTTATGAATATATTTTTCAGATTATAAAACACACATGTTCATTATCAGATCAGATCAGTCGCTCAGTCGTGTCCGACTCTTTGCGACCCCATGAACTGCAGCACGCCAGGCCTCCCTATCCATCACCAGCTCTCGGAGGTCACTCAGACTCACATTCATCGAGTCAGTGATGCCATCCAGCCATCTCATCCTCTGTCGTCCCCTTCTCCTCCTGCCCTCAATCCCTCCCAGCATCACAGTCTTCTCCAATGAGTCAACTCTTCGCATGAGGTGGTCAAAATACTGGAGTTTCAGCTTTAGCATCATTCCTTCCAAAGAAATCCCAGGGCTGATCGCCTTCAGAATGGACTGGTTGGATCTCCTTGCAGTCCAAGGGACTCTCAAGAGTCTTCTCCAACACCACAGTTCAAAAGCATCAATTATTCGGCGCTCAGCCTTCTTCACAGTCCAGCTCTCACATCCATACATGACCACAGGAAAGACCATAGCCTTGACTAGGCGAACCTTTGTTGGTAAAGTAATGTCTCTGCTTTTGAATATGCTATTTAGGTAGGTCATAACTTTCCTTCCAAGGAGTAAGCGTCTTTTAATTTCATGGCTGCAGTCACCATCTGCAGTGATTTTGGAGCCCAGAAAAATAAATTCTGACACTGTTTCCACTGTTTCTCCATCTATTTCCCATGTAGTGATGGGACCAGATGCCATGATCTTCGTTTTCTGAATGTTGAGCTTTAAGCCAACCTTTTCACTCTCCACTTTCACTCTCATCAAGAGGCTTTTTACTTCCTCTTCACTTTCTGCCATAAGGGTGGTATCATCTGCATATCTGAGGTTACTGATATTTCTCCCAGCAATCTTGATTCCAGCTTGTGTTTCTTCCAGTCCAGCATTTCTCATGATGTACTCTGCATATAAGTTAAATAAACATGGTGACAATATACAGCCTTGACGTACTCCTTTTCCTATTTGGAACCAGTCTGTTGTTCCATGACCAGTTCTAACTGTTGCTTCCTGACCTGCATACAGATTTCTCAAGAGGCAGATCAGGTGGTCTGGTATTGCCATCTCTCTCAGAATGTTCATTATAAATGACTAGAAAATAAAAACAGATGTGAAGAAATAAGTTTTATGAGTTATGCATTCTAAATCAATGAATGAATTCTCTTTGTGTTTTTAAATATTGCTTCTCAATAATATTATGTACATATATTATTATAATTGAGAAAGCAAAATTGGAATCATGTGCTATATATAAATCTTGGGTTTCATTTGATAGTATAAAGTTTATATTTCAAAGATACTATTTTTGGTAAACACTACTTTTAATGCAGTTCATATTAACAATTAAATCACACTAACTTAGTTACAAAAATAATTGAACATATTAATCGTAGAAAAACAAATAAATACCAAAAATATATAAAATGTAATGTTTTCACTGTATTTTTTATTAATTTATTTATTTTAATTGGAAGCTAATTACTTTATAATATTGTAGTGGGTTTTGCCATACATTGACATGAATCAGCCATAGGTGTACATGTGTTCCCCATCCTGAACTCACCTCCCACCTCTCTCCCCATCCCATCCCTCTGGGTCATCCCAGTGCACCAGCCCTGAGCACCCTGTCTCATGCATTGAACCTGGACTGGTGATCTCTTTCACATATGATAATGAGAGGGTAACAGACAGGAAGGCTAGGGGTTTCCAAACGGAAGAAATAGGCTGCAAATGTCGGACATTTTTATCTCTCTTGAGCGGCAGGAGGAAACAAACTAGCAATTTTTTTTCCCTTCTCTATACAAATTTAAAAGGAGGTTTCTCTTAAAATACTGTGTTGCCATAATGACACTTGGTTTCACCTGAAGGTAACTATTCTCAAACCTTGAGTTAACCAATGCATTTTTCTTATGGAAACGTTTGTCTTAAGCTATGTTAATGTACTATGCATTTAGCCCAGACTCTGTCTTCACGTCAGTTCCACCTAATAGCTCAGAACCTACTTGACAAACCAGTATATTATACTCAGATACTGTTCCCCTGACTGTGAAGAAAGCTGAGAGCTGAATAATTGATGCTTTTGAACTGTGGTGTTGAAGACTCTTGAGAGTCCCTTGGACTGCAAGGAGATTCAACCAGTCCATTCTAAAGATCAGTCCTGGGTGTTCATTGGAAAGACTGATGCTGAAGCTGAAACTCCAATACTTTGGCCACCTCATGAGAAGAGTTGACTCATTGGAAAAGACCCTGATGCTGGGAGGGATTGAGGGGAGGAGGAGAAGGGGACGACAGAGGATGAGATGGCTGGATGGCATCACCGACTCAATGGACATGAGTTTGAGTGAACTCTGGGAGTTGGTGATGGACAGGGAGGCCTGGCATGCTGCGATTCATGGTGTTGCAAAAAATCGGACACGACTGAGTGACTGAACTGAACTGAACTGAATCCATGTAAACGAAACTATTTGTATGTTAATCTGCCCTTCTACAAGATTCAAGTCAATGGTTTTATGTTCCAGGATGATTCTTCTGGTGCCAAGATTATCCCAAAAGGCATCTTATGGATGAGGGGCCTGGTGCCAAGATTATCCCAAAATGCATCTTATGGATGAGGGGCCTGGTGCCATTCTGAGTTTTAAGACATTCCTTTCTTTCATTAACAGACTGCTCAGTTCAGTTCAGTCACTCAGTCGTGTCCGACTTAGGGGGCACTCTTTCTGCTCCCTTCTGATGCCTATGTCAGAAGCTTTCTGTATCTCCTTTATACTTTAATAAAACTTTGTTACACAAAAGCTCTGAGTGATCAAGCCTCATCTCTGGCCCTGGGTTGAATTCTCCTCCAGAGGCCAAAAATCCTGGCATCTTTTTGTGGGTCAGTAACAACCTATCAGTAATATACATGTTTCAAAGCTATTCTCTCAGATCATCCCACCTTTGCCTTCTCCCACAGAGTTCAAAATGTTGTTCTTTACATCTGTGTCTCTGTCTTGCACAGAGAGTCATGGTTACCATCTTTCTAAATTCCATATATATGTGTATTAATATACTGTATTGGTGTTTTTCTTTGGACTTACTTCACTCTGTATAATAGGCTCCACTTTCATCCACCTCATTAGAACTGATTCAAATGCATTCTTTTCAATAGCTGAGTAATACTCCATTGTGTCTATGTACCACAGCCTTCTTATCCATTCATCTGCCAGTGAACATGTAGGTTGCTTCCACGTCCTGGAAGCACTGTTGTAAACAGTGCTGCAGTAAACATCGGGGTACACGTGTCTCTTTCAATTCTGATTTTCTTGGTGTGTATGCCCAGTAATGGGATTACTGGCTCATATGGTAGTTCTATTCCCATTTTTTAAAGGAATCTCCACACTGTTCTCTATAGTGGCTGTACTAGTCTGCATTCCCACTAACAGTGTAAGAGCTTTCCTTTTTCTCTGCACCCTCTCCAGCATTTATTTTTTGTAGGCTTTTTGATAGCAGCCATTCTGACCAGTGTGAGATGGTACCTCATTGGCTTCAGTTTCTTGTTGGTTCCTGAAAATGTCCACACACAGTTCATTGTCATAAAGGTATCTTCCTAAGGAAATTTGCAATATATCTGCTTATCTCAAATCCAGAGAGAAAGGGATATCACTGTCAAAAGTCACAATTTTATATAGCCTAATTATGGAAGTGACATCAATCATCCACTTTCTGTGCACCCTCTTCAGCATTTGTTGTTTGTAGACTTTTTGATTGGGGAAGGCAATGGCACCCCACCCCAGTACTCTTGCCTGGAAAATCCCATGGATGGAGGACCCTGGTGGGCCGCAGTCCATGGGGTCGCTAAGAGTCGGATACGACTGGGCGACTTCACTTTCACTTCTCACTTTCATGCATTGGAGAGGGCAATGGCAACCCGCTCCAGTGTTCTTGCCTGGAGAATCCCAGGGACGGGGGAGCCTGGTGGGCTGCCGTCACTGGGGTCGCACAGAGTCGGACACGACTGAAGCGACTGAGCAGCAGCAGCAGCAGACTTTTTGATAGCAGCCATTCTGACTGGCATGAGATTGTGCCTCCTAGTGGTTTTGATTTGCATTTCTCTGATAATGAATGATGTTGAACATCTTTTCATGTGTATATTAGCCATCTCTATGTCTTCTTTGGAGAAATGTCTGTTTAGTTCTTTGGCCCATTTTTTAACTGGGTCGTTTATTTTTCTAGAATTGAGCTGCAGGAGCTGCTTGTATATTTTTGAGATTAATTCTTTGTCAGTTGCTTCCTTTGCTATTATTTTCTCCCATTCTGAAGGCTGTCTTTTCACCTTGCTTATAGTTTCCTTTGTTGTGCACAAGCTTTTAATTAGGCCCCACTTGTTTATTTTTGCTTTTATTTCCGTAAATCTGGGAGGTGGGTCATAGAGGATCCTGCTGTGATTTATGTCAGAAAGTGTTCTGCCTATGTTTTCCTCTAGGAGTTTTATAGTTTCTGGTCTTAAATTTAGATCTTTATTCCATTTTGAGTTTATTTTTGTGTATGGTTTTAGAAAGTGTTCTAGATTCATTCTTTTTTTTTTTTTTTCTTTACAAGTAGTTAACAGTTTTCCCAGCACCACTTGTTAAACGGATTGTCTTTTCTCCATTGTATATTCTTGCCACCTTTGTCAAAGATAAAGTCTGTGGATTTATCTCTGGGCTTTCTATTTTGTTCCATTGATCTATATTTCTGTCTTTGTGCCAGGACCATACTGTCTTGATGACTGTAGCTTTGTAGTATAGTCTGAAGTTAGGCAGGTTGATTCCTCCAGTTTCATTCTTCTTTCTCAAGATTGCTTTCACTATTCGAGGTTTTTGTATTTCCATACAAATTGAAAAATTATTTATTCCAGTTCTCTGAAAAATACCTTTGGTAGCTTGATACAGATTGCATTGAATCTATAGATTGTTTTGGGTAGTATACTGATTTTCACTATATTGATTCTTCCAATCCAAAAACATGTTATATTTCTCCATCTATTTGTTTCAATTTTGATTTTGTTCATCAATGTTTTATAGTTTTCTATATATCATATCATATCAGATCAGTCGCTCAGTCATGTCCGACTCTTCGCGACCCCATGAATCGCAGCACACCAGGCCTCCCTGTCCATCACCAACTCCCGGAGGTCACTCAGACTCACATCCATTGAGTCAGTGATACCATCCAGCCATCTCATCCTCTGTCATCCCCTTCTCCTCCCGCCCCCAATCCCTCCCAGCATCAGAGTCTTCTCCAATGAGTCAACTCTTCGCATGAGGTGGCCAAAATACTGGAGTTTCAGCTTTAGCATCATTTCTTGCAAAGTAATCCCAGGGCTGATCTCCTTCAGAATGGACTGGTTGGATCTCCTTGCAGTCCAAGGGACTCTCAAGAGTCTTCTCCAACACCACACTTCAAAAGCATCAATTCTTCAGTGCTCAGCCTTCTTCACATTCCAGCTCTCACATCCATACATGACCACAGGAAAGACCATAGCCTTGACTAGGCGAACCTTTGTTGGTAAAGTAATGTCTCTGCTTTTGAATATGCTATCTAGGTTGGTCATAACTTTCCTTCCAAGGAGTAAGCGTCTTTTAATTTCATGGCTACAGTCACCATCTGCAGTGATTTTGGAGCCCAGAAAAATAAAGTCTGACACTTTCTATATATAGGTCTTTTTTTTTTCCATAGGTAGATTTGCTAACTCTACCGTGTGCTTGTGTGAATGAATGGCATGCCCTGTGTGAAGCAAGTAAGGAGCCCTGCTCTGTGGTTCCACGGTAATTTCATATGGCTCATGGCAGAAACCTGTCCGGGGTTTATACTGACCTGCCAATGCCAAGAGGCACCCAATATCTCTTTCGGGAACCGATCAGAAATGGACAAAGCGTGTGGACAGAACTCTTCCTTTCTCAGTCAAACTTTTCGGTCTCTTTGACCATTTCATAACTCCTTGGGAATTAGAAGTACTAACCTAATCTATCGGATCATAGACTTTTTCAAGGGACTTGTGATCTATACCGGAGAAGGCAATGGCACCCCACTCTAATACTCTTGCCTGGAGAATCCCATGGATGGAGGAGCCTGGTAGGCTCTAGTCCATGGGGTCGTTGGAGTCGGACACTACTGAGCGACTTCACTTTCACTTTTTCACTTTCATGCATTGGAGAAGGAATTGGCAAGCCATTCCAGTGTTCTTGCCTGGAGAATCCCAGGGGCGGGGGAGCCTGGTGGGCTTCTGTCTATGGGTTCACACAGAGTCGGACACGACTGAAGCAACTTAGCAGTAGCAGCATTTTATTCTCTTTGTTGCAATGGTGAATGGAATTGTTTCCTTAATTTCTCTTTCTGTTTACTCATTGTTAGTATATAGGAATGCGAGGGATTTTTGTGTGTTAATTTTATATCCTGCAATTTTACTATATTCATTGATTAACTCTAGCAATTTTTTGGTGGAGTCTTTAGGGTTTTCTATGTAGAGGATCATGTCATCTGTAAACAGTGAGAGTTTTACTTCTTTTCCAATCTGGATTTCATTTCTTTTCTTCTGCTGTGGCTAAAACTTCCAAAACTATGTTGAATAGTAGTGGTGAGAGTGGGCACTCTTGTCTTGTTCCTGACTTTAGGGGAAATGTTTTCTATTTTTCACCATTGAGGATAATGTTAGCGGTGGGTTTATCATATATTGCTTTTATTATGTTGAGGTATGTTACTTCTATGCATGCTTTCTGAAGGGTTGTTATCATAAATGGATGTTGAATTTTGTCAAAGGATTTCTCAGCACCTATTGAAATAATCATATGGTTTTTATCTTTCAATTTGTTAATGTGCTATATAACATTGATTGATCTGTAAATATTGAAGAATCCTTGCATTCCTGGGATAAAGCCCACTTCGTCATGATGTATGATCTTTTTAATATGCTGTTAGATTCTGTTTGCTAGAATTTTGTTAAGGATTTTTGCATCTATCTTCATTAGTGGTATTGGCTTGTAGTTTTCTTTTTTTGTGGCATCTTTATTTGGTTTTGGTGTTAGGGTGATGGTGGCCTCATAGAATGAGTTTGGAAGTTTACTTTCCTCTGCAATTTTCTGGAAGAGTTTGAGTAGCATAGGTGTTAGCTCTTCTCTAAATGGTATAATGGTAGAATTTTTTGGTAAAATTCAGCTGTGAAGCTATCTTGTCCTGGCTTTTGTTTGTTGGAAGATTTCTGATTATGGTTTCAATTTCTGTGCTTGTGATAGGTCTGTTAAGATTTTCTATTTCTTCCTTGGTCAGTTTTGGAAAGTTGTACTTTTCTAAGAATTTGCCCATTTCTTGCAAGTTGTCCATTTTATTGGCATATAGTTGCTGATAGTAGTTTCTTATGATCCTTTGTATTTCTGTGTTGTCTGTTGTGATGTCTCCATTTTAATTTCTAATTTTGTTGATTTGATTCTTCTCCGTTTTTTTCTTGATGAGTCTGGCTAGTGGTTTGGCTACTTTATTTATCTTCTCAAGAACCAGCTTTTAGCTTTGTTGATTTTTTTCTATAGTTTTGTTTCTTTTTTTTTTTCTTTTATTTCTGCCCTAATTTTTATGAGTTCTTCCTTTCTACTAACCCTAGGGTTCTTCATTTCTTCTTTTCCTAGTTGTTCTATGTGTAGAGTTAGGTTTTTATTTGGTTTTTAGCTTGTTTCTTGCGGTAAGCTTGTATTGCTATGAACCTTCCCGTTAGCACTGCTTTTACTGAATCCCATAGGTTTTGGGTTGTGTTTTCATTTTCATTCGTTTCTATGCATATTTTTATGTCTTTTTTTTATTTCTTCTGTGATTTGTTGGTTATTCAGAAGTGTGCTGTTTAGCCTCCATATATTTGCATTTTTAATAATTTTTACCCCCCCTATAGTTGACATCTAATCTTATCACATTGTGATCAGAAAAGAGGCTTGAAGTGATTTCCATTTTTTGGAGTTTACCAAGGGTAGATTTATGGCCGGGATGTGATCTATCCTGGAGAAGGTTCCATGTGCACTTGAGAAAAAGGTGAAATTCATTTTTGGGGGGAGTGAAACATTCTATATATATCAATTAGGTCCAACTGGTCCATTGTATCATTTAAAGTTTGTGTTTCCTTGCTAGTTTTCTGTTTAGTTGATTTATCCATAGGTGTAAATGGGATATTACAGTCTTCCACTATTATTGGGTTACTGTTAATTTCTGCTTTCATACTTGCTAGCATTTGCCTTATATATTGCGGTGCTCCTATGTTGGGTGCATATATATTTATATTTGTTATATTTTCTTCTTGGATTGATACTTTGATCATTATGTAGTGTCCTTCTTTGTCTCTTTTCACAGCCTTTATTTCAAAGCCTATTTTATCTGATATGAATATTGCTATTCCTGCTTTCTTTTGGTCTCTATTTGCATGAAATATCTTTTTCCAGCCCTTAACTTTCAATCTGTATGTGTCCCTTGGTTTGAGGTGGGTCTCTTGTAGATAGCATATATAGGGGTCTTGTTTTTGTACCCATTCAGCCAGTCTTTGTCTTTGGTTAGGGCATTCAAACCATTTACATTTAAGGTAATTATTGATAAGTATGAACCCATTTCAATTTACTTTGTTGTTTTGGTTTCGAGTTTATACACCCTTTCTGTGTTTCCTGTTGAGAGAAGATCCTTTAGCATTTGTTGGAGAGCTTGTTTGGTGCTGCTGAATTCTCTCAGCTTTTGCTTATCTGTAAAGCTTTTGATTTCTCCTTCATATTTGGATGAGATCCTTGTGGAGTACAGTAATCTGGATTGTAGGCTTTTCTCTTTCATCACTTTAAGTATGTCTTACCATTCCCTTCTGGCCTGAAGAGTTTCTATTGAAAGGTAATATTCATTCTTTGTGTTTGATCTTAATTAATTTGGTTAATATGTGCCTTGGTATGTTTCTCCTTGGGTTTATCCTGTTTGGAGTTGCTTGGTTTCTTGGACTCAGATGACTATTTCCTTTAGCATTTTAGGGAACTTTTCAACTATTATCTCCTCAAGTATTTCTCATGACCTTTCTTTTTGTGTTCTTCTGGGACTCCTATGATTCAAATGTTGGGGCATTTGACACTGTCCCAGAAGTCTCTGAAGTTGTCCTCATTTCTTTTATTATTATTTTCTTTTTTCCTCTCTGCTTCATTTATTTCCATCAATCTATCTTCTACCTCACTAATCCTATCTTCTGTCTCAGTTAGTCTACTGTTGTTTCTCTCCAGAGTGCTTTTGATCTCAGTTATTGCATTATTCATTATTGATTGACTCTTTTATTTCTTCTAGGTGCTTGTTAAACATTTCTTGCATATTCTCAATCCTTGTCTCCAGACTATTTATCTGTAACTAAATTTTGTTTTCAAGATTTGGGGTCATTCTGAAGGAGATCAGCCCTGGGATTTCTTTGGAGGGAATGATGCTGAAGCTGAAACTCCAGTACTTTGGCCACCTTATGTGAAGAGTTTACTCATTGGAAAAGCTCTGATGCTGCGAGGGATTGGGGGCAGGAGGAGAAGGGGACGACAGAGGCTGAGATGGCTGGATGGCATCACTGACTCAATGGACATGAGTCTGAGTGAACTCCGGGAGTTTGTGATGGACAGGGAGGCCTGGTGTGCTGCCTCCAAAGAGTTGGACACGACTGAGTGACTGAACTGAACTTACTGTCATTATTCTGAATTCTTTTTCAGATAGACTGCCTATCTCCTCCTCTTTTGTTCGGTTTGGTGGGCATTTATCATGTTCTTTTACCTGCTGAATATTTCTCTGCCTTTTCATCTTGTTTAGATTGCTGTGTTTGGAGTGGCCTTTCTGTATGCTGGAAGTTTGTGGTTCCTCTTTATTGTGGAGGTTCCTCCCTGTGGGTAGGGTTGGATGAGTGGCTTCTCATGGGTTCCTGGTTAGGGAAGTTTGTGTCGGTGTTTTGGTGGGTGAAGCTGGATCTCTTCTCTCTGGAGTGCAATGAAGTGTAAAGTAGTGAGTCTTGAGGTGTCTATGGGTTTGGTGTGACTTTTGGCCACCTGTATATTAATACAGGTGTTATGTTCCTGTGTTCAGGGTTATGTTCCTGTGTTGCTGGAGAATTAGTTTGGTATGTCTTGCTCTGAAACTTGTTGGCTCCTGGGTGGGGCTTGGTTTCAGTGTAGCTATGGAGGCTTTTGGATGAGTTCTTGTCAATTAATATTCCCTGGAGTCAGGAGTTTTCTGATGTTCTCAAGTTTTGGATTTAAGCCTCCTACCTCTGGTTTTCAGTCTCATTCTTATAGTAGCCTTAAGACTGCTTTATCCATGTCACACTGCTGATAAAACATCTCCTTTTGAAGAGAATGGGTTGCCTTTCTGGGTGCCTGGTGTCCTCTGCCAGCATTCAGAAGTTGTTTTGTGGAATTTGCTCAGAGTTCAAATGATCTTTTGATGAATTTGTGAGGGAGAAAGTGGTCTCCCCACCCTATTCCTCTGCCATCTTAGGACCTCCATCCTTTTTTAGTGAAAGATTTTTAAAATTCTGCAATGCTTTAAAATTTTCAAGAGTTTCATACACATTATTTTACATATTCTTATAACTAGATTTCCCCCTAGCCCTATATTGCCTTTCCCCACTTCTTTCTCCCCACTGGTAGCCATAGTTTGGTTCCTATATTTGCGAGTTTGCTTCTTTTTTGCTTACTTATCAAGTTTGTTGTATTTTTGCTATTCCACATACAAGTCATACCATACAACATTTGTGTGTTTTCTCTTTCTGTATTATTTCAGCAGTTTAATGCCCTCCAAGTGAATCCATGTTGTCACAAACAGCAAAACTGTATTCATAAACAATAAGTCCTTTACATATGAACCTTCATACTCTGAATTTTCAAAGATATGAATGTGTTGTTCACATGTCAAGTCACATAAGTTAGTTCTCATGACTGATGTACATTATGTGTGTAAATCCTCTACAAGTGGTTGTGCTTTTGTGTATTCAACTGTACAATAGTGTACATTACCTTTATTTCAAAGATATCCAGAGGCAAGTGTAAAAGCAGTGTTGATTTTGAAGGACACTTCAGATCCTCTCTATAGATTGGTTTGATGAATGGAGACATATGACATGATGAAAAAGATCACCAGAGGTGCCTCATCATCAATAGAAATGTCCGTTTCTGCTCTGTGTAGTTGATACCCATGTCCATGTCAGCCAGAGATGCTGCTTGGTCATGTCAAAGGGGAGGAGGGAGCAAGAATTATCTCACTATTCTGCTTGCCCAGGTGACTTTAATTCTCAAGAAAGGGGTAGAGAAGCATGTATAAGCCACACTCTCATATCCAGTTTTATCTGCAATAATGCTGGTATTTTAGCTGCTAAAGAATCCACCTGCAATGCAGGAGACCCTGGTTCAATTCCTGGGTCAGGAAGTTCCCCTGCAGAAGGAGTAGGCTACCCACTCCAGTGTTCTTGGGCTTCCTTTGTGACTCAGACAGTAAAGATCTGCCTGCAATGCAAAGACCTGGGTACAACCCCTGTATTGGAAAAATCCACTGGAGGAGGCCATGGCAACCCACTCTAGCATTCTTGCCTGGAGAATCCCCATGGACAGAGGTGCCTGGTAGGCGACAGTCCATGAAGTCACAAAGAGTCAGAGCCCTATTGATGGAATTTAAGTATTAAGCTCCAGGTAGACCCAAAAAAGAAAAAGATAAAAAAGATAAACTGTACAGATGGTCTAGACTGACAAAGGAAGCATCATTAGCACATTTATATTGTATGTATATCCATGGTGTTCCCTTTGCAATGTGTTTATTATTATAACAATTAAAATATAAAGAGCAATTTCAGAATCAGTACATAAGTAGTCCTAATGCAGCAAAAGTTATCTGACTGTCTGATGGTTTTCCTATATCATTCAGTCTTCTATCTGCATGAGAACTTAATAACTTACCCAAGTCAAGTCTCAAAATATCAAGACATTTAGGCATAAGTTAAAAAAAAATGAATCCCATTAGTATACCATTTCAGAAGATTTGATTCCCTGAAGATACTGGGGAGAGGCAAGAATCATGTCCTCAGTGGGCTTAAGATTTTAAAAAGAGTAAATCACTCGTGGTGGTTTATAGTCTAAATGATTTTCTGTGAGAAATAATTGAACCCTAGGGTGCTGATCCCTCTGTGACAATTCTGGTATAAATTTATCAGCTTCTTCATATTTGTGCTGTCACTGGGAAATCACCCTTCTTTCTCAGGTAGGACTAGGTATTGAACAGTTTGCTGTGGTGTGTGCTTAGTCACTCAGCTGTGTTTGACTCTTTGAGACCCCATGGACTGTAGCACACCAGACTTCTCTGCCCATGAGGATTCTCCAGGCAGGAATACTGGAGTGGGTTGCCACTGCCTCCTCCATGGGATTTTTCAAATCCAGGGATCAAACCCAGGTCTTCTGCATTGAGGGCTGATGCTTTACCATCTGAGCCACCAAGGAAGCCCAAAAATACTGGAGTAGGTAGCCTATCCCTTCTCCAGGGGATCTTCTGGACCCTGCAATCAAAACGGGGTCTCGTGCATTGCAGGCATTTTCTTTACCAGCTAAGCAAAATTCTAATTTTCTCATAGTACAAATATCTATAAATATACCATGGAGTGGTATCACAATGGAAAAAGAAATAGGTCAAAGGGCACAAGACAGAGCCTCAGGTCGAGAGTGTCTGTCAAGAATAGAAAGCTTTATAGTGTTGTGAGCCATTTCTGTCCACTACTCTCTAAGATTACCTTGCCAAGTCAGTTCTTCGCATCAGGTGGCCAAAGTATTGGAGCTTCAGCTTCAGTGTCAGTCCTTCCAATGAATGTTCAGGACTGATTTCTTTTAGGATCAACTGGTTGGATCTCCTGGCAGTCCAAGGGACTCTCAAGAGTCTTCTCCAACACCATAGTTCAAAAACATCAGTTCTTAGGTGCTCAGCTTTCTTTGTAGTCCAACTCTTACATCCATACCTGACTACTGGAAAATCCATACCTTAGCCTAGGCAGACCTTTGTCAGCAAAGTAATGTCTCTGCTTTTTAATATGCTGTCTAGGATCATCATAGATTTTCTTCCAAGGAGATAGTCTCCTTTATCATGTACAAAAGTTGTAAAATGCACTTTATGTGTTATTACATACTGTCTCAATTTTATAAAAAGTACTATCATTATTATCAGTGTGACCTTTACAGAACTCAAATTGAATCCCTATCATATAGCTTATTCTTACATTATGAAAGAGCTAAAATGAGGTAAAGTTACAACAAAATTATTGAAGTTTGGGGATGGGTATGTCAATCACTTTTTAAAAAATTGTCTTCTCCTCAAGGGGACATTTTTAATACATTATTTTATCCCAATTATTGCCTCCTTTAATATTTAATACCACTGATAAATCTGGATATACAAAAATAATCACATATTGTTTATGTACTGTATTTATACAAAAACACCAATTTAATTTTGTGTCCCATGAGCCAATTGCTGCTGCTGCTAAGTCAATTATTGCCCTAAACAATTGGCTGAAATACACAAACCTTAGGATAGCCTGGGATATCTTACTGAAGTAAGATTTGGTAATGTAAGGGCAATCTGAGGTAGGCAAGTGTGGATAAAATGAACATGCATCACAGGGTGAGGGACTAGCTTGAACATGACCTTGAAGTTAGAGTGGCAGGTAGGCAGACACTGGTTCTATAAAGATCTATCTGTTCAGTTTCCCTAAATCATTCACCTGAGGGGGGGACAAAATGAATTTCAATTACTGACACTTTAGACACCACATCAAAATCATTCTGAAAACAAAGAATCATAGTGTTAAAGAAAAGCAACATTTAAAGGGATTGTAAGTGACCTATTCATGATAATGATTTGTAGAAAAAAATCTAAGCTTCTCAACTATGAAAAGACTTGCAGAAAAGCATTTGAAACTATGTCATTGTATTCTATATTAAGTTAAATATTGAAGCATCTAGTGCATGATTACTAGGTTATTTCTGGATATTTAAAGAAAATTTTGATTTTGAACATTTTTAAAGACTACTGAATTTCTTATAATATTGCTTCTGTTTTATGTTTTGTTTTTTTTTGGCCATGAGGCATGTGGGATCGTAGTTCCCTATCAGATGGGTCGCTCAGTCGTGTCCGATTCTTTGCGACCCCATGAACCGCAGCACACCAGCCCTGCCTGTCCATCACTAGCTCCCGGAGGTCACTCAGACTCACATCCATCGAGTCAGTGATGCCATCCAGCCATCTCATCCTCTGTCGTCCCCTTCTCCTCCTGCCCTCAATCCCTCCCAGCATCAGAGTCTTCTCCAATGAGTCAACTCTTCCCATGAGGTGGCCAAAATACTGGAGTTTCAGCTTTAGCAGCATTCCTTCCAAAGAAATTCCAGGATTGATCTCCTTCAGAATGGACTGGTTGGATCTTCTTGCAGTCCAAGGGACTCTCAAGAGTCTTCTCCAACACCACAGTTCAAAAGCATCAATTCTTCGGTGCTCAGCCTTCTTCACAGTCCAGCTCTCACATCCATACATGACCACAGGAAAGACCATAGCCTTGATTAGGCGAACCTTTGTTGGTAAAGTAATGTCTCTGCTTTTGAATATGCTACCTAGGTTGGTCATAACTTTCCTTCCAAAGAGCAAGTGTCTTTTAATTTCATGGCTGCAGTCACCATCTGCAGTGATTTTGGAGCCCAGAAAAATAAATTCTGACACTGTTTCCACTGTTTCCCCATCTATTTCCCATGCAGTGATGGGACCAGATGCCATGATCTTCATTTTCTGAATGTTGAGCTTTAAGCCAACCTTTTCACTCTCCACTTTCACTTTCATCAAGAGGCTTTTTAGCCCCTCTTCACTTTCTGCCATAAGAGTGGTGTCATCTGCATATCTGAGGTTATTGATATTTCTCCCGGCAATCTTGATTCCAGCTTGTGTTTCTTCCAGTCCAACATTTCTCATGATGTACTCTGCATATAAGTTAAATAAACATGGTGACAATATGCAGCCTTGACGTACTCCTTTTCCTATTTGGAACCAGTCTGTTGTTCCATGACCAGTTCTAACTGTTGATTCCTGACCTGCATACAGATTTCTCAAGAGGCAGATCAGGTGGTCTGGTATTCCCATCTCTTTCAGAATTTTCCATAGTTTATTGTGATCTACACAGTCAAAGGCTTTGGCATAGTCAATAAAGCAGAAATAGATGTTTTTCTGGAACTCTCTTGCTTTTTCCATGATCCAGCGGATGTTGGCAATTTGGTCTCTGGTTCCTCTGCCTTTTCTAAAACCAGCTTGAACATCAGGAAGTTCACGGTTCACATATTGCTGAAGCCTGGCTTGGAGAATTTTGAGCATGACTTTACTAGCGTGTGAGATGAGTGTAATTGTTCAGTAGTTTGAGCACTCTTTGGCATTGCCTTTCTTTGGGATTGGGATGAAAACTTACCTTTTCCAATCTTGTGGCCACTGCTGAGTTTTCCAAATTTGCTGGCATATTGAGTGCAGCACTTTCACAGCATCATCTTTCAGGATTTGGAATAGCTCCACTGGAATTCCATCACCTCCACTAGCTTTGTTCATAGTGATGCTTTCTAAGGCCCACTTGACTTCACATTCCAGGATGTCTGGCTCTAGGTCAGTGATCACACCATCATGATTATCCCTACATTGAAAAATGAAGTTTTAACTGCTGGATCACCTAGAAAGTCCCCTATGTAACTTCTTTATGCCATATGTATTTAGAGTTTGAAAGAAGTAGGCATTGATGACAATGGCACCCCACTCCAGTACTCTTGCCTGGAAAATCCCATGGTCGGAGGAGCCTGGTGGGCTGCAGTCTATGGGGTCGCTAAGAGTCGGACATGACTGAGCGACTTCACTTTCACTTTTCCCTTTCATGCATTGGAGAAGGAAATGGCAACCCACTCCAGTGTTCTTGCCTGGAGAATCTCCGGGACGGGGCATCCTAATGGGCTGCTGTCTATGGGGTTGCACAGAGTTGGACACGACTAAAGTGACTCAGCAGGCATTGATCATGTGAATAATGGAAAATGATAAAAAACAAATGCATTTTTATGTCATTTAATTTAGACATCATTGGAAGCTGAGCAAACACAATGTTAAAGGAAAACTACACAGAAGTGACTGAGTTTATCCTCCTGGGACTGACAGATCGAGTTGAGTTGCAGCCTGTCCTTTTTGCGGTCTTCCTAGTCATCTACCTGATCACAGTCTTCGGCAATGTGAGCACGATTTTGTTAATCAGAACTGACTCTAAGCTTCAGACTCCAATGTACTTCTTCCTCAGCCACCTCTCCTTTGTAGATCTCTGTTATGCCACCAATGTCACTCCTCAGATGCTGGTCAATCTTTTATCCAAGAGAAAAACTATTTCCTTCCTTGGTTGCTTTATACAGTTTGACTTTTTCATTTCCTTGGGGCTTACAGATAGCTATGTGCTCACAGCAATGGCTTATGACCGTTACATGGCCATCTGCAAACCCCTGTTATATGGCACCAAAATGTCCTGAGGTGTCTGCCTCTCTCTCGCTGCTACATCTTATACTTATGGCTTTGCCAACGGTCTTGCACAGACCATTCTGATGCTCCGCCTCTCCTTCTGTGGACCCAATGAAATCAACCACTTCTATTGCGCGGACCCACCTCTCCTAGTCCTGGCCTGCTCAGACACTTATGTCAATGAAACTGCCATGTTCGTGGTGGCTGGTTCCAACCTCGTGTTTTCTCTCACCATCATTCTCATTTCCTACATTTTCATCTTTACAGCCATTCTGCAAATGCGTTCTCCAGAAGGGAGGCGCAAGGCCTTTTCCACCTGTGGGTCTCATCTGACAGTTGTCACTATGTTTTATGGCACACTGTTCTGGATGTATCTGAGGCCGCCTTCTGAGGCATCGGTAGAACAGACCAAAATTGCAGCTGTTTTCTATATCTTTCTGAGTCCTATGCTTAACCCTTTGATCTACAGCGTTCGGAACACAGATGTTAAAAGAGCAATAAGGAGAGTAATTCAAGAGAAAATTTTTGTTTAATTAGGTACACATTTGGCCAGAGGTATGTAATATATTTGTATTTTCTGACTGATTAGAGAGAATTTTAAATTAATAAGTCACTTTTTGTCATTGACTTATTTTTTCCTTTTGCAATTCACTTATGAAATGTGGAATAATCTGTCAGATCATTAGCTTGTGTCATTTCAGTGTATTTAAAAGGAATACCACATGGAAATTCAATGACAAGACCAGACAGCATTGCTATTTTTATAATATTAGTAAAGGACAGATAATTCTGTGCACAGTACTCATAAAGGTAGAAAGTTATAAAAGGCAGAATTACCAATGATGCTAAGACAATGCCAATTTGTTTGATTTGAGGGGTTTAATAATTTCCAAATTATTTTCCAAAACTTGTCAATCGTATAAGGAGGAAAGTTTTTTCTTTGGTTGGTTGGTTTTTTCCTTTGTTCATGTTATATATCCAAGATCTTTGGGTATCTTAAATTATTACTTAAGATGCATGTTGATGTATGGCAAAACCAATACAATATTGTAAAATAAAAATAAATAAAAGATTATTTAAACAAACAAACAAACAAAAAGAACTATACTAACAGAATCCTCATTGATTAAATATTTGACAGAAATGCCAAATTTCATTTAGATTTTTAAAAATTATTTCTTTTAATTTTTTTTAATCAGTACTCCTCCAGCACTAATTTATACTGGGCTTTCACTTTTTTTTTTTTAATGCACTGTTAACAGCTCACAGACAAAAATAGTGAATGATATAAAGAGTACTTTTCGAAGCATAACTAATCATCATTAAGTTTTCACACAACGACACTTGTTTCCAATTTTCACAAATCTCCATTTCATGGACCTGACTGCTCACCTTTGGTGTCTCCCCTGGGACCTACAAGTTGGGGAAGCTCACGATGCTGAAAAACTCAGAAGAGATGAGAGTTGAGCAAAACTTGGTTCTGTTAGGTCAATTGGGTTGATTTTTTAAAAAAACTGATTTATAACTGATTTGTAATTTTAAGTTTCAGGTATACAACATTTGAAAGTTGCTCAGTCATGTCCAACTCTTTGTGATCCCATGGACTGTAGCCTGCCATGCTCCTCTGTCCATGGGCATTCTTGGGGCAAGAATACTCAAGTGGGTTGACATGCCCCTCTCTAGGGTATCTTCCCAACTCAGAGATCGAACCCAGGTCTCCCACATTGCAGGCAGAATCTTTAGCATCTGAACCACCAGGGAAGCCTGGTGTTCAGCATAGTGATTTACAATTTTTAGAACTGTTAAAGAGGCTTTTCCAGTGGCTCAGTGGTAAAGGATCTGCTTGCAGTCCAGGCGAGTCAGAAAATGCAGGTTTCAGAACTGGGTTGGGAAGATCCACTGGTGGGGGAAATGTTTAAAAAACAGTAAGAAGAGCGATTCAAGAGAAGTTATTTGCCAAATAGACATTTTGGTCACGGGTATGTAACATATCTGTATTCTCTGATCAATCAGTGAGCACTTTAAATTAACAAATCATTTTGCCTATTGATAATTCTTTTCCTTTTATAATTCACTTATGAGACTTGGAAGAATGTTATCGAATTATTAGTTTTGACTCAGTATATTAAAATAATATCACACATATATTAAGACAAAAGACCAAACAGCATTGTCATTGCTCTATAAAATTAGCAAAAGACAGATTATTCTATCCACATTACCCATAGTCACCAAATATGTGAACTTGCTTATTGGATTGTTTTATTTTTTGTATTTTTTATTCAAATTATATAGAAATGAAAATCTTTAGGAAGCTCGGGTTATTACCCCAAGATATATCTTTAGCTAAAAGTACGGAAAAGGCAATGGCATCCCACTCCAGTACTCTTGCCTGGAAAAATCCCATGGACGGAGGAGCCTGGAAGGCTGCAGTCCATGGGGTCGCTGAGGGTCGGACATGACTGAGCGACATCACTTTCACTTTCACTTTCATGCATTGGAGAAGGAAATGGCAGCCCACTCCAGTGTTCTTGTCTGGAGAATCCCAGGGACGGGGGAGCCTGGTGGGCTGCTGTCTATGGGGTCACACAGAGTCGGACACGACTAAAGTGACTTAGCAGCAGCAGCAGCAATAGCCACTGGTCCAATAGAATCCTCATTCATAAGACTGTTGATGTAAATTCTAAATATCTTACAGAATATTTTTATTATATATTTTAAGTGTTTTAATCTATCTATATCCCCATCACAAAACTAGTTTTGAGGTTTAATTTTTTTTTTTTTGTTATGAACAACTTCCAGCATACATCCAAAATATAAAGCAACATAGACTACCAGTGTCAGGATAACTAGCAATTAATATATCACACAATGCCGCATTTTTCATTTTTTAAAATTTTATTTTATCTTGGAGCATAGTTGGTTAACAATGTTGTGTGTGTTTCAGGTGTGCAGCAAAGTGACTCAGTTATCACTATACATGTATCTATAGTTTTCAAATTGTTTACCCATTTAGATTATTGTAGAATATTGAACAGTCTTCCCTGTGCTGTAACAGCAGGTCCTTTTATTTCATTGTCTCAGAAACTCAGATCCATCTCCTCTCCGTGTCATGGACACTAGTGCTCATCTTTGGCATCTCCTCCTGAAGCGTATCTGGGGGAAAGACTATGACACTGAAACATGCTTAGAAGAGATGGGGACTGAGCAGAGCAGGGTCCTCTTAAGTCTATTCAGTGAATTTTCTTTTATCAGATCTTCAGTGTCCTTACAGATGTTTGAGTTTTCAGACATGAAAATGGAGAAAGATGATGTGGACTTGCCTATTTTCTTTTGTAGTTTTTAAAACTATTGAGACTGTATTATTAGGTCTTAGCAAGTACTGAACTGGTATTATTCCTTTTTTCACTTATACTTTCTATCCCTTCTATGATGTATAAAGTCTAAAAGTCTGATTTGTCTGATATTCACATATATTTGGCTGTTTATTTTTTGTTTTTATTTGGTTATGTACAGTATGTTTATTTTTACTTTTTTTATTTTCAGGCCCAGAGTCCTTTTGATCACTATTTCTTATTTTATTGTGGATATTGACATTTTTGAATATTTCTGACAACTTAGTTTGTGCTTTTCACAAACTTCTTTATGCTTTTTCTCCTCTTTACCTACTGTGAATTCAATCATAGTTTGCAACTTTCTTTTCTTTTTAATCCTTGTTTGACTATGACACATTCTATTTTCTATTATTGGTAAGTTCCCTTAAATTGTGTATGCATACTTGTCTTAGTCTTCATTAATCAGTACATCTACTTTGCTATTAAATAATATAAGGAATATACAATATTTTAATTATGAATTCATCCTGCTTCTAACTTATACACTGTCATTTGCAGGTATAGAATATATCAATAGTAAATTATTTATTAATGAACTCTATTAACTTTATTGTATATGATTACAGTTATATTAAATGGTGATTCAATGTTCGTGTTCCTTTAACTTTCATGACATTTATCAAATTTTCTCTCACTATTATAGTAACCCACTCCAGTATTCTTGCCTGGAGAATCCCATGGACGGAGAAGCCTGGTGGGCTACAGTCCACGGAGTTGCAGTCGGACACGACTAAGCGACTTCCCTTTCACATTATATGGCACCCACTCTTCATTTATGGTTTAGTTTTCTTCTGTGTGATATATATCCTTAGTCAGTTCTTTCAGTGAGAGTCCCTCTCTGTCCACTTATCTGAGAATATCACTTGTCCATTCTTAGAGGAGAATTTATTTATGAATGTAGAAAGACAGATACTTGCTTTCAGTATTTAAATATCTTATATTCTGGCTTATTTTTGTTTGGGTATGCAGATAGATGTATTACCAGATTATTTGTTATTTCTCTGTGGGTAAGATATTATCTTTTTCATTTTCTAATATTCAGTTCAGTGTTTGTTGGGATTTAGTTATATTTATGCTTTTGTATTTTCAGTGCCTCTTTGCTGATCTCTTAAAGTCATATCCTCTTAGAATATATTCTCACAATATCATATAACTTTAATTAATAGAAATTTTAAAACTGCATTTTTAATATTATCATTGTGATTTACTTATGATTATATTATCCCCAGTATTCTCAGTGTCATGAGGGCCAGGTCTAAGGTCCTTGTCTAGCTTTGCTCACTAATTTAAAGTCAGAATTTATCACAAAACCTAGGATAGAAATATTTTGAATAAATATCACTTGAGTTAATAAGCTATCACTATGACCTTTGCATTACAGTTCTTTGAGTAGTGAAAGATCTACTCCCTTCCACTTTCCAACATAATTTTTATTCAATTTTTATTTAGAATCTGATGGTACAGTTTCTATGCCTCATGCCTCCTACCATGAAACAGAAACATTTGAATGAGAAAAACCATCTTTGTCTTTTTCTTACTTTCTCCATTGACTGCACAGTGGCAAACAGAAGATTTTCTCTGAATATTTGACAACTATGTGGATGGATGAATGAACAGATTAATCGATAAGTGAATGCCTTTATACCCAGAGAATGTGCAGCATTGTGTGAACTTGCCACATTGCTATTCTAAGCAATACGATATCATTGATGAATAATCTGTTTGATCCCAGCCTCACAATGTATTAACTGTAATTTCCAGGGAAAGTTAATTAACCTCTGCTTGTTTCAGTCTCCTATGTGTGAAATGAAGGTACTAACACTCAGAACCTGCACTATTTGCAAGTTTAACTGAGTTAATATGTGTGTAGCTGTGAAGCCTAAGGCTGGCACATATTACTCAAGGCCTGTTACCTATAACTAATTACTCCCTTTGTGTTCTCTTCCTGTGACTTTGAAACAAGTTTGTCATTATCCCAAATCCTCTCTCTGTAGACTTTCAGCTTGAGGGCTGAGATTATGCATTCAATGAAATGCAGATTTACCTGAGAGCAGGAAAACTAAGAGTCGTTTTACAGTCCTCAGTAAATACACATTGCACACTCCTTGAAGAATTTAGGACATATTGTTTCATAACTGTTATCTCCAGGCACTGTGCTAGCTATGGAAATGACACCTCTGCTCACAAAGATTTGAATTATAGCAATGACACTAGAAATATAAGTAAGTAATGAAAGCAGAGTGTGTTAGTCAAGGGTAGGGCAGAGAGGTAGACAGCATGGTGATAGGAGGTCAAACTCCGGATGCAAAACAAAATTATACTTATTAACAGAAGATAATTTAATGGAAAATTTAATGGAAAAAGTTTAATTTAATAAAGAGAACACAGTTCATTTCAGTCGCCCAGTCGTGTCTGACTCTTTGCAACCCCATGAAGTGTAGCACGCCAGGCCTCCCTGTCCATCACCACCTCCCGGAGTTCATTCAAACTCACGTCCATCGAGTCAGTGATGCCATCCAGCCATCTCATCCTCTGTTGTCCCCTTCTCCTCCTGCCCCCAATCCCTCCCAGCATCAGAGTCTTTTCCAATGAGTCAACTCTTCGCAGGAGGTGGCCAAAGTACTGGAGTTTCAGCTTTAGCATCATTCCTTCCAAAGAAACCCCAGGGCTGATCTCCTTCAGAATGGACTGGTTGGATATCCTTGTAGTCCAAGGGACTCTCAAGAATCTTCTCCAACACCACAGCTCAAAAACATCCGTTCTTAGGTGCTCAGCTTTCTTTGTGGTCCAACTATTACATCCATACTTGACTACTGGAAAATCCATACCTTAGCCTAGACAGACCTTTGTCAGCAAAGTAATGTCTCTGCTTTTTAATATGCTGTCTAGGATCATCATAGATTTTCTTCCAAGGAGATAGTCTCCTTTATCATGTACAAAAGTTGCAAAATGCACTTTATGTATTATTACATACTGTCTCAGTTTTATAAAAAGTACTATCATCATTATCAGTGTGACCTTTACAGAACTCAAACTGAATCCCTATCATACAGCTTATTCTTACATTATGAAAGAGCTAAAATGAGGTAAAGTTACAACAAAATTATTGAAGTTTGGGGATGGGTATGTCAATCACTTTTTAAAAAATTGTCTTCTCCTCAAGGGGACATTTTTAATACATTATTTTATCCCAATTATTGCCTCCTTTAATATTTAATACCACTGATAAATCTGGATATACAAAAATAATCACATATTGTTTATGTACTGTATTTATACAAAAACACCGATTTAATTTTGTGTCCCATGAGCCAATTGCTGCTGCTGCTAAGTCAATTATTGCCCTAAACAATTGGCTGAAATACACAAACCTTAGGATAGCCTGGGATATCTTACTGAAGTAAGATTTGGTAATGTAAGGGCAATCTGAGGTAGGCAAGTGTGGATAAAATGAACACGCATCACAGGGTGAGGGACTAGCTTGAACATGACCTTGAAGTTAGAGTGGCAGGTAGGCAGACACTGGTTCTATAAAGATCTATCTGTTCAGTTTCCCTAAATCATTCACCTGAGGGGGGACAAAATGAATTTCAATTACTGACACTTTAGACACCACATCAAAATCATTCTGAAAACAAAGAATCATAGTGTTAAAGAAAAGCAACATTTAAAGGGATTGTAAGTGACCTATTCATGATAATGATTTGTAGAAAAAAATCTAAGCTTCTCAACTATGAAAAGACTTGCAGAAAAACATTTGAAACTATGTAATTGTGTTCTATATTAAGTTAAATACTGAAGCATCTAGTGCATGATTACTAGGTTATTTCTGGATATTTAAAGAAAAATTTGAATTTGAACATTTTTGAAGACTACCGAATTTCTTATAATATTGCTTCTGCTTTATGCTTTTTTTTTTTTTTTTTTTTTGGCCATGAGGCATGTGGGATCGTAGTTCCATCAAAGGGGTTCAAATCCTCGTTCCCTACATTGAAAAATGAAGTTTTAACTGCTGGATCACCTAGAAAGTCCCCTATGTAACTTCTTTATGCCATATGTATTTAGAGTTTGAAAGAAGTAGGCATTGATGACAATGGCACCCCACTCCAGTACTCTTGCCTGGAAAATCCCACAGATGGAGGAGCCTGGTGGGCTGCAGTCCATGGGGTCGCTAAGAGTCAGACATGACTGAGCGACTTCCCTTTCTCTTTTCACTTTCATGCATTGGAGAAGGAAATGGCAACCCACTCCAGTGTTCTTGCCTGGAGAATCCCAGGGACAGTGGAGCCTGGTGGGCTGCTGTCTATGGGGTCACACAGAGTCAGACACGACTGAAGTGACTTAGCATAGCATATTATCCCTAGTATTCTCAGTGTCATGAGGGCCAGGTCTAAGGTCCTTGTCTAGCTTTGTTCACTAATTTAAAGTCAGAATTTATCACAAAACCTAGAATAGAAATATTTTGAATAAATATCACTTGAGTTAATAAGCTATCACTATGCTCAGTGTCACAGTAATCCAAGTCTATGCCCCAACCAGTAACGCTGAAGAAGCTGAAGTTGAACGGTTCTATGAAGACCTACAAGACCTTTTAGAATTAACACCCAAAAAAGATGTCTTTTTCATTATAGGGGACTGGAATGCAAAAGTAGGAAGTCAAGAAACACCTGGAGTAACAGGCAAATTTGGCCTTGGAATACGGAATGAAGCAGGGCAAAGACTAACAGAGTTTTGCCAAGAAAATGCACTCGTCATAGCAAAGACCCTCTTCCAACAACACAAAAGAAGACTCTGTACATGGACATCACCAGATGGTCAACACCAAAATCAGATCGATTATATTCTTTGCAGCCAAAGATGGAGAAGCTCTATACAATCAGCAAAAACAAGACCAGGAGCTGACTGTGGCTCAGACCATGAACTCCTTATTGCCAAATTCAGACTGAAATTGAAGAAAGTAGGGAAAACCACTAGACCATTCAGGTATGACCTAAATCAAATCCCTTATGATTATACAGTGGAAGTGAGAAATAGATTTAAGGGCCTAGATCTGATATATAGAGTGCTTGATGAACTATGGAATGAGGTTCGTGACATTGCACAGGAGACAGGGATCAAGACCATCCCCATGGAAAAGTAATGAAAAAAAGCAAAATGGCTGTCTGGGGAGACCTTGCAAATAGCTGCAAAAAGAAGAGAAGCGGAAAGCAAAGGAGAAAAGGAAAGATATAAACATCTGAATGCAGAGTTCCAAAGAATAGCAAGAAGAGATAAGAAAGCCTTCTTTAGCGATCAATGCAAAGAAATAGAGGAAAACAATAGAATGGGAAAGACTAGGGATCTTTTCAAGAAAATCAGAGATACCAAAGAAACATTTCATGCAAAGATGGGCTCGATAAAGGACAGAAATGGTATGGACCTAACAGAAGCAGAAGATATTAAGAAGAGGTGACAAGAATACACAGAAGAACTGTACAAAAAAGAGCTTCACAACCCAGATAATCATGATGATGTGATCACTGACCTAGAGCCAGACATCCTGGAATGTGAAGTCAAGTGGGCCTTAGAAAGCATCACTACGAACAAAGCTAGTGGAGGTGATGGAATTCCAGTGGAGCTATTCCAAATCCTGAAAGATGATGCTGTGAAAGTGCTGCACTCAATATGCCAGCAAATCTGGAAAACTCAGCAGTGGCCACAAGATTGGAAAAGGTAAGTTTTCATCCCAATCCCAAAGAAAGGCAATGCCAAAGAGTGCTCAAACTACCGCACAATTGCACTCATCTCACACGCTAGTAAAGGAATGCTCAAAATTCTCCAAGCCAAGCTTCAGCAATATGTGAACTGTAAACTTCCTGATGTTCAAGCTGGTTTTAGAAAAGGCAGAGGAACCAAAGATCAAATTGCCAACATCCGCTGGATCATGGAAAAAGCAAGAGAGTTCCAGAAAAACATCTATTTCTGCTTTATTGACTATGCCAAAGCCTTTGACTGTGTAGATCACAATAAACTATGGAAAATTCTGAAAGAGATGGGAATACCAGACCACCTGATCTGCCTCTTGAGAAATCTGTATGCAGGTCAGGAATCAACAGTTAGAACTGGTCATGGAACAACAGACTGATTCCAAATAGGAAAAGGAGTACGTCAAGGCTGCATATTGTCACCATGTTTATTTAACTTATATGCAGAGTACATCATGAGGAATGCTGGACTGGAAGAAACACAAGTTGGAATCAAGATTGCTGGGAGAAATATCAATAACCTCAGATATGCAGATGACACCACCCTTATGGCAGAAAGTGAAGAGGAACTAAAAAGCCTCTTGATGAAAGTGAAGGTGGAGAGTGAAGAGGTTGGCTTAAAGCTCAACAGTCAGAAAACAAAGATCATGGCATCTGGTCCCATCACTGTATGGGAAATAGATGGGGAAACAGTGTCAGACTTTATTTCTCTGGGCTCCAAAATCACTGCAGATGGTGACTGCAGCCATGAAATTAAAAGACGCTTACTTCTTGGAAGGAAAGTTATGACCAACCTAGATAGCATATTCAAAAGCAGAGACATCACTTTGCCAACAAAGGTTCGCCTAGTCAAGGCTATGATCTTTCCTGTGGTCATGTATGGATGTGAGAGCTGGACTGTGAAGAAGGCTGAGCGCCGAATAAATGATGCTTTTGAACTGTGGTGTTGGAGAAGACTCTTGAGAGTCCCTTGGACTGCAAGGAGATCCAACCAGTCCATTCTGAAGGAGATCAGCCCTGGGATTTCTTTGGAAGGAATGATGCTAAAGCTGAAACTCCAGTATTTTGGCCACCTCATGTGAAGAGTTGATTCATTGGAGAAGACCCTGATGCTGGGAGGGATTGGTGGCAGGAGGAGAAGGGGACGACAGAGGATGAGATGGCTGGATGGCATCACTGACTCGATGGATGTGAGTCTGAGTGACCTCCGGGAGTTGGTGATGGATAGGGAGGCCTGGCGTGCTGCAGTTCATGGGGTCACAAAGAGTCGGACACGACTGAGCGACTAATCTGATCTGATCTCTGAATACTAAGAACCTGCACCATTTGCAAGTTTAACTGAGTTAATACGTGTGTAGCTGTGAAGCCTAAGGCTGGCACATATTACTCAAGGCCTGTTACCTATAATTAATTACTCCCTTTTTGTTTTCTTCCTGTGACTTTGAAACAAGTTCGTCATTATCCCAAATCCTCTCTCTGTAGACTTTCAGCTTGAGGGCTGAGATTATGCATTCAATGAAATGCAGATTTACCTGAGAGCAGGAAAACTAAGAGTCGTTTTACAGTCCTCAGTAAATACACTTTGCACACTCCTTGAAGAATTTAGGACATATTGTTTCATAACTGTTATCTCCAGGCACTGTGCTAGCTATGGAAATGACACCTCTGCTCACAAAGATTTGAATTATAGCAATGACACTAGAAATATAAGTAAGTAATGAAAGCAGAGTGTGTTAGTCAAGGGTAGGGCAGAGAGGTAGACAGCATGGTGATAGGAGGTCAAACTCCGGACGCAAAAGAAAATTATACGTAATAACAGAAGATGATTTAATGGAAAAAGTTTAATTTAATAAAGAGAACACAGTTCATTTCAGTCACCCAGTCGTGTCTGACTCTTTGCAACCCCATGAAGTGTAGCACGCCAGGCCTCCCTGTCCATCACCACCTCCCGGAGTTCATTCAAATTCACGTCCATCGAGTCAGTGATGCCATCCAGCCATCTCATCCTCTGTCGTCCCCTTCTCCTCCTGCCCCCAATCCTTCCCAGCATCAGAGTCTTCTCCAACGAGTCAACTCTTTGCAGGAGGTTGCCAAAGTATTGGAGATTCATCTTTAGCATCATTCCTTCCAAAGAACACCCAGGACTGATCTCCTTTAGAATGGACTGGTTGGATCTTCTTGTAGTCCAAGGGAATCTCAAGAGTCTTCTCCAACACCACAGTTCAAAAGCATCAATTCTGGGCCCAGCTTTCTTTATAGTCCAACTCTCACATCCATATATGACTACTGGAAAAACCATCTAGCTTTGACTAGATGGATCTTTGTTGGCAAAGTAATGTCTCTGCTTTTGAATATGCTATCCAGGTTGGTCATAACTTTCCTTCCAAGGAGTAAGTGTCTTTTAATTTCATGGCTGCAATCACCATCTGCAGTGATTTTGTAGCCCCTCCCCCCAAATAAAGTCTGACACTGTTTCCAATGTTTTCCCATATATTTCACCTGAAGTGATGGGACCAGATGCCATGATCTTCGTTTGCTGAATGTTGAGCTTTAAGCCAACTTTTTCACTCTCCTATTTAGAAAATCTTCATCAAGAAGCTTTTTAGTTCCTCTTCACTTTCTGCCATAAGGGTGGTTTCATCTGCATATCTGAAGTTATTGATATTTCTCCCAGAAATCTTGATTCCAGCTTGTGCTTCTTCCAGCCCAGCGTTTCTCAAGATGTACTCTGCATATAAGTTAAATAAACAGGGTGACAATATACAGCTTTGACGAACTCCTTTTCCTATTTGCAACCAGTCTGTTGTTCCATGTCCAGTTCAAACTGTTGCCTCCTGACATGCATACAGGTTTCTCAAGAGGCAGGATGGGTGGTCTGGTATTTCTATCTCCTTCGGGGTTTTCCACAGTTTATTGTGACACACACAGTCAAAGACTGTGGCATAGTCAATAAAGCAGAAATAGATGTTTTTCTGGAACTCTCTTGCTTTTTTGATGATGCATTGGATGTTGGCAATTTGATGTATGGCTCCTCTGCCTTTTGTAAAACCAGCTTGAACATCTGGGAGTTCACAGTTCATGTATTGCTGAAGCCTGGCTTGGAGAATTTTGAGCATTACTTTACTTGTGAGATGAGTGCAATTGTGCAGTAGTTTGAGCATTCTTTGGTATTGCCTTTCTTTGGGATTGGAATGAAAACTGACCTTTTCCAGTTCTGTGGCCACTGCTGAGTTTTCCAAATTTGCTGACTATTGAGTGTTGCACTTTCATGGCATCCTCTTTTAGAATTTGAAATATCTCCACTGGAATTCCATCACCTCCATTAGCTTTGTTTGTAGTGATGCTTCCTAAGGAA
This sequence comes from Tragelaphus eurycerus, assembly GCA_935064755.1. Taxonomy (NCBI): domain Eukaryota; kingdom Metazoa; phylum Chordata; class Mammalia; order Artiodactyla; family Bovidae; genus Tragelaphus; species Tragelaphus eurycerus. Next base: position 1,147,064 of record CAKXYN010000225.1, on the reverse strand, counting down.
CACTTGACTTCACATTCCAGGATGTTTGGCTCTAGGAGAGTGTGAGTGATCATACTTCAGTGATCTGGGTCGTGAAGATCTTTTTTGTACAGTTCTGTGTATTCTTGCCACTTAATATCTTCTGCTTCTGTTATGTCCATAAGATTTCTGTCCTTTATTGAGCCCATCTTTGCATGAAATGTTCCCTTGGTATCTCTAATTTTCTTGAAGAGATCTCTAGTCTTTCCCATTGTATTGTTTTCCTCTATTTCTTTGCACTGATCGCTGAGGAAGCCTTTCTTATCTCTTCTTGCTATTCTTTGGAGCTCTGCATTCAAATGGGTATATCTTTCCTTTTCTCCTTTGCTTTTCCCTTCCCTTCTTTTCATAGCTATTTGTTAGGCCTCCTCAGACAATCATTTTGCTTTTTTCCATTTCTTTCTTGGGGATGGTCTTGATTTCTGTCTCCTGTACAATGTCACAAACCTCCAGAGGCTATGTAATAATATGTAAACTTGTCACATTTCTTTCCTAAACTGTTTGATATTAAAAAAAACAAAAAACCCATCTATTAGTCTGTTTGAATCCCAGCCTCACAATTCGTTAGTTATCTCTCCCGGAGACATTAATTAACCTCTACTAACCTCAATTTCCAATCTAAAAACCGGAGACAATAGTACTAATGGCCCATGGTTTTTTGAGGACTAACTAAGCTAATACGTGTAAAGTGATAAGCCTAATGCTGGCATATACTAAGTATTCAGTGCCTATGATCTATATAAAACTACTCCAATTCTGTTTTCTTTCCTATATTTTTTAAACAAGAGAGTCCCTTATCCCATATTATCTCCCTACAGAGTTTCAGTTTCTTTTCTTTTTTTTTTTTTGCTTTTTAACTTTAAAATATTGTATTGGTTTTGCCATATATCAACATGAATCTGCCATAGGTATACATGTGTTCCCCATCCTGAACCCTACACCCTCCTCCTTCCTCGTACCATCCCTCTGGGTTGTCAAAACCACTATGAGGTACTATTTCATGCCAGTCAGAATGGCTGCGATCCAAAAGTCTGCAAGCAATAAATGCTGGAGAGGGTGTGGAGAAAAGGGAACCCTCTTACACGGTTGGTGGGAATGCAAACTAGTATAGCCACTGTGGAGAACAGTGTGGAGATTCCTTAAAAAACTGGAAATAGAACTGCCTTATGACCCAGCAATCCCACTGCTGGGCATACACACTGAGGAAACCAGAATTGAAAGAGACACGTGTACCCCAATGTTCATCGCAGCACTGTTTATAATAGCCAGGACATGGAAACAACCTAGATGTCCATCAGTAGATGAATGGATAAGAAAGCTGTGGTACATATACACAATGGAGTATCACTCAGTCATTAAAAAGAATACATTTGAATCAGTTCTAATGAGGTGGATGAAACTAGAGCCTATTATACAGAATGAAAAACACCAATACAGTATACTAACGCATATATGTGGAATTTAGAAAGATGGTAACAATAACCCTGTATACAGGAGTTTCAGTGTCTATGGATAAACATATGTCTTCAATGAATGCAAAATTACCTGATAGAGAAATGCCAATATTTGTTGTACAGTCACTGAATTAAATGAACACTGCACTTTCCTTAAATTATTCAGCACATATTGCCCTTCAATTATTATCTTCAGGGACCTTAATAGCTGTGGGCATCACATCCTTCAGAAATGTTTGCAGTCTAGTGGTGGCAACAGAAATTGCCAATAAATTGCCACTAATAAACACAATATTAGTAGGTAATGAAAGCAGTATGTTAGCCAAGGATAGGGCAGAGTGGTAATATAGCATAAAGTATGGAGGTTAATAGATTCAAGAGAATAAATCGATAGATAGAGTGCCTGGAGAACTACAGATGAGGATCCATAACATTGTACTGGAGGAAGTGATCAAAACCATCCCCAAGAAGAAACACAAAAAGGCAAAATGGTTGTCTGAGGAGACCTTACAAATAGCTGAGAAAAAAAGAGAAGTGAAAAGCAAAGGAGAAAAGGAAAGATATATCCATCTGAATACAGTTTGGAAGAATAGCAAGGAAAGATAAGAAAGCAACCCCAAGTGATCAGTGAAAAGAAATAGAGGAGAACAATAGACTAAGAAAGACTAGAGAACTCCTCAAGCAAATTGGAGATACTAAGGAAGCAGTTCGTGCAAAGATAGGCTAGATAAAGGACAGAAATGGTATGGACCTAACAAAGCAGAAGATATTAAGAAGAGTTGGCAAGAATACACAGAACTATACAAAAAAGACTTTAATGCCACAGATAACCACGATGGAATCATCACTCACCTGGAGTCAAACAACCTGTAGTGTGAAGTCAAGCGGGCCTCAGGAGTTATCACTATCATCACTATGAACTATGGAGGTGATAGATTCCCAGCTGAGCCATTTCAAATCCTAAAAGATGATGCTATGAAAAAGATGCACTCAATATGTCAGCAAATATGGAAAACACAGCAGTGGCTATAGGCCTGAAAAAGGTCAGCTTTCATTCCAGTCCCTAAGAGGCAATATCAAAGAGTTTTCAAACTGTCACACAATTGCACACATTTCACACACTAGCAAAGTAATGCTCAAAATTCTCCAAGCCAGGCTTCAGCAATACATGAACTGTGAATTTTCAGATTTTCAAACTGGTTTTAGAAAAGGTAGAGGAACCAGAAATCAAATTGCCAACATCTGCTGGATCATCGTAAAAGCAAGAGAGTTTAAAAAAACCTTCTATTTCTGCTTTATTGACTATGCCAGAGCGTTTGACCATGTGGATCACAATAAACTGTGGAAAATTCTGAAAGAGATAGGAATACCAGACCACCTGACCTGCCTCTTGAGAAACCTGTATGCAGGTCAGGAAGCAACTGTTAGGACTGGACATGGAACAACAGACTGGTTAAAAGTAGGAAAAGGAGTACGCCAAGGCTGTATATTGTCACCCTGCTTATTTAACTTACATGCAGACTATATCATTAGAAACCTTGGGCTGGATGAAGCACAAGCTGGAACCAGGATTGCTGGGAGAAATATCAATAACCTCAGATATGCAGATGACACCAACCTTATGACAGACAGTGAAGAGGAGCTAAAAAGCTTCTTGATGAAAGTGAAAGTGGAGAGTGAAAAATTTTGCTTAAAGCTCAACATTCAAGAAAACTAAGTTTATGACATCCAGTCCCATCTCTTCGTGGCAAATCGATGGGGAAACCATGGAAACAGCGACTGACTATTTTTTTGGGTTCAAAATCACTGCAGATGGTGACTGCAGCCATGAAATTAAAAGATGCTTTCTCCTTGGAAGGAAAGTTATGACCAACCTAGGTAACATATTCAAAATCAGAGACATTACTTTGTCAACAAAGGTTCATCTAGTCAAGGCTATGGTTTTTCCTGTGGTCATGTATGGATGTGAGAGCTGGACTGTGAAGAAAGCTGAGCACCGAAGAATTGATGCTTTTGAACTGTGGTGTTGGAGAAGACTCTTGAGAGTCCCTTGGACTGCAAGGAGATCCAACCAGTCCATTCTGTAGGAGATCAGCTCTGGGATTTCTCTGGAAGGAATGATGCTAAAGCTGAAACTCCAGTACTTTCGCCACCTCGTGTGAAGAGTTGACTCATTGGAGAAGACTCTGATGCTGGGAGGGATAGAGGGCAAGAGGAGAAGGGGACGACAGAGGATGAGATGGCCGGATGGCATCACTGACTCGATGGATGTGAGTCTGAGTGAACTAAGGGAGTTGGTGATGGACAGGGAGGCCTGGTGTGCTGCGATTCATGGGGTGTCAAAGAGTTGGACACGACTGAGCGACTGATCTGATCTGATTGATAAAGACGCTTTCTCTCCTCGTGGTGTAAGGAGGGTCTTTTCACATGGGATATTTACTTCCCATTTTTGAGGAGAAAAGGAGGATCAGACTTTTTTTAACATATATTTTTTCATTAGCTGTTTCACCAGTAACCTTAATTAAAAATAATCAATATGTCTTGTGATGTATCTTTGGATGAACTTCTCTGAATCCATAAGTCTCATCCCTTTTCACTTACCTGTCAACTTTGTTCTTTTGTCGATTTGCAGGTCTAGGTTTACAATGCTATCATAAGCTGTTAAATTACAAACCAAAAAGTGAATTTAAAGGGATCCTAGTTTAGAAGAAGCTTTATGGGACTGAAAGAAACATAAATGCAGGACAGAACAATCAATGATCGATCCGTCAAATTTAAAAGACCTTTCAAAGATAAAGTCCTTGTTCATGCAAATTTGCAAGCAAATACAGGTGAGTACTCTCAACATCACATATTGGAGTTACATGATGCAAATTGTAAAACACACACACACACACACACTTAACAGTTTAAAGAAATAAAAGTTAGCACTGAAGCTATGGGCCTATCAAAATTAAAAGGAACAACTAGAACTTGGGAAGAAACTATCTAGACAAGTACAAGGAAAATAAGCTTCCATGAATGAGAAAAAACTTGTGACTAAACATACATTAGATCGGACTACATAGAGCAGAAGTATATAACTTGTGGGTTCAAAGGATAGAATTGACTTATTGCTAAACAAATTATAAAGAGGGAGGAAGAAATGGTAGCCAAAAGGATTTTTAATCAGCAATTTTAAGGTGACAACAACAACAACAATAGTACATTGGGTAACTGCAAGGTTAATTAAGTTAATGCAGCTGTTAAAATATGAGTGTTATTAGTAAAACACCAAACATAGAGTCTATTTTGCAAATAACTCGAAGATTAATAAATAATGAATATTTAGTATTAATTATTTACCAAATGATAATCAACAGTATTTTACATTTTTTCCAGATATTTATAGATATACTATCAATAGTCATTGAAACAGCTGAGACAGGTGATGTTATGATCTCAATGTTTTACTTCGGAAAACCTGAAGCAGTGCCATTAAGTGACTTGCCTCAAATTACAAAGGTAGTAAGTGGTAGAACTGGAAAACATGACTTAGCAGCAGCAGCAACTCTAATTTATTATGGTGCATTAGACTATTTCTCAATTAATCCATAACTGCATGAAAAAATGAATAGCAGGTTCTGAAGATGTTCTGAACAAAAATGTTCAAAGAATAAAGTAACATGTCCCATGTGTTCAACTTCAGGAGTGATTAGGGCAATACAAATTATGACTTTAAAATAGTTGTATTTATATACATAAACAAGCATAGAAAAAATAATAATGAAACACCTTATAATATTAAATACGGGCAAGAATATGAAACAACAGAAGGCATGAGGGCTTGGCTTTAGTTTCATGAAATGGACCTGTGCTCCTATAGTAGATCTAGGAGAACCACCTTGCCTACCGCGTGAGGACACTGCGAAAAGATTGCAACCTATGATTCAGGAAGCAGGCTCTCATCAGAACCCAACTTGAACTTAGACATCCTGCTTCCAGTCAATTAGGAATAAATTTCAATTGTTTCCAAGACATTCTTTTATGGTATTTTTTATTAAACCATCCAAACAAACTAAAGCAATCACCAGCATAATGTCCAAACATCAACATCAAATCAGATCAGATGAGATCAGTCGCTCAGTCGTGTCCAACTCTTTGACACCCCATGAATCGCAGCACACCAGGCCTCCCTGTCCATCACCAACTCCCTTAGTTCACTCAGACTCACATCCATCGAGTCAGTGATGCCATCCGGCCATCTCATCCTCTGTCGTCCCCTTCTCCTCCTGCCCTCAATCCCTCCCAGCATCAGAGTCTTCTCCAATGAGTCAACTCTTCCCATGAGGTGGCCAAAGTACTGGAGTTTCAGCTTTAGCATCATTCCTTCCAAAGAAATCCCAGGGCTGATCTCCTTCAGAATGGACTGGTTGAATCTCCTTGCAGTCCAAGGGACTCTCAAGAGTCTTTTCCAACACCACAGTTCAAAAGCATCAATTCTTCAGCACTCAGCTTTCTTCACAGTCCAGCTCTCACATCCATACATGACCACAGGAAAAACCATAGCCTTGACTAGATGAACCTTTGTTGGCAAAGTAATGTCTCTAATTTTGAATATGCTACCTAGGTTGGTCATAACTTTCCTTCCAAGGAGTAAGCGTCTTTTAATTTCATGGCTGCAGTCACCATCTGTAGTGATTTTGGAGCCCAGAAAAATAAAATCTGACACTGTTTCCACTGTTTCCCTATCTATTTCCCATGAAGTGATGGGACCGGATGCCATGATCTTCGTTTTCTGAATGTTGAGCTTTAAGCCAACCTTTTCACTCTCCACTTTCACTTTCATCAAGAGGCTTTTTAGTTCCTCTTCACTTTCTGCCATAAGGGTGGTGTCATCTGCATATCTGAGGTTATTGATATTTCTCCCAGCAATCTTGATTCCAATTTGTGTTTCTTCCAGTCCAGCATTTCTCATGATGTACTCTGCATATAAGTTAAATATGCAGGGTGACAATATACAGCCTTGACGTACTCCTTTTCCTATTTGGAACCAGTCTGTTGTTCCATGTCCAGTTCTAACCGTTGCTTCCTGACCTGCATACATATTTCTCAAGAGGCAACATTTCTCAAACACCAACATAGTGTTCCACAAAATATTTTGCACAGAAGCCAATGTACTCTTTGATTCCAGTTTTGTGAAATTCAGAAATAGACACATTAACTGTAGCATTAAAAGTGAGAACACAGTTAACTTGAAGGATAGTGAGTGAGAAAAGAGGTGAGGGGCGTGTCTCATGTAGTGTTAATCTTCTCTTTGATTCAGATGTTTGATCTTACAGGTATATTTATTTTGTAAAAAACATCCACCAACCTGTCCAGCTATGTCTTGTGTACATTTTCTATGTGTGTATTAAACTTTGTTATGAAAGTTACTTAAAAATGATAAAAACAAAGCTAGTATTCCAAGAAGGAAAGCTTCATCCCAATACCAAAACATTCTGCTTGTCTGTAGAACAGAGTATATTAATGTGCTATTGCTTCCATAACAAAGTATGTCAGACTAGATGCTGAGACAAGAGAGATTGATTTTCTTTCAGTCTGGAGGCTGAAAATTCAAGATCAAAGTATCAGTAGGGATATTTTTCTCCAAAGCTTCTGTCTGGCTGTCATTTCCCTGGGTCTGTATTGAGTTTTTCCTCTAAACGTTTCCATGACCTAATCTCCTCTCACCTTAAGTTGGGACCCACTCGTATGAACTCACACTACTTTAATTTCCTCTTTGAAGACTCTATCTCCAAATTCAGTCATATGCTGAGGTACTGGGGATCAAGACTTCGATATATGTGTTTTAAAGAGACGTGATTCATCCCATAACACCAAGTGAGGTGGCAATAGACTGTGACACAAAGTCATGTGAATGGTGTGAAGGAAATTCAGCTAATATACAGAGAACAGAAGGTATGACCACTCATGTATGGCCATCAGTGTCATGGTGTTGACTTTCCAATGACTGAAGAAAAACACTGAGACAGAACATAAGGAAGAAAATCACTAGACATTGGTGTGAGGCTTTTTGATGGTATTTCAAGGGGCACTAAGGAGCTCTAGTCCTATATGCTTCAGCACGGAATGAATTAAATTAGAAGCAGAATGATAGATAAGAAGTGATTTATTAGAATAAGACACGTGTGAGACTTACAAGCAGGCAGATGGCATGGTCCTGTGTCCTGAGAACTTAGTGGGCAACAGTCAATAATGCAAAGAAAAGTGGGGAAAGCTGGGGGAAAAGGCCACTTTCTTGCTCATTCTTAAGTAGGTATTATGTTTCTATCATCAATTCCTCTTCCAGTTTGGGCAGGGATATTTTCTTGCCCCTATTTGGTCAAGTTGGGACAGTCATGGCCCTAAGGAAAATGTATTTTAGGTATCAGTACAATGAGGGCACTTCACTTTGGGATGCTTTTCCATGAATTGTTATTTTTTAGTGTGTGTGTGCAGAGAGCATGTCCTAGATGTCATTAACTTACTGAGCTCCCTGGGTAGGATGTGGTCTCATAGCATCATTGTTTGATTATTGGGGGGCATATCTCATGTCTATGCTGAACAATTTGTTGTTAAGCAAGTCTGCTTAGTTTTATGGTTAAGAAAACCTGTTTTCAAGTTTAATTAGGTCCCATTTGTTTATTTTTGCTTTTATTTCTATTACTCTGGGAGGTGGGTCATACAGGATCCTGCTGTGATTTACGTCAGAGAATGTTTTGCATATGTTTTCCTCTAGGAGTTTTATAGTTTCTGGTGTTACATTTAGATCTTTAAACCATTTTGAGTTTATTTTTGTGTATGCTGTTAGAAAGTGTTCTACTTTCATTCTTTTACAAGTGGTTGACCAGTTTTCCCAGCACCACTTGTTAAAGGGATAATCTTTTCTCCACTATATATTCTTGCTTCCTTTGTCAAAGATAAGGTGTCCATAGGTGTGTGGATTTATCTCTGGGCTTTCTATTTTGTTCCATTGATCTATATGTCTGTATTTGTGCCAGTACCATACTGTCTTGATGACTGCAGCTTTGTAGTATAGTCTGAGGTCAGGTAGGTTGATTCCTCCAGTTCCATTCTTCTTTCTCAAGGTGCCTTTGGCTATCAGAATGGAAGAAAATAATAGCAATGAAGCAACTGACAAAGAATTAATCTCAAAAATATATAAGCAGCTCCTGCAGCTCAATTCCAGAAAAATAAATGACCCAATTAAAAAAAAAATGGGCCAAAGAACTAAACAGACATCTCTCCAAAGGAGACATATAGATGGCTAACAAACACATGAAAAGATGCTCAACATCACTCATTATCAGAGAAATGCAAATCAAAACCACAATGAGGTACCATTTCACGCTAGTCAGAATGGCTGCTATCAAAAAGTCTACAAACAATAAATGCTGGAAAGGGTGTGGAGAAAAGGAAACCCTCTTACACTGTTGGTAGGAATGCAAACTAGTACAGCCACTATGGAGAACAGTGTGGAGATTCCTTAAAAAACTGGAAATAGAACGGCCATATGACCCAGAAATCCCACTGCTGGGCATACACATCGAGGGAACCAGAATTGAAAGAGATACGTGTACCCCAGTGTTCATTGCAGCACTGTTTACAATAGCCAAGACATGGAAGCAACCTAGATGTCCATAGGCAGATTAATGGATAAGAAAGCTGTGGTACATATACACAATGGAATATTACTCAGCTATTAAAAAGAATGCACTTGAATCAGTTCTAATGAGGGGGATGAAACTGGAGCCCATTTTACAGATTGAAGTAAGTCAGAAGGAAAAACACCAATAGAGTATATTAGGGAAATGGCAACCCACTCCAGTACTATTGCCTGGAAAATCCCATGGACAGAGGAGCCTGGTAGGCTACAGTCCATGGGGTCGCAAAGAGTTGGACACAACTGAGCGACTTCACGTTCACATTCACTTTCATATGGAATTTAGAAAGTTGGTAACAATGACCCTATATGCAAGACAGTAAAAGAGACAAAGATGTAAAGAATAGACTTTTGGACTCTGTGGGAGAAAGCGAGGGTGGGATGATTTGAAAGAATAGCATTAAAACATATATATTATCATATGTTGAACAGATCGCCAGTCCAGGTTCAATGCATGAGACAGGGTTCTCAGGGCTGCTGCACTGGGATGACCCTGAGGGATGGGATGGGGAGCGGGAGGTGGGAGGGGGGTTCAGGATGTGGGGGACACATGCACCCATGGCTGATTCATGTCAACATATGGCAAAACCCACTACAATCAGATCAGATCAGATCAGTCACTCAGTCGTGTCCGACTCTTTGCGACCCCATGAACTGCAGCACGCCAGGCCTCCCTGTCCATCACCAACTTCTGGAGGTCACTCAGACTTACATCCATCGAGTCAGTGATGCCATCCAGCCATCTCATCCTCTGTCGTCCCCTTCTCCTCCTGCCCTCAACCCCTCCCAGCATCAGAGTCTTCTCCAATGAGTCAACTCTTCGCATGAGGTGGCCAAAATACTGGAGTTTCAGCTTTAGCATCATTACTTCCAAAGAAATCCCAGGGCTGATCTTCCACTCCAATATTGTAAAGTAATTAGCCTCTGATTGAAATAAATAAATTAATTTTTTTTAAAGAAAAAAAAAAAAACTGTTTTCTGAAGTGATCTTTAACTTACAGGCGTCTTCCATACACTTTTTACCTGCAGTTGCTACTGGGATTAAGAATTTAGTCACTTAACTCGTACCTTTACTGTGTCCCTATCATGTCCCATGTTAAGCTTGTGTGTAGCAGTTGCTATTTCTCCAGATAACTCATTGAGTGAAAGGTTATATAACAAAGAAATTACTTCATCTCCACCGATTTGTGCAAGCTCTTAGAGAAATGGTATCAACCTACAAATAATATAAATTTTGCCTGCATCTGAGTAGAAGAGCCATTGATATTCTTTGTAAAGACAGCTTTTCCCCAATAGGTAGGTAACTTTATTTATTCTGTTTATTTATAACCATAGAAACCCTACTTACTTATTTAGGCAATCATGTGTATTACTAGAGTTACACTTCTGATTTATAAATGGAATTTATAGATCAAAACAGAAAATGGCAATTATCTAAAAGGGTGGAGATCTAGTATTTTAGGTACTGTTACTTATAAAATTCTTTGGGTCATGAAGATGGATGATAAAGAATCAAAATATATTGAATTATATTCTCTAGCAACTTTCACCTTTTGACTGATAGCTAACATTCCCTAAGGGCTCACCTTGTAGTAGGCACAATACTTTGAATATTGCATACTTTATCTTGTGTAATCCTCAAAATAATCCTACCTATTGATAAAATACATTTTGCAGTAGCAGAAAATGAAGCTCGGAAATATTGAGAAACATTGTCCAGTGTGCTTGAATCAAAATTGCTAAAGCCAGAATGTGTACTCAACAAGCTGATTGCATAGCCTATGTTTTTAACGGTAAACTATACTGCCCGTAGTTCTTTCCTTTTGTACTAAGTTTGAGAGCTATGTTGTTGTCCATTCTGTGAGGGACAGAATACTACATGATTGGTTTGGGAGTTAAATGAGCTAATATTTTAAAGATCTTAGATCAGAGCTTTACATAAAAGATATCTTGACCTCAGTGCTTTATAAACATTAACCCATTTAACCTGATACCTACCCCATGCCATTCTGTTCTTCATTAGATATGGATTAAAAAACATGGAGTGCCACAATTAAACGGAGATAGACCCAATTATAACCTGATGTTGAGAAATAAATTTCCCTGCCATATCAATAAACAAAGAATGTCACATTGACTCATGATTGAATTCCTCCAAAGGTGAGCCATGGAGTGCTGAGAGAACTCAGTTCACTTCAGTTCAGTCACTCTGTCGTGTCCGACTCTTTGCAACCTTATGAACTTACATAGTCCTTGAAGTCCTCCAGGTAAGAATACTGGAGTGGGTGGACTTTCTGTCCTCCAAGAGATCTTCCTAACACAGGGATTGAACCCAGGTCTCCCACAATGCAGATTCTTTACCAGCTGAGCCACAAGGGAAGCCCTTAAAGACTAAGTCAGTACTATAATCTAGATCTTGATCCAGCAGTGTTGCTCCTGGGCAGAGAGTTAAAAGAAGATTGAATCATAGTAACTAGCCACTACTCTCAGTTCTTGCCCCAAATTTCTTTCTTTCTTTCTTTTTTTTTTTTTGACAGTCACTTCACTGATGGCTAGGCTGCCTGTCTTTTCTATTCTCCATCTCCCACCTTTGTTAGAATGTCTGTTGTTATCTTCTGTACTTAAAAACACTCTAGCTGAGCATTCTATTTTATTCACATTTCTTTCCTCTAGTTGTCTGTGGTACAATCATTGATATAGGCTAGGGGGGCAATAGTGTTAGATAAATTGAATTAACACTGGCAGCATATTGTCTTTCCCTAAGCAGTCTATTTAACTGAGAGGAAGAGATGGACTTTCTCAGGAAGGTAGAGTGTTACATAGGAAACAAGTATGTGATGTCTATAGCAAACTGGGGACTATAATATCTGATTCCTCTTCTAGTTCTTCCATAACTGACCTGTGAGCCAGGGTCCAAGAGTTAAATTTTCTGGACTTGGTTATCCACCTAACTTAACCTATTGCAGTTGTCTTGTCCACCATCCTACATCTGCTGCTGCTGCTAAGTCGCTTCAGTCGTGTCCGACTCTGTGCGACCCCATAGACGGCAGCCCACCAGGCTCCCCTATCCCTGGGATTCTCCAGGCAAGAACGCTGGAGTGGGTTGCCATTTCCTTCTCCAATGCATGAAAGCGAAAAGTGAAAGTGAAGCCGCTCAGTCGTGTCTGACTCTTAGCGACCCCATGGACTGGAGCCTATGAGGCTCCTCCGTCTATGGGATTTTCTAGGCAAAAGTACTGGGGTTGGGTGCCATTGCCTTCCCCGATCCTACTTCTAGCCTCCAGCATCACATCTGAGTTTTGAAAGATGCACAATAATAACTTTTGATAAGCATGTATAGATAAATGAGTGAATAGCTTACTTAGTAACTTAAAATGTTGTGAACTATAAACCTGAATGTTAACAAGATGGGTGCAATTTTTCAAAGACCTCATAATATTTAATAATTAAGACAATGAGATTTGAAATAAGAAGGCCAAAGAAACCATGTGTATTTCTTTATTGTAAAATGAGTTAGTATAGTGTATATTTCAAAGGATTGCTGTAATTAAGCAAATATATGAAGGAAGCTATTTTAATATGCTGCATGGATTTTAAGAACCCAACAAATTGGGTTCTTTTCTTTCTTTCTTTCTTTCTTTTTTTTTACTGCTTGTATCCTTCTATATATTCTTTTTTTTAATTCTTTTTAAATTTTTTTATGTTTTAACTTTACAATATTGTATTGATTTTGCCATATATCAACATGAATCTGGCACAAGAAATTGGGTTCTTATTATTGTTATATGGAAGAATTCTCCAGGCAAGAATACTGAAGTGGGTTGCGATCCTTTTCCCCAAGTAATCCTCCCAATCTGTGGGATCAAATCCTGGTCGCCTGCACTGCAGGCAAATTCTTTACCTTCTGAATCACTATCAAAGCCCTATATTGTTTTTTTTTAATATAAATTTATTTATTTTAATTGGAGGCTAATTACTTTACAATATTGTATTGGTTTTGCCATACATCAACGTGAATCCACCACAGGTGTACATGTATTCCCCATCCTGAACCCTCCTCCCACCTCCCTCCTCGTACCATCCCTCTGGGTCATCCCAGTGCACCAGCCCCAAGCATCCTGTATTGTTATGCTGTTGCTGCTGCTGCTGAGTTGCTTCAGTCATGTCCAACTCTGCGCAACCCCATAGACGGCAGCCCGCCAGGCTTCCCCATCCCTGGAATTCTCCAGGCATGAACACTGGAGTGGGTTGCCGTTTCCTTCTGCAATGTATGAAAGTAAAAAGTGAAAGTGAAGTCGCTCAGTCATGTCCGACTCTTAGCGACCCCATGGACTGCAGCCTGCCAGGCTCCTCCTTCCATGGGATTTTCCAGGCAAGAGTACTGGAATGGGTCGCCATTGCCTTCTCTGCTATATTGTTATACATTTATTCAAATTATATAAGTCTATTAGTTTCATTTATATGGTTTGGGCAGCTGAAAAATGAAGTGCTATGCATATGGACCACATTGTGATGTCCAGTTCAGTTGTTAAGTTGTGTCTGACTCTGCCTCTTTGTGACCCCATGGACTGCACCAAGCCAGGTTTCCCTGTCTTTCACCAACTCCTGGAGCTTACTCAAACTCATGTCCATTGAGCCATTGATGCTATCCAACCATCTTCTCCTTTGTCATCCACTTCTCCTCCTTCCTTCAGTCTTTTCCAGCACCAGGGTCTTTTCTAATGAGTCAGTTTTTCACATAAAGTAGCCAAAATATTAGAGCTTCAGCTTCAACATCAGTCCTTCCAAAGAATATTCAGAATTTATTTGCTTATTAAGACTTGGCACTTTCACTGCCATCAACCCGGCTTCAGTCTCTGGTCTGGGAGACTGAGACACCACAAGCCACATGTTATGTACAAGCATTGATATCTTCATTATTTCTTAAAGAATAGTCTTACCCAACCATTTGTATATTGCGATACTAGTTTTATTAAAAATTTCTTTCTTTTTATTTTTCCTTGTAGAAGGCATTTATTCATTTTAATGTGTTAAATAGTGTATATCATCTTGTATTTTATTGCAGGAAGATAAAAGCACTGTTGCAAAGAGTGTCTTTTTTCTAAGCATTGAATCCAATAGTGTTGAAAACCACCATCCTGGCCTACATCATCCAATAGAATAAATAATCTCTAGTGCAGGAAATGTGTGAATGAATAACTTCATCATAGTGCTGTGAGTGCTGTTATAGAAGTGGGCATTAAGATTCATTGGGAATGCTTGGCCAAGCGAAGTCCCTCTTACAGGAGTTGCTGAGTCTTAAAATACAAAAAGGGGTTAACCAGACAAAGAAGGAAGGGGAAAGGCATTTCAGGTTGAGTAAAAGGATGAATCAAGATGCAGTGGGGCAAAATAGCAGAGAACTAAAAGTAATTTGGTTTTGTTGGGTCCTAACACATATAGTTCGGAGAAGGCAATGGCACCCCACTCCGGTACTCTTGCCTGGAAAATCCCACGGACGGAGGAGCCTGGTAGGCTGCAGTCCATGGGGTCGCTAAGAGTCAGACATGACTGAGCGACTTCACTTTCTCTTTTCACTTTCATGCATTGGAGAAGGCAATGGCAACCCACTCCAGTGTTCTTGCCTGGAGAATCCCAGGGACGGGGAAGCCTGGCGGGCTGCCGTCTATGGGGTCACACAGAGTCGGGCATGACTGAAGTGACTTAGCATAGCATAGCATAGCAACACATATAGTTGGAAGCTATGGGACTTAATATGCTGTACCAATGAACTTGGGTTTTGTCATGAGGTATTTTCTCCTAGTCTTTTCCACTAAAGTACAACTAAAGTCACAGGTGATTAAATATATGTATTGGAAGTATGGAGCCAGAGTCTACATAGACCTCCTGCATGTTTGAGATTTCTCTTAATATTTCTGTTTTATTGTTTAAAATTATGAATAACTATTCAAAAATCAATTAATGTGCATTCTTAGCTTCAATTTCCTAATTTTAAAATGAGGATAATAATAGCATTTATGTCTTAGGATTGTTGGGAAGGGTAATAATACCTATAATGATAATAATGACAATAACAGTTTTTGAGGGCTTATATAACAAGGAACAATCCTAGAGGTTTTATTTTTGTTACCTCATTTAATCCTCAAAACATCTCAATGAAGTGGGTACTTTTATTATCTCCTTCTTACTGCTGATAAAATTAGGGCATAGAGAAATAATTTTCGTAAAGTTACACAGCTAGTAAATAGCAGAGCGAGGTTTGAACCCAGGCAGTCTGAATATGATACTTAACTATGACATTTTATTTTCCCATTCTGTGAGATCAATGTGTAAAGCATTTAGTATAGAATCTGCCATGTAATAATTTTAAATGTAAGCAGTTATCAGTATTTAATAAGAATTACTCAATTTGTTTTGCCCAAATCTTTAAGTTAAATTGGTGTCTGAAAAAAATTGTGCAAGTGGCTTGATTTATTCCCAACATGCCATTGAGTACAGTGTGATATCCAAGCCCATGCCTTTAACCATTACCTTCTGCTGCTTTCTCTTTCCTGTTGGGCTGTCTCCACATTAGAATTTAAATCGCACCCCACTCCAGTACTCTTGCCCAGAAAATCCCATGGATGGAGGAGCCTGGTAGGCTGCAGTCCATGGGGTCGCTAAGAGTCAGACACGACTGAGCGACTCCACTTTCACTTTCCACTTTCATGCTTTGGACAAGGAAATGGCAACCCACTCCAGTGTTCTTGCCTGGAGAATCCCATGGACAGAGTAGCCTGGTAGGCTGCAGTCCATGGGGTCGCATAGAGTCATACACGACTGAAGCGACTTAGCAGCAGCAGCAGCCAAAATATTAGAGCTTCAGCTTCAACATCAGTCCTTCCAAAGAGTATTCAGGGTATTTTTGCTTTCAGATTGACTGGATTGATCTCCTTGCAGTCCAAGGGATTCTCAGGATCTTCTCCAACACCACAGTTCAAAAGCATCAATTCTTCACCACTCAGCTTTCTTTCCAGTCCAACTCTCACATAAATACTTGATATTGAAAAGACCACAGCTTTGACTAGATGGATTTTGTTGGCAAAGTAATGCCTCTGTTTTTTAATATGTTGTCTAGGCTGATCATAACTTTTCTTCCAAGGAGCAAACATCTTTTAATTTCATGGGTGGAGTCACCATCTGCAGTGATTTTGGAGCCCTCTCCCCTCAAAAATAAAGTATCTTTCTGTTTCCATTGCTTCCCCATCTATTTCCATGAAGTGATGGGACCAGATGCCATGATCTTAGTCTTCTGAATGCTGAGTTTTAAGCCAACTTTTTTACTCTCCTCTTTAACTTTCATCAAGAGGCTCTTTAGTTCTTCACTTTCTGCCATAAGGGTGATGTCATCATCTTGAAGATATTGTTATTTCTCTCAGAAATCTTGATTCCAGCTTGTCCTTTATCCAGCCCTGCATTTCACAAGAAGTACTCTGCATTGAAATTAAATAAGCAGGGTGACAATATACAACTTTGATGGACTCCTTTCCCAATTTGGAACCAGTCTGTTGTTCCAAGTCCATTTGTAACAGTGGCAGACTTTATTGTTTTGGGCTCCAAAATCACTGCAGATGGTGATTGTAGCCATGAAATTAAAAGACGCTTTTCTCCTTGGAAGAAAGGTTATCACCAATTGAGACACCATATTAAAAAGCAGAGACATTACTTTGCCAACAAAGGTCCATCTAGTCAAGGCTACGGTTTTTCCAGTTGTCATGTATGGATGTGAGAGTTGGACTACAAAGAAAACTGAGTGCTGAAGAATTGATGCTTTTGAACTGTGGTGTTGGACAAGACTCTTGGGAGTCCCTTGGACTCAAGGAGATGCAACCAGTCCATCCTGGATATAAGTCCTGGGTGTTCACTGGTGGCACTGATGTTGAAGCTGCAACTGCAATACTTTGGCCACCTGATGCAAAGAGCTGATTCATTGGATAAGACCCTGATGCTGGAAAAGACTTAGGGCACGAGAAGGGGACAACAGAGGATGAGATGGTTGAATAGCATCACCGACTCAATGGACATGGGTTTGGGTAATGTCTGGGAGTTGGTGATGGACAGGGAGGCCTGGGGTGCTACGGTTCATGGGGTCACAAAGAGTCAGACATGACTGAGTGACTGAACTGAACTGAATTGATTTCGATCTATATCAGATTTAAGAAAATACTCAATTTTACTAATGTGACCAAATTTATTCTTTTGGGATTAACTAATCATCTTGAATTGCAACTCCTTTTCTTTGTGGTTTTCTTACTGATGTACATTGTCACCCCAATTGGGAATATTGGTATGATCATATTAGTGATAAGGATCAGTCCTAAGCTCAGCAGCGCCATGTACCTTTTCCTCAGTCACCTGTCTTTTGCAGATGTGTTCAGTTCAGATCAGTTGCTCAGTCATGTCCGACTCTTTGCGACCCCATGAATTGCAGCACGCCAGGCCTCCTTGTCCATCACCAACTCCCAGAGTTCACTCAAACTCATGTCCATGGAGTCAGTGATGCCATCCAGCCATCTCATCCTCTGTCATCCCCTTCTCCTCCTGCCCCCAATCCCTCCTAGCATCAGAGTCTTTTCCAATGAGTCAACTCTTTGCATTATGTGGCCAAAGTATTGGAATTTCAGCTTTAGCCTTAGTCCTTCCAATGAACACCCAGGACTGATCTCCTTTAGAATGGACTGGTTGGATCTCCTTGCAGTCATTATGTTCTAATGTTACCTCTAAAATGTTGGAAAGCTTGACATCTGAATCCAAAACCATTTCCTATCCTGGTTGTATAGAGCAGTGTTTCTTCTTCATTGCCTTTGTCCATGTGGAAGTCTTCATCCTTGCTGTGACGGCCTTTGACAGATACATGGAAATTTGCAATCCTCGGCTCTATACAGGCAGAATGTCAAGGACAGTCTGTATTTGGCTGATCTCTTTCTCTTATGTACATGGCTTCTCTATTAGATTGATCTCCACATTGTGGACCCATGGTGTGTACTTCTGTGGGAACACTGAGATCAACCATTTCTACTGTGCAGACCCAGCTCTCATCAAAAGGGTCTGTGCAGGAACATTCATTAAATAATATCCCATGCACACTTTGGTGGGTCTCAACTTCTCTTATTCTTTACTAGTCATTATCATCTCCTACATGGAAGAATTGTACAAAAAGATCTTCATGACCCAGATAATCACAATGATGTGATCACTGACCTAGAGCCAGACATCCTGGAATGTGAAGTCAAGTGGGCCTTTGAAAGCATCACTATGAACAAAGCTAGTGGAGGTGATGGGATTCCAGTTGAGCTATTTCAAATCCTGAAAGGCAATGCTATGAAAGTGCTGCACTCAGTATGCCAGCAAATTTGGAAAACTCAGCAGTGGCCACAGGACTGGAAAAAGACAGTTTTCATTCCAATCCCAAAGAAAGGCAATGCCAAAGAATGCTCAAACTACCACACAATTGCACTCATCTCACACGCTAGTAAAGTAATGCTCAAAATTCTCCAAGCCAGGCTTCAGCAATCCGTGAACTGTGAACTTCCAGATGTTCAAGCTGGTTTTAGAAAAGGCAGAGGAACCAGAGATCAAATTGCCAACATCCTCTGGATCATGGAAAAAGCAAGAGAGTTCCAGAAAAACATCTATTTCTGCTTTATTGACTATGCCAAAGCCTTTGATGGTGTGGATCATAATAAACTGTGGAAAATTCTGAAAGAGATGGGAATACCAGACAACCTGACCTGCCTCCTGAGACATCTATATGCAAGTCAGGAAGCAACAGTTAGAACTGGACATGAAACAAGAGACTGGTTCCAAATAGGAAAAGGAGTTACGTCAAGGCTGTATATTGTCATCCTGCTTATTTAACTTCTATGCAGATTACATCATGAGAAACGCTGGGCTGGAAGAAGCACAAGTTGGAATCAAGATTGCTGGGAGAAATATCAGTAACCTCAGATATGCAGATGACACCACCCTTATGGCAGAAAGTGAAGAGGGGCTAAAAAGCCTCTTGATGAAAGTGAAAGAGGAGAGTGAAAAAGTTGGCTTAAAGCTCAACATTCAGAAAACTAAGGTCATGGCATCTGGTCCCATCACTTCATGGGAAATAGATGGGGAAACAGTGGAAATAGTGTCAGACTTTATTTTGGGGGGCTCCAAAATCACTACAGATGGTGACTGCAGCCATAAAATTAAAAGATGCTTACTCCTTGGAAGGAAAGTTATGACCAACCTAGATGGCATATTGAAAAGCAGAGATATCACTTTGCCAACAAAGGTCCATCTAGTCAAGGCTATGGTTTTTCCAGTAGTCATATATGGATGTGATTGTTGGACTGTAAAGAAAGCTGAGTGCCGAAGAATTGATGCTTTTGAACTGTGGTGTTGGAGAAGACTCTTGAGAGTCCCTTGGACTGCAAGGAGATAAAACCAGTCCATTCTAAAGTAGATCAGTCCTGGGTGTTCTTTGGAAGGAATGATGCTAAAGCTGAAACTCCAGTACTTTGGCCACCTCATGAGAATAGTTGATTCATTGGAAAAGACTCTGATGCTGGGAGGGATGGGGGCAGGAGGAGAAGGGGACGACAGAGGATGAGATGGCTGGATGGGATCACTGACTCGATGGACCTGAGTTTGAGTAAACTCCGGGAGTTGGTGATGGACAGGGAGGCTTGGCGTGCTGTGATGCATGAGGTCGCAAAGAGTCAGACGTGACTGAGTGACTGAACTGAAATGAACTGAACTGAATACATTTATTCTTATTGCTGTCCTGAGTATGTGCTCAACAGAAGGAAGAAAGCCTTCTCTACATGTGGACCCCACTTGACATTGGTTCACATATTTTATGGATATGTTTTCTTCATGTGTCTCAGAAGTCCACCTGAAGAGTCTGTAGAACAGGGGGAAATGGTGGCTGCATTTTACACAGCAGTAATTCCTAAATGTTGAACCCTATGATTTATAGTGTCAGGAACAAAGATGTGAAGGAGGTCATGAACAAAGCAATTAGCAGAACAACTTTAACTAAACAAAATGGAAAGTTAAAGTATATGATGAGACCCATGGTTCAATAGAAGGTGTAGACAGTTATCATTTCTTTTGGGTAATTTGGAGGAAATTTGTCATTTATGTTTTCCATGAATAGGTGAAGATTATATATAATTGAAAATGGAATAATAGTGAAAACGTAAAATAAGCACATTTTAAACAAGAATCTCTGGGTCTATGAAATCTAAATTTAGTAGGTGTGACGGGAAAAATTTTATGTAAAATAGATGCAATTTTTATAAATTCACTGTTTAGATTCTGATTTTAGAAAAAGTGTAACAGTCTTTTCTTGCACCTAAAATAGATATTAGTTTGGGATATCTGTTATTTTTAGGTGCTTAATTTGACTGTTATTTCACTGTAGCTCATTGTTACAATTGTAGATAACATTCCTGATTGTGGAATATTTTATTCAAAATATGCTACAAACCTCATGCAATAATATTAACCAATGCAACTGTATCCTAGATGAGTCTGAATTTTCAAATGTTTACTAATTACTTAAATAAACCTTATTTATATGTAAGCATATTTTAATCATATGGTTTCTATTTAAGGTCCTATTTGTGTCTTACCTTATATGACTATCAGAAGGTAATATAATCTCACTGTTGATTTGGAGTTTGGAATGTGTTTCCATAAATATATTTCAACAACTTATCTTTAGACAATTTTTGGAAAATAGAAAAATATATTTACTCTTATTTTGTTTTATTTTTAAAAATTATTTTTGGGGTTGGTGATAGCAGAAACTGCTGAAACCTTGCTAGTTTCCGGGGTCCAGCCTGGGCTGATCCAGGGTCTTCAGAGGGGAGACAGCGTCCATGACTCATTTACATATCAATTAGAGACATTAAGAGTAATTAAAGCATAGCTCAGTAGGAATATTCAGAGGAGAAAGGAGGCTAAGTAGCTTGGTTTACGCGGGAGACCAATAAAACTTCAAGACAAGAAGTTTGCACCACTTGCGTAGGCCGCAGGCGTCCTTCTGTTCTCCCGAAGGAGAGGAGACACTGAGGCCTCCCTGGTCAGATCTTAGAAGCCCAGGCATGATTAGCAAGCTTGGTGGGTTCCACGCTCCAGATGGAAACTTCAGCTGGAAATGGAAATTGAGAGGAAGAATGACATGGGGAGACCAAGCTTCGGTGAGCAAGGCCCATAGCTTTATTTTCAACAGGGGCTTTTATACCCTAAGTTACATATAGAGGATAATAGGGGATGTGAAATCATGCAAAGCCAGCAGTCTTTGATCCTTATCAAAAACCAGGGTTTCTTTCCTGCAAATTTATCACGTACAAATGGTTCAGGTGATTTACATCATCTTCTGGCCAGAAGGCCTATTAACATTTTATGACTCTTGACAAAGGTTTGTCAACCGCAAGACTTATTTTTTCTAAGAGTAATTATTTTAAGGTCTGGCACCATCTTCATCCGCAGGTGTCAGATAAACTTGCATTCCTATAGGGCAGAGGCGCAGTGGGTTTACAACAAAGAAAATAATTTATTACCTTAAGGGTCTAAAGTTACTAGCACCAAGGCCATTACTTATTTTTTCTACAAACCAACTATATTAATTAATACACATTCAAGGATACAAAACGGGGGATGTGAAAACTTGGCAACAAGCATTGGCTCATTAATGAAATCTTTTACTAGTTTTATTCTGACATTTTCTAACTCTCTGGGAGACCCTAAGCTATTTGAATATCTTAAGCTTCCCCTGCCTCTGGAGGCTGAGAGACTGTAAACAATCTATAGGAGTCCGGGTAAACTTGTCAGGCCCGTTAGAGAGCTATCTGAGGGGTTTGGATTTAAACACTCCTAATGCCCAGGAACTTTATTAATTGGAGCTGTAAGTTAACTCTTTATTAGAGAGAGCGAGATGGTGGTGGGGGACAGCCCCCAGTAAAGTCAGAGGTGAGAGCACAAAGCAATAAAGTAGGCAGACTCTGGTTTTTTGGGGGTAGATGCTCGAGAATATCCAGGGGGACTCCTGAGGCTCGATCCTGCCATTGCGTATGTCGAGCCTCCTTCCTCATGACCTTTTCACGAGTGGAGCACTGATCCAAGCCGGCTCCCCACAGCTAGTCCTAGTATATACATTTGTAACGTGATTCTTTTATATCTGATTTTAAAATAAACACATTATCAATATAGCAGATATCCTAAATTTTGTTTTTAGCAATACTGTTGCCTGGTTTTAAAAATGTTTTTATTTGAAAGATGAGAAAAACTTGAGGCACAGATAGCTGCTTGTTTGTGAATGAATCTTAAACTTTCTTGTCAATATTCAAATCCTGGTCATTTTCTTTTATTTATCAATATTTTATAAGAAAATTTAAAAAATAAAGTTTTTCTCACAATGATTTCCACAAATAAAACAAAATTATCCATGGACATTATATATATAAGTATATATGTTATATATGTTACACCTATATAGACAGGTTATACATGTGTTTGCACATGTGTATGTTCCAGAGTATTCAACGGGGTCAATACTTTCTAGGAATTTTGTTTAAGAATTTACCTCAGGGTTAAATTAGTTGTCACATGAAATAATCAACATTAATAACATAATATTGTATGCTATTTTCTCCTTCTATTTATGTGTGTAACTCTGAACTGCCTAATTTACCAACAGCAGAACTAATTTCTCTACTTAGTGTATTCTTGCCCTAGATTATAAAACTTAATCAATTTGAAAGCCATACGGTTTCAGAGGTAATTATGCAACTAGTGCAATTTTAAGTACTATGAAAAACTATATAATCATTCACATAAAAGTTATTGCATTACACACATATTTAAAATATTTAATTTATATAGTTTGCAACTTAGTTTTGGCATGCAGTCTGAAGAAAGATACCAACACTAATTCTCATAAGACATTACCATTAAATTAATAGTCTTTCTATCCCTAATCATATTAAAATGCCAATAATAAATACATAAACTTGTTTATATTTTGGCCTACTTCTCAGCATTTTAACCTTCAGTTGAATTAATTAATTCACTTGTTTGTCCAACTAATATTAGCTGAGTGCCTGATATGTTTGAGGCTCTGTTTTAGTTATTTGTTATCAGTGAACAAAACAGAAAAAGAAATCCTTGATCTCATGAAACTTATATTCCATTTGTGTGAAACAAGCATAAACCATCAGGAAAATACATAAATAAAGCTTAGAGTATATTAGTGATGTTATGGAAAAATCTGGAAAAAAATCATCTTGTAAGATAAAGGAGCAAAGGGGTATCTTTGGCTCAGATATGAGAATGAAGGTTGATTTCATTGAGAAGATGATAATTAAACAAAAATCTCATGAAGGTGGTTTACAGATGAGCCATGGAGGTCCTTACGGAGCAGTGTTTTAGACAGATGGAGTAACTAAAGAAAAGGCAGATGCAAGCATTCAAGGAAAGTTTTAAGAGCAAATGGAAGCCAGTGTGGCTGCAGCCCAGGGCAGTGAGAAAATGAATGGAATATGAGATCATAGGTATGATAAGGGACTAGAGGCCAAGATCCTGTGAGCCACTGAAAGACTTTTACCCTGAGAAAAATGAGACGCTCTGGAAAGCTTCCAAGCTAAGAAACTATTTGAAATGACTTACTTTTAAAGACCCACTTTGGTTTTCAGTTTAGAATGAAGTGTAATACTGAGTCTGTGATTTAAGCAAGATAGATGGTTGCTAGAATATAGGAATAAAGGTGGTGAAAGGCGCTACGATTCTGGAAATACTTTTCCTGGCTTGATATGCCATAATTTTGGTTAAAATAGGGAAGAATACTTGCTTCATCTTTCACTAGAGAAGGCACGTGGCACAGACCATGAAGCACAGAACACAAGCTGAGCTTAAGAATGTTGAGGAACGTCATCACCAAGTTTAGTGTGATGCAAACCCAAAGCAAAGAACGTTATTTGATCCCAGAATACTTTCAAAATAACTTGAATTGTGCGGAGGCGGGGGGGGGGGGGGGGGGTGGTGGTGCATATTTTTTGTTAATCTGTTACAAAACAAAAACTCAGTGATCAACTTTTCCTCTAGAGATATACTTTCCCCAGGGTTATTTCTAGAAGATACTTAATTGTTTGTTTGTTTGTTTTTTAATAAGGCAATAATTTAAGGGAAACTTCTCTTGTGGATTTACAGTTTCTTTTCTACCTGGCATCATCTCATCTCTTACACAGCATTCACTTTTCCATTCTGCATCCTTCCTGGGAATACTTTGCTCTATTTAGAGGTTGGTATACAAATACATCTATCTGGAGCTGGAAGATGAAGCTTTCATCATATATTTTATTTTATTATATTCTTCATTAATTATTCCATTTATATTATCCATGTATGGAGGTGTGTATTTGTCAGAGAGAGACAGAAATTTTATATTGAGATTTGAATATTTGATTATTAAAAGCTATTAATTAAGCTACAGTTTCCACAAGTGCATTCAGTAATAATTGCACCTTCTTATTTATTATTGGAGGAGGAAATGGCAACTCGCTCCAGTATTCTTGCCTGGAGAATCCCATGGACAGAGGAATCTGGTGGGCTTCCATCCATGGGGTTGCAAGAGAGCTGAATATGTCTTTTCATACTCTCAAACAATGAAGTTAATACTGTTAACTAATACTTGTTACATCATCTTAAGACACAGAGAAATGAAACAGAAAACAAACGAAGAGCAAAGCCTGCCTAAGTTCACAAAATAAGTCAAGGGGCCAGAATTCAAAACCACTTTACAACAGAAACAGAGCTCTCTAACTGGAATACTTAATGTTTCCTCTTTTCTGGTCCTGGGGGAAAATAACCTACAATTACTGGTAACTTAATCTGAAAGCCAGGGTGATACAATATGGGTAGTTTCTGTGTTAGAAACCGTCTGTCTCTAAACCCTTCTCTTTTTCCAGTCTCCATAATTCCTAAGATCAGACCTGACTATTCCATTTTCTCTGTGGGTCCATCAGAGCTCTCAATTACCTATCTAACCACCATACAGGTTTTCATGTATTTTCCCTTTGTGAAGTACTAACAACACTGATCTTTTATATCATCTTTCTGGATCATCCTTGGTACAGTTAGATGCAGTGAGATCTGACATTCCAAATAAAAATTCCTCTTCTGCTAATGTTTTAAAAATAAGTGGAAAATCCTGGCATATTTTGTTAACACAATATCAACATGCTCTATTAACATATTTGTAATCTATTTCCACATTCAGAATCTCTCCTTCATCTTTATATTTTCTCTATCATTTATGATGGTGTCTAAAACATCAGATCAGATCAGTCACTCAGTCGTGTCCGACTCTTTGTGACCCCATGAATCGCAGCACGCCAGGCCTCCCTGTCCATCACCAACTACTGGAGCTCACTCAGACTCACATCCATCAAGTCAGTGATGCCATCCAGCCATCTCATCCTCTGTCGTCCCCTTCTCCTCCTGCCCCCAATCCCTCCCAGCATCAGAGTCTTCTCCAATGAGTCAACTCTTCCCATGAGGTGTCCAAAATACTGGAGTTTTAGCTTTAGCATCATTCCTTCCAAAGAAATCCCAGGGCTGATCTCCTTCAGAGTGAACTGGTTGGATCTCCTTGCAGTCCAAGGGACTCTCAAGAGTCTTCTCCAACACCACAGTTCAAAAGCATCAATTCTTTGGCACTCAGCATTCTTCACAGTCCAGCTCTTACATCCATACATGACCACAGAAAAGACCATAGCCTTGACTAGGCGAACCTTCGTTGGTAAAGTAATGTCTCTGCTTTTGAATATGCTATCTAGGTTGGTCATAACTTTCCTTCCAAGAAGTAAGCATCTTTTAATTTCACGGCTGTAGTCACCATCTGCAGTGATTTTGGAGCCCAGAAAAATAAAGTCTGACACTGTTTCCACAGTTTCCCCATCTATTTCCCATGTAGTGATGGGACCGGATGCCATGATCTTCGTTTTCTGAATGTTGAGCTTTAAGCCAACCTTTTCACTCTCCACTTTCACTTTCATCAAGAGGCTTTTGAGTTCCTCTTCACTTTCTGCCATAAGGGTGGTGTCATCTGCATGTCTGAGGTTATTGATAGTTCTCCCAGCAATCTTGATTCCACCTTGTGTTTCTTCCAGTCCAGCATTTCTCATGATGTACTCTGCATCTAAAACATACCTTTCATTAATATCCCAATCTTTAAAAATCCTTTTTTTTTCTTTAGGACATTCGTCTTATTCAAATGCCAGCATACTATTTTTAAAACTTTTTATTAAGTTGCATTGTTTGGGTGGTTTACAAACAGTTCTGTGTTCCATTTTTCTTGTTCTGGTTCCCTTGGACTGAGCAAGTTCACAAGCAGCTCAAAATGATACTGTGGCACATTTAGGACAAATATGGCTCTCCTTTGTACCTCAAAAGGATTGCTTCTAGAACATCACCCTCCACCCTTTCCCCCCAGGATCCCCAAATCTGCAGAAGCTTAAGTCCCTTGTATACAACGGTGTAATGATTGCATACAACCTATGCACACCCTTTCATATACTTAAAGTCACCTCTATCTCTCTCTCCTTTCTCTCATTTAAAGCTAAATAAATGCTAGCTAAACCAAGTTTATTAGAATTCTTTCCCAAACAGTTTTGCATAGTTTATGAGGTAAGTTGCATAATTATAAGAATTTGGATAAGACACAAAATTTCTCATTATTTGATGAATAAACGTTTGTGGATTTTCCTCCATAATACTTATTAACAGAATGCAAGGCACTAGTATTTTCTCAGGAAAATATTTTGTGAAGTACTGTACTGGAGAGGTTCAAATGATACAAACTGTATTTGAAAATAAATTTGTAACTATCCAAGAAGCTTTCCTAGACCACCGGATCTCCACAGAAGAGTCAATCATTCCCTGCTTTATCCCCCTAGTATAACACTGTAGGGATACATCATGATTTTACAAGGCTTAATTCCATTACTACCACTTCTCACTAGTGACACTGATCTCCTGGTCTTCTCTTTGAATCTGCAGAACATAACAGTGGAGGGTATCTAGTAGATTGTAATTACATGTTATGTTTGTCAGAGTCCTTATCCAGGGAATACACACAATATATGGAAGTGTGTAAGTGATTTAATCCTTTATTTCAAAGATTACTCTGAACAGTTTGTCCCTCTTTAAATGAGTCCAAGTATGAGGTTAGATTAAAAACAAATTTTATCTGATATTTAGGGCTGACAATTTATTGGATTAAATGGTTTTGCCCTATAATCCTAGAAGTGAAAGTGAAGTTGCTCAGTCTTGTCCAACTCTTCGTGACCCCATAGACTGTAGCCCACCAGGCTCCTCCATCCATGGAATTTTCCAGGCAAGAGTACTGGATGCATGCATGCATGCTAAGTCCCTTCAGTCGTGTCCGACTCTATGTGACCTTATGGACAGCAGCCCACCAGGCTCCTCTGTCCACGGGATTCTCTAGGCAAGAATACTGGAGTGGGTTGCCGTTTCCTTCTCCAGGGTTTCTTCCTGACCTAGGGATTGAAGCCGGGTCTCCCGCATTGCAGGAAGACACTTTACCGTCTGACCCACCAGGAAAGCCCATAATCCTGGAGAACATGCTTATATTAAAAAGAGACATAGCTAGGACATGGAAGCAACCTAGATGTCCATCAGCAGATGAATGGATAAGAAAGCTGTGGTACATATACACAATGGAGTATTACTCAGCCATTAAAAAGAATACATTTGAATCAGTTCTAATGAGGTGGATGAAACTGGAGCCTATTATACGGAGTGAAGTAAGCCAGAAAGAAAAATATCAATACAGTTTACTAACACATATATATGGAATTTAGAAAGATGGTAACAATAACCTTGTATGCTGTGCTAAGTCACTTAAGTCATGTCTGACTCTGTGTGACCCCATAGATGGCAGCCCACCAGGCTTCCCCATCCCTGGGATTCTCCAGGCAAGAACACTGGAGTGGGTGTCATTTCCTTCTCCAACCCTGTATACGAGACAGCAAAAGAGACACTGATGTATAGAACAGTCTTTTGGACTCTGTGGGAGAAGGAGAGGGTGGGATGATTTGGGAGAATGGCTTTGAAATATGTATAATATCATATATTAAACAAGTTGCCAGTTTAGGTTCAATACATGATACTGGATGCTTGGGGCTGGTACACTGGGACGACCAGGAAGGATGGCATGGGGAGGGGAGGAGGGAGGAGGGTTCGGGGTGGGGAGCACATGTATGCCTATGGCAGATTCATTTTAATGTATGGCTAAACCAATACAATATTGTAAAGTTAAATAAAATAAAATAAAAAAGAATTAATCTGCTAATTAAACCTCCATTAGCAATTAATATTACCTTATTTTATGATAAAAGGAGCAATGTAAAGAAAGGTGCATTTTTATGCACTTCTGGATTTTGGGGGCTGGTATCTTGCAGTTTTATAAACTTTAATTATGACTGAAATTATATAATATACTGGGTGAGGTATAAGAAGGCAAAAATGGTTTTGTTTTCAAAATAATTTTCTTTAAAAAATTAAGAAATAAATATAACTAGACACAATGTAAAGAAGATAAGAGTGCTTTATATTAGCTGGCATAAAATGATCTATAATATTAAAACTGTATACAAGGACTTATTGCTTATATTTTTTAAATGAATAAATGAGTATGGAGTTCAAAAAAAAAAACAATAAAAAGGAGAAAAAGTATTATTTTTGAGTGACATTAAAAAGAGAAATCTTACCCTCCATAAATATCTTAAAATGAATAATTACCAAAGTGCCAGCTGGAAGCAAGTGATACTTAAGGAATAGTCCTGAGCTTCCCTGGTGGCTAAGTGGTAAAGAGTCCACCTGCCAATGCAGGAGACTCCGGTTCAGCCCTGGGTTGGGAAGATCCCCTTGAGGAAGAAATGGCAAGCTACTCCAGTATTTTCGCCTGGAAAATCCCATGGATTGAAGAGTCTGGTGGGCTGTAGTCCCTGGAGTCCTAAAGAGTCAGGCACAACTGAATACACACACACATACACACTTGGACATTTGGACAATTACAATTTTTAGGAAGAGCATGTTTCAATCACATTTTGTACAACTCTTATGTAAGTGGGTCAGTGTATTGTATTTGTCAATGTAGATACCTTAAGGGAGCTTGTTAAACAGCAGGTGTTCAGAAAAAAATTGCTGAAAAAGACTGTCAAAATGAAGTCATAGTTATTTAATTAAAAAATAAAGGGAGCATGAATAAAATATAAATTGACAATAATCAACATTTGATTTTAAATTTATTTACTAAAAGTTATCACAGAGGTTTGTATCGAATATTGACTTAGAGAAGATGAAATGCTCAACTTCACGGATGTGACAGAGTTTATTCTTCTGGGACTAACCAGTCGTCGGGAATGGCAAGTTCTCTTGTTCGCCATTTTCCTGCTGGTCTACGTGATCACCGTGGAGGGTAATATCGGCATGATCCTGTTAATCAAGGTCAGTCCACAACTCGGCAGCCCCATGTACTTCTTTTTGAGTCATTTGTCACTTGTCGATGTGTGGTTTTCCTCCAATGTCACTCCTAAAATGCTGGAAAACCTGTTATCAGAGACAAAAACGATTTCTTACGCTGGCTGTTTGGTACAGTGTTTCTTTATTATTGCTCTTGTCCATGTAGAAGTTTTTATTCTTGCTGTGATGGCCTTTGACAGATACATGGCCATTGGGAACCCTTTGCTCTACGGCAGCAGAATGTCAAGGGTTGTCTGTATCCGACTGATATCTTTCCCTTATGTGTATGGTTTTCTGATTAGTCTGATATCAACATTATGGACCTATGGCTTGTACTTCTGTGGGAAGATTGAGATCAACCACTTCTACTGTGTGGACCCACCTCTCATCAAAATGGCCTGTGCTGGAACCTTTATAAAAGAATATATGATGATCATACTCGCTGGCATTAATTTCACATATTCTCTAATTGTAGTTATCCTATCTTACCTGTTCATCCTCATTGCCATTCTACAGATGAACTCAGCAGAAGGGAGGCGCAAGGCCTTTTCCACGTGTGGGTCCCATTTGACAGCTGTCATCATATTCTACGGAACCCTTATTTTCATGTATCTCAGACGTCCCACAGAGGAGTCTGTGTAGCAGGGGAAGATGGTGGCTGTGTTTTACACCATGGTGATCCCCATGTTGAACCCCATGATCTACAGTCTGAGGAACAAAGACGTGAAAGAGTCCATGAACAAAATGATTGGAAGAATTTTAACGAGTCAAAATAAAGTTGTATTATATCTGTCCTCTACTATTCATTCATATTTGTCAACAGATCACTGCTCAGTACGTAGCTGAAGACATCATGCATAGAAAGAAAATCAAGAGGAAGACTAAAATTCAGAGAAAGAAGTAAATTGACCCATTCATGTTTATATAAGTAATCAGACCCCATAGACAGAAGCCCACCAGGCTCCCCCGCCCTGGGATTCTTCAGGCAAGAACACTGGAGTGGGTTGCCATTTCCTTCTCCAATGCATGAAAGTCAAAAGTGAAAGTGAAGTTGCTCAGTCATGTCCAACTCTTAGCGACCCCATGGACTGCAGCCTACCAGGCTCCTCCATCCATGGAATTTTCCAGGCAAGAGTACTGGAGTGAGGTGCCATTGCCTTCTCTGGACTTAAAATTAGTAAATAAATTAATAGAATATGTTATTTGAGCCTAAGTTCACAGATCTAGTCATTGAAGTGGTTCACACTCTCAGCTAGAATGAGATTATTTTGCTTTATTTTTTTTTTTAATTCAAAAATGCAGTGGATTAATTTAGGAAAGTCTTATCAATTCACCTATTTAGAGGCTAATTTGGTGCAGAAAAATAACATTTTGTTTAGTTTTCTAGGCTGAGTGTGTAAAAATTGTGGCCTTGCTAATGGTTTTGAGCTTGTGTGATATTTAATGTTACTTTCAGTGTGAGACACGGATCTATTCAGAGGCTTCTGCTTTGAAAACAGGAATCCTATTGTATTTCATCTTTTTTCAGTTTTTTGGTGTTCACAACACAGAGTAGAGTAAGTGTTTCTCTTTACTGATTCCCAGAACGTGTATATTCTAACTCTAAGGTCAACAGGGACCAGGCTGCGCACATCTCATGGACCCCAGCTAGCGTCTTCTTTCTCACTGAAAAGTGGGTGGAATTAGTGAATTTCTCATGCTGAAAGCACAGTTCTCCAGATTCCACTTAAATTAAATCGATATTCCTATGGAATATTTTTCCTATTTTTGACCAAATAATTATTTTAAAACACTAAAATATTTTAAAATAATATTTGCATTGAAAGAAATAAAAATTTTGTTGTGGTCTCTTTGGTATTAACAATGACATGAGATATGTGTGTGTGTGTGTCCATGTGTACATACATATGATATTAACATAATTTAGTTTGTCTCTTGTAATTCAAGAGATAAATTTTGTCAATACAAGAATGAGGCAACAACTTTAAAATTTGGTTTTCTCGAAAGTTTCTATGTCCTCTAATATAAATAAATAAATAAGTCAAACCTCCTGAAATGCCACTTGTGCATTTGATTTATATACTTAAATAATCACAAAATTATCTACAAAGATATCAGTATAAAATTATACTGATGCACTATGAAAATAAACTGTCTTTGTACAAGTGCATATTTTTATTTACCTCTGGAAAAGCAGAAATGCATAAGAACTCATTTCCATATACAGATAGGTATATCATAAGTGCTATTTTAAAGTTCTTTGTATATTAACGCTGCTAATTTTGATTAAATTGTATTACTATTACTGTATCTAGAGTTGAAACACTTAAACCCCTTAAACATGTTAAGAACTTACACAGTTAATATTACTTTCCAAGTGAGTTAACAGTAGTTTATTTTGTAAGACCATGTGTTTATCATTTGTTGCAAAACTCTCAATATATCAAATTAGTTGCTGATTATTAATACATTTTAAAATATATTTTAAATCCTTTTAATTATATATTAGAAAATGGATTTGGATAACCTTTGTTACCTTTTTTTTTCTTTTCAAAAATGTACCCCTTTCTCTACTTTCTTTTGAGAGTTGGTTTAGTGTTACATGAAAAATGATGATGTACAGTTAATGTTAAATCATGTTACTGATTTTGCAAATTTCAAGTTAATTTGTGGGTGACATTGAGCCACCTCCCTGATAGCCCAGTTGCTAAAGAATCTGCCTGCAAGGCAGGAGACCCTGGTTCAATTCATGGGTCAGGACCATCCATTGGAGAAGGGATAGGCTACCCACTCCAGTATTCTTGGGCTTCCCTTGAGGCTCAGCTGGTAAAGAATCAGCCTGAAATGCGGGAGAACTGGGTTCAATCCCTGGATTGGGAAGATCCCCTGGTGAAGGGAAATGCTACACACTCCAGTATTATGGCCTGGAGAATTCCATGGACTGTATAGTCCATGGGGTTGCAAAGAGTTGGACATGACTGAGCAACTTACACTTTGAGCCGCTTATTTTTGTGTGTTCATCCAGTGTATTTGTAGACTGTAGCATCTGATCTCAAGGTCTTTCTGGCTCATAATTTCCACGAGTCTGGATACTTTAGCAGAACTTACAGCAATTTTGCCACTTCCTGAATATTTGGGATAGGTTTGCAAAATAGATCTTATGGTTACATTCATTTCTACATGTATCAAACTCATTATACTTAAGCTCTCCAATGTAAGTTGTATTTATCTCTCTCTGGCTCTCTCTTCCTTATTCTCTCCTTCTCTAATACAGACAAACACACAGAAACACATACACACACATCACATTTTATTCTTTTCAAATTTACATTTTTCTTGAGAGAATGCATATTGCATTGTGATAACCTGGTACAAATGTGTTGACACCATCACTTTCTCCATAATAACTGAAAAGAAACTCAGGAGTTCTGGGTACTTGGGCACTGAAGTTATAATCTCCAGCTCTTCTCTCACAGGTTCCTGAAACTCTATTAGCCATTTTATTTGAAAATACAAAGATAAAAAATGTATTTAAAGTATTCTTAGGCTAAATAGGCTCCAAGATTCCTGGTAGAAACCCATGTAATACTCTAATGGAAGCACATTCCATCATCCAAAATATATAAGAATTCTTACAGATGTAACCACATGAAAAATTTAATCACAACAAAAATCTGAGTTCCACTGCTGCCTGGGATGAACGTGTGCATTTTGGAGAATGTGCTAGTTGCGTGGGGAAATGTGGGGTGGGATTTGTGGAGATGGATTTGTGGGATATCTATTACATATTCTGTGTGTTTCGGGATATGTGTCCGCATGTGAATGAACAGGATAGGAATATACACCTTATATATTCTCCACACGATACATTCCATGTGACCTAGGAAAACACTTTGTATTAAATAAGTATAAAGGATGCAAGGAGTAAGACACTGTGTTATGTCTCAGATTGTCCATAGTTTCAAAACAGAGGCTTACATGTGATACAATGTAGTAAGAACTCTATAAGCAACAAGAACTAAATGCTAAGAAAATTCAGGGGAGGAGACTATTCATTTTATATAGGGAACCTCAAAGAAACAAAGAAGGCTGTTTTTGCAGGAATCACATAGCTACACCTTAAGTCATCCTCTTTGTGACCTGGATATAGAATTATAAGACTCAGTGACTTGCTCTGTGGAAGTTGCCTTGCCTAGATTTCTCTGTGTTAAAGGAGTGGTCCTCATTCACACACTGAGAACCACGTTTGTACCTTAAGACACAGAGGAATCCCATGAGGCTATTTCATGACTTATGGATCAGAACAGATCAGATCAGTTGCTCAGTCGTGTCCAACTCTTTGAGACCCCGTGAATCACAGCACGCCAGGCCTCCCTGTCCATCATCAACTCCCAGAGTTCACCCAGACTCACGTCCATCGAGTCAGTGATGCCATCCAGCCATCTCATCCTCTGTCGTCCCCTTCTTCTCCTGGCCCAATCCCTCCCAGCATCAGAGTCTTTTCCAATGAGTCAACACTTTGCATGAGGTGGCCAAAGAACTGGAGTTTCAGCTTTAGCATCATTCCTTGCAAAGAAACCCCAGGGCTGATCTTCAGAATGGACTGCTTGGATCTCCTTGCAGTCCAAGGGACTCTCAAGAGTCTTCTCCAACACCACAGTTCAAAAGCATCAATTCTTCGGCGCTCAGCCTTCTTCACAGTCCAATTCTCACATCCATACATGACCACAGGAAAAACCATAGCCTCGACTAGATGAACCTTTGTTGGCAAAGTAATGTCTCTGCTTTTGAATATGCTATCTAGGTTGGTCATAACTTTCCTTCCAAGGAGTAAGCGTCTTTTAATTTCATGGCTGCAGTAACCGTCTGCACTGATTTTGGAGCCCAGAAAAATAAAGTCTGACACTGTTTCCACTGTTTTGCCACCTATTTCCCATGAAGTGATGGGACCAGATGCCATGATCTTCGTTTTCTGAAAGTTGAGTTTTAAGCCAACTTTTTGACTCTCCACTTTCACTTTCATCAAGAGGCTTTTGAGTTCCTCTTCACTTTCTGCCATAAGGGTGGTGTCATCTGCATATCTGAGGTTATTGATATTTCTCCCAGAAATCTTGATTCCAACTTGTGTTTCTTCCAGTCCAGCGTTTCTCATGATGTACTCTGCATATAAGTTAAATAAACAGGGTGACAATATACAGCCTTGACGTACTCCTTTTCCTATTTGGAACCAGTCTGTTGTTCCATGTCCAGTTCTAACTGTTGCTTCCTGACCTGCATACAAATTTCTCAAGAGGCAGATCAGGTGGTCTGGTATTCCCATCTCTTTCAGAATTTTCCACAGTTATTGTGATCCACACCATCAAAGGCTTTGGCATAGTCAATAAAGCAGAAATAGATGTTTTTCTGGAACTCTCTTGCTTTTTCCATGATCCAGAGTATGTTGGCAATTTGCATCTGGTTCCTCTGCCTTTTCTAAAACAAACTAGAACAGCAGGAAGTTCACAGTTCACATATTGCTGAAGCCTGGCTTGGAGAATTTTGAGCATTACTTTACTAGCATGTGAGAACATAAAGAATATATATGTGTGTGTATATATATATATAATGCCTTTTCATACTGTTCATGGGGTTCTCAAGGCAAGAATACTGAAGTGGTTTGCCATTCCCTTCTCCATAGACCACATCCTGTCAGATCTCTCCCCCATGACTTGCCCATCTTGGGTTGCCCCACGGGCATGGCTTAGTTTCATTGAGTTAGACAAGGTTGTGGTCCTAGTGTGATTAGACTGACTAGTTTTCTGTGAGTATGGTTTCAGTGTATTTGCCCTCTGATGCCCTCTTGCAACACCTACCGTCTTACTTGGGTTTCTCTTACCTTTGGCATGGGGTATCTCTTCATGGCTGCTCCAGCAAAGCGCAGCCATTGCTCCTTACCTTGGACGAGGGGTCTGTCCTCACCACCGCCCTTCCTGACCTTCAATGTGGGATAGCTCATCTAGGCCCTCCTGCGCGCCGGAGCCACAGCTCTTTGGAAGTGGGGTTGGTCCTCCCAGCCACTGCCCCTGGCCTGGGGTGTGGGGTTGCTCCTCCCGGCCGCCGCCCTTGGCCTCGGGCATGGGGGCGTGGGGTAGCTCCTCCCGCCTGCCACCCCTGGCCTTGGGCTTGGGGAATGGGGTATCTCCTCCAGGCCACCACCCCTGATCTCAGACGCGGGGTAACTCCTCTCGTCGCCACTCCTGACCTCGGACGCGGGGTAACTCCTCTCGTCGCTGCCCCTGACCTTGGACGCTGGCTATCTCCTCTCAGCCACTCCCCTTGACCTCGGAGGCTGGGTAGCTCCTCTTGGCCCCCACCCTTCGGGCATGGGGTCCTCCCGGCTTCTGCCCTGGCCTCAGATGCCTCGGACGTGGGGTGTCTTATGGAGGCTGGCCTTAAAAAATCAAACTACATCAACATGAATCTGCCACAGGTATACACGTAACCAATACAATATTGTAAAGTAATTAACCTCCAATTAAAATAAATAAATTTATATTTAAAAAATAAAAAATCAAACTAAATAAGATATTTGAGGGGATAAACAGTTAATTTGCTATTGAAAAAAAAATTCTGGGCTCAGAGGTAGGTTACTGTTTAAGATGCTAGTCCCTAGACTTCTGTGGGGAGCAGACTCCTAGCCCTGGGGAGCACAAAGATTCTCTCAAGACAGCACTTTTTCTCTGAAAATCCACACGCACCACAGATTCACAAATGCTTAGTGAGCACTCTTCAATTCCAAAATATGGTTTCACTGTAAGCATGGAGCTTTTCAATTTTGTTCTGAGATGTATCTAGGTATTACTCAGATATGTGCCTTTCTTGCCTGTATAGTTCACCTATTGAAAACATGAGAATTTCCCATTTACTTTACTGAAAAAATATTTCTTATGCATGTACCATGTGGCCAGTGTTGTTATAGGTCCTGGGGCAGGACCATGAGCAAAGCCCTGTCATCAAAAGTTTATTGCAATGAAATAAGAATGGGTTTGGAGGACAAGCAGCAGTGTCCTCCACAGATCATAAGCAGAAATAGGCTACTTGAAGCAACTGAAGGGGAGGCGGTGTGAGTGCAGTATCCTGATCTGGCCAAGAAGGGAAACAAGTTTGAGAGTGGGGCATGAATCCCTCTTAAATGCATGCGTGATTAAAATTATCCATAATTTTTACGCTGTACAAAGAACACATTTTTATTTCCCCAGTACATAACATTGCTGTAGAACACTTAAAATACATCAGTAATACAGAGGAAATAACACTCTTTGAGGTCATGACTTGAGTTTTGCTTTGCCCTATTGCTGCTAAGTCGCTTCAGTTGTGTCCGACTCCGTGCGACCCCACAGACGGCAGTCCACCAGGCACTGCCATCCCTGGGATTCTCCAGGCAAGAACACTGGAGTGGGTTGCCATTTCCTTCTCCAATGCATGAAAGTGAAAAGTGAAAGTGAAGTCGCTCAGTCGTGTCTGACTCTTAGTGACCCCATGGACCACAGCTCACCAGGCTCCTCCGTCCATGGGATTTTCCAGGCAAGAGTACTGGAGTGGGGTGCCAGTGCCTTCTCCAAGAGCTAGTAATATTTATTGGGCAAGAGAATGGGATGATTAACAGTACAACTCTGGAGTCAGGATTGTCCCTGATTCACTGAAAATGTGACCTTGACCAAGTCACTGAACTTCTCTAAGACTAATTTTTTGGTCTGAAAATGGATAATAATAATGATTACCTCAGGAGGTAGTTACGAGAATTAAAATACCATAATGTCTGGCAAGTGCTAACTGTAATAAATGCTTTGTTGTGGCTGTGATTAAGTTTCTACATCTCTTTGTTTATAAAATGAAGGCGTTGGAAAGGATTCATTCTTCATGCTTTGAAAATGCATTTTGAAAATACAATTTTCATACATTATATTATATGCCGTAATTTTGGTTATGAGGGGTAATACTCACTTCATCTTTCACTGGAAAATTCAAGTGGCACAGATCAAGAAGCCCAGAGCATGGACTTGGCTTATCAGGATGACTGACATGGTCGCAGAGCTGAGTGTGATGCAGACCCAAACAAATTATGTTATTTGATCCCAGGACACTTTCAAACTAACTTGAATTTGGGGGAAAGTAAAATTATCCAAATCTGTTAAGAAAAGTAGGAAAACCAAGAGCTGACTCTTCCTCAGAGATTTCTAGGGAAATTTCTAGGGAAAACTTCTTAATTGCTTCATTTTTTTTTTTTCCCCTTAAGGCAAACATTTAAAGGAAATTTCTCTTGCGGATTTCTAGTTTCTCTTTTGCACATTGCCATCTCTTATACAGCAGTTTGTTTTGAATTCTGCATCTTTACTGGGAATGCTTCCCTTTAGTCTGAGGTTGGTATACAAATGTATCTATCTAGAGCTGCAAGAGGAGGATTGAGCCTTAGTTTTTATTTTCCTTTATTATTTATCAATTAACATTAATTATTCCATATATGTTATCCTTGCCTGGAGGTGTATATTTGTGTTTGTCAAAGAGAGAGACAGAGGAAATGTTTTGCAGAGGTTTGATTACTTGACTGTTACAAACTATTGATGGAAACCAGTATTGACAGAAGTGCATTTAATAATAATTCTGCCTTGTGTATTTATTACATATTGGTGTGCAATGTCTCTTTTCATATCACAGTGAATTAGCAGTATATTATCATATCATATTAAACCTAGAGAAAGACAAAACACAATATTAATAAAAATTGCCCAAGTTAATAAAGTAAGTCATGGAACCAAAATTCAAAATCTCACAATAAGGGAGGAGAATTCAGGAAGGGGAACACATGTATACCTGTGGCGGATTCATGTTGATGTATAGCAAAACCAATACAATATTGTAAAGCAATTAACCTCCAATTAAAATAAATAAATAAATATAAAAAAATCTCACAGTAGAGACAGAATTCTTTAAATGTAATACTTAATGTTTCCTCTTTCCTGGCCTTGGGGAAAAAACAATCCACATTTATAGGGAACTGAATTTGAAACACAGAGAAATACAATATGGGAGGTTTTGTGTCCATAAGTTTGCCTGGAGATGGTGAGGAAAACCATCTAAGTGCTTCTAAGTTCCCCAGACTCTTCACTTTTTTCCCAAACCTCATCCCTCCTAAGATCAGACTTGACCACTCCAGTTTCCCTGTGAGTTCGCCAAAGGTAACAATTACCAGACTAACCAGCACTCAGAATTTCATGTATTTAGCTTCTGCAAAGTACTAACAGCACTACCTTTTCATGTTGCTGCTTGTTTTTCCTGTTGCTAAGTTATGTCCAACTCTTTGTGACCCCATGGGCTGTAGCATGCCAGGCTCCTCAACCCTCCACTATCTCTTGGAGAGTTTCCTCAAATTCACATCCACTGAATCACTGATATTATCCAACCTTCTTATCCTCTGCCATCCCCTTCTCCTGCACTCAATCTTTCCCAGCATTGGGATCTTTTCCAATGAGTTGGCTCTTTGCATTAAGTGTCCAAAGTTAAGTGTCCAGCTTCAGCTTCAGCATCAGTGCATCCAATGAATGTTCAAGATGAATTTCCTTTAGGATGGAATGGTTTGAACTGCTTTTTTATATCTTTTTTTTTTCTTCCCTAGATCATTCTTGATGCCACACAATTAGATCTGACTTGCCAAATAAACTGCTCTCTATTGCTTATCCTTTAAAAATGCATTAGTGTGGGGACATCCCTAGTGGTCCTGTGGTTAATACACCACACTCCCAACTCAGGGGACACAGGCTACATCCCTGCTCAGGGAACGAAGCTCTCGAACACTGCACAGTGAGTCGCACATGAGGGTGAACACCACTAGCAGCCGCAAGCACATTCTGTTAATTTAATACCCGTATGCCCTGCAGATATGTCCTTTTCAGGGATGAAACCTCTCCTTCACCTTTGTGTTTCCTCTATTATTTATGAAGGTCTCTACAACTTATTTTCATCAATTTATCTTTGAATATGAAATTGCCAAACACTAAATATCCAGTGTTCTTGTTCAAGGCATTCAACTTTTTTTCCAAAAATTAATACATTTTCTTAAAATTTTTTAATAAACTAGCATTATTTAGTCAGTTTACAGGTACATCTGTAATCTGATTTTCTTCTTCCTGTTCCTGTTGGGTAAGTAAGTTCACAGGAAGCTCAAAATGACCCTTGAACACATTTGAGACAAATACAATCCTCCTTCAGAATCCAACAGGGTTTGCTTCTCTCCCCAGGATGCCAAACTCTGTAGAAATTCAAGTCCCTCCTACACAATGGCCTAGTGTTTGTATCTAACCTATGCATATCCTCCTGTATAATTCATCATTGCTAGAATAGGTATGATATTATAGTATTTATTACATTAATACCACTCTAAAGATTAGCATTAATCTCTTTGTCTTACTTATTGCTTAATCTGCCACACATAACCGTGGAGGATATCTAGTTGGTTATAATTGCATGTTAGATATGAAAGAGTCCTTAACTAGGGAATATGCATAATGCTTGGATGTGAGGTTTGCCTCTTTATTTTGATGACTATTGTGACCAGATTATCTCTCTTTAAATGAGCACAACTAGCAAGCTTAGATTAAGGATAACTTTTTATCTGGTAATTAAGGCTGATAATTGAGTTTGAGCAAGCTCCAGGAGTTAGTGATAGACAGGGAAGCCTGGCGTGCAGCAGTCCATGGGGTCCCAAAGAGTCGGACACAACTGAGTGACTGAATTGAACTGAGGGCTGATAATACTTCTGACTAAGTAGCTTCCAATTATAATCTTGGATAATATGGTTACAATTAGAAGGACATAAAGTAATATTTGTGATGTGTTAAAAAGAGAAACTAACCCTCCATAAATATTTTTAAAACGTGTGACTACCAAATATGTCAGTGTTAGAAACAAAGGATATTTAAAAAGTAGTTAATGGACAATTGGCCAGTTATAAATTTTAGTACTAGCCTGGTTCAATCACATTTTGTACAACTGTTATGTAATTAGAGTTGTGTATTTATCCATCTAGTATTCATAATTACCAGAGGGACTGTTACATAGCAAGTGTTCAGACATGATTTGTGGAAAGAATGGAATAACACATTCATAGATAATAAAGTAAAAATTGAAAGGGGACATAAAAATATAAACTAGTAATAAATACTTTATTTGAAATTTGTTTCGTTTTCACAGAAGCTTATAAATAATATTGACCAAGAAGAGAGAAAATGCTCAACTTCACGGATGTGACAGAGTTTATTCTTTTGGGACTAACCAGTCTTCAGGAATGGCAAGTTCTCTTGTTCGTCGTTTTCCTGCTGGTCTACGTGATCACCGTGGTGGGTAATATCGGCATGATCCTGTTAATTAAGGTCAGTCCACAACTCGGCAGCCCCATGTACTTCTTTTTGAGTCATTTGTCATTTGTCGATGTGTGGTTTTCCTCCAATGTCACTCCTAAAATGCTGGAAAACCTGTTATCAGAGACAAAAACGATTTCTTATGCTGGCTGTTTGGTACAGTGTTTCTTTTTTATTGCTCTCGTCCATGTAGAAGTTTTTATTCTTGCTGTGATGGCCTTTGACAGATACATGGCCATTGGGAACCCTTTGCTCTACGGCAGCAGAATGTCAAGGGTTGTCTGTATCCGACTGATTTCTTTCCCGTATGTATATGGTTTTCTGATTAGTCTGGCAGCAACATTATGGACCTATGGCTTGTACTTCTGTGGGAAGATTGAGATCAACCACTTCTACTGTGCGGACCCACCTCTCATCAAAATGGCCTGTGCTGGAACCTTTGTAAAAGAATATACGATGATCATACTCGCTGGCATTAATTTCACATATTCTCTGACTATAGTTATCGTATCTTACCTGTTCATCCTCATTGCCATTCTACGGATGAACTCGGCGGAAGGGAGGCGCAAGGCCTTTTCCACGTGTGGGTCCCATTTGACAGCTGTCATCATATTCTACGGAACCCTTATTTTCATGTATCTCAGACGTCCCACAGAGGAATCTGTGGAGCAGGGGAAGATGGTGGCTGTGTTTTACACCACGGTGATCCCCATGTTGAACCCCATGATCTACAGTCTGAGGAACAAAGATGTGAAAGAGGCCATGAACAAAGTGATCGGTAGGACAATTTTGACAAAGTAAAGTTGTGTTACTTTTGTTCTCTGCATTTCATCAATACTCATTTGTCCAAAGATTACTGCTTAGTACATAGGTTTAGAGAATTCACAAAAAGTAAGAACTTTACCCTTTACAAAAAAACAAGAAAAAATTAAAATTCAGAGGGAAAAAGTGAATTTTCTCTCATTGATACAAGTAGTCAAGCTTAGCTAAAATTAATAAATTAATAGAGAAGACTATTTCAGTCCAAGTTCACAGGTATATGTATTGACATTGTTTATATCCTTTGTTAGAATAAAAAGATTTTGATTTTCTTATTCAAAAATGTAGTGATGAATTTAGGAAATATTTATTTATCTGTTTTAGACTACAATCTGAGGTAGAAGAAATAACAAAATATTTTATTCAGTTCTCTAATGTAAATGCATAAAGATGGTGGTCTTGCTAATGGTTTTTATTTTCCTGCACAGAAAGGAGACGCACATGTGAATTCATTTCCACTGACTCACACGTGCACTATGGGCAACTTTTCAAAGCTCTTTGCACATAAACAAATTGGGAATTTTGTTCAAATTATAATAACATCAATGGGTAGTTGAAAAACTTAAGCCAATATTTAATGCCTTTTTCAATGTGAAAAGTGGATCTGTTCAGAGATCTTTATTTTGAAAATAGAAATACTATCCTTTGACTGTGTAGATCACAATAAACTGTGGAAAATTCTGAGAGAGATGGGAATACCAGACCACCTGATCTGCCTCTTGAGAAATCTGTATGCGGGTCAGGAAGCAACAGTTAGACCTGGTCATGGAACAACAGACTGGTTCCAAATAGGAAAAGGAGTACATCAAGGCTGTATATTGTCACCATGTTTATTTAACTTATATGCAGAGTACATCATGAGAAATGCTGGACTGGAAGAAACACAAGTTGGAATCAAGATTGCCGGGAGAAATATCAATAACCTCAGATATGCAGATGATACCACCCTTATGGCAGAAAGTGAAGAGGAACTAAAAAGCCTCTTGATGAAAGTGAAAGTGGAGAGTGAAAATGTTGGCTTAAAGCTCACCATTCAGAAAACGAAGATCATGGCATCTGGTCCCATCACTACATGGGAAATAGATGGAGAAACAGTGGAAACAGTGTCAGACTTTATTTTTCTGGGCTCCAAAATCACTGCAGATGGTGACTGCAGCCATGAAATTAAAAGACGCTTACTCTTTGGAAGGAAAGTTATGACCAACCTAGATAGCATATTCAAAAGCAGAGACATCACTTTGCCAACAAAGGTTCGCCTAGTCAGGGCATGGTCTTTCCTGTGGTCATGTATGGATGTGAGAGCTGGACTGTGAAGAAGGCTGAGCGCTGAAGAATTGATGCTTTTGAACTGTGGTGTTGGAGAAGACTCTTGAGAGTCCCTTGGACTGCAAGAAGATCCAACCAGTCCATTCTGAAGGAGATCAGCCCTGGGATTTCTTTGGAAGGAATGATGCTAAAGCTGAAACTCCAGTATTTTGGCCACCTCATGTGAAGAGTTGACTCATTGGAGAAGACTCTGATGCTGGGAGGGATTGAGGGCAGGAGGAGAAGGGGACGACAGAGGATGAGATGGCTGGATGGCATCACTGACTCGATGGATGTGAGTCTGAGTGACCTCCGGGAGCTGGTGATGGATAGGGAGGCCTGGCGTGCTGCAGTTCATGGGGTCGCAAAGAGTCGGACACGACTGAGCGACTGATCTGATCTGATCTGATGATATGTAATCCTTTTCCAACATTTTTGTATTTAAGAGACACAACAGCATAAGTGTCTCTCTTTTACTGATTCTAATAGCTGCTGTGTGGCCAGACTGTGCACATGTCATGTACCCCAGCCAAAGTACTGTAATTCTGAGAAGTAGGTAAAATTAGTGAATATGTCATTTTGCAAGTACAAAGCTACAGATTTCTCCTCACAAATTAAATTAATATTCATGTGGATTATTTTGCACATTTTTGATCTAAGTATGATATCAAATATTAATTTCTTTTTACTTGAAAGAAGGAATATTTGGTTGTTCTCTTTTTTCTTAACAATAACACATCCTGACTTAATAGTGTAAACATAGTTTGGCTTCTCTCTTGTAGCTCGTTTCATCTAGTACAGCGATGAGGCAACAAGTTTACAGCTTGGACATCCATAATGTTTCTATGTCTTCTGATATAAGTAAACAAATAAATATCTTGATATCTTGACACAGAAACATATAGCCACTGAAATGTCATTCACACATTAAGATCATGCATTTACAGATGGCTAACAAACACATGAAAAGATGCTCAACATCACTCATTATCAGAGAAATGCAAATCAAAACCACTATGAGGTACCATTACACGCCAGTCAGAATGGCTGCCATCCAAAAGTCTACAAGCAATAAATGTTGGAGAGAGTGTGGAGAGAAGGGAACCCTCTTACACTGTTGATGGGAATGCAAACTAGTACAGCCACTATGGAGAACAGTGTGGAGATTCCTTTAAAAACTGGAAATAGAACTGCCTTATGATCCAGCAATCCCACTGCTGGGCATACACAC
Source organism: Tragelaphus eurycerus (assembly GCA_935064755.1). Lineage (NCBI taxonomy): Eukaryota > Metazoa > Chordata > Mammalia > Artiodactyla > Bovidae > Tragelaphus > Tragelaphus eurycerus. Next base: position 1,102,592 of record CAKXYN010000225.1, on the reverse strand, counting down.
TGAGGAAACCAGAATTGAAAGAGACATGTGTACCCCAATGTTCATTGCAGCACTGTTTATAATAGCAAGGACATGGAAGCAACCTAGATGTCCATCAGCAGATGAATGGATAAGAAAGCAGTGGTACATATACACAATGAAGTATTACTCAGCCATTAAAAAGAATACATTTGAATCAGTTCTAATGTGGTGGAAAAAACTGGAGCCTATTATACAGAGTGAAGTAAGCCAGAAAGAAAAACACCAATACAGTATACGAACGCATATATGTGGAATTTAGAAAGATGGTAACAATAACCTTATATACGAGACAGCAAAAAAGACACTGATGTATAGAACAGTCTTTTGGACTCTGGGAGAGGGAGAGGGTGGGATGATTTGGGAGAATGGTATTGAAATATGTATAATATCATATACAAAACTAGTCGCCAGTCCAGGTTCGATGCATGATACTGGATGCTTGGGGCTGGTGCACTGGGACGACCCAGAGGGATGGTATGAGGAAGGAGGAGGGAGGGAGGGTTCAGGATGGGGAACACATGTATACCTGTGGCAGATTCATTTTGATATATGGCAAAACCAATACAATCTTGTAAAGTTAAATAAAATAAAATTTAAAAAAATTTACAAAAAAGATCATGCATTTAAATAATCACAAAATGCATAATTTATCTACAGAGATGTAGATATAAAATAAGAATGATGCATAGGAGAACAAACATTTCTCTTTGTCCAGTATTTTTTTTAATTATTATATTTATATATTTATTGTTGGATACACAGGATCTTCATTTCCGTGAGGGCTTTTCTCTGGCTGTGGCCAGTGGAGGGAGTCTCTGGTTGCACAGGCTGGTCTCTAGTTACGGTTCATGGGCCTTTCATGGCAGTGGCATCTCCTGTTGCCCAGCGCAGGTTCTAGAGTGTGTGGACTTCAGTGGTTTTGGCACATGGGCTCCAGAGTTGTGGCTCCCAGGCTCTAGAGCACAGGCTCAATAGTTGTAGCATTTGGGCTTAACTGCCCCATGGCAGGTGGGATCTTCCTGGATCAGGGATCAACCCGTGTTTCCTGCACTGGCAGATGGATTCTTTCCAGTGAGCCACCAGGGAAGTCCTCTTTGTCCAAAGTGAGTTTGTATTTTCCTCAGGGGAAAGCAGAAGCACATATAAACTCATTTCCATTCATTCACACATACATCATGGGCAACATTTCAAAACTATTTGCATGTAAACAAATTGGGGATTTTGATTAAATTATAATAATATCATTGTGTCTGTAATGCAAAACTTAACCTCCCTAAAGAATTTAAGCTCTTACTTAATGCTACTATTTGGGTGAGCTTAACGTAATTCCTTTTATCTGTAAGACTATTTATTCACCATTTACTGGAAAACTCTTGGCATTCCAAATTAGTTGATGATTACTAATACATTTTAAAATGTAATTGTAAATCTTTTAAATTAAGGATAGTTTTCATTTGGAATAGTTTTGTAAAATGGTTTTTAAAATAATGCTATTGCTACATTTGTTTCTATGTTTACTGACATCATTATAGTTAAGCATCTTCAGCATAAAGTGTACTTCTCTTTCTCAGTCACCCTCTCTCTTTCTTGATCTCTCCCTCACTAACACACACACACACACACACACACACACACACACACACACAAATACCACAGTTTCTTCTTCTGAAATCTGCCTTTCCTCGAGGGAGTGCAGATTACATCGTAATGACCTACTGCCAGTGAGTTTATCTGATGATTTTCTCCATAGTTAGTGAGAAGGAATTGAGGACTCCTGCATACTTGGGCACTGAAATTGCAATCATGAACTTAGCTCTCAGCAGTTCATGAAACTGTATTAGCTATTTTGTCTTAAAAGTACTAAGCCAAGAATTTATTTCAAATATTCTTAGGTTGAAAAAGCTCCAAAGTTTCTGGGAGAAAATGAAAGTGAAATTCAGTCATGTCTGACTGTGACTCATGGACTATACAGTCCATGGAATTCTCCAGGCCAGAATGCTGGGGTGGGTAGCGTTTCCCTTCTGCAGGGGACTTTCTCAACCCAGGGATCGAACCCAGGTCTCCCACAATGCAGGTGGATTCTTTGCCAGCTGAGCCACGAGGGAAACCAGGTAAGGATAGGTAGGGATGAATTTGGTGTGTCTATTATGTGTTGAGTGTGTCTCTACGTGTTCCAATAGGTGTGAAGTGTGTATGTGTGTGTGTGTGTGTGTGATGCACTCAGTCATGTCCAGCTCTTCACAACCCCATGGACTGCAACCCACCAGGCTCCTCTGTCCGTGGAATTTCCCAGACAAAATTGCCGGAATGGGTATGCTATTTCCTTTTCCAGGGGATCTTCCCGCAGCAGGGATTGAGCACTTGTATCTCGTGTCTCCTGCAGGATTCTTTACCACTACCCCCACTTAAACAGGATATGATGTTACACACCTTCCTGCATCCTTCATGCTGCTGCTGCTGCTAAGTCGCTTCAGTCGTGTCCAACTCTGTGCAACCTCATAGACATCAGCCTACTAGGCTTCCCCATCCCTGGGATTCTCCAGGCAAGAACACTGGAGTGGATTGCCATTTCCTTCTCCAATGCATGAAAGTAGAAATGTGAAAGTGAAGTCGTTCCATCATGTCTGACCCTCAGAGACCCCATGCAGCCTTCCAGGCTCCTCCGTCCATGGGATTTTCCAGACAAGAGTACTGGAGTGAGGTGCCATTGCATCCTTCATAAGACCTAACAAATGCTTTGTATTAAATAATTATGAAGAGTGCAGTAATAGAACACCGTGCATTTTTTCAGATTGTTCTAATTTCACATTATGAATCAGGCAATTGAAACTATATGTGATACAATGTAGTAAGGACTGTATAAGGGATATGAGCTAAATATCCTATGTGGCTCAGACAGTAAAAGATCTACCTGTGATACAGGAGACCCAGAGGGTCAGGAAGAACCCCTGGAGAAGGGCATGGCAAGCCACTCCAATATTCTTGGCTGGAGAATTCCATGGAATATGAGAAACTCTGGGCTGGAAAAGCACAAGCTGGAATCAAGATTGCCAGGAGAAATATCAATAACCTCAGATATGCAGATGACACCACCCTTATGGCAGAAAGTGAAGAGGAACTAAAAAGCCTCTTGATGAAAGTAAAAGAAGAGAGTGAAAAAGTTGGCTTAAAGCTCAACATTCAGAAAACGAAGATCATGGCATCTGGTCCCATCACTTCACGGGAAATAGGTGGGGAAACAGTGGAAACAGTGGCAGACTTTATTTTGGGGGGCTCCAAAATCACTGCAGATGGTGATTGCAGCCATGAAATTAAAAGACGCTTACTCCTTGGAAGGAAAGTTATGACCAACCTAGATAGCATATTCAAAAGCAGAGACATTACTTTGCCAACCAAGGTCTGTCTAGTCAAGGCTATGGTTTTTCCAGTGGTCATGTATGGATTTGAGAGTTGGACTGTGAAGAAAGCTGAACACTGAGGAATTCATGCTTTTGAAGTGTGGTGTTGGAGAAGACTCTTGAGAGTCCCTTGGACTGCAAAGAGGTCCAAGCAGTCCATCCTAAAAGAGATCAGTCCTGGGTGTTCATTGGAAGGACTGATGCTGAAGCTGAAATTCTAATACTTTGACCACCTCATGTGAAGAGTTGACTCATTGCAAAAGACTCTGATGCTGGGGGGATGGGGGCAGGAGGAGAAGGGGATGACAGAGGATGAGATGGCTGGATGGCACTACCGACTTGATGGACATGCATTTGAGTAGACTCTGGGAGTTGGTGATGGACAGGGAGGCCTGGTGTGCTGCCGTTCATGGGGTCACAAAAAGTCAGGCATGACTGAGCGACTGAACTGAACTGAGGAGCCTGGTGGGTTACAGTCCATGAAGTAGCAAAGAGTTGGACATTACTGAGTAACTAACACTTTCACTTTCAGCATGGAAATGCAGGTGAGGAAGTTATAAGTTTTACGTGGATAGCCCCAAGGAAATGATGGTGAAAGAGATGGTCACTTTTACATGAATTACAAAAGTAGATTCTGCTTTATCTAAATCTTTGGGGCCTGAAGAATAGAAACTCAATCTCTTGCTAAGTGAGTCATCCTGCCTAGATTTCTCTGTGATAAATGAGTGATCCTCCTGGCTACTTACATTGAGAACCATATTTGTACCATAAAACCCAAGGGCATCACATGAGGCTGTTTAGTGTCCTGTAGAGGATGGCCTTAAAAATTAAACTTAGAAAAACATTAAGGTGATAAAATTAATTGGCAGTTGAAAAGTATCCTGGGTCAGAGGTAGGTTTCTCTGAAAGATAATAGATCCAAAACTTCTGTGAGGACTCAACTCCTATTCCTGGGAAGCATGTGGATTTTCTCAAGTTAGAAGCTTTTCTCTAACTTTCTGTAACTAGTACTTTCACTCAGAGCACTAACTTATACGCACCAAATATGTTTATACCAATTACCAAATATGGTTTAATTGTAACATTAGGGCTTCTCAGCCTTAACTTGAGAGGTATCTAAGTGTTAGTTAGATATATGCCTCTCTTACCTGTGTCAGTCACCTATTTGAAAATCTGATAATCACTCATTTTCTTTATTGAATGAATATTTCTTGCACTTCTACCGTGTGCCCCATGTTCATGGGTCCTGGGGCAGGGTCATGTCCAAGGCTCTCTAATAAAAGGTTTATTGCAACAGAAAAACAAGAATAGCTTTGGAAGAAAATCAGCGATTTCCTTCATAATTCTTTGTAAGCAGAAATAGGCTCTTGTTATAAGAACTGAAGGGGAAGCAGTGTGAGTATACTGATCTGGGGAGGAAAGGAAACAAGTATGATGGATGGGCATAAATTGCCAGGCCAATGAGTTAAAATGATCGAAGGTATACACCACTGATGTCATTAACAATTTTGTGGTTGTGCAAAGGACATTGTTTGTGTGTGGGGAGCATGCTGCTAAGCTGTATGATTTTAGTTCTCCACCCAGGAACCTGGGCCCCTGACAGTGAAAGCACCTAGTCTTGACCACTGGACCACCAGGGAATTCCTACAAAGGATGTATTTTTGTTTCTCAAGTACATAAAACCATACGCATGCATGCTAAGTCACTTCAGTTGTGTCTGAATCTTTGAGATCCTATGGACGTGGACTGCAGCCTGCCTGACCTCTCTGTCCATGGGATTCTCCAGGAAAGAATACTGGACTGGGTAGCCATTCCCTTCTCCTCTGGGTAGTCTTCCTGACCCAAAGATTTAACTCACCAGCATCTCTTAAGTGTCTTGCATTGGCAGGTAGTTTTTTTTGTTTGTTTGTTTTTGGTTTGTTTTTTTTTTTTAACCACTAGTGCCACCTGGGAAGCTCACATAAAACCATAATAGAGCATTAAGCAGTGGAGGGAGACCACTGCTTGGACCACTGGAGGGACACCAGTCATGCAGTGGAGGGAGAAGGCAATGGCAACCCCCTCCAGTACTCTTGCCTGGAAAATCCCATGGACAGAGGAGCCTGGTAAGCTGCAGTCCATGGGATCGCTAAGAGTCAGACACGACTGAGCAACTTCACTTTCACTTTTCACTTTCATGCATTGGAGAAGGAAATGGCAACCCACTCCAGTGTTCTTGCCTGGAGAATCCCAGGAACGGGGAAGCCTGGTGAGCTGCCGTCTATGGGGTCGCACAGACTTGAACACGACGGAAGCGACATAGCAGCAGTAGCAGCAGTTATACAGTGGAAGAGGCGTCCCTGGTGGCTCAAATGGTAAAGAATCTGTCTGCAGTGCAGGGGATCTGGGTTCAATCCTTAGGTCAGGAAGACCCCCTGGAGAAGGAAATGGCAACCAACTCGAGTATTCTTGCCTGGAGAACCCATGGGCAGAGGTGCCTGGCGGGCTACAGTTCACAGAGTCACAAAGAGTTGGATACAAATGAATGACTCAGCTCAGTTCAGTCGCTCAGTCCTGTCTGACTCTTTGCGACCCCATGACTTGCAGCACGCCAGGCATCCCTGTCCATCACCCGCTCTTGGAGTTCACCCAAACTCATATCCATTGAGTCGGTGATGACATCCAGCCATCTCATCCTCTGTCGTCCCCTTTTCCTCCTGCCCCCAATCTCTCCCAGCATCAGAGTCTTTTACAATGAGTCAACTCTTCCCATGAGGTGGCCAAGGTACTGGAGTTTCAGCTTTGGCATCATTCCTTCCAAAGTACACCCAGGACTGATCTCTTTAGAATGTAGTGGTTGGATCTCCTTGCAGTCCAAGAGACTCTGGACTGTGTGGATCACAATAAACTGCCTGCCTCTTGAGAAACCTAAATGCAGGTCAGGAAGCAACAGTTAGAACTGGACATGGAACAACAGACTGGTTCCAAATAGGAAAAGGAGTACGTCAAGGCTGTATATTGTCACCCTGCTTATTTAACTTATATGCAGAGTACATCATGAGAAACGCTGGGCTGAAAGAAGCACAAGCTGGAATCAAGATTGCCAGGAAAAATATCAATAACCTCAGATATGCAGATGACACCACCCTTATAGCAGAAAGTGAAGAGGAACTAAAAAGCCTCTTGATGAAAGTGAAAATGGAGAGTGAAAAAGTTGGCTTAAAGCTCAACATTCAGAAAATGAAGATCATGGTATCTGGTCCCATCATTTCATGGGAAATAGATGGGGAACTGTGGAAACAATGTCAGACTTTATTTTTTGGGGGCTCCAAAATCACTGCAGATGGTGACTGCAGCCATGAAATTAAAAGATGCTTACTCCTTGGAAGGAAAGTTATGACCAACCTAGATAGCATATTCAAAAGCAGAGACATTACTTTACCAACAAAGGTTCGCCTAGTCAAGGCTATGGTCTTTCCTGTGGTCATGTATGGATATGAGAGTTGGACTGTGAAGAAAGATGAACGCTAAAGAATTGATGCTTTTGAACTGTGGTGTTGGAGAAGACTCTTGAGAGTCCCTTGGAGTTCAAGAATATCCAACCATTCCATCCTTAAGGAGATCAATCCTGGGTGTTCATTGGAAGGACTGATGTTGAAGCTGAAACTTCAATACTTTGGCCACCTGATGGGAAGAGCTGACTCATTGGAAAAGATCCTGATGCTGGGGAAGATTGAGGGCATAAGGAGAAGGAGACAACAGAGGATGAGATGGTTGCATGTCATCACCAACTCAATGGACATGGGTTTGGGTAAACTCCGGGAGTTGATTATGGACAGGGAGGCCTGGCGTGCTGCAGTTCATGGGGTCACAAAGAGTCTGACATGACTGAGTGACTGAACTGAACTGACTGAAAAGGAGTGAATGAAAAATATACAAATGAGACAATTTAAGGAATGGAGTGAGACAAAAACAGAGCATGCTGATACACACAGAAATAAGAAGAGGCAGGATGCACACAGAATGGTCAAAGATCTCTTTGAGGAGGTGACTTTTCAGTTATGGGCAAGTAGCCAGTTATGTTGGAGAAGGAAATAGCAACCCAGGGATGGCAGAGCCTGGTGAGCTGCTGTCTATGGGGTCGCACAGAGTCGGACACAACTGAAGTGAGTTAGCAGCAGCAGCAGCAGCCAGCCATGTAAAATATGGAGGAAAAAGAGAATGAAAATATGAAAAATTAAAAGAGGAAATATTTTAAAAAGTGTATAAACTCTGTGATTGTATCATGTCTTCCTCCATGATTCCTCCATGTGAGTAGCAACTCACAGTTTGGAATTTGATTAATCACTGTGAAGTATTTTCCTACCCCTGAAATTATTCATATGGGAATTAAATACACTATAGAGAAAACGATTTGGTCACATATGTAGGCACTGATATTTCAGTTCTGGTCTGGGTTCACCGGTATCCTATATTTTCATGATCGTAGATCTTCTGGCTGCCAAGTGTGGATATACTAAACCAGATGAGACTTGCTGATTTTCACTGGGAGATAAAGCTAAAACCAAGAATTTTCATGTATAAAAACTCTTGACTCTGCTTGGTGAATCCATAATTACCTAATTAACAGAGTTTTATTTGGATTATTGGTACAACTAATTATAGGAGGATGAGATGGTACGATAGTATTCCCAACTCCAAGGACATGAGTCTGAGCAAACCCTGGGAGATAGTGAAGGACAGAGGAACCTCGTGTGCTGCAGTTCATGGGGTCTCAAATAGTCAAATATGACTTAGTGGACTGAACAATTATGGTACAAACCAGAGTCTCATGTAGCTTGTTCAATTTCATATTATACAACTTAGACTACTTGTAGATATAAAGTAATAAATAATAAATATAGCAAATATATTTGACATAAAATTGGTTTTGATGTGTCTGAATTATTATAAGCAATTATAACTAAAGCCCATTTTATGTCATAATATTCTCTTAAAGCAATATTATTATGGGAATCTTAAATTCCCAAGACGTTTTTAATCCTACAGATGCATCCGTAAATACTCAGAGCAGTTTACTTCTCAGAAGACTTATCTGTGGAAATGTATTAAATGGAGAAAATATTCCTTGAGGACATTTTCCTTGTAATGACATTAAATTTGAAAATAAATAGTTAGACAAATAATGGATTGTTGCTGAAAAGAAGTAGAAACTGAAATAATAGAGTAATTTTAAAAACATGGCATCTAATTTTATTTTATATGTATATAGAATTTATCTATTGATATAATTTTGATATGGTGACTGAGCCACTTGCAGTTTACTTTTCTAACTGTTAAACTGATACAGTCCATGTTGTTAAATACCTCTTACCTCATCCTGCAAGCAGCAGTAATCCAGCAAGTGAAATATATAGCTAAATAAAATAACACATGACTAGGATTTTCATAAGTTGAAAGCTTCTGATATCATATCCTGGCATAGTGTAGAAAACTATGTCAATGACTAGACTGTAAGACCAAGGTTTAAGACAGTCATCCCGTAAAATTGTGTAGATAAGAAGATATCTTCTGGACTTCCCTGGTGGCTCAGTGGATAAGAATCTGACTACCAATATAGGGGACACAAGTTCAATCCCTGCTTGGAGGAAGAGTCCACATGCCATGGAGCAACTAAGCCCGAGAGCCACGACTACTGAGCCTGCGCTCTAGAGCCTGTGAGCCACAACCATTTAAGCCTGGTCACCTAGAGTCAGTGCTCCACAAGCCACAACCATTTAAGCCTGCTCACCGAGAGTTAGTGCTCCACAGCAGGAGAAGCCACTGCAGTGAGAAGCTCACACACCCCAACCAAGAGGAGCCCAAGTGCAGCCAAAAATAAACAAATACATTTTTTTTTTAAAAAGGATATCTTCCAAGTCATAGGAAAATGAGTGAGTTAATATTGCATGTGTATTTGTATTAATATTGACAATGAGAGGCAACCATCATACACAAAATTAGTATTCAATGGAATTTCAGTGATTCACTCTTCTTACTTCCCTGTTCGGCACAAAGTGGTTGTCTGACCTTGGTTGAATATTGGCATTTATGAGTCTCAAGTCTTTTTCTACAAGACAATACGTTGAAATGGATTTAGTCATTCTCTGATGACTCTCAGTCTAGCTTTACTTTTACTGGAACTCTATGAGGTTAACATCATTGTAATAATTTGGCAAAAATAAGTGTCTAATACTAGTAGTATATGAATGTAATTCTCTATTTTAGAATTAAGAAACTAATAAATATTGCAATAATTACCTATAAGGTCTATTAAAGGAAATACATGTGATTATATAGTCTTACATTAGACTTTGTGCAGAGTCTACGTTGATTTTTATATCATTTGAACTAGAATACTGATAAACATGACTCAAAATTTTCAAGAATAAAATAAATACATTCATTTCTTTTAATTTGTCCGTAGGCACTGCAGGCTGGGTCTGCTGCTGCTGCTGCTGTGTCACTTCAGTCGTGTCCGACTCTGTGCGACCCCATAGACGGCAGCCCACCAGGCTCCCCCCGTCCCTGGGATTCTCCAGGCAAGAACACTGGAGTGGGTTGCCATTTCCTTCTCCAATGCATGGAAGTGAAAAGTGAAAGTGAAGTCACTTAGTCGTGTCCGACTCTTAGCGACCCCATGGACTGCAGCCCATCAGGCTCCTCCATCCATGGGATTTTCCAGGCAAGAGTACTGGAGTGGGGTGCCATTGCCTTCTCCGGCAGACTGGGTCTAAGTGATGGTAATACCAAATTTCACAGATGTGACAGAATTTGTTCTTCTCAGATTGACCAGTCATCATGAGCTCCAAGCTCTCTTTATTGTGGTGTTTCTAGTAGTTTACATGATCACTCTGATAGGGAACACTGGTATGATTATTTGATCAGCATCAGCCTCCAGCTTCAGAGCTCCATGTACTCTTCCTTGAGTCATTTGTCTTTTGTGGATGTGTGGTTCTCTTCCAATGTCACTCTGAAGATGCTGGAAAACTTACTATCAGACAAAACCCATTTCCTATGTGGGGTGTTTGGTGCAGTGTTACTTCTTCCAAGCCCTTGTCCAGGTGGAAGTATATATCTTGGCTGTGACGGCCTTTGATTGCTCCATGGCCATCTGCAGCCCCCTGCTTTATGGCAGTAAAATGTCCAGGACTGTCTGTGCTCGTCTCATCTCTGTGCCATACACGTATGGGTTCTCTGTTAACCTGATCTGCACACTGTGGACATATGGCCTGTGCTTCTGTGAAAACTTTGAAATCAACCACTTCTATTGTGCTGACCCTCCTCTTATCAAGATTGCCTGTGGAGGGGTCCACATTAGAGAATGCACCATGATTGTTATTGCTGGGATTAATTTCACATATTCCCTCTCAGTGGTTCTCGTTTCCTATACCCTCATCATAGCGGCCGTGATGCACAGGCGCTCTGCCGATGGCAGGAGGAAGGCATTCTCCATGTGTGGGTCCCACCTGATAGCTGTTACCATATTTTATGGGGCTCTCCTCTTCATGTATCTCAGGAGGCCCACTGAAGAGTCTGTGGAACAGGGGAAGATGGTGGCCGTGTTTTACACCACAGTGATTCCCATGCTGAATCCCATGATCTACAGTTTGAGAAACAAAGATGTGAAAGAGGTGGTCGTCAAAGCAATCGTCAAGGCAAACTTGAGGCAGTGAACCTGCAGTACATAATTCTATGTATGCCGCTTCCTGTTATAAGTGTCCAGGCATATAAATAACCTTGTTTAAAATAGACTGTATACAGGCAACACTTAAATATGCTAAGAGGTCCAGTCTAACACAGCGATGGTTTACCCCATGAATGGACTCTCGGACTAAGCCTCCTTCATCTACATATGCAAACATACTAACCCTGACCTATTACTGTTAGCCACAGTGTATGTAAAATTGTGCTAAGTGTAGTCATCGGATAACTGATAAATACATTTGGATAAGCACATGCTAATTTGGAGGGTATCTTTGTAAGAGTTGAATATGATTTCTTAGGATATTTGCTATATATAATTGCTCTTCACTTGTTTTATAGGTAATATATAAGTTCATGAGAAAAATTAAGACTTCATCACTTTTCCATGAATATAAAAGTTGGTGAATTCTCATTTACCAAGAAAGCTTTCAATAACATTCATACATGCATGGACTTTTTGTGTTCAGAATCTTCAACTAAGGTCATGAATTCAGAAGGTTAATTCTCAGTATGTATTGCTCTAGAAATAACACTATTTGTGTTTCAAACAATCTGTTGACTCACCATGATTCTACTCTTTGATTTGGATTTTGGCTAGTTGTTTTTCTCTTTATTAATTTAAATAGGTGAAATATTTATGACTAAAGCTTATCATGTCCTTCTCATAGTTTAAAAAGATGAAGCAATGTGGATTTTTCATTTAAAATCTAACTTTTAATCAGAAGAATGTCCTGTTAAACATTTGATTGTTATGATGAAGCTATTGTTTGATTAAAAATTCTTGTCACTAACATTACATTCTTAGTTCTGTGTTTAGCTGCTTAAGTCAAGATTTTAATAACTAGAGTGGATCAACCAGGTAAGAATCTCTGTAAAACTGAATGCCATTGCACTAGACATGTGTTAAAATGTGATCAGCACAGCTCACGCTGGTATCCATTGGGATTTGATTACAAGTTTACTATTCAATTTATATGGATTGATGTCCACTTAATTTACCTTCATTTTTAATATAAGTGGAATACATTTTTTGTCCTTGTTGACTCTTGCTAATAATACCAGCATAAAAGCAAATCAGAAGCAGAAGTAATTTCTCATGAATGAGTTTATTCTTGTTTAAGGGCTAATCCAATTAAAAGGGGTGGACAATTGAACATGTGTAGAAAGACTCTGAGAAGTAACATTTACTTGTGGTAATATCACTGGAAAGATTTATTAAGTTAAACACAGAAAGTATTGCTACTCAGGCTAATTTACTAATTGCCCACAAGCCACATTCCCTCAGATTGGTTCTGAGAAAAGGCAGATGATGAGAGGAGAGTTTCTTTTCATAACTTTAGGATCTGAGCAGAAAAGAAAGAGTACCATTTGATTAGTACTGGAAACCACATTAACAAAGTTGTTTTGTTTTTTAATGTTTTCGAATCACCCAAGTTTGCGTCTAACAAGTTGGTGTCAAGTATGAAATGATAGGCTGCTCAAGAAGCAGTCGTGCTGACAGAAATCATCATAACTTGACTCTTTAAGATCACATTTTCTGTGATGCTTATGGCAGACATATTCCTCAGTGTCCACTATTTGATGTTTTAGTTTATAAGTAAAACATTTGTCATCCAGCTGTTAACCACTGTTCTCATTGCCCCTTGTCAGTGAGATACATAATGTTGTCAAGTCTTGGCAATGAGCCATCAGTAGAAAGTGATGCCTGAAATCTAAAGATCACCTTCTCTATGTTAAAGCCATTAGATACAGATGTTTTTCTCTTCCTTCCCACTTGAAAATGTTGACACTGAAATGGTCACTTTTTAGACAAAGATGGAAACCACATATTGAGGGTCTAGTTGCCCTTCCCAAACCCCTTAACTCATACTACTGACTGAGAAAGGAATGAATTACTTTATTAAGTCACTGCATCTTGGGAGTTCACTTAGCTATAGTGCTATATTTGCTTTTATAATACTTTACATAAACATATCCTTGGCACTTCACCTCCACATCTTACCACTCATTAGGACAATTTTTACCTAAGCGTGATCAAGTTTCTTCAGAAACTATTCTGGTATTGAGAGAAGGGCATCTTGTCTTCTGTGTTAACCAGAAGGAGAAAAACTCAAACTTCTGATCTATTTCAGATATTAGGTTATATCCCTTTGTCCTAACTACTTGATGAATCCTTGGGCTTTTTATGACCTTTAAGACCTCCAGTTTTCACATTAAATGGTTTTGGATCCCTTTTGACCTGTCATCTAGGCTATTTTGCTAGCCTTTTTAGGTACTTAACAAGTCTCTTTCTTAAGCTTAGGAAATCTCAGCTATTTTTTTTTTTCTTTCTACACTGTGCTTGCAGGTGTAGATAAGGTGTGTTTTCACCAGACATTTGAGCCAGCACATCTTTAATTGTCCTTTGACTCAGACGGTAAAGCATCTGTCTGCAATGCAGGAGACCTGGGTTCGCTCCCTGGGTTGGAAAGATCCCCTGGAGACGGAAATGGCAGCCCACCCCAGTATTCTTGCCTGGAAAATCCCATGGACTGTGGAGCCTGGTAGGCTACCGTCCAGGGGGTCGCAAAGAGTCAGACACGACTGAATGACTTCACTTTCACTTTTCACTTATTAGTGGGGCTTCCCCAATGGCTCAGCAGTAGAGAATCATCTGCAGGCAAGAGACATGGTTTCAATCCCTGGGCAAACATCCTCTGGAGAAGAAAATGGCAACGCACTCCAGTATTCTTGCCTGGATAACCCCATGGACAGAGGAGCCTGGCAGATTACAGTCCATAGGGTCACACAGAGTCAAACACAACTGAGCATGCACACACTTACATGCACTTATGAAATGGTTCCCCAAAAGATGTGTTAAGTTCCTAACCTGAAGAACCTCAGAGTTTGGTTATAGGATCATTATTTGGATATAGGGTCTTTGAAGATGCAATTGTTAATATGAAGTCATACTGAAGTAAGGTGGACTGTTAATCCAGTGTGAGTGATGTCCTTACAGGAATGAAGAAATCTGGACACAGATGTAGAGGGACCATGAGAAGACAGCAGAGACTGGAAAGATGCTTACAAGCCAAGGAATGCCTGGGACCATGAGCAGCTGGAAAAAACAGGAAGGAACCTCCCCTAGAGCTTCATAGAGAGGATGGTTCTGTCAATACCTTGACTTCAGACTTGTAGGCTCCAGAAATGTGAGAAAATAAATTTTTGTTGTTCTGAGTCAATGAGTGTGTGGCACTTTGTTAATGCAGACTGATGAAACTAATATATTTCTTTACAGTATTGTTTCAATGTTAGAACTTTGGTTTTACTTTAGTCTTTGTTAGTCTCCCAGGCTATCATCCTTTCTTCTCTGAGAGCTCTTTAACTGTATCTGAAGTTTCTTTGGTAAACATGTGGTTTTGCAGCAACCTCCCCTGAATCCAGTGTGCTACCCAGAATGGGCACCAGATTCCTTTTGAAAGATTCACTGACCTTTAAACCATTCTCACATCTCCAATCTCAGGTTCATCCCTTACTCTGCAGTTTACTATAGAAGCTCGTTGCTGTGCTTTTAACTATTAAAATTATACTTTTGGAATTATTAAAAAAATAGCAACAACAAAGATGTTCTCTTTTCTTAAGTTTTATCTTTGGCAGTTGACAGTCATGATTTCCAAGATTGATTTCTCTGCAACTATGCTCCTTGACTCTGAAAGAAATTGATCTAGGAACTTGAAAATCAGGATTGTAATTCATTGCATCTCTTCAGAATTTGTACAATTTACCTCCACTTAGAACACCTTGTTGCTGCTTTAATAATGGCATATATTAAAGGCATATATTAAAATAGAGGCATATATTAAAATAAAGTTTAATATAAATAATTTAACATGGCAATATTGATGTCTTCACATAAATCTGAAATCTAACAATGAAATGTGTAGTAAGATAACTTGGATGAAATAGGCTAAAATGTTTCTGAATAACTTATATGATCATTTTTTTTTATTTGCCAGTATTTCCAAAAATAACAAACTATTCAGCATATTAAGGAATGTTTTTGATTTTGCCCTACAAGAATAGCTCACAATATCACCCACATGGTAGACACCAAACATTTGAATCTGAATTAAAAAAAAAAAAATTCCAGTTGACAGTTTAAGTGGGTCTTAGATTGCATCACTTTACAACCACCCCAACAAAAAACTATATTCCTGACATCTGACGGCAACCACATTTATAACTTGGTTTTAAACTACTGCTTCCTGTCCCTTCATCCCATTGTAATTTCTTCAACTCCCTAAAATATAAAAGGATCTTAAGCTTTGCTGAGTGAATATAGAGTTATGTCTTCATTTTTGTTTTGATACAGAAAAAGAGAGTATGACTTTCCAAAAGCTGACCCTGATTTCCAGATCTGCAGGTCGAAAAATGACATCTTTTCAAACAACATGGGAACCATGGAATTACAGAGAGTAACCAACAGTGAATCTAGTGGGAGTCAAAAGCAGAGAGGAATGATTTTTAGCAGACAGGATACAGTTGAGGAACAACTACTGCATGGAATGACATGGGGATGGACAAGAAACTTACTTTACCACCTCCTTTTTTCTGTCTCCACAGCGTATAAAATAGAAACATTTTTGAAAGCAGTGGCTAAATCTTTTTATCAGTTAAATAGAAACTAATCAGGTCAAAATTATCAGGTGTCACATATGCAAATAGTAGCAATTTGTTAAAAATGTGCATTATAATCTTTTAAACCTTTCATCTTATAAATTATATGAAAAATAGAACACATATGCCAAGTCATTTTGTTCATACAAAAATGGTAAAATTAACCTATCAAAGATAATAAAAACAACATATCAGCATGTGGCATAGTTCCAAGACAGTCAGTGTTACAAGTTACATTCTAATGTTTATTAGAGACAGGAAATAACATTTTTCAAATGCTTTCCTCAAGGCATTTTTACCTCTTGGTTCCTCAGGCTGTAGATCATGGGATTCAACATAGGAATTACTATTGTGTAGAAGACAGAGGCCATTTTGTCTGTGTCAAGGGAATGGTTTGATTTGGGCTGCAGATACATGAAGATCAGAGTCCCGTAGAATATAGTGACAGCAGTCAGATGAGAACCACAGGTTGAGAATGCTTTGTGCCTTCCTTCTGCAGACTGGATTCTCAGGATGGCAGCCACAATGTACAGGTAAGAAACAAGGACTGTGGTCAAAGAGCTGATCAGGTTGAATCCAGCAAAGACAAAAATCAAGATCTCTTTGAGGCTGGTGTCTGAGCATGCAAGGGCCATCAAAGGGACATCATCACAATAGAAGTGATTAATAGCATTGGGGCCACAGTAAATCAACCGAAAAGTAACAGCTGTGTGGAGGAAAGCAACAGAAAAGCTGTATAAGTAAGGGCCTGCGACCAGTTGCATGCACACCTTTTGGGACATGATCACCATGTAGAGAAGAGGATTGCAGATGGCCACATAGCGGTCATAAGCCATTACTGCAAGAAGGAACATCTCCAAAACCAAGAAGTTTAGAAAAAAGCCCAGCTGTGTCGCACATGCATAGAAAGATATGGACCTGTGCTTGGTCAGGAGGGTCTCCAGGAACTTTGGGGCTACTGATGAGGAGTAACAAAAGTCTACAAAGGCCAGATTACTGAGAAAAAAATACATGGGTGTGTGAAGGTGAGGATCCAACCGGATTAAAGAAATCAGGCCAATGTTTCCCACCAGAGTCAGAGAATATACCACTAAAATGAGCAGAAAGAGAAGGATTTCAATCTCTCTCTGGACTGAAAAACCCAAAAGAATGAATTCCATCACCCTGGTAATATTCTTTTCAATCATTTGTTCTAGTCTCTGAACTGCAGAAAAGAGACAAGTTAAAGACAGGTTAAGTTATCAGGAGTAAGGAATTGTCATCAGATGCCAAAATATGCGTGTTTTAACTTGAGAAATTATTGCTCCTTGAAGCAGAATATCAAAACAAATAAATATATTCCCTCTCAAACTCTGCTGTTTGACTATTTATAATTTTCTGAAGCCAAAAATTGAGGTTTAATAAAAATAATGTTTATAAAAATATGGAATATTTTAAGTTTAGATTATTTTAGTTATATTTAATAATAGAGAGAATAAAGATATTGTTAACTATCCTGCACCCAATATTTACTTCTCAGCAGAGTAAAATTTTAATATGTAATATTTTATCTGTTTTAATACGCATATATTTTATTTTAATAAATGTACATTATGCTAAATATAATAAAACAAAGCTAAACAGGATAGTCAATGGATAGAAAAATGGAGGCAATTAATTTTGGATTCCTTTTCAAATGCTACTTTCTAAAAGTGACACCGTACATTTGTAGTTAGAGTTCGAATACGCATATGTTAACAAGTAGAGTTCTTGATAATCATTTACTCAATGGACATGAGTTTGAGCAATCTCCAGGGGATAGTGAAGAACAGGGCAGGCTGGCGTGCTGCAGCCCATGGGGTCACAAAGAGCCCGACATGACTGAGTGAGTGAACAACAACAAACAGTTTTACATTAATTATTTTCAACACTAATCATCAGGAATGCTTTCTAAATTATCTGGTAAATTTTTAGTTAACAATAGCACTCCTGCTTTTGAAAGGTAGCCATCTCTTTGACAAGAGAAATAGCAATTATATGGAAATGGTACTCCTATCATAATGTTGAACTTGCATGATGTGTTTTTTGAGAGTTCTATGCCTCTTTTCACTTCTGAGGCTAAGGAAGATAACTAGGTAATTTTAATTTCAGGAGTAAAGGTAAAAAGAAAAAAAATTCACCATAGCAAATTAAAATGAAGTGTGCAAAATAGAGAGAATAACCCCTTACTTTTCCCCTAAACATTTCACCCAAAGGGAAGCTTTGCTTCTAGTTGTTGTTCTTTAACAAGTTACTGTGAGTAGTCAGAAAATGTGTCCTTTTAGTTTTTCCTCCTCTTTCTATTGACTCAGCTTAATGTGATAACTTGTACCTAATGTGTTTTCCAGAAA
Organism: Tragelaphus eurycerus; assembly: GCA_935064755.1. Lineage (NCBI taxonomy): Eukaryota > Metazoa > Chordata > Mammalia > Artiodactyla > Bovidae > Tragelaphus > Tragelaphus eurycerus. The sequence continues at coordinate 1,084,423 of CAKXYN010000225.1, read as the reverse complement.
AAAAAAAATACACATGCACCTATGTGTATGTACTTGTGTGTGTTAAGTCACTTCAGTTGTGTCTGACTCTTTGTGACACTATGAATTGTAGTCTGCAAAGGTCCTCTGTCCACAGGATTCTCCAGGCAAGAATACTTTGGTGGGTTGCTGAACCCTCCGCCAGGGAAACTTCCCAACCCAGGAATCGAACCCGCATCTCCTTTTGCTCCTGAACTGCAAGCAGATGCTTTACTGCTGAGCCACTGGAGAAGCCTATACGCACAGACACACACACACACACACACACATATACACACACATATATGGTAAATCATCTGCCTGCAATGCAGGAGACCCAGGTTCGATTCCTGTGTTGGGAAGATCCCCTAAGAGAAGGAAATGTCAACGCACTCCAGTATTCTTGCCTGGAGAATCCAATGGACAGAGGATCCTGGTGGGCTACAGTCCATAGGGTCGCAAGAGTCAGACACGACTTAGTGACTAAACCACCACCACACACATATACATACATATGCATATATACAAACACACGCATACTTACACATAAGTACATACATAAAATGCCACATGAAAACTGCTTTTCCCCCATTCATTTATTTTCCTCTTGCTGGAGGCAAAACCTAGCTTGTGAAAGGCGTGGTTTTAACTAACTTATCTTCCTGAACAGACACCTTAACAGAGCTACTGGCACTACGGATCACCATCTGGCAAAAGAATGGAGAAAATGGTAAAATGTTGATCTGAACACCATTTGCCCATTTCCATTATGGTAATATAATAACTCTGGGCTCACTTCGGTCTTCCTTGATAAATATCAATTTGGATATTTTACAGGTAATTAACAGGTATTTTGATACTGAGTTACTTTTCATTGAGCGCACATTGAAATCAGGCTTATTATTTTATATTTCTTCTTTGTAATAAAAGGAAAAAGATGCCAAACTCACACAGCCTCATCAATTAAAAAAAAAAAAAAACTTTCTTATTTTGTGAATTACTTTCAGCCACAAATGTCTCTTTTTTACATTTTTTTAAACCATCAAAAGTTTCCCCTGAGAGAAAGACAACACTCACACATACAAATGGTCCTCTGCCTTAGGAATTGGCTTCTACAGTTTCATCAATAAAGTGTTTTCTTCTAAAGGAAACCTGTCTTGGGCAGAAGTCAAAGAGGATATTTTATTTGGGGTGGGCTAAGAAAGGTATTTCATTATTGTGTATACATGTCAGCTTCATCCAGTTGGAGAAGAGTTAGGCAGGGTCATCTACTTTCCTTTAAATTGTGAAAAGTGTAGAGACTTGGAAAAGGAGCGTTATGGCAGTGACCAACAGTACCTCTTAACCTACTTGGTTGTAGAAGAAATCTTCCCCTGAAAGTTGAAATACCCAGGGTACCTGAATGTGTGAAGTAGGCCTTTATAAAGTGCAGTCCCTATTCCTTGTGGAGTTAATTCCTCATATTCCCCAGATGTGACTGCACCAGGTTCACTGACCCTCCAGGGTGCAACTGTGATTATAAAGCTTCAATTAGAAAAAAAAAATTGCCTATAAAGACAAAGGTAACATAAAATAATAGGTCTTATTTTAAACTAGAATGTTGTGAAGTAATTAGCCTTCAATTAAAATAAATAAACTAATTAAAAAATAAACAAAAATAAACTATAACGATGTCATCATGAAATCACTAATCCTTGATTCAGTTCAGTTCAGTCACTCAGTCATGTCCAACTCTTTGCAGCCCCATGGACTGCAGGATGCCAGGCTTACCTATCCATCACCAACTCCTGAAGCTTACTCAAACTCATATCTATCAAGTCGGTAATGCCATCCAAACATCTGATGCTCTGTCAGTCCCTTCTCCTCTCGTCTTCAATTTCTCCCAGCATGAGGGTCTTTGTTAGTGAGTCAGGTCTTAGCATCAAGTGGCCAAAGTACTGGAGTTTCAGCTTCACCATCGATCCTTCCAATGAATATTCAGGACTGACTTACTTTTTGGATAGACTGGTTGGAGCTCCTTGCTGTCTAAGTTCAAAAGCATTAATTCTTCTGCACTCAGCTTTCTTTATATTCTAATTCTCACATCCATATATGACTACTGGAAAAACCATAGCTTTGACTAGAAGGACCTTTGTTGACAAAGTAATGTCTCTGCTTTTTAATAGGGTGTCTAGGTTGATAATATCTTTTCTTCCAAAGACCAAAGGTCTTTTAATGTCATGACTGCAGTTGCCATCTGCACTGATTTTGGAGCCCCCCAATAAAGTCTATCACTGTTTCCATTGTTTCCCCATCTATTTGCATGAAGCGATTGGACCAGATGCCATAATATAAATCTTAAGTTGTTTTCTTTATTCTTTGCTATGTGTAGACCAAGAACAATAAATGCCCTCTATCTACATTATATGTCATTAAAATTCAACTTTTAAAATTACATAGCATTAATTTGTGTGTGACCTGTGGCAAGAATCTAAGCTATTGTTTTTCCACACAGTGAACTAATTACCCTAATATTAATTAAAAAATCCATCTCCTTCTTATTAATTTATAATTAACAAGACTTTAAAAGTATCAACTCATTTACTAAAATATCTCAATAAAATCCATGAGTTTAGAGTTTTAGAAAAATTTTAGGGCCTTTTTATATATGCTTTACTTTATTAAAAGAAAATGTTTTTAAGAACATAAATAAAGTATAGTTGACACCTGAACAACATGAGTTTGAACTGCATGGATCCACTCATATGCCATTTTCTTTTCAATAAATAATACTACAGTCCTACTCTATTCAAAGTTGGTTGACTCTTCAGATGAAGAACTGCATATCTAATGCAAAATTAAAGCAAATTCTAGGTTGGATTTTGAAGAAGGCTGAGCCCCAAAGAATTGATGCTTTTGAACTGTGGTGTTGGAGAAGACTCTTGAGAGTCCCTTGGACTGCAAGGAGATCCAACCAGTCCATTCTGAAGGAGATTAGCCCTGGGATTTCTTTGGAAGGAATGATGCTAAAGCTGAAACTCCAGTACTTTGGCCACCTCATGCGAAAAGTTGACTCATTGGAGAAGACTCTGATGCTGGGAGGGATTGGGGGCAGGAGGAGAAGGGGAGGACAGAGGATGAGATGGCTGGATGGCATCACTGACTCGATGGACGTGAGTCTGAGTGAACTCCGGAAGTTGGTAATGGACAGGGAGGCCTGGCGTGCTGCGATTCATGGGGTCGCGAAGAGTCGGACATGACTGAGCAACTGATCTGATCTGATAATGGAAATAATTTCAAAAATAATACATTTATATATAAATTTTTAAAAAGGCAGAAAATTAACCTGAGGAAGAAAACAAACCCTTTGGTACAGAAAGCAAGCTCCTCTCAATTCTTTTCAGTTTTTTTTTTTTTTTTTTTTTTATTTTTTTATGGCAGAAAGTGAAGAGGGGCTAAAAAGCCTCTTGATGAAAGTGAAAGTGGAGAGTGAAAAGGTTGGCTTAAAGCTCAACATTCAGAAAACGAAGATCATGGCATCTGGTCCCATCACTGCATGGGAAATAGATGGGGAAACAGTGAAAACAGTGTCAGACTTTGTTTTTCTGGGCTCCAAGATCACTGCAGATGGTGACTGCAGCCATGAAATTAAAAGACGCTTACTCCTTGGAAGGAAAGTTATGACCAACCTAGATAGCATATTCAAAAGCAGAGACATTACTTTACCAACAAAGGTTCGCCTAGTCAAGGCTATGGTCTTTCCTGTGGTCATGTATGGATGTGAGAGCTGGACTGTGAAGAAGGCTGAGCGCCAAAGAATTGATGCTTTTGAACTGTGGTGTTGGAGAAGACTCTTGAGAGTCCCTTGGACTGCAAGAAGATCCAACCAGTCCATTCTGAAGGAGATCAGCCCTGGGATTTCTTTGGAAGGAATGATGCTAAAGCTGAAACTCCAGTATTTTGGCCACCTCATGCGAAGAGTTGACTCATTGGAGAAGACTCTGATGCTGGGAGGGATTGAGGGCAGGAGGAGAAGGGGACGACAGAGGATGAGATGGCTGGATGGCATCACTGACTCGATGGATGCGAGTCTGAGTGACCTCCGGGAGCTGGTGATGGACAGGGAGGCCTGGCGTGCTGCGGTTCATGGGGTCGCAAAGAGTCGGACACGACTGAGCGACTGATCTGATCTGATCTGATCTGATTTTAATATAAATTTATTTATTTCAATTGGAGGCTAATTACTTTACAATATTGTATTGGTTTTGCCATACATCAACTTTTCAGTTCCTTGAGTGACAATTGAATTATTTTAAAAAGGATAGCACACAACTTATTTTTACGTGATATATTTAAACAAAGACCATCACTCACTTATACAATTTACTAGCGACAAAGAAAAAGAAGAAAACTACCTGACATTTATTGAGTGCTTGCTATTACTTAGCCTAATTTTTAATTTGATAAACTTATTTAATCTTCTTACCAATGCTCAGATAAGTCATATGCATTTAAGTTTAGCAATGTGAAAATCAGGATTTACAAAATAAAGAAAGTGAGCTTTAACCCATTTTACCTTTTTGAAAATGATAAATAGAAAACATTTGAAGTTAAATTTTCTTGAAGTATGATTTATTAATTTAACAAAAAATTGTAGAAGTAATAGATTATCAAGAATATGTTTACAATGTAAATATTCTGATGAGCTTAATTTTTTGTTGCTTATGTCGAAGTACCTCATATTCCCTCACTCATATTTTCTATTTATATTCTAGTTCAGAGAAGCCCATGTTTTAATATAGTTTGACTGCTTCATAGTAATATTACAGTGTTATCTATGAAGAAAAACTATTAGTAAATATATATTTATAGACGGATTTTTTTCTTTCAGACTTTCTTCTCTTGTCATTTAATTTGGCTGTTTGATAATTAAATTAAGCATCAGTTCAGTTCAGTTCAGTTCAGTCACTCAGTCGCATCCCACTCTCATGCGCTCCCATGAACTGCCTAGGGCGCACAGGCCTTCCTGTCCATCACCAACTCCCAGAGTTCACTCAAACTCAATTCTCCATCGAGTCAGTGATGCCATTCAGTCATCTCATCCTCTGTCATCCCCTTCTCCTTCTGCTTCTAATCCCTCCCAGCATCAGAGGCTTTTGCCACAGGATGTTGATATTTTATTAACCAAGGGCATAATCCAGTGTTGGAGGAACATTAGAGTTCATTTCTCCTGAATATCTCAACTCACATGAAAAACTCCGTGTAGTCCGCTGGAGGGACTCTTGAGAGTCTTCTTCGATGCCATAGTTAAAAATGTTTAAAATAGTCACTAAATATCTGTTTTAATAAAATTAAACTCATTTTTTTCTTACTATTAAAGGCATACTTACTAAATATCCACATAAACTGTTTTGGACTTTTTATTTTTTAAATATCCGTTCCCAGTAAAGTGTTATAAAAATTAGCTGATACCATCCATTTAAAGACTCATCCAGCACCAGACACATTGAAGAAGATTCACCCCATTTTTATTTAGAAAAGTGGAACTAAATAAATTAATATTTTATTACTGTAATCCTTACTAAATGCAAAAAATAGCTCAAATTTTGTTTCGAGAAAATATATGCTTATTTTAATAGCACGAATGGAAGTACCAAAAAAAAAAACAAAAAAAAATCACTCCGAAATATGCTCACAAACACAAGAAAATCTACTTTTAAAATGGCCATTCAAAAATAAATTTAAAATGGCCAACTAGGTAAGCGAGTGAGTGAGTGATATCTTCACTCAACTCTGTCCAACTCTTTTTGACTCTAAGGACTGTAGCCTGCCAGGCTCCTCTGTCCATGGAATTCTCCAGGCAAACATATTTGAGTGGGTTGTCATTGCTACCCAACTGTAGTTTTGATCTGCATTTCACTAACAACTAATGATACTGAGCATCTTTTCACGTATTCTTTTACCGCCTATATGTCTTCTTTGTAGAAATGTCTATCCATCTTCAAAATATCTACAGACAATGCATGCTAGAGAGGGTATGGAGAAAAAGAACCCTCCTAGACTGTTGGCGGGGATGTAAATTGGCATAACCACTATGGAGAACAGAATGGAAGTTCCTTAAGTAAAACTACAGCTGCCATCTGTGTGCTTAGTTGCTCATTCATGTCTGATTTTTTGCAATGCTATGGACTGTCACCCACCAGACTCCTCTGTCCATGGGATTCTCCAGGCAAGCATACTGGAGTGGGTTGCCGTGCCCTCCTTTGAGTGACCTTCCCCATCCAGGGATTGAAACAAGGTCTCCTGGGCAACTTTACCAGCTGAGTTACTGGGGAAGCCTACCTGGACATATATCTGAAGAAAACCATAATTTCTAACAATGCACCCCAATGTGCATTGCAGCACAATTTGCAATAGCCTGGACATGGAAGCAACTTAAATGTACATAAACAGAGGAAGGGATAAGGAAGATGTGGAACATATGTACCATGGAATCTCCAGTTCAGTTTAGTTCAGTCGCTCAGTCATGTCTGACTCTTTGTGACCCCATGAACTGCAGCACGTCAGGCCTCCCTGTCCATCACCAACTCCCGGAGTTCACCCAAACCCATGTCCATTGAGTTTGTGATGCCATACAGCCATCTCTTCCTCTGTCGTCCCATTCTTTTCCTGTCCCCAATCCCTCCCAGCATCTGGGTCTTTTCCAGTGAGTCAGCTCTTCCCATAAGGTGGCCAAAGTGAAGTTTCACCTTCAGCATCAGTCCTTCCAATGAATACCCAGGACTGATCTCCTTTAGGATGGACTGGTTGGATCTCCTTGCAGTCCAAGAGACTCTCAAGAGTCTTCTCCAACACCACAGTTCAAAAGTATCAATTCTTCAGTGCTCAGCTTTCTTCACAGTCCAACTCTCACATCCATACATGACCACTGTAAAAACCATAGTCTTGACTAGATGGACCTGTGTTGGCAAAGCAATATTTCTGCTTTTTAATATGCTATCTAGGTTGGTCATAACTTTCCTTCCAAGGAGTAAGTGTCCTTTAATTTTATGGCTTCAATTACCATCTGCAGTGATTTTGGAGCCCCCAAAATAAAGTCTGACTCTGTTTCCACTGTTTCTCCATCTATTTCCCATGAAGTGATGGGACCAGATGAATGGACTCTTCAGTTCAGTTCAGTTCAGTCACTCAGCCGTGTCCGACTCTTTGACACCCCATGAATCACAGCATGCCAGGCCTCCCTGTCCGTCACCAACTCCCGGAGTTCACTCAAACTCACATCCATCGAGTCAGTGATGTCAAACAGCCATCTCATCTTTTGTCATCCCCTTTTCCTCCTGTTCCCAATCCCTCCCAGCATCAGAGTCTTTTCCAATGAGTCAACTCTTTGCATGAGGTGGTCAAAGTACTGGAGTTTCAGCTTTAGCATCATTCCTTCCAAAGAACACCCAGGGTTGATCTCCTTTAGAATGGACTGGTTGGATCTCCTTGCAGTCCAAGGGACTCTCACGAGTCTTCTCCAACACCACAGTTCAAAAGCACCAATTCTTCAGTGCTCAGCCTTCTTCACAGTCCAACTCTCACATCCATACATGACCAAACCACAGGAAAAACCATAGCCTCGACTAGACGGACCTTTGTTAGCAAAGTGAGGTCTATGCTTTTTAATTTGGAGCTTAAGAGGGTCAAAGAAAGAGGTTCCAAATAAGATTGGAGTGGCAAGAATGGTAGCAAACAGGAGATATACGAGAGATGGGGGTTCAATTTCTAGGTCGGAAAGATTTCTTGGAGTAGAAAATGACAACCTACTGGAAAATTCCATGAACAGAAGAGCCTGGCAGGCTACAGTCCAAGGAGTCACAGAGTCTGACATGACTGAGCACACACACACAAATAAGATTTGAGCCAAATGCAAAGAAGGGCTTTTACATCATGTAGGAAACAGAGGTGATCCTGAATGATAACGGTGAAAGCAGTTTATCTCAGTGGGTAGATTATGGTCTTCTATTTCAAATGGGGAGATTGAGGCCTGAAGATCATGGCCACTCTCTGACACATAGATGGTGATAAATAGCTCTGGACACTTGTTCATGGACTGAGGATATCAAGTGTCCAAGAACATGGCATTTGAAGAAGAGGACTTTAGATAAACTTGTGAAAGGCACAAAGCATGCTGATTTAATTTTTTTTTTTTTTTTTTTAACTACCAAGGAGTCACTGGGATTCCCAGGTGGCTTAGTGATAAAGAATCTGCTTGCTATGCTTAGCAAGAGTTTGATCCTTGGATCAGGAAGACCACCTGGAGAAGAAAATGGCAACCCACTGCAGTATTCTTGCCTGGGAAATCCCATGGACAGAGGAGCCTGGTGGGCTCCAGTCTGTGGGGCCACAAAGAACAGAACATGGCCTAGTGACTAAACAGTAAGGACTAACTACTGCATAAGAGGTCTGCACTGATGAGAAGGGTTGGAAAACCCACCACAGACACACTCGCCACCTTCCCTTCCCCCTCACAGCCCCAAGGACACCATGGACAGCATAGTCACAGTGTCAGGATTGGAGACCATGAATGTTCCCGAAAACACGGCTCCTTCCTACTGCTGCCAATGCTGAGTGCCCAATCTATTACAAGCAGAGACCTATGCCAAGTCCTGAGTGTGGCACCCTTCTTTTGATATAAAAATCAGAAACACATGATACAACAGTTATATCAGATCCCTTCAATGTTTGACGGGATAGCAGTTCGTCCTCACTGAAATCAATAGATTGAAAAGGAATTTTTCTTCCCAAGACCCATTATCCTAGGATGTGTAATCTTTCAATAGTTTAAAAGGCATTTTGTTCTTTAAATAATATGCCATACAATATTCCCTTAGAAGAAATACACCTACTCCACAGCAATGAAAGTTTGACATGGCCATGGCATATAATGAATGGTCTTAACCGATTATCTCTTGTCAAGACTCAGTTGGCTTGATTGGACTTATGGATGGCAACCTGACCACACAGCCAAGTCACTGGCTCAGAAAATGACTTGGTGCACCGTCCTCCATGACATGCTGTGGGCAACGAACCGATGAGAGCATAAGTTAAAGTGTCCGTAGCAGCGTGGGATCATGAGTCTGGACACAAAGACGTGAGAACAGAATTGATGCCTATCATTACAGCCTGTGACCAACTTTCTGATTTTATGGCTCCTATTCCTATTTATATTAGGCTCTCTGGATTGTAGGATGAGCATCCTACAGGGCAAATATTTGCGCTAGCAGTTCAATTAGTGTTTTGAGAAACTGAGTCTTTGACTACTTCACACCAACAGACTGGCAGACAGGAAAGACTTAGAGTGTCAGTTAAGGTGATCAACTCAGATTTGCTTAAGAAGTTAGGGTACCCATGCACAATGGAGCCAGGAAAATATATATGAAACTCAGGGATTCACATGGCATCTTTAGAACTTGTGCCCAGTGATAATGCCACTGCCAGTGGAAAACTGCACAAACTATTAAAATATATTAACAAAGACAGGGCAGTCAACTTCTCAGTAATCATGCAGAATAAAGTTTATGTCACTGCACCCAGAAGTCATCAGTGGAGCTAAAGTGTAGGCTGAACATAAAAGGCACAGTGCTTAAATGATCATGTTAAAATGTTCAACCAGGAAAGTTTGGCTGTTTCATACAAAATAAACATATTTTACACATGCAAATCAACAATTTATCCAAAGGAATTCAAAACATGCATCTACATAAAATATGCATAAAGATATTTATGGCTGATTTATTCTTAACTGATAAAATTTTGAAGCAACCAAGATGTCCTTCAGTAGGTGAACAGATGAATAAACTGTGGTACATCCAGACAAAGGAATGTTATTCAGCCAAACAGAAATGAGCTATTAGCTCTGAAAAGACACAGAGGAACCTTAAATGCATGTTACTAAGTGAAAAAAGACAACCAGAGAAAGCTACATACTATACAATTACAGCTCAATGACATTCTGGAAAGGGGAAAACATCAGAGACGATCAGAAAATCCATATTTGGCAATGGGTGAGGGCGGTGGGGACGAGATGAATAGACAGAGCAGAAAGACCCTTAGGGCAGTGAAGATACTTGTGCAGTGGTGCAATGAGGGGTTAAGTCACCACACATTTGACCAGAGTCACAGAATGCACAATACCTAGAGTGAAACCTAAGGTAAATTATGGACATTGCGTGATTATGACACATGAATGAAGATTCATCTATTGGAACAAGGGCACCATTTTGGTGAGTGGTGTTGATAACTGGGAGGTTATGCCTCTGTGACAGTAAGGGGTGTAAGACCAAAGCTCTGCATCTCCCTCTCAATTTTTTTTGTAAAACATAAAACTTCTCTAAAAAATAAAGCCTTTCAAAACACGCCCAACCATATAAATGTAACACTGTAAAGATAAGAAGAAGTTCATTTTACAGATATTTTAAAACCAAAACACCAAGCAACATATTTAACTTTGGTTTAACACGGAGGAAAAAATTTACACAGTGTTTATACTATTTGCATAGCTCATGTCTCTAAAGATAGCCTAAAATCGTCAATATTAAAGAGAAATGAGACAAAATTACGATTTTAAAGTGCTTTATTTTTCATCTCTATTGACAAAGCATTTTATGTTCAAAGAGAAATGGATAGTTTCTATCTCTTTTTTAGAATTTGACCATTAAAATATTTCTGAGATGTCTACTATGTGTAAGTTAAAATAGGAACTATCTGTTTTCAAGGGAGAAATAAGACATCAGCAAACTGAGTCACAAAGGGACAAAGTCTCCCTCTTTCCTACTGGTACTGAATCATTTTACAAGCCTTGATTTAAAATGTCCTAAATCTGTACCCTATGGTAGAAAGTGAAGAAGAACTAAAGAGTCTCTTGATGAAAGTGAAAGAGGAGAGGAAAAAGTTGGCTTGGAGCTCAACATTCAGAAAACTAAGATCATGGCATCTGGTCCCATCACTTCATGGCAAATAGATGGGGAAACAATGGAAACAGTGGTTGACTTTATTTTCAGGGACTCCAAAATCACTGCAGATGGTGATTGCAGCCATGAAATTAAAAGATGCTTACTCCTTGAAGGAAAGTTATGACCAACCTAGACAACATATTAAAAAGCAGAGACATTTCTTTGTCAACAAACGTCTGTCTAATCAAGGCTATGGTTTTTCCAGTGGTCATGTATGGATGTGAAAGTTGGACTATAGAGAAAGTTGAGTGCTGAAGAATTGATGCTTTTGAACTGTGGTGTTGGAGAAGACTCTTGAGAGTCCCTTGGACTGCAAGGAGATCCAACCAGTCCATCCTAAAGGAGATCAATCCTGGGTATTTATTGGAGGGAAATGATGTTAAAGCTGAAACTGTAATACTCTGGCTACCAGATGCAAAGAGCTGACTCATTTGAAAGACCTTGATGCTGGGAAAGATTGACGCCAGGAGGAGAAGGGGACAACAAAGAATAGGATGGTTGGATGGCATCACTGACTTAATGGACATGGGTTTGGATGGGACTCCAGGAGTTGGTGATGGACAGAGAGGCCTGGCGTGCTGCAGTTCATGGGGTCACAAAGAGTCGGACATGACTGAGCGACTGAACTGAACTGAACTGAATTCTATACCCAGCATATCTTTAGTTACAACACACTTCTTATTTTTTATTCAAATACATCTTTTCAATAATTTTTCTCAAAGCATTTTTACCTCCCAATTCCTCAAGCTGTAGATCAGTGGGTTTAGTAGGAATCACCACAGTATAGAAAATTGAGGCAAATTTGTCTTTATCTAGTGAGTGGTTTGACTTGGGCTGCAGGTACATAAAACTGAGGGTCCCATAATACATAGTAATAGAAAACAGGTGAGAGGCGCAGGTAGAAAAGGCTTTCTGTCTCCCTCCAGCAGAAGGGATCCTTGTGATGGCAAAGACGATGAACACATAGGACATGAGAACAATGAGAAGGGAACAGAAGACATTGAATCCTGCAATGGCTAATAACATCAGCTCTTTGACTCGCGTATCAGAGCAGGCCAGAGCGATCAAGGGAACATCATCACAGTAGAACTGATTGATCACATTAGGGCCACAGAAAGCCATGTGGAATGTAGCCACTGCTTGTATGAATCCCACCGGGAATCCATAAATATAAGAGCTAGTGACCATTTGGATGCAGAGTTTCCTAGGCATAAGAACCACATAGAGTAAAGGGTGGCATATGGCCACGTACCGATCATAAGCCATGACCGACAGCATTAATAATTCCCAAACTGAAAATGTGATAAAGCCACACACTTGAGTGGCACATGCATAAAGTGACACGCTTTTAATTTCACGAAAAGTGTTTACAAGGGTGTTTGGTGTGATGATGGAGGAACCATAAAAATCACAAAAGCCAGATGACAGAGGAAAAAAATACATGGGTGTGTGAAGTTGAGGACTCACTTGTATTAGCACAATCAAACCAAGATTACCCAAGGCAGTAATCAAGTAGATCAACAATAAAACACAAAAGAAAATGAGCTGAAACTCTGGGTTATCCGTGAGGCCCAAGAGGATGAACTCAGTAACTGCTGAATGATTGCTTTCTGCCATGAAATAAACAATTCTACAGTAAATTCCACTAGAGCACACACTCTGAATAATCTTGACTCTGTAAGGAATGGTTAAGTATGAGACGGTATCCCTGGCTCTCTAGGATGTTATGCTAAGTTCAGTTAAAGTAGAATCTTGATAAGGGCTCTGAATTATGTGTAGATTTACTTGTGAATTTACTGTAAAACACATTTGGTCCAGGCAGAAATTCCACTAAGAAGCTGTAAAAGAAGAAAGGGAGAATTTCAATTAAAATTTTATAATCAGTACAATAGCAAAGCCTGTGTTGTACTTTTCTTTAAAAAAAAAAAAAAAGCATTCAGGATATAAAATTGCTTTGATAGCAAATACATTAACATAATTTCTTAAGTTGTAAATTTCATTCACAGAACTCATTTTATCATTTCATAAGAATATTAAAAATTAATGTAAGTCAAAAATAAAAATACTAACAGTATGTATCTTTAGGGAACCAGTTTGGTATAATGTTAACATTTTCTTCCTTTTGTTTATCTTTATATTCTATTTTTTAAATACATACATAATATTGATATTTAGGAAAACTGCATTGTGAAATTTTCTGGCTATCTTTTGGGAAAATACACACCAGTGAACAATTTTCCACATTGCAAAATGTTTTTAAATAATTAAGATATATGTTTTTAGGCTCTATTTTGAAGTATCAAATGGTCCCAAGTGAACAGCATTTGGACAGCATTTAGAAGAACCTCATTTCACAGAAGATTGATACAGACCCAAGGTGGATTCTCAGTGCTCAAAAACTGGTATAATTGAATTTGTCCCCATCCTTTCTTAACAGGGCAGAAGATAAGTTAATATGATTTTCCTTTATCACTGTATTGTCTCAGGTTACTTCACATACACCTTAAAACATGACAAAATAAACATAAGAGCTCCTCCCATGTTAAATTTGGAATGACATCCCCTTGAAAATTTATCTTGGTTATTCCTTTCTCTTTCTGTTCCCATCACCAATTTTCAACCAAACTTATTGGAACAGGTATCTGTCCCCAATTTCTCAAATATATTTATAACTATTTTCAGTTGCTAAGTTGTGTCTGAATCTTTGTGACCCCATGGACTGCAACATGCCAGGCATCCCTGTCCTTTTACTCCTCTCAGAGTTTGCTCAGATTCATGTCCTTTGAGTCATTGATACCATCCAAACATCTCATCCTATCTCATCCTCTTCTCCTCTTGTCCTCAATCTTTTCAGCAGCAGGGTCTTTATCAATGAGGCTGCTCTTCACATCAGGTGGCCAGAGTATTGCAGCTTTAACTTCAGTATCAATCCTTCCAGTGAATATTCAGGGTTGATTTCCTTTAGGATTGACTGGTTTGATCACCTTGCAGTCTAAGGGACTGAAGAGTCTTCTCCAGCACAACACTTTGAAGTATAAATTCTTTGGCACTCAACCTTCTTTATAGTCCAACTCTCATATTTATACACAACTACTGGAAAAAATGATAGCTTTGACTATACGGACCTTTATCAACAAAAAGTGATGTCTTGGCTTTTTAATATGCTGCCTAGTTCTGTGATAGCTTTCTTCCAAGAAGCAAGCATCTTTTAATTTCAAGGCTTCAGGCACCATCTGCAGTGATTTTGGAGCCCAAGAAAGTAAAATTTGCCAGTTTCCACTTTTTCTTCTTCTATTTGTCATGAAGAGTTGGGACTGGATGCCATGATCTTAATGTTTTTGATGTTGAGTTTTAAGCCAGCTTCTTCACTCTCGTCTTTCACCCTCATCAAGAAGCACTTTCTGCCATTAGAGTGGCTCTTTGTGATCCAACGAATTGTAGTCCACAAGGCTCCTCTGTCCATGGAGTTTTCCAGGCAAAGATATTGGAGTGGGTTACCATTTCATACTCCAGGGGATCTTCACAACTCAGATATGTAACTTGCACCTCTTATGTCTCCTGCATTGACAGGCAGACTGTTTTACCACCAGTGCCACCTTGGAAGCTCCATTTATAACTTAACAAGGTGTAATCCACCTCTCTTTTCCATTAAAACAAAAAAATTCCCTGAGCATGTTTTTTATCAACTCCCCTATTTTCAAATCCAATAAAATCTGTATTTTTTGGCAGCACTGTAACAGTGAACTCTATTGAATACAAGTTTGAGTTCTAAAGCAGTCTTTTGAATTTATTTGTTCATTTTGATTCTCAACCTTGGAGTCTGTTCCTATTACTATGTTTTAGATGGCATGTTCTTCATGTTCTCTCCAAAGCTCCTTCCTCTCATTTTGGCACCTTCTTGATCAGTTTTCCAAACCTATGTGCTGAATAGGCATCTATATGCAGGTTATGAGCAAATATATTAATAAATTAACTTTCCAACTATCTTTTTCTGCTATACCTTTATACATCCAAATATCTCTCAGAAATTACAACTTATCAAAAGTAAAAATACTGTCATCAAAAGTATTGCACCCAGAAAAGAACTTGATATTTCTGCACATGGGACCCAAAACACAAGACTTGGAATATATATTTCCTAGCACAATGAACGAGCTTCCCAGATGGCGTTAGTGGTAAAGAATCTGCCTGCCAATGCAGGAGACATAAGAGAAGTGGGTTTGATCCCTGGGTAGGGAAGATCCCGTGGAGGAGGAAATGGCAACCCGCTACAGTATTCTTGCCTGGAGAATTCCACGGACAGATTAGTCTGGCAGGCTCTAGTCCATGGGGTCACAAAGAGTCTCAATGAACAGTGCTATTATCCATTTTCTCTCCAAATCAGAGAGCAGTTTCTTTTACTATGCTTTCCTGATCCTCATGCCCATGTTCAATTTGCCCCTTGATAAAGAATCTGCCTGTCAAAGCAGGAGACCCAGTAGACGTGGGTACAATGCCTGTGTTGGGAAGATCCTCTGGATGAGGAAATAGCAACCCACTCTAGCATTCTTGCCTGGGAAATCCCATGGACAGAGGAGCCTGGTGGGCTACAGGTGGGCTACTCCAACAAGTCGGACACGACTGAGTGACTAAACAATGACAACACTAACAATTTACCCCTTACACAATTTTCAAATCTGCTCACATTTACTGCTTTATTGGTCCAAGCACAGTGATGCTTTGTTTGTTTATTTTTTTGCAAGTTAAACCTATCTTTTAGTCTTGTCTCCAGTCAGTTGTGGTTCTCTGTTCCTCTGTTATCAGCTTATATGAAATTTTACAGAAACTTTATTCTTTATTTTGTTCTGATGAAATCCTTCAGTGTCTGCCCATTGCCATTTGGATAAATTTCAAGTTCTTTCTAACACAGCCCTTGAAAACTTCATTTCTGCCTCTCAGATCAGGTGCCTCCTGAAACATTTTTTATGTGGTTTCTATGTCACAGTTATGCCAAATTGCTGTATATATTTAAATGAGACACAATTTTATATATCCTTTATTCTCTTCCTAGAACACTTTTCCTCTGCCATCATTCTCTTTATTTGCCTGATTATTCTTCTATTTAATTTTCTCTATTCTATTGAATCACTTCCTCTTAGAGGATTTCAAAGCAGTTTAAGTCCTCCTCTTACATAAATTTTTGCAGCCACTAATTCCTTTAAAATACTTTAACCACACTATATTGCAGACAATATACCTATAACACATCCTAAGCTTCAAATCCTTTGGCAAGCAATAATATTTCTATCTTATATTCAATTTAATCATTACCTCCAACTATACCTAGTATACAGAAGATGGTCAATAATTATTTTTAAATGATTAAGTGGATAAAAGTTATATTTTTGTACATCCATATTGTTTCGCCAAAAAAAGGGATTGAGCACATTTTTCTGCCAGAGTCCAACTCCAGCAACCAGGGATTCAACCTGAAGAGATGGACAGTGTTGGCCAATGAGACAGCCTCTTAGTTTTCTGTGGACTGCCTGTTCATTTCAAGTTTAAGATTCTCTTTTATACTTTTACAAAGACATTAGGCCAGAGGTTTGACATTTTCAGTTCCCCATCTCCCAGATTTATTATCTCCATAAATCACTGTTGCTCTTCAAACAGAGTTCCTGCTTCAGTGATTCTCTTGGAATCAGCCTTATTCTTATCATCTATTATCTACCTCTTCTAATGTGTCCTATAGTTAACTTGCAATTACATTGTAACTCATGCTACATTCCTCAGTTTACTACTTATCTTCCTAAGTCCCGTTTTGCCCTAACATCCTGAGCTCACTATCTCTTAAAAAGGCTTCTAGCTATAGTGTCTCTAAAAATTCCTAACTTCTATAAGGTATAGTAATATATGGTAACTTTACAACATTCCTTACATCTTTAATTTCTAACTATTTTAATTATTTCCAAGCCCTATATTCAGTAAACTCCTTTGCCATAAACATTCTCCTCAAAAATAGGCTTCAGATATGGATCCCTCCCATGGCCTCAAGCTACAGCCCATGTGTCATCCTGGAACACTCTTGTAAAAGTCCTTGAACAAATGTCAATGATTAGCTTTATGAATTATTTTCTGAGCAATGCTGCAGAAGGCTTTGTGCCTTCTCATGCTCCTCTCAAGAACAATAAGCAGCACCTTAATATTCCTTTTCAGTCAACTCAGTGGAGGAAAGAAAAGACAAGTCAGCATTACAAGGCCTAACTCCTTCATCCTGGGATCCTTGCCTGTGGAATGAGGAGAGAGGGCTGGGGACCATGCCTCCATTTTGTCTGTAATGCCTAATTCGGCTCCCGACATTTTTCTACTACCTGATGCCTTTCAATATTCAGTATGTCATCATTCAATTCAACAGCAAACCCCTAAGTAGTTCAGTGTACCTGAAAGGAATCTTTGTGAGGCCAGTAACATTTTAAATTACCTGGGTATTTATGAGACAACTTTGTATTTTGTGCATGTAGTCCCTCAGGGAGATTTCTTTCTGTACTACATTCTTTTTAACAAACGTTGAAAGACAATATAATTATACACCCAAGAACATAATTATTTAATGTTTAATAACTGGGGAAAAAAACTATTTCCCTTGAAATGGTAGGTCACTTTTTCAGCTATGTTTAAAGAATCAAGAGTAAAGGAAAATTTTAATGATCTCTTTTGGGAAAACAATTTGATTAGTTGCTATGTCTGCTTTGATTATTTGTTTTTGAAGTCTGTCGCATTGGCTTCATATTAAAATTATAAATTTATTTAAAATAAATGTTACATCTATGGGCCTTGTATTTAGTTTTTGAAATCATTGATAAAATGACTTTCCCAATAAGTAACTTTTATTCCTTCCTTCTGAGATTAATGTTCAAATCAATATTATGATTGACATTTCAGTTCAGCTGCAAAGATTAAAATAGTATCCATTTCTTTCTCTTCAGTATCTAGAAGATAAAACCTACAAATCATAGGTCAACTGACATTTCACAGAAATATATGGACCATTCCATTCACAACTTGCTTTAGATGGCCAGTCAGATGATACCGCACATCTAAGAAGAAAAGATAATAAGAGCTTTGTTCACATAATGGGGCTTTCTAGGGAGAGGAGGGTGAATTCCAATCTGACCTGAAAACATGGCTAGGAGGAGCCAGTAATGGTCACAGGGCTTGAGGTTTTTTATTGTGATGAGTGAGTGGGACTGAGTGAGGATTCCCATGTGCAGGAAAAGACTTGCAGGGCTTGAATCTTCTGCAAAGGTGGAGCAGTGGGTTCCTTACTCCAGTGATGGACGAAAAGGACACAAGTGGTGAAGCTGGAAAGCTGTAACCGGTCAGATGGCAAAGTCAGAGGCAGACACTGCTCTCCACACCTCTTTGCTTCATCAGGCTCCCCTCCTGTGATATCAGAGATGAGTTCTACAATCATGCATTTGAATACATCCTCTTCTGCCCCAAATAAGAAGACTCTTTTTGTGATGTAAGGTGAGATTATTGTGTAATGAAACAAAGGGAAAGAGCCATGGAAGAGTGAGAAACACAGTTCGATCAGCTGGAGCTGACTGAGGTTTGGGCAAAGGCATTCCAGAGGACGTGCCCTCGGGGCTGCCCCAGGCTTCTCTGGTGAGCACGCATGTGGCTGGTGGACTCAGCATCAGGACCACGAGTCCCTCGGAAGCCTGTACCTGGAGTCTGCAAGGTAGCCTGGACAACAGTCTGACCATGTCCCAGGACAGAGTCTGTCAGCTTGTCAGCGGGAATCTCTCAGGCCTCGCCCAGCATGCTGTTCCACTAGTGGTCTGCCGTGGGCAGAAGGGATGACACTCAGATTGAGGAATGGTGATACTCAGAGCCCACAACCAACAACCAGCCCTACATGACCAGCCTCAGTTGCCTTCTGCAGGGTTAGAGAGCGCCCACCCATCCTTAAGGAGATGCTGCTGTCCATGGAGACTTAGTTAGGAGCTTGTTTTAAATGAAACATTCTTGTATTCCTTGGAAAAAAAATTTATTATGTATTAATTATTGTATTTTTGCTTCCTGGCTGTTGCCAATGGCCTCGCTGTTTAGCCTGCCACATGGAAAGTTGCATACAGAGAGATTTGTGTGGCCACACCACAGGCAGTGTATGTAGTGGTTGCTGATAAATTTGTCTTATACTTTCTGGCAGTTGTTTAGAAGTCCTGTAACTGTAACATATCCTGATGCACTGGATTAATGTTGTGAGGCAACAGGGAAGGTCACTGAAAAACTTCAGGTGAAAAGGCATTTGCCTTTCTCAAATATACTACAAAATGGGGAAAAGTTTGGGGGCTTGGGTTGGATCCTGAGGAGCATGTTCGAGGTTTATATGAAGATTGACCTCACCCTGTTTTTTGGATCTTGTGATTTTGTATATGCCTGCTCTGTTGTATCTGGTTCTTTGCAGCCCCATGGGATGTAATCCACCAGGCTCCTCTGTCCATGGAATTTTCCAGGTAAGAATACTGGAGAGGGGTGCCTATTCCAGTGGTAAAGAATATACCTGCAATGCAGGAGATGCAGGAGTCATGGATTAGATCCCTGCATTGGGAAGATCCCCTGGAGGAAGAAATGGCAACCCACTCCAGTATTCTTGCCTGGAGAATCCCAAGGACAGAGGAGCCTGGTGGGCTACAGTCCATAGCGTCAGAAAGAGACAACTGAACACACATGCAGGCACATATATGTAACCTCCCTTTTCTTGTGCTGTGTGTATGCAGATGTTGAAATATAATGTTGTACACTTGAAACTTATATAATATTGCAAACCAATGTTACCTCAATAAATAAATAATGTAAACATGTCAGTTCTTTTTACGCTAATGGGAATTGTGCCTTCAAGCACATTTTTAAAACTTATTTCAGCTTTGAATTACCTTTTATAGATCATCACCATGAGCCTATAATATCTTGAAACATACTTGAGAAGACCCATCTTAGGAGTACATAGCACACCGTGCATAGTGATGCAGGCACAGTGGAATCTGTGGAAGTGACCCGGAGTCTGACAGGTGGTGGCTGTGATTTAAGCCTTCTCTGCTTGGGCCAGGAGACACAATAAAACTGATACAGTGGACACAGAGGTTGGTTTTCCTCTGTCATGCCCTCAAAGCACTTGACCTCCCAACATGAAGTAATGAAACTGAGTCTAAAAGAGCTGTATTTCTCCTCCTGACTTAAAAGAGTTGAATACTTGAGAAGATACCTTGATATATTCATTACTTTGATGTAATTTTAAGGCTGATCATAAAGTTGCTAACAAATATACAGCCATTTTAAAATATTATACAAAATTGCAATTTAAAGTTTTCTTTAAAAGTATGGTATATTGCTTTGTGACAGACTGTGACAAATGAAAACTACAATCTTAGTAATAAGCCCTTATAAAGCAAAAGGCAATTGTGTTAAAATAAACTTTAGGGAAGATGCATGAATTGTTTTATTTATTTTCTTAAGGAAAGATATATTACTTTTAGGTATTACTGGCAAGAAGTTATAGCCTTTTAAAGTTACAAAGGATTATGAATCAGAACATCAAAATAAGAAATGCGTTAAAAATATTGCTCAATTAAAGCATTAAATTAAAATTAGCAAATGCTAGATGACTTATTTAACTTTTTATTTTGACATAAATTCAGAGTTTCAAGAAAAGGTGTTAATATATTACAAAGGATTCTGGTAAAACCTTCGCCCATATTCCTTAAATATTAACCAATTTAACATATTTTTTTCTTTGAACTCTTTGATTGTCAAAGACATGATACCTCTTTACTTTTATATACTACTTTTTATAACATATATTGTCTTCTCTCTAATTATACAAACAATACTTTTCATTGCCCACAAATAGAAACACAGAAAAACCTAAAGTAAAAAATAACCATCACCTATAATCTCCATTCTCAGAGATAACCTTCATTTGCTTTTACCCCAGTGACTACTTTTTCTTTCTTTCTTTCTTTTCTGTTTTGCTGATTTCTTTATTATTTTCATTTCAGTTGAATTGTAGAATACTCATTGAAAGGAGTGATGCTGAAGCTGAAGCTCCAGTGTTTTGGTCATCTGATATGAGAGTTGGACCATAAAAAAAGCTGAGAGCTGAAAGATTGATGCTTTGAAACGGTGGTGTTGGAGAAGACTCTTGAAGAGTCCATTGGACTGCAAGGAGATCAAACCAATCCATCCTAAAGGAAATCAGTTCTGGATACTCATTGGAGGGACTGATACTGAAGCCGAAGCTCCAATAATTTGGCCACCTGATGCAAAAACTGACTCATTGGAAGAGACCCTGATGCTGGGAAAGATTGAAGGCAGCAGGAGAAGTGGATGACAGAGGATGAGATGGTTGTGTGACATCATCAACTTGATGGACATGAGTTTGAGCAGGCTCTGGGAGTTGGTGATGGACAGGGAAGCCTGGCATGCTGCAGTCCATGGGGTCCCAAAGAGTCAGACATGACTGAGCGACTGAAGTGAACTGAACTGATGCAAATAGTTGGCTCATCAGAAAAGTCACTGATTTTGAGTAAAGACTGAGGGAAAAAGGAGAAGAGGGTATCAGAGGATGCGATGGCTGGATGGCATCACTGATGTAGTGGACTTGAACTTGGGCCAACTCCAGGAGACGGTGAGGGACAGGGAAGCCTGGGGTGTTGGAATCAAGGGGATCACAAAGAGTCGGACACTGAACAACAATAACAAAATAACTGACTTACAACACTGTGTTGGTTCCATCTGCACCACATAGTGACTGAATACTCTTGTACGTTACAACACAGTCACCACGGCTTGTCTAGTCATTGTCTGTTACCGTACGCATGGATTGCAGTGCAATTGATTATATTCCCCACGCTTGCTGCATTTCACACAGTGACGCATTTATTTTGTGACTGGAAGTTTGTACTTAAGGTCTCTCACCTCGCTCACACATCTCCCCACTCCACTTTCATCAAGAAACTTCTTATTCTCTGTTTTATTAAGTGTTTCTTTAGATTTCACATGCCGGTTGAATTGTGTGGTATTTGTCTTTTTCTAGTCAAGGCTATGGTCTTTCCTGTGGTCATGTATGGATGTGAGAGCTGGACTGTGAGGAAGGCTGAACGCCGAAGAATTGATGCTTTTGAACTGTGGTGTTGGAGAAGACTCTTGAGAGTCCCTTGGACTGCAAGAAGATCCAGCCAGTCCATTCTGAAGGAGATCAATCCTGGAATTTCTTTGGAAGGAATGATGCTAAAGCTGAAACTCCAGTATTTTGGCCACCTCATGCGAAGAGTTGACTCATTGGAGAAGACTCTGATGCTGGGAGGGATTGAGGGCAGGAGGAGAAGGGGACGACAGAGGATGAGATGGCTGGATGGCATCACTGACTCGATAGATGCGAGTCTGGGTGACCTCCGGGAGCTGGTGATGGACAGGGAGGCCTGGCGTGCTGCGGTTCATGGGGTCGCAAAGAGTCGGACATGACTGAGCGACTGATCTGATCTGATCTGTCTTTTTCTATCTGACATTTCACTTGGCATAATACCCCCTAGGTTAACCTACGTTATCACAAATGACAGGATTTCATTCTTTTTTTTTTTTTAATGGCTGAGTAAAATTCCATTTTCTTTGATGGATATTTATAATACTTTCATAAATTGGTTATGGTAAATAATTCTGCAGTGAACATAAAGGTGTATATATTTTTTCACATTACTGTTTTGTTTCCTTTAGAAAGATACCCAGAGAAGATGGTGGACGAGTAGGATGGGGAGAATACTTTTCCTCCACAAATTCATTAAAAGAACATTTGAATGCTGAGTAAATTCTACAAAACAACCTAAACTTGGCAATTTTAGCAAGATGAAGAGACAGAGGAATACCCAGCAGCTAAAGGAACAGGATAAATGCCCATCAAACCAAACCAAAGAGGAAGAGACAGGGAATCTACCTGATAAAGAATTCCGAATAATGATAGTGAAATTAATCCAAAATCTTGAAATCAAAATGGAATCACAGTTAAATAGTCTGGAGACAAGGATTGAGAAGATGCAAGAAAGGTTTAACAAGGATCTAGAAGAAATAAAAAAGAGTCAACACATAATGAATAATGCAATAAATGAGATCCAAAACACTCTGGAGGCAACAAATAGTAGAATAACAGAGGCAGAAGATAGGATTAGTGAATTAGAAGATAGAATCCTAGAAATAAATGAATCAGACGAGAAAAAAGAAAAATGAATCAAAAGAAATGAGGACAATCTCAGAGACCTCCAGGATAACATTAAACGCTACAACATTCGAATCATAGGAGTTCCAGAAGAAGAAGATAAAAAGAAAGACCATGAGAAAATACTTGAGGAGATAATAGTTGAAAAGTTCCCTAAAATGGAGAAGGAAATAACCACTCAAGTTCAAGAAATCCAGAGAGTCCCTAACAGGATAAACCCAAGGTGAAACACCCCAAGACTCATATTAATCAAATTAACAAAGATTAAATATAAAGAACAAATATTAAAAGCAGCAAGGGAAAAACATCAAATAACTCACAAGGGAATTCCCATAAGGATAACAGCTGATCTTTCAATAGAAACTCTCCAAGCCAGGAGGGAATGGCAAGACTTAATTAAAGTGATGAAAAAAAATAACTTACAGCCTAGATTATTGTATCCAGCAAGGATCTCATTCAAATATGAAGGAGAAATTAAAAGCTTCACAGATAAGCAAAAGTTGAGAGAATTTAGCACCACTAAACCATTTCTCCAACAAAAACTAAAGGATATTCTCTAGATAGGAATAACTAAAAGGGTGTATAAATTCGAACCCAAAACAATAAAGTAAATCTTACTTATCAATAATTACTTTAAACGTTAATGGGCTGAATGCCCTAATCAACAGACAAAGACTGGCCGAATCGATACAAAAACAAGACCCCTACATACCTTGTCTACAAGAGACAACCAAAAGACTAAAACGGGTCAAATGGATACAAAAACTAGACCCCTATATATGTTGTCTACAAGAGAACCACCTTAAAATAGGGAATATATACTGACTGAAAATGAAGGGCTGGAAAAAGATTTTCTATGCAAATATGGACCAAAGGAAAACAGGAGTAGCAATACTCATATCAGATAAAATTGACTTTAAAATAAAGGTCCTGAAAAGGAGACAATGAAGGTTACACATAATGACTTAAAGGAACAATGCGAAAAGAAGTTATAACAATTATAAATATATATGCACCCAACATTGGAGCATTGATATATCTAAGACAAATACTAATTAGTATGATAGAAGAAATATACAACAACACAATAATAGTGGGAGACTTTAATACCCCACTCATACTTATACAATCTGGCTGTAATAGACAAAGTAAAGAGGAAAACATATTCACTTATGAGCCTCAAAAAATTCAGTTCACTCAGGAGAGTTTTAACAAAAATAGACTTATTTGTTCATTCTGTAAATGTTTATTGACTATTTTATGGGTCTGGTACCACTTTGGGTATTAGGGAGGAAGAAGTGACAAATGTGATCCTGTCCTAAATAATATATTGTTGTAAAGATAGACCTACCAATACAAAATACTAAGATGTGTCTAAGATGAGGACCCCCAAACTGGACTTTTAGTTTCCTGAACTTTTAATTTCCAGATCAAACCTCCTAATATAAGATGAATTCTATATGATTTTTTAAAATGTTCTTTGTGATTAAAAACTGAAAGCCATTAGTTAAGAAATTACATATACTCCTCCCCACCATCACTCCCCTTCTTCCTTCCCATTTCCCTCCCACCCTCATTGATCCTTTCCTTTGTCCATTTTCCCCTGCAAAAAAAAAAAAAAGAAAGATACCAGAAATGGAGTTCTGACCACATGACATCTACTGTTAGTTTTCTGAGGAGTCTCCTACTCTTTTCAGTAGTTGCTGTATCAATTTACATTCCTATCAACAGTGCCCAAGGGTGTCCTCTCTATTTCATTGGCAGCATTTGCTATTTGTTACATTTTGGTAATAGTCATTGTGACAGATGTGAGGTAATATCTAATTGTGGTTTTAATTTGCATTTCCCTGCAACCTCATTTTACAAGGACAAAACCAGATAAAGACACTACCAAAAGAGATAATTATAGGTTAATATCCATGATGGACATAGATGCAAAAATCTTCAATGAAATATCTTCTTTTTGAAAGGAACAGAGACAGATGATATGATATTTTGTATAAAACATTCCAAGAGGTCACCAAAAAACTGATAGAACTCACCAATGAATAAAATTGATGGACACAAATTTAATAAATACAAATCTGTTTTATTTCTATATAGTGATATGAATCATCATAAGAATTAAGAAAACAATCTTATTAATAATTGAATAAAAAGAATAAAATATCTGGGAATAAATCTAGCCAAAGAATTTTGTCAGAAATCAATGACATTTATGAATAAAATTAAAGACAAAATAAATGGAAATATATATTCTGCTCATTAGTCTTGTTAAAATAATGATATTCTCCAAGGCAGTTTATATATTCAGTGTAATTGTTTTCATATGGTCATATGTGTATGTTATTCAAAGCAAGGACATTCTTAAAAGACCAAATAACTTCAGTAAAAATCAGAAAATTAACTATATTATTGGATCTATAGACCTTACTCTTTGCAGAAGGACATGCTTCCCTTGTTAAACTTCAAGTTACTGTTTCAGTCTTTTTAAGTCAGATTTTCTGTCAGTGTTGATATCAGTGTTCATGTTAGAGTTTTAGAATCAACAGTTCTTTTCAGATTCTCTTACTCTGTGTGTGTGTGTGTGTGTGTGTGTGTATGCATGACTGTATTTTATACCATACTAATAACTGAAAGCTGCTTTAGTAATCTAAAGACGATATGATTTTTATCATGTAAAATTTTTGAATTGAAGCATTCAAGTCAAAATTCCACTATGAAAAAAAGAGAGAGATTTTATGTGATCTACAAAAGAAAATTTAACCCACTATTTGAACTTATTTCAGCCTCATATCTTTCAATATTGCTGTTGTAGTTCAATCACTAACCATGTTCAACCATTTGCAACCCCATAGACTATAGCGCTCCAGCCTTCCCTGTTCTTCATTATCTCCTGGAGTTTGCTCAGACTCACGTCCATTGAGTTGAGGATGCCATCCAACCATCTCATCCTCTGTCATTCTCTTGTCTTACTGCCTTCAATCTTTATAAACATCAGGGTCTTTTCCAGTGAATCAGCTCTTCACATCAGTTGGCCAGAATATTGGAGCTTCAGCTTCAGCATCAGTCTTTCCAATGCATATTCAGCATTATCAGAAGTTATAATTTACAAAGTAATAAAAATAAAATTAGAAACTAAATGTATCTTCTGTATTAATATTAACTTTCACTTGGTGGCTCAGATGGTAAAGAATCTGCTGGCAATGTGGGAGACTGGCTCCATCCCTGTGTCAGGAAGATCCACAGGAGAAGGGAATGGAACTCACTCTAGTCTTCTTGCCTGGAGGATTCCTTGGGCAGAGGAGCCTGGCGGGTTATAGTCCATGGGGTTGCACAGAGTCGGACAGGACTGAGACAACTCTATCACTTTCACTTTTTAAATATTGCAGTGTTAGAAAGCATGTCACTAAAGGCATGATCATGCAGAAAAACTATTTGTTTTTTGTTTATTTGCTTTTTTTTGGGGGGTGGGTCCTAAATGTGAAGGCTTTCAGTTAAACCATGGATCACTTATATTATAGTAGAATACACTTTTTCCATAGTTCTCTTCAAAGCACTTTTTACTTCCTTGTTCCTCAGGCTGTATATGAGAGGATTTAGCATGGGAATTACCACTATATAGAATACAGAAGATATTTTATCAGTATGCAAGGAATGGCTTGTTTCTGGTTGCATATACATGAAGATGATCGTTCCATAAAATATAGTGATGGAAGTCAAGTGGGAAGCACAGGTAGAAAATGCCTTTTTTCTGCCTTCAGCTGATTTAATCCTTAGAATGGCAAATAGAATGAATACATAGGAGACAAGGACGATAAAAAGAGAGAAGAAGATATTGAACCCAGCAAGTGTGAACAATAACAACTTTTTGATATA
Source organism: Tragelaphus eurycerus (assembly GCA_935064755.1). Classification (NCBI taxonomy): domain Eukaryota; kingdom Metazoa; phylum Chordata; class Mammalia; order Artiodactyla; family Bovidae; genus Tragelaphus; species Tragelaphus eurycerus. The sequence goes on along the minus strand of CAKXYN010000225.1, from coordinate 1,057,318 downwards.
TTTGTGATGGGTTTCATGACAGGCCAGGGCAACCAAGGGGACATCATCACAGTAGAAGTGATTTATTATATTTGAATGACAGAAAGATAAATGGAATGTAAGGATTGCTTGTAGGAGTCCCACACAAAAGCTATATAGATATGTGCTAAGCACCATCTGGATACAGACCCTTTTGTTCACGACAATAGTATAGAGTAAAGGATTACAAATGGCCACGTACCTGTCATAAGCCATGACTGAGAGCATATAAAATTCACAAACCACAAACATGATAAAGCAAAACAACTGAATGGCACAAGCAGGTAAGGATATTCTTTTAGTTTCTTGGAGGAAGTTCACCAGAGTGTTAGGCGTGACCGAGGAGGTATAGCAAAAATCAACAAAAGCTAGGTGGCTAAGGAAATAATACATAGCTGTATGAAGCTGAGGACTGACACGAATTAGCAGGATTAATCCAAGGTTACCAATGACACTACTTAAGTAGATCACTAAAAAAATCCCAAAAAGAAGGGCTTGAAGCTCAGGACTGTCTGTGAGTCCCAAGAGGATGAATTCAGTTACTTCTGAATTATTGTGTTTGGCCATGAATTGTATATAGAAGCATATCATACTGTTATCTGCAGAACATCCATTGCAGATAATCTTTCACGTTGTGGATTAAGGACTTCGCTCAGGCTTATTTTATGGTCACCATATTGGAAAGAAAAGTCCTCACTAGTCAACAGGCCATCCTCAGATTTCAGTGCTGCCTGCTTTGGATTTGAAGGGACTTGCTGCAGGTAGGAATTCCAACACAATCAGTAGTCAGGATATTTGTTAAGGAAGACAGAATATCTTGAATTAAAATATAGGATAACATGTATACAAAATTCCAGCATCATAGGTAGTATAGCAGGATAAATATTTCAAGAGTTAAAGAGATGGCCATGAATATATTAAGAGTAATATATTAAATGAAACACAAGGCATTTCAACCAGAGTTAACACATCATGACTCTTACTAAATATTATTCTTAATGTGCTAGCCAATGCAATGAAGGAAAAGGTGAAATATAGTTATGTATAAAGTATGAAAGTGTATCTAAACCAATATGTTTAGTGAAAAGATAATAATGGATTTTTTTGATTGTGACAATGTCTTCTATTACAATAGATAGAAGAATGCTATGTAAAAAATGTGAAACTTCAAAGTGAAAACATAGTTTTCAGAATTCTACTTCATATGATAAACAAAACATTTAAACATAAAGCTCAATTTAATGTTGAGCTTGCTGCTGCTAAGTCGCTTCAGTCCTGTCCAACTCTGTGTGACCCCATAGATGGCAGCCCACCAGGCTCCCCTGTCCCTGGGATTCTCCAGGCAAGAACACTGGAGTGGGTTTCCATTTCCTTCTCCAATGCATGAAAGTGAAAAGTGAAAGTGAAGTTGCTCAGTCGTGTCCAACTCTCGGCGACCCAATGGACTGCAGCTTACCAGGCTCCTCCATCCATGGGATTTGCCAGGCAAGAGTACTGGAGTGGGTTGCCATTGCCTTCTCCAAATATTGAGCTTAGCAATATTAAATTGCTATATTCATCTTATATATTCATGTTATTTATGTTTAAGTCAAATAAATTCATAGTTTCACATTATTTTTGGTAGAATGACATTTAGAAAAGAAATTCATCTGTAGTCTTGGTTTCATGACAATGGATTTAGAGTTTGCTATTCATTTCACCTTCACAGTGTTAAAGAGATGGAGGAGTACATAAATTCTGAGATGTTTTGACTCCTCAAAGGTCAGACCTAGCATTCAGATTTGGGCTTTCAGACACCAAGAAATCTATGCTCTTTAATTGAAGAGCTATGTCATGGTAAAAGCTCCATCTTGCCAAAACAGGACAGTGTAAATTCAAAGACATTAATGACAGGCTTTGAGTATATAGAATAGAGACTCAAAATTTGCTGCAGGAAACACTGAAATGTTCAAATAGTGGTTAAATGTGTTTAAAGAAAGACAAAAAAAGAAACTTTTGAGAACTGTAGATTAAGTCAACTCTGTATCTCTATGATTCACCCAAATATATACTATATTTCCTTTCTCTGTTTATGTTTCATTAAACATTCAAATGGCATACACACACACACTCTCACACATATGGTCTTCACAGGTGGTGCTAGTGATAAAGAATCTGCCTGCCAACTCAGGAGATGCAGCAGATACAGATTCGATTTTTTTGTCAGGAAGATCCACTGGAGTAGGAAATGACAACACACTCCCGTACTCTTGCTGGGACAATTCCATGGACAGAGCAGCCTGGTGGGCTACTGTCCATTGGGTTGCAAAGAGTCAGACATAACTGAGCAACTGAACACACACACACGCACACACACACACACATACTATATACATTCATTAATATATATTAAAATGATATGCAAATTACAAACTCAAAACCATTTTCTGTGTAATTGCAAACTGTTCAATTATCATTACACTTATTTAAAATTATATATGCATACCTGTATATCTCTATCTATCTATCTATATCACAGTTACCTGTTGTGTACATTAATCCTCATTTATAAATTGGCCTCTCACATATAGTATAGTTGGGACTAGAATTCAGGTTCTTTAGCAAGAGAGATGATGTGCAAATGCTTATGATTTATTATTACTCTTTTGTGTATTCAATATTTTAGAAGACTCCAAATTTTGTAATGCTGTCCTTATTTAATTGAAAAATAAGCTACAGAAAGCCCACACACAGTTCAAGTCTATCCTTTGACTACAAGGCATGTGTTCTTTTCCAAGCTAGGCTGCATGGCCTAGTGTGCTCATAATATTATAAACGAAGAGCCCTGGGATTTCTTTGGAAGGAATGATGCTAAAGCTGAAACTCCAGTATTTTGGCCACCTCATGCGAAGAGTTGACTCATTGGAAAAGACTCTGATGCTGGGAGGGATTGGGGGCAGGAGGAGAAGGGGACGACAGAGGATGAGATGGCTGGATGGCATCACTGACTCGATGGATGTGAGTCTGGGTGACCTCCGGGAGCTGGTGATGGACAGGGAGGCCTGGCGTGCTGCGGTTCATGGGGTGGCAAAGAGTCGGACACGACTGAGTGACTGATCTGCCTTATCCAATGATGACCAACTTACGTGAGATCTGCCCAGTATAATTGCATAGGATCCTTGCTACTGGAAAATGATCTATGACGTTTCAATCATTTTGTGTATATTAATTTAGAATATATGATACCCCTGGGATTCCATTCTTGAGTTACACCTTTTTTAGATGCCTTGAAAAAATATAACAAGATCTCATAGGCCTTAAAAAAAGAAGTTCACTTGAAAATTAGTCTTCAGAGATCAGACCAGATGCCAGGCAATGTTAAATCAGTGACTAAGGTAAACTTCAGATGTATTATTCTTCTGAACAAAGAAAATTTGAAAAATAAATAAATAAAGACAATTTGTTAAATGTATAAATATGGAGCAGTTTTATTAATTCATTCATTAATTTAAAATTATTTTTATTGAAGTATACTTGATTTATGGAACAGTTTTATAGTGTTATATTTTTCTAAGAAACTAGCAAATCAGGGAAAGAAGTACATGTGCATCTTTGCCCTTCATATGGGATACGATGAATGGAACTGGAGAATCCTGAACCAGGGATTTTAAAGTGGTGGAAAGGTGAAACCTTTGTCTTATAACTAGTTATATATCCAGATAATAGTTTGTTATGCAATTATTCATTTGAGAAATAAAAAACATTGGTATAAATCCTTATGGAACAAAGAATTATTTTTTTAATATAATTTCATTTGAAAATGAGAGAATTGGCCAAAAATTCTAATGGGCACTTTTATATCTGAAATTTCATTCCAAGTGAAAATCTTTAGAAAATTTTACTGCACAATGAACATACATGTAGAAATCCAGTATTAAGAATAGGCATTTTGGTAGCTTAAGAGAAAAAAGTCAGACTGTGAAGAAAATTCTGTTTTTATTCATTCAAGTCACTTTCTTAGTTTCATGAACATAAAAGCCTGGTTTCTGTCCATGATGACTTTTATCAGGGCATCTTTCACTTCCTTATTCCTAAGGCTGTAGATTAAAGGGTTCAGCATGGGATGATCACTGTACAGAAGACAGAGGCCATCTGATCTGTGTCAAGGGAATGATGAGAACTTGGCTGTAAGTCCATAAGGATGAGGGTCCCGTAGAATATGGTGACTGCCAGCATGTGGGAGCCACAGGTGGAAAAGGCCTTGCGTCTGCCTTCAGCAGAGCTCATCTTCAGGATGGCAGAAATAATGTACGAGTAGGAGACAAAGACGACCGGAAGGGAAGAAATGAACATGAGACCAGCACAGGCAAAAATCCATAGCTGCTTGGAGTGAGTGTCTGAGCTAGTGAGCCTGAGAAGAGGCATGTCATCGCAATAGAAATGATTGATGCGGTTGGAATGGCAGTAGGAGAGGCGGAAGGTGAGGATGGTATGAAATAGGGCGACCAGGAAGCTGTAGCCATAGGGGGCAGCCACAAGCTGAACGCAGATGCCTGGGGACATTATGACCATATAGAGCAGAGGGTTACAGATGGCCACATACCGGTCATAGGCCATGGAAGCCAGCAGCAAACACTCGGCAGTCATGAGGGCCAGGAAACAGCCCAGCTGGGCAGCACATCCACTGAAAGGGATAACATTTTGTTTGTACAAGAAATTCCCCAGCATTTTGGGTGTAATGACAGAGGAATAACAGAAATCAACAAAAGCCAAGTTACTAAGGAAGAAGTACATTGGTGTGTGGAGTCTTGAGTCTGTTCTGATGACTAGGATCAGACCCAGGTTGCCTGCTACTGTGAAGAGGTAGATGGATAAGAACAGGACAAAGAGGGGCATTTTCAACTCCTGACGATCTGTGAGGCCCACGAGAACAAAGTCTGTCACCTGGGTGCAGTTCATGTGGATCATGTGTCTTCAGTATGTCTGGATGAAGAGAGGATAATGAAATCCAAAGTAATTAAATTCATCTTAATATCCTTTAAAGCAATTGGTATTATCAAGATGAAAATGCTAACAGTGAAAGTGCTAGCATCCTTGAGTCTGGCGATGGGACAGAGAGTAGACGGAGATGTTTTATAGGAGAGATATATTTATCTCCCCCAAATGAAGTGCATTTTATGAAATTAACAGCTGTGGATAGGATTCAGTCCACACTGACTCTTTGCTCAAAGCTCTTACGCGGTTTAAAATTTAACACTATTTTTTCAAAACATTAAAGCTATTGCTTTTATCAAAAGTATCCTAACATTAATAATATAAAGGAAAATGAGCCCCCTGCAGTGACATCACTCTGACAGACTTGCATATATGATACAAACCCCACATTGTTGCAGTGCTGATGGAGCAATGAACAGCACGCTCTACTCATCTATTCTATACTCAGTACTTATTGCAGGGAGGCCACCATTGGTTGTTACATAATCTTCACAAATGTGTTAATAATGCAAATGCTGAAAATGGGCAACTTTATGAAGGACTATAGCTACCTCATGGGTTGTTTGTTATTTTTAAAAATATTATATATATTATGTGACTGCCCTGGTCTTCCTTAGTGCGCTCAGGCATTCTCAGCTTGCAGTGGCCAGGGCCGCCCCTCTGTGCGGCGCGCAGGCCCCTCACTTTGCTGGCTTCCCTGGTGCAGAGCGCGGGCTCAGTAGTTGCATCAGATGGGCTTACTGGTCCCATGGCATGTGGGATCTTCCTGGACCAGGTATCAAACCCATGTTCCCTGCATTGGCAGGTGGATTCTTAACCACTGGACCATGAGGGAAGTCCTACTTTGCTTCTTATATTCCCATCCTACGGACAGGGAAGAAACACTGAGAGGTAAAGCAACTGAAGCAAGCTCAGACAGCCTGTCTGTGCACAGGGCTTTCAAATGAGTGTTCTTCTGATGCAGGAGCCCGCTCACTACTAGATAACTAACAAGCATCTACCTTGTAATGCAGGGTAGTCTACCCAATACTCAGAAATGGAAAAGCGTCTACAAAAGATTGGATAGATGTATATGTATAAGTGAGTCACTTTGCTGTTCAGCAGAAATTGCAATATTGTAAATCAATAAAAAAATACGCTCCAATAAAAATTTAAAAGTCAATATAAAATTTCTATTTTATTTCACTTATTCTATTATATCTATGAGAAAAAAATACAATGGAGTCTCAGTAATGAACCACTGATTTTCTAACAGATAAATGTTGAAAAATGCCATTTCATTGAGGTTTATGCCAAGCAAGGCACAGCAGAAAGAACCCTGAATGAAACTGGGAGATCTTTATTTGAATGCTCTGTCACCCTCAAAATACATTAATTTTAGTATGTCAAAAATTCAGTTTGTTCCTCATTTTCCTAATTTAAAGTGGTGCTTATTTTATCAAAATCAAAAATAATTTTTAAGTGAATCAAAAATAATTTTTAAGTGCTCATGTGTGAATATTTCTACAACTTTCTATGGGAAGAAGATAATTTTTGATGGTATTGATCAATACATGAAGCAAGTCATCAGAGTGTTTAAAAGCCTAGTTCGTGGTCACACGAATAAATGAATTCCACTTTGAAATAACTAAGCAAGTATTTTATTGGAAATTTGGTTTACTAGTTCCAAGAGAGTAGCTAAGAGTTCACTGTTTAGCAACTAGACATGCTTCAGTATGCCATTTTATCTTATCTTAAAGTTAGCACATGCATATATTTGACAATATATTTGAAAATATATTACACATGATCTTTTATGATCTAACTCATGATATTTTATATTTAGATTTTATATACTCACATCTCTTATGCTGCAATCAACACACAGAATTATTTTGCAGTCCTCAATTACAGTATGACTTTCCATTTTCCCCTACTTTCTGTGTGTTTTATCCTATACTTATCTCTACCAGGTGAATGGTAATTAAAGAGTTGGAAGGAAAAATCCTCTTTATTCTTCAAAGCCTATCAACACTCAACCTTTCCTGAGAAGAGACTTCTTTAAATTCCAGTTCCTCTGTTACTTACCAGTTTTCATTTTTATGTTCTGGAAACATTTTATACATAATTTATTTACATATAATTTATGATTTCCATCTGTTTCTATATATCTTCTTTTGATAGATTATCTACTCCATGGGTGGGAACCATCAATTCTTTATTCATTTCTTAATATAGTCCCTTCTACATGCTTGGTGATAATGAATTAAATATTAATTTTCTCATGCTATTTCACTTATGCCCCTGTTCATAATTCATACTTTTATTTGTATCAAATACGTTAAGGGTCACAATGATGATTTAATTTAATATGCTTATCTCTCATTCTGGGTAAAATGACTAAATTTGCTAAAACGGAAAGGAGAGTCTTGATATAGTTTACAATCTAATCAGTTAAGTGCCTAACTTGTCTAAATGTTTGAATAGATTCTATCTCAGAGATTTCAAATATTTTTTTTCATCCCAAACTACTAAAAATGAATTTTATACAATACCACATGTCTGCATAACTGAAGTAAAATTAGAGGAGATATTCTTTCCCTTGTTTCCAAAATGCCATCCAAAATATTTTATTCTAAAATTTATTCTACTCTAACTCATTTGAAAACTGTCATTTATATCCCAATTTTTAAATATACTCTTCTAAACTATACCTGGGCAGACTGTGTTCCTATTTCTTCTCCAAATAGGTCTGGTCTGGGCAGCAGCAAACTGCAAGGTTTTGTCACTGATGTATCCCAGGGGTTCTGTCTTACTTAGAGTAGGAGGCAAGTAAAATAATCAGAAAGCTTAGAGCCCACACCCCAAAGGGATCCCAAGGCAGGCTGGAGATCAATTAGCATTATTATTCTGTTTTGAAGAACTTCAAGTGTATAGTTCTGCGTTTGATATCATTGCCCTAAGATTTTCTAGTTTTTGAGTTACTCTTATTTGTTGCTTTAATTGTTATGTGGTTGTTGTTGTTCAACAAAAGGATTTAAATCTATCCCTGGAAGAAAGATAAAAATTACCTTGTGAACTTTCTAACTACATCTCTTTCAAAGAAATAAATATATAACTCCTCCAAGAATCTATTTCTGAAGATCACTGTCCTATTCTTTGAAATGTTCGTGAAATCTTCATTTTCTCTTTAGGTTGTCTCTCTCCATCATTATTTGATTTCCTTGGCGACCATGTCTAAAGGACACTCTCCCAGAGAGCTTTCTTAGCTCTTCTGTGTCTACAACAAGGGTGTACAGATAGAAGATGGTTTGAAAATTTACTTGGACACAGTGTGTCTGCTGTAAACTGAATTGTATCCTCCCCAAATTCATAGATCAAGGGCCCAAACCCAATGGGATGATATTTGCAGATGGTTCTTAGGGAGGGAGGGAGGGTTAGAAGCTATAATGAGAATGGGACCCTCATGATAAATCAGTGGCCTTATAAGGAGAGACACTAGTTTGTTCTCTCTCTCTTTACACATGCTGCTGCTGCGTCGCTTTACTTGTGTCCGACTCTGCGCAACCCCATAGACGGCAGCCCACCAGGCCTCCTGTCCCTGGGATTCTCCAGGCAAGAACACTGGAGTGGGTTGCCATTTCCTTCTCCAATGCATGAAAGTGAAAAGTGAAAGTGAAGTTGTTCTGTCGTGTCCAACTCTAGCAACCCCATGGACTGCAGCCTATCAGGCTCCTCCGTCCATGGGATTTTCCAGGCAAAAGTACTGGAGTGGGGTGCCATTGCCTTCTCTTCTCTCTCTTTACACATAAACACACACAAACATCACACTCTCTGATACACACACATACACACACAGAAGAGGTCATGTGAGAAGAGTACAGTTAGAGAGCAGCCACATACAATCCAGCAAGAGAGTTCCTACAAAGCACCAAATGATCAGGACCTTGATCTTGGACTTACCGGCCCCTCAAATTATGAGAAAATAACTTTCTATTGTTAAAAACTCTGCATTCAGATGTTTATATCTTTCCTTTTCTCCTTTGCTTTTCACTTCTCTTCTTTTCACAGCTATTTGTAAGGCCTCCCCAGACAGCCATTTTCCTTTTTTGCATTTCTTTTCCATGGGGATGGTCTTGATCCCTGTCTCCTGTACAATATCACGAACCTCACTGAGAATTCAGCAGATACTTTAATTATATCTTCCAGAGGTTTTGGATAGGAGGTGGAAAACAAAGCTTCAGTTACACACAGTGAACCTAAAAGACATAAATGAGAGGATCAGTAAAACATTTGATGTAAACTGTGAGGCCCAAAGCAAGAAGTTTGCATCCCTAAGGATTCTGGATTAATAATGGATAACCAGATTATCCTGCATAGGGTTTGTGAGGATACAGTGAGGGATTTGTGTGCTTTGTATAGTGATTTTGAATATAAATTTTACCATGTAGTTTTCTATGAAATAAATTTCTGATGATAACTATGGGCTTTAATACAATGGCTGCAAGGGCACGGCAGTGTTACTATCTAACACTGTTTGTACACGATGCATTAACATACATGGTTCACTGAACAGGAAAAGCAGCAAATCTTGCATTTCACAGCTTGACATGATCACAATTTGTCAGCATCAATCAGGATTATATGAATTAACATGAATTATGCTTAGTAAATTACATAATTATTCTGTATTTTATTTTAAATGACAAACATGGTTAATGCAGTTGGAAAAATGTTCTGATCTCATTTATGTTTAACCGTAAAATGGCTTGACTTCTACTTGGTATAGGGATGTTGGAAAATTAATTAAGTAGAAATCTGTATAAATCCCTGCATGCAAATACATTAGTGGAATCCAAGTGACAATAAGAAGAGTTATTAACCACAACTTGTTAGGATTGAGTTTTTATAAAGCTATTTAGGGCTCTTCCCTGGGAAAGGCTTATCTTTCCATTTCTTAAACTTTAGGAGAAAGAATTCAGTTGATCAAAATTTTGGGGAAGAGAGAGTATTTGACTAGGAGATACATTAAGGGAATTTTTAAGGTGAAGGAACTGTTCTGCATGTTACTTAGGAGGTTGTTATTTAACTCTCTGTAATTATCATAAATTCATAGAACTGCATATTGCAAAGACTAAATTATACATATATATATATATATTTATATATATATAAATAGAAAAGTTAGTGAGATTGTCAGACAATGCCAGGAAAAATTGCATACAAATGTATTTAACTGTATTATGAATGTATGACATAATCACACTTAAGATGGGAGATTTTGTCATGAGTAACTTTGGAAAATGGCTCTTTGATTAGTCATTGTAAAATGACAGACAAAAGGAACTGAATATAAACTTTGCATTCTGGTTTATAAATCTGTTTCTCATGGTGCTGCAAGTTAATTCTGAAAGGCTGTACATGTATATTGGTGTTGAACAAGTAATTAAACGGCTTTTAAGTGGTGGGGCCAGGTTTCTCACTGCTGGAGAGAAACTTGACAAATAAGCTTGCAAATGAGATAAGCATGCTGTTGAGGCAGGAGCTTTACAAATAAACATGCAATTTAGACAGTGTTCCTGGCAGCTGTTCCCTGGAAAATAGTCCTCAACGATGGGATTTTCACTTGTGGAGAGAGAGTTTGGGAGATTTGTGAGTTTGTTTTTTTTTCCTCCCCCAAGATCTTCATTTAAAAGCCTGGGAGAACCTGAAAAAAGATTTCATGCCATCTGCATGAGAAAGTACCACTGAGACTCATTTATCTCACATTCCTTTCTGAGTTGTCACAAGAGACTGATCTGTGGGAACTTGGGAATTGAACCTCTGTAAATAAAGCAGATGTATTACTACAGTTATTTAGAAACTTTGTGGAATAGATTATGACAAAAAATATGACAAATGATGATCATTGAAACCTTGAATCCCCAAACACATCAATAAAATTAACCTCATTTCAATAACATTTTAAATCAGACCCACACAGCAATTTTCACAATTTCATGTTTTCCTTAACAGCATTATTAAAGAAAAGTTATACTTAACAGTTTGAAAATCACAGCTGTTTTCCAAGCAGTGCTAGTTCCCTAGATCTCAAAGTTGTCAAGAGACAGGCTTTCTCGGACATTCCCTGGTGATCCAGTGGTTAGCGCTCCCGCTTCTCACTGCTGAGCACCTGGGTTCAATCCTTGTTCAGGGAACTAAAATCTCACAAGCCATGCGACCAAAAACCAACAAACAAGCAATAAATAAATAAAGCTTCTTTTTCAAATTAGGTTTTGCCATTTTCAGACTGGTAGAAGTCCTGGTAGAATTTACACGCTTATGAATGATACTACATTTAAGACAGTTTGTAATTGGAAGAACAACTGGACATTAACATTGTGAGGATTGGGGAGATTTGGGAACAGGTCAGAAACAGCACTGGTGAGCGAGACTTCCCTTGGCAAACTAGAATCCCTACAGTGCTTATGAAAGACTGGACCTCAACGGCTACCAAGCAGCGTGGGGCCATAGAGCGTGTTTAGTCTCATAACGTGCAGATTGTTCTGGGAGAGCAACTTGGTCTTGTGGCAATGACTCACGTTGCTTCTGAGTGACCAGAAGGAAGATCACTGCAAAATGTGTTAAGAGGAAAAATTGGTCAGAGCTTTGGTTATACCACTCCATTCCACCAGACTAAGTTTAGTTATTACTGTTTATTGGCGCTTCCCAGGTGGTGCTACTGGTAAAGAACCCACCTGCCAGTGCAGGAGACGTAGAGATGCAGGTTTGATCTCTGGGTGGAGAGGATCCCCTGGAGGAGGGCATGAGAACCCACTCCAGTATTCTTGCCTGAGGATCCCAAGGAGAGAGGAACCTGGTGGGTTACAGTCCACAGGGTCGCAAAGGGTCAGACATGACTTAGCACCCATTGATACCATTATTAACATAAAAAAACTCTAACCAAAATAATTCTACAAAAAATAAAATCATATATCTAACACAACCCAATCATTTATCAGTGAGAAAGCTCACATCTTAAACAGGAAATAAAGTTAGTGGTTCTATCAGGAGTCAAATCCATGCCTCCTGATATCCACATCCATTCAGTTAGCCTTCTTTTGCTACAAGAAAAGAAAGAAAATGAATGCGCTTAGTCATGTCTGATTCTTTGAGACCCCATTGTCTATAGCGTGCCAGGCTCCTCTATCCATGGGATTCCCCAGACAAGAACACTAAGGTGGGGTGCCATTCCCTTCTCCAGGGGATCTTCCTGACCCAGGGATCAAGCCTGTGTCTCCTGTATTGCAGAAAAATTCTTTACCATCTGAGCTACCATGGAAGGCCCCAGAAGAAAAAGGACCCAGAATTTCATGGTTAAGAGCAAACTAAATTTGACAGCATAGCCTAAATAACTGTTCAGACTTTTACTTTTTCAAAGTTTTGTTTTTAAACTTCTGAGCCCATTTTGTGATAAGAGGAGGTGCTAGAAGCACTTCCTATTAAATAGACTGAGAAAAGTTGATGAATGTTAAACAATTTAAATGTTTCAATATATATGACTATCAAGAGGACTTTTCTATCTGGAAAATTACACAAATAATATATTGCAAAAAATTATAATACCATCTTAATTTGGTTTCCCTAAAAATGAGACACTGAATCAAAGATTGGTGTAAATGTGATTTGTTAAGAAATGTTCCCATGAATAGCTATTGGATTGAATGGGAAGTGGCACCTGGTAAGAAGGTAAGCCAAGCAAGGATATAGTATCAAAGTCCCAGTGATAGGAATTTTGGTTAGATTCCATGGAAGAGTTCTGGACAGAGGTGGCTCAAGTTGATATGAGTGGGCAAAGGAGCTTGAATATAAACAGCTGACCCTGAACAACCCATAACCCATAAATGTATGGATTAATCTGTGTATAACTCAGAATTGGCCTACTGTATCAATGATTGCTCCCTCCATCATTGGATTCAAACAATCAGAGACCTTGTAGTACTATAATATGTACTAATAGAAAATTATTCATGTGTAGGTCAGATCAGATCAGATCAGCCTCTCAGTCCTGTCCGACTCTTTGCATTCCCATGAATCGCAGCACGCAAGGCCTCCCTGTCCATCACTAACTCCCGGAGTTCATTCAGACTCATGTCCATCGAGTCAGTGATGCCATCCAGCCATCTCATCCTCTGTCGTCCCCTTCTCCTCCTGCCCCCAATCCCTCCCAGTATCAGAGTCTTCTCCAATGAGTCAACTCTTCGCATGAGGTGGCCAAAATACTGCAGTTTCAGCTTTAGCATCAGTCCTTCCAAAGAAATCCCAGGGCTGACCTTCTTCAGAATGGACTGGTTGGATCTCCTTGCAGTCCAAGGGACTCTCAAGAGTCTTCTCCAACACCACAGTTCAAAAGCATCAATTCTTCGGCGCTCAGCTTTCTTCACAGTCCAGCTCTCACATCCATACATGACCACTGGAAAAACCATAGCCTTGACTAGACAGACCTTTGTTGGCAAAGTAATGTCTCTGCTTTTGAATATGCTATCTAGGTTGGTCATAACTTTCCTTCCAAGGAGTAAGCGTCTTTTAATTTCATGGCTGCAGTCACCATCTGTAGTGATTTTGGAGCCCAGAAAAATAAAGTCTGACACTGTTTCCACTGTTTCCCCATCTATTTCCCATGAGGTGATGGAACTGGATGCCATGATCTTCGTTTATATCATGCTTATTCAACTTTATCTTCTAGACTTGGTTCTGTCTTTAATTAGTTACATGAGCTTGGGAAACACACATGAACATTTTGGAGTTCAATTTATTCATGTATATATGTTGAACCAGTCAATCATAAAGGAAATCAACCCTGAATATTCATTGGAAGAACTGATGCTGAAGCTAAAGCTCTGATATTTTGGCCACCTGATGTGAAGAGCTGACTTGTTGGAAAAAGCCCTGATGCCGGGAAAGATTGAAGGCAGGAGTAGAAGAGGATGACAGATGATGAGATGTTTAGATAGCATCACCAACTCAGTGGACATGAATTTGAGCAAACTCCGGGAGACAGTGAAGGACATGGGGGGACCTTGCATGCCGCAGTCCATTGGATCACAAAGAGTCACTCACCACTTAGTGAGTGAACAACTAACAACAATATAGATTTTAAAAGGCACTAGACCAGGTTATCGGAGAAGGCAATGGCACCCACTCCAGTGTTCTTGCCTGGAGAATTCCAGGGATGGGGGACCCTGGTGGGCTGCTGTCTATGAGTCACACAGAGTCAGACACGACGGAAGAGACTTAACAGCAGCAGCAGACTAGGTTATCTCTCCACTTCCTTCTAATTGTTTAACTGTTTACTTGAAAAACTAAATGTTTTTGATACTTTTGCCAAACTAATATCAGATCAGATCAGATCAGCCGTTCAGTCGTGTCCGACTCTTTGCGACCCCATGAACTGCAGCACGCCAGGCCTCCCTATCCATCACCAGCCCTCGGAGGTCACTCAGACTCATATTTATCGAGTCAGTGATGCCATCCAGCCATCTCATCCTCTGTCGTCCCCTTCTCCTCCTGCCCCCAATCCCTCCCAGCATCAGAGTCTTCTCCAATGAGTCAACTCTTTGCATGAGGTGGCCAAAATACTGGAGTTTCAGCTTGAGCATCATTCCTTCCAAAGAAATCCCAGGGCTGATCTCCTTCAGAATGGACCGGTTGGATCTCCTTGCAGTCCAAGGGACTCTCAAGAGTCTTCTCCAACACCACAGTTCAAAAGCATCAATTCTTCAATTCTTCGGCACTCAGCCTTCTTCACAGTCCAGCTCTCACATCCATACATGACCACAGGAAAGACCATAGCCTTGACTAGACGAACCTTAGAGATAAAGCACTATCTTTAGGTTACAAATTGTATTTCAAATTGTTTTACTCTAACCCATTTATCTAGTGGCTCAGACAGTAAACCGTCTTGCTTACAATGCAGGAGGCCTGGGTTTGATCCCTGGGTCAGGAAGATACTCCGGAGAAGGATATGGCAACCCACTCCAGAACTCTTGCCTGGAAAATATATGGACAGAGAAGCCTGGTAGGCTACATTCCATGGGGTCACAAAGAGTCGGACAAGACTGAATGACTTCACTTCACTTTCACTTTGTTGTATTAATATTATACTCTTTAATTTTAAAAATTCTTATCTTGAGCTACTATAGCAATGTTATTCCACACCTGTGACTCATAGCTTGTCATTTTGAAATGCATTCTTCTAACCTACCTGAGCAGAGGCTGCACAAATTTCTCTTCCTAATAGTTTGGGTAACACATGACTGCATTCTTTTATCAGTATCTCTGTCTCAAAGGACTTTACCTCAGAACATAATGTAAGTGAGATCATCAAAAAAATTACAGTCTGTGTTTAGTTGGGAGGCGAAGGCTGATTGAAGATATATTAACACAAGTCCATTTTTGAAGAACTGCATATCTATAGTTAAAAGTTTCATGAAATATCTAAAGTGTTGTTGTTCACTCAGTCGTATTCAACTTTTTTTAACCCCACGGACTGCAGCACACCAGGCTTCCCTGTCCCTCACCATCCTCTGGTGTTTGTTAGAAGGCAATGGCACCCCACTCCAGTAGTCTTGCCTGGAAAATCCCATGGATGGAGGAGCCTGGTAGATTGCAATCCATGGGGTCTCTAAGAGTCAGATATGACTGAGCAACTTCACTTTCACTTTTCACTTTCATGCATTGGAGAAGAAAATGGAAACCCACTCCAGTGTTCTTGTCTGAAGAATCCCAGGGACGCGGGAGCCTGATGGGCTGCCGTCTCTGGGGTCGCACAGAGTCGGACACGACTGAAGCGACTTAGCAGTAGCAGCAGCAGCATGTCCACTAAGTCACTGATGCCATCCAACCATCTCATTATCTGTTGTCCGCTTCCCCTCCCACCTTCAATCTTTCCCAGAATCCAGGACTTTTCCAATGATTCGACTCTTCACATGAGGTGGCCAAAGTATTGGAGCTTCAGCCTCAGCATCAGTCCTTTCAATGAAACATTAAATATTTAAAAAAATAGCAGCTTGATTATATTCTGTAGATGATGATCAGGATAGGAATTATATAGGCAGAAACAGTATATTGGAGATATTACATATTCTATGAATATACAATACCTGCTTTATTTCATTAATTAAATTTATAAATGAATCTACATTTGAACAAATGTCCCATCTCTGCTTGTACCTTGATATCTCAATCCCGTTTATTTCTGAATATTATTCCATTGTATGAATGGATTACAGTTTGTTTCTGCATTCACCTATTAAAGGAGAAATGGTGGTTCTCACTATCAATTATAAATATGGCTGCAATAGTTAAAATTGAAGTTTGAATAAATAAATTCTATTGGTTAACTATCTAGAAATGTCATTTTGGAGATGTCATGAGGATCTACAGCTTTGCTGCTAGATATGGGCTAATTTAATATGATGCAGAGCTTGAAAAAATCTGTTTTTAGAGATGAATTTCAAACCAAATGTGATCTCAGTGGATTTTATTGGAAACACTAAAGTTTTAGATAATGTGAAGTCACAGTACTGGTTGGTAAAACCAATAGACTAGCAGACCAGCTGCCTATTTAATAGCAATATCAAACTCAAAATCATCAGCCACTAAGTAAAAGCAAATTAAGACCACAGCACCGTTTCACTATGAATACACTAGAATGACTTTAATCAAAATGACTGTCAATACCAAGCGTAAAGATGTTAAAACACTTGTATGTCTGTTAGAATAAAAACTTTGGAAAACTTTTATTGGTATTTTCATAAAAGATTCAACATAAGACTCTCCAATCACCCTAGCAATTCTGCTCCAAAATATCAATCCAAGAAAAATAAAAATATGAACATGAGACAGTTCATAATAAGCAAAAAGTAGAATAATCCAAATATCTACCAATCAATAAATGAACAAACAAAAATGGCATATGCATATAAGCAAATGCTATTCAGTAATAAAAAATAATATTTCTAACACATGCTACAACATTAATGAAATGCAAAATCTTTTGTTAGTATAAGAAGTCAGACATAGAAGTTTGCACATTTTATGCCTCTATTTTAATGAAAATTCCTAAAATGGCAAATATATGAGACAGAATGTAGATCACAAGCTGCCTGGAGATATGGATGGAAGTGAAAATTAACTGGAAATTGGCAGAAAGAAATTTTATGTGGTGACAACTTAAATATTTACAGCTGGAACATGATTGCATATGCACAACTCTGTTTATAAATATAAACTTTATAAACTTGCAACTTTGGCACTGAATCTGGGTAGTGATATGGTTGCATAATTACTATAAATTTACTCGAATAAAAGAATACAAATTCACTTACAATTTATTTCCTCAAAATAGGTGCATTTTATTTTGCATATGTATACTTTAATAAAGCTGTTAAAACATTATCAAATTCAATGTAGAAGATATTTTTTCATCTCTTGGCTAAATCCCAATTTATCCAGTCATTATAAAATTTGTATGATCAATTATGTATATACTATGAATATTTAAATTTAATTGAATTTTATGCAGTGAAAATATGAACCAAACATGATTTGATGCTATGCAATTGTGTTTAGTTCTTAGGAGTGTGAGCTTTTGAGTCAAATTTCCATTTTGAATCCCAACTTGTCATTTATTAGTTGGAAGATTTTGGCAATTACTCTTTTCAAAGTCATAGTTATCTTACCTGAAAATCTGTTTCAAGTTCAAATGCTGTTTGATTTGAGTTAAGAAAAAAACTAAATGGATTTAATGTAACTATTGAGTAGTAAATAATGTCTATAAACTGCTTAACACACTGTCAGAACTAGTATAGTTCAAAAATTTATAGCAATCAAAAATTATTTTTCTCATTTTTGTTTTTCATTTAATTAAGTATTTCCACATAAATTAATTCACAAGCTGAAATGAACTTTTTGTTTCAAAGTGTGGTCATAATAGATGGCATAACATTTTAAAGTATCTTTTTTTTATGTCTTCTTATTTTAGGGATTGTGATGACTTTTTTCCTTGTCTAAGAGTTGGTTCAGATTTGCTTTTTCATGGATTCTAATCTTATTCTTGTTGTATGCTAAATGTCTTTGTGGTTTGTCTCTATTGTCACAAATAAGTCATATGAACACTATCAGTCACCACTGAATATCAGAAGCTACTAGGCTATAGGAAAGTTTTATAATTTGGGATATGTTAGTTTCTAACTTTTTGATTACATCTATTTGGTCAGGAAGCAACAGTTAGAACTGGTCATGGAACAACAGACTGGTTCCAAATAGGAAAAGGAGTACGTCAAGGTTGTATATTGTCATCCTGCTTATTCAACTTATATGCAGAGTACATCATGAGAAATGCTGGGCTGGAAGAAGCACAAGCTGGAATCAAGATTGCTGGGAGAAATATCAATAACCTCAGATATGAAGATGACACCACCCTTATGGCAGAAACTGAAGAGGAACTAAAAAGTCTTTTGATGAAAGTGAAAGAAGAGAGTAAAACAATTGGCTTAAAGCTCAACATTCAGAAAACGAAGATCATGGCATCTGGTCCCATCATTTCATGGGCAATAGATGGGGAAACAGTGGAAACAGTGTCAGACTTTATTTTTTGGGGCTCCAAAATCACTGCAGATGGTGATTGCAGCCATAAAATTAAAAGACGCTTACTCCTTGGAAGGAAAGATATGACCAAACTAGATAGCATATTCAAAAGCAGAGACATTGCTTTTCCAACAAAGGTCCATCTAGTCAAGGCTATTATTTTTCCAGTGGTCATGTATGGATGTGAGAGTTGGACTGTGAAGAAAGCTGAGCACCAAAGAATTGATGCTTTTGAACTGTGGTGTTGGAGAAGACTCTTGAGAGTCCCTTGGACTACAAGGAGATCCAACCAGTCCATCCTAAAGGAGATCAGTCCTGGGTGTTCATAGGAAGGACTGATGGTGAAGCTGAAACTCCAATACTTTGGCTACCTCATGCGAACAGTTGACTCATTGGGAAAGACTCTGATGCTGCGAGGGACTGAGGGCAAGAGGAGAAGGGGACGACAGAGGATGAGATGGCTGGATGGCATCACTGACTCGATGGATGTGAGTCTCAGTGAGCTCCGAGAGTTGGTGATGGACAGGGAGGCCTGGTGTGCTGTGATTCATGGGGTCGCAAAGAGTTGGACACGACTGAGCGATTGATCTGATCTGTTCTGATAGCTTCTATTTGGTGTATATTGAACTTGCAAAATTGACCATCTATTTCTGTTAAACTCTTTGCTCATTTTCAATTTATTACCAGAAAAAAATATATGGAGACATGTCCTCAGATACATTTTTTACATCAACTATTCTTTTTTCAGCTTTAAAAAATTTTTTCTCTTTGAAAGTATTTTCCTCCCTTTCATAGCTCTTTTTGTTCTTGCGCACAAGTTGATACAACTCCTCATATTATTTTAATGTGCTTTTATTTTTAACCATTATTTTTATTTATACAATTTTATAATGTTATTTTTTGAATTATGAAATACTTCTGACCCTAATTTTAGTTCATCACTTTATTGATATTTTATCAGATTTTTGATAGTTTTTCATCAATGCAATTATATTAAACATACTTTTTTAGAACGTCTATGGTAATTTCATTACATATATTTGCTAAAGGATCTACATGATACTATAATACAACTAAATATTTTGCTAGAGATATTTGAAAGGTGATATTTGACCTCACTACGTTGAACTTTTTCTCAGTAACAATTGATATCTAGTTGGGGGCACCTGACACAGAGAAGCCTGTTCATTATCTCTAATCTGAGGACTTGGAGAGAAGTTGTAGAGGGTCAAAACTACATGATCAATTAACATAAGATTTACCCTTTAGCAACAATTAACATATATATGCAATATATTAATAATAATTAATAAAGTGAAGAGGAAGTAACTTTTGTAGATGATGAATCTGCTTATGGCATAGATTATGGTGATGATTTCACTGATAAATACATATCTCCAATCTCATCACATTGCATATATTAAACATGTAGAGATTTGCATGTCAATCATAATCAAAAAAGTGTTTTTAAATCTATATATCATAAATATGTGACTTTTCAAAGACCAGAACTGTTGACATTTCTCTTCTAAACAAAATTAAAACAAAAATTCTACAGTAAGAAACAAATAAAAAGAGTTGTGACAATGAAAAAGAATCAGAGATATAAGACCAAAATTACTTCTAATATTGTTGAATATTTTATACTAGTTTGTTTCTGACACCAAACATTCTTTCTGGTCCTTTGAATCATTTACTTACTTAATTATCAGGTTTTTGTTGATTTTATACTTTTGTCAGGAAATAGCCAAACTTCAGTTGAATGACTTGTCCCTTACCTCATGGACATTCTATTTCAATAATAGGGAAGAGAGAAAGGGCTGGTAACAAAATATAAGCACAAGATAATTGTAGAGTATATTAATTTTAATAAGGACAAGTAACAAAATATACATTAGGATAACTTGGGAGAATTATTTCACACAAGATGTTAAGAGAAGACCTTTTGGAGACATGCCATTTGAACTAAAACTGAACAGTGAGGCAGAACCAACTTTTGAATGAATCACCAGAAGAACATTCCAGGATTCCGACTTCTTGAAAATGCTGTTTTGGGGTAGAAAATAAGTATCCTTTTTCCTGTCAGTTTTTATAGGAAAACTTAAGGGAGCCAGTGTGACTAAATAATAATGAGGGAATGGGGACAGTAGAATCATATGATATAGGTCAGAGTAAATAGATTTTATTTTAAGTGAATTCTAAAGCATTGATAAGTTTGAAGGTAGATAGGAACGTGGCAAGTTTTAAACTTTAAAAAGATAGCTCTTGCTGTTATGAAGATAATAATTACATAGTTGAAAGGAGGTAGAAATCATGAGTAAAAATTTAAAAGTGAGTTAAGTAGTTGCTATAGGATTCCTGGTGGAAGATAATGGGACAAAGTAGAGAAATGGAAATAGAGAGAAGATGATACATTAACAGTTGAGAGCAGAAACAAGAAAGCATCAGCAACATAATTCATGGTGTGGGATCTATGAGAAAGAGATGAGGGCATGACACTGAGATTAGGAACAAAAAATACATTTGTGATTTTTCTTGTGACTAAATCAGATATGGTTTTCCACATATTTGGGGTTATGATTTAAGATGGAGTGATAAAAGTGATATTACGACCTTATTAAACTTTAAGTGTTTATGAGACATTTAAATATTAATTTAGGCAAGCTACTATGTAAGTTAGACTTGAGGATATTTAGGAAATGAGCCCTAATGATCATAAGATATTTTTTAATCTATTTCAAGATTTTTTTGTCTGCTTTAAGTTTTTTTTTTTTAATTGTAGCATAACTTCCCAAGAGGTTTCTCACTCTACTTGCATCCTTTTCCACTGAGGACAACCCTCTCTTTTGAGATTCTAGTTTTTCTTCTGTCCTGTGACACTGCACTACAGGATGTTGATTCTGTGTCTCTCATGCCTCTTTTTTTTTTTTTATCAAGAAAAAAAAATTTGTATTGAAGTATAGTTGATTTGGGCTTCCCAGGTGGCACAGTAGTAAAGAATCTGCCTACCAATGTGGGAGACTTGAGTTTGATCTCTGGATTGGGGAGATCCCCTGGAGTAGGAAATGGCAACCCACTCTAGTATTTTTGCTTGGGAAATCCCATGGGCCTTGTCTACTTTTTAAATTTTGATTTAATGTGATAAAATTACATAATATGAGATCTGCCCCATTAAGTAATTTATGAGTGAACAGTACAGTATGGTAAATTATAGTTAAATGCTATAGAGTAGATTTTTGGATTTTATTCACCTTCCTTAACTGAAACTTTATATACCTGTTGATTAGCAACTCCCTGTATGGTCCAACTTACTTACAACTTCTGGGCATTTAATGAAAATAATTTCCAGCCAAGATGGAAGGATCATGGTGGAGAAGTCTGACAGAATGTGGTCCAGTGGAGAAGGGAATGGCAAACCACTTTAGTATTCTTGCCTTGCGAACCCAATGAACTGTATGAAAAGGCAAAAGGATAGGACACTGAAAGATGAACTCCCCAGGTCGGTAGGTGCCCACTATGCTACTGGAGATCAATGGAGAAATAACTCTAGAAAAAAATGAAGGGATTGAGCCAAAGCAAAATATCACCCAGTTGTGGATGGGACTGGTGACAGAAGCAAGGTTTGATGCTGTAAAGAGCAGTATTGCATAGGAATCTGGAATGTCAGGTCCATGAATCAAGGCAAATTGGAAGTGCTCAAACAGAAGATGGAAAGAGGCATTGATATTCTAGGAATCACCAAACTAAGATGGAGTGGAATGGGTGAATTTAACTGAGATGACCAGTATATCTACCACTGTGGGTAGGAATCCCTTAAAGAAATGGAGTAACCATCATAGTCAACAAAAGAGTCTGAAATGCAGTAGTTGAATGCAATCTCAAACATGACAGAATGATATCTGTTCATTTTCAAGGCAAACCATTCAATATCATGGTGATCCCAGTCTGTGCCCTGAACAATAATGCTGAAGAAGCTGAAGTTGAACAGTTCTATGGAGACTTACAAGACCTTTTAGACCTAACACCTAAAAAAAGATGTCCTTTTCATTAAAGGGGACTGGGATGCAAAAGTAGGAAGTCAAGAAACACCTGGAGGAACAGGCAAATTTGACCTTGGAATATGAAATTAAGCAGGGCAAAGGCTAATAGAGTTTTGCCAAGAGAACGTACTGGTCATAGCAAACACCATCTTCCAACAACACAAAAGAAAACTCTACACATGGACATCACCAGATGGCCAACACCGAAATCAGATTGATTATATTCTTTGCAGCCAAAGATGGAAAAGCTCTATACAGTCACCAAAAACAAGACCAGTAGCTGACTGTAGCTCAGATCATGAAAACTCCTTAATGCCAAATTCAGACTGAAATTAAAGAAAGTGGAAAAAACCACTAGAATATTCAGATATGACCTACATCAAATCCCTTATGACTATACAGTGGAAATGAGAAATAGATTTAAGGGACTAGATCCGATAGAAAGTGCCTGATGACCTATGGACGGAGGTTCATGACATTGTACAGGAGACAGGAATCAAGATCATCCCCAAGAAAACGAAATGCAAAAAAGTAAAATGGCTGTCTGGGGAGGCCTTTCAAATAGCTGTGAAAAGAAGGGAAATGAAAAGCAAAGGAGAAAAGGAGAGATATACTGATTTGAATGCAGAGTTCCAAAGAATAGCAAGGAGAGATAAGAAAGACTTCCTCAACGATCTACGCAAAGAAATAGAGGAAAACAACAGAATGGGAAAGACTAGGGATCTCTTCAAGAAAATCAGAGACCAAAGGAACATTTCATGCAAAGATGGGCACAATAAAGGACAGAAATGGTATGGACCTAACAGAAGCAGAAGATATTAAGAAGAGATGGCAAGAATACACAGAAGAACTGTACAAAAAAGAGCTTCACGACCCAGATAATCACGATGGTGTGATCACTGACCTAGAGCCAGACATCTTGGAATGTGAAGTCAAATGGGCCTTAGAAAGCATCACTACGAACAAAGCTAGTGGAGGTGATGGAATTCCAGTGGAGCTATTCCAAATCCTGAAAGATGATGCTGTGAAAGTGCTACACTCAATATGCCAGCAAGCTTGGAAAACTCAGCAGTGGCCACAAGATTGGAAAAGGTCAGTTTTCATCCCAATCCCAAAGAAAAGCAATGCCAAAGAGTGCTCAAACTATCGCACAATTGCACTCATCTCACACGCTAGTAAAGTAATGCTCAAAATTCTCCAAGCCAGGCTTCAGCAATATGTGAACCGTGAACTTCCTGATGTTCAAGCTGGTTTTAGAAAAGGCAGAGGAACCAGAGATCAAATTGCCAACATCCGCTGGATCATGGAAAAAGCAAGAGAGTTCCAGAAAAACATCTATTTCTGCTTTATTGACTATGCTAAAGCCTTTGACTGTGTAGATCACAATAAACTGTGGAAAATTCTGAAAGAGATGGGAATACCAGAGCACCTGATCTGCCTCTTGAGAAATCTGTATGCAGGTCAGGAAGCAACAGTTAGAACTGGTCATGGAACAACAGACTGGTTCCAAATAGGAAAAGGAGTACGTCAAGGCTGTATATTGTCACTCTGTTTATTTAACTTATATGCCGAGTACATCATGAGAAACACTGGACTGGAAGAAACACAAGTTGGAATCAAGATTGCTGGGAGAAATATCAATAACTTCAGATAGGCAGATGACACCACCTTTATGGCAGAAAGTGAAGAGGAACTAAAAAACCTCTTGATGAAAGTGAAAGTGGAGAGTGAAAAGGTTGGCTTAAAGCTCAACATTCAGAAAACGAAGATCACGGCATCCGGTCCCATCACTACATGGGAAATAGATGGGGAAACAGTGGAAACAGTGTCAGACTTTATTTTTCTGGGCTCCAAAATCACTGCAGATGGTGACTGCAGCCATGAAATTAAAAGACGCTTACTCCTTGGAAGGAAGGTTATGGCCAACGTAGATAGCATATTCAAAAGCAGAGACATTACTTTGCCAACAAAGGTTCGCCTAGTCAAGGCTATGGTCTTTCCTGTGGTCATGTATGGATGTGGGAGCTGGACTGTGAAGAAGGCTGAGTGCCGAAGAATTGATGCTTTTGAACTGTGGTGTTGGAGAAGACTCTTGAGAGTCCCTTGGACTGCAAGGAGATCCAACCGGTCCATTCTGAAGGAGATCAGCCCTGGGATTTCTTTGGAAGGAATGATGCTCAAGCTGAAACTCCAGTATTTTGGCCACCTCATGTGAAGACTTGACTCACTGGAGAAGGCTCTGATACTGGGAGGGATTGGGGGCAGGAGGAGAAGGGGATGACAGAGGATGCGATGGCTGGATGGCATCACTGACTCGATGGATGTGAGTCTCAGTGAGCTCCGGTAGTTGGTGTTGGACAGGGAGGCCTGGCGTGCTCCAATTCATGGGGTCACAAAGAGTCGGACACGACTGAGCAACTGATCTGATCTGATACAGACCCCCCTGACCTTTAATATGGCAAATCCATAACAATTATTGGAATGCAGTGTGTGTTTAAACTATAGTGCTTCCTGAGCTGAGACACCAACACACTTGGATAATGTTCAGTACAACCTCATGGAAGGTAAAATTTAATACAAGACAATACATGCTCTCTCATAACATTTTACCTGTACCCTCATCCTTATGTATTAGAATTGAGGAAAAATCATGAACAGCTAAAGATGGATCTAAGTTGCATAGATGGGCAAGTTTTGGAAAATGTGTCACTTGTTCCTAATACCTAAATCAAGATATAGAATGTTTTCAGCACCACAGAAACCTCTCCAGTGCTTTATAACCCCTCCACCCTTCACCTCTCCAGGAATAATGGAAATTTCCCTCATTTAACTCCACAGACATTCCCACAACTCTAGCAACTACTACTCTGCTTTCTATCCCTAAACTTATCCTGTTTTTGAATTTCATGTAAATGGAATCACACAATATTCTCAGTCTGGTATCTTTCACTCAGCATAGTGATTTTGAAATATATCCATGTGTGATTTTATAACTATACGACATGCCACTGCATATGAGTGCCACAACTCTCCAAACATTGATGGATATTGTGTTTGTGCTGTGCTATTAAAACGTCTAGCATAAAGAGTCCTATGTAAGTGCATGTGTGAGTATATACCCATTCCTTTCTCCTAGTTAGGGATCTTAGAAAACTAGGACATAGGTCACTGTATATTTAACTTTACAAGAAACTGCAAGATTACCAAACTTACCATAGCATTTTACATTAGCAAAAGCAGTGCATGAGAATTTCATTATCACCACTTTCTTACCAATATTTGATGTAAAAATTAATACTCACACACACATATATATATAAATGGACATTGGGATAAAATAAGTCTATTCCTTGGTGGCTCAGACAGTAAAGAATCTGCCTGCAATGTGGGAGACTTGGGTTCAATCCAATGAGCAAGCATATTTTAATTTCATAGCTGCAGTCACCATCTGC
Organism: Tragelaphus eurycerus; assembly: GCA_935064755.1. Taxonomy (NCBI): domain Eukaryota; kingdom Metazoa; phylum Chordata; class Mammalia; order Artiodactyla; family Bovidae; genus Tragelaphus; species Tragelaphus eurycerus. Next base: position 1,031,226 of record CAKXYN010000225.1, on the reverse strand, counting down.
AGTGATTTTGGAGATTCCCCCAAATAAAGTCTGTCTCTGTTTCCATTCTTTCCCATCTATTTGCCATAGTGATGGGACCAGATGCCATGATCTTAGTTTTCTGAATGTTGAGCTTTAAGCCAACTCTTTCACTCTCCTCTTTCACTTTCATCAAGAGGCTCTTTAGTTCTTCTTCACTTTCTGCCATAAGGGTGGTGTCATCTGCATATCTGAAGTTATTGATATTTCTCCCGGCAGTCTTGATTTCAGCTTGTGCTTCTTCCAGCCCAACGATTCTCATGATGTACTCTGCATATAAGTTAAATAAGCAGGGTGACAATATACAGCCTTGATGTACTCCTTTCCCTATTTGGAACCAGTCTATGTTCAAATCTACATCTTACATTGTCTAAATTTTGCCCATTGAAATTTAAATTTTACTTGATTTTTTGAATTTTTACATGCTCTAGATAAAACAATTTTTGTATATTTTCTCCCTGATGTTTAGATGTTTCTGTTCTTTAGATCAGAAAAAAAAATTAGGTTATTTTTAACATTTCTATTTGTATGATGCAGACTAGAGCCTTGCCTCAAAATAAATAAAATGGGAAAAACACCCATTCCGTTAGCTTCTAATCTGTTCAGAATCTCCTCCACACAATGCGCCTTTCTTAACCATCTCCTCATTTACCTTAGAGTTAAAAGATGGCACCCCACCCCAGTACTTTTGCCTGGAAAATCCCATGGACGGAGGAGCCTGGTAGGCTCCAGTCCATGGGGTCGCTAAGAGTCGGACACGACTGAGCGACTTCACTTTTACTTTTCACTTTCATGCATTGGGGAAGGAAATGGCAACCCACTCCACTGTTCTTGCCTGGAGAATCCCGGGGACGGGGGAGCCTGGTGGGCTTCCTTCTATGGGGTCGCACAGAGTCGGACACGACTGAAGTGACTTAGCAGTAGCAGTAGCAGTAGCAGAAGTACAGCATGAATTTGTCAGACATCTCTTTAAGGCAGCCTTCACGTCCTTGTTCCTCAGGCTGTAGATCATAAGATTCAGCATGGGTATCACCAGTGTATAGAACACTGAAGCCACTTTATCAGCACCCCTAGAATGGTTAGTTTGAGGCTGCAAATACATGGAAAGCAGAGTTCCATAGAAGACTGACACAGCTGTCATATGGGAAGCGCATGTGGAGAAGGCTCTTTTTCTTCTTTCTGATGAACGTATCCTTAGAATGGACAGAACAATGTTGAAATAAGATACTACAACGGTAATTATGGAAAACACCAAATTTGTAGATGCAGATATGAATACTACTGTTTCTGGAAAGGAAGTATCAGAGCAAGACAATGTTATCAGAGGGATGATATCACAGTAAAAATGATTGATTACATTGGAAGAGCAATAACACATAGAGAATACAGAAAATGAAGCCATAATAGCTGTGGAAAAGCTGTAGAGGTATGTGAGGGAAACGCAGAAAGCAGATCCGCCGAGATACAACCGCCATGTAGAGCAGAGGGTTACAAATGGCCACATAGCGGTCATAGGCCATCACAGCTAAAATGAAAATTTCAGCTACAATGAAAACCAAGAACATGCCTTGTTGGGTGGCACATTCATAGAAGGAGGTGGTGTGTTTCTTTACTAAGAAATTGATCAGCATTTTAGGGGCAATGACAGTTGAATTGCAAAGATTGATGATGGCCAAGTGCCTGAGGAAGAAATACATGGGGGTCTGAAGCCGAGAGTCCACACTGGTGAGGGTGATGATGCTTAGGTTCCCTGTCACGGTCAGTCCATAGATGACCAGGAAGACAAAGAAGAGTGGGATCTGGAGGTCTGGGCGTTCTGAGACTCCTGTGAGAATAAATTAAATGACTTGGGTGAAATTTTCATGAGCCATGGTAGAGTTTGGAGAGTCATCTGTTTGATCAAGAAAGGAGAAATTGCTACAGTTTTTAAAAATTGTATTTCCTAGGATTGCCATTAGATGGCACAGGCAATGCCTAGGGTGAGATTTCCTGGAGTCATGCTTCCAAATTATACCAGCTCCTCTATTTCTGCTGAAATTTAGTGTGTTGCTGGCTACACACATTTTTTAAATGGCAAAAAGAAAAATTTTAAGGGAACCACTTTAGTGGTTTAAGTCACATATTTAAGTCACAAATATTGTACCCATCCTCTAAATTTCTCTTTCAAAGTTCCACATTTATTATTTTATTATTTGCCAGTGTCAATACTTTGCACAAATCTTGTACCCATCCTGTAAATTTCTCTTTCAAAGTCCCACATTTATTATTTTGTTATTTGCCAGTGTCAATAATACTTTGCACAAATATTGTACCCATCCTGTAAATTTCTCTTTCAAAGTCCCACATTTATTATTTTGTTATTTGCCAGTGTCAATAATACTTTGCACAAATATTGTACCCATCCTGTAAATTTCTCTTTCAAAGTCCCACATTTATTATTTTGTTATTTGCCAGTGTCAATAATACTTTGCCATTCTACGCACTCCTACTCTCTTAGGTCAAGCTTTAATTAATGCTGTCATTGACGACCGTATCATTTTGATCTCCATGTCATGATTCTCTCAGTTTGGCTGATAGACAAATAACAGTCTTTAATACTTTTTGAGTAGTCAAATTTGTAATCTGAGATTAGTTTTAGAATAATTGAAGAATAAGCTTTAGCCTCATATTGAATGCATTTGACATTCAGGTCTGTATTACCTTTCTACACACATCACCTCACTTAGCATACTCTCAGCCCTACATTTTTTTCTCTTCCCTCTGTGTCCTTGCTGATATTCAAAATACCAGTTGAACTAAGAGCAACCTAGAAAATAAACATTTCTTCCTAGGTTTTATTTCCTTATTAAGATACAACAGAGTTTCTGTCTTGTTAAATCAAGAAACTGCTGCTGCTGCTGCTAAGTCGCTTCAGTCATGTCCGACTCTGTGCAACCCCACAGACAGCAGCCCACCAGTCTCCCCCATTCCTGGGATTCTCCAGGCAAGAACACTGGAGTGGGTTGCCATTTCTTTCTCCAATGCATGAAAGTGAAAAGTGAAAGTGAAGTCATTCAGTTGTGTCCAACTCTTCGTGATCCCACGGACTGCAGCCTACCAGGCTCCTCCATCCATGGGATTTTCCAGGCAAGAGTACTGGAGTGGGGTGCCATTGCCTTCTCCGAAATCAAGAAACTAGTCTGATGCAAAAATGGGTTTAAGGATGGAAGGTGACTCTGGGCCTTTTGGAGCCAGATCTATTGCTTTTGGATGACACTGTCTGCTGTTTCTCTATTGTGTCCCATTCGGCTTTCAGGCCCTTTCCTCCTTCACAGAGAAGAATAAAGTATTGCCTGGTCTACTATCAGGGGTTTTCTTGTAGAATGTGAGACACACTGAATTGGGCAAAGGAATTTAGACATCTGCTACCAATCTTACGAGTTTGAAGTCTTCAGTTCTGCTAAGGATTAGTCTAGCGTTTATTGAGGGTATCTTCATTTTCAGTGTCTTTTATTATTTTCTTCTAAATTTCCAGATTATTTTACCCTACCCATTCATTTTTAATTTTAATTTTCTCCTTAAGAATATATAACATGAGATCTGTTTCATTAAAAGATTTAAGGTTGAATAGACTAGAATTCTTAATTATAGGCACAATCCTCTCTAGAACTTATTCATCTTTCATTACTGAAATTTGATATCTGTTGATTAGCAATTCCTCACATGGTCCAACTTACAACTTCCAGGTACTTATCAAAAAGAATTGCTATAAGAATCTTAAAGAGATAGTGATACTCTGCCCATTCTTCTTATTTTGTGAAGGATATCTTTGGTCATTTTTTTACCATTCTGATGCAACATTTATATGCTTCTATTTAGGGCTAACATTAGAGCACACAGGATACAAAAAGTATGCAGAGATGTAACTGATATTTCAATCTTCAGACCTGGTGATAAGAGTTAGGAACTACTTGAGGTTCATGGCTTTCTCCTTAACTCTTAAAAAAGTATCTTATTCACTTACTAGTTTACTCAATCAGTTAGTAAAGTCATTCCTGAAAAAAAAAAAAAGTAACCATTAGGGAAAACAACTAAAACTTCTCCAGGTTCATGTGTGGGAACTGATTCTCATATAGAAGAATATACATATCCTTATATTAAGATTATTTTCAGTTTATAAAATGTTTCATGGGTAATACATATCTTAAAGTATTTTTCAAATATTGCATTGGATATATTTATTGAAAATCCAAATATTATATGAGACAGGTACTAAAAAGTATTTGTCATTGATCTGAAATTTAAATGCAACTGAACATCTTATATTTTATCTGGAAATTCTAATCTTACTGGACTTTAATAGATTAGATTGCTCATGATTTTTTTCACATATATCTAACTCCCTCTGCACTTACAATATCCACATCTGACTTTCAGCTTTCATAAATAAAATAGATATATGACATCCAGTCAATTCATAGGTAATGTCCTGACACTACCACAGTATTCCAGGGAAACAAGTTAACAACAACAACAACAAAATTAATAATAATGGGTTTTTTGTGGTTAAAGAATATCCGTCAGTGTCTATAAAAGTGTTCATAGTCAGAATCTAAGAAACAAGGGAAATTAGCAATGTCAATGTGATAATCAAAATCAACAATTTCTGTCTACTCGCGTTAATGAAGAATTGGATTTTTTCCTCTCAAATTTCTCTGACTTTTCTTTGAGTAGGGAGGATTCATGCTTTTCGTATCTCTTTGTGATGTTTCTTGAGAAAGTATTAATAGCATGTGTGTTATTCAGATGATTTCTCTTAAATCTTCTGAGAGATTTAAAAACGATTGCCTGCGTGCCTACCTATCCTCAGGGATGCCTGGCCCAGTCTCTAGTGGACAGTTGTAAGGGATAATGTAAAGAAAGGCAGAAAACAGCACGATGATCCTTACAGCTCCACGGAGACCCACCTGACACAAGTCCTCAGTCGCTGACGCAGAGTCAGTGATCAGAACAACAATGAAGGAGACTAACGTGCTTTATTGCAGCAAAACTGGAGCAGTTTCAATAGTCGTGATAAAACTGCAAATTAATCACCACCATTGCATATACTTTTTTATTTAAGTTTATCATTCCAGTAAAAATATGTCATAGGCGCTGCATTAAAAATATATTATTTAACCTAAATGAGGTGGATGTTACTATTCCCAGATTCAGAGGACACTAACATCAAATAAACTATGTGATGTGACCAAAGATGTGTAATTGGTGACTAGAAGATTTGAAATTAAAGTCTTGTCTTTAAATAAGTGAAATACATGCATTTTCTTTTCATATGACAAACACATAACAGTTATAGTAATGCAATGCGTTGCAATAATAGTTGTCTAAATCATAGTGTTTCCTGAGCTGAGATCTACCACTTTTGTATGATGTTCACATAGTCTCATAGAAGATAAAATCTAACATAAGGAAATACATTCCCTCTCATAACATTTAACCTATGTTCTCTTCTTCTATGAATTCCTTTTGCTTTAGAATTGAGGAAAATTTGCATACAGTAAAAGATGGCGTTAAATTGTACAAATGGGTAAGTTTTGGAAAATGTGCCATTTGTTCCTAATACCTGAATCAAAATAACATCTCAACACCACAGACATTTCCCTGATACTTTATATCCCCCGCTTCTTGGCTACTCCCATCATAAAGGCAATTTCCCTCAGACCTTAACTTTCCAACCAGCACACTCTCACCTAGAGCAAATGCTGCTCTGGTTTGTATCCCTAATCTCATTTTCCTGTTTCTGAATCTCACATAAGTGAATCCACACAATAAATACTCTTAGTCTGTATCTTGCACTCAACTTAATTGTTCTGAAATTCAGCTGTGCTGAGTGTATGTGGACGCATATAGTCCTCTGCATGCATATATCCCATCTTACTCATTCTCTGACCAATAGACATTTGAGTCTCAGTTTATTATAAAATATCTTGTATAAACCCTTATTAAAGGGTATATATATGTGTATTATTTTTACTAGTTATAGATCTAAGAGGTAATTACTGTAACATAAACATCTGCATTTTTAACTTTATAAGAACCTGCTAACTTTCTGAACTTATGGTAATATTTTATATTACCAGAGCCATGTATGAGAATTCTATTTGCCCCATCCCCTTGGCAATATTTGATGTAGACATTTTAAAAATAACTTATAAATGGAATTGGGACAAAATAATCTCATTGTGAGTTGAATTTTCATTTACTTGGTGGCTAGTGAAAGTGGACACTTTTCTATGTACTTGGTTATTCATATATCCACCTCTTACAGTTCTAAAATTTGCCCATTTTACTTGTTTTCTTCTTTTTATTGATTTTTGAATACTAAAAGTTTGCTAGATAAAACTACTTTTTCAGATTTTTTTTTTTTTCCTAGACTCTCTTGCTTCTAATGTTTCTGTTTAGTTCTGTCTCAAGTTCCTACAGTGATACAACGCAGAGTTGTTCGGCCAGTAGGAAGGGCAGAAAACCCTCTCCCACCAATAAGTTTCAAACAAAGCAGTTTCGGATACAGGAGATGAAGTGGTAGGAGAGGCCATAAAACTGATAACACTGCCAAGGCACATGGAGGAACATTCTGAAGACAGGACAGGAAGCAGGAAAACTGGGAATCTCTCTCTGTTATCACTTCAAAGGAAAGAAAAGAAAGTGAAGTCGCTCAGTCGTGTCCAACTCCTTGCGATCCTGTGGACTGTAGCCTACCAGGCTCCTCCGTCCATGGGATTCTCCAGGCAAGAGGACTGCAGTGGGTTGCCGTTTCCTTCTCCAGGGGATCTTCCTGACCCAGAGATTGAACCCGGGTCTCCCGCATTGCAGGCAGACACTTTACCCTCTGAGACACCATGGAAGCCCCCAAAATACTGGAGTGGATTGCCCTGCCCTCCTCCAGGGGATCTTCCCAACCCAGGGATCAAACTCAGATCTCTCACATTGCAGGCAGATTCTTTACCATCCATAGGCTTCCCTGGTAACTCAGAGGCTACAGTCCATGGGGTCGCAGAGAGTTGGACACGACTGAGTGACTTCACCTTCACCTTCTTTACTATCTGAGCCACCAGAGAAGCCCTATCACTTCAAGCAGTACTCTAATTGTGTTGCATTGAATATACTGGTGTGTTAGGATATCTGGAGTCTATTTTGGACATGGTGACAGTCTGCTCTGAAGATATCTGAATATTGTCATCTTCTTAAGTGAGTTGACTTTTTCTTTTTCCTTTTTAAAATTAACAAGGTTTGTGTTAAACTATAGACTCTGCCTCATGGGCTATTTCATAAATACTAGTTCATATTTTAGCATTGTCTGGGGTACTGGAATTGTCCCCCACAGCCACATGCATCAGGATAAGTGAACTGGAAAATTCATACAAAGAATAAGGATCTGACTTTCACTGGCTCTTTTTTTTCGTCAATTCAGCCCCCAAATTCTGTGACTATTGACTCAAACATTTTTATTCTTTAAATCAGAAAACCTGGGTTGTATTCAAGATTTCTATTTGAATGGTGCAAACTAGGACCTTTCCTCAAAACAGAAATTGAAAATGGGAAAATAACCCATTCCTTTGACCTCTAATGCTGTAAGAATCTTCTCCACACAATGGCACCCTATCTTAACCATCTCTTCTTTGACTTATAGAGTTCAAAAAGACATCAACAGCATGAATTTGTCAGAAATCTCTTCAAAGCAGCCTTCACGTCCTTGTTCCTCAGGCTGTAGATCATGGGGTTCAGCATGGGAATCACCAGTGTATAAAACACTGAAGCCATTTTATCAGTTTCTAATGAATGGTTATTTCGAGGCTGTAAATACATAAAGAGCAGAGTTCCATAGAAGACTGACACTGCTGTCACATGTGAAGCGCACGTGGAGAAGGCTCTTTTCCTTCCTTCTGATGAACGTATCCTTAGAATGGACAAAATGATGTTGAAATAAGATGCTACAACTACAGTTATGGAAAACATCAAGTTTGTAGATGCAGATATGAAGACTACTGTTTCTGGAAAGGAAGTATCGGAGCAGGACAATGCTAAGAGAGGGACAATATCACAGTAAAAATGATTGATTACATTTATAGAGCAATAAGCCATTGAAAATACAGAAAAGGAAGTCACAATCGATGTGGAAAAGCTATAGAGGTATGTGAGGGAAACTAGCAGAAAGCAGGCCTGTCGAGACACCACCGCCATGTAGAGCAAGGGGTTACAAATGGCCACATATCGGTCATAGGCCATCACAGCTAAAATGAAAATTTCAGCTACAATGAAAACCAAGAACCCTCCTAGCTGAATGGCACATTCATAGAAGGAGGTGGTGTGTTTCTTTACTAAGAAGTTGATCAGCATTTTAGGGGCAATGACAGTTGAATTGCCAAGATTGATGATGGCCAAGTGCCTGAGGAAGAAATACATGGGGGTCTGAAGCCGAGAGTCCACACTGGTGAGGGTGATGATGCTTAGGTTCCCTGTCACGGTCAGTCCGTAGATGATCAGGAAGACAAAGAAGAGTGGGATCTGGAGGTCTGGGTGTTCTGAGACTCCTGTGAGAATAAACTCAGTGACTTGGGTGAAATTTCCATGAGCCATGTAACAGTTTGGAAATTAATCTATTTGGGGAAGAAAAGAAAATGTGGTTACAAACTTCTAAGTAACTATTTTCATATATCGTCATTAGATGACAAGGGCAATTCTTGGGGTGGGGTTTCCTGAAATCATGTTTCCAAATTCCATCAGCTCCTCTACTTCTGCTGAAATCTAGTGTACTCCAGCTTATATAGTTTTCCTAAATGGAAAAAAATGTGAAAAAGCAACCACTGTAAAGCACAAACATTGTATCCATCTTCTAATTTTCTCTGTCAGAGTTCCACATTGTATTTTTTTTTTTTTTTGCCAGTTTTCATGATATTTGCCATCCTAAGCATCCCCTCACCTGTCTCCTGAGGTCAAGCTTGTATTAATACTGTCATAGACTATTGTATCTTTCTGGTCTCCACGTCATGATTCATATTAGCTGATAAGCAGATAGCAGTCATTAAAACTGTGGGTAGCATGTAATCTGAGATATTTTTAGAATAATTGAAAAAAGCTTTAGCCTTGTTTTCAATGCATTCCACAATCAGATACATATCATTTTTTGTATTCATATCACATCAGACCAGGCTTTTTGAACTCCAAATTTTCATCTCAGTCTTTCTGTTTCCCTAAAGACATTCAAAAGGACCAGTTGCCCTAAAAGCACACAACCTAGAACATAAACCTCTTATTTTTAGCTGTTATTTTCTTTTATGCTACAGAGGTTCTGGTTTATCAAACCAGGAATCTAGTCCAATCCAAGGAGTGGGGTTGAGAAAGAAAGGCAATCCTTAGGTTGCTGAGCCAGATCTATTCCTCTTTCCTAGGTAGTATTTTCTGCTGTTTCTCTGGGCTTCCGTGGTGGCCCAGGTGATAAAGAATCTGCATGCAATGCAGGAGACCAAGGTTTGATCCCTGGAAGATCCCCTGGAGATGGCTGTTTCTCTACCGAGTCCCACTCTGCTTTCAGGCTCCTTCCTTAGAAACAGATAAAGACCAGGTTTTGCCTGGTCTGCTCTCATGGGTTTCATTGGACAAAGAGAGACACATCAGATTAAGCAAAGGAATTCAGATTTCTAGTATCAGTCCTACGACTCTGGAGTCTGCAGCTGTGCTGCTGCTTCTGCTAAGTCACTTCAGTCGTGTCTGACTCTGTGCGACCCCATAGATGGAAGCCCACCAGGCTCCCCTGTCCCTGGGATTCTCCAGGCAAGAACACTGGAGTGGGTTGCCATTTCCTTCTCCAGCGCATGAAAGTGAAAAGTAAAGTGAAGTCACTCAGTCATGTCCGACTCTCAGCGACCCCATGGACTGCAGCCCACCAGGCTCCTCCGTCCATGGGATTTTCCAGTCAAGAAGCAGGTGCTACTGCCTTCTCCATCAGCTGTGCTAGGATTATTCAGATGCTTACTGAGGGTTTCTCCATGTTCAGTGTCAGTAATTATCTCTCTCTGAAATTTCAGATTCTTTTACCTTGCCCATTCTTTTTTAAATTTTGATTTTAATTTTCTGCTTTAAGAATATATAGCATGTGATCTGCCCCAGTAAATGTTTATGGGTCAGTTGTACAGTATTGTTAATTAAAGTTACTATATTGTACAGTGGATTTCTATATCTTATTCAGTCTTAGGTAAATGAAACTATGTTTGTTGATTAGCAATTCCCCATGTGATTCAACTTACAACTTCTGGTTATTTATCCAAAAGAACTTCTTCAGTATCTTAAATAGATAGGGATACCCTGCCTATTCTTCTTCTTTGGGAAAAGGTATTTCTGGTCATTTTTTTAATATCCTAGTGCAACATTTTATATCCTTCCATGAGGACTAGTATTTAGAGTGGAGAGAATACAAAATGTATGCATTGGGAAGACTGACTTTTCCATCTTCAGTCCTGGTGATAGCAGTAAGGAGTTATGTGGGGTTCATGACTTTCTTATAGCTCTTAATAAATCACTATACTTTTTTTACCAGTCTACTCACTAAGTTTGTAAAATTCTTTCTGAAAAACAAACAAACAAGTACTAAGAAACCAGCAAGAAAAACAAACAAGTAAACATTATCCAAGTTTATGCATGGGAGTTATTTTCATACTGAAGAATATGCATATCTATATATTAAAATTATCTGGGGGCTTCCCTGGTGGTTCAACTGGTAGAGAATTCCCCTGAAATGTGGGAGACCTGGGTTCAATCCCTGGGTTGGAAAGATCCTCTGGACATGGGAACAGCTACTCACTCTGTTATACCCACAATATTCTGGCTGGAAAATTCAGTCCATGGGGTCACAAAGAGTTGGACACGACTGAGCAACTTTCATTTCACTTCACTTCAGAATCAATTTTAAAATAAATAAAATTATTTTAGGTATACACAATATTTCATGAATAATATGTAAATTATTATTTTTCAAATATTGCATTAGGTATATTTACAAAAAACAAATATTATATTAAATAAATACTAAAAAGTATTTGTTATTGATCTGAAATTTAAATGCCACTGAGCAGCCTGTATTTTACCTGGAAATCCTAATATAAATGGATTCTCTTAGATTAAATTGGTGATGATTATTTTTAGGTACCTGTAACTTCTTCACTTGCAATATCCAAATACCACTTTTGACTTTCAAAATGACAAATAATAAATGACATGTAGTCAAGCCATATGATTAATGCCTTTAAAACTACCATCCTATTCCAGGGAAACCAGTTAGCAAAGGAAATAATGACATTTTTGTGGTGTAAAGAAGAATCAGTCAGTGACCATGATAGTGTCCTTAGTCAGAATCTAAGAATCAAGGGAAATTACCAACACCAGAGTTGTTATCAAAATCAATATTTTTTATGTGCTCACCTTTATGAAGAACTGGATTTTCTGCTCTTATGTTCTCCTGATATTTCTTTGGGTAGAGGGAATATATGCTTTTCCTCTTTCTTTGTAATGTCCCTGAGGAAGTAGTATGGAATTTAAATCATCTGAGAGATTTAAAAAATAAATTGCCTGTGGTGCCTGCTAATTCTCCAGGATATTTTGCATATTCTCTAGCGGAAAAATTGTAAGGAATAATTTAAGGAAAGGAAGAAAGCAGCATAAATGATCTGTAGAGTTCCACGGAGACCTACATGTCATAAAGTACTTACTCACAGAGTCAGTGATTTAAATAACAATAAAAGCATTACTGTATGAGTTCTATTTCAGTAAAACTGGAACAGTTCAAAAAGTCATGATAAAACTGTAAATGAATCATCACCACTGCATACAGTTTTTTTTTTTTTTTTAATTTTCCAGTAAAATAAGTAGTACGCCCTAGGTTAAAAATACAGCATTTGACCTATATGACACAGATATTACTATCCCCACATCCAGAGGACACCGAGCTAAGACAAATGATTTCATTTGATCAAAAACATGTAATTGGTGACTAGACGATTTGCAATTAAAACCTCATCTTTGAGTGATATACATACATTGGCCTTTAATACGACAAACACATAATTCTTGCTGTGAAATGTGTTACAATAATAATAGTCTAAATGGTAGTGTTTTCTGAGCTATCTCATCATTCTTGCATAATGTTCAGCACAACTTCATAGATATTAAAATATGACAGAAGATAATATATTCCCTCTCATAACATTTAGCCATGCTCTCTTCCTCTATTAATTCCTCATGTAGAATTGAGGGGAATTTGATATAGTTAAAGATGGTTCTAAAATGTAAAAATGGGTATGTTTTAATAAATGTGCCATTTGATCCTAACACCTAATCAAGATATAGAACATTATCAACACCAAAAATGGTCTCTGATACTTTAAATGCCCCCCAAATATCCCTACACCCTAGTCTACTCCCATTATAATGATGAACAACATCCCTCAACTTCTACTTACTGCTGCTATAAGCTTATTTTCCCTGTTTCTGAATTTCATATAAGTGGAATCACACAATAAATAGTCTGAAATAAGCAGTCTTTCACTCAGCATAGTGATATTGAAATTTATCTGTCCTGCATTTATACAGATACATAATAATTGACTATATGCATATATCCCTTCTTTAACTGTCCTCTTATTGATGGGTATTTGAATTTTGGCTTGTTGTAATAAGTCTAGTGTTAACACTCCTATATAACTGTATATGTGCATGTATGTGGGGATTCCCAGGGGGTAAAGAACCTGCCTGCCAATGAAGGAGACATAAGAGATGAGATGAAGTTTCCATCCCTGGGTTGGAAAAATCCTCTGGAAGAGGGCATGCAACCCGCTCCAGTATTCTTGCCTAATGAATTCCATGGACAGAGGAGTCCGTAGTGTCGCAAAGAGTCAGGTGCAACTAACGTGACTTAGCATGCATGTGTATAGATGTATTAATTTCCCAGCAATAGATCTATTAGGGAAATTACTGGAATATAGATAACTATATATTTAACTTTATAACAAACTGCAGATTTCTAAGCTAACTGTTGCATTTTCATTACCTAAAACCATGTATGAGAATTCATACTTTCCCCACATACTTGTCAATATTTGAAGTCAAAATTAAAAAAAAAAAAAGATTTATAAATTGAAACTGGGACAAAAATAACATTGTGAATTTGATTTTCACTTACTTGATGATTAATAATACTGAACACTTTTCTATATGCTTGTTGTTCATTCATATATCTCCATCTTAAATGTCTAAATTTTGTTTATTTTAATTAAGATTTTTCTTTTCATTGATTTTTATAATTTTTATAAGTGTGATAGATAAAATTACTTTTTCAAATTTTGTTTGAGAAGTTTTACGTTTTGATTTTTCTCTTTAGCACTTTGACCCATGATCTTGCAGTTTTACGAAGAAGAGTTTTGCTACCACTAAAGAAGACAGAACAGTCTCTCCCACCAAACAGTTCCATGTGTACAAAACAGATTGGGATGAAGACAATGAAGTGGGTAGGAGAGGACATAAAGCTGAAAAATTCCCAACCTAAGGTACACAGACTGACACTGAAGACTGAGAAGGGAGCAAGAGAACACAGAATCACTCTCTCGTCACTTCAAGGATTATGCTAATTTTCTTGAAAACATTGATGTTCAGGGGACTTGGAGTCTATGCTGGACATGGGGACATCATATTGTGAAGATTTCTAAATATTGTTATAATCTTAAGAGAGTTTATTTTATTTGTTTCTTTCCTTTTTTATTTAAAAAAAATTAACAAGGTTGTGTCAGACTACAAACTCTGTCTCATGAGTGGTTACATAGATATGTCTTTATATTTTTAGCCTTGTTTGGGATTCCTGGGTAGTTCAGTGGTAAAGAATGCACCTGCAGGAGACTCAGGAGACATGGGTTTTATTCCTGGATCAGGAAGATCTCCGGAGGAAGAAATGGCAACCCATTTGAATATTCTTGCCTGGAAAATTCAGTGGACAAAGGAGCCTGGCGGGCTACAGTCCATGGGGTCTCAAAGTGTCAGACATGACTGGGCACATGCACGCACACACACACACACACACATACACACACACAAACACACTCACACAACCTTTCCTGGGATACTGAAATCTCCACACCTATGTGCCTCAAGACCAGTGAATTGCACAGATTTTGTACAAATAATATGGATCTGACTTTCATTAGCTGTTTATCCCCATAATTTCTGTGGCTGTTGTCTCAAAATTTTCACTTTTTAAATTAGAAAACAGAGTTAGGACCTTTTCTCAAAACAGAAATTGTCAGATCAGAAAATCATCCATTCCTTTGGCTTCTAATGTTGTTCAGATTATATTCCACACAGTGGTATCTTATCTTAACCATCTCTTCAGTGACTTATAGAGTTCTAACACTACATTACTAATTGGTCAGAAATTTCCTCAAGGCAGCCTTCACCTCCTTGTTCCTCAGGCTGTAGATCATGGGATTCAGCATGGGAATCACCAGTGTATAAAACACAGAGGCCATTTTATCAGTATCCCGTGAATGGTTATTATGAGGCTGTAAATACATAAAGAGCAGAGTTCCATAGAAGAGTGACACAGCTGTCACATGTGAAGTGCATGTGGAGAAGGCTCTTTTCCTTCCTTCTGATGAACGTATTCTTAAAATGGACAAAATGATGTTGAAATAAGATGCTACAACTACAGTTATGGAAAACATCAAGTTTGTAGATGCAGATACGAAGACTACTGTTTCTGGAAAGGAAGCATCAGAGCAAGACAATGCTAACAGAGGGACGGTATCACAGTAAAAGTGATTGATTACATTGGAAGAGCAATAAGACACAGAAAATACACTACAGGAAACTACAACAGCTGTGGAAAAGCTATAGAGGTATGCGAGGGAAACTAGCAGAAAGCAGGCCTGTCGCGACACCACCACCATGTAGAGCAGGGGGTTACAAATGGCCACATAGCGGTCATAGGCCATCACAGCTAACATGAAAATTTCAGCTACAATGAAAACCAAGAACCCTCCTAGTTGGGTGGCACATTCATAAAAGGAGGTGGTGTGTTTCTTTACTAAGAAGTTGATCAGCATTTTAGGGACAATGACAGTTGAATTGCCAAGATTGATGATAGCCAAGTGCCTGAGGAAGAAATACATGGAGGTCTGAAGTCGAGGGTCCACACTGGTGAGGGTGATGATGCTTAGGTTCCCTGTCACGGTCAGTCCATAGATGACCAGGAAGACAAAGAAGAGTGGGATCTGGAGGTCTGGACGTTCTGAGATTCCTATGAGAATAAACTCAGTGACTCGGGTGAAATTTTCATTAGCCATGTATGAGTTTGGAAAGTCATCTACGTGGAAAAAGAAGAGACTTGGTTAGAAATTAAGGAATTATCTTCTAAGACTGTGAATAGATGGCAAAAGCATCCCTTGGATGAGATTTCTTCAAATAATTTATTGAACTCATGTTTCTCGGTCTATTAAATCAAATTTGAAATCATCTATTAAAGAGAATATTCAATTGTGGCAAATTAGATGATCCAACATTATGAATATTTCAAAGATCCAATCCATTGAATTTTATTAAGTTATGGATATCTTATTAGCTTGAAAACATTTAAAGCCATGATTCATATTATGGCATCATACTGATATCTTCTGCACTGAGTGTGAGAAACTCTTGAGTAATAGTATGCGTCCAAATAATTCAATGTTCCTTGTTATCTCTAATTTGAAAATATTTGCTTCTTCTGAATAATGCATGATCTAGTCATTTTAAAATATTATTTAGTTGATAAATCATGTCCAACTCTTTTTTTTTTTTTTTTTGTGACCACTTGGACTGTAGATTGCCAGGCTCCTCTGTCCCTGTGATTTTCCAGGCAAGAATACTAGAGTGGGTTGCTATTTCCTCCTCCAGAGGATCTTCCTGATCAACGGATCAAACCAACGTCTCTTGCATTGGCAGGTGGATTCTTCACCACTGTACCACTGATCCAATCACCGTTCTGCCCTCTTTTCTTTATTCCATCCTTGTACTAACATTTATTCAATGTAGACTGAAATTGCAAATTCTGTCATTTTTATACTTTTGATAATTTTTATTGCTGTAATAATGCTAAACATTTCATTTTCATAAGGCTTCTCTGAACATTACATTGTATATAGTTTGCCAAAGAATCAGCATGGAATTATAATATAAATTTTTCCTAGAAATATCCACTTGAAGGATGGCTTCCTGTTACTAATTAAGGCAATTATAGTCCCTTCTCACTTTTAATTGATCTCAGTAATGGTGTGCAGCCTTAAATATTCTATCACAGTCTCTTATACGAAAAGGTAAAATTTAGATCCAGAGAATCAACACTATTTCATCATTTAATATAAGATCTACCCTTTAATGAAAATTTAATTATGTATATATATAAAATAATCATAATAATAAAATGGGCAAGATGATACTTTTGGGAATGATGGATATGTTTACAGCACAGATTTTTGGTAACTGTATCACTAATATATACCTGTCTTCAAATTCATCAAATTGTATGCATTAACCACATACAGCTCTTTTATGTCAAACATAACTCAGTAAAGTGATTTTTAAAAGATATGTATCATAATTGCCTGACCAGTAAAAGTCATTGATATCTCTTCTCCTAAAGAAGAGATTTGATATCTCTTGTCCTAAAGATTAAAAAAAAAAAATTCTGCAATGAAATAAAAAATGAAGCAGTGATATAAAACAATTGAAGAAATAAGGTGGTAATAACACCAAACAGTTTTGAGTATTTGATATGTCATTTCTGACTTCAAATCATTCTTTCTCTTAACACTTTGAGTCATACTGGAAGGCTGAGTGTCCAAGAATTGATGCTTTCAAACTGTGGTGCTGGAGAAGACTTGTAAGAGTCCCTTGGACAGCAAGGAGATCAAATCAGTCGATCTTAAAAGAAATCAACTCTGAATATTCATTGAAAGGGCTGATGCTGAAGCTCCAATACTTTGGCCATCTGATGTGAAGAGCCACCTCATTGGAAAAGACCCTGATGCTGGGAAAAACTGAAGGCAGAAGGAGAATGAGATGACAGAGGATGAGATGGTTGGATGGCATCACTGACTCAATGGACATGAGTTTAAGCAAATTCTGGGAGATAGTGAAGGAGAGGGAAGCCTGGCATGCTACAGTTCATGGGGTCACAAAGAGCTGGACAACAACAATATAATCTTTTTTGTTTCCTGCTTGTTCCAAGATATATTGAAGTTTCAGTTACTTTATTTGCCCCTTACCTCTGGACCTGGTTGGTTGGTTTAGTCACTACATCATATCCGACTCTTGTGACACCATGGACTTTAGCCTGCCAGGCTTCTTTGCCCATGGGATTCTCCAGGCAAGAATACTGGAGTGAGTTGCCATTTCCTTCTCCAGGGGATCTTCCTGACCCAGGAATCAAACCCGGGTCTCCTGCATTGCAGGCAGATTCTTTACCAACTGAGCTATGAGGGAAGCCTATATATATAGGCTTTATATATATAAAGGAGGTTTACCTTGAGGAGTTTAGTTCCTTATTTATGGAGGCTGAGAAACTCCACAATCTCCTGCCTACAAGGCATAAAGCCAGGAAAGCCAGTGGTATAATTCAGTCCCAGTCTGAAGGCCTATGTACCTCTGGACCTACTATTCCAGTAATGAGAAAGAAACAAAGGGCTAGAATAAAACACATAAATAAGATAACTGTAGGTTGTTTTAAGTACCATAAGTAAATTAAACAAAAATGATTTATCAAGATAACCTGGGAAAATTACTTCTTAGATGTTGTTAAGAAAATTCGTTTCTGAGGGTGAAATTTCAACTAAAACCTAAAGAATGAGAAGTAATCAAGTACTGAATAAATCACAGGAAGTATATCCCAGGATTCCAGGCATATTTAAGAGATACATTCACAGTTATAATAAAGAATGTATTTCCTAAAGATGCTGTCCTGAGATAGAAAATCTTTTTTGTTTTTGTTTGTTTGTGTCATGGGAACTTAATAGAAGCTAGTGTTTCCTTTAAGGCCAGAGTCATTGAATAATAGTGAGTATTAGTAAAATCAGATAATGTAGGTCACAAGAAATATTCGGATTTTTTTCTAAGTAAACTGTAAAACATTGATAGCCATGAAATTAAAAGACGCTTACTCCTTGGAAGGAAAGTTATGACCAGTTTAGATAGCATATTGAAAAGCAGAGACATTACTTTGCCAACAAACATCCATCTAGTCAAGGCTATGGTTTTTCCTGTGGTCATGTATGGATGTGAGAGTTGGACTGTGAAGAAGTCTGAGCACCGAAGAATTGATGCTTTTGAACTGTGGTGTTGGACAAGACTCTTGAGAGTCCCTTGGACTGCAAGGAGATCCAACCAGTCCATTCTGAAGGAGATCAGCCCTGGGATTTCTTTGGAGGGAATGATGCTAAAGCTGAAACTCCAGTACTTTGGCCACCTCATGCGAAGAGTTGACTCATTGAAAAAGACTCTGATGCTGGGAGAGATTGGGGGCAGGAGGAGAAGGGGATGACAGAGGATGAGATGGCTGGATGGCATCACTGACTTGATGGACATGAGTCTCAGGGAACTCCGGGAGTTGGTGATGGACAGGGAGGCCTGGTGTGCTGCAATTCATGGGGTCACAAGAGTCAAACATGACTGAGCGACTGAACTGAACTGAACTGACAGGTTTCTGGGTACGTGGGTAACAAGGTCAGCTTTACATTTATATAAAAAGATTAATTTTGCAGTTTCAAAGATAATGAATTATGTGATTGGAAAGGGGTAGAAATTATAGGTTGGAAGGGGGTAGAAATATATGTGGGAAGGGAGTAGAAAGTCGAAGAGGGGCATAAAACTTTACCAGTGAACTAGGCAGTGTTATGGGATTTCTGGCAGAAGACAAGGAGCCAAAGTAGAAAACGTGGAAATAGAAGAGAAAATTTAATAATTGGAAGAAGAAAAAAAATATCTGTGACATAATTTTGTGTTACATTAGGAACATGAAAGAGATTTGATTTAGATCATACCTGAATGGTCTAGTGGTTTTCCCCACTGTCTTCAACTTAAGTCTGAGTTTGGCAATAAGGAGTTCATGTTCTGAGCCACAGTCAGCTCCACGTTCTTTGTGCTGACTATATAGAGCTTCTCCATCTTTGACTGCAAAGAATATAATCAATCTGATTTCACTGTTGGCCATCTGGTGATGTCCATGTGTAGAGTCTTCCTGTGTGTTGTTGGAAGAGGGTGTTTGCAATGACCAGTGCATTCTCTTGGCAAAACTCTATTAGCCGTTGCCTGCTTCATTCTGTACTCCAAGGCCAAATTTTCCTGTTACTCCAGGTGTTTCTTGACTTCCTACTTTTTCATTCCAGTCCCCTATAATGAAAAGGACATTTTTTGGGGGGTGTTAGTTATAAAAGTTTTTGAAGGTCTTAATAGAACCATTCAAATTCAGCTTCTTCAGCATTATTGGTTGGGGCAAAGACTTGGATTGCCTTGTTATTGAATGGTTTGCCTTAGAAATGAACAGAGATCACTCTGTCGTTTTTGAGATTGCATCTAGGTACTGCATTTCATACTCTTTTGTTGACTATGATGGCTACTCCATTTCTTCTAAGGGATTCTTGCCCACAGTAGTAGATATAATGGTCATCTGAGTTAAATTACCCCCATTCCAGTCCATTTCACTTCACTCATTCCTAAAATGTCGACGTTCGTTCTTGACATCTCCTGTTTGACCACTTCCAATTTGCCTTGATTCATGGACCTAATATTCCAGGTTCCTATGCAATATTGCTCTCTACAGCATCAGGCTTTGCATCCATTACCTGTCACATCCATAACTGGATATTGTTTTTGCTTTGGCTCCATCCCTTTATTCTTTCTGGAGTTATTATCCACTGATTTCCAGTAGCATATTGGGCACCTACTGACTTGGGGTGTTCATCTTTCAGTGTCCTATCTTTTTGCCTTTTCATACTGTTCATGGGGTTCTCAAGGCAAGAATAATTAAGTGGTTTGCCATTCCCTTCTCCAGTGGACTACGTTTTGTCAGAACTCTTCACCATGACCCGTCTGTCTTGGGTGGCCCTACACAGCATGGCTCATAGTTTCATTGAGTTAGACAAGGCTGTGGTCCATGTGATTATATTGGTTAGTTTTATGTGATTGTGGTTTTCAGCCTGTCTGCCCTCTGATGGAGAAGGATAAGAGGCTTATGGAAGCTTCCTGATGGGAGAGAATGACTGAGGTGGAAACTGGGTCTTGTTCTGATGGGTGGGGCCACGCTCAGTAAATCTTTAATCCAATTTTCTGTTGATGGGTAGAGCTGTATTCCCTCCCTGCTATTTACCTGGGGCAAAACTGTGGTGGAGGTAAAGAAGATAATGGTGACCTCCTTCAAAAGATCCCATGCAGACACTGCTACACTCAGTGCCCCCAACCCTTCAGCTGGCCACCACCGACCCATGCCTCTACTGGAGACTCCTGGACACTTACAGGCAAGTCTGGGTCAGTCTCTTGTGGGGTCACTGCTCCTTTCTCTTGGGTCCTGCTGGGCAAGATTCTGTTTGTGCCCACCACGAGTCTTTTTCCCAGTCCTGTGTAAGTTCTGGCAGCTCTCTGATAGGGTTACTGGTGACCTCCTCCAAGAAGGCTTATGCCATACCTTAATCTGCTACACCCAGAGTCCCTGTCCCTGCGGCAGTCCACTGCTGAGCCTTACTCCACAGGAGATACTCAAACACAGTTCTGTCTCAGTCTCTGTAGGGTCTCTGGGTCCTGGTGCACACAAGGTTTGTTTGAGCCCTCTGAGCATCACTGGAGGGAATGGAGTTTGATTCAAAACATGAATTCACCCCTCCTACCATCTTTCTGGAGTTCCTCTGATCTTGGATACGGGGTATATCCTCACGGCTGCTCTATGCCATGCAGCTGCCATTCCAGTGCTGCAGTTGGAAAGTTCAACAGTACCGTGTACTTCCAGATGTTGAAGCTGGTTTTAGTAAAGACAGAAACCAGAGACCAAATTACCAACGTCCCTTGGATCATCAAAAAAGCAAAAGAGTTCCAGAAAAATATTTACTTCTACTTTATTGCCTATGCCAAAGCCTTTTACTGTGTGGATCACAACAAACTGTGGAAAATTCTTCAAGATTCCAGACCAGCTGACCTGCCTCTTGAGAAATCTGTATGCAGGTCAGAAATAAACAGTTACCCTGTATACGAGACAGCAAAAGAGACACTGATGTGTAGAACAGTCTTTTGGACTCTGTGGGAGAGGGAGAGGGTGGGATGATTTGGGAGAATGGCATTGAAACATGTATAATATCATATATGAAATGAGTCGCCAGTCCAGGTTCGATGCATGATACTGGATGCTTGGGGCTGGTGCACTGGGACAACCCAGAGGGATGGAATGGGGAGGGAGGAGGGACGAGGGTTCAGGATGGGGAGCACATGTATACCTGTGGCGGATTCATTTTGATATATGGCAAAACCAATACAATATTGTAAAGTTAAAAAATTAAATTAAATTAAAAAAAGAGAAATAAACAGAACTGGACATGGAAAAACAGACGGGTTCCAAATAGGAAAGGGAGTACATCAAGGTTGTATATTGTCACTCTGCTTATTTAACTTATATGCAGAGTACATCATGAGAAACGCTGGCTGGAAGAAGCACAAGCTGGAATCAAGATTGCCGGGAGAAATATCCATAACCTCAGATATACAGATGACACCACCTTTATGGCAGAAAGTGAAGAAGAACAAAAGAGCCTCTTGATAAAGTGAAAGAGAAGAATGAAAAAGTTGGCTTAAAGCTCAACATTCAGAAAACTAAGATCATAGCATCTGGTCCCATCACTTCATGGGAACTAGATGGGGAAACAGTGGAAACTGTGGCTGACTATTTTTTTGAGCTCCCAAATCACTGCAGATGGTGACAGCAGCCATGACATTAAAAGAATCTTACTCCTTGGAAGGAAAGTTATGACCAATCTAGACAGCATATTGAAAATCAGAGACATTACTTTATCAACAAAGGTCCGTCTAGTCAATGCTACAGTTTTTCCACTGGTCATGTATGGATGTGAGAGTTGGACTATAAAGAATACTTTTGAATCAGTTCTAATGAGGTGGATGAAACTGGAGCCTATTATACAGAGTGAAGTAAGACAGAAAGAAAAACACCAATAGAGTATACTAACACATATATGTGGAATTTAGAAAGATGACAATGATAACCCCGTATGTGAGACAGCAAAAAAGACACAGATGTATAGAACAGTCCTTTGGATTCTGTGGGACAGGGCGAGGGTGGGACGATTTGGGAGAATGGCACTGAAACATGTATAATATCATATATGAAATGAATCGCCAGTCCGGGTTCAATGCAGGATACAGGATGCTTGGGACTGGTGCACTGGGATGACCCAGAGGGATGGAATGGGGAGGGAGGTGGGAGGGGGTTTCAGGATGGGGAACATATGTATACACGTGATGGATTCATGTTGATGTATGGCAAAACCAATACAATACTGTAAAGTAATTAGCCTCCAATTAAAATAAATAAATATATTTTTAAAAAGGGAGCTATTTGAGGTTTTTTTGTATTTCCATACAAATTGAGAAATTATTTGTTCTAGCTCTGTGAAGAATACCATTGGTAGCTTGATGGGGATTGCAGAACTGGAGGAATCAACCTGCCTGACATCAGGCTCTACTACAAAGCCACAGTCATCAAGACAGTATGGTACTGGCACAAAGACAGAAATATAGATCAATGGAACAAAATAGAAAGCCCAGAGATAAATCCACGCACATATGGACACCTTATCTTTGACAAAGGAGGCAATAATATACAATGGATTAAAGACAATCTCTTTAACAAGTGGTGCTGGGAAAACTGGTCAACCACTTGTAAAAGAATGAAACTAGAACACTTTCTAACACCATACTCAAAAATAAACTCAAAATGGATTAAAGACCTAAATGTAAGACCAGAAACTGTAAAACTCCTAGAGGAAAACATAGGCAAAACACTCTCCGACATACATCACAGCAGGATCCTCTATGACCCACCTCCCAGAATATTGGAAATAAAATAAAAAATAAATGGGATCTAATTAAACTTAAAAAGCTTCTGCACAACAAAGGAAACTATAAGCAAGGTGAAAAGACAGCCTTCAGAATGGGAGAAAATAATAACAAATGAAGCAACAGACAAAAAACTAATCTCAAAAATATACAAGCAACTCCTACAGCTCAATTCCAGAAAAATAAATGACCCAATCAAAAAGTGGGCCAAAGAACTAAATAGACATTTTTCCAAAGAAGACATACAGATGGCTAACAAACACATGAAAAGATGCTCAACATCACTCGTTATCAGAGAAATGCAAATCAAAACCACTATGAGGTACCATTTTACGCCATTCAGAATGGCTGCGATCCAAAAGTCTACAAGCAATAAATGCTGGAGAGGGTGTGGAGAAAAGGGAACCCTCTTACACTGTTGGTGGGAATGCAAACTAGTGCAGCCACTATGGAGAACAGTATGGAGATTCCTCAAAAAACAGAATATAACTGCCTTTTGATCCAGCAATCCCACTGCTGGGCATACACACTGAGAAAACCAGAATTGAAAGAGACACGTGTACCCCAATGTTCATCACAGCACTGTTTATAATAGCCAGGACATGGAAGCAACCTAGATGTCCATCAGCAGATGAATGGATTAGAAAGCAGTGGTACATATACACAATGGAGTATTACTCAGCCATTAAAAAGAATACCTTTGGATCAGTTCTAATGAGGTGGATGAAACTGAAGCCTATTATACAGAGTGAAGTAAGCCAGAAAGAAAAACACCAATACAGTATACTAATGCATATATATGGAATTTAGAAAGATGGTAACAATAACCCTGTATGCGAGACAGCAAAAGAGACACTGATGTATAGAACAGTCTTTTGGACTCTGGGAGAGGGAGAGGGTGGGATGATTTGGGAGAATGGCATTGAAATAAGTATAATATCATATATGAAAAGAGTCGCCAGTCCAGGTTCGATGCCTGATACTGGATGCCTGGGGCTGGTGCCCTGGGATGACCCAGAGGGATGGTATGGGGAAGGAGGTGGGAGGAGGGTTCAGGATGGGGAACACATGTATACCTGTGGCAGATTCATTTTGATATATGGCAAAACCAATACAATATTGTAAAGTTAAATAAAATAAAAAGAAATAAACAAAAAGAACGGCCCATCAAAAAAAAAAAAAAAAAGAAAGAAAAGAAAGCTGAGTGCCAAAGAATTGATATTTTTGAACTGTGGTGTTGAAGAAGACACTTGAGAGTTCCTTGTACTGCAAGGAGATCCAAGCAGTCCATCCTAAATGCAAATACTCATTGGAAGGACTGGTGCTGAAACTGAAACTCCAATACTTTGGCCACCTGATGGGAAGAACTGACTCACTGGAAAAGACCCTGATGCTGGGAATGCAGGAGGAGAAGGGTCCGACAGAGAATGAGATCATTGGATGGCATCACCGGCTCAATGGATATGAGTTTGGCTAAACTCTGGGAGTTGGTGATGGACAGGGAGGCCTGGCACACTGCAGTCCATAGGATCACAAAGAGTCGTACACGGCTGAGTGACTGAACTACTGAACTGAAGGAATAGATCAGTTTTGTGATCTTTTCACAGTTAGGCCATTGGCCATGACGTTTTTCAAATATTAAAATATATGATTTAAAATGAAGTGATTAAAGTGATATTTTGAATATATAAAGTTTTAGGTACTTATGAGACATTAATAAAACATTCAGGCTAGTTAATATTTAAATCTGGGACATATTTTCTGTGTGATTAGTCTTACAGGTACTTAAGAAAATGCCAAGCTTGATAGGTGTACTATATTTTTTTCATTTATTTCAAAATTATTTGTTAAAGGTTGTAAGAAAAACTCCTAATATGTTCCTCAATTAACCTCCATCCTTATACACTGCGGACAACCCTCTATTTTGAGATTCTAGCTTTTTTTTTCCCTTAGACACTGAGCTACAGAATATTGCTTCTGTGTTACCCCTGTCCCCACCGTGCCTCTTTTTTTTTTTTTGTCTTGTCTTCTCCATGTTTATAATTTTTAATGTTTTGTCTGCAATTTTCAATCTCTCCATTGTCTCCCTTATCAAACATATCAACTATCAGCCCAGACAAAACTTCCAAATTATATCAGCTCCTGTATTTCTGCTGAAGTCTAATGCCTCATTGGTTATATACTTGATCTTAAATTGTAAAATTACATTTCAAAAAACAACTATTTAAATCACAAACATTCTATTAATCCTCTAATTCTGTTATTCAAGGTTCCACACTGAAGTATTTGGCAATTTATGTAATACGTTGCCATTCTAAGCACCCCTCTTTTTCTTTCTTAGGTCTAGACTTCCCTGGATCCTTAACACAGTCATTGACTGTTATCCTTAATGGTCATTGTGTCATGATTCTCAGATTAGCTGGTAGGCAAATGGCAGTATCACAAATTTTTGATTTATTAATTCATGCAGTCTAGGCTTTGCTTCGGAGAAGGCAATGGCACCCCACTCCAGTACTCCTGCCTGGAAAATCCCATGGAAGGAGGAGCCTGGTAGGCTGCAATCCATGGGGTCGCCGAGAGTCAGACGTGACTGAGTGACTTCACTTTCACTTTTCACTTTCATGCATTGGAGAAGGAAATGGCAACCCACTCCAGTGTTCTTGCCTGGAGAATCCCAGGGACAGGGGCACCTGGTGGGCTGCCGTCGATGGGGTCACACAGAGTTGAACACGACTGAAGTGACTTAGCAGCAGAAGCAGCAGGTTTTGCTTTTTAGAATAATTGAAGTATCTTTTTTTTTTTTTTGCTTTTTGCTTTAACATTTTGTTTTTATTTTTATTATTTTTAATGTTTTTCTTTTTTTCTTTTTATTTTATTTAACTTTATTGATATATGTATTGGTTTTGCCAATATATCAAAATGAATCCGCCACAGGTGTGCATGTGTTCCCCCTCCTGAACCCTCCTCCCTCCTCCCTCCCCATACCATCCCTCTGGGTCGTCCCAGTGCACCAGCCCCAGGCATCCAGTATCAGGCATCGAACCTGGGCTGGCGACTCGTTTCATATATGATATTATACTTATTTCAATGCCATTCTCCCAAATCATCCCACCCTCTCCCTCTCCCAGAGTCCAAAAAACTGTTCTATACATCAGTGTCTCTTTTGCTGTCTCGTATACAGGGTTATTGTTACCATCTTTCTAAATTCCATATATATGCGTTAGTATACTGTATTGGTGTTTTTCTTTCTGGCTCACTTCACTCTGTATAATAGGCTCCAGTTTCTTCATTTTCAAAACATTTCACAATCAGGATCATGTTATTTTTCTTGTCTTACTAGCTTATACCAGGATACATTGAAAATTTGAAAATAAAATCAGTAAAATCAGATAATTTAGGTCACAATAAATATTTGAATTTTTTTTCTGGTAAATTGTAAAACTGACAGGTTTTAATGTAGGTGAAAATAAGGTCAGCTTTAAAAAAAGATTATTCTTGCTGTTATAAAGATAATTAATTATATGATTGGAAAGGATAGAAATTGTAAGATTGGAAGGGGTAGAAATTGGAAAGGAGGAGTAAAATTTTAAGAATAAGTTAAGCAGTGTTACAGCATTTCTGGCAGAAGATAATGCGTCAAAGTAGGGAATATGGATTTTGTTAGGATCTCTGGCCTTTTGTGTCCATATTCATATTGATTCTGCAAATGCATAGATTGGTGAGAAATACCCTATTATCTGAAAAAGATTGCTCATCATTTGAAGCAGTTGCCCCATGCTACCAGAAACTGCAAATTAATGCAACCTCAAATGAGGTTCAAAACTTGAACTTGTGGTACTGCAAAATATAGGCATTTTCAATCTTATCATGAGCACCAGTGAGCAACAGGAAGGCTAAAAGAGAGGGGAATTATCTTTAAATTAGCAACAATGCTTATGACTAAAGAGGAGTAATTACATATATAATAGTTTTCTCCATCTACTTAGAAATTTATTTCATTATAAAATTATAAGGCCAGTATTTTTTTTAAGTAAATTTATTTCAGATATTTTATTTTGGGTTACTTGAACTAAAAGCATCCCAGTAAATAATCATTCTCTTTCTTCCTGCGTTTCATTTTCTCCTTGAGAATGTTACAGTAAGCCTTGTCTTATCAAACCAGAAATGTAGGGGTCTGCAGTTCTTAATGTCTTGACCCCGTTTATGCACTGTCTCTTCAAACTGAAGTCTTCTTTCTGAAAACTTCTTGAGTAAAATATTGTCAGATTAATTTTATTGTACATAGAAGATTTATCTAAATATATATTATTATAACATTGTTTATATATTATGTTTATATACGTGTATATATGTATGTGTATATATATGTATATATATCCATATATATAGTCACCTCTATTGTATTGAATATATTACCAGAGTTAATGCAAATTTTCTTGAGAAAATTGATGGTATATCATTGTATTCTCAAAAAGAATCATCATTTAAAGTTTGGGTGATTCTGTACTCAGTTTTCCTTCACAAGTTTTTTTTGCATATATGTGTGAAAGATGAATTTTTTATTCTAGTTAGTATTGCAGAAACAAACTATGATATAAATAATCTCAGTGAGCAAAAATCCATTGTTAAGTGGTATAAGTATATAATATCTAATGATACCGGTTGTAAATTTGAAATATAAACAGCTAGATTGTTTTTAATAACTTGTTTTCTCCAAAAATGTTATAAATCTTGGAAATAACCTTTACTTGAGTATTGTATTATTTGATCATACATTAATGTCTGATGCCTTCCAAAATGAAAGTGGTGCACTTTGAGGTGTAGATTTCAATCTTTTGAAGGTCATTATACCAAAATAAGACAAATATTTTCTACCCACCTCTAAGGCACATCTGTTTCAGCCTCTTAGTGAGAATTTCTACGTGGCTGTGTCAGTGAGAGTTGGTGGGGCTCTATAAACCTTTAAGAACCTAACTAAAACCCAGGTGATTTTAATATCCACAAATTGTCTTTTGTATCCTTTGGGAAGATGCCATTTGGGATTTGCTGTTTGATAAGATCTCCCCGCAGGAGTTCAACCAGACATCTCTTCAGTCTTCTCCTTTTTTTTTTGGTGGCAGTATGACCTATATTATTGAAATGAGTTCAACTCCATGACATCCGATTAAAGTGTATCTATCAAAGTAACTTCATTGCATTCAGCAACTCATTACTGCAAAAATGCAAACCGAAGACCTAGAAACCAATGGACTAACAATGGAATAAAAACAAATTCCATCTACACATTTTGTTTTTATATGACACTATTTCTCTTTGTATAAATTGGATATTAAAGGTGAAGCTATGTCCTGCAAGGGAGGCCTTGCAAATAGCTGCAAAAAGAAGAGAAGCAAAAAGCAAAGGAGAAAAGGAAAGATATAAACATCTGAATGCAGAGTTCCAAAGAATAGCAAGAAGAGATAAGAAAGCCTTCTTCAGCGATCAATGCAAAGAAATAGAGGAAAACAACAGAATGGGAAAGACTAAGGATCTATTCAAGAAAATCAGAGATACCAAAGGAACATTTCATGCAAAGATGGGCTCGATAAAGGACAGAAATGGTGTGGACCTAACGGAAGCAGAAGATATTAAGAAGAGGTGGCAAGAATACACAGAAGAACTGTACAAAAAAGAGCTTCATGACCCAGATAATCATGATGGTGTGATCACTGACCTAGAGCCAGACATCCTGGAATGTGAAGTCAAGTGGGCCTTAGAAAGCATCACTACGAACAAAGCTAGTGGAGGTGATGGAATTCCAGTGGAGCTGTTCCAAATCCTGAAAGATGATGCTGTGAAAGTGCTGCACTCAATATGCCAGCAAATTTGGAAAACTCAGCAGTGGCCACAAGATTGGAAAAGGTCAGTTTTCATCCCAATCCCAAAGAAAGGCAATGCCAAAGAGTGCTCAAACTACCGCACAATTGCACTCATCTCACACGCTAGTAAAGTCATGCTCAAAATTCTCCAAGCCGTGCTTCAGCAATATGTGAACCGTGAACTTCCTGATGTTCAAGCTGGATTTAGAAAAGGCAGAGGAACCAGAGATCAAATTGCCAACATCCGCTGGATCATGGAAAAAGCAAGAGAGTTCCAGAAAAACATCTATTTCTGCTTTATTGACTATGCCAAAGCCTTTGACTGTGTACATTACAATAAACTGCGGAAAATTCTGAGAGAGATGGGAATACCAGACCACCTGATCTGCCTCTTGAGAAATCTGTATGCAGGTCAGGAAGCAACAGTTAGAACTGGTCATGGAACAACAGACTGGTTCCAAATACGAAAAGGAGTACGTCAAGGCTGTATATTGTCACCCTGTTTATTTAACTTATATGCAGAGTACATCATGAGAAATGCTGGACTGGAGGAAACACAAGCTGGAATCAAGATTGCTGGGAGAAATATCAATAACCTCAGATATGCAGATGATACCATGCTTATGGCAGAAAGTGAAGAGGAACTAAAAAGCCTCTTGATGAGAGTGAAGGTGGAGAGTGAAAAGGTTGGCTTAAAGCTCAACATTCAGAAAACGAAGATCATGGCATCTGGTCCCATCACTACATGGGAAATAGATGGAGAAACAGTGGAAACAGTGTCAGACTTTGTTTTTCTGGGCTCCAAAATCACTGCAGATGGTGACTGCAGCCATGAAATTAAAAGACGCTTACTCCTTGGAAGGAAGGTTATGGCCAACGTAGATAGCATATTCAAAAGCAGAGACATCACTTTGCCAACAAAGGTTCGCCTAATCAAGGCTATGGTCTTTCCTGTGGTCATGTATGGATGTGAGAGCTGGACTGTGAAGAAGGCTGAGCGCCAAAGAATTGATGCTTTTGAACTGTGGTGTTGGAGAAGACTCTTGAGAGTCCCTTGGACTGCAAGGAGATCCAACCGGTCCATTCTGAAGGAGATCAGCCCTGGGATTTCTTTGGAAGGAATGATGCTGAAGCTGAAACTCCAGTATTTTGGCCACCTCATGCGAAGAGTTGACTCATTAGAGAAGACTCTAATGCTGGGAGGGATTGAGGGCAGGAGGAGAAGGGGACGACAGAGGATGAGATGGCTGGATGGCATCACTGACTCGATGAATGTGAGTCTGGGTGACCTCCGAGAGCTGGTGATGGATAGGGAGGCCTGGCGTGCTGCAGTTCATGGGGTCGCAAAGAGTCGGACACGACTGAGCGACTGATCTGATCTGATCTGATGTCCTTCAAAAATATTCTATATTAAAAATATTATTTTAATACTTTCTTTATAATTGTATTTCAGGTGAAAAAAATGTAGAAGATAAATTTTAGGCAAGGATCAAATATAACATTTGAATCTAAAACTCTTTTATTTAATGTCTATAAATTTCCTATGACAATTTTTTTTAAACACTAAATATTTTAGACATATATTTTCATTCATTTAAAGACTAAGAGAAGCATGTAGAAAGAAAAATGCCCTGGAGAAATTATCAGCTTTGGGGCTTAAGTTCTCTTTGCAACAACATTTTTTTTTTTTTTATCATATTATTTTCCACTTTAGGCCTTAAATTTAAAGCTGGAAGTTGGAGTAGATTCACATTAAATACATTGGGATGGTTATCTAGTAAGGTTGTTTTGTTGTTTAGTTACTAAGTCATGTCCAACTCTTTTGCGACTTCATGGACTGTAACCTGCCAGGCTCCTCTGTCCATGGGGGTTTCCCAAGAAAGAATACTGGAGTAGGTTGGATTGCCATTTCCTTCTCCAGGGGATTTTCCCAACCTAGGGATCAAACTTATGTCTCCTGTATTACAGGTGGATTCTTTACAATTGAGCCACTGGGAAGCCTCGTGGGGTAAATGAATAAAGATGAAAAATGTATTCATTTGCTTGAGCAGCTATAACAGAAATACCAAAAACAGGTTTGTTTAAATAAAAGAAATATGTGTTCTCAGTTCTGGAGTCTAAAAGCCCACGATCAATTGACTTCCCTAGTGGTCCACTGGTTAAAGCTTCACACAGGGGGGTGGGTTTGATCCATGGTCAGGGAGCTGAGATCCCACATGTCTATGGTCCAAAAACAAAACAAATCATGAAACAGAAGCAATACTGTAATGAATTCATTGAAGACTTTAAAAGCTGTTCATATCAAAAATGTAGATTCATTTTGATATATGGCAAAACCAATAAAATATTGTAAAGTTAAAAAATAAAATAAAATTAAAAAAAGAAAAAATAAAAAAAATTATTAAAAAAGGGTTACCTGGCAAAACCAATACAATATTGTAAAGTAAATAAATAATTAATTAATTTTAAAAAAAGGAGGGGCTTCCGCAATGGTTCAGCAGGCAAAGAAGCTCTTGCCAATACGAGTTCAATCTCTGGGTCAGAAGATTCTTGGAGGAGGAAAACGGCAACCCACAGCAGAATTCGTGCCTAAAATATCCCATGGACAGGGAGCCTGGAGGGCTACCGTTCGAAGGGTCACAAAGAGTCAGACACAACTGAGCAAATAAGCACTCATATCAAAACATCTTAAACAAATAAATAAAGTCTATGAGTAAGAGGTTAGCAGGTTTGATTTCTTCTGGGGCCTTCCTCCTTGGCTTGCATATGATGGACCCTGCTTTCCTAGCGTAGATGATCCCCTTCTTGCTGTGTCTTCATGTGATTGTCACTCGGTTTGGGTACATCGAAGTGCTTGGTGTCTCTCTATGTGTTTTAGCTTCTTCTTATAAGGACACTTATGATATTGGATTATGGCTCACTTTAATAACTTGTTTTAACTAATTACTTCTTTGAAAGTAAAGTTGAAAATGACGTTGCTCAGTCGTGTCCGACTCTTTGCGACCCCATGGACTGTAGCCTACCAGGCTTCTTTGTCCATGGGATTTTCCAGGCAAGGGTACTGGAGTGGGTTGCTATTTCCTTCTCCAGGGGATCTTCCCGACCCAGGAATCAAACCCAGGTTTCCTGCATTGCAGGCAGACGCTTAAAAAGCCTTATTTCTGAATGCACTTAGATTCTGATATATCGTGGATTGAGCCTTCAACATACCAGTTTTGGTGGGACACAGATCTGCGTACAACAACTTGGAAGAAAAAATAAATAAACAAGAGAAGAGGTTCTGCCTGGCCCAGTAGTGACAAAGCGTCACAATCTGAAAAACATAATTATTCTGAGGGTCTTGCTGTAGAAACCTTGCTTCCTGAAGTCTGTTCTGATGAAGTCAGTTTGAGGTATTAAGTTAATATTGTCATGACAGTATTATCATTATAGAGAAATACTGTAATCTATGTATACAGTTTGGAAGTTTACGCAATGAGTTATAGATATATATTTAATATATTTTTATATCCTTTAAATCTTTATATGGATTATATAAAAATTCTAGAAAAGTGTCTAAAAAAGTAAAAATAGTATTGAAAAGGTCATATTGCATTTTAAAGACATTAATAATGTATAATTTAGGCACAATAGAATATAAAAAAATGTGAAGTATGTATGTCTGACCTTGAAAAATGATGAGATGGTACTAGTGCTCCCAATAAGAGAGAATTTCCACCATCTTGAAATGTTCCTCAATGTCTCTTTACAGTGAATTGCTCCACAGTCTATCACAAAGCACTTTTTAAAATTTAAATTTATTTATTTTAATTAGAGGCTAATTACTTTACAATATTGTATTGGTTTTGCCATATATCAACATGAATCCACCACTGGTGTGCACGTGTGCCCAATCCTGAATCCCCCCCCCCCCCAACCTCATCCCTCTGGGTCATCCCAGTGCACCAGCCCCAAGCATCCAGTATCCTGCATCGAACCTGGTACATATACACAATGGAATGTTACTCAGCATAGTACTTTTTATTAGCATTTTACTTGTTATTTTAAATTATTATGCAAATAGGTAAATAATTTACCAACAACACAGAATGTGGTAGAGCCCTTATACATCTATTTTATAAACAAAAAGCAATAGTGTATCATGTTATAAGTACAAAGCTATTTATTACAGCACTTTTTATAGTGGCAAAGAAATTAAAATCTGCCAACAACTAGGTCCATCAGTCGAAGAATATTCAAATAAAAAGAGATCAGTGTGTACTCCACAGTTGTATGCTGTGATAAAGTGTCACAATCCGACAATCATAATTATTCTGAGGGTCTTGCTGTAGAAATCTTGCTTCTTGAAGTCTGCCATGCTGAAGTCAATTCAAGGCATTAATTTAATATCGTCATAATAGTATTGTGTCATGTATCAATTTATTAATTTCCATATATTACTGTATTAATTTTCAATAAAAATTTTAAAAAGGAACTTTTATTAACTAAGAAGGATAATGTGATACATTCTCAAATTAGGAAAGTTAATTGTAGGGACTGTGATGTATCATGGTTTTTTTAATGCTTTCCTATGTGGATGAAACTAAAGATGCTTTCAATATTATTTAACTTAACTTATGGATTGTGAAAAGTAAGAGAAATTATATAATTTGGGGAAAATATGTGACCAAAAATGTCTACAGTACAATATAAAGTGTTGCTCTAAAAAATAAAATTTATTCATGACAATAAATATACTTACAGACAGGATCCAAAGGTACAGTAGCAAGTAAAATTGATGTTCTTGGAGAATGCAATTGTGTACTTTTTAATTTAATTTGTTGTATTTTATTTCATTGATTCATTTTAAAAAGTTTAAAATTTTCTATATTTATAATGTTAAAATTAATAAATAAAATTTGTATATATTTACAGTGTGCAAATATGATATTCTGATATACACCTAAGTAACATATCCACCATCTCACAGGGATAGTTTTTTTTTTCCTTTTGTGGTAACACTTTCTCAATAAAGTAAATGGCAGTACATTAAAGAAGGAACAAATAAATAAAATACATGGGTCTAAGATAAAGAGCAAAGATATTACTTTGCCAACAAAGGTCTGTCTAGTCCAGGCTATGGTTTTTCCTGTGGTCAAGTATGGATGTGAGAGTTGGACTGTGAAGAAGGCTGAGCGCTGAAGAATTGATGCTTTTGAACTGTGGTGTTGGAGAAGACTCTTGAGAGTCTCATGGACTGCAAGGAGATCCAACCAGTCCATGGAACTCTCCATGCAGGAATACTAGAGTGGATAGCCATTCCTTTCTCCAGGGGATTTTCCCCACCCAGAGATCGAACCCGCATTGCAGACAGATTCTCTACCATGAGCTACCAGGGAAGCCCTGAGTAAGTACAAAGGAGGAAGCATTTTGTTAGCACAGAGTTCATGCAAATACTGAATCTGTGTATACAAGCTGATGAAGAAAGCAAAATACATGACAAAAGGTCAGTTAACCCCAGAGTGTATCAGTCGTCTCTAACCTAGGTTATCATTGCTATGGATTTGCAAAATATTTATGTCACTTTAGTAAATGACTGTATACACACAATCCTTCAAGCTAGGCTTCAGCAGTACTCGAATCAAGAAAGTTCAGATTACAAGCTGGGTTTAGAAAAGGCAGAGAAACAAAAGATCAAATTGCCAAGGGAAATTTCAGAAAAAAAAAAAATCTCCTTCTGCTTCATTGATTAACTGAAAGCCTTTGACTGTGTGGATTGCAACAAACTGCAGAAAAATTTTTAAAGAGATGATAATGCCAGACCACCTGACCAGTCTCCTTAGAAACCTGTATAAGATTTAACAAGCAACAGTTAGAACCTTATGTGGAACAACTGACTGGATCGATGTTGGGGAAGAAGTACGACAAGGCTGCATATTGTCATCCTCTTTATTTAACTTTGATGTAGAGCACATCATGTGAAATGCCAAGCTGGATGTTACAAGCTGGAATCAAGATTGCTGGGAGAAATATCAACAACCTCAAATAAGATAAGCAGATGACACCATTCTCATGGAAGAAAGAATTAAAGAGCCTCTTGATGAGGGTGAAAGAGGAGAGTGAAAAAGCTGGTTTAAAACTCAATATTCAAAAAACAAAGATCATGGCATCCAGTCCCATCACTTCATGGTAACTAGAAGAAAAAGTAGAAACAGTGACAGATTGTCCCTTGTTGGGCTCCAGAGTCACTGCAGACAGTGACTTCAGCCATGAAATTAAAAGGTGTTTGCTCCTTGGAAGAAAAACTATGACAAACCTAGATAGTGTATTAAAAATCAAAGATGTCACTTTACTGATAAAGGGATGTATAGTCAAAGCTGTGGTTTTTCTAATAGTTATATATGGATGTGAGAGTTGGACCATAAAGAAGGCTGAGCACCAAAGAATTGATTCTTTCATATTGTAGTGCTGGAAAAGACTTTTGAGAGTCCCTTGGTCTGCAAGGAGATCAAACCAGTAATCCTAAAGGACATTCACCATGAATATTCAGTGGAAGGACTGATGCTGATGCTGAAGCTCCAATACTTTGGCCATCTGATGTGAAGAGCAGACTCAATGGAAAAGACCCTGATGCTGGGAAAGAATGAGGGCAAAAAGAGAAGAGGGTGGCAGAGGATGAGATGGTAGGATAGCATTTGTGACTCAATGGACATGAACTTGGGCAAACTCTGGGAGACAGTGAGGGATAGGGTGGTATGGTGTGTTGCAGCCCATGGAGTGTCAGAGTCAGACACAACTTAGTGACTGAAAACCAAAAACAACAACAAGAAAATGACCAGATAACTCATTTTTCTTGAATCTGCTAATCCTAAATAAACTTGTTTATCAG
Organism: Tragelaphus eurycerus; assembly: GCA_935064755.1. NCBI lineage: Eukaryota > Metazoa > Chordata > Mammalia > Artiodactyla > Bovidae > Tragelaphus > Tragelaphus eurycerus. The sequence continues at coordinate 995,319 of CAKXYN010000225.1, read as the reverse complement.
GAAGCTAGCATAAACCAAAAGTAACTATAGCATGTGACTCTGTCAAGGGAGACCCAGAGTTAGCCTACAGTAGTCTTCTCATGTTTCTTAATTTAAATATCTTCCAAAATCTCCACTGTATCCCTGAGATAGAAAATATTAATTCAATCTGACTGAAAATCTAATTATGAGAGGCCTACTTTATTTTCTATATTGCATATGTTCTTGAAATAACTTGTTCAGTTATAATCATAAGCTTATTCACTTTCTTGCCTCTTATCTAGTCTACACATTATTCATGATTTAATATTCTTTACCTTTAGTACAGTGCCTGCTTTAACATATACATCACAAATTTTTTGGTCCATTGTACTCCATTTTGACTGATAAATACTTTTTTAACCTCTGCAAGTCTGAATTTGACCAAAAATTTGGCATAATTTGCCTTCTTTCTAAATAACATAGGTTCCAATATGATCTTGAAAATCACTTGAGACTTAATCATCTGACACCATGTTTATTCAGGTGAGGTGGAGAAGAGTCCTGGGAGGTATGAAAGGGAGCATTTTATCCTGAAAAAGATTAAACAATGTGGTAAAACATTTTTATTTTTGATGCTTTCATTGGACTGATAGAGCATTCTACAAGGATTTTGGACCCACATTTGCAACTTGTAGTAAGATATTAGTTGGGAATTTTGCATCGATTAGTTAAAGTTCTCCTCAGAGCGTCTTGTACTTCTTTGTTCCTTAGACCATAGATCAATGGATTGAGCATAGGGATCACCAGAGTGTAAAACACAGAGACCATTTTATCAACAGCAAAAGCATGGCTGGACTTGGGTTGCAGGTACATAAACAGTAATGTTCCATAGAACACCACCACCACTGTCAGATGGGAACTACAGGTGGAGAAGGCTTTGTACCTCCCCTTGCTTGAGTTCATTCTGAGAATGGTCACAAGAATGAACATGTAGGATACAAGAACAATCAAGAGGGAACCGAGCAAATTGCAGACTGAAAAGATCAAGATGATCAATTCTAACTCATGTGTGTCAGAACAGAGGAGAGATATCAGAGGGACAGAGTCACAGTAAAAATAACTGATGACATTAGAGCCACAGAAGGACAATTTAAACAACTTAATGGTGAGAAATAGTGACACGAAGGTGCTGTAGAGGTAGGGGGCAAGTACCAGCCCCCAACGCACTTTCTGTGCCATGATGACCACGTAGAGAAGAGGTTTGCAGATGGCTACGTAGCGATCATAGGCCATTGCCGATAGAATGAAGAATTCGGTGATAATGAAAGTCTCAAAGAACGCCAGTTGGGTGGCACACCAATTGTAGGAAATCGTATTTTTTTGCACCACAAAGCTGACCATCATTTTTGGGCCAATGACAGTGGAGTAACCAAGATCAGTAATTGACAAATGTCTAAGGAAAAAGTACATGGGAGTATGTAGCTTGGAGTCCAAATGGGTCAGGAAAACCATACCCAGATTTCCTGTCACTGTGACCAAGTAGATGACCAGGAAGATTCCAAAGAGAGGCGCCTGCAGCTCAGGGCTCTCTGTGATCCCCGTGAGAACAAACTCAGTCACCTTGTGTATGGCAGTATGATTGTGTTTCTTCATGGGGTCCATCCTGGTTACCTGGGTATAAAATCAATGCTTTGTATTTGCAATGCTATCATCTAGGAGAATTTAACACATGACATGTGAGTCATTCTCTTTGTCTAAAATTATAAATACAGATTCATCTTTCCATCAGGTCAAGACTACACCTACCTATATTCACATTGCAATATAAGTGCATAATGGTCAGCTTTTTAAATTGTTATGTAAGTTCTGATATTAACCTTTTCATTGCTGAGACAATAGATTTCAAAGATATACATATCAAATAAACATACTTCTACCTAAACACTTAGATAAATAGCTGGGCTATCCTATCCATGAAATTTCCCTTTTAGAAAGCCCTAAATGATATAATAGGCCTGGCATGCTGCAATTCATGGGGTCACAAAGAATCGGACACGACTGAGCAACTGAATTGAACAAAACTGAAATGATATAAACAACTGCCAGATTGATTGACCCTACTTTTCCCTTTCTGAATTTTATAACTCCTGCTCTTATGTTTTAAATTAACCAATAAAATTTTAACGTAGATACCCCATCCTTGATCACAACAAAAGCAGAACCATGCTGTCCTCTCTCACTCTCATTCTTTCTCTCTTTCTCTCCTTAACCTCTCTGTGTGGCCTTACGTATGCCATGTACCCTCCAGAATGTAACAAGGCTTGTTTTTAAAAGTTACCTGATACTTGTTGCTAAGATGCATCTTGCAATCATAAAAGAATCACAAGTGCTCTTTCAGCCACAGCACTGGCTCTGACCAGGGAAATGTCTGTGCTGCTACTGCTAAGTCACTTTAGTCGTGTCTGACTCTGTGCGACCCCATAGACGGCAGCCCACCAGGCTCCCCCATCCCTGGGATTCTTCAGGCAAGAACACTGGAGTGGGTTGCCATTTCCTTCTCCAATGCATAAAAGTGAAAAGTCAAAGTGAAGTCGCTCAGTCGTGTCTGACTCTTAGCGACCCCATGGACTGCAGCCTTCCAGGCTCCTCCGTCCATGGGATTTTCCAGGCAAGAGTACTGGAGTGGGGTGCCATTGCCTTCTCCAATGTCTGTGCAGCTCACCACAAATAATAGGGCCCACTTGAGTGCCCACAGGAAGTTCTCATTGATAGAATCACTATCAACAGGTTGAGACCAACACAAAGCACATTCATTGAAACTTTGGGAAATTTTGCTTTAAAGGGACAAGACATTTTGAAATGATTGCTTTGATACAGCTTCTATGGCCTACTTGTTTTCACATGGTCTTTTAAAATATATCAAAAGATCTGTATATTATATTTGAACTTTTAAAAAATTTTCAGATAATTTTTAAAACAAACAGCTATACTCAAACAGTAAACCTTATATTACTGACAATTGTCTTATCTGTTCAAAGTTGCAAGGAATAATAAAAAGATTCTCTGTTGGTAGACTGATGAATGATGTTGTGAGTAGAAAACCTGATAATTAAACATAAATTTCAATGTTTCTCATTTACTATAAGCTCAGCTTGTTTATCCAATACAAAATCCAATGCTATAATGTCTTAATTTTCAAATTTTGCTATTAATGTCTTAATCCTCTTTGCCATATTTATTGTTTCTGACAACTGAATCACCTCTAATGGTCTTCCAATCACACATCCCTCTTCCGAAAAAAAAAAAACAAAAACCAAAACCCAGGATTGATCATTCTGATTATTTATGAATCTGGTTATTTATGGAGATCCATGTAAATAGATCCACTGGAAAGAAGAATGCAAATGAATACCAAGCACTGATATGGAACTGATAATTTGCCAGGGACTTTGCATGTATTAATTCACATGATCCACACAATAACTCTAGAAAATAAATGGCACAGTTGTCCCTGGTACTTGCGGGGAATTGGTTCCAGCATCCACTGAAGATAACAAAATCTACAGATGCTAAAGTCTCATAGTCCACCTTCCTTATCCACTGGGGATACTCTATCTGTAGATTTGGCCAAATATCACTGGTAAACATAGTGGTGTAGTTGCTGAGAAAAAAAAAAAAAAATCTGCATATAAGTGGACCCATATAGTCCAAAACGTGTTGTTCAAGGGTCAACTATATGAGCATAATCCATTTACATGTCAAGAATAAAATAGCTTAATCAAGATCACCCAGACAATTACTGGCAGAGTTAGGATTCAAATAAAATTAACTTTCTTCAGAATATATTCTCATAAACATGGCATTCTTCTGTTCTATCATGGTCATCCTGAGGACACAGGCAATGCAAAATGGAGAAGGGGAGGCACCCAGTAAGCAAGGATAGAGAAAGAGCCTTGTTAAAATAGATGGGAGAGCTTTAAGTTCATTTGGAAAGCTAAGATAGTCTAAATGCTTTGCGTCAGAGTCCATACAAAAGGTCTGTCCCGTACGTTAATCTTGTTGATCAGAAAAGGATCCTGAAAGGGAAGAAACAGTTTCACAGACCGTAATGCCTTCAAGACATTTGGTGATGATTGAGTTTGAGCTGTATGCCCTGAGAAACTTGCAGACCAGTATTTTCTACTTACCTTACTGGAGAATTTGCATTGACTTCCTACTGTTTCAATCCTCCTTGTCTATTGTAGAATGTTTTTAAGTGTTTTTCTATCCCTTTGAGACTCATTTTGTTAAAATTTTGATCTGATTCAAAGATTAAAAAAACAAACGGCATTGAACATAATTACCTCAGGGAGAGTGCCTTGGATATCTGTTAGTTATTCTCCAAATGTCTCATTAGGAAAAGTCAAAAGTATTTCATTCCCTGGTCTAATTGAACAAACTATGCAATATCACTAAACATTGGAAAAAAATATATTTTCGTCAGCCTCTCAGTTACACGATTTAATGCACATACTAGGTATGTTACACATGCACACAGTGTATGAATAAGTGAAAAATGACTTTGTAGAAAAAGATTGTGCAATATTTGATAACAGCATTTGTTAACCAAGAATGTTTTTGAAGGATATAAAATTGTAGGTTGACACAAAACAATGTTTTATGACATATTGTTCCTGCAAAAAGATCAGTGGTAACTCTTTTATTTATCTGTTCATCTTCATCTTTCATTTCTACGTTATTAATGCTTTTATCTTCAGTTTTCAGAAACTTGACAGGACATGCTTTGGTGTAATTTCCTTTCTGTTTATCCTGCTTAGAATTATTTTAGCTATTTATATCTTAGGATTATCTTTTTTAATGTTTGGAAAAAATTCTGGCCAGCATTTCTCTCATTGATTTTTCAATCATATGTAATCTCTTCTTTCCACTTTCCTACACATAAATATACAGTATTTAGGTTGCTATTGTTCTACAGGTCACTGAAACTATTTTTGAGGTGTTTATCCAGTATTTTAGCTTTTCTCTTTGAATACCATTAGTGTGATGTGTTTAAGCGTAGCCATCATATCTTTTTCAGTACACAATATGCTGTTACGCTCATTCAATAAATATTTTGTTCCTAAGTTTAGTGTTTCTATTAAATGATTTGGTATATGAAACATATTTATAATATGTTTTAAAGTCCTTGCCTGTTAATTATATCTTCACTGACATTTCAGGATCTGTTTTAATTATCTCCTGGGTGGGAGTCACATGTTCCTGCTTTCACATTTGTCTAGTATTTGTGACTAGATGCTAAATACTGTGAAGAGATACAGAATAATGAGAGCTGCAATTTCCTGTTGTCTTCCTAAAAGAATGTTAAACAAGGATCAACTAGCTCCTTTTGAGACTTGTTTTCAAACTATGTGAGTCTAAAGTAGCTTTTATTATACCTCTGAGATCTCTACTGGATGCCCAGGTATGGAACGAGGATTCCACTCTCTGGCTTTTTGGAACACTGATGTCTTCCTGTTCTGCGTGACCTCTGAGATTGTTTAGCTCACAATCCCATGATCATTATTTTAACAGACATGTGGCCTTTCACTGGAGGCATGGCCACATTAGTTTCAGTCACAAACGCAAGGTTGAGATGAGTAGAATGATTTTTTTTAATTATGATCCAAGTGTTTGCTGTATGTAAGAGACTCACTCGATCTACACACAGTTGTTTATGTTCAGGAAATACAATGCAAAATGATCGAAAGGACACCTTCCTAGAAAACAAACAAAAATCTTGGCAGAAACAGACACAGTGTTTACTAGGTAGAGTTTAATAAGAGCTTCCTTTGGGATAGATTCAGGGTTCTGTGGAATCATTAAAGGAAACACTGAATCAACAGCAAGGAATGTGGGGAAGAGAGTGAGATTTCATTGAGATTTACAGTATGAAAATTAACTGGACTGAATACAAAGGAAACCATCTATTTCTCTTTGTATTTTAATGAGCTTTTGCTCTGGAGCCAAGAATGATATATATTTTTTAGAAATATCAAGTGACATATGCCTTAATCATAGTTTATTAAAATACTGTTTCTTATTTCATTATTGGATATTAGATACAAAATTTGCATTTATTCTTTAAGATCATTTGGAAGGCACTTTTTACTTCTTTGTTCCTTAAGCTATAGATGAAGGGGTTAAGCATGGGAATCACTAAAGTATAAAACACAGAGGCCATTTTATCTGTATTAAAGGACTGAGTGGAGTTGGGCTGCATATACATAAATAGTAGAGACCCATAGAACACTACCACCACCATCAGGTGAGAACCACATGTGGAGAAAGCTTTTTTCCTGCTCTCTGCAGAACGCATTTGAAATACTACTGTCAGGATCAGTATGTAGGACATTAGGATGACCAGGAGGGAAGAGATCAAATTAAACGCTGAAAACAGTATGATCAACAATTCTATTTCTTGTGCGTTTGAGCAGAGCATAAGTAACAAGGGAACATCATCACAGTAGAAATGACTGATGACATTAGAGCCACAAAAAGTCAATGTAAAAATCTTAATAGTAAACATGAGTGCCTGAAAGGTGCTGTAGAGGTATGGAATGCCTACCAGCGTATGACAAAGTCTCTGGGACATGATAACATTGTAGAGCAGAGGGTTGCAGATAGCCAAGTAGCGGTCATAGGCCATGGCTGACAAGATAAAAAATTCACTGATAATGAACATAAGGAAGAAAGCCAACTGTGTGGCACATGCATAATAGGAAATGGTATTTTGATCCACAACAAAATTCACCAGCATCTTGGGACAAATGACAGTAGAATTACCAAGATCAATGAAAGCCAGGTGTTTGATAAAAAAGTACATAGGTGTGTGTAGCCGGGAATCCACTTGAGTTAAGATGATCATGCCCAGATTTCCCACCACCGTGATTGTGTAGATGATGAGGAAGGCTCCGAAAAGGGGAGCCTGAAGCTCAGGCTGCTTTGTGAACCCCATCAGAATGAATTCAGTCAGTGATGACCGATTCTGTTGGTCCATGTAGTCCAGTTAGCTTTTCTGGAAAGAAATGGGTTAATTTCCCCTTGATGTCATTCAATTAAGTATAATATTTTTAGAGAAAGTAGATATTTTATTTCATGACAAGGAATAGAAAAGTAATTTCCATATCTTATTTTGAAACTAAAATAAAGGACAGAATCTTCTACTTTCCAAAAAGCGGAAATCCTAAGAAATCACATGCACTGTTACTACAGATTAAATAGAGTCAGTGATATTTGGAAAATATCCATTGATTTAAATTACCATATAGGTATTAACATAGAAATATAGACTTTATTTCATATATACAAGGATATCACATTTTTCTTTAGTACACTTCCACTTTCATCTGAGAATTCTTTTGGACTTCTCAAATTGCACAGTATAGTATATATTGTACAATTGTATAATACAAAGCATAGCACCATAATTTTTAAAATGTTTCACGGTTAAGTGCTGCCTTCTGCATTTCATAAAATTTACATGGGCTTCCCTGGTGGCTCAATTGGTAAAGAATCTGCCTGTAATGCAGAAGACCCAGGTTTGATCCCTGGGTGGAGAAGATGCTCTGGAGGAGGAAATGGTAACCCACTCCAGTATTCTAGCCTGGAAAATCCCATGGACAGAGGAGCCTGGTAGGCTACAGTCAATGGGGTCACGAAGAGTCAGATACTTAGCGACTAAATCACCAATCAGTAAAAACAATTAGAACTTCTCTTAGCTTAATCCATCTGGATTCCCTTTCAGTTTCTCCTTCAACAAAAACTGGAACTCTATAAGCCTGACTTTCAATTGGAGGAGTAATTCGAGTTACAAAATACAGGATAGAATTATTAAAAGTAATGGAATGCTCAACTTTTGCCTGAGAAATCCAAATGGGCCAAGGTGGGAACTTGTATCAGGTGAATCTTGTGGAATCTGTCAATGAAAAAATTAATCAGTTGATCTAAGAATTAAATAGAAGGTCTTATTTGAACCAGACTAAGGATTATAACCCAGAAGCAGCTTCTCAGAAACTTATGAAATTGTTCTATCTTTTAAAGGTCAAAGCACAGTCAAGTAATTTTCTGAGATGAAGAGCTGTTCATTGAATAATGTATTTTTGACAGTGTAAACAAACCAGATCTACATGTACAGTTGGTGGTGTGTCAGGGGTCATCATGGTGAGCCCCTTAGGGCTTAGGCATGTTATTTCCTAAGGATTTATCTTGCTGATGCTAGGAGAATGTGTCTCTTTGTTTTTCAGTAGACATTTCTGCTGATGGGAAGTTTGGTTGAGGCATAATAGAGATACACAGTGCGCAGTAGAGGGGAGAGAGGGTGCCAAAGGAAGAGAAACAAAAATTATGTACACATTTCTCTGATCTGCCTTAGAATGTGCATTTTTATTTCCTCAGAGCTGTCAGAGAGGAAAAAAATTCTCCTCTACCATCTTCCTAAGTTCTTTTGGCTGGTTGGTGGGTCTGAGAATTAAATTGCCATGAGACAGATTTGCAGGAAGAAATCAAATAAAAGTTGTATAACATGTATACAACTCCATGGAAGCAACTCAGGAAAACTGAGTAGCTCATCAAAATGGCCAAAGTCTTTACCTTAAATACTGTCTTCAGCTAGAGACAGAAGAGGATGTTGAGGGTAGTGGTTTGGGACTTCAAAGGAGCAGGAGGGAATTCACATGGAGATGGAAAATCAAATGCTTGATAAACTGATATCTGCTGAGTCTGATAGAGACAGTGGTACAGAGTGGACTCGAATCTGTAGGCTCTGCCTGCGTTTCCCTGACTACACCTAGCCAACTTTCTCTGCAGATATCAACAAGCCCTTTATCTAATATTTTTTATACAATCAGGGGAAGATTAAAAATCATTCTGAAGTGTTCTGTATTTTGATTGTTTTCAGCTGGAAATAATCCACATGCCAAAGAGACATTTTGGGGGGCTGGGGGGGTCAAATATTGCTCCCCTACAAAGCCGACCGGAAGGTTAACTGGAGTCTGAGGCCACTCAGTGGCACGTTGTAGTTTTTAGTACAGATTCAGCCAGTTTGATTCAGCCAAGACTAGGGATGCCATACTGGAGATTGCTGAGCCATTTCTACCCCTTTCTCCTAGATGATGTCATCTGTGGATTCCCCATTGAATCCCATTCTGCTTTCAGGCCCCTTCTCATTTTACAAATAAGAACCCAGCGTTTCAGACTCTACTCTCAAGGTTTTCCTGCAGAATGGGAGACACACTGAGTTCAATTTAGTTCAGTCGCTCAGTCCTGTCCAACTCTGCGATCCCATGGACTGCAGCTCACCAGGCCTCCCGGAGTTTACTCAAACTCATGTCCATTGAGTCGGTGGAGTCCATCCATCCATCCAACCATCTCATCCTCTGTCAGCCCCTTCTCCTCCTGCCCTCAATCTTTCGCAGCATCAGGGTCTTGTCAAATGAGTCAGCTCTTCACATCAGGTGGCCAAAGTATTGGAGTTTCAGCTTCAACATCAGTCCTTCCAATAAACACTTAGGACTGGTCTCCTTTAGGATGGACTGGTTGGATATTCCTTGCAGTCCAAGGGACTCTCAAGAGTCTTCTCCAACACCACAGTTCAAAAGTATCAATTCTTTGGTGCTCAGCTTTCTTTATAGTCCAACTCTCACATCCATACACGACTACTGGAAAAACCATAGCCTTGACTAGATGGATCTTTGTTGGCAAAGCAATATCTCTGATTTTTAATATGCTGTCTAGGTTGGTCATAACTGAGTTAAGACAATCCAAAATTCCAGTACCCTTTGAAGTCTTCAGTGTTTGCCAAGAATTATTTTAATGTTTACTGAGTTGATCCCTATTTTCAGTGTCAGTGACTACCTCCCTCTGAAGATGTCTTGATTCTTTTACCCTGCTCATTCTAGTATGAGAATTTACCCCATTAAAATACTTTGAAGTGTATGATACAGTATTATTAACTGTGTAAACAATGGTGTACACAGCATATCTTTATCCTATTTGTCCTGCAAAATTGTAATTTTATACTTGTTGATTAAAAGTTCCCGATATGATCCAACAACCTCAATTCTACTAATTATAATTTATAATTATAAACTAGAATTTATAATTCTAGTAAACAGCAGCTACTAGAATCTTAAAGAGGTATTGATATCCTGTCCATTCTTCTATTTCAGGAAAGAATATCTCCAGTCATTTTGATGCAGCATTTTATGCACGTTCATTTAGGGAATTAAGGCATACAAAATGCAAAAATTATGCAAAAGAATGACTGACTTTTCAATCTTCAAACATGATAATTAGGAGTGAGTTATCTGAGGGTCGGGGCTTTCTTGGTAACTCTTAAATCATTCTATTTATTTGCCAGTCAATTTTTTTTCAGTTTGTAAAGCCTTTCCTGAAAACAAACAAGCAAACAAAAACACAAATCAAGTAGTAAGCAACCAGCAGGGGCAAAAAGCAGACAACTGAAAAATGTAAAAGTTCATACATATGGTTTATCTTTATATATAAAGACTTGATTAGTCACTTAGTTGTGTCCAACTTTTTGCGAGCCCAAAGACTATAGGCTGCCAGGCTCCTTTGTCTGTGGAATTCTCCAGGAAAGAATACTGGAGTGGGTAGCCATTCCCTTCCCCAGAGGATCTTCCCAACTCTGAGATCAAACCCTCCTGCACTGTAGGCAGATTCTTTACCATATGAGCCACCAGGGAAGTGTCGTAAAGACTTATATCATTATACTAAAATTGTTTTCACTTAAAATATTGCAATTTTAAAAATATATATTATAATATATAATACATAATTTAATGTATTCCTTTTAAATATTGCATTGTATATATTTATATGAATAACAATGATCAAATAGTACAAAAGACATATACTAAAAATTCTTTTATCTAAAATTAAGATGTAATTGGGCATCCTATCTAGATGAATCTTAATAGATTCTAATAGATGAGATCAGTGATGATTTTTTCAGATATTTCTAATATTTTTCATCCCATGAAGTATCCAAATGCACTTTCACATTTCAGAAATCAAGTTGATATATTCAGATCAGATCAGTCGCTCAGTCGTGTCTGACTCTTTGCGACCCCATGAATCACAGCACGCCAGGCCTCCCTGTCCATCACCAACTCCCAAAGTTCACTCAGACTCACGTCCATTGAGTCAGTGATGCCATCCAGCCATCTCATCCTCTGTCGTCCCCTTCTCCTCCTGCCCCCAATCCCTCCCAGCATCAGGGTCTTTTCCAATGAGTCAACTCTTCGCATGAGGTGGCCAAAGTACTGCAGTTTCAGCTTTAGCATCAGTCCTTCCAAAGAAATCCCAGATCTGATCTCCTTCAGAATGGACTGGTTGGATCTCCTTGCAGTCCAAGGGACTCTCAAGAGTCTTCTCCAACACCACAGTTCAAAAGTATCAATTCTTCAGTGCTCAGCTTTCTTCACAGTCCAACTCTCACGTCCATACATGACCACAGGAAAGACCATAGATTGACTAGACGAACCTGTGTTGGCAAGATAATGTCTCTGCTTTTGAATATGCTATCTAGGTTGGTCATAACTTTCCTTCCAAGGAGTAAGCGTCTTTTAATTTCATGGCTGCAGTCACAATCTGCAGTGATTTTGGAGCCCAGAAAAATAAAGTCTGCTCCTGTTTCCACTGTTTCCCCATCTATTTCCCATGAAGTGATGGGACCGGATGCCATGATCTTAGTTTTCTGAATGTTGAGCTATATTACTTCTAGTCAATTCATAGGATCTAATACTCTAAAAAATTCATACTACTCCAGATACAAAGGGAGATAATAATGTTTTTGTCATGTAAAGAATTAGCGCTCAGTGACCATTAAGAGTCATTAGAGTCCATGGTACAGGGACTTCCCTGGTGGCTCAGAGGGTAAAAGCACCTGCCTACAATGCGGGAGGCCGGGGTTTGATCCCTGGGTTGGGGAGATCCCCTGGAGAAGGAAATGGCAGCCCACTCCAGTATTGTTGCCTGGAACATCCCATGGACAGAGGAGCCTGGCGGACTGCAGTGCATGGGATCGCAAAGTGTCGGACATGACTGAGCGACTTCATTTTCATTTCAGAGTCCGTGGCCAGAGGCCAGAAAACTTAGGAAATGACCAACACCCAGGTAATAATCAAAATTGACAGCTTCTATCCACTCACCTTTAATGAAGAATGGGATTTTCTTCTCCAAAATTACGTTTTGTTTGGATAAGGAGAATATATGCCTTTTTTCTTCCTCTGTGATGATCCCAGAGGAAGTAGTATAATTTATTCAGATGATTACACCTAAATCACCTGAGCATTTATTAAAAACTGCCTGTGGTGACTGCTAATTATTCAGAATATTCTTCATATTCCCAATTGAAAGGAAAAAAAAAAAGGTGTAAGGGATAATTCAAGGAAAGAAACCAAACAGCATAAATGATCTGTACAGTTCACGGAGAGCTCTGTAAAAAAAATACGTATCCCCTCACACAGAGTCAATGATTGAAGTAGCCAAGAAACATTCTTCAATCAGCTTTAGTCCAGTAAAACTGGAACAATTACAAAACCCATGATAAATTTTAAATGGCATTATCATCACCATATACTGTTTTTTTCTTTAAATGTGTTACTCAAGTAAAAATATTTAGTGAAAACTGGGTTACAAATATATCGTTTAATCTATGTGAGATAGGTATTATTTCCATATTCAGAGGACATCAAGTTTTGGAGAACCAGATAATTTGACCAAAGCCATATAATTGATAACCAGACAATTTGAAATTAAATCTTCATCTTTAAATGGATAATATATTCTCGTTTTGTCCTTCCATATGGATGTGAGAGCTGGATTATGAAGAAGGCTGAGTGCTGAAGAATTGATGCTTTTGAACTGTGGTGTTAGAGAAGACTCTTGAGAGTCCCTTGGACTGCAAGGAGATCCAATCGGTCCATTCTGAAGGAGATCAGCCCTGGGATTTCTTTGGAGAGAATGATGCTAAAGCTGAAACTCCAGTATTTTGGACCTCACGTGAACAGTTGACTCATTGGAGAAGACCCTGATGCTGGGAGGGATTGGGGGCAGGAGGAGAAGGGGACGACAGAGGATGAGATGGCTGGATGGCATCACTGACTCGATGGATGTGAGTCTGAGTGATCTCCGAGAGCTGGTGATGGATAGGGAGGCCTGGCGTGCTGCAGTTCATGGGGTCGCAAAGAGTTGGACACGACTGAGCGACTAATCTGATCTGATCTGATGACCAACCATAACAATCACTGACATGCAGAATCTTACTGTGATGATCATTTCAACCATAGTGTTGCCTGAGCTGAGATTCAACCTTGCTTGGATAATGTTCAGTACAACCTCATTAAGAATAAAATCTAATACAAAATATTATATTCCCTCTCATAATATTTTACCCATGCAATCTTCCTCTATGACTTCTGTACATACAATAATTGAAGGAAATTCATAAACAATTAAATATGGATCTAAATTGTACAAATGGATAAGTTCTGAAATCTGTTTTATTTGTTCCTAATACCTAAATGGTTTGGACCTAACAGAAGCAGAAGATATTAAGAAGAGGTGGCAAGAATACACAGAAGAGCTACACAAAAAGATCTTCACAACCCAGATAATCATGATGGTGTGATCACTGACCTAGAGCCAGACATCCTTGAATGTGAAGTGAAGTGAGCCTTAGAAAGCATCACTATGAACAAAGCTAGTAGAGGTGATGGAATTCCAGATGAGCTATTTCAAATCCTGAAAAATGATGCTGTGAAAGTGCTACACTCAATAAGCCAGCAAATTTGGAAAACTCAGCAGTGGCCACAGGACTGGAAAAGGTCAGTTTTCATTCCAATCCCAAAGAAAGGCAATGCCAACGAATGCTCAAACTACCGCACAATTGCACTCATCTCACACGTTAGTAAAGTAATGTTCAAAATTCTCCAAGCCAGGCTTCAGCAATATGTGAACCATGAACTTCCTGATGTTCAAGCTGATTTTAGAAAAGGCAGAGGAACCAGAGATCAAATTTCCAACATCCTCTGTATCATGGAAGAAGCAAGAGAGTTCCAGAAAAACATCTATTTCTGCTTTCTTGTTCATGACATTGTACAGGAGACAGGGATCAAGTCCATCCCCATGGAAAAGAAATGCAAAAAAGCAAAATGGGTGTCTGGGAAGGCCTTACAAATAGCTGTGAAAAGAAGAGAAGTGAAAAGCAAAGGAGAAAAGGAAAGATATAAACATCTGAATGCAGAGTTCCAAAGAATAGCAAGAAGAGATAAGAAAGCCTTCTTCAGCGATCAATGCAAAGAAATAGAGGAAAACAACAGAATGGGAAAGACTAGGGATCTCTTCAAGAAAATCAGAGATACCAAAGGAACATTTCATGCAAAAATGGGCTCGATAAAGGACAGAAATGGTATGGACCTAACAGAAGCAGAAGATATTAAGAAGAGGTGGCAAGAATACACAGAAGAACTATACAAAAAAGAGCTTCACGACCCAGATAATCATGATGGTGTGATCACTGACCTAGGGCCAGACATCCTGGAATGTGAAGTCAAGTGGGCCTTAGAAAGCATCACTATGCACAAAGCTAGTGGAGGTGATGGAATTCCAGTGGAGCTATTCCAAATCCTGAAAGATGATGCTGTGAAAGTGCTGAACTCAATATGCCAGCAAATCTGGAAAACTCAGCAGTGGCCACAAGGTTGGAAAAGGTCAGTTTTCATCCCAATCCCAAAGAAAGGCAATGCCAAAGAGTGCTCAAACTACCGCACAATTGCACTCATCTCACACGCTAGTAAAGTAATGCTCAAAATTCTGCAAGCCAGGCTTCAGCAATATGTGAACCGTGAACTTCCTGATGTTCAAGCTGGTTTTAGATAAGGCAGAGGAACCAGAGATCAAATTGCCAACATCCACTGGATCATGGAAAAAGCAAGAGAGTTCCAGAAAAACATCTATTTCTGCTTTATTGACTATGCCAAAGCCTTTGACTATGTAGATCACAATAAACTGTGGAAAATTCTGAGAGAGATGGGAATACCAGACCACCTGATCTGCCTCTTGAGAAATCTGTATGCAGGTCAGGAAGCAACAGTTAGAACTGGTCATGGAACAACAGACTGGTTCCAAATAGGAAAAGGAGTACGTCAAGGCTGCATATTGTCACCATGTTTATTTAACTTATATGCAGAGTACATCATGAGAAATGCTGGACTGGAAGAAACACAAGTTGGAATCAAGATTGCTGGGAGAAATATCCATAACCTCAGATATGCAGATGACACCACTCTTATGGCAGAAAGTGAAGAGGGGCTAAAAAGCCTCTTGATGAAAGTGAAAGTGGAGAGTGAAAAGGTTGGCTTAAAGCTCAACATTCAGAAAACGAACATCATGGCATCCGGTCCCATCACTACATGGGAAATAGATGGAGAAACAGTGGAAACAGTGTCAGACTTTATTTTTCTGGGCTCCAAAATCACTGCAGATGGTGACTGTAGCCATGAAATTAAAAGACGCTGACTCCTTGGAAGGAAAGTTATGACCAACCTAGATAGCATATTCAAAAGCAGAGACATTACTTTGCCAACAAAGATTCGCCTAGTCAGGGCTATGGTCTTTCCTGTGGTCATGTATGGATGTGAGAGCTGGACTGTGAAGAAGGCTGAGCACCGAAGAATTGATGCTTTTGAACTGTGGTGTTGGAGAAGACTCTTGAGAGTCCCTTGGACTGCAAGGAGATCCAACCAGTCCATTCTGAAGGAGATCAGCCCTGGGATTTCTTTGGAAGGAATGATGCTAAAGCTGAAACTCCAGTATTTTGGCCACCTCATGCGAAGAGTTGACTCATTGGAGAAGACTCTGATGCCGGGAGGGATTGAGGGCATGAGGAGAAGGGGACGACAGAGGATGAGATGGCTGGATGGCATCACTGACTTGATGGATGTGAGTCTCAGTGAACTCCCCAAGTTGGTGATGGACAGAGATGCCTGGCATGCTGCGGTTCATGGGGTCGCAAAGAGTCAGACACGACTGAGCGACTGATCTGATCTGATCTGATCTGATACAATATTGCTCTTTATAGCATTGGACCTTGATTCTATCACCAGTCACATCCACAGCTGGGTATTGTTTTTGCTTTGGCTCCATTCCTTCATTCTTTCTGTAGTTATTTCTCCACTGATCTCCAGTAGCATATTGGGCACCTCATGACCTGGGGAGTTTCTCTTTCAGTATCCTATCATTTTGCCTTTTCAAACTGTTCATGGGTTTCTCAATGCAAGAATACTGAAGTGGTTTGCCATTCCCTTCTCCAGTGGACCACAATCTGTCAGACCTCTCCACCATGACCCACCCATCTTGGATTGCCCCACGGGCATGACTTAGTTTCATCGAGTTAGACAAGGCTGTGGTCCTAGAGTGATTAGACTGACTAGTTTTCTGTGAGTATGGTTTCAGTTTGTCTGCCTTCTGATGCCCTCTTGCAACACCTACCTTCTTACTTGGGTTTCTCTTCCCTTGGACATGGGGTATCTCTTCATGGCTGATCCAGCAAAGGGCAGCTATTGTTCCTTACCTTGGATGAGGGGTATCTTCTCATCGCTGCACCTTCTGACCTTGAATGTGGAATAGCTCCTCTAGGCCCTCTTGCCTCCGCGCAGCCACTGCTCCTTGGAGGTGGGGCTGCTCCTCCTGGCTGCCGCCCCTGACTTCGGACGTGGGGTAGCTCCTCTCCGCGGTTCCTGCAGGGTAGCAGCCTGGTGCTGTCGGCCACTGCCCCTGACCTCATACGTAGGGTAACTCCTCTTGGCCGCCTCCCCTCGGGCATGGAGTCGTCCAGTTTCTGTTCCTGTCCACGCTAAATGGCTTTTGCAGGCAATGGGAGTGCTTTGCATATTTTGGATATTGTCCTTTATTGCTTTCATGTTTCAATAAAATTCTCCCTGTTATCTATTTTCTTTTTGTATTTTGATGTACAGAAGTTCAAGTTTATTACCTTCAATCAAGTCAACTTAATTAATGGTTTTCATCAATCAATTTTTATTATTCTGATAAAGATGCTACATAACAAAGTACCCAAAAGTTTAGTATGTTGAAATAACAGCCCCTTTATTTTGCTCTCAGTTTGTCTCAGAAATTTGAAGATGTTCTTTCTCGTTTTGATTTGCAATTGGATGGTGAATATACATTAAACAGGACTTCTCTGTGATATTCCTGGAAGACTGCTTCTGTTAGGGATCTCTCAGTGCTACCAACTCAGTCTGCTATATGTTAATTTCTAGCTTGAAGGAGCTTCACTTGTGCAGACAGCAAAATCCAAATTTTAACCCATGTGAGGAAAGGCTGTGACAGTTTATTCTACATGAGGATTTTTTCCTAACCAGATATCCGACCATGATAGATAAGCTTATTTATGATTTTTGTGGATAAGCAATTTTATTTAATTAAGACTGATAATATAATGTCAGTTTTTAAAGGTAATGGATTTATATATATAGATTTTAATGGGAGATTATGTTGCTCTTATTCTCAAAGGCTTTGCATTTTTAAAACTCAGTCTCAATTATGAAATTAAAAAGATTTGTAAAGCCCATAGGAGAGCCATGATGTCAGCACCTATGTTTACTTCTGATTTACTTCTTTTTCTTCCTTTTGAGCCTGATCATTTCATTAATTTTTTGTAACCTGCAAATGTTATAGAATATTTTACATTTATGTTTAGCATTTTGAGGAGCATGGAGTTATAATTATAACTTGTCTTCCATTTGTTAGTAATGGATAGCCAACCACGTTTGCTTACCTGTTTGATTTTGGTAATCCCTGGCTATTTGTGCCTAACACAATGTCCAGCTTGACTTTTTCATTCAAGAAATATCTGTGAAATAAGTGAGATTATTGAAGCTAAAAATCACTTCAGATAGGAGTAACATATGTTCATTCTACCTGTGATATCAGATGCAGAATTGGGCTCTAAACAGAATTGTATAGATATAGGTGGTAAGATGTCATTTCCTAAGAAGTTTCTAGACACAATAGCCTTGTGAAGCCAATTTTACTTATGCAATTTTTCCTCGCAAAGGGTAGGTTCAGTCCATATTATATCTTAATGAAATTCTTTCCATGTTATGCACGTTATTTATAATCAATAATTCTACTATTTTTTAACCTGTGGCTTTGTCCCTTTCCACCCTTTGTAACATTTTTTATATGGCCCATCTTAAAACAAACAAACAACAACAACAACAACAAAAACAGTTCCACTGAGGTACCCTGAGAAGATCCCTTGAGAAACTAGGATGCAATTCAAAGTGTAATTGTGTTGTTCTTGTTGCTTTAGTGTAATCAGCATTTCAACTATAGGAATCTGAACTTACTAAAACAAAAATCTGCATATGTATATATGTGTATCTGCCCTTTTTTTTTCCAATTTGTTCTCTTTGAGAAGAGAATTAAAGATATAAAACTGTTGTTTCTTTTTTCAAATATGTTTGCTTTGTATGAAGTTTTATTTGGGCATTTTTTAACCTGTAAAGATCTTCAGTTATCTATCATTAAAGTATTGATCAATCTGACTCTCAGAAAAAAACATTAACTTACTTCATGTCCAATAAGACAGTAAGAAACCATGAAAATATATATATGAGTGAAACTCCAGTATTTTGGCCACCTCATGCGAACAGTTAACTCATTGGAGAAGATTCTGATGCTGGGAGGGATTGGGGGCAGGAGGAGAAGGGGTCGATAGAGGATGAGATGGCTGGATGGCATCACTGACTCGATGGATGTGAGTCTGAGTGACCTCTGGGAGTTGGTGATGGACAGGGAGGCCTGGCGTGCTGCAGTTCATGGGGTCGCAGAGTCGGACACAACTGAGCGACTGATCTGACCTGATCTGATCTGATCCTACATAAACTGATACCCTAAACTTTTCTATCTTTGGTAAGTTAAATTAGTGTCTTTCTATTTATTCTTTTCAGATTTGGCCTACATTCTGCAGATAATTAAAACACTGAAACATGAAAGAGTTCTATTTTTATAGCCAAATATTCCAGGAAACAAACTCACTCAGAAGGACAGCGTGGATAGTGGAGTGCAGTTTATTACACCGGTGGATCCAAGGCAGAGTTTCTTCTTTAGCTAGGGACCCCAACAAACATTTGTGAAAATCTTATATACCTTAACTGTACCACTCAAGCCCACATCCCCAAATTCCTTAAACCTAGCCTGGGAAGTATTAAAGGGAGATGCAGTCAGGTTACAGCCATGATTCTGGGACTCCCTGGACCTGCTTGAGCATCTACCCCAAAACCAAACTCTGTCTGTCTATTGTTTACTATATTATGCTTTTCACCAACTCTTCTGACATTAACAGGGGGCTATCCCCCGACCACCTTTCTCTGAAAAAATCAACTTAGGGCTCTAATTAATAAGTCTCCTGGGCATGAAAAGAGTATTTCAATTCAAACCTCTCTGTTGGCATTTTAGCTTGCTTGACAGGTTTATCCATACTCTTGCAACTAAGGCATATAATTGTTCACAACTCCCCAACCATGAAAGGCATGGGGAGCCTAAGCATTCCAAAAGTCCTAATGAGCATAGAGTCCGTTGAGGGATGAAAAATCATTAGATAGTACTGATGAAGGGTTTCATTGTTGAGCCAATGCTTGCTGCCAAGTCTCCTCATCCCTTATCTATGGTGTGCCTGGGAGTGCATTAATTAATATAGTTGGAATGTAAGAAAAATAAGTAATAGCCTTGACATTAGCAACATAAGACCTTGAGTTAATAAGTTCTTTTTTTGTTGTAACCCACTATACCTTTGCTCTATGAAATGTAACTTTATTTAGTACTTTATGAGGATGATGCAGATTGGAAAAATAAAGAAAAAACACTTTAAAGGAGAAAACAAGTTTTCTGATTGATCAACCTTTGTCAGGTGGAGAAGGAAATGACAACCCACTCCAGTGCTCTTGCCTGGAGAATCCCAGGGATGGAGGAGCCTGGTGGGCTGCCATCTCTGGGGTTGCACAGAGTTGGACACGACTGAAGAGACTTAGCAGCAACAGCAGCAGCAACCTTTGTCAGAAAAGAGTCATAAAATGTTAGCAGGCCACAGGGCTAGAAGATAATGTACACAACAGAAGACACTTGTAAGTGGAAAGATATGCAAAGGGAACCTGGTTTCGATAAGGGTCAAACTGATGGAATGTTGAGCTGACTCTGCATGACCCTGCATATTTCATTTTTGGAAATGTGTAACTCAGGGTATAAAAGCTCCTTTTGAAAAAGAAGCTGCAGACCTGTTCCACCTAAGCTGGGTCTCCCTGTGTCATTCTTTCTTTCTTTCTCTCTCTCTCTCTTTTTTTCAGGCTGATCCCCTGGGGCACAGAGGCTCTCTGAGTTCCGTTTCCTGCCCGGGCTTCTAAGACCCTCTTGAGAAAGTGCTCTGCATTTTCACTCCATCGAACCGGCGCCTGAGGCCTCCATGAACAGAGCAAGTCCTGTGTCAGGGGATTTATTGGCTTTCTGTGTAAACCAAGGAATATCAGCCTCTTTCTGTCTCCTTTACTTTCTCTCTCGCCAATGCCGTTCATCCTGAGGGTATCCCTACTGGGGATCCTGCTGGGATCCTGCTGGGGCTGGACCCTGGCAGTGGATATTTTGAGGATAGCCATTCTGGCTGATGTGAGGTAATATCTCATTGAAGTTTTGACTTGCATTTTTCTAATAATCAGAAACACTGAACATATTTTCATCTGTCTCTTGACCATCTGTATGCCTTATTTTGAGAAATGATTATGTCTTCTGATCATTTTTTTGATTGGATTATCTAGATTATGTTTTGATGTCATACAAACTTTTCACTAGCCCTTGGTCTTGGATATAGATTTTCCTTTATTGCTTTATCTGAATGTTTTATGGTTTAGCATTTTACACTTAAATTTTTTTTTTTCATTTTGAGTGCATTTTTATAAGCTTTGGGTCAGCATTATTTGTTAATTTGTTTATTTTTGCCTCTGTACTCCCAATAACATCAGCACATGTTTTTAAAAAGCTATCATCCATTTTCTGGATATACCATCTTTTTTTAATCCACATATGTTAAAGGACATCTTGGCTGTTTTGTGTCATGTTGTTTAAAAATTGTATTCCAGTGAAAATTTTTTATTAAAGCTTCATGGGATAAACAAATAATTTTACTTCAAGATACTGAATAAAGCATATACTGTAGACTAATAACCTCAGTAAAGTTTCAGAATTATTAAGTACAGTAAAAGGTAGCACATGGGAAAATGTAGAAGTCAATTTAAAAAGCAAGATAACTGCATCCCTGCCATGTATCAGGCCTTTGAAATATGGTATAGACCCAACAATGAGATTATTTCCCTTTGCTTCCCACAAGGAGAATAGTGATTTGTGTTGATAAAAATTGGAAGCATCAACCCAAGGAAAGAGAGCCAACACAATTAATGCATCAGTACTTCTCTTACTCAAGAATGCAAAAAGTAGAACATTACTTTTAAACATAGATAAATATTTATATTAAAAAAGACAAAATTATTTTAGTATCCTTTCAATCAAATTACCAGTTATGAAGAAAGAATTGCCACATGAGAGAACAAGAAATACTAATCTAGGAGCTACTGTGGGATCTCAAAGTTTATCTTGATTTAAATGTCCTCTGATTTCAACAAAATGTATGAATTGAAACAAAATAAGCCTTCAGTTGGACTTATGAATGGCTGAATCGCAACATCAGTTCAGTTCAGTTCAGTCGCTCAGTTGTGTCCGACTCTTTATGACTCCATGAACCACAGCACGCCAGGCCTCCCTGTCCATCACCAACTCCCAGAATTCACCCAAACCCAAGTCCATCGAGTTGGTGGTGCCATCCGACCATCTCATCCTCTTTTGTACCCTTCTCCTGCCCTCAATCTTTCCCAGAATCAGGGTCTTTTCAAATGAGTCAGCTCTTCGCATCAGGTGATGAAAGTAGTGTAGTTTCAGCTTCAACATCAGTCATTCCAATGAACACCCAGGACTGATCTCCTTTGGAATGGACTGGTTGGATCTCCTTGCAGTCCAAGGAACTTTCAAGAGTCTTCTCCAACACCACAGTTCAAAAGCATCAATTCTTTGGCACTCAGCTTTCTTTATAGTCCAACCCTCATATCCATACATGAGCACTGGAAAAACCGTAGCCTTGACTAGACGGACCTTTGTTGGCAAAGTAATGTCTCTGTTTTTTAATATGCTGTCTAGGTTGGTCATAACTTTCCTTCCAAGGAGTAAGCATCTTTTAATTTCATGGCTGCAATCACCATTGTGATTGGAGCCCAGTGATTTTGGAGCCCAGAAAAAAGTCTGCCACTGTTTCCACTGTTTCCCCATCTATTTCCCATGAAGTGATGGGACTGGATGCCATGATGTTAGTTTTCTGAATGGTGAGCTTTAAGCCAACTTTTTCACTCTCCTCTTTCACTTTCATCAAGTGGCTCTTTAGTTCTTCACTTTCTGCCATATTTTCAGTTAATAGGTGAATAGATTCTTATAAGGAACTAGAGGAATTGATGATAAAAAAATGTGGGATCTCAGTGTAAAGAATAAGAGTATTTGAGAAAACAAATGTGATTGATGACTTCAAATACACAGATGAAACATACTGGGGAAAAGTGTGAAGGCAAAAACAAAAGAAAATAAAAAATTCACAGAGACATACAACATGCTGTAATTTTTTTGTGAAAGATGAAAAAACATTCAGAAACCCAGACAATCATTTCTTTGTCTATATCCACCTAACACATTCTTCTAACATTTACTTAATTTACATACAAAATTGGTCTTTTATGCTTAAGGCAATTTTTTTTTTGCCATTTTTTTCAACCTTTTTTATTAACATGCAGTACAATTTGTACTGCATGTTAATAAAAAAGGTTGCATGATTTTTTTCCACACCCTATGTAGTGCACATTTTACATCTTTATTCCTCAAGCTATAGATTAATGGATTCAACATAGGGACAACGAGAGTATAAAATATGGAAGCCACTTTATCAGTGTCAAAGGAATGGCTGGACTCTGGTTGCACATACATAAATAGTAAAGTCCCATAGAACACTATGACCACAGTCAAGTGGGATCCACAGGTAGAGAAAGCCTTGTGCCTGCCTTCAGCAGAGCTCATCCTGAGAATGGACGTAAGAATGAGAAGGTAAGACATAAGAACTATTAGAAGAGAGAAAATCAAATCAAACCCAGCTAAAATCAGAATAATCATTTCTACTTCATGTGTATTTGAGCAGAGCAAAGGTAACAAAGGAAGACTATCACAGTAGAAATGACTGATGACTCTGTAGCCACAGAAAGATAAATTAAATAATTTTACAGTGACGAGAAGAGACACAAACGTGCTGTAGACATAAGGGATCGCTACAAGTACCCAGCACACTCTTTGTGACATGATGACTGGGTAGAGAAGAGGGTTACAGATGGCCACATAGCGGTCATAAGACATTGCTGACAGAATAAAAATTTCACTAATGATAAATACAAGAAAGAAAGCTAGCTGCATAGCACAAGAGTAATAGGAGATTATATTTTGATCCTCAACAATATTTACTAACATTTTGGGTCCCACAGTTGTTGAATAACCAAGATCTGTAAAAGCAAGGTGTCTAAGAAAGAAGTACATGGGTGTCTGTAGCTTGGGGTCCATCTGGGTGAGGATGATCATGCCCAAGTTGCCCACCACTGAGATCACGTAGATGATGAGGAAGATTCCAAACAATGGAGCCTGCAGCTCAGGGCGGTCAGTAATTCCCATGAGGATGAATTCATTCAGCACTGTTCCATTGTGTATTTCCATTCAGGTTTATTAAAGAACCTGTTCTGGGTAGAAACATCAACATAGTCAATAGGTTCTATGTGTCATCACCCGGAAGAGTTTCACTATGCAAAGCTAGTATAAAGAGATCAAACTTTCCAGTTTAGGATATTTGAAAATAAACTCATCTCATGGCTCAGATAGTAAAGAATCTGCCTGCAGGTCAGGAGATCTGGGTTCAATCCCTGAATCAGGAAATCCCCTGGAGAAGGGAATAGCAACTCACTCCAGTATTCTGGCCCAGAGAATGCCAAGCACAGAGGAGCCTGGCAGGCTACAGTCCATGGGGTTGCAGAGTCAAACATAACTGAGCAACTAACACTTTCATTTTCCTACATATAATAAAATATATAAATAGGGATAGAGATAGTTACTGTTTCTCAACTGGAAATTATTTTACTAACCAAAGGACATTTGTTAAAATTGAGAAGACATGTTAATTGTTATACCTGGAATGTGGAAGCTATTGGCATATGATGGTTGGAGGTCAGTGATGCCTCTAAACATCCTATAAATCACCATATCTGTTTAAAATCTCTATAGTACTAAGGTTGAAAAACCAGCATGTTATAGATAGATAGAAGATAGATAAATAGACAGATACATATATACATACATAGATGTATAGATTCAGACAAGAAATACAATAGATACAGACATAGATATGACAAGAAAAAAGTTAAGACATAAATTTGAGGGCTACATATATAAACTATTATAGTGCTGTTCTTGTAAACTTTCTATAATTTCTATCTACTCATTTATATAATTGCAATTACATAGTGACATGTATAAACTAAATTTAATAATATGACAATACATATGCCAATTATATAATATATTATGATGCTATTAAATACTATCCATAATAAAATTTTAAAACCAGAATTCAGAAGATCTGTAGAACTTGCTACTCCAACACAGAGTTCTATATAGTTCTATGCACAGTTAACACACTTGACACATATTAGACAGCTATATAAGTAAGAAAACTGTAACAGATTGCAGTGAGACTTATTTGTATTTCTGTGAAGAAACATATAAGATATATAATAAATAGAAAGATAGATGATAGATAGAATCTCTGTTCTAAATTTCCTTATGGTATATAAAAAGGGCTAGTTTGGGAAAATAATTCAACTTATCTGAAAATTTATTTTCATACAGAAAGCCAATACTGTTACAGGTTTTATATATATATAGCTTAGCTCAAAGAGATCTTCTTTATGTATGTAAATTCATCTGCACTGTGACATACCTTCTTTGTCAAGGCAATATGATTAACAGGTGAGGATTATACAATGTACAATAGAATACATGCAATTTACTCCAAGCCTTGCCCCTTCTGCAGAAATAATATTGGGCCATCAGAGTGCTTGGATTTTTTTTAATCTTCTAAGTTTCTTAGTTATTTTAGCAAAATGTGAATAAAACTTTATTTTGATCTATATTTTCTTAAAATATTAATCTGACCCAAGGGGCATTTTCACTATAATGGACTTCTACTAACTTGTAAGAATTCAAATGTACTTTATTATGCAGGAACCCAAGGCAATATGAGGAAATTTGAGCAAATTGGAAGAAAGAGAAGTAATTAGCATTGTTTTCATATCTTGAATATCATAATAACTTGCTTTGAATAAAGGGACGCTAAACTTTATTATTTATTTATTTTTTTGCTGTTTAATCACATATTTTTGTAGAGTTAATTTTTTTTAATTTTATTTTGCTTAACTTTACAATATTGTATTGCTTTTGCTATACATCAAAATGAATCCGCCACAAGTATACATGTGTTCCCCATCCTGAACCCTCCTCCCTCCTCCCTCCCCATACCATCCCTCTGGGTCGTCCCAGTGCACCAGCCCCAGGCATCCGTTATCAGGCATCGTACCTGGACTGATGACTCATTTCAAATATGATATTATACATATTTCAATGCTATTCTTCCAAATCATCCCACCCTCTCCCTCTCCCAGAGTCCAAAAGACTGTTCTATACATCAGTGCCTCTTTTGCTGTCTAGTATACAGGGTTATTGTTACCATCTTTCTAAATTCCATATATATATATGTGTTAGTATACTGTATTTGTGTTTTTCCTTCTGGCTTACTTCACTCTGTATAATAGGCTCCAGTTTCATCCACCTCATTAGAACTGATTCAAATGTATTCTTTTTAATGGCCGAGTAATACTCCATTGTGTATATGTACCACTGCTTTCTTATCCATTCATCTGATGATGGACATCTAGGTTGCTTCCACGTCCTGGCTATTGTAAACAGTGCTGCTATGAACATTGGGGTACACGTGTCTCTTTCAATTCTGGTTTTCTCACTGCATATGCCCAGCAGTGGGATTGCTGGATCATAAGGCAGTTCTATTCCCAGTTTTTTGAGGAATCTCCATACTGTTCTCCATAGTGGCTGTACTAGTTTGCATTCCCACCAACAGTGTAAGAGGGTTCCCTTTTCTCCACACCCTCTCCAGCATTTATTGCTTGTAGACTTTTGGATCGCAGCCATTCTGACTGGCATGAAATGGTATCTCATAGTGGTTTTGATTTGCATTTCTCTGATAATGAGTGATGTTGAGCATCTTTTCATGTGTTTGTTAGCCATCTGTATGTCTTCTTTGGAGAAATGTCTATTTAGTTCTTTGGCCCATAAAAGGAGACTTCCCTGGTGACTCAGGATTAAAGAATTTGCCTGCCAATGTAGGAGACAGGAGTTCAATCCCTGGGTCAGAAAGATCCCACGGAAAGGAAATGGCAACACATTCCAGTATTCTTGCCATGGAAAATCCCATGGACAGAGAAGCCTGGCAGGCTACAGTCCATGGGGTGGCAGTCACCTGGAACTTAGAAACTGAGCACAACGGGCCCCAGTATGATAAATAAATGTTCAAAGTTCCTATGTTAAGTAATAATGTACTAGAGTGATGGGATGAAATACACGATAGAATGGCTATACATGGATCCTTGCATATCATTTTGAATTTTACATCTTAAGCCAAAGAAATGTCTTCAAACTATAATACAGTACATAGTTATTTTTATATAATCAAATAAAAATATATCTGAAGGTTCCTAATAATACACACATCAAGAATATACCAGTGTAAGAAGTGGATGGCAGATTAAGGTAGATAATTATTAAATTTAAAATACTGTGAGCCTGAATGTTTCTTTAAAGAAATAGAAATGATACAGGTTACAATAAAAATTACAGTGACAGTAATCGCTAAAGGATCTCTATAAGAAAAGGAATAAAAGCACAGTTTTATAACATTACATGGGAAAATGATTACTTGAAATCTGCATTTAATTCACTAAAAATACACTTACAATTTTATGACCTCTTAATCACCAGTCTTGCCTTGATGCATATACTTTTCTTATATCAGAAATATTGAAATGGACATCACTAGAGAATAAATTTAGAGAAATATCTTCAATATATTTAGTAAGAAGTAGTATGAAACTTGCTTTTGTTTCTTTGCTTTGTTTTGCACTTATGAAAGTGAGAACATACAAACTTAGCAAATTTCAATTTTCCTGTAAATATAAGAAAAGATAGAGTGCTTTTGTTTTTCTCTCATGCTTTAGCATTCTACAAAAACCAAATAGTTTTCTCAGAATTTAACATCTTTGTTGAATATCAGTTGTTATTTTTTTAAAGTTTTACCTCATGAGATAATTATATATTTTTGGCTAGATCTCACTTGACATCAAAGAACATATTGATCATTGTACCATTACCATAAAACTGGCTACTTAGAAGCCTCTTAATATGCAAATAATGTTTTCTACATCTCAGTGTGAAGTGGGAATTCCATTTTGCCTCAACAAGGGATCTGGAAAGAATTATACTTTTACATTTATTTAAATAATCATTAAATATTAAATGATATTCAGGGGAGGTCACAAAGAAGCACATGAAGTGCTAAATAACTAAGAATTTGGAAGGAGTTCAAAAAGAAAGACACATGTATACCTGTGGTGGATTCATTTTGATATATGGCAAAACCAATACAATATTGTAAAGTTAAAAAATAAAATAAAATTAAAAAAAAGAAAGACAATACCCCCAGCTTCTGAATTTTGTCAATTTCTAAAAATTCACATCTCTTTTGTTATGTGTCATTTGTTCTCTACTTTGCCGTCCAATAGAGATATTGTTGTTTATATAAAACAAATATCATGATGATGTTTCAAAGGTGCTTTTCAGCACTTTGTCTGTCATCCTATGTAATAACATTCAACAAATTAATATGAAGAGACAAAAGAGAGGTCCTATTCCTGCTCAGGAATTACAGAGTAGTGGAAAACAAGCAAAACGGTATTAAAAGCGGTGTCATTTTGCTTGGGCTTTGCCATTGAGCTAAACTGGAACTTTGAATATGTCACTGAAACATTGCTGATATTGAAAATGAGGTGAAACACACAATATCCTGTCATTTTACCTGTAATGAAGCATCTCTCATGACTCTTACCTGTACTTCTGACATGGCTAAGTGAGAAGAATTTATGGATTTCTTTCACTTTTTGAGATTCTCCCTAAGGAGATGCCAAGCAATTTGTTGATTATCCCTAGAGTATTGGGGAAGGCAATGGCACCCCACCCCACTACTTTTGCCTGGAAAATCCCATGGACGGTGGATCCTGGTAGGCTCTAGTCCATGGGGTCGCTAAGAGTCGGACACGACTGAGCGACTTCACTTTCATTTTTCACTTTCATGCATTGGAGAAGGAAATGGCAACCCACTCCAGTATTCTTGCCTGGAGAATCCCAGGGACGGGGGGAGCCTGGTGAGCTTCCATCTATGGGGTCGCACAGAGTCGGACACGACTGAAGCGACTCAGCAACAGCAGCAACAAGAGTATTGAGAGCAAAACAACATGTCTAGAGATTGTCTTTTACTGGCCAGGGACATTTTTCTTTTCTTTCTTACTTCCTGACTTCCTTCCACCCACACCCCTTCTTTCTTTGCGTATATATACATACATTCATATATATATATATGTATGCTATGCTATGCTATATATATGTATATGTATATGTATATGTATATATATATATTTAAGGTGTTTTAAAATTTTTTTTCTAGTTTAATTTTATTTAACTTTGCAATATTGTATTGGTTTTGCCATATATCAAAATGAATCTGCCAGAGGTATACATGTGTTCCCCATCCTGAACCCTCCTCCCTTCTCTGTCCCCATACCATCCCTCTGGGTTGTCCCAGGGCACCAGCCCCAAGCATCCAGTATCATGCATCGAACCTGGACCGGTGACTAGTTTCGTATATATTTTAACTCTTGGTTAACTTTCCTTTTGTAGTACACAAGACTCTTGATTAAATCTTGCATTGATAGGGCATGTCCACCAAGTGTCAGTATTTCTACAGGTTCACCTGAAATGTGTGACTGTGGAGAAATTTTCAACATTGTTTTATTACAGTATTTAATATATTTAGGAAATTAAAATAATGTTATGCTGATATGAGGTGTCACCCCCTTGCTTTGTTGCCCATGTCATTGTTTTTACTTATCTCTCAGAGACAGAAATTAGTTACTTACTGTTATTTCTTATTTCTGGAGAAGGAAATGGCAACCCACTCCAGTATCTTGCCTGGAGAATCCCATGGACAGAGGAGCCTGCTTGTCTACAGTCCACGGGGTCGCAAACAGTTGGACATGACTGAGCAACTAAGCACACCACAGCACTTCTTATTTCATCATGAGTTTCTATCACATGGCTGTTTACAACTTCTGCTTTTTTTTTCTTTTTATTCACTACATAAATTACCATTTTAGTGATTCCAGTCTGTCACCCCATTCCAATAAGCACCTGTGTCATCACATACTCCCTGTGCCTGCCTTTTATAACCACACCTCTTTCCTCTTCTGCTACCATTCCCAACCCTTGGTCATCACTAATCTTATAAGAAGCAAAAGAAGGCAATTCCATGATTTGTTCTATAGTATGTTTCTAGTGAAAGTGTAGTAAGATAAGTACCACTATATAAATGTCTTGTGAACTCTCCTAACCCTTCTAAATTTCCACTTTCTTTGGTTATATTTAGTATTTTTAACACTCATGAAAGTTTATTTGCATCATAGTTTAAACACTTTTTCTTTTCCATCACGGATTAAATTCTTTATGTAGTCAATCAAATTCAAATTGAAATAATTTATTGGATATGAGTCTGCTCAAATTCAGGGGGATGGCAAAGGACAGGGAAGCTTGGCAGGCAGCAGTCCAATGGGTCTCAAAGAGTCCGACATGACTTATCAACTGAACAGCAACATTAAACAAAAAGAAGCAGTTAGGAATAAAAATCTCCAAAAATTATAAATACAAAATTGAAAGTGTCCTTGGGAGACCTCAAGAGATTTATTTTTTTCTGCATCTCTGAGATATAATTGACTTACAGCATTGTGTAAGTTTGTGGTGTATAATGTGTTATTTGATACTCTTACACACTGCAGCTTGATTACAACTTAGCATGAGGTAATATCTCCATCAGTAGAAGGAGAAGGGAGTGGCCGAGGATAAGATGATTAGATAGCATCACTGACTCAGTGGACATGAATTTGAGCAAACTCTGGGATTCTCTGGTGGCTCAGTGGTAAAGAATCTGCCTGCCACTGCAAGAGATGCAGGTTCAATCCCTGGGTCAGGGACATCTCCTGGAGAAGAAAGTGGCAACCCACTTCAGTATTCTTGCCTGGGAAATCCCATGGAGTGGAGCCTGGCTGGCTATAGTCCACGGGGTCGCAAATAGTTGGACATGACTTACCAACTAAACAATAAAGATGGGTTATAGTGGTGGACAGAGAAGCCTAGAGTGCTGTGATTTATGGGGTTGCAAAGACTTGAACATGACTTAGCAATTGAACACCACCACCAACAATACCTCCATCATATTACCTTTCCTTTTGTGATGAAAGCATTTAAATATTGCTCTCTTAACCTTCAGATATACAGTAAAGCTTGCTAACTATAATCAAGGAAATTGATCTTAAATGGAGTGTCCACTGGTACAGAAAATGAACTGATTGAAATAAAATATTGTGCTGATTTTGTAGGTTACTGAATTGCAAAGTGTGCTGAGTTAATAGGCTTTCTAGGGCTCATATATCAAAGTAACTTCACTGATGAGAACAGAGTAGGACACTAACCTCCATGTGGTACGGAAACATCTGGGAAAGTTCAGATAATTGCTGAGGTCAAATCAGTAATGCTACACTGAGCCTCCTTGAAACCACAATAAGTTTAAATTTTATGTTGTGTTCTCAGTCATGTCCAATTCTTTGTGACCCCATGGAGTGTAGCCCACCAAGCTCCTCTGTCCATGGGATTTTCCAGCAAGAATACTGGAGTGGGTTGCCATGTCCTTTTCCAGGAAAGTTTAATTTTTCATATGCCTTAGAAGTGTGTGGAGGCTCAAACAGATAGATGTTCTTACACAAAAGCATATGCACATGCCCAAACACACACATAGTCATGGGGAAGTTTATTCTAGTAGTTGAGAAAAGCAATAAACATTTAAACTCACCTTTTTATCTACTATTCTTCCTTTCTCATTGGAAAAGACCCTGATGCTGGGAAAGATTGAGGGCAGGAGGAGAAGGAGACTAAAAAGGATGAGATGGTTGGATGGTGTCACCTACTCAATAGACATGGGCTTGGGTAGACTCCAGGAGTTGGTGATGGACAGGGAGGCCTGGCGTGCTGTGGTTTATGGGGTTGCAAAGAGTTGGACACAACGGAGCGACTGAACTGATTCTTCCTTTCTCACACACAGCATACCCACTCTCCTTACCTGCTTGAATACTCTGTAGTTTCCTAATCTATTATCCTGTATAATAACATTTACTTAATTATATTTTGATTAATCTCTCTTACTCAAAAAAGGCAGATATTTTCCTTACTTTGTGTGCTAGTGTAGGTACAGCACATAAAAGTGTTACTGGCACATAAAAGGCAATCTCTAAAAGTATATTGAACTTATTTGTGTTCACTAGTCCATTTAAAGACACACAGAGAAATGTTTGAAGCCCAGAATCTAAATGATAGGAATCGTATTGTACGTAGGCTTTAAGAGGAAATGTTACAAAGCTTATTCCACACATTTTGTAGTGCATATTTTACATCTTTGTTCCTCAAACTGTAGATCAAGGGATTTAACATGGGAATAACAAGGGTGTAAAAT
The DNA here is from genome assembly GCA_935064755.1 of Tragelaphus eurycerus. Taxonomy (NCBI): domain Eukaryota; kingdom Metazoa; phylum Chordata; class Mammalia; order Artiodactyla; family Bovidae; genus Tragelaphus; species Tragelaphus eurycerus. The sequence goes on along the minus strand of CAKXYN010000225.1, from coordinate 963,200 downwards.
ACAGATGCCGTTTTATCAGTATCAAAGGAGTGTCTGGACTCTGGTTGTGCATACATAAATATCAAAGCCCCAAAGAACACTGTGACCACTGTCAGGTGGGATCCACAGGTAGAAAAAGCCTTGTGCCTGCCTTTAGCAGAGTTCATCCTGAGAATGGCTACAAGGATGAGTAAATAAGACATAAGAATTATTGGAAGGGAGAGGATCACATCAACACATGCGAAGATCAGAATGATCAGCTCAATTTCTTGCGTATTTGAACAGACCAAAGACATCAAGGGGAGACAGTCACAGTAGAAATGTTTGATGACATTGTAGCCACAGAAGGATAAATTAAAAATCTTTACAGTGATTATAAGAGACACGAATGTGCTATAGAGGTAGGGAATTGCCACCAGTATCCGACACACCCTTTGTGACATGATAACTGTGTAAAGCAGGGGTTGACAGATGGCCACGTAGCGGTCATAGGACATTGCCGCCAGAATAAAAAATTCACTTATAATGAACATGGTGAAGAAAGCCAGCTGTGTGGCACACATATAATAGGAGATTGAATTTTGACTCACAATAAAATTTGCCAACATTTTGGGTCCTACAGCTGTTGAATAGCCAAGATCAGTAAGAGCCAGGTGTCTGAGAAGGAAGTACATGGGTGTCTGTAGCCTGGAGTCCACCTTAGTGAGGATGACTATGCCCAAGTTGCCCACCGCTGAGGTCACATAGATGATGAGGAAGAGCCCAAACAACGGAGCCTGCAGTTCAGGGCGGTCTGTGATTCCCATGAGGATGAATTCATTTGGCACAGTTAGATTTTGTGTTTTCATGCAGCTTTATCAGGATATGTATTCTGTGTGGAGACATCAAGCAGAGTAAGCGGATTTCATGTATTATAACCTGGCAGATTTTTCGTATGTGAAGCTTGTATAAGTAAAATACATCCTAACTTCCCAAAACAGGATATATTTTTAAATCCCATATCCTATGTATAATAATATGCATAAATAAAGATAGAGACAGTCTGAGATATTCATTAGTTCTCAAATAGGAGTTATTTTACTAAGCAAGTAACAACTGTCAACATCTGAAAGACTTATTTGTTATTGCAGCCTGAAGGTGAGTGGTACTTGCATATAATGGTCCATGGTCAGTTATGTTTCTAAACATCTCATAACATCCCTTATCAGTTCAAAATCTCAGTAGTGCTAAAGCTGAAAAACAAGAGTGGTATAGATGGTATACCTAGACATAAATGCAGAGGTACATAAATATCCTCTGTCCATGAGATTCTCCAGACAGGAATATGGAAGTGGATTGCCATGCCTTCTCCAGGGATTCTTCCTGACCCAGGGATTGAACCTGTGTCTCTTATGTCTCCTGCCTTGGCAGACAGATTCTTTACCACTAGGGCCACCTGGGAAGCCCCATATAAATATTTAGATACACATATAGGTATGGATACTTATAGATACATAGATAAAGATACAGAACTGTATGCATAGAAGTACATTAGAAATGAAATAAAAATTAAAAGTATTCCATATATAAATGTATATATATATAAACTTATATGATACATATTTAAAGTTTTCTACTAGTCATTAATATAATTGCAATCACATTGTGATATTTATAAATTATATTTGATAATATCACTTAATCATATCACTAAATACATATTAAAATTATATTATTCAATTGTATGAGAATTATGATAAAAATGTAAAGCCATAAATTCCAAAAATGTACAGAACACACTGGAGACTACTAGGCCCCTCCATTTATGGGATTTTCCAGGCAAGTGTACTGGAGTGGGTGCCATTTCCTTCTCCAGTATGTAGATATAATCTCTACTATATTTTCTTTTTTATTATATACATGATTACTTTGGGCAAATAATTTATCTGAAAATCTTTATTTTCTTATGCAAAACTGATATTTCTTTACAGGGTGGTTGGGAGAGAAAAATGAAGATTAAAGGATTCAATGTGTTGAGGCTTACTTGGAATTCAGGTAAATATATATATATATATTACATGGTGACAATAACTTAGCTCAAAGAGAGTTTCTTTATGTATTTGTGCATCAGTTCTTCTGCACTGTGACATTATCTTATTTGTCAAGGCTATGATATAATGATCATTAGGTTAGGATTAGGTCAAGTAGAATGGAGCATATTTAACTTAATCCAAGCCCTTCACTATTCCCCTCTGCAGGACTAAAATTTGACCTCTGAAGTCCATAAAGTGGATTCTTTATGCTCTAGTTTTATTTACTATGTTAGCAAAAATTAAAGTTCATTATGATGCAAATTTTCATAAAATATAATCTTTCCCTAGGAGCATTTTCACTACAATTGGCATATATTAATTTGTATGTACCAATTCAAAAATACATTGTCCTGCTTCAACCCAGGAGAATGCGAGATCTAAACAAACTGAAAGAAAGAGTAGTCATTGACATTTTTTTTCCATATAATGAAGATTCATTAAAAACTCCTTTTGGAAAAGAAGATGCTGTGCTTTAAAAAAAACGTGTAAGGTTACTGTGTCACACAATGCTACACTGTTGTTTAGTCACTAATTCCTTTCTGACTCTTTGTGACCCCGTGGACTGTATTCTGCCAGGCTCCTCTGTCCATGGGAATTCCCAGACAAGATTAGTGGAGTGGGTTGTCATTTCCTGACCCAGGGATAGGTCCTGCATTGACATGTGGATTCTTTACCACTGAGCCACCAAGGAAGTCCCACACAATAATACTGTAGACGTGAATAAAATAATATACATGGATTAGGGGTGTTATTTAACTTTTTTGTATTTTAAGGCCACAAAACTCCACCAAATGAAAATGTAATACAAAACACAAATCAACATTTTATAAAATCGGATGTGAGAGCTGGACTGTGAAGAAGGCTTAGCGCCGAAGAATTGATGCTTTTGAACTGTGGTGTTGGAGAAGACTCTTGAGAGTCCCTTGGACTGCAAGGAGATCCAACCGGTCCATTCTGAAGGAGATCAGCCCTGGGATTTCTTTGGAAGGAATGATGCTAAAGCTGAAACTCCAGTATTTTGGCCACCTCATGCGAAGAGTTGACTCATTGGAGAAGACTCTGATGCTGGGAGGGATTGGGGGCAGGAGGGAAAGGGGACGACAGAGGATGAGATAGCTGGATGGCATCACTGACTCGATGAATGTGAGTCTGAGTGACCTCCGACAGCTGGTGATGGATAGGGAGGCCTGGCGTGCTGCAGTTCATGGGTCGCAAAGAGTTGGACACGACTGAGCGACTGATCTGATCTGATCTGATCAAATCAAATAAAAGTGTATCTGAATATAATAATAATATATATAGTACGAATGTACCAGAATTAAAGGTGGGCTTCCCTGGTGGCTCAGACGATAAAGAATCTGTCTGCAATGCAGGAGACCTGAATTCGATCTCTGGGTTAGGCAGATACCTTGGAAAATGGAATGGCTACCCACTCCACCCTTCTTTCCTGGAGAATTTCATGGATAGAAGAGCCAGCAGTCTCAAAGAGTCAGATATATCTAAGCAACTAACTCACAAGAGTAAGAGGTAAATGGCAGATCAAGGTAAATAGATTATTAGGTGCAAAATATTGTCAGCATAAAACCTCCTTTAAAAAATATCAATAACATTGGTTACAATAAATTTTCAGTGACTGCAATCTCTGAGTGCTCTATAAGAAAATTAATTTTTTAATTTACATATTAATTTTATTTCATTATTTGAAAAATTTATAACATTAAATATAAAAGTATTTACATGAAATTAGCATTTTGCTCACTTAAAATATTGTTTACAATTTTAAGACCTCCTGATAGTCTACCTGGACTTGATGCAAACAATTTTCTAGTATTAGAAACATGAAATGTATATCAGTCAACAGTTATTATAGAGAAATATCTTCAGTAAATATAATAAGAAGTAGTATAAAATCTTGTTTTATTGTCTTTATTTTGCATTTATGAAAAGCTAAAAAAAATATCAGACTTTGTAAATTCCAAGTTTCCTATAAAGGTCAGAAATGATAGAAGCGTTTTTGGTTGTTTTGTCACAGCTTTATCATTCTATGGATAGACCCAAATAGCTATCTCATAGTTTAACATTTTTTTTTTTTTTATATTTTGATTGCCAATTTTTTAAGCTGTGCCCTGTGAGATAATTTTATCTAATTTGCTATCAGATTCCACTTGAAATTGAAGGACACGCTGAAAATTGCACCATTGCCATAAAACTAGGTACTTAAAAGCCTGCTAATAACTAAATAGCAATTTCCACATCTCATTGTAAGGTGCAAATGCTCTTCTGTCTCATCAAGGGATCCAGAAATAATCATATTTATATACTATGTACATAATCATTAAATATTAAATTATATTGAGATGGTCACAAAAAAATACCCAGAGCACTAAATGACTAGGAATTTAGAAGAACATCACAATAGGAGACTGAATAGATGAGGCTTCTTAATTTTGACAGTTTCTAAATATTCATGTATTTTGGGCCGTGGTGGTGTTTCAGTTGCTAAAGCATGTCTGACTTTTGTAACCCCCGGACTATAGCCCACCAGGCTTATCTGTCCAAGGGGTTTCTCTGGCAAAAACGCTCCTGCGGGTTGCCATTTCTTTCTCCAGGGGGTCTCCCTGACGCAGGGAAGGAGCCAGGGCTCTTGCAGGCAGATTCTCTACCAGGTGGGCCATCACGGAAGCCCTCACGCACCTTTAGTTTTGCTTTATTTACTCTTAGTTTTGCCTTCCACTAAAGATATCACTATTTATGCAAATGGATATCACAATGATGTTTCAGAAATGCTTTTCAGGGTTTAGTCTGCAAATATGTGCATATTTTTAAAAAATTAATATGAAAAGACAAGAGGAGTCCTATTCCTGAGAGAACTGAACCAGAAATGGTCTAATTTCGCTCAGGCGCTGCCAGTGAATTAATGTGAGACTCTGAACCTGTCACTGAAATGCTGTCAGCATATTGGAAACAAGACATCACATGAAATACTCCATCATTTTACCTGAAATGAAGTCTCTGTCATGACTCCCTCATGTGGCTCTCACATCGCTAAGTGGAACAATTTATGGATCTCTTCCACCTTTTGATACTCTCCCTGAGGAGATGTCAAAGAATGTGCTGATCATCCCTAAAGTCCTAAGACCACAACAAAATATCTGGAGATTGTCTTTTCAATTTTCTAGGGCAATTCTTTCTTTTTTTTTTTAAATTCTTGGCTAACTTTCCTTTTGTAGTATGCAAGTCTCTTAATTAAACCTATCTCTAGGGCAGGCCCATTAAGTCTGCAATTCCACAGCGGTCTTCTCAAATGAATGATGGTATAGAAATGTTTAAACATTGTCCTATTAATTATTGAAAAGTAGGGAATTAAAGATGGGCTTCTTAGGTGGCTCAGTGGTAAAGAATCTGCTTACCTAGCAGGAGACGCAGGTTCTATTCCTGGGTCAGAAAGAGCCCCTGGAGAAGTAAATGATAACCCACTCCAGAATTCTTGCCTGGAAAATCTCATGGACACAGGAACCTGGTGGGCTACACTCCATGGGGTCTCAAAAAGTTGGATACAGCTGAGGGACTGAGCACATATGCATGCTATGAAGTCTTCACCAGTCCTAGATCCTAGACAGGGATTTTCCCCTATTGTTTTATCTGAATATTTTATTTGTGGCTGTTATTTAGTTGCTAAGTCATATCCAACTCTATTGTGAACCCATGGACTGTAGCCTGCCAGTCTCCTCTGTCCATGGAATTCTCCAGGCAAGAATACTGAGTGGATTGCCATTTCCTTCTCCAGGGGATCTTCCCAAGCTGGTGTCTCCTGCACTACAGGCAGTTTCTTTACCACTGAGCCACCACAGAAGCCTTAAATGTTTCATAGTTTAGCATTTTTACAGTTAAGTTGTTCTTCATTTTGAGTTAATTATTGTATTAGGTCAACATTGTTTATTTGCTTGCTTATTTTTTCCTCTATATCCCTAATTACCTCAGCACAATGATTTTAAAAGGTTACACCCCCTTCTTTTGAATTACCTTTGCAAATATATGAAAAATTAGTTGAACTAATTATAAAAATCTATTTCTGTGTTGTCTATTCTGTTCCATTAATTTATACGTTTGTGTTTCTACCAATATCAAAATCTTGATTATATGGTTATATAATTAATCCTAACATGAAGGAGTGTTTTTACCTAGTTATACTAAATTTTAAAATGTGTTCTAATCTATGTTCTGCCCTTAATCTTTCAATAAAATTCAGTATAAAATCACCTTTGCACTAAATCTTGCTGAGATTTTATTTAGGTTTTCATTAAATCTATGGATCAATTTGGGAAGAATTTTATCTTATGTATACTGATCTGAGCTAAATATATCTACAAAATTATTCAAATTTCCTTTGATTTTTAAAATTTAGATTTGTACTTTTCTGCATACAGATCCTGTGCTGGCTTTTAGTTTTTATGTACATTTTCATTAGATATGATTTTCATTTTTCATTATATATAATACCTATATAATATATATAATTTAATATATATTAAATATTATTGTATATAATATTTATATATTTTTAATATATATTAAATATTATTGTATATAATATTATATTTATAAATATAACATTTAATATATAGTAAATTGTATATAATTTAATATATATATTAAATATTATTGTATATAATAGCCATGAAATTAAAAGACGCTTGCTCCTTGGAAGGAAAGTTATGACCAACCTAGATAGCATATTCAAAAGCAGAGACATTACTTTACCAACAAAGGTTCGCCTAGTCAAGGCTATGGTCTTTCCTGTGGTCATGTATGGATGTGAGAGCTGGACTGTGAAGAAGGCTGAGCGACGAAGAATTGATGCTTTTGAACTGTGGTGTTGGAGAAGACTCTTGAGAGTCCCTTGGACTGCAAGAAGATCCAACCAGTCCATTCTGAAGGAGATCAATCCTGGAATTTCTTTAGAAGGAGTGATGCTAAAGCTGAAACTCCAGTATTTTGGCCACCTCATGCGAAGAGTTGACTCATTGGAGAAGACTCTGATGCTGGGAGGAATTGAGGGCAGGAGGAGAAGGGGACGACAGAGGATGAGATGGCTGGATGGCATCACCGACTTGATGGATGCGAGTCTGAGTGACCTCTGGGAGCTGGTGATGGACAGGGAGGCCTGGCGTGCTGCGGTTCATGGGGTCGCAGAGAGTCGGACACGACTGAGCGACTGATCTGATCTGATTGTATATAATATAATTATTATATAATATATAATATATTATATATTATAATTATATAATTATAATATATTATATTATAATATATACTATATAATATATAGTATATATAGGTATTATATATAATGAAAAATGAAAATCATATCTAATGAAAATGTACATAAAATCTAAAACATATGTATATATGTACATAATATAATATATTATATTATATAATATAATATATATAGGCTATATATAATACCTATATATAGAGATAAATATATAATTATTGTTAATCACATATCTTGTCTCCTTTGTGAACTCATGTTTTCCAGATTGTTTTATTTTCCTCAGTTTTGTGGAAAATTTTTATTAGAAAGCATATCTTTTGCAAATATGGAGGTTTTCATTTCTTTATTTGAAATTTCTATGAATTTTATTAATTTTTTTGTTTTCTTTCTTTTACTTATTTCCTTACACTTGGACACTACTGAAGCAGTTAACAGTTTTATCTTCACTTTTCTGGGAATATAAAAGCAATAATTTCAGTGAGCCCAGACTCTTGCACATTTCCATTCATAGAAAGATGGGAATTCATTAATTTGAGATATCCTCTTTTCTTTAATTTACAATAATCTGGTAATCTGATGATGTTCCAACTACTCATGTTTTGATTTAAATGTCTAGGAGAGGATTTTTTAGAACGTTGACTCTAAATTTGAATGCCAGCCAATGAGGTATGTGACTTGTTTTAACCCTCACTGCTTTTTCTCAGCAATCAATTTTGTACTGAAAGCTCATTGCAGGTCAAATGTAGTATGAGAGTAACACCTAATAACAGAGTTGGAGTATTCAAACTCATGTTTTAAAAATATATATCCAATTTAGCACATAAGTGATTACACATGTTGATTTAATGCATTTGTATAGCTCAATATGGCTACAATTTAGCACTAGCTAACAGGGAGGCCTGGCGTGCTGCAATTCATGGGGTCGCAAAGAGTCGGACACGACTGAGCGACTGAACTGAACTGAACATTTTCACGTTAATGATTATCATTCCTTTTAGCGACTTTCAAGTACAGAATATTGTTAAAGACAATTAAGAAAACATATCTGATTCAGAGAATACTTTGGCCACCTGATGTGAAGAACTGCCTCATTGGGAAAGACCCTCCTGCTTAGAAAGATTGAACTCAAGAGGAGGAGACGTCGGAGCATGAGGTTGGTGGATGACATCACTGGTGTGATGGACATGAGTTTGAGCAATCTCCTGGAGTTGGTGAGGGACAGGGAAGCCTTGTGGGCTGCAGCTTATGGGGTAGCAAAGAGTCGGACATGACTGAGTGACTGAATTTTCATTTACAGAGAAACAGTCTGATTTAGATAAATAAGATGCTGTGAGTTACTGAATTGCTAAGTGTTCTGAGTCTAAAGACTTTCGAGGGCTCATATATAAAAGCAACTTAACTGATGAAAACAGAGCAGGATCCTAAACTCTTCCACGTGATAAGGGAGCCTCTGAATTAATTCAGAGGAATGATGAATTCAAATCATTTTATTAAACTCAGCCTCCTAGAAACCACCATAAGTTTAATTTTAATACATGCCTTAGAGAAGTATAGTGAATAAAAACAGAAGTATGTGCTTATATAAAGCCACATGTATATGCACAAACACATGTAGACACTAGGAAATTTATTCTAATAGTTGGGAATAACAAAAATCATTTGAACCATTTTATATAAGCTATTCTTTTTTAAATTTATTTATATTAATTGGAGGTTAATTACAATAGGACCTAAGAGAAATAAAAAAGAGTCAATATACAATGAAAAATGCAATAAATGAGATCAAAAGCACTCTGGAGGCAACAAATAGTAGAAAAACAGAGGCAGAAGATAGGATTAGTGAATTAGAAGATAGAATGATAGAAATAAATGAATCAGAGAGAAAAAAAGGAAAACGAATTATACACGCTATTCTTTCTCACTTGACTCTCTTTACTTGTCCTTAGAGTGTCCTAACTCATTCTAAGGCATGATGCTATTTACTTAATTGTATTTGTAATTCATCTCTTCCCCTCAGGAAAGGCAGATATTTCCCCGCTTCGGGTGCCAATGCATATATGGCACATAGAAGTATGACCAGCCCTTAGAAGGCAATTTCTAAATATGTGCTGAACATTTCCATACTTTTAATTCTTTTTAGAGACACACAGAGAACAGTTTGAAGCCCATCACCTAAATTATATGATTCATATTGTACAGAAGCCTTAAGAGAAAGAATTGCATATTGTTTTCCATGTACTTTGTAGGGCATGTTTTACATCTTTGTTCCTCAAACTGTAGATCAAGGGATTTAGCATAGGGATAATGAGAGTGTAAAATATAGATGCCATTTTATCTGTGTCAAATGAATGGTTGGACTCTGGCTGCACATACATGAATATTAAAGCCCCATAAAACACTGTGACCACCGTCAGGTGAGACCCACAGGTAGAAAAAGCCTTGTGCCTGCCTTCAGCAGAGCTCATCCTAAGAATGGATGCAAGAATAAGAAGGTAAGACACAAGAACTATCAGAAGAGAGAAAATCAAATTAAAACCTGCCGAGATAAGAATAATCAGTCCAATTTCACTTGCATTTGAGCAGAGCAAAGATAACAAGGGGAGACTGTCACAGTAGAAATGTCTGATGACATTATAGCCACAAAATGGTGAGCCAAATATCTTTACAGCGATAAGAAGAGACTCAAATATGCTATAGAAATATGGTATTGCCACCAGCACCTGACATACCCTTGGCGACATGACCACTGGGTAGAGCAGAGGGTTACAGATGGCCACATAGCGGTCATAGGACATTGCTGCCAGAATGAAAAGCTCACTAATAATGAACACGAGAAAGAAAGTGAGCTGTGTAGCACAAAAGTAGTAGGAGATTTTATTTTGCTCCGCCACAAAATTTACTAACATTTTGGGGCCCACGGTTGTTGAATAACCAAGATCGGTGAAAGCCAAGTGCCTGAGAAAGAAGTACATGGGTGTCTGCAGCCTGGAGTCCACCTTAGTGAGGATGACCATGCCAAAGTTGCCCACCACAGAGATCATGTAGATGATGAGGAAGAGCCCAAACAATGGAGCCTGCAGCTCAGGGCGGTCTGTGATTCCCATGAGGATGAATTCGCTCAGCCCTGTTCTGTTGTGTGGTTCCATCCAGGTTTATGAGGAAACCTATTCTGGGTAGGCACAGCAGTAGAGTCAATAGATTTTGTGTAAAATATCCTCTTAGATGTGTTAGTATGCAGAACTGGTAAGTAAGATAAATTTAAATTTCCAATTTAGAATATTTAAATTAAGTCCATCTGTTGCACATTAAAATATACATAAATAGAGACAGGAGATATGAAGGTAGATCAGCTATTCTCAATTAGAGTGATTTTACAACTCCAAAGAATATTTTTCCACTGTCTGGAGACATTTTGGCTATCATAACTGACAGTTGAAATGCTATTGGCTTATAGGCCAGTTAAAGCGTTCAATATCTTAACACCAAATATGCAACTTGTAACAATATTGAACCAGTAGTCACAATAGTATCTGGGTTGACAAACACTACAGTATAGGCATAGAAACATAGGCAATTCGAGATTTGTAAATATAGATAACAAAGCAAAACTGAGAAGCTAAACAATCATAAAACTTTAGGTATTATGGATAATTATTGTACTATTCCTCAAAGTTTTATCTTTATTCTCTATAAGATATAATCACATAATGGCATTTTAACAACACATCTGTCCTAGAATATAGTTCAGTTCAGTTCAGTTGCTCAGTGTGTCTGACTTCTTGCGACCCCATGGACTGCAGCATACCAGGCTTTTCTGTCCATCACCAACTCCTGGAGTTTACTCAAACTCATGCCCATTGAGTCGGTGATGCCATCCAGCCATCTCATCCTCTGTTGTCCCCTTTTCCTCCCACCTTCAGTCTTTCCCAGCATCAGGGTCTTTTCAAATGAGGCAGTTCTTTGCATTAGGTGGCCAAAGTATTGGAGTTTCAGCTTCAACATCAGTCCTTCCAATGAATATTCGGGAGTGATTTCCTTTAGGATGGACTGGTTGGATCTCCTTGCAGTCCAAGGGACTCTCAAGAGTCTTCTCTGACACCACAGTTCAAAAGCATCAATTCTTTGGCACTCAGCTTTCTTCATGGTCCAACTCTCACATCCATACATGACTACTGGAAAAACCATAGCCTTGACTAGATGGACCTTTGTTAGCAAAGTAATGTCCCTGCTTTTTAATATTCTGTCTAGAATACAATGCATATGCTAAATATACAATAAATTTTCAGACCAAAAATTCCCAAAATTCATATAACCCACTACTCAAAACATAGTCTGTGAAAGATATTTTTCCTTCAGGTGGTACTGACTCAAATTTAGCACACCTGAAAGGTATGAATAAGTGTATGAATAAGAAATGCATAATGGACCACGGTGGGAATTAAATTTGTTCACATGGTGAATCATACCAGGACATGCCTGACTATGCATAGGACATGTATGTCCATGTATAGGACATATATATCTATAAATACAGTTTCTGCAGTGCCTTCATTTATGGTGTGAAGAGAGCAGCAGAGGATGAGATGGCTAGACAGCATCAGCAACTCAGTGAACATGAATTTGAGCAAACTCCAAGAGATAGTGAAGGAAAGGGAAGCATAGCATGATGCAGTCCACGGGATCACAAAGAGTCAGACAGGATTTAGAGACTGAGCAACAACAACAAAGGGTTAATCTGGGTCAATAGTGTAAATTATCTAAAACTCTTTATTACCGTATATAATGGGAAACAGTGTGCACAGTTTTGAGGAAAGGTACATGAAGAGTCAATAATTCAATGAGTCTGTCTTACCTGTCAAATACATAGTTTTTTTTTTTTTTTTTTAATGTTTATTTGTTTCTAATAGTGATAGCAACTTACCTGAAAGAGATTTTCTTCACCATATAAACATATTCTCTGGACTGTTATTTTATGTCTCTGTCACGACTATAGTGATGGGTAAGTGAGGAACTGGTCAAGTAGGATGTAACACATGTAGTTTATTTCAGTCCACACCCCAACCCCTATCCCATAACTAAATGTAGAATCTATGTCATAGAATTAAAGTGGAACTTGGCAAATGTCACTGAAATATTGTGGATATTGGTAGCATATTGCACCACATGCAATATTATTTTTACCTGTAATGATGTTTCTGTGTTGACTTCTTCCTGTATTTCTTACACGGCTGTAAGAACAATATATGGATTCCCTTACCTTTGAGACTCTCCCTGAGGAGATGTCAAGCAATTTGTTGATTAGCCCTAATGCCTAGGAGAACACAACAAAATGTCTGGAGGTCTTTCAATAATTGTTAAAGACAATTTATATTCACCAGTGAGTAAATCCAATACTTATTTAACTCCTATTTTTCACTCTTAGTTAACTTCACACTTTTAGCACATGGGGCTCTTGATTCAAATGATATATTAATACATTTGGGAAAGGCCCATTTATACAATGGCCTTATCAAAGGGGTGACCTGGTAGAGAAATGTCAAAATTCTTTTTTAATATATCATTTTTTTTTAATTAAAAGGAGTTAAAATTACACATTAGGTAAATGTGACTTGTTATTTCCTTGATTTAGTTGGTTTTGCTGTTTTTCTTCCCTTCTGAGGCAGACATTAGTTGCTCATTTTTCTCATTTCATAGTTAGTTGCCATCTTCATTTATTTCATTCTGTCCAACTCCAATTCCTACGCCAATTTTCTTTGCTGTCTATGAATATTTTATACTCTGAGCTCAGTATGTCTTATAATGTGTTCAGATCTTTGATTTCTTTAACCAGCATACTTTTCAACATACACATCCTGCACATTTTCTGAGTTTATTATTTCATTACCCTTTGTATTGTAAATGGCATATGTATATGTATATATATATATACATGCGTGTTTACATAATCAGTTGTTTCAGTTGTATCTGACAATTTTCGACCGTATGGATTGTAGACCACCTCTGTCCATGGGATTTTCCTGGCGAGAACACTGGAGTGGGTTGCCATTTCCTCCCCCAGGGAATCTTCCCAACCCAGCGATCAAACCCACGTTTCCTGTGTCTCCTGCATCGCAGGCACATTCTTTACCACTGTGCCGCCTGGAAAGACACAAATATGCATATTTTGGTTCCTGCATGTTATGTATTATATCAATATATTCATATATATATGCACTGAAAAGATATTTGCTTGTTGACTTTGTACACTTTTATCTTGCTGAACTCACAATTGTGAAGGGATTCCTGAACTCACATTTATGATAGGGTTCCTTGAGGTTTTCTGTTAGAAAATAGGTCCTTTGCAGTTATGAGAGAATCTAATGTCTTTCTTTTTACACATTGTATGCCTTGTATGACATTTTTTGTTAATTTCTGACATTTCTTGTTTGATCTGCTTTGTGCAACTATAAATGAATCTTCATTTTAGAATGCTTTTGCAACTAAATTTTTGATTATCTGATCTTTTAAGTCTGGCATCCTTTACTCTGCTTAATAACTTTGAGAGTTGTCATATTTTTGTGTGTACCAATAATTTATTACTCTTTACAGCAGCATGGAATTCACTTGTCATGGTTTACTTATTCATCCTCAGTGGAGGAACATTTAGATTGTTCCCAAGGTCTGTCTAATATAAATAAAGCTTCTATTAACATTTGCATACAAAGAAATCTGCTGTCGTTTTTCTTGGGTAAGTACAAGGCAGTGAAATGGATAAATATTATGTTAGAGGTGAGATACGTTTAAAGTTTTAACACAATTTTTTTTTTTTGTATTTTTATTGAAGCATAATTTACTTACAATGCTGTGTTAGTTTTGGGTGTATATCAAAGTGAGTCAATCGTATGTAAACATTTTTGTTCATCTTGTTTTCCCTTAAAGGCTATTACAAAACACTGAGTATAGTTTTCTGAACTGTACAATAGGTGCTTATGGTTATCTATTTTATACATAGTGTGTGTTTATGTCAACCCCAGACTCCTAAACTGCTCCCTTTTCTCAGGTAACCATTAGTTTCACGTCTATGTCTGAGGGTCTATCTCCATTCTATATACAGTTTCAATTGCAACACTTTTTTTCATGTTCCACATATAAGTGATATCATACAACATTTGTATATCTCAGTCTGGCTTATTTCATTGAATATGATTGTCTCTAGATCCATCCATATTGCTGCAAATGCCATTATTTCATTCACTGGTACTCATTTTTATGGCTGAGTATTATTACATTCTATAAATATACCACATTTTTTATCTGTTAGAGGACAAATAGGTGGCCTCCATGTTTTCACTATTGTACATAGAGTTGCAATGAACACAGGGGTGTATCTTTTTGAATTATTATTTTCTCTGGTTTTATGACCAGGAGTGGGATAACAGGATCATGTGAAAATTTTTACAGAACTAGAACAAGAAATTTTTAACTTTGTATAATAAAAAAGACACTGAGGTGGTCCTAAGATGGTGGAGGAATAGGACGGGGAAACTACTTTCTTCCCCACAAATTCATCAAAAGAACACTTGAGTGCCGAGAAAATTCCGCAGAACAACTTTTGAATGTTGGCAGAGGACGTCAGGCTCCCATAAAAGCAGCCCATTGTCTTCAAAAGGAGGTAGGACAAAACATAAAAGATAAAAAGAGAGACAAAAGAAGTAGGGATGGAGATCCATCCCAGGAAGGGAGTCTTAAGAAAGAAAGAAGTCATCCCAGTGCACCATCCCCCAGTATCCTGTATCATGCATTGAACCTAGATTGGCGATTCATTTCACATATGATATTATACATGTTTCAATGGTATGGAGAGGGAGGTGGAAGGGGGATTCAGGAGGGGGAACACGTGTACACCCATGGTGGATTCATGTTGATGTATGGCAAAACCAATACAATATTGTAAAGTAATTAGCCTCCAATTAAAATAAATAAATTTATATTTTTAAAAAAGAGAAAGGTTTCCCAACACCAGGAAACACTCTCTCCAGTGGGTCTGTGATGAGCCTCGGAATCTCAGAGGGCAAAATAACCAGGAGAAAAAATAAATAAATAATTCAAATCCACAGATGACGTGCCCAACAGCAACTCCCAGAGGTGCAACAGCCCTGACGCTCGTGTCCCCCTTTAGCAAGCGGAGAAGGGACAGGGAGCCAGGGGCAGTGCTTAGGATGAGGACAAGGCCTGAGTGCCCTGAGGACAATCTGAAGGAAACAGCTTCATAGCAAACCAGACTGTGGGACAGCTATCCCACGATCCCCCCAAAAGCCCTAACCACCACCAGTCAGGCTCACAGAACAAAGGACTGAGCAGAGTTAGCCGGCTGTGGACCGGCCCATCCCCCAGTGGAGACAGGCAGGTGAGGGCAGCCAGAGCCAGAAGTGGGCAATCGTGGCCCCAGAAAGGCATCCTATACCAAACTGCAAGCAGACTTCTTTGCTAACCAAGGCTTCTTGGGATTCTGGACGGTCGACATCCACTGGGAGGGTTGTAGCCAGAGATCAGCTTCCCGGAAGAGTGAAGGCACACCCGTTGTACACCCAGAAAACCGAGCGGCTGGGATGGGGGAGGGGATAAGTCACAGCCTTCAACTGGGGGAGACTACGTGTGCCAAGGACCTGGTCACCTGAGCAGCTTGGACCTGGGACGAGCACAAAATGCAGGCCCAACCAAATCTGCGCCTTTGTGGAGTAACCGAGAACCTGAACCTGAGCGGCTTAGACCTGGGAAGTGCATGCAAACCAGGGCCTGCATCAGACAGTTCCCAGCAGAGCAACCTAGAGTCTGAGCAGTGTAGACTGGGAAAGCACACACACCATGAGTGGGGGCAAACCCAATGTGGCTGAATCACTGTGAACACATGCCAGTCATACTTGTTTGCAGTGTTCGTCCCTCCACAAAGCACGACTGAACAAGCGAGCCTAAAAAAGAGTGACACCACCGTACCCCTTGTGTCAGGGCAGAAAATAGGCACTGAAGAGACCAGCAAACAGAAGAAACTAACATAAACAGAGGGAACCGCTTTGGAAGTGACAGGTGCAATAGATGAAAACCCTGTAGTTAGCACTGACTACATAGGAAGGGGCCTATAGACCATGAGAAGTACAAGCCAGACCAAGGAACTATCTGAAAATAAACTGACCCCACACTGTCTGCAACAGCTCCAGAGAAAGTCTTAGATATATTTTTACTATTATGATTTTTTAATTAAAATTTATTTTATTTTATTTCATCGTTTTTTTAGGTCCCCATTACTCCTTTAATTTTCTTTTTTATTAATTTTTTAAAATTTTATTTAACTTTACAATTGTATTGGTTTTGCCATATATCAAAATGAATCTGCCACAGGTATACATGTGTTCCCTATCCTGAACCCTCTTCCCTCCTTTAATTTTCATTTTTATAACCTACTATTACCTTGCAAAAATAAAAAAAGAAAAGAAAGACCCTATTTTTAAAGCAAACTTCATATATATTTATATTTTATAATTCATGTCATTTTTTGTTTTTTTGGGGGGGTTGTTTTGGTTTTGTTTTTAATATTTAATATTGTATTTTTGAGAATCTAACCTCTACTCAAGATTTTTAATCTTTGCTTTTTGGTATTTGTTATCAACTTTGTAAGCCTCTTGATGAAAGTGAAAGTGGAGAGTGAAAAAGTTGGCTTAAAGCTCAACATTCAGAACACGAAGATCATGGCATCCGGTCCCATCACTTCATGGGAAATAGATGGAGAAACAGTGGAAACAGTGGCTGACTTTATTTTGGGGGGCTCCAAAATCACTGCCTCATGCGAAGAGTTGACTCATTGGAGAAGACTCTGATGCTGGGAGGGATTGAGGGCAGGAGGAGAAGGGGACGACAGAGGATGAGATGGCTGGATGGCATCACTGACTCGATGGATGCGAGTCTGAGTGACCTCCGGGAGCTGGTGATGGACAGGGAGGCCTGGCGTGCTTGTTCATGGGGTCGCAAAGAGTCGGACACGACTGAGCGACTGATCTGATCTGATCTGATCTGAAAATCACTGCAGATGGTGACTGCAGCCATGAAAATAAAAGATGCTTACTCCTTGGAAGGAAAGTTATGACCAACCTAGATAGCATATTCAAAAGCAGAGACATTACTTTGCCAACAAAGGTTCATCTAGTCAAGGCTATGGTTTTTTCTGTAGTCATGTATGGATGTGAGAGTTGGACTATGAAGAAGGCTGAGCGCCGAAGCATTGATGCTTTTCAACTGTGGTGTTGGAGAAGACTCTCGAGAGTCCGTTGGACTGCAAGGAGATCCAACCAGTCCATTCTGAAGGAGATCAGCCCTGGGATTTCTTTGGAAGGAATGATGCTAAAGCTGAAACTCCAGTACTTTGGCCACCTCATGAGAAGAGTTGACTCATTGGAAAAGACTCTGATGCTGGGAGGGATTGGGGGCAGGAGGAAGAGGGAATGACAGAGGATGAGATGGCTGGATGGCATCACTGACTCAGTGGATGTGAGTCTGGGGTCCTGGCGTGCTGCAATTCATGGGGTTGCAAAGAGTCGGACACGACTGAGTGACTGATCTGATCTGAATGCATTATTATTTATACATATTACTAGATTAAATCTGTTCAATTTTTGTTTAGAATTTTTGAATATCTATTAAAATTTGTATTTTTTCTTAATATCTTTTCTTGTTGTTTATACTATTGGAAACCATTGCTTTAAAAGTTGGAAAATGAAATAGATTTTTTTGTTGTTTGGCTCCAAAATCACTGCAAATGGCGATTGCAGCCATGAAATTAAAAGACACTCCTTGAAAGGAAAGTTATGACCAATCTAGACAGCATATTAAAAAGCAGAGACATTACTTTGTCAACAAAGGTCTATCTATGAAGGCTATGGTTTTTCCAGTAGTCATGTATGGATGTGAGAGTTGGATTATGAAGAAAGCTGAGCACTGAAGAATTGATGCTGTTGAACTGTGGTGTTGGAGAAGACTCTTGAAAGTCCCTTGATCTGCAAGGAGATCCAGCCAGTCCATCCTAAAGGAGATCAGTCCTGGGTGTTCATTGGAATGACTGATGTTGAAACTGAAACTCCAATACTTTGGCCACCTCATGTGAAGAGTTGACTCATTGGAAAAGACCCTGATGCTGGGAGGGATTGGGGGCAGGAGGAGAAGGGGACGACAGAGGATGAGATGGCTGGATGGCATCACTGACTCGATGGACATGGGTTTGGGTGGACTCCGGAAGCTGGTGATGGCCAGGGAGCCTAGAGTGCTGTGGTTCATGGGGTTGCAAGCTGAACTGAACTTCAGAAAAGAAGAAAATCAGTTACTTCTTTTTCCTTGATATCAAGTAATCAATGCACAAGAACCTGATTTGAGGGATTTATTTTTAATATACATTTCAATCAGAGATAATCTTTATTCTACAATTTGTCGTAAAGTGTTTCTTAGTGTACATACATGAATTCATACGTACATTTATATATATGTTTAAATTACACCTCATATTTCTGACTTAAAACTCAGATTACTGTTTCAAATACAATAGTAGGGTTGTTAAAGTTTTTTTTGTAATTGTCTTTTTCTAATATTCTAGTGGCCTTTTTAAATCATTTCTGTATGATGTATTAAATATGATTGATATTCAAAGTACTCTATCAAGTTTTTCATTTATGTTAATAAATCATTCATTTACTCTTATTTTTTCAAATATTCATATTCTATTAAAAATTGGAAAACTTCCTTAAATACTGTTTGTGTGTGTGCTAAGTTTCTTTAATCATGTCAGACTCTGTGCGACCTATGGACTGCAGCCTGCCAGGCTCCTCTGTCCATGGGGTTTTCGAGGCAAGAATACTAGAGAGGGTTGCTGTGCCCTCCTCCCAGGGATCTTCCTGATTCAGGCATTGAACCTGTGTCTCTAACATCTACCTGCTTTAACCGGTGGGTTCTTTACCACTAATGCTATTTGGGAAGCCCAAATAAAGTATGGATTCACATAATATTGAAATAGAGAGTAATTTATAGAATGAATGAAATGTATTGGAAACATATGTGAACCTGCATTTTTCCCCTTTTGTACATAATTTTAAGGGGACTGTCATATGAAGCACACTGACTGATTTTAGAAAAGGTATATTGCATTATGCTTACTCAAGATTTTTTCAATTCCAGATATTAGACACTTTTCTTATTTACTAAAGATGTTTTGAGAAGAACATATAAGCAAATTTATTACATTAAGCATACTGATAATCTCAGCAGCCATCAATAACTAAAATTAACAATTCACAGTATCACTGTCTAATATAATGTTCTAGGAAGATATTTTATGTTTTTAAGTAAATATTTCTTGGCTATATTAATTTTCATAATTAAAAAGTCAACTATAAAAAACTTATTAGTAATATTTATTTTTACACAATAATATAGCATAGGTTTAATCCAAATGAATTTTGTTTATTCAAATTTATTTGACTGCATGAAAAAATGTTAATAATTTTTTTTGGGGGGGGAGAATGGCATTAAAACGTGTATAATATCATGTAAAAAATGAATCACCAGTCCAGGTTCGATACAGGATACAGGAAACTTGGGGCTGGTGCATTGGGATGATCCAGAGGGATAGTATGGGGAGGGAGGTGGGAGGGGGGTTCAGAATGGGGAACACATGTACACCCGTGGTGGATGCATGTTGATGTATGGCAAAACCAATACAATATTGTAAAGTAAAAATAAAATAAGAAATAAAAAAAAATTAAAAATATTTTTTATTAAAATTATTTATTTATTTTTAGCTGTTCTTGGTATTCATTGCTGCATGTGGGCTTTCTGTATTTGCAGCAGGTGGGAGCTTCTGTTTTTGTGAAGCACAGGCTCTAGGTATTTTGGCTTCAGTGATTGTGGCCCAAGGGCTTATTTTATCCAGAGTGTGAGGGGTCTTCCATGACCAGTGATCAAACCTGTGTCCCTGGCAATGGCAGGCAGATTCGTAAGCATATGGGGCCACCAGAGAAGTACTGATCACATGCGAAATTTTAGTCCCTGACAGTGGCTGAAGGAAAGAATCCAGTCCCTCTATGAAATAAATAAAACCATGAATGTTAAAAAATACAAAAAATAAACAGAAATGTGGAGAGATTTAAGAGTCTCTTGATGAAAGAGAGAGAGAACAGTAAAAAGTTGGCTTAAAACTCAACATTTAGAAAACTAAGATCATAGTATCCGGTCCCATCATTTCATGGCAAATACATGTGGAAACAGTATTTGGGGGGGTGGGGCACCAAAATCACTGCAGATTGTGACTGCAGCCATGAAATTAAAAGATGCTTGCTCCTTGGAGGAAAAGCTATGACATATCTAGACAACATATTAAAAAGCAGAGACATTACTTTTCCAACAAAGGTCCATCTAGTCAAAGCTATGTTTTTCCCAGTAGTCATGTATGGATGTGAGTTGGACTGTGAAGAAAGCTGAGTACCAAAGAATTGATGCTTTTGAACTGTGTTGTTGGAGAAGACTCTTGAGCGTTCCCTGGACTGCAAGGAGATCCAACCATTCCATCCTAAAGGAAATCAGTCCTGAATATTCAATGGAAGGACTGATGCTGAAGCTAAAACTCCAGTACTTTGGCCCCCTGATGTGAAGTGCCGACTCATTTGAAAAGACCCTGATGCTGGGAAAGTTTGAAGGTGGGAGAAGAAGGGGATGACAGAGGATGAGATGGTTGGATGGCATCACTGTCTCCATGGACATGAGTTTGAGTAAACTCCTGGAGTTGGTGATAGACAGGGAAGCCTGGGGTGCCACAATTCATGGGGTCACAAAGAGTTGGACACGACTGAGCAACTGAACTGAACCTGAATGGCAGTTTGAAATAAGTTAGTACAGACATCATAACATGTACATCAGTTGTTACATGTCATGCTATACTTTCACTCGAAATACAGCATAGACCAAGTCATGGAACTGAAACATTATACTTCTCAGAGGAGGAACTATCACATCAATGCAGTGAGATAATGTATCCTTATTAACATATAATGCACACTCAGTCAGTCAAATTTGAGGGAAAAAAAGCAACATGAAAGAGAAGTAACAAATATCATTTATCGTATAGTGGACCTCTTATGCAAATATAGTTTGCATATGATCCTCATATGGTCAATTTGCAAAATTGACAAAAATTATTTTAAATAAGAAATTACAAAAGACAAAGAAATTTGTCTTAATTGATATATTCACAAGTGTAGACAGAAAGACTGAATAAGACAAAAACAGATGCTGTGCTGACCTGAGATGCTGAAATGCCATGATGTTGAGTGAATAGGTTCTGTAGAATTCATATGTAATAATAATACTGAGGAGAAAAAAACAGGACCCTAAGTTCCCCATATGGAAGGAGGGTGTTTGAGCAAATTCATATGACTTTCGAGTTTAAGTCATCCCACTCCAAGGAGCTTGCTTGAAACCACAAATAAGTTTGCTCTTAAAATGGACCATGAAAGAGTATGAATGATAAATCAAAATAAATGTTAATAAACAAAAACCCACACCTGTACACAAGCACACAAAGATAACTTCAATGTTTATTCTAAAAGTTTTGAGAATACAATGAATCATTTAAATTCCCCTTTTGTACCCACCATTCTCTCTCTCTCTCTCCCCCATAGGATGCCCAATCTCCTTGACTATTCCGTGGTCTACAGCTCCTAATTCATTCTACTACACTCTAAAAATTGATTTAACTACTTTGCTTATGTTTCATTTCTTTTTCTCAGAAATAGCAAAGTTTTTTTTTCTTCTGTTTTTCTTACACAAATGGATTTATAGCCCTTAGAAGTGTGAATGACACACAAAAGCCATTCTCTAAACTATGTGAACAACTCATTTACATTTGCTTTTTCTTCAGAAAGCACAGACAGCAAAGTATAAAGTCCTGAAACTAATTTACAAGAATCACATTGATAGTGATCTTTAAGAAAAAAAAAATCATAATTTCATCCAAATCTTTTGTAGGGCATATTTTACATCTTTGTTCCTCAAACTGTACATCAGGGATTTAACATGGGGATAACAAGGGTGTAAAATATAGATGCCACTTTATCAGAGTCAAAGGAGTGTCTGGACTCTAGTTGCACAGACATATCTGGTAAAATCCCATAGAACATGGTGACCACTGTCAGGTGGGACCCACAGGTAGCAAAAGCCTCGTGCCTGCTTTCAGCAGAGTTCATCCTCAGAATGGATGCGAGAATAAGAAGGTACGAAACAAGAACTATCCAAAGGGATACTATCAAATAAAAACTTATGCAGGTCAGGAAGCAACAGTTAGAACTGGTCATGGAACAACAGACTGGTTCCAAATAGGAAAAGGAGTACGTCAAGGCTGCATATTGTCACCATGTTTATTTAACTTATATGCAGAGTACATCATGAGAAATGCTGGACTGGAGGAAACACAAGTTGGAATCAAGATTGCTGGGAGAAATATCAATAACCTCAGATATGCAGATGACACCACTCTTATGGTAGAAAGTGAAGAGGGGCTAAAAAGCCTCTTGATGAAAGTGAAAGTGGAGAGTGAAAAGGTTGGCTTAAAGCTCAACATTCAGAAAACGAAGATCATGGCATCTGGTCCCATCACTGCATGGGAAATAGATGGGGAAACAGTGGAAACAGTGTCAGACTTTGTTTTTCTGGGCTCCAAAATCACTGCAGATGGTGACTGCAGCCATGAAATTAAAAGACGCTTGCTCCTTGGAAGGAAAGTTATGACCAACCTAGATAGCATATTCAAAAGCAGAGACATTACTTTACCAACAAAGGTTCACCTAGTCAAGACTATGGTCTTTCCTGTGGTCATGTATGGATGTGAGAGCTGGACTGTGAAGAAGGCTGAGCGCCGAAGAATTGATGCTTTTGAACTGTGGTGCTGGAGAAGACTCTTGAGAGTCCCTTGGACTGCAAGAAGATCCAACCAGTCCATTCTGAAGGAGATCAATCCTGGAATTTCTTTAGAAGGAATGATGCTAAAGCTGAAACTCCAGTATTTTGGCCACCTCATGCGAAGAGTTGACTCATTGGAGAAGACTCTGATGCTGGGAGGGATTGAGGACAGGAGGAGAAGGGGACGACAGAGGATGAGATGCCTGGATGGCATCACTGACTCGATGGATGCGAGTCTGAGTGACCTCCGGGAGCTGGTGATGGACAGGGAGGCTTGGCGTGCTGCGGTTCATGGGGTTGCAAAGAGTCGGACACGACTGAGCGACTGATCTGATCTGATCTGATCTGAAGACAAGAATAATCTCTTGAATTTCATGTGTATTTGAACAGAGCAAAGATATCAAGGGGAGACAGTAACAATAGAAATGTTTGAGGATGTGGTAGCTACAGAGGATAAATTAACAATCTTTACAGTGACTAGAAGAGACACAGATGTGCAATAGAAATACGGAGCTGCCACCAGCACCCAGCACACCCTTTGTGCCATGGTGACCGGGTGGAGCAGAGGGTGGCAGTCATAGGGCACTGCTTCCAGAATGACAAGTTCACGGATAATGAACAGAAGAAAGAAAGCTAGTTGTACTGTACAAAAATAATAGGAGATTTTATTTTGATCCACAACAAAATTTGCTAACATTTTGGGTCCCGTGGTTGTTGAATAACCAAGATCATAAGAGCCAGGTGTCTCAGACAGAAGTACATGGGTGTCTGTAACCTGGAGTCCCTCTTGGTGAGGATGACCATGCCCAAGTTGCCCACCACTGAGATCATTTAGATTGTGGAAGAGCCCAAACAGTGGAGCTCAGAGTGGTCCCACGAGGATGAATTCACTCAGCATTGTTCTGAGGCTTTCCCATCTGGGCTTATTGGAAAATCTATTCATGACAGACATATCAGCACAGTCATGTAGTACATTTAGGTAAATTTTTATTATTTTATATATCTACATTTTAAATGTAGATATACAAAATACTTTATTAATACTCTGTGCCCTCTGCCTGGAAATAAAACATAGATGTAAAAAAATATTAATAGAAATGAAGATAGAAATACATGTGGAGATAGGGAGAGATATGTAGCTTCCCAAAGGGGAAAATTTGTCCTCCAAAGAATATTTGATAATGCTTTGAACAATCTTGGTTTTCATCACTGCAGGATGGATACTACCAGCTTCTAATAGTTAAGATTTAGTGAGGCTTCTGAACATCCTACTAGATTAGGGTAGACTCAATAAATAAGGATTGCTGCTGCTGCTGCTAAGTCGCTTCAGTCGTGTCCGACTCTGTGCAACCCTAGAGATGCAGCCCACCAGGCTCCTCATCCCTGGGATTCTCCAGGCAAGAATACTGGAGTGGGTTACCATTTCCTTATCCAATGCATGAAAGTGAAAAGTGAAAGTGAAGTCACTCAGTCGTGTCCGACTCTTAGCGACCCCATGGACTTCAGCCTACCAGGCTCCTCCATTCATGGGAATTTCCAGGCAAGAGTACTGGAGTGGGGTGCCATTGCCTTCTCCAAATAAGGCAAAATACAGCGCAAAATGTCAGAGAACTAAGATTGGCGAACCCTGATTACGGTCCATAGGGTAGCCAAGAGTCAGACACAATTGAAGTGACTTAGCACACACACATAGATCCACACAAAGGTAAATAAAAAACAGAAAGGAAAAGAAATGATATACACTGTAGCTTCCTTATGGGTGGGAATGTTTAGACGCCCTCACTTTAAAACATATTATGTGAAAGACTTTATATGTACTGAATGCACAGGATGAAATGATGCACACACCTCCCTAATATTGGAAAGAGATCTGAAGTTAAAGACATTCTATCAGATCATGTTAAACATAATCAGCTTTCGTATCAGGAAACATTTTGGGAAGTGTGCATAGGTGGTATAATCCGTTATATGTACATTTTTGGTACATACAAAGTAGTACTTTGGCAAATATAAGCTATCTTAATCTCTTTATGCATGCATGCCTGCTCAGTCACTTGAGTTGTGTCTGACTCTTCCTGACCCCATGCACCTTAGCCTACCTGCCTTCTCTGTCCACAGGGTTATCCAGGCAAGAATCCTGGAGTGGGTTTCCATGTCCTCCTCCAGGGGACTGACCCCTTGTCTCCTGCAGTGCAGGTGGATTTTTTAACCACTGAGCCATGGGGGAAGCCCCTAATGTCTTTATATCCACAAGCAAAATCAACTATTTCTTATAAGTTTGTTGGGAAGATAATTAAGAATGAAATATTTCAATATATTCCTGGAACCTGGAAATATCTTCATATGTCAGCTAAATAGGATTTTCCTGTTATTTATTTTTCATTTATTAATAGAGATAGCAAGTTACCTAAAACAGATTGCTTTTACACATGTACATACAAATTCTGTTTGTGTGACTAAACTTTTTTTTCAGGGGTATAATGATGAATAGATATTGTGTTTCCAGGTAAGAGTCCTCAGTGCCCTCACCATGACCCAACTTGATGCCTACAAGGGGTGTAGAATGAGTGCTATATTGCAAATCATCAAACAATCTAGATATTGGTAAAATATGACACCACACAAAATATACTATCTGTTTACCTGTAATGAAAACTCTGTCTTGGCTTTCTCGTGTGCTTCATAAAATACATATTGTGAACAATTTATGGATTCTTTTCTGCCCTTTGAGACTCTCTCTAAGGAGATGCCAAGCAATTTCTTGATCATCCCTGAAGAATTTGAAATCTTAACAGAAACAAGGGAGGAGAAGTGGCTATTAGTAGTCTTGAGCAATTTGTGTTTCCCAACAGCCTAGTCAGATTTATTTGTGTGCGTTTCACTTTCCTTTTCCTCATACTTGCTGCTGCTGCTACTAAGTCTCTTCAGTCAAGGCCAACTCTGTGCGACCCCATAGGCAGCAGCCCATACTCAGGTCCGTATTAATTCTGTTCCTATGGTTCACCCTAATACAACCTCATAAGGATTTGAATTAAGATATATTTTATCCATAGTACAAGCCCTTCAGTGTTCCTGTAGCTCTGCAGTGATCTCCTTAAATGGATGGCATAATGAAGATGTATTAAGTCATTGCCTTATGACCCAGCAATCCCACTGCTGGGCATACACACTGAGAAAACCAGAATTGAAAGAGGCACGTGTACCCCAATGTTCATAGCAGCACTATTTACAATAGCCAGGACGTGGAAGCAACCTAGATGTCCATCCACAGATGAATGGATAAGCAAGCTGTGGTACATATACACGATGGAGTATTACTCAGCCATTAAAAAGAATACATTTGAATCAGTTCTAATGAGGTGGATGGAACTGGAGCCTATTATACAGAGTGAAGTAAGCCAGAAAGAAAAACACAAATACAGTATACTAACGCATATATATGGAATTTAGAAAGATGGTAACAATCACCCTGCTTATGAGACAGCAAAAGAGACACTGATGTATAGAACAGACTTTTGGACTCTGGGACTGGGAGAGGGTGGGACGATTGGGGAGAATAGCATTGAAATATGTATAATATCATATCTGAAACGAGTCAGTCCAGGTACGATGCCCGATAACAGATGCCTGGGACTGGAGCACTGGGATGACCTGGAGGGATGGTGTGGGAGGGGGGAGGGAGGAGGGTTCAGGATGGGGAGCACGGGTATTCTGGTGGCGGATCCATCTCGATGTATAGTAAAAGTAATACAATATTGTAAAGTTAAGAAAAATTAAAAAATAATAATAATAATAAATTTTAAAAAAATAAAATGTTTAAATGCACTAAACATAATAATATATGTCTAGATAAGATCATGTCCCCCCCTGCCTTTTTTTTTCCTTTTAAAACTCTAGGGAGAGGAATTAGCTACTTATATTTTACATTCTCATCTCATAGAGCATCAGCATCATTTTATTACAAAACTCTCTTTCATTTGCTTTGTTTTCATTACGTTTCAATGTAATGAAAGGTTGAAGTCAATATTTTCACTACCACGTGAAATACCCATTCTCATTTCTCAGTCTCAATTCACAGATTCTACTGTGTTTCATGTAAGCCTTCCATGATCAATATATTTTGCAGTATCACCATATTTTGTGCACATGTTTTACTATGTCTACATATTATTATAGAGCAGTAAATTGCATTGTTGAATATAATTTTCTGATTATTTGTCATATACCATGATGTGACTTTTTTTTCTTCTTTATTCATTACAGTAAAAAATACATAAATAAAGTTGTGGATCTTTTCTTTATTAATGCATATGTTGTTGTTTTTTCATCCTCAGCTATCATGAACACTACTACACCATATAGGCCAATAAAAAGCCTTGAGTTTGACATGTTAATATGTTGTGAACAAATTCTACTTGATACACACATCACATATCTGCCTCTATGAGTGTTTTTGTGTAGACAGAGATAGAGACAGGACTTTTGAGTTTTTATGCCAGTCTAATTTGAGAGTCCATACCACAGATCATGGAAAAAGTGCTTGCTTTTTTCAAATGCCAAATTTTTAACAAAATATCACAGGGCATCACAAAGAAACACACAGAAATATCACAAGGAAGCAAGGAAAATAGATCAATTCAAACAAACATAACCCTCCCACATATAAACAAACTGAGGACATAAACAGAAGTAGAAAGTAATTTAAAGAGAACCAAATCAAAGACTCAAAAGCCAAAAACATAACAATTGAATTAAAATTTTACTACCTGGTTTCACCAACAGATTAGAACAATCAGAAGTTAATAATCAGGGAATTAAACTCAAGTCATTTTAAAGTATCGAGTATGAGGAGTAAATAATAATAATACTAATAGTAATGATAATAAGTGAACAGAGAGACTAAGGGACTTAGAAGACACCACTAAAAGAGTTTATTTAAGGAAATAATGGGCAAGAATTCCCCACATTTGAAGAAAGACAGATACAAAAGTACAAATGCAAGAAACTAACACATATAAGTGGGGGAAACAATTCCAGAGCTCACACAGAAACATGTTATGATCAAGCTGTGGCGATTAAGTCATTTAAATTTCCCTTCTGTACCTACTATTCTTCCTTACCCTCACACAGCATGCACACAGTCCTTGACTGCTCTGATGGCCTATTCTACTGTCCCCTAAAATATACTTAATTGTTATGCTTATATTTCATCACTTCTCAGAGATGGCAAAGGTTTTTGCCTTTTTCTTTTTGCCACTGTGTTTATATCACTTAGGAGTGTGACTATCAAACAGAATACTCCAAATTCATGATGATCTTATATGTATTTGCTTTTCCCTCTGAAAGCACGCACAGAAAGGTGGAAAGTACCTAACCTAACTTGTAGGAATGACATAGACAGTGACTTTTAAGAAAAGATATTGCAAAGATTTTTCCATATCCTTTGTAGTGCATATTTTACATCTTTGTTTCTTAAGCTATAGATCAAGGGATTCAACATGGGAATAACAAGGGTGTAAAATATAGATGCCACTTTATCAGTGTCAAAGGAATGACTGGTCTCTGGTTGCACATACATAAATATCAAAGTCCCGTAGAATATGGTGACCACTATCAGATGGGATCCACAGGTAGAAAAAGCCTTCCGCCTACCTTCAGTAGAGTTCATCCTGACAATAGCTGCGAGGATGAGCAGGTAAGACACAAGGACTATTAGAAGAGAGAATATCAAGTTAAATCCTGATAAGACCAGGATAATTAATTCAATTTCATGTGTGTTTGAACAGAGCAGTGATAATATGGGGAGACTGTCACAGTAGAAATGACTGATGACATTATACCCACAGAAGGATGAATTAAAAATGTTTACAGTGACTAGAAGAGAGACAAATGTGCTATAGAGGTAGGGGATTGCCACCAGCGCCCGACACACCCTTTGTGACATGATGACTGTGTAAAGCAGGGGGTGACAGATGGCCACGTAGCGGTCATAGGACATTGCAGCCAGAATAAAAATCTCACTAATAATGAACACGATGAAGAAAGCCAGTTGTGTGGCACACAAATGATAGGAAATTTTATTCTGATCCACAGCAAACTGTACCAACATTTTGGGTCCTACAGATGTTGAATAACCCAGATCTGTAAGAGCCAGGTGCCTGAGAAAGAAGTACATGGGTGTCTGTAGCCTGGAGTCCACCTTAGTGAGGATGACCATGCCCAAGTTGCCTACCACTGAGATCACGTAGATGATGAGGAAGAGCCCAAACAATGGAGCCTGAAGCTCAGGGCGGTCTGTGATTCCCATGAGGATGAATTCACTCAGCACTGTTCCATTGTGTATTTCCATTTAATCAGAAAACCTATTTTAACAGAGACATCGTACAGTCAATGATGTCATTAATGAACTTTAGTGATTTCTTTTAGTTTACATACATGGCATAAATAAAATAAATTTAAATTATATTTTAAACACAAAGAAAAAATTCTGCATCCTATAAATAAAACATACAAATAGAAATAGAAATAAAAAAGAGAGGTAAATATACATCTGGAGAAAGAGTATAGACCTGTAGTTTTTCACTGATGAAGATTAACCCCCCAAAGAACATTTAACAGTATTTTGAGGCATTTTGGTTGTCAACACTGGAGGTAGTTAGAAACAAGTGAGACTGGTATTTGTCCTAATATATTAGGGCTGACTCCAAAACAACAAAGGGGCTTCTCCAATGGCTTAGTGAGTAAAGAATCTGCTTGCAAGCAGGTGACTCAAAAGACATACGTTCAATCCCTGGGTTGGAAGATACCCTGGAGGAGGAAATGGCAACCCACTCCAGTATTCTTGCCAAGAAAACTCAGTGGATACAATCTGTGGGGTAACAAAGTGTTTGATGTAGCAACAGGGAATTATACAGCCCAAAATGCCAAAGGGCCAAGACTGACCAGAGTTAGTAGATATGTGGATATAGATATGGATTGATATAAATATAGATGAGGGAAACATGTCTAAAAAATTTTTATAAATTTTAGGTGCTGTTTTATAGGTGACAGTAAACTTTTCTGTCATCTTTTTGTATAATGACCATCACACCATTTACAAAATTAAAGTCACATAATATTACATACTACATATGCTAAACTTTACCTCATAAAGAATGAAACACAAATTGCAATTATGTGTGGAAAGATTTATAAGCCTTTATGTTAAAATAAGTTTATCTGAAAGCCCTGATGTCTACAGGGGGTCCAAGATGATAAAATTAATACATTTGACAAATATTGAACAGAGGTTTAAAAATGAAGGAATTCTAACATATTATATCACACTTTTTTTTTCTTTTTCTTTTTTTTTTTACAGGGAAACATTCCATATAACATTTATGGGTTGATATAATCCTGTTTACAGCTATACTTTTTGTATATGTAAACGAGTACCCTGGCAAATATGGTAGATTATTTCAATCTCTTTCTTGCCAGGTTGTTGGGAAGATATATGAGATTTAAACATTTAATTGCATTTATGTTATTGGAAAATACCCGTCAAATGTCTAATACATAGAATTTTTGTGTGCATTTGCTTATAATTTCTTAGTGGAAAAAGCAAGCTACTTGTTTTGGATTCTCCTCACACATGCATATATAAATTATTTTTGTGTGACTTCTTTCTTGGGTGTATGATGGTGAATACACTGAGGAATGTGTTACCCAGGAAACAGCCCTCGGTGCCCCCAACTCCCCCCATGACTCCTCCCCATGACTGCAGCTGGGACCATCAGTGAGCTCTTGCTCTAGGTATTTTAATCTTCCATATAACTTAAAATATGTAATATATGTTTACTTAAAATATAACATTTTTCTTCCTTCCCAACTGTATTTTCATTAAAACTGACATATACTGAACAACAACCAGCGCTCTAAGTGCAGGCGGCTGTGACGACCGGCGTGCTAAGTGCAGGCATCACGGTCAACAAGAGTCTGAAATACAGTACTTGGATGCAATCTCAAAAACGACAGAATGATCTCTGTTCATTTCCAAGGCAAACCATTCAATGTCACAGTAATCCAAGCCTATGCCCCAACCAGTAACGCTGAAGAAGCTGAAGTTGAACGGTTCTCTGAAGACCTACAAGATCTTTTAGAAATAACACCCAAAAAAGGTGTCCTTTTCATTATAGGGGACTGGAATGCAAAAGTAGGAAGTGAAGAAACACCTGAAGTAACAGGAAGCTTTGGCCTTGGAATACGGAATGAAGCAGAACAAAGACTAATAGAGTTTTGAAAGAAAACGCACTGCTCATAACAAACACCCTCTTTCTTCCAACAACACAAGAGAAGACTCTATATATGGACATCACCAGATGGTCAACACTGAAATCAGATCGATTATATTCTTTTCAGCCAAAGATGGAGAAGCTCTGTACAGTCAGCACAAACAAGACCAGGAGCTGACTGTGACTCATACCATGAACTCCTTATTGCCAAATTCAGGCTTAAATTGAAGAAAGTAGGGAAAACCACTTGACCATTCAGGTATGACCTAAATCAAATCCCCTATGATTATACAGTGGAAGTGAGAAATATATTTAAGGGTCTAGATCTGATAGATAGAGTGCCTGATGAACTATGCACTGAGGTTCATGACATTGTACAGGAGACAGGGATCAAGACCATGGCCATGGAAAAGAAATGCAAAAAAGCAAAATGGCTGTCTGAGAGGGGGGTTCTTACAAATAGTTGTGAAAAGAAGAGAGGCGAAAAGCAAAGGAGAAAAGGAAAGATATAAACATCGGAATGCAGAGTTTTAAAGAATAACAAGAAGAGATAAGAAAGACTTCTTCAGCAATCAATGCAAAGAAATAGAGGAAAACAACAGAATAGGAAAGACTAGGATCTCTTCAAGAAATTTAGAGATACCAAAGGAACATTTCATGCAAAGATGGGCAAAATAAAGAACAGAAATGGTATGGACCTAACAGAAGCAGAAGATATTAAGAAGAGGTGTCAAGAACACACAGAAGAACTGTACAAAAAAGATCTTCACGACCTAGATAATCACGATGGTGTGATCACTGACCTAGAGCCAGACATCCTGGAATGTGAAGTCAAGTGGGCCTTAGAAAGCATCACTACGAATAAAGCTAGTGGAGGTGATGGAATTCCAGTTGAGCTATTCCAAATCCTGAAAGATGATGCTGTGAAAGTGCTGCATTCAATAGGCCAGCAAATTTGGAAAACTCAGCAGTGGCCACAGGACTGGAAAAGGTCAGTTTTCATTCCAATCCCAAAGAAAGGCAATGCCAAAGAATGCTCAAACTACTGCACAATTGCGCTCATCTCATACGCTGGTAAAGTAATGCTCAAAATTCTCCAAGCCAGACTTCAGCAATATGTGAACCGTGAACTTCCTGATGTTCAAGCTGGCTTTAGAAAAGGCAGAGAACCAGAGATCTCATTGCCAACATCCGCTGGATCATGGAAAAAAGCAATAGAGTTCCAGAAAAACATCTATTTCGACTTTATTGACAATGACAAAGCCTTTGACTGTGTGTATAACAATAAACTGTGGAAAATTCTGAAACAGATGGGAATACCAGACCACCTGACCTGCCTCTTGAGAAGTCTGTATGAAGGTGAGGAATCAAGAGTTAGAACTGGACATGGAACAACAGACTGATTCCAAATTGGAAAAGGAGAACGTCAAGGCTGTATATTGTCACCCTGTTTATTTAACTTATATGCAGAGTACATCATGAGAAATGCTGGACAGGAAAAATCACAAGATGGAATCAAGATTGCCTAGGGAAATATCAATAACCTCAGATATGCAGATGACACCAGCCTTATGGCAGAAAGTGAAGAGGAACTAAAAAGCCTCTTGATGAAAGTGAAAGTGGAGAGTGAATAAGTTGGCTTAAAGCTCAACAGTCAGAAAACGAAGATCATGGCATCTGGTCCCTCACTTCATCTGAAATAGATGGGGAAACAGTGGAAACAGTGTCAGATTTTATTTTTCTGGGCTCCAAAATCACTGCAGATGGTGACTGCAGCCATGAAATTAAAAAACTCTTTCTCCTTGGAAGGAAAGTTATGACCAATCTAGTCATCATATTCAAAAGCAGAGACATTACTTTGCCAACAAAGGTTCACCTAGTCAAGGCTATGGTCTTTCCTGTGGTCATGTATGGATGTGAGAGTTGGACTGTGACAAAGGCTGAGTGCTGAAGAATTGATGATTTTGAACTGTGGTGTTGGAGAAGACTCTTGAGAGTCCCTTGGACTGCAAGGAGATCCAACCAGTCCATTCTGAAGGAGATCAGCCCTGGGATTTCTTTGGAAGTAATGATGCTAAAGCTGAAACTCTAATACTTTGGCCACCTCATGTGAAGAGTTGACTCATTGGAAAATACTCTGGTGCTGCGAGGGATAGGGGCAGGAGGAGAAGGGGACGACAGAGGATGAGATGGCTGGATGGCATCACTGACTTGAAGGACATGAGTCTGGGTGAACTCCGGGAGTTGGTGTTGGACAGGGAGGCCTGGCATGCTGCGATTCATGGGCTCACAAAGAGTCGGACATGACTGAGCAAATGATCATATCTAATCTGATCTGACATATACTGAATTATTTGTAACATGGACAGTATATTTAGCCAAGGAGAAACCGAGGTCACAATGAGGAAACTGAGCAACTCGAGAGACTGTGATGTAACTAAAATTGGTTTTAGATAATGAAGTTTCATAAATACTTCTTTTGGATAAAAGGGTTTTATGTAGAAAAAAAAAGTTTTTAAATTATTTTATATTACACAATCAGTCAGTCAGTTCAGTTGCTCAGTCGTGTCCGACTCTTTGCGACCCCATGAACTGCAGCACGCCAGGCCTCCCTCTCCATCACCAACTCCCGGAGTTCACTCAGAATCACGTCCATGTCGCATACTGAAAAAAGTTAAAAAAGGGTATACAAGCATACATCAGTATGTATCTATCTATATTTATATGTATCATATATTTCCAGAATATTATTTTGTTTCCTTTCACATTAAGGTTGCAAATAGCATCCTTACAACATTAAATGCAGAGGTATAAGTACAATGAATTAAAGATACATATGAATATTCCTAAGAAAACATCATCTTATCATGACTATTACTCAGAAAACAGAATGATACCAGAGTAGAATGTAGATTTTTTAATGGAAAAGAATTGTCCAAGGTTTGCAACACTGTAGAGTATGCGGTGATCAAAACCATCCCCAAGAATAAGAAATGCAAAAAGGCAAAATAGTTGTCTGAAGAGGCCTTACAAATAGCTGAGAATAGACGAGAAGCTAAAGGCAGAGGAGAAAAAGAAAGATATAACATCTGAATGCAGAGTTCCAGAGAATAGTAAGGACAGATAAGAGAGCCTTCCTAAGTGATCAATGCAAAGAAATAGAGGAAAACAAAAGAATGGGAAAAACTAGAGATCTCTTCAAGAAAATTACAGATACCAAGGAAATATTTCATGCAAATATGGGCACAATAAAGGACAAAAATGTTATGGACCAAACAGAAGCACAAAATATTAAGACAAGCTAGCAAGAATACACAGAAGAACCAAAACAATTTAAAAATTAAAAAAAAAAAAAAAAACTTAATGACCCAGATAACCAAAATGGTGTGATCACTCAATATGCCAGCAAATTTGCAAAACTCAGCAGTGACTGCAGAACTGGAAAAGGTCAGTTTTGATTCCAGTACCAAAGAAAAGCAGTGCCAAGGAATGTTCAAACTACCACACAATTGCACTCATCTCACATGCAAGCAAAGAAATGCTCAAAATTCTCCAAGCTAGGATTCAACATTATATGAACCGAGAACTTCCAGATGTTTAAATTGAATTTAGAAAAGGCAGAGGAACCAGAGATCAAATTGCCAACATGCATTGGATAATAGAAAAAGCAAGAGAATTACAGAAGAACATCTACTTCTACTTCATTGACTGTGCCAAAGCCTTTGACTATGGATCACAACAAACTGTGGAAAATTCTTAAAGAGATGGTAATACTAGACCACCTAACCTGCCTTCTGAGAAACCCATATGCAAGAAGCAACAGTTGGAACCAGACATGGAACAAGGTGCCCTTTGCCAACAAAGGACTGCATAGTCAAAGCTATGGTTTTCCAGCAGTGATGCATATATGTGAGAGTTGGACCGTAAAAAAGGCTGAACACTGAAGAATTGACACTTTTGAACTCTGGTGTTGGAGAAGACTCTTGAGAATCCTTTGGAATGCAAGGAGATCCTGCCAGTCTGTCTTAAAGGAAATCAATCCTGAATATCATTGGAAGGACTGATGGTGAAGCTGAAGCTCCAATACTTTGGCCACCTTATGTGAAGAGCTGACTCATTACAAAAGACCTTGATGCTGGAAAAGATTGAAGGTGAGAGGAGAAGGGGGTGACAGAGGATGGCATCACCGACTCAATGGACATAAGTTTGAGCAGGCTCCAGTAGATGGTGAAGGACAGGGAGACCTGGCATGCTGCAGTCCATGGGGTCACAATGAGTCAGACACAATGGAGTGTTAACAACTAAAAGAAAAGCAATCAGTTCAGTTCAGTCGCTCAGTAGTGTCCGACTCTTTGCAACCCCATGAATCGCAGCACGCCAGGCCTCCCTGTCCATCACCAACTCCCAGAGTTCACTCAGACTCACAGCTATCGAGTCAGTGATGCCATCCAGCCATCTCATTCTCTGCCATCCCCTTCTCCTCCTGTCCCTATCCCTCCCAGCATCAGAGTCTTTTCCAATGAGTCAACTCTTTGCATGAGGTGGCCAAAGTACTGGAGTTTCAGCTTTAGCATCATTCCTTCCAAAGAAATCCCAGGCCTGATCTCCTTCATAATGGACTGGCTGGATCTCCTTGCAGTCCAAGGGCCTCTCAAGAGTCTTCTCCAACACCACAGTTCAAAAGCATCAATTCTTTGGGGCTCAGCCTTCTTCACAGTCCAACTCTCACATCCATATATGACCACAGGAAAAACCATAGCCTTGACTAGACGGACCTTTGTTGGCAAAGTAATGTCTCTGCTTTTGAATATGCTGTCTAGGTTGGTCATAACTTTCCTTTCAAGGAGTAAGTGTCTTTTAATTTTATGGCTGCAGTCACCAACTGCAGTGATTTTGGAGCCCCCCCAAAAAAAAAAAAAAAGAAAAGCAATAGCGAGGGGAAAAAAAAAGTCATTTTTTTAAATGTACTAATGCTTTACTAAAGAAAAAAAAAAGAATAAGAAATAGAATTGATACTATTACAAGAAAAACAAGTATCAGTACTCTCTTTGAACTCTAAAAAAGTAAATAAAAATATAATATTCGTAAAATTAGATTATGTATGTGTTGATTGGAAATCCACGTTTATCTCATCAAATATGTTACTTACAAGGTTTTGAACCTCTGATATTCTAACCTATCTGCATATACATGATTTCTTATATCAGAAATATGGCACTACAAATAGGAAACCATGAAGTAACATAAATCTTTGTTTATTTGCTTATGAAAGGCTACAGCAAAAAAACAAACAAGCAAACACTACACTGGTAAATGCTGATTTTAGTGTAAGATAATGCGAGGAGTGGGAGACGGGGGCATTGAAGAGAATTTTTTTTGTTTGTTTCACCAGCTTTAGAATTGTATGAAATGTATGAAACTACTTTTCTGTAGTTTACTGCTACTGTTGCTAAATCACTTCATAGTTTACTACTTGTGCTGATCTTCTGATTATTATTTTTAGAACTATACTTTAAAAAATTATGTGTTTTTTGTCCAATTCCACTGGAAACTGAACTTGCTGGATTGCAGATTCACTGTAACACTGGGTACTCAAAATTCTTAGCCTCAAAAATTTCTTTTCACATCACAGTGCAAAATGGAAACTCTGCTTTTGCTCATCAAAACATCAGAAACATTCCCATGAATATATTGATTTAATTATTCATTAAAAAACATGATATTTTGAGAAGGCAATAAGATCCCAGAGTCACTGACTGACTAAGGCCTTGGAAGAACACCAAGCTAGAAATTGACCACCAGAAGCTTTGTAATTCTGACTTAATTTTTTTTTTAATTCCTGAATCTTCAGATTTTCTTGTCCCACAGTTGTGTCCTTTCTTATTCATACAATTAAGGATTTATAGAAAACATTTGTTGCTATTGTTCAGTACCTAAGTCATGTCAGTCTCTTTGTGACCCCATGGACTGCAGCACACCAGGCCTCCAAATATTAAATAATACGACACTGACATTTCAAAGATGCTCCTTAGTATTTGTGAAAATATTTGAACAGTTATAGGCAGGAAAAGGGATGCAGTTCTATTCTGTTCATATATTATCAATAGAAAGTTGTACATGGAAAAGAGCTAAATATCCTCATGTTTTGCTGTGATTTGTCATAGAATAAAACTGATATCTTGCAAACATCACCAAAGCTATCCATCTATTGTTAAAATAAGGCACTATATGAAATATGCTATTTACCTGTAATGAAACCTCTGTTTGACTTTCTCATGTGCTTTGCAACACAAACAGTGAGAACAATTTATGCATTTTTCTCTCCCTCTCTGACTCTCCCTGAGGAGTTGCCAAGCAATTTCCTGACTGTCCCTGAAGCATTAAATATCACAGAATGCAAGTAATGAGGTGTATTTATTAATAATCCAGAGCAGTTTGTATGTACTTGTAAATAAGTTACATATATTGGTTTCTTATTTTTTTACCCTTTATTAATGTTCCATTTTTCCTGCTTTGATGGTTAATTTCTGTACCCATTTGGCTACACTGTGGTGCCCATTTGTTTAGTTAAATATGAGTCTAGTGTCACTGCAAAAATTATTTTTTTTAATTTTTATTAACTTTTAAATGAATAGACTTCCAGTACAACCAATTGCCCCTCAAAATATAAGTGGGCTTCATCTAATCATTTGAACGTCTTCAAAAGCAAATACTGAGGTCCTTTAAAGGAAAAAATATCTGTCTCTAGACATTATGTAAGTAATTAAATAAACTAAAAGTAACAATGCATCATGTAGATTATATATATATATATATATATATATATATATATATTTATAGACAGGGAACTATATTTAATATCATGTAATAAACCATAGTGGATATATATATATACTGCTAAGTCGCTTCAGTTGTGTCCGACTCTGTGCAACCCTATAGACAGCAGCCCACCAGGCTCCCCGGTCCCTGGGATTCTCCAGGCAAGAACACTGGAATGAGTTGCCATTTCCTTCTCCAATGCATGAAAGTGAAAAGTGAAAGAGAAGTCGTTCAGTTGTGTGCGACTCCCAGCGACCCCATGGACTGCAGCCCACCAGGCTCCTCCATTCATGGGATTCTCCAGGCAAGAGTACTGGAGTGGGGTGCCATTGCCTTCTAGTCTTTATCTATTTCCAAGTTCCAAATTGATCCATCCCCCCACTTTCCACTTTGGTAACCATAAGCTTTTTTCCATGCCTCTAGGAGTTTATTTCTGTTCTGTTGCTAAGCTAGTTTATAGTGTTGCTTTTAGATTCCACATGTAAGTGATATCACGTGGTATTTGTCTTCCTCTTTCTGACTTCACTTAGTATGATACCCTCTAAATTTATCAATATTGATACAAGTGGCATTATTTCATTCTACTTTCATGACTGAACAGTATTTCATCATGTACACACACCACATCTGTATCTGTCCATCCCTCAGTGGGCAGGTGTCTTCCATGTCTTGGCTATTGTTAATAGAGCTTCTATGAACCTTGAGGTTCAGGTATCTTTTTGAATTGCTCTTCTCCATATGTGTACCCAGAAGTGAGATTGCTGGATCATATGGCAACTTTAGTTTGTACAGGAACCTCCATACTGTTTTCCAGAGTGGTGATGGCGATTCAGTCGCTAAGTTGTGCCCGACTCTTGCCACCCCATAGTGGCAGCACCAAATTATACTTCCACCAACAGTGTAGGAGGATTCCCTCTTCTTCATACCCTCTCTGACATATACTATTTGCAGACATTTTAAATGACAGTCATTCTGAACAGTGGAAAGTGATATCTTACTGTAGTTTTGATTTGCATTTCTCTAATAATGATCAAAGTTGTGCATCTTTTTATATGTTTATTGGCCATTTGTATGTCTTTTTGGAGAAATGTCTATTTAGATCTTCTGCTCATTTTTTGACTGAGAGCAGTCTTCCCCTAAATATACACATATTCCATTCACTCAACTTCTCAAGTGTTTATTTAAGCATCATTTTTATACAAGGCCACCTGACAACTTTATTCAAAATTTAAGCTCCATCCGGGCTATTTCCTCTTTTTCATTTTCATATTGCTCAACAAATTCAATCATACGATACAGCTCACTTTTCATTCTGCAAATTTTCTGTTTTCTCTAAGCCTCATGAAGAATGAGTCTTGGTTGTTAAAAAGCCAATGCATGTTTAATTTATCGAATGAATCATTTATATAATATTGATCAGCCATTCTTTTTTGTACCTTTTACTCTGCTAGCACTACAGAAAAACTGTGAATGTACTATAAATTATCTGGTTTATAAAATTAAGTGTTTTAAGGAAGAGACACATAATAGGTCACACATGAGAACAAGTGGGAACGACAGATGAGGGCCTGAAACTACACATGGGTGAATATCTGAGCAGGGATTCAGATCAGATCAGATCATTCACTCAGTCGTGTCTGATTCTTTGTGAACCCATAAATTGCAGCACGCCAGGCATCCCTGTCCATCACTAACTCCCGGAGTTCACCCAGACTGGCATCCATCGAGTCAGTGATGCCATCCAGCCATCTCATCCCCTGTCGTCCCCTTCTCCTCCTGCCCCCAATCCCTCCCAGCATCAGAGTCTTCTTCAATGAGCCAACTCTTCGCATGAGGTGGCCAAAGTACTGGAGTTTGAGCTTTAGCATCAGTCCTTCCAAAGAAATCCCAGGGCTGATCTCCTTCAGAATGGACTGCTTGGATCTCCTTGCAGTCCAAGGGACTCTCAAGAGTCTTCTCCAACACTACAGTTCAAAAGCATCAATTCTTCGGCGCTAACCTTCTTCACAGTCCAACTCTCACATCCATACATGACCAGAAGAAAAACCATAGCCTTCACTAGACGAACCTTTGTTGGAAAAGTAATGTCTCTGCTTTTGAATATGCTATCTAGGTTGGTCATAACTTTCCTTCCAAGGAGTAAGCATCTTTTAATTTCATGGCTGCAGTCACCATCTGCAGTGATTTTGGAGCCCAGGAAAATAAAGTCTGACACTGTTTACACTGTTTCCCCATCTATTTGCCATGAAGTGATGGGACCGGATGCTATGATCTTCGTTTTCTGAATGTTGAGTTTTAAGCCAATTTTTTTCACTCTCCACTTTCACTTTCATCAAGAGGCTTTTTAGTTCCTCTTCACTTTGTGCCATAAGGGTGGTATCATCTGCATATGTGAGGATACTGATAATTCTTCTGGCCATCTTGATTCCAGCTTCTGCTTCGTCCAGCCCAGTGTTTCTCATGATGTACTCTGCATATAAGTTAAGTAAGCAGGGTGACAATATACAGCCTTGACTTACCCCTTTTCCTATTTGGAACCAGTCTGTTGATCCATGTCCAGTTCTAACTGTTGCTTCCTGACCTGCATACAAATTTCTCAAGAGGCAGATCAGGTGATCTGGTATTCCCATCTCTTTCAGAATTTTCCACAGTTTATTGTGATCTACACAGTCAAAGGCTTTGGCATAGTTAATAAAGCAGAAATAGATGTTTTTCTGGAACTCTCTTGCTTTTTCCATGATCCAGCGGATGTTGGCAATTTGATCTCTGGTTCCTCTGCCTTTTCTAAAACCAGCTTGAACACCAGGAAGTTCATGGTTCACATATTGCTGAAGCCTGGCTTGGAGAATTTTGAGCATTTCTTTACCAGCATGTGAGCTGAGTGCAATTGTGTGGTAGTTTGAACATTCTTTGGCACTGCCTTTCTTTGGGATTCGAATGAAAACTGACCTTTTCCAGTCCTGTGGCCACTGCTGAGTTTTCCAAATTTGCTGGCCTATTGAATGTAGCACTTTCACAGCATCATTTTTTCAGGATTTGGAATAGATCAACTGGAATTCCATCACCTCCACTAGCTTTGTTCGTAGTGATGCTTTCTAAGGCCCACTTGACTTCACATTTCAGGATGTTTGGCTCTAGGTCAGTGATCACACCATCGTGATTATCTGGGTCATGAAGATCTTTTTTGTACAGTTCTTCTGTGTATTCTTGACACCTCTTCTTAATATCTTCTGCTTCTGTTAGGTCCATACCATTTCTGTTCTTTATTTTGCCCATCTTTGCATGAAATGTTCCTTTGGTATCTCTAATTTTCTTGAAGATATCCTAGTCTTTCCCATTCTGTTGTTTTCCTATTTCTTTGCATTGATCGCTGAAGAAGGCTTTCTTATCTCTTCTTGCTATTCTTTGGAACTCTGCATTCCGATGTTTATATCTTTCCTTTTCTCCTTTGTTTTTCGCTTCTCTTCTTTTCACAGCTATTTGTAAGACCCCCCTCCCAGACAGCCATTTTGCTTTTTTGCATTTCTTTTCCATGGCCATGGTCTTGATCCCTGTCTCCTGTACAATGTCACGAACCTCAGTCCATAGTTCATCAGGCACTCTATCTAACAGATCTAAGCCCTTAAATCTCTTTCTGACTTCCACTGTATAATCATAAGGAATTTGATTTAGGTCACATGAATGGTCTAGTGGTTTTCCCTACTTTCTTCAATTTCAGTCTGAATTTGGCAATAAAGAGCTCATGGTCTGAGCCACAGTCAGCTCCTGGTCTTGTTTTTGCTGACTGTATAGAGCTTCTCCATCTTTGGCTGCAAAGAATATAATCAATCTGATTTCGGTGTTGACCATCTGGTGATGTCCATGTATAGAGTCTTCTCTTGTGTTGTTGGAAGAAGGTGTTTGTTATGACCAGTGCATTTTCTTGGCAAAACTCTATTAATCTTTGCCCTGCTTTATTCCACATTCCAAGGCCAATTTTGCCTGTTACTCCAGGTGTCTCTCGACTTCCTACTTTTGCATTCCAGTCCCCTATAATAAAAAGGACATCTTTTTTGGGTGTTAGTTCTAAAAGGTCTTGTAGGTCTTCAGAGAACTGTTGAAGTTCAGCTTCTTCAGCGTTACTGGTTGGGGCATAGACTTGGATTACTGTGACATTGAATGGTTTGCCTTGGAAACGAACAAAGATCATTCTGTCGTTTTTGAGATTGAATCCAAGTACTGCATTTCAGACTCTTTTGTGGACCATGATGGCTACTCCATTTCTTCTGAGGGGTTCCTGCCCGCAGTAATAGATACAATGGTCATCTCAGTAAAATTCACCCATTCCAGTCCATTTCAGTTTGCTGATTCCTAGAATGTCGACATTCACTCTTGCCATCTCTTGTTTGACCACTTCCAATTTGCCTTGATTCATGGACCTGACATTCCAGTTTCCTATGAAGTATTGCTCTTTACGGCATCAAACCTTGCTTCTATCACCAGTCACATCCACAGTTGGGTATTCTTTTTGCTTTGGCTCCATCCCTTCATTCTTTCTGGAGTTATTTCTACACTATCTCCAGTAGCATATCCGGCACCTATTGGCCTGGGGAGTTTCTCTTTCAGTATCCCTATCATTTTGCCTTTTCATACTGTTCATGGGGTTCTCAAGGCAAGAATACTGAAGTGGTTTGCCATTTCCTTGTCCAATGGGCCACATTCTGTCAGATCTCTCCACCATGACCCGCCCATCTTGGGTTGCCACATGGGCATGGCTTAGTTTCATTGAGTTAGACAAGGCTGTGGTCCTAGTGTGATTAGATTGACTAGTTTT
This sequence comes from Tragelaphus eurycerus, assembly GCA_935064755.1. Classification (NCBI taxonomy): domain Eukaryota; kingdom Metazoa; phylum Chordata; class Mammalia; order Artiodactyla; family Bovidae; genus Tragelaphus; species Tragelaphus eurycerus. Next base: position 920,003 of record CAKXYN010000225.1, on the reverse strand, counting down.
CTGTGAGTATGGATTCAGTTTGCCCTCTGATGCCCTCTTGCAACACCTACCATCTTACTTAGGTTTCTCTTACCTTGGGTGTGGGGTATCTCCTCACCGCCACCTTTCCTGACCTTCAACGTGGGATGAAGTGAGTAGGGATTAGTCATCTGTTAATGATATATTTTGTTTCAGAGTAATGAATATTTTTCTTTATTTCTATGCTTCTCACACATCAATTCTTGTTCATCCAATGGAGGTAAATTTACAAGGCTTAAACAACACCAATAATAGTATACGTTCACTAATACATTGCCCATTGTTAGCATATCCTAGACTGAATATTAAATAGTATATTTGCACATATTTTCCAGTTTCTAGACAGGGCATTTTTCACCTATTTGTTCCTCAAACTGTAGATCATTGGATTCAGCATGGGTATATTAAAGTATAAAATAAAGATGCCACTTTATCAGTATCAAAGGAATCACTAGATTTGGGCTGCACTTACATAAAGAAGAGTGTACCATAGAATATGACTATCAGTGTCAAATGAGATCCACAGATGGAGAAGGCCTTGTGTCTGCTTTCTGCCAAGTTTATCCTGAAGATGCTGACAAGGATGAGATATAGGACATGAGAACTATCAGAAGATATGAAACCAAATAAAAATTGAAAAGATCAGAACTATCCATTTAATTTCATGTGTGTCTGAACAGAGCAAAGATATCAAGAGCAGACTATCACAATAGAAATGCTTAATGACATCATGATCACAAAAAGACAAAATAAAAGTTTTTATGATGGCCAGCAGAGACAAAAAAGAGGCTATATAGGTAGGGAATCACCACTAGTGTGTGACATAATCTTTGTGACATGATGCTTGTGTAGAGCAGAGGGTTACAGATGGCCACATAGCAGTCATAGGCCATAGCAGACAGAATAAAAATTTCACTGGTGATAAACCTACTGAAGAAAGAGAGTTGGGTAGCACACCAATGATAAGAGATTGTACGTTGATCTATGGCAAAATTTACTAGCATTTTGGGTCCTATAGCTGTTGAGTAACCAAGATCAGTAAAAGCCAGGTGTATGAGGAAAAAGTACAGGGGTGTGTGTAGCCTGGAGTCTATCATGATGAGAATGATCAAGCCTAGGTTACCCCCGACTGAGGCCATGTAAACAATGAGAAAGAGTCCAAACAAAGGTGCCTGTAGCTCAGGGAGATGGGTGATTCCTACGAGGATGAATTCATTCAGCATTGTCAGATTGTGTTTGTCCAGCCACGCCATTTGGGAAACATAAACTGGGAATAAATATAAAAATAATGATTAACCATCATGAGCTATGATGAGATTATCATTGTAATAAGTGGTTACAATCTTAAATCTTATGTTTATGGTTTGTTAATTTAATTGGCAGCTCAGTTTTCTCTCTCCCAAGTCACTTTAACTCCTGACAGGTGTCTTAGACATGACACATAAACAGTACAAAAAAACAAAAATAAATAATTTGACTTTATATAAATGAAAATTGAAACACAGTTTTGTCTGTCAAAGTACATTCTCAAAGTATTAAAAAACATGACCCTCACAGTGTAAAAAGTTGGGAATCATATGTCTGATGTGTCTAATACATTGAATATACAAAACACTTTTATAATTCAACAATAGAAAAAACACCCAAATTAAAAGCAGACAAAGGATGTGAACAGAAATCTCTCGCAGGAGATATACAAATGGCCAATAATCACCTGAAAATATGTACAAAACACAATGGACAAGGGTGAACATTGGACCTTCACTGTGTACACTAAGCACAGAGGTTAGAGAAGCTGCTGCTGCTACTGCTGCTAAGTCGCTTCAGTCGTGTCAGACTCTGTGCGACCCCGTAGACGGAAGCCCACCAGGCTCCCCCGTCCCTGGGATTCTCCAGGCAAGAACATTGGAGTGGGTTGCCATTTCCTTCTCCAATGCATGAAAGCGAAAAGTGAAAGGGAAGTCGCTCAGTTGTGTCCAACTCTTAGCTACCCCATGGACTGCAGCCTACCAGGCTCCTCCATCCATGGGATTTTTCAGGCAAGAGTACTGGAGAGGGGTGCCATTTCTTTCTCCATTAGAGAAGCTAAATCATTTCTAATCCTTCACCCCCACCCCCTCTGCTGGTGCCACCATCTATACCATTCAACAATAAATGCATGACAGTAAATGTAATCTACAAAGAGAGATCAAAAATATACTTTTAAATGCATATAGTTAAACATCAAAGTAATTTTTTGAGAGAGAATAAAGTGAGTTTGGAAAGAGCTATTAAATAAATAAAGAATGGAAAATAACCTTAATTTTAAGCAAAATATACATTCCCGCTTCATAATTTTGAAAGGACTGTCCTGTGCGTAAATCTGTATCTGTACAGATTTTCTTTTTCATTCCAATCTCCATTAGATGTGCAGTTAGTCATTTAAGGGATGATTTGACAGCGTCAAAAAGATTTGTAGGTGGCAGGGAGTGAGAGTCCTCTAACTAATTAGATATTATGGGGTGACGAAGTCACAATGTAGTGAAATGGATGCTTTAATATTTTATTTTGACCTCACCTCTAGCAAAAAATAAAAAATGATGAATTTCAAATGGCATTGATCCTTGCAATATATGGATAAATCTGGGAAACTCATAGTATATTAGAAGCAGATAAATTACAAGGACTATAAACAACATTGATATAATGCCTTTAATTCAGACATAGTTGGAAAACACTGTGAGTATCTGTCATTATTTGGTGTTAAAATTTTGAAATAAATTCCATTTATAGCAAATATATATCATATTTATATACCATTTTATGTCATATGATATCAAGCATCATATTTCATATCTTCATTAAGGGTCCAAGTATAATCATGAAAATCCTAAAAGGTGGAGTTTCTTAACAATATTAACTCTTTTTCCAAGGGTTACATTTTTTTTTTCGCTATTCAAAGAGGACAAGCCTATAACATCAAACTAAATGTGTAGCATTCATCAAAAAACATAATAAAGATGTTTGTTGTTGTTCAGTCACCCATTGTGACTGACTCTTTGCAACCCCATGGACTACAGCAAGCCAGGCCTCCCTGTCCTTCAACCATATCCCAAAGTTTACTCAACATTATGTCCATTGCATCAGTGATGCCATCCAGCCATCTCATCTTCCGATGCCCTCTTCTTCTGCCCTCAATCTTTTCCAGCATCAGGGAATTTTCCATTGAGTCATCTGTATGCATCAGATGGCCGAAATACTGGAGCTTCAGCTTCAGCATCAGTCCTTACAATGAGTATTCAGTTGATTTCCCTTAAGATTGAGTGGCTTGATCTCCTTGCTGTCCAAGGGACTCACAGGAGTCTTCTCCAGCACCACAGTTCTAAGGCATCAATTCTTTGGTATTTTGTCTTCTTTACGATTCAGCTCTTACAACCATACATGACCACGGGGAAGATCATAGCCTTGACTATATGGACCTTTGTTGGCAGAGTTATGTCTCTGCTTTTCAACACACTATCTCGGTTTCTCATAGCTTTCCTGCCAAGAAGCAATCATCTTCTGATTTCATAGCTGCAGTCACCATCTGCAGTGATCTTAGAGCCCAAGAAGAGGAAATCTTACACTACGTCCACCTTTTCCCCTTCTATTTGCCATGTACAATATTATGGACCTCTGCCCATAGTTCTTCAGGCACATTATTTACTAGATCTAATGTCTTGAATCTATTAGTTATCTCCACTGCATATTTACAGAGGATTTAAGTCATACCTTAAAAATGAACATTCATAAAACTAAGATCATGGCATCTGATCCCATCACTTCATGGCAAATAGATAGGGAAACAATGGAAACAGTAAGAGAGTTAATTTGGAGCGGGGTGGGGGGCTCCAAAATCACTGCAGATGGTGACGGTGGTCATGAAACTAAAAGATGCTTGCTCCTTGGAAGAAAAGTTATGGTCAACTTAGACAGCATGTTAAAAAGCAGAGACATCACTTTGCCAACAAAGGTCCATCTAGTCAAAGCTATGGTTTTTTCAGTAGTCATGTATGGATATGAGAGTTGGACTATAAAGAAAGGTGAGCACAGAAGAATTGATAATTTTGAACTGTGGTGTGGAGAAGACACTTGAGAGTCCTTTGGACTGCAAGGAGTTCCAACCAGTCCATCCTAAAGGAAATCAGTCCTGAATATTCATTGAAAGGACTGATGCTGAAGCTGAAACTCCAATACGTAGGCCACCTGGTGCAAAGAACTGACTGATTGGAGAAGACCCTGATTCTGGGAAAGACTGAAGGCAGGAGGAGAAGGGGATGACAGAGGATGAGATGGTTGGATGGCATCACTGACTTGATGAAATTGAGCTTGAGCAAGCTCTGGGAGTTGGTGATGGACAAGGAGCCCTGGCGTGCTGCAATCCGTGGGGCTGCAGAGAGTCAGACATGACTTAGGGACTGAACTGAACTGATACCTGGCTGGCCTAGTGATTTTCCCCACTTTCTTTAGTTTAAGCCTGAATTTTGCTATGAGAGCTGATGATCTGAGTCACAGTCAGTTCCAGGTCTTGTTTTTGCTAACTGTAAACAGCTTCTCCATCTTTGGCTACAAAGAATGTAATCTATTCTAACACCAAAAATAAATAAATAAAAAGATGTTCTACTCATCATTGGGGATTGGAATGCAAAAGTACTAAGTCAAAAGAACCTGGAGTAACAGGCAAATTTGGCTTTGAAGAATAAAATGAGGCAGACTACTCTACAAAAATAGTCTACATAATAACTATTTTTGTGTGCTGACATTATAGCCATCAACCTGGTAAAATTCACTTCTTATTTCTAATATTTTAGCTTGAAATTTATTTTTTGGATTTTTAATTAACAGATATCAATTTGAGAGTAACTGCCTTTTTATTTTTGTTTCCCCAAACTTAAAAATGTTTGTTTCATCATTTGACAGAAATTTGAGATTGCAGCAACTATAAAGGGGATATGGCTAATTTTTCATTAAGGCAAATATTTTTGATGTGTTGCTCATTGCTGTACTCGCCAGCAAAAGAACACTAACTGCCATCTTCTACTTAGCAAGTATGATGGGCACTAGTATTTGAATGTTATGTAATGCACACACACACACACACACACAAATTTATTAGAAGACACAAGAATGTCTTTAAAAAATATTTAATGATGGATGTAGTAAAAAAAAAAAAAAGCTTCCCTTCAATTGAAACATAAACACTTGGCAAAGTGAGAACAGTGATCTGGACTTGAGTCTCTTGCCCTGAAACTTGAGGTTAAACCAAAGTCAACACCAGAAGAATGATCACAACTTGAACATCTACAGTTGACACAAGAAAAACCATTTCTAGTTTGCATGATTTGCACACATTACTGCTTTTGAGAAATTTGTCACAGAAAATAAACAGTTGTCCATAATCTATCATGCATGCCTTCTATATTTACTTTTTTTATATAGGAATTTTGCAGAGATTTTTCCACATTCTATGCAGAGCACCTTTTACTTCCTTGTTCCTCAAGCTGTAGATCATAGGGTTCAGCATGGGTATGACCAAAGTGAAAAATACAGAGGCCATTTTGTCAGTATCAAAAGAGTGGCTGGACTTGGGCTGCATATACATAAAAGCTAGCGTGGCATATAGTACAGCCACCACTGTCAGATGAGAGCCGCAGGTGGAGAAAGCCTTCTGCCTGCCCTGCACAGTGTTCATTTGTAGGATGGTCTTAAGGATCAGTATGTAAGATACCAGCACTATCAGAAAAGATGAAACCAAGTTAAACACAGAACACATCAGTATGAACAGCTCAATTTCCCATGTGCTTGAGCACAGCAAAGTTAGCAAGGGGAGACTGTCACAGTAGAAATGACTGATGATGTTATAGCCACAGAAGGATGAAATAAAGATCTTGATGGTAGTTATCAGAGAAACGGAGGCACTGTAAACATAGGGGACTGTGACCAGCACCCAGCATACTCTCGGTGACATAACTACTGTGTAGAGCAGAGGATTGCAGATGGCCACGTAACGGTCATAGGCCATTGCCGACAGGATGAAAAGTTCACTGATGATGAACAAGATGAAGAAAGTCAGCTGCGTAGCACACCAATGAAAGGAGATTGTGTTTTGATCAGCCACGAAAGCTACCAGCATTTTGGGTCCCACAGATGTGGAATAGCCAAGATCGATGAAAGCCAGGTTTCTGAGAAAGAAGTACATGGGTGTCTGTAGCTTGGAGTCCACCTTGGTGAGAATGATCATGCCCAAGTTTCCCACCAGAGACACTGCATAGATGGTGAGGAACAGCACAAAGAAGGGAGCCTGCAGCTCAGGCCGGTCTGTGATTCCTGTGAGGATGAATTCACCAGGCCCTGTTTGATTTTGTTTGTCCATCCAGGCCATCAAGGGAAATAACTGTGGGAAGAGCCGTAAGAATAGACATTGGGGTTCAGAAGATACCATCTGATAAAAGTTTAGTAAGCAAAGCCATTATGTGTAAGATGAATCTAATTGTTTTCGATGGAGTGATATAAAACAAGACTCACCTCCATCACTGAACCTGGAACCAAATTTAGAAACCATTATAAGGTAAGACGGACTTCACTGGTGGATCAGCAATACAGAATCTGCCTGCAATGCAAGAGAGGCGGTTTGATCCTGGAAGATCCCCTGGAGGAGGAAATGGCAACCCAGTCCACTCTCCTTGCCTGGGAAATCACATGGACCGAGGAGCCTGGCAGACTACAGTCTGTGTAGTTGCAAACAGTCAGACACAACTAAACCACCACCAGCACCATCATAACCTAATATATATAATAGTCATTTTAATTTTTGTGTCTTTTACTGATTCTCATTACAAAATATACACAGTTCCTTTATGGCTCTGTTAACAAACTATCATTATAAACATTTGGCCAGAGTGGGAAACCTGATTTTTTTAATATAAATATATTTATTTTAATTGGAGATTAATTATTTTACAATATTATATTGGTTTTGCCATCAGATCAGATCAGTCGCTCAGTCGTGTCTGACTCTTTGCGACCCCATGAACTGCAGCACGCCAGGCCTCCCTGTCCATCACCAGCTCCCGAAGGTCACTCAGACTCACCCATCAAGTCAGTGATGCCATTCAGCCATCTCATCCTCTGTCGTCCCCTTTTCCTCTTGCCTTCAATCCCTCCCAGCATCAGAGTCTTCTCCAATGAGTCAACTCTTCCCATGAGGTGGCCAAAATACTGGAGTTTCAGCTTGAGCATCATTCCTTCCAAAGAAATCCCAGGGCTGATCTCCTTCAGAATGGACTGCTTGGATCTCCTTGCAGTCCAAGGGACTCTCAAGAGTCTCCTCCAACACCACAGTTCAAAAGCATCAATTCTTCGGTGCTCAGCCTTCTTCACAGTCCAGCTCTCACATCCATACATGACCACAGGAAAGACCATAGCCTTGACTAGGCGAACCTTTGTTGGTAAAGTAATGTCTCTGCTTTTGAATATGCTATCTAGGGTTGGTCATAACTTTCCTTCCAAGGAGTAAGCGTCTTTTAATTTCATGGCTGCAGTCACCATCTGCAGTGATTTTGGAGCCCAGAAAAATAAAGTCTGACACTGTTTCCACTGTTTCTCCATCTATTTCCCATGTAGTGATGGGACCAGATACCATGATCTTCGGTTTCTGAATGTTGAGCTTTAAGCCAACCTTTTCACTCTCCACTTTCACTTTCATCAAGAAGCTTTTTAGCCCCTCTTCACTTTCTGCCATAAGAGTGGTGTCATCTGCATATCTGAGGTTATTGATATTTCTCCCGGCAATCTTGATTCCAACTTGTGTTTCTTCCAGTCCAGCATTTCTCATGATGTACTCTGCATATAAGTTAAATAAACATGGTGACAATATGCAGCCTTGACGTACTCCTTTTCCTATTTGGAACCAGTCTGTTCCATGACCAGTTCTAACTGTTACTTCCTGACCTGCATACAGATTTCTCAAGAGGCAGATCAGGTGGTGAGTCATATCAGGTGGTCTGGTATTCCCATCTCTTTCAGAATTTTCCACAGTTTATTGTGATCTACATAGTCAAAGGCTTTGGCATAGTCAATAAAGCAGAAATAGATGTTTTTCTGGAACTCTCTTGCTTTTTCCATGATCCAGAGGATGTTGACAATTTGATCTCTGGTTCCTCTGCCTTTTCTAAAACCAGCTTGAACATCAGGAAGTTCACGGTTCACATATTGCTGAAGCCTGGCTTGGAGAATTTTGAGCATTACTTTACTAGCATGTGCGATGAGTGCAATTGTGCGGTAGTTTGAACATTCTTTGGCATTGCCTTTCTTTGGGATTGGGATGAAAACTGACCTTTTCCAATCTTGTGGCCACTGCTGAGTTTTCCAGATTTGCTGGCATATTGAGTGCAGCACTTTCACAGCATCGTCTTTCAGGATTTGGAATAGCTCCACTGGAATTCCATCACCTCCACTAGCTTTGTTCTTAGTGATGCTTTCTAAGGCCCACTTGACTTCACATTCCAAGATGTCTGGCTCTAGGTCAGTGATCACACCATCAAGATTATCTGAGTCGTGAAGCTCTTTTTTGTACAGTTGTTCTGTGTATTCTTGCCACTTCTTCTTAATATCTTCTGCTTCTGTTAGGTCCATACCATTTCTGTCCTTTATCGAGCCCATCTTTGCATGAAATGTTCTTTGGTATCTCTGATTTTCTTGAAGAGATCCCTAGTCTTTCCCATTCTGTTGTTTTCCTCTATTTCTTTGCATTGATCGCTGAAGAAGGCTTTCTTATCTCTTCTTGCTATTCTTTGGAACTCTGCATTCAGATGTTTATATCTTTCCTTTTCTCCTTTGCTTTTTGCTTCTCTTCTTTTCACAGCTATTTGTAAGGCCTCCCCAGACAGCCATTTTGCTTTTTTGCATTTCTTTTCCATGGGGATGGTCTTGATCCCTGTCTCCTGTACAATGTCACGGACCTCATTCCATAGTTCATCAGGCACTCTATCTATCAGATCTAGGCCCTTAAATCTATTTCTCACTTCCACTGTATAATCATAAGGGATTTGGTTTAGGTCATACCTGAATGATCTAGTAGTTTTCCCTACTTTCTTCAATTTCAGTCTGAATTTGGCAATAAGGAGTTCATGGTCTGAGCCACAGTCAGCTCCTGGTCTTGTTTTTGCTGATTGTATAGAGCTTCTCCATCTTTGGCTGCAAAGAATATAATCGATCTGATTTCAGTGTTTCAGATCTGATTTGATCTGATTCGATCTGATTTTCGGTTTTGCCATACATCCACATAAATCCACCACGGGTATACAGGTGTTCCCCATCCTGAACCCCCCTCCGTCCCCGTAACATCACTCTGGGTCCTCAATTTTCAGTTGAAATACATACACTTGGTTAAAAAAAAGTATTAAATTTTAGAAACAATCATAATACGAAGTAACAGTACTTACTTTCTTTCCCTTGGAACTTCAGTCCCAGTCTCTGATGCAAACTATTACTTACTTATTTAATAGACTTTGATTTACTTCTCTAGAAGGCAATGGCACCCCACTCCAGTACTCTTGCCTGGAAAGTCCCATGGATGGAGGAGCCTGGTGGGCTGCAGTCCATGGGGTCGCGAAGAGTCAGATACAACTGAGCAACTTCACTTTCCCTTTTCACTTTCAATGATTGGAGAAGGAAATGGCAACCCACTCCAGTGTTCTTGCCTGGAGAATCCCAAGGACAGGGGAGCCTGGTGGGCTGCCGTCTATGGGGTCACACAGAGTCGGACATGACTGATGCGACTTAGCAGCAGCAGCAGGAGCAGTGTAACTCCACATAGTCAAACATTATTTTCACTCCAATATCTGTTTTGTAAAAAATTGTACTAAATTGATATTATCTCCATAGAAAATGGTGAAACTGAATCTTTAGCTCATCCATATAAAAATCAGTCACAGACTGGTCAAGATCTTGGTATTAAAAGAAAAATTTTAAACTCATGGTGCTGAAACTGAAGCTCCAATACTTTGATGCCAACTCATCGGGAAAGACCCTGATGCTGGGAAGGACTGAAGGCCAAAGAGAAGGGGGAGCAAAAGATAAGATGGTTTGATGGCATCACCTACTCAATGTAGGGGAATCTGAGCAAACTACGGGGGACAGTGAAGGACAGAGGAGCCTTGCTACAGGCCTTGGGGTTGCACAGACTAGAATGTGACTTAGGGACTGAGCAACAGCAAGTTAAAAGCTAGAACCTCTGGATGTCACTAAGCAAGTAGAAATTTTAAGAAAATCAGAATATAAATTTGCTTAATTTGGAAGATTAAATCTGCCTCAAACAATTCATTCTTTCTAAAAATCTATTCACAATATTAACAAATTATTTACAAAAAAAGTAAAAAACATTCATTAGCAGCAGCCAATCAAGAAAGAGGGAAAAATCTAGGGCCTGTAGCTACAAACGTTATACTCAAGGAAAAGAATTTTTCCACAGAAGCTTGTGTATTGTGGCAAACCTTTTCATGCAAATTATATTGTACTTTACAAATCCTTCGCGTTCTGAAACTCAAATGAGTTGATTTTTTTTTAATTTTAAAATTACCTTTATTAAAGCAGCTTGAGATAGAGTCCCATGGTATTGAGAACAAGACAAGCTTTCCATTCATGGGCATATTTATGGCTTGGAGGAGTTTGGCTTTCTAACTATGAAACTGACACTCAGCCTTATGTGTCTGGGTCTTCATGTGATGGATTAAAGAGCAGGATGGTTTATTTGTGGTAGAGGGCTCCTCGGGTATAATCAGAGGAATATTCACTTCTCTATGTAACAGTAAGCTCTCATCTTATTATTATCATGATATACTTTCATCTGATTCTCCCCACATCAGCCCTACCCAAGCATCAAAGCACCAACTGGAAAAACACACACACACACACACACACACACAAAACAAACAAACAAACAAAAACAACAGGAAAATTGAGCAATAAGACTGACTATTCTCTGATAGAAGCACAAACTTTAGAGTTTTGCCAGGACTTGGGGAATGAATGTATGTAAAACCCATTAATTATTATCTTATGCAAACTCAAACACCCAGTCTTAGCTATGTATTCTAAAACTTTCCAAACAGTCTCAACTGAGATACATGGGTTGGTCAGATTGAGAATATTCTCTTTCAAGGGCAGACAAAAAAACTAAGGAGGATAAAAAAGAAGAAGAATCTTGAACGGGTCTTAAAGTAGGTCAGGGTCAGCAGTCTTTAGGTGAGTTAGCATCGGCAGAAATATTTACACACATTAATTTAAAAGTATAAAAAACCAACAATACTTTCTCATTCAATACAGCTAATAAGGCCAAAAGTCCTTATCTTCCCTTATCTTATTTTGTAAAATACACCATATTTTTTCCATCAGGGAGCACTAACTCTGCAATTATGTAGCATTAGTCAAGGGCGTAAAATCAGTCTAAATCTTTTCCAATTACATCTTTGGAATTTGACAAATAGTGCACTTGTCAAATCCTCCTTAGCAAACACCAAAATTTTCTAACTTAGGATGCCCAGTATTATACTCCCTAAATGTGGGATTCAGTGCAGATCACTAGACTGCTATTACGTGGCTTTTTAGAATCCATGAAGATTATTTAAAACTGCACCACTTCATTATAATGATATCCCATGACTCTAGATTCTCAAACATGCAGAAATTCTATGAGCTGAGTAACACAGTTTTTGTTTTACTTGTGCTATATACCTGGGAGCTGTGGCGAGGTGTAGGGAGGCCTTCTGGCCTCTTCTTATCAACCTTCAAAAAATAATTCCTCCTATTCAATTCCGATGTGTGCAGTTTGTAACACAAAACACAAGAGATCAAGAAGAAAGCTTCTCTTAAGGCATTTAGATTAAGGAGAGTGAATAGGCAATACCCTAGGCTAGATTATGAAGTATTTAAGGTGTTGCAAATTCACAAATACTGAAACTATAATGCACTAGACTAAGAAATCTTTCAAGGATTGATATTTCTTGACTCTTATTGGTATTGGTTTTAGACTCAGTCTTGCTCCACTATATGTATAATGCTTCCAAGCCTTCAGCCTCATTATCCATATAAAATTAAATTTGATACAAAGGTGATAGGGTCAAAGACATTCTATCATGGTGGTGTGGAGGACATAGTACCCAGAGTCAAAAAGTCTATTTTGGAAACCTGCGAAGAGCAAAAGTCTTCTTCCTGTTACACGGGTTTGAAAGGGCCAAGTCCGTGTAGCCCACACACTCATGTTAGCAGAATTACTGACATCTGTGTGAGGAGAGAATACCTGCAAACAGGAAAGAATAAATTAACAGCTTCATCTCTGTATAGGAGCTGGTTTTTCCTGAATGCCTCTAGAGCCAAAGGCAGAAGAGGTTGGCCTTTTGGGGATCCCAAGGTCCTTCTGCCTATGGGTGTGTTGGGGGCTGGTGAAGGAACTGTGACTTTGAAGACAAATTCTAAAGATGTAGACGTGATTCCTCAGCATAATATTGATGAAGAATGACCCAGAGAAGGAGTGAAAGAGGAACCAATGGCAGCTTCTCATAAATGTTTTGAAAAGTTTATTCTGTATTATTTTGCCTTTTCCGTCAACTTACTACTGCAAATACCACTGTAGCAGATACAGTTGTCTTCCATGCTCTGTGTTTGAGGTCACCTCTGAATTGACCTGGGCTTCTCTGTTGGCTCAAACCGTAAAGAACCTGCCTGCAATGCGGGAGACCCTGGGTCAATCCTGGATGGGGAGATGCCCTGGAGAAGGGAATGGCAGTGCACTCCAGTATTCATACCTGGAGCATTCCATGGAGAGAGGAGCCTGGTGAGTTATAATCCATGGGGTCACAAAGATTCAGACACGATTGCTTGATTGCTTGACTGACACTGTCTTTTTCTTCCTGACTTGACCTACAAGCCAAGATAGATTGTTTTCTGACATGCTGGTTGCTTTCCATCTCTAGTGTTTGACTTCATTTCCTGAGGGCAAAGGGATCTTGCTTGGACCCCACTCACAGCAGTTTGTAAGGTCGTGAGATCTAATGTGTTCAGTCAGTTCAGTTCAGTTCAGTCACTCAGTCGTGTCCGACTCTTTGCGACCCCATGAATCGCAGCATGCCAGGCCTCCCTCTCCATCACCAACACCTGGAGTTCACTCAGACTCACGTCCATCGAGTCAGTGATGCCATCCAGCCATCTCATCCTCTGTCATCCCCTTCTCCTCCTGCCCCCAATCTCTCCCAGCATCAGAGTCTTTTCCAATGAGTCAGCTCTTCGCATGGGGTGTCCAAAGTACTGGAGTTTCAGCTTTAGCATCATTCCTCCCAAAGAAATCCCAGGGCTGATCTCCTTCAGAATGGACTGGTTGGCAGTGACAGGACTCAATGCATTAAAAACTCAAGCTTTTCTAGCCCTCTTTTATGCAGGAAGCTAAACTATCTTAAGTAATTGAAATGTAGTTGCATGCAGCAGTAGTTTTTCTTTATTGCATACTTTGTTAGCTTTCTCCCTAATCAGGGTAGTCTCACATTCCATATCTGCCAGCTGCTAAGTCGCTTCAGTCGTGTCCGACTCTGTGCGACCCCATAGACGGCAGCCCACCAGGCTCCCCCGTCCCTGGGATTCTCCAGGCAAGAACACCGGAGTGGGTTGCCATTTCCTTCTCCAATGCATGAAAGTGAAAAGTGAAAGTGAAGTCGCTCAGTCGTGTCCGACTCTCAGCGACCCCATGGACGTAGGAGGCTCCTACGTCCATGGGATTTTTCAGGCAAAAGTACTGGGGTGGGGTGCCATTGCCTTCCCCGATATCTGCCAGAGAACATGTAATTTTAAGGACTCCTATATGTTGTTTTCTGTTTCTCAAGGGCTCTCTGTTCCTTATCAGTTCCTGGAAAACAGGAATGAGCAGAGCTGCACGCAGTTCTCAGGACTGAGGTCATGAGATGGAACACATACATGGATTCCTTTCAGTAACCTTTTACTTTTCTGTAAAACTACTTAGTCATGTTCCTATTTCCAATACACGAGTTGTCTTCTGGCGCTGTGACGATTGTTATTCCTCTAGTTACTGTGATTATGCATTTGGTTTTGGTGTTTTTGCTCAACTTTATTTTTCTGCCTAAAGCTTCCTTGTATAACAATATATAAGCACACACTGCCATGATTAAAGCACCCTTGTTCCACTAGAAACTTGGGTCCCCCATGTCCTTCTTTTCTTCACCTTCTTTTCATCGACTCCTGTTCCCAGCTTCCAGAATGTCAAGAAGAGCATAACACTTATCCCTCATTTTTGCTTCCTAAAATCCTCTACCAAGTAAAAATTAAAAGTCCACCTCCTTGCCTCAGAGTCTTCTTTTGAAATTTACACTCTGACCAACACTGTCTCTTATATGATATTAACAGAAAGAGGCAACAAATAAATATATATAGCACAAATAAAACTCTATGGAGCCATGATAATGATAATAATATCGTGTTATTTTATAATTGAAATTTCTGTCAGAAACTGTTACCATCTGAGGCATAGACGGTCCTTTAGTATCCAAAACTCTGGCCTGCAATCAGTATCTTTGCATTAACAGCATTTTACATGGAGGTTTTAAGATATACCTACACTCCCTTCAGAATGTTTATGGTTTTAGAATCACAGTATAGAGTTAATAAATAGAAAAAAAAATTGTTTACTATTTTCAAAGAATACAATAATGGAGTAGTAAAATATATCATTTCTCCATAAACCAGTTATGACAAGAGAGTATTAATACTCATGGACTAATGTATTGGGTCTGGCATCAGTGACTAAATTCATCCATAATTTTAAACTGAAGATAGAAATCAAGAATTGTCACTGGAGCTAATCTAGTAATCAGCCATCCACTCACCAAAAACAAGGAATGCCTTCTTGTCCGGCCATGTGGTTGGTAGTCTGACGGAAGTCAGAAGAATTTATGAATGTTCCTCCCCTTTGAGACAGTCCCCTAGAAATCTGAGTGCAATTTCTTAATTATTCCCAAAGCATCTAAGAACATGAAATGAAGCCACTATAGTCTGGGTTAATTATTTTTGATTTCCCTATTGAGAAAACACTTTTTTAGATGCAATTCACATGCTTTTTATTATTAAGTTTATTGCACTCACTCAAATATCTATATTTCCATTTATCATTTGTTGGATAAATCCTTTCATAACCCATAAATTACTTCAATATCCAGTATTTTCCACAATGGCTTCTGCCCAAGATTTATATCTGAGGATAAAGACAAAATTCCTTAAACATGTCCTCAGTTCAGTTCAGTTCAGTAGCTCAGTCGTGTCCGACTCTTTGTGATCCCATGAATCGGAGCACACCAGGCCTCCCTCTCCATCACCAACTCCCGGAGTTCACTCAGACTCACGTCCATCGAGTAAGTGATGTCATCCAGCCATCTCATCCTCTGTTGTCCCCTTCTCCTCCTGCCCCCAATCCCTCCCAGCATCAGTCTTTTCCAATGAATCAACTCTTTGCATGAGGTAGCCAAAGTACTGGAGTTTCAGCTTTAGCATCATTCCTTCCAAAGAACATGCAGAGATGATCTCTTTAGAATGGACTGGTTGGATCTCCTTGCAGTCCAAGGGACTCTCAAGAGTCTTCTTCAACACCACAGTTCAAAAGCGTCAATTCTTCTGTGCTCAGCTTTCTTCACAGTCCAACTCTCATATCCATACATGACCACTGGAAAAATCATAGCCTTGACTAGACAGATCTTTGCTGGCAAAGTAATGTCTCTGCTTTTCAATATGCTGTCTAGGTTGGTCATAATTTTTCTTCCAAGGAGTAAGCATCTTTTAATTTCATGGCTGCAAGTCACCATCTACAGTGATTTTGGAGCCCCCAAAATAAAGTCTGACACTGTTTCCCCATCTATTTCCCATGAAGTGATGGGACCAGATGCCATGATCTTCGTTTTCTGAATGTTGACCTTTAAGCCAATTTTCTCAATCTCCTCTTTCACTCTCATCAAGAGGCTTTTTAGTTCCTCTTCACTTTCTGCCTTTGGCATAGTCAATAAAGCAGAAATAGATGTTTTTCTGGAACTCTCTTGCTTTTGAACTGTGGTGTTGGAGAAGACTCTTGAGAGTCCCTTGGACTGCAAGAAGATCCAACCAGTCCATTCTGAAGGAGATCAATCCTGGAATTTCTTTGGAAGGAATGATGCTAAAGCTGAAACTCCAGTATTTTGGCCACCTCATGCGAAGAGTTGACTCATTGGAGAAGACTCTGATGCTGGGAGGGATTGAGGGCAGGAGGAGAAGGGGACGACAGAGGATGAGATGGCTGGATGGCATCACTGACTCGATGGATGCGAGTCTGAGTGACCTCCGGGAGCTGGTGATGGACAGGGAGGCCTGGCGTGCTGCGGTTCATGGGGTCGCAAAGAGTCGGACACGACTGAGCGACTGATCTGATCTGATCACTTTCTGCCATAAGGCGGGTGTCATCTGCATATCTGAGGCTATTGATATTTCTCCCGGCAATCTTCATTCCAGCTTGTGCTTCTTCCATCCCAGCGTTTCTCATGATGTACTCTGCATAGAAGTTAAGCAAGCAGGGTGACAATATACAACCTTGACGTACTCCTTTTTCTATTTGGAACCAGTCTGTTGTTCTATGTCCAGTTCTAACTGTTGCTTCCTGACCTGTATATAGGTTTCTCAAGAGGAAGGTCTTTCAGAATTTCCCACAGTTTATTGTGATCCACACAGTCAAAGGCTTTGGCATAGTCAATAAAGCAGAAGTAGATGTTTTTCTGGAACTCTCTTGCTTTTTCCATGATCCAGTATATGTTGGCAATTTTATGTCTGGTTCCTCTGCCTTTTCTAAAACCAGCTTGAACATCTGGAATTTCATGTTTCACGTATTGCTGAAGCCTGGCTTGGAGAATTTTGAACATTACTTTACTAGCCTGTGAAATGAGTGCAATTGTGGAGTAGTATGAGCATTCTTTGGCATTGCCTTTCTTTGGGATTGGAATGAAAACTGACCTTTTCCAGTCCTGTGGCCACTGCTGAGTTTTCCAAATTTGCTGACATATTGTGTGCAGCACTTTCACAGCATCATATTTCAGGATTTGAAAGAGCTCAACTGAAATTCCATCACCTCTACTAGCTTTGTTCGTAGTGTAGCTTTCTAAGGTCCATTTGACTTCACATTCTAGGATGTCTGGCTCTAGGTGATTGATACCATTGTGATTATCTTGGTTGTGAAGATCTTTTTTGTGCAGTTCTGTGTATTCTTGCCACCTCTTCTTTGGTTCTAAGGACTCAGAAGGAATACAAGTTATCAATATGTATATAACTCATTTTTAAATTTTAAGGGACTAAATTGAGTTAATCACCCCCTAATTCTGTATCCTATAATCCTCTTCAGTCCTCATTTCCCATCCCCATCCCAGTTCTCCGTCCTCATACAGACACCTCCTTTTTGAGAGCTGCTATATGATCTTCAAAAGAAATACAGCTATATAATGTAAATACAGTATACATTTCAATGTGCACTCATGTTATCATTCAGAGAAGGTGATTGCAACCCACTCCAGTACTCTTGCCTGGAAAATCCCACGGATGGAGGAGCCTGGTAGGCTGCAATTCATGGGGTCTCGAAGAGTCAGATACGACTGAGCAACTTCACTTTCATTTTTCATTTTCATGCATTGGAGAAGGAAATGGCAACCCACTCCAGTGTTCTTGCCTGGAGAGTCCCAGGGACGGGGGAGCCTGGTGGGCTGCCATCTATGGGGTCGCACAGAGTTGGACACGGCTGAAACGACTTATTAGTAGCAGCAGCAGCAGCAGCAGCGTTTTGTCATTTAACTTGCTTTGATGCATAAAGCGTCTCATTCAACTCTACATTTTTGAAGCACATTCATTTTACTGTGTGTGTGTGGAGGGGGTGTTGATTGCTCAGTCGTGTCCAGCTCTTTGCAACTCCATAGACTGTAGCCCACCAGGTTCCTCTGTCTGGAATTTTTTAGGCAAGATTACTAGTGTAGGCATCCATTCTCTTCTCCAGGGGATTT
Organism: Tragelaphus eurycerus; assembly: GCA_935064755.1. NCBI lineage: Eukaryota > Metazoa > Chordata > Mammalia > Artiodactyla > Bovidae > Tragelaphus > Tragelaphus eurycerus. The sequence goes on along the minus strand of CAKXYN010000225.1, from coordinate 901,905 downwards.
TCATAACCCAGGAACCGAAGCCGGGTCTCCTGCTTTGCAGGCAGATTCTTTATCATCTGCGTCACCAGAGAAGCCCCGTTTTAGAGAGTGAGTGAGTGAGTGAAGTCATGTCCGACTCTTTGCGACCGCATGGACTGTAGTCTACCAGGCTCCTCCATCCATGGGATGTTCCAGGCAATAGTACTGGAGTGGGCTGCCATTTCCTTCTCTAGGGACCGTTTTACTACAAACACACCATTATTTCTCTCTATTCTGTTTTGTAAAATTACTATAATCTGGGTCTCCTTTAATTTGAAATGTTTGCTTCCATAGTAGTGGGAGTCAGCTAGTTACCAACTCTGGAATTCTCTCTGTCACAGTTAATAACTTTATGTGTGTGGTCCCCACAGAGCCATGAATGAGCTTTTCTGTGATATGTTGGGTTAGTCAAAAAGTTTGCTTTTTTCCCCATAAATGACTCTAACAGCATTTATTTATCTTTAATTCCATTTGAAACAATTTACATAGATTGTATCAAAACAGCGGTCGTATCAACATGCATTTAAAAATTATCAAAACTGGTGAATGTTTGTATAGCCATTTTAATATTGAAGATGAAAGCAAAAAACAACATTTTGGCATATTATGCTTTATTATTTCAAGAAAGATAAAAGCACAACTGAAACCCCCAAAAAGATTTGTGCAGTGTATGGAGAAGATGCTGTGACTGATCAAATGTGTCAAAAATGATTTGCCAAGTTTTGTGCTAGAGATTTCTTGCTGGACAATGCTCCACCCTTGGATGGACCAATTGAAGTTGATAGCGATCAACCCGAGACATTGAGAACAATCAACATTATACCACGTGGGAGATAGCTGACATACTCAAAATATCCAAATCAAGCACTGAACATCTTTTGCACCAGCCTGGTTATATCACTTTGATGTTTGGGTTCCACATAAGTTAAGTGAAAAAAACCTTCATGATCATATTTCCACAAGGTATTCTCTACCTAAATATAATAAAAACATTTTGTTTTTTAAAAAAATTTGTGGTGGGTGATGAAAAATTGATACTATACACTATTGAGGAATGGAAGAAATCACAGTGCAAGTGAAATGAACCATCATCAACCACACCAAAGTCTGTCCTTCATTCAAAGATGATGTTGTATATATGGTGGGATTAGCAGGGAGTCCTGTATTATGAGTTCTTTCTGGAAAGCTAGATGATTAATTCCAACAAGTACTGCTCTCAATTATATCATCTAAAAGCAACACCCGATGAGAACCATCCAGAATTAGTTACAGAAAACATTTAATCTTCCATCAGGATAATGTAAAGCCACATATTTCTTTGATGACCAGGCAAAAACTGTTACAGCTTGGCTGGGAAATTCTGATTCAACCACTGTATTCGTCAGATATTGTACCTTCAGATTTCCATTTATTCTGCTCTTTATAAGATTCTCATAATGGAAAACATTTTCAATTCCCTGGAAGACTATAAAAGGCACCTAGAACAAGTCTTTGCTCAAAAAAGAAGACAAAAGTTGTTGGGAAGATGGAAATATGAAGCTACCTAAAAAGTGGCAGAAGGTAGTAGAATGAAATGGTGAATACATTGTTCAATAATGTTCTTGGACAAAATTAAAAATATTTCTTGTACTTGTGTTTAAAAACTGAGGAAATACTTTGACCAACTCAATATCTCTTGGAGTGAGTCCCTGATAAGAGAAATACAAGCAAAATTAATTTATTTAAATTAATATGAATCTATACCAAGATTTATCAATATACATTCTATCATCACTACACAAAATTTTATACTTTGGACATCCAACATATGAATATGTACAATTTGTCCACATGATAAGGGACTGTAAAAAATAATTAAACCAGATTCAAATTTTTAGAGCCAAAATTGCTTTCTTAATACATTATTTTTTTAAATAATCGTCCAAATGATTTGGAATAGAATGATATACTAAGCACTATCCATGCCAACTGATACAGACAACACATATTTTAAAATATTTTTAATATTCAAATGTCTATGATAGTGATAAGACTGACAATTTTGAATAATGCTGAAGAAATAATCATTGAAGTGACACAAAATCTGCCACATCCATCCTGTAGCAGAAATTGACTGATCATCAAATCGTTTCTGTTTCCATTTTGACCACTTCTACCTATATATCCAATTTTCAGTTCAGCCTACTTATATTTTGAATGATGTCTTTGAATGGACTTTTTCATTTCCATAGAAGTGGCTTGTGGAAACAGCCCTTTGGAAAGTAGAGATGCAGGTACGACAATGTAGACAAATGGAGTCAATGCTTGTGGACTTCCAGGGCGGGGGCAGTAGCTGCTCAAACTAAACTTACCCATACTAGCTCATAAAGTATTCTTTTTTCAATCATTAGTATTCTCTTCTGACCAAGACACAAGCAAATCTTCACTGAAAACCTTGAAACTCAAGTTTGCTTTTAAATGAAAAAGAAAAGAAGAAGAAAAAAAACATAAGTGGGACCAGTTTCTATTATCTTTTTGGTTATTGAACTAGAAACATCTTTTAAACCTGAGTGTTTTGAGACATACATAAAATAATGGGAGATGCCTGATCACAGTCCTTCAAAACAAAAGGCATTACTGAGAAAACTCAGGGCCATTTAGAAGGTTTTTGGATTTAAATTTGTAAGATGGCATTTGCTATTCTGAATTTGGGAAATTTGAATGACTTTTCTTATTTTCATGATCTTGAAAGGATTTATTTATGACCTCCACCTCCAAAATTAACACACTTGCAGTGCTTTCTGCCTAGGGCATCCTTATAATATAGAGCTGAGCTCAAGTTATTATACTTACTGTCTCTATTGCAGATATAGAATGAGAGGTCCTTCTGGTTGCTGTTTCAAGTCTTTCCTAACTTCCAACAGTATTCCCAAACCTTGGAAGATGGGAGGGAGGTTTAGGAGTGAGGGGCCATGTGTTTACCTGTGGTCGATTCTGTGACGTATGGCAGGAACCAACACAATATTGTAAAGCAATTATCCTCCAATGGAAATGTTGAAGCAAAAAAGAGCTTTGCCAATGTGATTAAGTAAAGGGCCTTATGTGAGTGAGTCAAAAGTAGTCACAGGGAGAGAAAGATGCAAAAGTAGGAAGCAGAGGAGACGTGTCAGTGAAAGCAGAGGTTAGAGTGATGGCTTTGTTGGATGGAAGGTGAACGCCAGGCAAGGTATATGGAACCTGCATGAGCTGGGAGAGGCAAGGAGACAGACTGAACCCTATTTGGGTCCTGAAAGGAATACAATCTTCTGATACCTTGATTTTAGGTCTGGATGACTCATTGTGAACTTCTGACCTCCAAAACTGTGGGACAAGAAGTTCACATTGTTTCAAGCTGCCAAATTGGTGATGATTAGTTATAGCACCGTTTGGAAGCTAATACAAGTGACAACATAATTATTTTAGAAAATACATATATGTCAACCAAATTAAGAAGTAGGAAACAGGACAGTTTTCGTTCTTAACTTCATTTCAGTTCAGCTGCTCAGTCATGTCCAACACTCTGTGACCCCATGCACTGTAGCACACCAGGCCTCTCTGTCTGTCACCAGCTCCTGGACCTTGCTCAAACTCATGTCCACTGAATCAGTGATGTCATCCAACCATCTCGTCCTCTGCTGTCCCTTTCTCTTCCTGCCTTCAGTCTTTCCCAACTTTCCTTTTAATGAGTCAACTCTGCATTAGGTGGCCAAAATATTGGAGCTTCAGCTTCAGTATCAGTTCTTCCAACGAATATTCAGGACTGATTTCCTTAACTTAAATTCCTAACTTAAATTAATTAAATAGGTTGCAGATAATTGGTAGAAATACAAGTTTGAGTTTAGTCCTGTTGCTCTATTTCTGTTGACCTAAGCAGACTCAAAGAGAATTGTTTTCTGCTATAAAGTAAACTTTTCTGATTGCAAGTACCTAGGTTGATGAAGCTAAATAAAACTGTAATAAAAGAAAACAAACATTCCTTATGGACTTTTATATAATTATAAATAATAAAATATAAAATTCTAAAGGCTAATGGTACCAAGTTATTACTGGCTTTGTCCCTGACGACCAGAAATATACATTATATACTACAACTTTTCTGTCTTCAAATAATCTACTTATTTGTGAGTAAAGTTGAAAATTAACTCATGAACTTGACTCTCACTAAAAGAAGTATTTGCTGTTATGATTTTATAAGAAACACTTTTTAATATGATTCTATATTAGGAAAAACAATTATATATTTTATATTTGAATGAACATTGATATTTTGCTTTATATGTGAAACACAAAGGATGAAAAAATAGAATAAAGTTTCATATGTATTTTAGTCAGATTTGCCAAATGTCCTATTTTTATGTATATCTAAGCATTCTGTATTCAACATTTATTTTCCTGTACAAACTTATTTTTTCAAAAATATTTTAAATGTAAATTAACAATTGATTAAAAAGCTTGATAAACTAATGGGTAAATACTACAAAAAATTATGAAACTTTTAGTAGTTGAAGAAAAGATATTTGTGACAAGGAAGATAATCTAACTCATAGTAAACATCCAAAAAACATATCCTACAGGCATTCATTTTTATCTTCCATATTTAGAAATTCCAAAAAACCTTGTATATACTTATATTTTATTTTTTTAAGTATTTGTTTTATATAAATACTTATATAAAATTTATATAAATTTTATATTATTTATATTAGTATATTTTTTCAGTCACAATGCATTTTGTATGGAAAATTTAGTATTTAAAGATGAGATTAAAAGGATTAAGATTTTTCCTTAAAGTTAGCGGAACTTTTATGAACTGCTTCATTACTTAGCAAAATTTTCAGGAACAAATAAAACCTTTAACTGGAGATAGTTGCAGTTTTAAATTTACACTGATTTGAATGACTGACATGGGTTATCCAGGAATCTCTTCAATGCATCCTTCACGTCCTTGTTCCTCAGGCTGTAAATGAGGGAGTTCAGCATTGGGATCACCAGGGGATAGAAGACCGAGCCGATCTTATCAGTATCTAATGAGTGGTTGGTCCTTGGCTGCAAATACATGAAGAGAAGAGTCCCACAGAACACAATGACAGCCGTCATGTGAGACGCACAGGTGGAAAACGCTTTCTGTTGCCCTTCTGAAGAACGTATCCTCAAAATGGCAAGGATGATGTTGAAGTAGGATGTTAGAACAATAATCATGGAGAAAAACAAATTGGTCCCTGAAAAGGTAAACACTGCTATTTCTGGAATGTAGATATCAGAACGGGACAGTGCTGACGAAGGGACCTCGTCACAGTAAGAATGGTGATCACACTGGACGAGCAGGATGACACGGAAGACACGCAGGAGAGACCGTCAGCGCTGTGCTCAGACTGTGGATGTGAGTAAGGCCGCCAGGAGAGGGCAGGTCCGTGGGGAAACTACCACCCGGTAGAGCAGGGGCTGCAAATAGCCGCATAGCGGTCACAGGCCATGGCCGCCAGCACGAAAATCTCAGCCACAATAAAAACTAAGAATCCACCTAGTTGGGCTGCACATGCATAGTAAGATATGGTTTTCTTTGTAACCAAGAAGTTAACCAACATTTGGGGGCAATGACAGAAGAATTGCCCAAGTTGATGATAGCCAAGTGCTTGAGGAAAAAGTCCATGGGGGTGTGAAGCTGAGTTCACGCTGGTGAGGATGGCGATTCCCAGGTTCCCTGCCAGGGTCAGTCCATAGACGATCAGGAACACACAGAAAAAGGGGAATCTGGAGTTCTGGACGATCTGAGACTCCCATTAGAATGAATTCAGTCACTTGAGTGTGATTCCCTGGAGCCATCTATTTTGCTGATTTCAGCTTAGTGTGGAAAATAGAATGCGATTAATAGACTGTAAAATGGTCTCTATTTTTGTTACATGCCATATTGTTAAATATTTCACTTAAATTCAGTTCAATTCTGTTGACAAACACTTAAAAGTTTCAGAACTTTCTTAATTATCTTTTCTCTTCATCTTTTCATCAAATTCAGCAATACAAACTCTCCAGAGTTCCATTTCAGGATCTTAGAATTGTTTGACCAAGCAATTGATGTATTTATGTACTATAGGTTATGGTTTTTATTGGATAAACATACATAAATTGCATGAAGAGATGTATTTATATTTACTTGCATATGTAACATGCAAGTAAATATATTAACATCTCATGCAAATATACTGCATGTATATGTATGTTGGAGAAGGAAATGGCACCCCAGTAACCTCGCCTTCGGAATCCATGGACAGAGGAGCCTGGAAGTTTACCGTCCATAGTGTCCCAAAGAGTCGGACATGACTGACGTGACTTAGCACACGTAAAAATATACAGCATCTATATATGTGTAGGTGTTTATTTATATACACATACATGCCTCTCTATGTGCTTGTGTTTCTTGAGATAAAAGAGAGGTACCTATAAGAAGTTGATGAGCTTGAGTGACATCTATTTATTTTTCTCTTTGCTGCTACGGGTCTTCTTGCCCTCTCATACATTGTCATCATACTGATTATCTTAGTATTTCTGTGGAAAACTTATTCAATAGCCTGTTTTTTCCTTAACAATCATTACAATACTCCTCGGATTCAGCTGCCCACAAGCAAATTTACACTTTGCTACTGTTCATTCTTAGTATCATTCAGACATTCTGAATCTGCTTTTTGAAAATCACCTTTCCTTTCTTTTGTAGAATAAATTGCTCTTATCTAATCTCTGTCTTTTAGCAGTTCAAACTTTTTATTTTGTTCTGGCAATCCTTTCTTTCTTTTCCTATTTAAAGAAAAGCTGTATGTTTTTCTTCTAAATAACTTAAAGCCCATTTTAATTTTTTTAAATACATAATACATAGTTTTGATTTGTTAGAGGTTGATTGGTTTGTTTGCTTCTACACAGAAATCATAGAGTCTAACATTATTTAATAGTACTGTAGTCCAGGCCCAGCACACACAGAGACACTTTGAATAATGATTTCTTTGTTCTTCAGGAGTGTCCCAGAATGTGTGTATAATTAATTATTTATAAGTCTGATGAGATAATTTAGGCTCAGTGAGATTCAGCTACTCAAAGAGCCTCTTGTGTGTGTATGTGTGTGTGCACACGTGTGTGTGTGTGTGTGTGTGCGTGCGTGCATGTGTGTTCAGTTGCTCAGTCGTGTCCAGATCTTTGTGACTCTATGGACTGCAGCCCACCAGGCTTCTTTGTCACTGGGACTTCCCTGGTGCGAATACTGGAGTAGGTTGCCATTTCCTCCTCCAGAGGATCTTCCCAATCCAGGGAACAGACCCTGTAAATCCTGAGTCTCCTGCACTGTGGGCAGACCCTTTACCAGCGAGCCACCAGGGAAGCCCAAGAGCCTTTATAGGCTATTTATCAGTAGTATGTTTCTATGATGTTTTGGGTGTGTTTTTTTGTTTGTTTAGTTGGTGGTTAGTAGTTAGTACACTTACTAATGAAAAAGTAAAAGTCACTCAGTCATGACCAACTCTTTGCGACCCCATAGACTGTAACCTGTCAGGATCAGCTCTCCAAGTAATTCTCAGGCAAGAGTAATGGAGTGAGTAGACTTTCCCTTCTCCACTGTGTTGGCAGGCAGATACATTACCACTGTGCCACTTGGGAAGTGCCTAAGGATATCTATTCCATACACCGACCTGAACCCAGGTCTCCCACATTGCAGGTGGATTCTGTACCATCTGAGCTACCAGGGAAGCACTTTACTAATAGCCATATGATTTTTCCAAATATTTATAGTCTTGTGTGGTATAGATTAAATGAGATAGTATACATATGTGTGTTATTTAGCACAGAGCCTTGTGACAATGAAAGCAAAATAATTTGTACCAGAAGTTACTGATATTAACATGTTTTGAATGATTTTTTTAAATGTGGTTTCTTATTTAAGTTCCAGTAACTCATTCTATCTTACTCAGAGTTTTCATATTTGAGATAGAAATAGCAAGTGAATTATAATTTTTCATATACAAAACATAGGACACATGGTATCTAACTATATAATTAGCAACAACAAAAACCCAGTGTACTCTTCCTCAACCTGATTCTCTCTTATATCTGTGGTGTTTTTATTGTTGTTGATAGTTTCTCTTAATAATATCTATCCTGTATTGGCTGTGTTGGCAGGCAGATTCATTACCACTGCACCACTTGGGAAGTGCCTAAGGATATCTGTTCCATACATCAACTCTATGTTTGATGAGCTGATCCAATGGCATTGCAACAACTGTCCCTTATTTCTTGCCTTCTAACACTGTAGCTAAAACAGATGCATAAGTAAGCTCTTGATGGAAAACATAGTGGCAACCCTCACTCTAATTAAAGTATTTGTTTGCTACAAATATAGCAACTCAGTGTATGTTTCACTCAGAGATAACATATATAATAAGTCTATTATTAATTTAACAAGAAAAAAGCATTAACAACAATTATATTGTCTACTCTGAATGTGTGTAATCAGCTTTTTAAAAGGGGAGCATTTTTATGTAGGAGAGAACTGTATAGGAGAGAATCTTATGTTTCAAAGACACTTAAGTTTCTTATCTAGTGTAATGTGTCCTCTAAAATATCCACCGATTTCACCAGTTCCATGGCAGAAAACATTCCCTTATAGTTCAAACTAAAATATACTTCAAGGACTATTCATTATTCTGTACAAATGCTCAGAGTTTAATACATCGATAGGAATTAATTGTTCAGTCATGTCCAACTCTCTGATCCCAGGGACTGTAGACCACCAGGCTTCTCTGTCCTTGGGGTTCTCCAGACAAGAATATTGGAGGAGGTTGCCATTTCCTTCTCCATAATCTATCAATAGGGTTTTAAAAATCATTGTATTTGTATGTATCATCAGCACTTCTACTCAGCAATCAGTGGGCAGAGACGTGATGACTTGGCAAGAGAATGGACCAGAGATCATCAGTTCTGAGTTTAATTTGAACTGATGAAGTTTCCAGTAGCCTTTCTCTCCTCTTCTGAAATTTGAAATAAATAAGGTATTTGATTTTACTGACCTGAGCAGAGTGATCTGCCCAGACCTGCTCTGGAGGCCTTTGCATGAAGTGTGCTAACTGGTTTATACAAGTGCTTGAAATCTCTGAAGAACTTCACACTGAAATCTGTGTCATGGCCCTAGTCTCTAAACAGGAGAATCAAAATTCCCAGTACAGATCAGGTCCCCCAGGGAAGTAAAGAAAAACTGAATGTTTATTAGTCAAGCCTCTATGCAAAAATGTCATGCAAGGTGCAAATCTGTATATAGCCAGGGAGTATTCTTGAAAACCATTGATTAACTATTACATCCATTGATTCCACCCTTTTTTGTTTTGAATTTTACCCCTACATTGTTTGGAAGTGTTGCCCCTAGCTCTTAAATGGAGAAAAGCACAGGATTCTGGCTCCAATGTTGAATTTTAATGTACATATTGGAAATAGTACCAAATGTAAAGCCTCCATTCTTGTGTCAAGATAAACCCTGGTGTATTTACTACAAGAACCAGATGATGTACAACATAAAAGCAAAAATCTTGCTATGTGTGCTTACTTCCATTTTTACAATTGTGAATGTAAAAAGGCACTTCAAGTACCTCGTAGCAAAGCTAGTATGTAGTTGTATACTTTCCACAATAACATTTCAATATTGAAAGAGATACATTTATTCATATCCGTGGATTTTAAAATATGAAAACATGATAAAGAATGTAACAAAAAATAAACTGTAAAATAAACCACTTTAGTTGACATGGTATTTTAGCATGATTAATTTAGCCAACAACTGAATGTAATAACTTGTAATGTAATCCCATTTTAGGGAAAAAAATTTAGCTTAGACTTTGTATTTAAGGAGGTAGCCCTATTAAAACTAAATCGGGCGGCCAAAATATTGGAGCTTCAGCTTCAGAATCAGTCCTTCCACTGTCTTGTACAACTTATTTAAATGCATATAAACATTTAATTCTCACACAGTAAACTGCTAGGTTTCAGTGTCATAGCTCATGCTAATACCTTCCTTTTCATGTGACTCTTGTGCTTGGAGAAAAAGTGTTGATTCCAATAATAGGCCATTGCTTTAAAGTGTCCTAACATTTCAGAGATACTTATTGTGGGGTCAATAGAGGAATTTTGTGATATTATTTTGTCAAATTATCATCTATTTCACTGCTTTCTTTATTTCACCTTTTTTATTGCTGTTCTAGGCTTTATTTCAGGAAGTATTTTGGAGGTTATTCTGGCTTATTAATGAGAATTTTCTTCTGCCTGATGTATAATTTCCATTCAATTTTTAAATTACTTTATAAAGAGAAGTAATAGGTTCACAGCAAAATTAAGAGGAGGTACAGATATTTTACATGCATGCCCCTTATTAATATTCTGCATCAAAGTGGTATATTTTTTACATTTGATAAGCCCACACTGACACATCATAATCACTCAAAGTCCATTATTTACATTAGACTTCACTACTGGGGCTGTATGTCCTATGAGTTTCAAAAATACATATAATGACATGAATCCATCATCATATTCTTATATAGAATTGTTTTCAATGCCCTAAAAGTCCTCTGTGGTCTGTCTCTTTATCCTCCTGCTCCCAAACCTCTGGCAACCACTGATCATTTTATTCCTTGTGTTCTCTGATTGTCATATTTGTAGGTTTTTTCTTCTTTATTAATAACCTAACAGGTGTGAGGTGATATGCAATTGCACTTTCGATTTGCATTTGATAAAATTTCTGTACTACCCAAGGCAATAAAAAATATAATGCAATGCTTATCAAATAACATTGTTTTTTTCCTATTGGAAAAAAACATCCTAAATTTATGTGATGCCAAAGAAGATTTCAAATATCCAAAGATATCTTGTGCAAAAGTACAAAGCTGGTGTCATCATGCATCTTGGTTTCAAAATGTATTACAAAGCTACAGTACTTGAACCATACAGTATTGATATAAAAACAGACATATGGACCAATGGAGCAGAATAAGGAGCCCACAAATCAATTCACATATATTTAGTCAATTGATCTTCAACAAGGGTGTCGACAAAAGACAGTGGGAAAAGGATAATCACTTCAACAAGCTGTGTTGGCAAAACTGGATATCCACATGCAAAACAACAAAACTCAACCCTCCTCTTAAACCATGAACAAAAGTAAACTTAAAGACTTAAACATAATACATGACACTATAAAACTCTCAGAAGAAATATGAAGGAAAACCCTCATGACATTAGACCCCACTCCAGTACTCTTGCCTGGAAAATCCCATGGATGGAGGAGCCTGGTAGGCTGCAGTCCATGAGGTCGCTAGGAGTTGGACTTGACTGAGTGAATTCACTTTCACTTTTCACTTTCATGCATTGGAGAAGGAAATGGCAACCCACTCCAGTGTCTTGCCTGGAGAATCCCAGGAACAGCAGAGCCTGGTGGGCTGCCATCTGTGGGGTCGCACAGAGTCAGACACGACTGAAGCGACTTAGCAGCAGCAGCAGCATGACATTAGACAGTGATAATTTAATAGATATTACATCACAAGCACAGGCACACAAAAAAAATTAGATAAGTGTGAATGCTATGCTATGCTAAGTCACTTCAGTCGTGTCTGACTCTGTGCGACCCCATAGACCGCAGCCCACCAGGCTACCCGGTCCCTGGGATTCTCCAGGCAACAACACGGTAGTCGGTTGCCATTTCCTTCTACAATGTATGAAAGTGAAAAGTGAAAGTGAAGTCGCCCAGTCGTGTCCGACTCCTAGCGACCCCATGGACTGCAGCCTACCAGGCTACTCCATCCATGGGATTTTCCAAGCAAGAGTACTGGAGTGGGGTGCCATTGCCACATCACACGAAAAGTATATATAGCAAACACAATCCACAGAGTAAGGAGGCCTCCTACAGAGTGGGAGAAAAAGTTCAAACCACTTAAACAGAATCTTCTCCAAGGAAGACACACAAATGGACAACAGGTTAGTATGAAAAAGTACAGAAAACTACTAGTTATTAGGGAAATACAAATATAAAGCATTATTATAAATCAGAGGCTGAATGACTTTGGTCGTGAATTATTCCAAGACTATTTTCTTTTTTATTGAGTGAATCATCATGTTGCTATTTTGAACCAGATCATAATTGGAGTGTATTCCCCTTGGGGACTCTCCTGTGGTTTGATCAGCAGTTGAGTAGATATAAGCAGTTTGAGTTAATTACATTCAGAGTATATCAAAGCCTGCTTTTGCCAATCCACAGGTAAGAGAGTTTCAGGCATTTGCTGAGTACTTTAGAAGTTTGGACCTAACAATATCAGATATGTTGTGTAACCCTTTGATTAATAGCTGTTGTCTCTCATATAGATGAATAAATACATCAAAGAAAATAAAATATTAAATTTTGTTGGTTAATTATTGTTGTCATAGTTTAGTTACAATTTTTTACAAGTGACTTTAACTGTGAATCAGCTTGTCTAGTTGATAACTCACTAGATCCACAGTAAACAATATCTAAACAAGTGTAATAATTTGGAAAAAATGTTTTGCTTTGTTTTGTCAGAAAAATTCTTTACATTTTCACCACAGGTCTTGAGACAGTTGAAAATCAAAGACTTTAGATATCCAAATGTAAAAAATATGAGTGATTATTTAGTAAATGAAAAAACACAATATAATGCAAAATAGTGGGGAAATATATTTGAATGAAATATGTTGTCACATTAAAATTTAATAATTTAATCATGGCCCATCATCTTAAAAAAAAAAATCTTCATTATTCTTTTGGATACCCCTGCTGCTGCTAAGTCACTTCAGTCGTGTCCGACTCTGTGTGACCCCATAGACGGCAGCCCACCAGGCTCCCCTTTCCCTGGGATTCTCCAGGCAAGAACACTGGACTGGGTTGCCATTTCCTTCTCCAATGCATGAAAGTGAAAAGTGAAAGTGAAGTCGCACAGTCGTGTCCGGGTCTTCGTGACCACATGGACTGCAGCCCTCCAGGCTCCTTCATTCATGGGATTTTCCAGGCAAGGAGTGGGGTGCCATTGCCTTCTCGGCTAAGAACTAAAAACATTAGAAAAAATTTGGGAATAGTTCATAAAATATTACAGTCTGAGAGGATGGTACTCTGTAGGACCAGCCTAATTTAGCATTATCTATTTAACATCATTTTGAATATTCAGTTTTTAGTATATTTTACGTTGCAATATTTGTAAATCAAGTTTGATTTACTCCACTTTGTTAAATCAATATTAATGATTTCATTCTATAGATAAACAAATTATAACAAATAATTTTACACAGTTATTGAAAGTAACTAGAATGCTGATATCCTATTCCAGGTATCTGCACACTGATACAGTAGGTCATGTTATTGTATGTAAGAAGGAAATTGATTTTAACCAATGATTTGGTGTTTTAAGCTAATTTAATATGGAAACAACTAACAGAATTCAGTGGTAAATTAACTGGTTTATCTAATGGATCTAGATGGCATGAATTCAGCCCATGAGTGAATGAATACACATATTTTCCCATTTGAGTCTTCAGTGAGTGGCATGAACGCTTGACCCACTGTCTTGTCACCATGTTCTGATCTACAACTGGGAAATTATACTCTGGCAAAAAATGAATATGAGGACACAAATCACATTCCATTGAATCACAATGTTATTCATTCTTTTGGTAGGAAATGAATTGCAATTTTTTGAAAATCTTCTTCAAGTTTGTTCCATGAGTTATCAAGATGAAGAATGTCACCAAAGGAACATCCTTTTTTCTGAAAGGCTTCACAGACAATCTTGAACTGCAAATCATCTTATTCTTCTTGTTTCTAGCAGTTTACCTCTTCACGCTGATTGGAAATTTAGGGCTGGTCATGTTGGTCATTGGGGATCGCCGGCTCCACAGCCCCATGTACTATTTTCTGAGTGCACTTTCATCTGTGGATGCCTGCTATTCCTCAGTAAATACCCCCAAAATGTTAGTAGACTTTATGTCAAAGAACAAAACCATCTCTTTCTTTGAATGTGCAACACAAATGTTTCTTGCTATTACTTTTGGGACCACAGAATGCTTTCTTCTGGCTGCAATGGCATATGATCGCTACGTGGCCATCTACGACCCCCTCCTGTATTCAGTCAGCATGGCTCCCAGAGTCTACGTGCCTCTCATAATTGCTTCCTATGTTGGTGGCATCTTGCACGCTACTGTACACACAGTGGCTACTTTCAGCCTCTCCTTCTGTGCCTCCAAAGAAATCAGGCATGTGTTCTGTGACATCCCTCCCCTCCTCGCTATTTCTTGCTCTGACACTCACACAAACCAGCTTCTGCTCTTCTACTTTGCAGGCTGTATTGAGATAGTCACTGTCCTGATTGTCCTGACCTCCTATGGTTTCATTCTGCTGACCAGTCTGAGGATGCCATCTGCTGTAGGGAGAAGGAAAGTGTTTTCTACATGTGCTTCTCACCTAACTGGAGTGTCCGTTTGTCATGGTACTGTTCTCTTCATGTATGTGAGGCCAAGTTCCAGCTATGCCTCAGATCATGATATGATTGTGTCTATAATTTATAGCATTGTGATTCCAATGCTGAATCCCTTCATCTATAGTCTAAGGAACAAAGATGTAAAAGAGGCAATGAAGAGAGTGTTTGCAAAAAAATGCTTTATGAATAAAGTATATTATCACAGTAAAAATTAATCTAAAAATATCAAGAGTGATGTTATGTACCATAATACCAAGAAGATATGATGAAATTGTTTTGTTTTACCTTATTAATGTATTTCTCTTCTTCCTGGATATTTTAATATAAACATCATAACTAACATTCTATCTGTTATTCTTATATGCAGAAAAATTGTATCATCCATTTGTGCCTTAATATTATCCCATTGATAGAGGTGTCCACACACACACTCACACACACATGCACACATACCTATACACGTTTTTATGTAAAAGCATGCTGATGGATATAACACAAACATACACAGGCATATGTATATGTAACTTTTCTTTAGCATATTCTATATTCTTTTCTTCTTTCATCTTGATATAATTTGAATGTATAGTCCCCAATATTCACAACTGTAATTAACATTATATCTGACTGCTGCTGCTGCTGCTGCTGCTGTCGCTTCAGTCGTGTCCGACTCTGTGCAACCCCAGAGACGGCAGCCCACCAGGCTCTGCTGTCCCTGGGATTCTCCAGGCAAGAACACTGGAGTGGGTTGCCATTTCCTTCTCCAATGCATGAAAGTGAAGAGTGAAAGTGAAGTTGCTCAGTCACGTCTGACTCTTAGAGACCCCGTGGACTGCAGCCTACTGGGCTCCTCTCTCCATGGGATTTTCCAGGCAAGAGTATTGGAGTGGGGTGCCATTGCTTTCTCCTTTATATCTGACTAGCTTGATCAAATGCTAACTAATCAATAGCAAAACCACAGTTCATATGATCCCATACCATGGAGTCATTGGTATTTGAATTTATTTCAAATTTCTTTCATTTCATTCTGGTCTATCATTTGATTTATCCATTGGCAGCTATCTAATCCCAGTCTGTGGTCTGGGGACCATAGATCAGATCAGATCAGATCAGTTGCTCAGTTGTGTCCGACTCTTTGCGACCCCATGAACTGCAGCACGCCAGGCCTCCCTATCCATCACCAGCTCTCGGAGGTCACTCAGACTCACATCCATTGAGTCAGTGATGCGATCCAGTCATCTCATCCTCTGTCGTCCCCTTCTCCTCTTGCCCCCAATCCCTCCCAGCATCAGAGTCTTCTCCAATGAGTTAACTCTTCGCATGAGGTGGCCAAAATACTGGAGTTTCAGCTTTAGCATCATTCCTTCCAAAGAAATCCCAGGGCTGATCTCCTTCAGAATGGACTGGTTGGATCTTCTTGCAGTCCAAGGGACTCTCAAGAGTCTTCTCCAACACCACAGTTCAAAAGCATCAATTCTTCGGCGCTCAGCCTTCTTCATAGTCCAGCTCTCACATCCATACATGACCACAGGAAAGACCATAGCCTTGACTAGACGGACCTTTGTTGGCAAAGTGATGTCTCTGCTTTTGAATATGCTATCTAGGTTGGTCATAACTTTCCTTCCACGGAGTAAGCATCTTTTAATTTCATGGCTGCAGTCACCATCTGCAGTGATTTTGGAGCCCAGAAAAATAAAGTCTGACACTGTTTCCACTGTTTTTCCATCTATTTCCCATGTAGTGATCGGACCAGATGCCATGATCTTCGTTTTCTGAATGTTGAGCTTTTTTTTGACCATAGATAACATGTTCAAATTCCTGGTGTTAACTACCGTGCTGATTTGTAAGGATGCATTTCTTCCACTTTTATTATTTCATTCAGAGCTTCAGTGCTAAACAAATCTTTACTTTCTCACAGAAAATAAAGTCCAGGCATTGACATCTGTCAAGATCACACATTAAAAAAAGACAAACACAATTCAGAGAGTAATGTATAAGTGGCCTGTGTATTCGGTTCTTTCCACAGCTGAGCCCCAATCCACCTTTATGGATTTGATTACAGGTCTGGTGCTGACTCAGATTTTAGCTCTCTGTTCCGTGGATCATTTGAACTCTGATATGCCCCTGCAGAAACCCCCACTCCCCATGCTCAGGGCCAAGAACCTCATTACAGAAGGGTCTCTCCTACATGCATGTTTAAGCCTTGTTTCCAATAGACCTCATTTTCATCACGAGGATATGTGTCCTTCAGAGACAATTTTAAGATGTATTGTTCTCCTTTCCTGCTTTCACTCATTTGTATTTATTAATTTTAATCACAATTTTGCAAAAACTCATTCTCTTCTTAAAGGAACATCCTTATTTTTAAATCCAAGACAATATTCTGGGATTTAGAGTCCAACCTAATGATACTTTTCTGAATTGAGAATAAGTTTAAATTATAATTCAACAGTTCTTGTGCAGAATTCTCTTACCTATATTACCTATATTTGAAAGTGCTAGTAACTCAGTCGTCTCCATCTCTTTGCAACACCATGGACTATAGCCTGCCAGGCTCCTCTGTCCATGGAATTCTCTAGGCAAAAATACTGAAATGAGTTGCCATTTCCTACTTCGGGGGTCTTCCTGACCCAGGAATTGAACCTGGGTCTCCTGCATTGCAGGCAGGTTCTTCTTCACTGCTTGAGCCATCAGAGAAGCTGTTATTGTATTTATTCCTATGCAATATATCTGATCTTATTTCTCTTGTTTGGGATACTCTCCTCGCTGCTATTCATATGGTTTCTTCTACTAAATATCAAAACTAAACCGTGTTCACTGATATTAGTTATAGTTGCAAATCCAAACTACGCAAATGTGTTGCTGAGTAGTGTGTGTGCATCAATCGGCATTGAAGAGATTCTTAAACATAATTCAATATCACAAAAATAAATTTTATGCTTTAAAATTTTAGTTTTAAAGAAAAATAAACACTAATACAGGAAAAAAATTAACCATAAATAGAGAAAATAGATACAGTTATGCATCTATTATCCCATTTATAAATAATAGGCTAGAAGTACATAGAATTATGATTTCCCATATTGTGCTATGGTAAAGAATTAGCCAGCCAATGCAGGAGACACTAGAAATGTGGGTTCAATCCCTGGGTCAGGAAGATTCCCTAGAGAAGGCAATGGCAACCCACTCCAGTACTCTTGCCTGGAAACTCCCATGAATGGAGGAGCCTGGTAGGCTGCAGTCCATGGGGTCAGGAAGACCCGGACAGGACTGAGCGACTTCACTTTCACTTTTCACTTTATCTGTTGGAGAAGGAAATGGCAACCCACTCCAGCGTTCTTGCCTGGAGAATCCCAGGGACAGGGGAGACTGGTGGGCTGCCATCTATGGGGTCGCACAGAGTTGGACACGACTGAAGCGACTTAGCAGCAGCAGCAGCAACAAAGGGACATAATCACAATAAAAATGGTTGATCACATTGGATGAACAATACGACACGGTAAACACACAGGAAAACTCATCACTGCTGTGGTCAGACTGCAGACTTGTATAAAGGCCACCAGGAGAAGGCAGGTCCGTGGAGAAACCACCACCCGGTAGAGCAGGGGCTGAAAATAGCCACATAGCGCTCATAGGCCATGGCCGCCAGCACGAAAATCTCAGCCACAACAAAAGCTATGAATCCACTCAGCTGGGCTGCACATGCATAGTAAGATATGGTTTTCTTTGTAACCCAGAAGTTAACCAACATTTTAGAGGCAATGACAGGAGAATTGCCCAAATTGATGATAGCCAAGTGCCAGAGGAAAACGTCCATGGGAATTCAAAGCTGAGAGTCCATGTTGGTGAGGATGACGATTCCCAGGTTCCCTGTCACATTCATTCCAGAGATGACGAGAAACACCCAGAAAAGAGGAATCTGGAGTTCTGGATCGTCTGAGATCCTCACAAGAATGAATTTAATCACTTGAGTGCAGTTCCCTGGAGCTATCTATATTGTTGATTTCTGCTTAGTGATGAAAAAAAAAGTAAGAGAGCTCCAGAAAAAATATCTACTTCTACTTTATTGAACATGCCAAAGCCTTTGACTGTGTGGATAACATCAAACTGTGGAAATTTCTTAATGAGATGGGAATACCAGACCACCTAACCTGCCTCCTGAGAAATCTGTATGCAAGTCAGGAAGCAACAGTGAGAACTCGACATGGAAAAACAGACTGGTCCCAAATCAAGAAAGGAATACTCCAAGTCTGTATGTTGTCACCCTGCTTATTTAACTTTTATGCAGAGTACATCATGAGACATGCTGGACTGGATGAAGCACAAGCTGGAATCAATATTTCTGGGAGAAATATCAATAATGTCAGATATGCAGATGACACCACCCTTATGGCAGAAAGTGAAGAGGAACTAAAAAGCCTCTCAATGAAAGTGAAAGAGGAGAGTGAAAAAGTTGGCTTAAAACTCAATATTCAGAAAACTAAGATCATGGCATCTAGTCTCATCACTTCATGGCAAATAGATGGGAAAACAGTGGAAACAGTGACAGACTTTATTTAGGGGGTTCCAAAATCACTGCAGATGGTGATTTCAGCCATGAAATTAAAAGATATTTATTCCTTGAAAGAAAAGTTATGACCAACCTAGACAGAATATTAAAAGGCAGAGACATTACTTTGTCAACAAAGATCCATCTAGTCAAGGCTATGTGGTCATGTATGGATGTGAGAGTTGGACTGTGAAGAAAGCTTAATGCCAAACAATTGATGCTTTTTAACTGTGGTGTTGGAAAAGACTCTTGAGAGTCCCTTGGACTGCAAGGAGATCCAACCAGTCCATCCTAAAGGAAATCAGTCCAGAATATTCATTGGAAGGACTGATGCTGAAACTCCCATATTTTGGCCATCTGATGCTAAGAACTGACTCATTTGAAAAGACCCTGATGCTGGGAAAGGTTGAAGGTGGAAGGAGAAGGGGTGGACAGAGGATGAGATGGTTGGATGGCATCACTGACTCAATGGGTATGAGTTTGTGTAAACTCCAGGAGCTCGTGATGGACAGGGAGGCCTCGCATGTGGCAGTCCATGGTGTCACAGAGTCAGACGTGACTGAGGGACTGAACTCATGGGAGCAGATGCTGTCAACTTAGTTTTCTGAATGTTGCATTTTACGCCTGTGTTTTCACTCTCTTCTTTCAACCTCTTTAGTTCCTGCTGGTTTTTTTCATTAGAATATATCATCTGGATAGTTGAGGTTGTTGATATTACTCCCTGCCATCTTGAATCCAACTTGTGAGTTATCCAGCCCTGTATTTAGCATGATGGTCCAATGCTGTAAAGAGCAATATTGCATAGGAACCTGGAATGTCAGGTCCATGAATCAAGGCAAATTGGAAGTGGTCAAACAAGAGATGGCAAGAGTGAATGTTGACATTCTAGGAATTAGCGAACTAAAATGGACTGGAATGGGTGCATTTAACTCAGATGACCATTATATCTATTACTGCAGGCAGGAATCCCTCAGAAGAAATGGAGTGGCCATCATGGTCAACAAAAGAGTCCAAAATGCAGTACTTGGATGCAATCTCAAAAATGACAGAATGATCTCTGTTGGTTTCCAAGGCAAACCATTCAATGTCACAGTAATCCAATTCTATGCCCCAACCAGTAACGCTGAAGAAGCTGAAGTTGAATGGTTCTATGAAGACCTACAAGAGCTTTTAGAACTAACACCCCAAAAAGATGTCCTTTTCATTATAGGGGACTGGAATGCAAAAGTAGGAAGTCAAGAAATACCTGGAGTAACAGGCAAATTTGGCCTTGGAATACGGAATGAAGCAGGGCAAATACTAACAGAGTTTTGCCAAGAAAATGCATTGGTGATAGCAAATACCCTCTTCCAACAACACAAGAGAAGACTCTATACATGGACATCATCAGATGGTCAACAGCAAAATCAGATCGATTATATTCTTTGCAGCCAAAGATGGAGAAGCTCTATCCAATCAGCAAAAACAAGACCAGGAGCTGACTGTGGCTCAGACCATGAACTCCTTATTGCCAAATTCAGACTGAAATTGAAGAAAGTAGGGAAAACCACTAGACCATTCAGGTATGACCTAAATCAAATCCCTTATGATTATATTGTGGAAGTGAGAAATAGATTTAAGGGACTAGATCTGATAGATAGAGTGCCTGCTGAACTATGGAATGAGGTTCATGACATTGTACAGGAGACAGGGATCAACACCATCCCCATGGAAAAGAAATGCTAAAAAAGCAAAATGGCTGTCTGGGGAGGCCTTGCAAATAGCTGTGAAAAGAAGAGAAGCGAAAAGCAAAGGAGAAAGGAAAGATACAAGCATCTGAATGCAGAGTTCCAAAGAATAGCAAGAAAAGATAAGAAAGCCTTTTTCAACGATCAATGCAAATAAATAGAGGAAAACAACAGAATGGGAAAGACTAGGGATCTATTCAAGAAAATCAGAGATATCAAAGAAACATTTCATGCAAAGATGGGCTCAATAAAGGACAGAAATGGTATGGACCTAACAGAAGCAGAAGATATTAAGAAGAGGTGGCAAGAATACACAGAAGAACTGTACAAAAAAGAGCTTCACGACCCAGATAATCATGATGATGTGATCACTGACCTAGAGCCAGATATCCTGGAATGTGAAGTCAAGTGGGCCTTAGAAAGCATCACTACGAACAAAGCTAGTGGAGGTGATGGAATTCCAGTGGAGCTATTCCAAATCCTGAAAGAGCATGCTGTGAAAGTGCTGCACTCAATATGCCAGCAAATTTGGAAAACTCAGCAGTGGCCACAAGATTGGAAAAGGTCAGTTTTCATCCCAATCCCAAAGAAAGGCAATGCCAAAGAGTGCTCAAACTACCGCACAATTGCACTCATGTCACATGCTAATAAAGTAATGCTCAAAATTCTCCAAGCCAGGCTTCAGCAATATGTGAACTGTGAACTTCCTGATGTTCAGGCTGGTTTTAGAAAAGGCAGAGGAACCACAGATCAAATTGTCAACATCCGCTGGATCATGGAAAAAGCAAGAGAGTTCCAGAAAAACATCTATTTCTGCTTTATTGACTATGCCAAAGCCTTTGACTGTGTAGATCACAATAAACTGTGGAAAATTCTGAGAGAGATGGGAATACCAGACCACCTGATCTGCCTCACCACCTGATCTGCCTCTTGAGAAATCTGTATGCAGGTCAGGAAGCAACAGTTAGAACTGGTCATGGAACAACAGACTGGTTCCAAATAGGAAAAGGAGTACATCAAGGCTGTATATTGTCACCATGTTTGTTTAACTTATATGCAGAATACATCATGAGAAATGCTGGACTGGAAGAAACACAAGTTGGAATCAAGATTGCCGGGAGAAATATCAATAACCTCAGATATGCAGATGACACCACCCTTATGGCAGAAAGTGAAGAGGAACTCAAAAGCCTCTTGATGAAAGTGAAAGTGGAGAGTGAAAAGGTTGGCTTAAAGCTCAACATTCAGAAAACGAAGATCATGGTATCTGGTCCCATCACTACATGGGAAATAGATGGAGAAACAGTGGAAACAGTGTCAGAGTTTCTTTTTCTGGGCTCCAAAATCACTGCAGATGGTGACTGCAGTCATGAAATTAAAAGACGCTTACTCCGTGGAAGGAAAGTTATGACCAACCTAGATAGCATATTCAAAAGCAGAGACATCACTTTGCCAACAAAGGTTCATCTAGTCAAGGCTATGGTCTTTCCTGTGGTCATGTATGGATGTGAGAGCTGGACTGTGAAGAAGGCTGAGCGCCGAAGAATTGATGCTTTTGAAGTGTGGTGTTGGAGAAGACTCTTGAGAGTCCCTTGGACTGCAAGGAGATCCAACCAGTCCATTCTGAACGAGATCAACCCTGGAATTTCTTTGGAAGGAATGATGCTAAAGCTGAAACTCCAGTATTTTGGCCACCTCATGGGAAGAGTTGACTCATTGGAGAAGACTCTGATGCTGGGAGGGATTGAGGGCAGGAGGAGAAGGGGATGACAGAGGATGAGATGGCTGGATTGCATCACTGACTCAATGAATATGAGTCAGAGTGACCTCCGGGAGTTGGTAATGGACAGGGAGGCCTGGCGTGCTGCAGTTCATGGGGTCGCAAAGAGTCGGACACAACTGAGCAACTGATCTGATCTGATCTGACTCTACATATAAGTTAAATATGCAGGGTGACAATATACAACCTTAATACTCCTTTCTCATATTTGATCCAGTCCAGTGTTTCATGTCCGTTTGTAAACTTTTCTTCGCTGCATACAGATTTCTCAGGCGGCAGTTAAGATGGTATGGTATTCCCATCTCTTTAAGAATTTTCCTGATGACTTAGAGGGTAAAGAGTCTGCTTGCAGTGTAGGAGACCTGGGCTTAATCCCTTGGTCAGGAAGATCCCCTGGAGAAGGAAATAGCAACGCTTTCCAGTATTCTGACCTGGAAAATTCCATGGACAGAGGAGTCTTGAAGGATACAGTCCATAGGGTGCAAAAAGACTCTGATGCAGGGAGGGATTGGGGGCAGGAGGAGAAGGGGACGACAGAGGATGAGATGGCTGGATGGCATCACTGACTCGATGGATGTGAGTCTGAGTGACCTCCGGGAGTTGGTGATGGACAGGGAGGCCTGGCGTGCTGCAGTTCATGGGGTCGCAAAGAGTCGGACATGACTGAGCGACTGATCTGATCTGTTAATAATATACTTTTTCTAGCTACTAACTACTAATTAAGGATCAATCTAATCAATATAATAGTATATAACTTATATACGAATAAAAAGAAAATTTCTGTTCCACTTTTCTAGGTTTTTTAATGACTGACATCTCACTATAAAAAGCCTCTTGATGAAAGTGAAAGTGGAGAGTGTAAAGGTTGGCTTAAAGCTCAACATTTAGAAAACGAAGATCATGGCATCTGGTCCCATCACTACATGGGAAATAGATGGAGAAACAGTGGAAACAGTGTCAGACTTTCTTTTTCTGGGCTCCAAAATCACTGCAGATGGTGACTGCAGCCATGAAATTAAAAGACGCTGACTCCTTGGAAGGAAAGTTATGACCAACCTAGATAGCATATTCAAAAGCAGAGACATCACTTTGCCAACAAAGGTTCTCCTAGTCAAGGCTATGGTCTTTCCTGTGGTCATGTATGGATGTGAGAGCTGGACTGTGAAGAAGGCTGAGCACCGAAGAATTGATGCTTTTGAACTGTGGTGTTGGAGAAGACTCTTGAGAGTCCCTTGGAGTGCAAGGAGATCCAACCAGTCCATTCTGAAGGAGATCAGCCCTGGGATTTCTTTGGAAGGAATGATGCTAAAGCTGAAACTCCAGTATTTTGGCCACCTCATGGGAAGGGTTGACTCATTGGAGAAGACTCTGATGCTGGGAGGGATTGAGGGCAGGAGGAGAAGGGGACGACAGAGGATGAGATGGCTGGATGGCATCACTGACTCGATGAATGTGAGTCTGGGTGACCTCCGAGAGCTGGTGATGGATAGGGAGGCCTGGCGTGCTGCAGTTCGTGGGGTCGCAAAGAGTCGGACACGACTGAGCGACTGATCTGATCTGATCTGATTCTTTCTCAGAATTCTTTGCTTTTTCATGTAAATTGCAGAGTCAAAAGATCTATTTCTACAAAAGACTTGTTTAATTTTACTTCAGATCAGATCAGTCGCTCAGTCGTGTCCGACTCTTTGCGACCCCATGAATTACAGCACGCCCGGCCTCGCTGTCCATCACCAACTCCGGGAGTTAATCCGACTCACATCCATCGAGTCAGTGATGCCATCCAGCCATCTCATCCTCTGTCGTCCCCTTCTCCTCCCACCCCAAATCCCTCCCAGCATCAGAGTCTTTTCCAGTGAGTCAACTCTTCGCATGAGGTGGCCAAAGTACTGGAGTTTCAGCTTTAGCATCATTCCTTCCAAAGAAATCCCAGGGCTGATCTCCTTCAGATTGGACTGGTTGGATCTCCTTGCAGTCCAAGGGACTCTCAAGAGTCTTCTCCAACACCACAGTTCAAAAGCATCAATTCTTTGGTGCTCAGCCTTCTTCATAGTCCAACTCTCACATCCATACATGACCACAGGAAAAACCATAGCCTTGACTAGACTAACCTTTGTTGGCAAAGTAATGTCTCTGCTTTTGAATATGCTATATATTATAGGTCAATTTAGAGTTGCATTTAATTGATGGATCCTCTCTTCACAGTTGGGCTACCTGTATTATCTTTTTTTCTTCTTCTTCTGTTTATTTACATTCAGATTTTAATACCAACATTCCTTTTTACTAGCTTGTAATCTCTTAATTTAGAACTTTGGTATCTGTGTATTTGCCACAAATTCCTTATGTACAAAGTGTTACTAATCAATTTTAGGAAGTGGAATCTTTACATTCGACAGATATAAAACCCTATACACTCAGACTATGTGACCGTTTTCTCTTCCGTTTCTCTCAGGTTCTAATGTTCTGTCACACAGAACATTGTAGCTACCTGTGTGCCGTCACATCTCTCCTTCAGTCCTTCCTATCTACTTTTTCACATCTTGTCATTCTTATTAAACTTTTTTATATAATTTTATTTGTTTATTTTCTCTGTGCTGGACCTTCACTGTTGCAGGGGTTTTCTCTGATTTAGGTGAGTGGTGGCTACTCTCCAGGTGCAGTGCGTGGGCTTCTCTTGTTGTGGAGCAGAAACTGAACTTGCAAATCGCTCTGTAGTGTTCAGCCCTTTGTGACCCCATAGATTGTAGTTTGCCAGCGTCCTCTGCTCATGGAATTCTCCAGGCTAGAATACTGGAGTGGGTAGCTGTTCCCTTCTCCAGGGAATCTTCCCAACCCAGGCGTTGAACCTAGGTTGTGGAGCAGAGCACAGGTTCAGTAGTTGTGGGACACGGACATGGGCTTAACTTCTCTGAGGCAAGTGGAATCTTCCCAGATCAGCGATCAAGCCCATGTCCGATGCATTGGCAGGAGGATTCTTTACCAATGAGGCACCAGGGAAGTCTATTCTTATTAAACTGTTAATGAACTGTTGGGAGCCGGTTTGAATTAGTGCTCCGCCCGTGGCAAAGGTCATGAGGAAGGAGGCTTGACATACACAAAGGTGGGGTCGAGCCTCAGGAGCCCCTTGGAGGTTCTCGAGCATCTACCCCCAAAACCAGAGCCTGCCTGCTTTACTACTTGTGCTCTCACCTACACCTCTGACTTTACGGGGGCTGTCCCCCACTACCTCTCTCTGAAAAAAGAGTTAACTTAAAGCTTCAATTAATAAAAATTCCTGGGTGTGACAGGAGTGTTTTAACCTACAAACTCCTCTGAAGGTTCTTTAGCCCACCTGACAGGCTTGTCCAGTCACATGTGATTACTCACAGCCTCCCAACAGTGGGAGGCACGAGATGCTCTTAACCTTCTAAAAACAGGTTCTTTAGAGAAGTTAGAAAACTATTAGCATAAGTATAATGGGCTAATTAGAAATTGTATTGGTGAAGGGTTTTTCATTTGTTGAGCCAATGGTTGCTGCTAAGTCTCCACTTCCCCTGCCCTTATACACATTAATGAATATATAGAAGAGATAAGTATTAACCTTTGATATTAATCACATTAGACTTTAGGCTAAGTAAATTCTTTCCCTGACTAAAACCCACTTCACCCTCACCCTATAGGAATGTAAACTTATCTAGTGGAGACTGTTTTAAGAATAATCACCCTGGAGAAATAAGTGACTGACTGATATCACAAGGAGAAGGTCATAAATTGTCAGCAGGCCCCCTGGCCAGAAGATCATGTAATACCCCTAAGACCTCTGTATACATTTGATAAAAGTCAGGGCTGCTGTCATGTTCAGCTGTTCGTGACCCCATAGACTGTAGCTTGCCAGCCTCCTCTGCTCATGGAATTCTCCAGGCTAGAATACTGGAGTGGGTAGCTGTTCCCTTCTCCAGGGAATCTTCCCAACCCAGGGGTTGAACCTAGGTTGTGGAGCAGAGCATAGGCTCAGTAGTTGTGGGACACAGACATGGGCTTAACTTCTCTGAGGCAAGTGGAATCTTCCCAGATCAGGGATCCAGCCCGTGTCCCCTGCATTGGCAGGAGGATTCTTTACCACTGAGGCACCAGGGAAGTCTACTCTTATTAAACTGTTAATGAACCCTATCTCATATCACTTAGAAGTGTAGTATTTTAAAATTTAGAAATATATATATATATAATTATCCTTATTTAAGAAGAGACACTACTCTGTTGACAAAGGTCCATACAGTCAAGGGTCAAGGGTATTATCTTCCTAGTGGTCACATACAGTTGTGAGACTTGGGTTTTAAAAAAAGGTAGAATGTCAAAGAATGTATGCCTTCAAACTGTGGTGCTGAGAATTCTCCCGAGGGAGATCAAACCAGTCAATCTTAAGGGAAATCAACTCTGAATACTTGTTGGAAGGACTGATACTGAAGCTGATGCCAGTATTTTGGTTATCTGATGTGAACAGCCAACCAACTGGAAAAGTCCCTGATGTGGGAAAGATTGAGGACAGAAGGAGAAGAGAGCATCAGAGGATGAGATGTTTGGATAGCATCACCGATGCAATGTACATGAACTTGGGCAAACTTTGGCAGATGTTGAGGGACAGGGAGGCCTGATGTGCTTCAGTCCACGTGGTCACAAAGAATCTCTGACATGACCTGGCCACCGAACAACAACAAAGAATTATAAATTTTGTCATATGTTATGATTTTAATATCTTCATGTTTTAGAGAAGAGAATTATAAAGGCTTTATTTCCAGAAAGAGACAATTGGACCTTGCAGAATTGTGGTTATTAACTTCATTTGTTATTGTCATTTAGTCCTACTGCTGCTGCTGCTGCTAAGTCGTTTCAGTCGTGTCCGACTCTGTGCGACCCCATAGACGGAAGCTCACCAGGCTCCCCTCTCCCTGGGATTCTTCAGGCAAGAACACTGGAGTGGGTTGCCATTTCCTTCTCCAATGCATGAAAGTGAAAAGTGAAAGTGAAGTTGCTCAGTCGTGTCCTACTCCCAGCGACCCCATGG
Organism: Tragelaphus eurycerus; assembly: GCA_935064755.1. NCBI lineage: Eukaryota > Metazoa > Chordata > Mammalia > Artiodactyla > Bovidae > Tragelaphus > Tragelaphus eurycerus. The sequence continues at coordinate 874,277 of CAKXYN010000225.1, read as the reverse complement.
ACTGGAGCCCACCAGGCTCCTCTGTCCATGGGATTTTCCAGGCAAAAGTACTGGGGTGGGGCGCCAGTCCTAAGTGTTGTCCAATTCTTTTGTGACCCCGTGGATGGTACCTTGTCAGGCTTCTCTGTCCATGGGATTTCCCAGGCAAGAATCCTGGAGTGGGTTACCACTTCCTTCTCCAGGGGATCAACCTAATAGCATATAGCTATTTAGGACCAGAGCTTAGAATAGTCTTATAGCAGTAGATTTTTTTTTTCCACTGAGGGATTGTTTTAAATTATATTGTTGTAATCATTCTCATCAGGTTGTTCATTATCCAGAAACATCCACTTGTTTACAAAGAAAATAGTTTATCTTGAAACTTTTTTGTCACAGAAAAGAGTGCTTTCCTCTAGAGACTTCACTGTAGACCTTAAGAAGAACTTGAGAAGATGGTGGAGTATAAGAATATAAATACATAATATTCACAGAGTATCTTCAGTGAAGAGTTCATTTCCACAGGTAAGAGGAAAGTGTTTTCATGACTTGCAATATATATTTAGAAAATATACTTTGAATTTAAAATTGGAATAAGTGTCTTAATATTTGTATTCAAGAGAGAAGCTTTGAGTTAAAGTTTTATTACAAATCGAATATACTCCTTTCAGGAAACATAGCAAAGAAAATAAGGATTCCATACATACTTTGGTCAATAGAATTGTAAATTAGAAATTTCCATTAATTTCCTTGATGATAGATGATGTTCTGTATGGGGACAGAACAATTAAGGGCTTACGCTTAAATTTTAAGAAAATTGTTAAATGGAGAAAAATTAACTCTTAACCAACCACTGGGTATATTACACTTTGGAATCACAAATTTTTGACAGAAGAATACAAACTAATTTTAAAAGTATTTATTGCTAGTTAATGCATCTAGAAGCATTTGTATGTGTGTGTATGTGTGTGTATGTGTGTGTATGTGTGTGTATGTGTGTGTGTGTGTGTGTGTGTGTGTGTGTGTGTATGTGTGTGTATGTGTGTGTATGTGTGTGTGTGCTGTAACTTCTTGGCTTAATAAACTTAATTGCTTAAAAAAAGAGAAACTCTTCAAGGTTTCTATCTCATACAGTTTCTAGGTTGTAAAATTTCCCGAATTAGGCCAAGTCATAATGAAATTTTAATGCAATCATGTAGAAATAGTACAAAGTCTGAAGTCAGAGAAATCTAGGCTTCAGTCCTGGCTCTCCTAGGAACTCTGGTCAAGTTTTCTGACTAGTTGAGCCTTGGGTTTCTCATCTATTAACATAAAATTATGCTGAATTACACAGCTTGCAGGTTGCTATGTAGATTACATTAGGTAATATGCATAACACTGCTAACCCCTACTAGCCACGCAATAATACATAATAGCTGCCCTCCTAACCTCCCTTCTTAGTGAGCTTAACTATCTGTAATCCTGCGTCCAACGACACCTGGCACTTTACGTTTTTCATCATGAGTCTTGGGAAACATTTTGTTTTCGTCTTTTAGATTCATTATATTTTGCTTAAAAATTATGATTTCTAGTTCCCATCCATTAAAGTGAAATAGTAAGACATAAACACATCCAGTTCTAATTTTTTCAAATTTCACTTAACAAAAAAGCCTGTTTGAAAAACTGGATGCAGTAGCTAAACATCATACTTTTCCTCTGTCACAACTCCAGTGCCCTTTAATGAAATAAATTCTCTAATTGGACATAAGTTTGAATAAAGCATACCTTCTTTAATAAACTCATCTTTTAAGAACAGAGACATCAAAGATTATTATAAATTTATACTGGCCAGAGGAACAGGAGAATTTAAATAAATACATCATTGTTTTAAATTGACAAGCCACATTTTCTTTTTTTTTTTTTAATTTTATTTTGCTTAACTTTACAATATTGTATTGCTTTTGCCATACATCAAGATGAATCCGCCACAAGTATACATGTGTTCCCCATCCTGAACCCTCCTCCCTCCTCCCTCCCCATACCATCCCTCTGGGTCATACCAGTGCACCAGCCCCAGGCATCCGTTATCAGGCATCATACCTGGACTGGCGACTCTTTTCAAATATGATATTATACATATTTCAATGCTATTCTCCCAAATCATCCCACCCTCTCCCATTCCCAGAGTCCAAAAGACTGTTCTATACATCAGTGTCTCTTTTGCTGTCTTGTATACAGGGTTATTGTTACCATCTTTCTAAATTCCATGTATATGCGTTATAGAGTGAAGTCGCTCAGTCGTGTCTGACTCTTTGCAACCCCATGGACTGTAGCCTACCAGGCTCCTCTGTCCATGGGATTTTCCAGGCAATAGTCCTGGAGTGGATTGCCATTTCCTTCTCCAGGCAATCTTCCCAACCCAGGGATCGAACCCGGGTCTCCCACTTTGTAGACAGATGCTTTACCGTCTGAGCCACCAGGGGAGTCAATATGCTTTAGTATACTGTATTTGTGTTTTTCTTTCTGGCTCAATTCACTCTGTATAATAGGCTCCAGTTCCATCCACCTCATTAGAACTGATTCAAATGTATTCTTTTTAATGGCTGAGTAATACTCCATTGTGTATATGTACCACAGCTTTCTTATCCATTCATCTGTGGATGGACATCTAGGTTGTTTCCAAGTCCTGGCTATTGTAAACAGTGCTGCTATGAACATTGGGGTACACGTGTCTCTTTCAATTCTGGTTTTCTCAAAGTGTATGCCCAGCAGTGGGATTGCTGTATCACAAGGCAGTTCTATTCCCAGGATTTTGAGGAATCTCCATACTGTTCCCCATAGTGGCTGTACTAGTTTGCATTCCCACCAACAGTGTAAATGCTGGAGCGGGTGTGGAGAAAAGGGAACCCTCTTACACATTTTCTTTTTAACATTCTATATCTTTTATGTTGAAAAACTATACTAATTCTTAGCTTTTCCTTTTCTGAGCTTAAAAAGTCCATAAGCCAAGCTTTCTGTATGCTTTGGTTTTTAGACTGTATCACAGAATGCCATTTATAAATTCTAATTTTAAGCACATCGTTAATTTTCAAAGGACATTTATGGGAGGGCTAGTTTTTAGAGGAGATGATTCACCATTCTAATTTCAGAACAGACAGATTTCAGTGAGTGGAATGCATTTTAATGCATTTAATGCCGTTTCTTATAACATAGAATATTGGTATTCACTGGGTTTAATTTCAATAGAATAGTATTTTGATATCTATCTAGTGCCATATAGCACATATGTGTATTATTTTTAAAATAAGCTTTTTGTTTCTGTCTAGATCCTACTTAAATGCTGTTATTTTTTCAATGTGATTTAAAATTTTTCACTTTATTAGGGGAGTTAAATAAAGTTTGGAAGTTATATTTCATGTATATGCATCATTCACAAATGTTTAATAATTTAACCTAATAAAACATATTTCAATGCAGCTGATTAAAAAATGTTCCCACCTACGACACCATATTCAGGTAGAAGAACAAGATATGCCTGAAAATTACAGTCAATTAGTTTTTCTTTCTTTCTTTTTTTTTTTTTTGTGGTTCAGAAATAACTTTCTCAAGCTTATGCTGTCAGTAAGCACTAAATCTGAGATTTTAATACAGGGTTTTAGCTCCCAACAGTATATCAGTTAAGCAAATCTTGAATTGCAATGTCACTGAAATTTCTCCTGGACATATCCATGAACATATATTTTGTGATGGCTTCCTTAGAGGACCACATCCTGGTGCAGTCTTCAAAATCTGCTTGCAAATCTGTATCTATTTTCTCCGTGCTTATTTCTACCTGCCTAATTCCTGTTTGTTTGTTTTTTTAATCTTACTCTCTATAGTAAATATTTCTATATATAGTTCATGGATTTGAGACAGAAAGAAACAGGAAAAGAAATAAAGAAGGAGATATGTTTGGAGTGAAAATCAGAACACAAAATTTTAAAAAATAATGTAATTTTGATGATGATCCAAATTTATTAATACTTATTTGTATATTAATTGATGTTCTATAAAAATTTTATTATGATGGCTTAAAACTCAACATTAAAAAGAAAAAAAAATTAGATCATGGCATCCAGTCCCATCACTTCATGGCAAATAGAAGGGGGAAAAAATGGAAGCAGTGATAGATTTTCTCTTCTTGGGCTCCAAAATCACTGTGGATGGTGACTGCAGCCATGAAATGAGAAGACGTCTGCTTCTTGGAACAAAGGCAATGACAAACTCAGACAGCATATTAAAAAGTAGAGACATCACTTTGCCGAGAAAGCTTCCTGGAGTCAAAGCTGCAGTCTTGGCCGTAGTCATGTACGGATGTGAGATTTAGTCCAGAAAGAAGGCTCTTACTGTTAGACCCTCAGCCATGCCTGGCTCTTTGTAACCCCATGGACTGCAGTCCACCAGGCTCCTCTGTCCATAGGATTTTTCAGGAAGGGATAGTGGAGTGGGTTGCCATATTCTTCTGCAGGGGATCTTCCTGACCCGGGGATCCAACCCAGGTCTCCTGCACTGTAGGTGGATTCTTTACCATCTGAGCTACAAGGGAAACCATGAGGGCTGAAGAACTGATGCTTTTGAACTGTGTCAGGGAGGCCTGGCATGCTGCAGTTCATGGGTTAGTAGAGTCAGATACCACTTAGTGACTGAACAACAACAATTTTCTTATTATAATTCAAACTTAATTATGCTTTATTATTTTTGTCTCTTTGTGTTCTTATACTTATTATGTAAGTTGTATGGATTTATACAGAAATCAGAACTTAATTTTTTTTTTTTTTACTCTAGACTTTTCTAAGAATCAAATGAGCATTTTTTGGTGTTGTAAACTCAAACTTGTCTTTGTTGTTTAGTTCCTAATTCATGTCTGGCTCTTTTGCAACCCCATGGACTGTAGCCTGCCAGGCTCTTCTGTCCATGTTATATCTCAGGAAAGAATATGGAAGTAGGTTGCCATTTCCTTCTGCAGGGGATCTTCCAGACCCAAGGATCAAACCTGTGTCTCCTGCATTGGTTGACAGATTATTTACCACTGAGCCACCAGGGAAGTCTTTAAACTTATACTTAGCAATCTATTTATTCTTTGCATTAGAAAGAACCTCTAAATGGATCTATGGGAACGTTTCTGGGAAAATAAAGACGTTGCTTTCTTCTTACAGCAAGTTGAAGATTTGTATTTATTCTCTTCTTAATGTGTGGCATCTAAATACAATATAAATGTAGTAAGTTTAACATCATAAATATACATTACTTATAAGTTGTTAAATTCAGCCTAGCCCTGTATATGGCAGATTTTTCATTACTTTTTAATGCTTCTTAATTATGACATGCTGAAGGAAAAATAAAAGTTAACATACCAAAAACTTGCCCTTTAATGTGATGAACAGGGAACCCTGGCATCATGCAGTCCATACAGTCGCAAAGAGTCAGACACGGCCGAGCAACTGAGCTGAACTGACTGAATGTGATGAATCCAGTAATTAATTGTGTCTCAGTAATTAACTGAGATTTCAGTTCAGATGTGATTGACTCTTTAACTTTAGGGAAAAAAAATATATATATGTATATGTACTTCCCTTTATTCATATACCCCCAAATGAGAAACAGTGTGATGATATAAGGGAAAAAAATAAACACAATTTTGTGGTAAACAGAGTGATTTTATTCTCTTAGCAAAAAACTTGTAAAAAACTATTTTTTGCCTATGATCAGGTGACATTATTTTCACAAATATTTTAGAAACCCCATAAAGAACTATGATATATTAAAAGATTTTTTTGATAGAAATATATCTCAAAAATATATCCAAGAACTTTGCAGAGACAACAGTATATGACTATAGAAACACCTCACATTGCAAATCAGTAGCAGTGTGATAAGCTGCAGAGGCCAACATGAACACAGTAATGACACCTATTTTTTGAAAAAAAAAATAACTTCATATTGTTATTCTTTGCAAAGTGGGCACATAATCACCAAAGTACTGTCTGCTGTTCAGTGTATCACTGTTCTTGAATGGAAATTAATGGGACAATATAACTGCCAGAAAAATGGATATAAAATGATTTCGTTTAAACAGCTCTGCACAAAAAGGTGAAACACAGGTTTCATTTATGTCATTTCTAACTTTTCTGGAAACATTTAATATTAAATAATTTTATATTGTTTTCTTGTTTAAATCAAACTCAGTCTTGTGATGTGTGATTACTTCCATTTTATAGTTGTGAACATAAAATGACACTTCATGCACCTTATAGCAAAGCTAGTATTTAATTGTGTACTTTCCACTATAATATTTCATGGTTGTGATAGTCCTATGGTTATTCATATTTGTTGATTTTAAAGCTATGTAGTATGAAAACAGATGGTAAATAATATAACAAAATATAAACTGGAAAATAAATCACTTAAATTGACATGATATTTTAACATGATGAATCTAGTCAACAATTGAATGTAATAACTTATTTTAAACAGTAAAATGCATCCATTTGAATCCAACATCTTCATCACTGACCATTCCATGACTACAAAGGAAATCATTAGATCCTGCTAAGCAACAAATAGGAAGATATAGTTGGGCGGATTCTATTTTCACAAAATACTGCCTTTTCTATAGAGAAAAACTAAAATGGTACAGCTCTCATCAGATTTAGATTCATACCAGATCCAGATGAAAAATGTGACCAAAGTAAACATGTTTATACTGATGGGCTTTGCGGATGATTTAGAGGTGCAAGTCTACCTATTTTTACTTTTTCTGGCAATCTATCTTTTTACACTGGTAGGAAATTTGGGACTGGTTATGTTGGTCATTGTGGATTCTCGGATCCAAACCCCAATGTACTATTTTCTGAGTGTCTTATCATTCCTGGATGCCTGCTATTCTTCAGTGGTCACTCCAAAAATGTTCATTAATTTCCTGTAAGAGAATAAAACCATTTCCTATCTTGGATGTGCAACACAAATGCTTCTCTTTGTTACTTTTGGGACCACAGAATGCTTTCTTCTGGCTGCAATGGCATATGATCGCTACGTGGCCATCTACGACCCCCTCCTGTACTCAGTCAGCATGGCTCCCAGAGTCTACGTGCCACTCTTCATTGCTTCCTATGTTGGTGGCGTCGTGCACGCTTCTGTACACACAGTGGCTACTTTAAGCCTCTCCTTCTGTGCCTCCAATGAAATCAAGCATGTCTTCTGTGACATCCCTCCCCTCCTCGCTATGTCTTGCTCTGACCCTCACACAAACGAGCTTCTACTCTTCTATTTTGTGGGCTTTATTGAGATAGTCAGTGTCCTGATTGTCCTCATCTCCTATGGTTTCATTCTGTTGGCCATTCTGAGGATGCGTTCTGCTGAAGGGAGAAGGAAAGTCTTTTCTACTTGTGGCTCTCACCTAACTGGAGTGACTATTTATCATGGAACCATCCTCTTCACATATATGAGACCAACTTCCAGCTAGGACTCCAACCACGACATGATCGTGTCAACATTTTACACCATTATCATTCCCATGCTGAATCCTATCATCTACAGTTTAAGAAATAAAGATGTAAAAGTGGCAATGAAAAAATTGTGGAGAGAAGTTGGTTTATAACCATAGTGTATTTTTAGTACTGGATAAAGCTGCAAAGAACTTAAATGTTGATATCTTGATGCTAAGTAACTAGAGAAGAAAATGTTCCATTTCAGTTACTAACATTTGTGTAACCTAGAATAAAACATTACTGGTCCATCAAAAATATGACTGGGAGCTGACTGTGGCTAAGATCATAAACTCCTTATTGCCAAATTCAGACTTAAATTGAAGAAAGTGGGGAAAACCACTAGACCATTCAGGTATGACCTAAATCAAATCCCTTATGACTATATAGTGGAAGTGACAAATATATTTAAGCGACTAGATCTGATAGACAGCGTGCCTGATGAACTATGAACAGAAGTTCATGACATCCTACAGGAGACAGAGATTAAGACCATCCCAAAGAAATAGAAATGCAAAAAGCAAAATGGCTGTTAGAGGAGGCCTTACAAATAGCTGTGAAAAGAAGAGAAGTGAAAAGCAAAGGAGAAAAGGAAAGATATACTCATTTGAATGCAGGGTTCCAAATAATAGCAAGAGAAATAAGTCTTCCTCAGCCATCAATGCAAAGAGATAGAGGAAAACAATAGAAAGGGAAAGACTAGAGATCTCAAGAAAATTAGAGATACTAAGGGGACATTTTATGCAAAGATGGGCAAAATAAAGGACAGAAATGGTATGGACCTAACAAAAACAGAAGATATTAAGAAAAAGTAGCAAGAATGCACAGACGAATTATACAAAAAAGATCTTCATTGCGGGGAGCTGGCGAGGATAAGCACTCCGCTAGTGACAAAGGTCATGAGGAAGGAGGCTCGGCATATGAAAATACGGGATCAAGCCTCAGGAGTCCCCCCGGATATTCTTGAGCATCTACCCCCAAAAAACCAGAGTCTGCCTAATTTATTGTTTTGTGCTCTCACCTCTGACTTTGCTGGAGGCTGTCACCCACCATCACCTCGCTCTCTCTAATAAAGAGTTAACTTACAGCTCCAATTAATAAAGTTCCTGGATATTAGGAGTGTTTAAATCCAAACCCCTCAGATAGCTCTCTAACTGGCCTGACAAGTTCACCCGGACTCCTATAGCTATGCATATGATTGTTTATGGTCTCTCAGCTTCTAGAGGCAGGGGAAGCTTAAGATATTCAAATAGCTAGAGTCTCTCAGAGAGTTAAAAACTGTCAGAATAAAACTAGTAAAAGATTTCATTAATGAGCCAATGTTTGTTGCCAAGTTTTCACATCCCCTGTTTTGTATCCTTGAATGTGTATTAATTAATAAAGTTGGTTTGTAGAAAAAATAAGTACTGGCCTTCGTGCTAGTAACTTTAGACCTTTAAGATAATAAATTCTTTCCTTTGTTGTAAACCCACTGCACTTCTGCCCTATAGGAATGCAACTTTATCTTCAGAGGATGGCGCCAAACCTTAAAATAATTACTCTTAGAGAAAATAAGTCTTTCGGTTGACAAACCTTTGTCAAGAGTCATAAAATGTTAATACGCCTTCTGGCCAGAAGATGATGTAAATCACCTGAACCATTTGTACACGATAAATTTGCAGGAAAGAAACCCTGGTTTTTGATAAGGATCAAAAAGTTCTGACTTTGCATCCCCTATTATCCTCTATGTGTAACTTAGGGTATAAAGATCAGATCAGATCACATCAGTCACTCAGTTGTGTCAGACTCTTTGTGACTCCATGAACTGCAGCACACCAGGCTTCCCTGTCCATCACCAACTCCCGGAGGTCACTCAGACTTACATCCATCGAGTCATTGATGCCATTCAGCCATCTCATCCTCTGGCGTCCCCTTCTCCTCCTGCCCCCACTCCCTCCCAGCATCAGAGTCTTCTCCAATGAGTCAACTCTTCGCATGAGGTGGCCAAAATACTGGAGTTTCAGCTTTAGCATCATTCCTTCCAAAGAAATCCCAGGGCTGATCTCCTTCAGAATGCACTGGTTGGATCTCCTTGCAGTCCAAAGGACTCTCAAGAGTCTTCTCCAACACCTCAGTTCAAAAGCATCAATTCTTCAGCACTTAGCCTTCTTCACAGTCCATCTCTCACATCCATACATGATCACAGGAAAGACCATAGCATTGACTAGGCGAACCTTTGTTGGCAAAGTAATGTCTCTGCTTTTGAATATGCTATCTAGGTTGGTCACAACTTTCCTTCCAAGGAGTAGATCAGATCAGTTGCTCAGTCGTGTCTGACTCTTTGTGACCCCACAAACTGCAGCACGCCAGGCCTCCCTGTCCATTACCAACTCAGACTCATATTCATCGAGTCAGTGATGCCATCCAGCCATCTCATCCTCTGTCGTCCCCATCTCCTCCTGCCCCCAATCCCTCCCAGCATCAGAGTCTTCTCCCATGAGTCAACTCTTCGCATGAGGTGGCCAAAGTACTGGAGTTTCAGCTTTAGCATCATTCCTTCCAAAGAAATCCCAGGGCTGATCTCCTTCAAAATGGACTGGTTAGATCTCCTTGCAGTCCAAGGGACTCTCAAGAGTCTTCTCCAACACCACAGTTCAAAAGCATCAATTCTTCGGCACTCAGCCTTCTTCACAGTCCAGCTCTCACATCCATATAAGACCACAGGAAAGACCATAGCCTTGACTAGGTGAACCTTTGTTGGCAAAGTGATGTCTCTGCTTTTGAATATGCTATCTAGGTTGGTCATAACTTTCCTTCCAAGGAGTCAGCGTCTTTTAATTTCATGGCTGCAGCCACCATCTGCAGTGATTTTGGAGCCCAGAAAAATAAAGTCTGACACTGTTTCCACTGTTTCTCCATCTATTTCCCATGTAGTGATGGGACCAGATGCCATGATCTTCGTTTTCTGAATCTTGAGCTTTAAGCCAACCTTTTCGCTCTCCACTTTCACTTTCATCAAGAGGCTTTTTAGTTCCTCTTCAATTTCTGCCATAAGGGTGGTGTCATCTGCATATCTGAGGTTATTGATATTTCTCCCAGCAATCTTTATTCCAACTTGTGTTTCTTCCAGTCCAGCGTTTCTCATGATGTACTCTGCATAGATGTTAAATAAACATGGTGACAATATACAGCCTTGACGTACTCCTTTTCCTATTTGGAACCAGTCTGTTGTTCCATGACCAGTTCTAACTGTTGCTTCCTGACCTGCATACAGATTTTTCAAGAGGCAGATCAGGTGGTCTGGTATTCCCATCTCTTTCAGAATTTTCCACAGTTTATTGTGATCCACACAGTCAAAGGCTTTGTCATAGTCAATAAAGCAGAAATAGATGTTTTTCTGGATCTCTCTTGTTTTTTCCATGATCCAGCGCATGTTGGCAATTTGATCTCTGGTTCCTCTGCCTTTTCTAAAACCAGCTTGCACATCAGGAAGTTCACGGTTCACATATTGCTGAAGCCTGGCTTGGAGAATTTTGAGCATTACTTTACTAGCGTGTGAGATGAGTGCAATTGTGCGGTAGTTTGAGCACTCCTTGGCATTGCCTTTCTTTGGGATAGGGATGAAAACTGACCTTTTCCAATCTTGTGGCCACTGCTGAGTTTTCCAAATTTGCTGGCATATTGAGTGCAGCACTTTCACAGCATCATCTTTCAGGATTTGGAATACCTCCCCTGGAGTTCCATCACCTCCACTAGCTTTGTTCGTAGTGATGCTTTCTAAGGCCCACTTGACTTCACATTCCAGGATGTCTGGCTCTAGGTCAGTGATCACACCATCATGATTATCTGGGTCATGAAGCTCTTTTTTGTACAGTTCTTCTGTTTATTCTTGCCACCACTTCTTAATATTTTCTGCTTCAGTTAGGTCCATATCATTTCTGTCCTTTATCGAGCCCATCTTTGCATGAAATATTCCTTTGGTATCTCTGATTTTCTTGAAGAGATCCCTAGTGTTTCCCATTCTATTGTTTTCCTCTATTTCTTTGCATTGATCACTGAAGAAGGCTTTCTTATCTCTTCTCGCTATTCTTTGGAACTCTGCATTCAGATGTTTATATCTTTCCTTTTCTCCTTTGCTTTTCGCTTCTCTTTTCACAGCTATTTGTAAGGCCTCCCCAGACAGCCATTTTGCTTTTTTGCATTTCTTTTCCATGGGGATGGTCTTGATCCCTGTCTCCTGTACAATGTCACGAACCTCATTCCATAGTTCATCAGGCACTCTATCTATCAGATCTAGGCCCTTAAATCTATTTCTCACTTCCACTGTATAATCATAAGGGATTTGATTTAGGTCATACCTCAATTGTCTAGTGTTTTTCCCTACTTTCTTCAATTTCAGTCTGAATTTTGCAATAAGGAGTTCATGGTCTGAGCCACAGTCAGCTCCTGGTCTTGTTTTTGCTGATTGTATAGAGCTTCTCCATCTTTGGCTGCAAAGAATATAATTCACCTGATTTTGGTGTTGACCATCTGGTGATGTCCATGTATAGAGTCTTCTCTTGTGTTGTTGGAAGTGTATTTTCTTGGCAAAACTCTGTTAGTCTTTGCCCTGCTTCATTCCGTGTTCCAAGGCCAAATTTGCCTGTTACTCCAGGTGTTTCTTGACTTCCTACTTTTGCATTCCAGTCCCCTATAATGAAAAGGACATCTTTTTTTGGGTGTTAGTTCTAAAAGGTCTTGTAGGTCTTCATAGAACCATACAGCTTCTTCATTGTTACTGGTTGGGGCATAGACTTGGATTACTATGACATTGAATGGTTTGCTTGGAAACGAACAGATCATTCTGTCGTTTTTGAGATTGCATCCAAGTACTGCATTTCGGACTCTTTTGTTGACCATGATGGCCACTCCATTTCTTCTGAGGGATTCCTGCCAGCAGTAGTAGATATAATGGTCCTCTGAGTAAAATTCACCCATTCCAGTCCATTTTAGTTCGGTAATTCCTAGAATGTCGACATTCACTCTTGCCATCTCTTGTTTGACCACTTCCAATTTGCCTTGATTCATGGACCTGACATTCCAGGTTCCTATGCAATATTGCTCTTTACAGCATCAGACTTTGCTTCTATCACCAGACACATCCACAGCTGGGTATTCTTTTTGCTTTGCCTCTTTCCCTTCATTCTTTCTGGAGTTATTTCTCCACTGATTTCCAGTAGCATATTGGGCCCCTACTGACCTGGGGAGTTTCTCTTTCAGTACCCTATCATTTTGCCTTTTCATACTGTTCATGGGGTTGTCAAGGCAAGAATACTGAAGTGGTTTGCCATTCCCTCCTCCAGCGGACCACACCCTGTCAGGTCTCTCCACCATGACCCGACCATCCTGGGTTGCCCCATGGGCATGGCTTAATTTCATTGAGTTAGACAAGGCTGTGGTCCTGGTGTGATTAGACTGACTAGTTTCTGTGAGTATGGTTTCAGTGTGTTTGCCCTCTGATGCCCTCTTGCAAGACCTACCATCTTACTTGGGTTTCTCTTACCTTGTCCGTGGGGTATCTCTTCCCGGCTGCTCCAGCAAAGCACAGCCATTGCACCTTACCTTGGCGAGGGGTCTTTCCTCACCGCCGCCCTTCCTGACCTCTGTCGTCGGGTAGCTCCTCTCAGCGGTGCTTAGTGCGCAGGTCCTCACCGCCGTCCTTACTCGATTGTGGGGTAGCTCTTCTCAACTGCGCTCCTAGTGCCCCGCGCAGCCGGCGAGGTGCTCCTAGTGCCCCGCGCAGCCTGCGAGGCGCTCCTAGTGCGCCGGTTGTGGAAGGCGAGGCGCTTTTATTACGCTGGTCTCGGAAGGCAAAAGCCCCTGTTAAAAATAAAGCTACAGGCCTTGCTCACCAAAGCTTGGTCTCCCCATGTCATTCTTCCTCTCAATTTCCAGCTGAAGTTTCCATCTGGAGTGTGGAACCCACCAAGCTTGCTAATCATGCCTGGGCTTCTAAGATCCGAAGAGGGAGGCCTCAGTGTCTCCTCTCCTTTGGGAGAACGGAAGGATGCCTGCGGCCTAGGCAAGTGGTGCAAACTTCTTGTCTTGAAGTTTTATTGGTCTCCCCCATAAACCAAGCTACTCAGCTTCTTTTCTCCTCTGAATTTTCGTACTGAGCTATCCGCTATTAATTACTCTTAATGTCTCTAACTGATATGTAAATGAGTCACCGCCATCTCTGCTCCGAAGACCGTGGATCAGCCGGGGCTGGACCCCAGAACTTCATTACCCAGATAATCATGATGATGTGATCACTCACCTAGAACCAGACATAATGGAACATGAAGTTAAGTGGGCCTTAGGAACCATCACTACGAACAAAGCCCATGGAGGTGATGGAATTCCAGTTGAGCTATTTCAAATCCTGAAAGATGATGCTGTGAAAGTGCTACACTAAATATGCCAGCAAATTTGGAAACCTCAACAGTGGCCACAGGAGTGGAAAAGGTCAGTTTTTATCCCAATCCCAAAGAAAGGCAATGCTAAAGAATGCTCAAACTACCACACAATTGCACGCATCTCAGATGCTACTAAAGTAATGCCCAAAATTCTCAAAGCCAGGATTCAGCAATATGTAAACAGTGAACTTCCAGATGTTCAAGCTGGTGCTAGAAAAGGCAGAGGAACGAGAGATCAAATTGCTGACACCTGCTGGATCTTGCAAAAAGTAAGAGAGTTCCAGAAAAACATCTATTTCTGCTTTACTGACTATGCCAAAGCCTTTGACTGTGTGGATCACAATAAACTGTGGAAAATTCTGAAAGTGATGAGAATAGCTGACCAACTGACCTGGCTCTTGAGAAACCTGTATGCAGGTCAGGAAGCAACAGTTAGAACTGGACATGGAACAGACTGGTTCCAAATAAGAAAAGGAGTACATCAAGGCTGTGTATTGTCACCCTGCTTATTTAACATATATGGAGAGTATATCATGAGAAACGCTGGGCTGGAAGAAGTACAAGCTGGCACCAAGATTGCCGGGAGAAATATCAATAACCTCAGATATGCGGATGACACCACGCTTATGGCAGAAAGTGAAGAAGAACTAAAGAGCCTCTTGATGACAGTGAAAGAGGAGAGTGAAAAAGTTGCCTTAAATCGCAACATTCAGAAAATGAAGATCATGGCAACAGATGCCATCATCAATTCATGGCAAATAGATGGGGAAACAGTGGCTTACTTTATTTTTCTGATCTCCAAAATCACTGCAGATGGTGACTGCAGCCATGAAATAAAAAGACGCTTACTCCTTGGAAGGAACGTTAAGACCAACCTAGACAACATATTAAAAAGCAGAGACATTACTTTGTCAACAAAGGTCTGCCTAGTCAAGGCTATGGTTTTTCCAGTAGTCATGCATGTATGTGAGAATTGTACTATAAAGAAAGCTGAGCACCAAAGAACTGAAGCTTTTGAACTGTGGTGTTGGAGAAGGCTCTTGAGAATCCCTTGGACTGCAAGGAGATCCAACCAGTCCATCCTAAAGGAGATCAGTCCTTGGTATTCATTGGAAGGACTGATGCTGAAGCTGAAATTCCAATACTTTGGCCACCTGATGGTAAAAGCTGAGTCATTTGGAAAGACCCTGATGCTAGGAAAGATTGAGGGCAGGAGGAGAAGGGGACAACAGAGGATGAGATGGTTTGATGGCATAACCAACTCGATGGACATGGATTTGAGTAACCTCCACTAGTTGGTAATGGACAGGGAGGCCTGGCATGCTGCAGTTCATGGGGTTGCAAAGAGTCAGACACAACTGAGCGACTGAACTGAACTGAGTCCATCAATGTGACATTTTACAAATATAGTTCATGTCATTTATATGCTGATTATTACATTTAAACTGATTCATATTAAATATTCACTGATGTAAGTATACTGCAGTTGTCATTCATTCTGTGATTTGTTTCACACTCTATTGTTATAGCTATAATCTTGGGATTCGGTAGATTGATATTAGCTCACATTAATTATAGGAAGTCTTCAGCACACATCATGAAGTTACTTCTCCACTCTGGAGCCCCTGTGAAGAACCTCCATGTGAGCTCACACAATATTTTCCACCCAGGTATATGGGCATGGCTTTTCCAGTTTGGCTCAACATCATATATCTTTATTCCATTATTGAAGAATTTTCTTATTACTGTCAAATCACAGAAATAGATTAGGTCCATTTTGAAACTCCAAAAATTATACTGAAGGTAGATGGTAATATTTATTGAGAATATGCTTAAGGTTAAGTCAGTTCAGTTCAGTCGCTGAGTTGTATCTGACTATTTGTGACCCCATGAACCGCAGCACGTCAGGCCTCCCTATCCATCACCTACTCCCGGAGTTTACACAAACCCATGTCCATTGAGACGGTTATGCCATTCAACCATCTCATCCTGTCATCCCCCTTCTCCTCCTGCCCTCAATTTTTTTTCCAGTATCAGGGTCTTTTCCAGTGAATCAGTTCTTCCCATCAGGTGGCCAAAGAATTGGAGTTTCAGCTTCAACATCAGTCCTTCCAGTGAACATTCAAGACTGATCTCCTTTAGGATGGACTGGTTGGATCTCCATGCTGTCCAAGGGGCTCTCAAGAGTCTTCTCCATCACCACAGTTCAAAAGCTTCACTTCTTTGGTGCTCAGCTTTCTTTATAGTCCCACTCTCACATCCATACATGACTACTGGAAAATCCATAGCTTTGACTACATGGACCTTTGTTGAAAAAGTAATGTCTCTACTTTTTAATAGGCTGTCTAGGTTAGTCATAACTTTTCTTCCAAGGAGCAAGCATTTTTTAATTTCCTGCCTCCAGTCACAATTTTCAGTGACTTTGGAGACAAGAAAAAGAAAGTCTGACACTCTTTTCATTGTTTCCCCATCTATTGGTCATGAAGTGATGATGAGACCTGTTGCCATGATCTTCATTTTCTGAATGTTGAGCTTTAAGCCAACTTTTTCACTCTTCTCTTTCACTTTCATCAAGAGGCTCTTTAGTTCTTCTTCACTTTCTGCCATAAGGGTGGTGTCATCTGCATATCTGGATTATTGATATTTCTCCTAGCAAATTTGATTCCAGATTGTGCTTCATCCAGTCCAGAATTTCTCATGATGTACTCTACATATAAGTCAAATAAGCAGGGTGACAATACACAGCCTTGACGTACACTTTTTCCTATTTGGAACCAGTCTGTTGTTCCATGTCCAGTTCTGTTGCATCCTGACCTGCAGACAGGTTTCTCAAGAGGCAGGTCAGGTGGTCTGGTATTCCCATCTCTTATAGAATCTTTCAGAGTTTGTGGTGATCCATACAATCAAAGCCTTTGGAATAGTCAATAAATCAGAAATACATGTATTTATGGAAATCTCTTCTTTTTTGACAATCCAACAGATGTTGGCAACTTGATCTCTGGTTCCTCTGCCTTTTCTAAAACAAGCTTGAACATATGGAAGTTCAGAGGCTTCTTGTTGAAGCCTGACTTGGAGAACTTTGAGCATTACCTTACTAGCATGTGAGATGGGTGCGACCATGAAATGTTTGTCTTACTAAGACAAGTGTGAGATAAAAATCATATTTATGGCTAGATAAGAAAAATGTAAAGAGATTTTAAAGGAATTTTTTAAAATTGTATAAAAATTAATTTAATAAATAACAAAAATGACTTTAATAAATATTTTAGTACTGATTATTTTTTAATTGACTTAGAATACATTATATCCACTCATTAGGAAGTTTAAATTTTTTTTTTCTTTTCAGGGAAAAAAACCTTATTTGTGCCTTGTGATATGTTTTCTGTTAATTTGGCTTGGTGTTCATCTTTGAACATCTTTGAAGCATGTCTTGCTTTCTTTTTCTATGTATTTTTCCTTTGTTCTATTTTCCTGACTTTAATTTAATAAAATTTATTCATTTTTTCCTTAAAAAACTGGAAATAGAACTGTCATGTGACCCAACAATCCCCTGCTGGGCATATACACTGAGGAAACCAGACTTGAAAGAGACACGTGTACCCCAATGTTCATCACAGCACTGTTTACAATAGCCAGGACTTGGAAGCAACCTAGATGTCCATCAGCAGATGAATGGATAAAGAAAGCTGTGGTACATATACACCATGGAGTATTACTCAGCCATTAAAAAGAGTACATTTGAATCAGTTCTAATGAGGTGAATGAAACTGGAGCCTATTATACAGAGTGAAGTAAGCTAGAAAGAAAAACACCAATACAGTACACTAACGCATATATATGGAATTTAGAAAGATGGTAATGATAACCCTGTATGTGAGACAGCAAAAGAGACACAGATATTTACAACGGTCTTTTGGATTCTGTGGGAGAGGGAGAGGGTGGGATGATTTGGGAGAATGGCATTGAAATATGTATAATATTATATGTGAAACTAATTGCCAGTCCAGGTTCGATGCATGATACAGGATGCTTGGGGCTGGTGCACTGGGATGACCCAGAGGGATGGTATGGGGAGGGAAGTGGGAAGGAGGTTCAGGCTGGGGGACACATGTACACCCATGGTGGATTCATGTTGCTGCTACTGCTGCTAAGTCACTTCAGTCGTGTCCAACTCTGTGCGACCCCATAGATGGCAGCCCACCAGGCTCCCCTGACCCTGGGATTCTCCAGGCAAGAACACTGGAGTGGGTTGCCATTTCCTTCTCCAGTGCGTGAAAGTGAAAAGTGAAAGTGAAGTCACTCAGTTGTGTCTGACCCCCAGTGACCCCATGGACTTCAGCCTTCCAGGCTCCTCCATCCATGGGATTTTCCAGGCAAGAGTACTGGAGTGGGGTGCCATTTTGATGTATGGCAAAACCAATACAATATTGTAAAGTAATTATCTTCTAATTAAAATAAATAAATTTATATTAAAAAAATTCCCATGATCTCTTTTCCTCCATCTCATGTAAGTAATATTTTGTTGTTCCTCAGTCACAAAGTCATGTTCAACTCTGTGACACCATGGACTGCAGCACGCCAGGCTTTTTTGTCCTCCATTAACTTCTGGAGTTTGCTCAATCTCATGTCCATTGAGTCCATCCAACCATCTCATCCTCTGTCGTCCCCTTCTCCTGCCTTCACTCTTTCCCAGCATCAGAGTCTTTTCCTGGGTGTCAGCTCTTCCCATTTGGTGGGCAAAGTAATAGAGCTTCAGCTGCAACACTTCAGCATCTGTCCTTCCAACGAATCACTTGAGGGTCATTTGGGTTGTGTCTGTTCTTTGGCTTTCATTCACAGTGCTTATGAACATGTTCATGCATTTAAGTGAATTTATGCTTTTAGTTAACTTCAGATACTGAAGATTAGACCAAAATCAGATGGCTTTGTGATGAAATGTACCAAATATTATTTTTTTAAAAAATCAATCATTCAACAGTGAAGAGGACAGCATTTGGGAGGTCAGCGATCAGCAACATAGAAGAAACTTAGTTTGCAGGATTGGTGCAATTTATTCACTAAATCATGTCAGACTCCTTTTGGGTCACATGTACTGTAGCCCACCAGGTTCCTCTGTCCAGGGGCTTTTCCAGGCAAGAACGCTAGCCTGGGCTTCTGCAGGGGATCTTACTGAGCAGGGCCTGTATCTGTTGCTCCTGCATTGGCAGCAGTATTCTTTACCACTGATTCACCAAGGAAGCCCAGTTTATAGAGTTATGTTCTGAAAAAGACTCATTCACATACCCTAGTCAGTTAAAATATGGAACTTTATAACCGACAATATTTTTTTCTTTGCCGAGCCAGTCTTTCTGAATCCCATTTTTACATCAAGCTAACTTGTACCCTGACTATTACAAATTCCCTTCCTAGAACAATATCATCTTTGGGCAAACTGTTCTTTGCTTAATGGAATTTTCCTTCAGTGAATAGGACTGGGCCTGGATGTTTTAAAAGACTTAGCTAGTATTGTCCAAATCATGTTGGCTGCTATTAGCATGTTTTAGAGAATCTCTGCCAGAGGCATAAGCCTTTCAACAGCCCCTGGTATTTTATGTAATACTTTCTTTAACAGAGTAATGAATTTTATTTTCTCAGTTCTGGTAATCATAGTACAATTTTGTTGAAAATGCCCAATCAGTGGTGATGAGAAATGTTAACAGTGGAGTTAGACTATCAGTGTTCAAACGTGAGCTTGTTCTTTCACTAGTGAGTGGTCATGGGCCAGTTGTTTACTGTGTTCTTTAGTTTCATCCTCTATAAACTGCAACCGTCAGATACATTCATCGAGGTTTAGATCTAGGTGCTGGGGAGATGATGTTGAACAAACTAAACAAGAATCCTCATTCATTAAACTTACATGATAGTGTGTGAGGTGCAGCAGACAAGAACCAAAATACACTAGTAAAATATTATAAAAGGTTAAATGTAGATAACTGCTGTGGAAAATAAATGAAACACACAAGGGGGAAAGGAATGGGTACACTTTTGAATGTTTTTATTAAGAATAAAATAGAAAGGAAAGCATGCATTTCTCTGTGAATAGGAAATTTCTGAATGAAAGGGAAAATGGAAAAATTCCAAGAACTATCAGTATTAGTGTGGACAGAAGAGTTAGGGTGTCAGGCGTCAAATCAAAGTGAGTATGATTGATAGAATAAAAAAGAATGAGCTAATGGAGGTAGGGAGTGGGGACAAGGTCACTGTGGAGCAGTGGGCTATTATGAAGATTATAACACAAAAAGAACAACCACATGACAAGGAAACCCCACTCCTAGGCATATACCTAGAAAAAACTATAATTCAAAAAATGCATACACCCAAATGTTCATTGCAACACTATTTGCAGAGGCCAGAACATAGAGACAAGATATATGTCTATTAACAGAGTGAAACTTTTAATTCAATAATTTATTTTTAATAATCATAACAAACTTATAGGAATTAGGGGAAAGGCAGTGCTATTGTAAAATGCACAGAATTTCAACAAAAAAGCAGTTTTCCGAAGCTTTTGACACATCACACACATTAAGGGGTTTTAAATGTTTTCAGATAGCTGCTGAAGAAATATCACTGCATGCAGATTTTTAACTTGATGAATTTGCACACATTTCATGTCCAAAGCATTGCAAAATGAGTCTGGATTTTTCCCATTTGCCAAAAATACATTCACCCTAGATTTCAATGGCATACGAATAACTAATGGTACACTTGTAACAGTACAAAGAAAGCTGCTGAAAATTTCCTAGGAAATGAGAGAGCAATATGGCATATATAATGTTATACCAGGTACATGTGTAACTATCAATCTAGAGCCTGTGCTGTTGTTATTAGTCCCTAAACGGTGTGCGACTCTCTGTGACCACGTGGACTCTAGCCCGCCAGCTTCTTCTGTCCACGGGCATTTCCAAGCAAGAATACTGGAGCGAGTGCGATTTCCTTCTCCAGGGAATCTTCTGGGACCAAGGCTCAAACGGGTAATTCCTGCATTGACAGCTAGATTCTTTTCCACTGAGCCACCAGGGAAGCCCCCTAGAAGAGTATATTATTGCTGCTGTTCAGTTGCTCTGTTGTGTCTGACTCTGTGTGACCACATGGACTGTCACCCATCAGCCTCCTCTGTCTGTGGGGATTGCCAGGCAAGAATACTGGAGTGGGTTACCATTTCCTTTTCTGGAGGATCTCCCTAAATCAGGGATTGAGCCTGTATCTTCTTCATTGGCAGGCCAATTTTTTACCACTGAGCCAACAGGAATGCCCAGAAGAACATATATGAAAAACTTCTTTTGCTTTTCCAATTTTATATTTTCCAAGTTTTTTGAAGAAATCTTGAAGTGTTGAGCATTTACTTAGTTGTTTGTGTATTTGTCTTTTAAATAAAAGAAAAAAAAACTAAAGATAATTTATAAATTAGAATAATATTCTTTAAGGAAAAAAATAAAACATTATAAGTTAAAAATAAGCAAGGATGTGAACATTCTAATGATAATAGTTAGCATTTCTTTGTAAGGCCTTAAATGCTTTACATCAGTTGTGTGGTATAATACCTACAATAACACTATAGATCTGAAATTATTACTTACTTGGTGAGGCTGAGGAAACTTGAGTCCAAAAGTTTCAGTGATTTTTTCAAACTTTACAGAGCTACAAGTGTTGCGAGCCAAGAATGGAAATCCTATAACGGATAGTTCCAAAGCAAGTGCTACTAAGCACTCTGTTATACTGCTTCTCCACAAAGTACATGAAATAATTTCTAAAACTGTTATTATTGTTCCTAAAATGGATCTCTTTTCATAATAAAGTTCTCTAAATTTGTATGATACTGTTTAAAAGGTAATAACCATATGTGATCATTCTGCAAATCAGTTGTCCTTAAAACAACACCATGAATTTAGCATGTTTCAACATTTCAAATTATTTTCTTAAGGCATATTCCAGGAAAAGGGCTTCCCATGGCTCAAGGTTAAAATTTGTTGCTGATGCAAGAGATGTAGAGGATGTATGGTTCAATCCCTGGGTTGGGAAGATCCCTTGGAGTAGGAAATGACAGCCCATTTCTGTATTCTTGCCTGGAATATTCTGTGGACAGAAGAGCCTGGTGGGCTATGGTCCATAGGGTCGCAAAGAGTCTAACACGACTGAGCATGACCACAGTGCCAGGAAATGCCCAAGATCACATTAGATCAATCAAATAATCATTCAAAAAAGAAAGCAAATAAATAAATAGTTCTGTTTGTTTCTAGCAAGAGAAAAAAGGGGAATAAAATACAGATAAGGAAAAAAAAAATAATAAACTGGTGAGCATGAATACTTACCTTCAATGCTTTTTTAATTGTTCAGACCACTTTACCTGGGCTTCCCTCAGCTCAGTTGGTAAAGAATCCACCTGCAATGCCGAAGACTCTGGTTTGATTCCAGGGTCTGGAAGATCCCTTGGAGAAGGGAAAGGTTACCCACTCCAGTATTCTTAGGCTTCCCTTGTGGCTTAGCTGGTAAAGAATCTGCCTGAAATGTAGGAGACCCAAATTCGATCTCTGGATTAGGAAGATCCCCTGGGGATGGGAAAGGCTCCCCACTTCAGACCTGGAGAATTCCATGGACTGTATAGTCCATGGGGTCACAAAGAATTGGAGACAACTGAGCGACTTTCACTTCATCTTCTGCATGACTCTACTGAGAGCATTTTTTACTTCCTTGTTTCGAAGACTATATATGAGTGGATTCAGCATGGGGATGACAATAGTATAAAAAACAGAAGCTATCTGATCCTTTCCCAAAGAGTAGGACCTACTTGGTTTTAAGTAAGTAAAAATCATAGTGCCATAAAAGACGGTGACTCCCAGAAGATGTGATGCACAGGTAGAGAAAACCTTTTGCTTACTAGAAGTGGAAGTAATTTTCAGGATAGCAGACACGATGGAGACATAGGACACTGCTATTGTAAGAAGAGACAGCACTAGGCTGGATCCAGCAAAAGTGGATATGATGATTTCTATGTCATGTGTATCAGTGCAGGACAAGGCTAAAATTGGGGATAGATCACAGAAAAAGTGAAAGATTATATTGGATTTGCAGAAATGCAATCTGCTCATGCAAAGTCCATTAACAAAAGAGTCCATAAAGCCAATCAAATAACATCCAAAGACTAGGGACCAGCAGCGTCTGGAGTACATGACAATCGGGTAATGCAGAGGGTTGCAGATAGCTACATAGCGATCATAGGCCATGGAGGAGAGAAGGAAACATTCAGTCCCACCCAAGAATATAAAGCAACTCATCTGGATGAAACAGTTTGGGTATGAAATATTCTTGGTGGAATTCAGTAAATTGTCTAAGGTTTTAGGGGTGATGACACTTGAGTAACTGAGGTCAAGAAATGACAAGTGACTGAGGAAAAAATACATGGGGGTGTGAAGCTGGGAATCCAGGTAGATTAGCAGGATCATCCCCACATTCCCCAGCACAGTGATCAGGTATATCAGGAGAAAGAGGGTGAAGAGGACCAGCTGGATCTCTTCAGAGTCGGTCAGTCCCATGAGGATGAAGTCAGACACCTGTGTGATATTCCTTCTGCCCATAGTGTTCAAATGCTCCAAACTGTTGAGAAATCAAAGTTAATATTCAGCAGGAATTACTTCAAAAATTAAAAAAAATTACTTTGTGTATGTATGAATGACATCACTTATTTATATTAATTTAGTGTTTCCATGAAATGATGATAAGGAGGTGTGTATAGTGTATGCGGAGACAAAAACTTATTATGATTTCCAAATATAAAAATAGGTGTGAGTTGACATTTGGATATATTATAACAAAAACTAATTCACTGAAGAATTAGAATAAGCCTGATATGGTCCTAAATGCTCCTGTTAAGGCATTTAATTAATGCATTTCATGATATTTTTATATCATCATTAGTACTGTTTTAGCCATATTTTTCTGATAACACAAAGTGCACAGATAATTTAATTAACTTGTCCAGATACAGAACTACTACATTTTGAACCTGCAGTTCCACCTCCATAGACTGACTCCAGAGAGCATGTCCGTAAGACCATGTGTGTGTGTGCTCAGGCATGTCCGAGTCTTTGCAAACCCCATGCACTGTAGCCCTCCAGGCTCTTCTGTCCACAGAATTTCCAGGCAAGAATACTGGAGTGGGTTGCCATATCCTCCTGCAGTATATCTTCCCCACTCAGAGATCAAACCCATGTCTCCTGCATAGCAGGCAGATTCTTTACCACTACACCACACCATAATACCATACTCCTATTTATAATTAATTTCAACAAAACCATGGGTAAACTGCTAGCTATATGGTAAAGAATGATAAAAGAATAGTTTTAATGTACCATGTTCTGTTCTTTCATTTAAAACACTGTTTAATGTTAATGACAAGTATCCAAACAGTGGACTTTAATTAGGTGTATTAAAATGATAGACCATATGTTAGTACTAATTTCCAAAAAATATGATATTTTTCTAACTTGACCACTGAAAATCAAATTTCTTCCAAAATTATATTTCTAAAAATGCAAATGACTTGTAGACCCTGATCATATCAACTCTGTACTTCTTCCACAAATTCTGACACTTTTTAATAAGGTTTAAAAGATATCTGCATGCATATTCTGTTGATAAAGTTCCCGTTTTATTGAATCCTACCTAAAACCTTCCAAATTTGAGAATGATACTTACTTTCAGCCAAGTTGGTGAAAAAAATACTTTCTTCCAATATTTTCTCTCTAGAAGTATGTCAAACTCCAATTTTTCTCACAAATAACATGTAAGACCATTTCAGGTGAAAATTTCTATGATGCAATATTTGTTTTCTTTGAGATAAGTTCTTTTTAAATTTTAGTGCATTCATTTTGTTTTATTCTGAGGCAAAAATAAATCAAATGAAGTTTTGTTCAACTCCTGATAATGTGTAAAATTTGCCAGGAAGTTATGTCTAAAATGAGTATCAAGGATCAACTGTGTACATATATGTAAGTGGAGCACCATATCTCTTGCCTCTCATCCTGATGACTCCAGGGTACCTCATATTCTGGAGACTGATGATAATGCAAACTTTGATCATCTCTGTGGACCAGTTTCCAAGCAAGATTACTTGGCATGTCTCCAAGGACAAAAGTTAAAGTACTAAACGCTGCTATGCTAAGTTCTATTTTTTTTTTCTTTTTAGAAGCCACACAGTGAAGAGCCTAATGCTGTGGTCTTCCAATGTGATGTTCTAAATCTATGCCTGCTTTGGTAGAGAAACTATTTTTAGAGAAATACTTTCTTATTTTGTGACTGAAACTCTCAGGGATGGAATGATGCATTTTTTACAATGAAACTTTTATGTTTAAATTGTGCCAATATTATAGGAGTGGACTTCCCAGGTGATACTAGTGGTAAAGAATCTGCTTGCCAATGCAGGAGACATAAGAGACACGGGTTCAATTCCTGGCCTGGGAAGATGCCCTGGAGGAGGAAATGACAACTCACTCTAGTATTCTGGCCTGTTGAATCCCATGGACAGAAGAGCCTGGTGGGCTATAGTCCTTAGTGCTGAAAAGAGCTGGACACAAAAGAAGCGACTTAGTACACATGCATTATAGTAGTAAATATGTACGTTGGGAAAAAAAAGTCAATATAATAAAATTCAAAGAACAATATGAAGTAATCAGAACTAATTTAACATTTTGATTAAAGTTTCCCAATTATCTTTTTCTTCATAAAATGCTTACTTGTAGACCTCTAGATTTGCAATAAGTGACAAAAATGGTATGGACCTAACAGAAACAGAAGATATTAAGACGAGGTGGCAAGAGTACACAGAAGAACCATACAATAAGATCTTCATGACCCATAGAATCACGATGGTGTGATCACTCACCTAGAGCCAGACATCCTGGAATGCGGGTCAAGTGGGCCTTAGGAAGCATCACTAGGAACAAAGCTAGAGGAGGTGATGGAATTCCAGTTGAGCTATTTCAAATCCCTGAAGATAATGCTGTGACAGTGCTGCACTCAATATGCCAGCAAATCTGGAAAGCTCAGCAGTTGTCACAGGAATGGAAAAGGTCCACTTTCATTCCAATCCCAAACAAAGCAATGCTAGAGAATGTTCAAGCTACCGCACAATTGCACTCATCTTACACGCTAGTAAAGTAATGCTCAAACTTCTCCAAGCCAGGCTTCAGCAATACGTGAACTGTGAACTTCCAGATATTCAAGTTGGTTTTAGAAAAGGCAGAGGAACCAGAGATCAAATTGCCAACATCTGCTGGATCATCAAAAAGGCAAGAAAGTTCCAGAAAAACATCTATTTCTGCTTTATTGACTATGCCAAAGCCTCTGACTGTGTGCATCACAATATACTGTGGAAAATTCTGAAAGAGATGGGAATACCAGACCACCTGACCTGCCTCTTGAGAAACCTATATGCAGGTTAAGAAGCAACAGTTAGAACTGGCCATGGAACAACAGACTGGTTCCAAATAGGAAAAGGAATATGTCAAGGCTGTATACAGTCACCCTGCTTATTTAACTTATATGAAGAGTACATCATGAGAAATGCTGGGCTGGAAGAAGCACAAGCTGGAATCAAGATTCCTGGGAGAAATACCAATAACCTCAGATATGCAGATGATACCACCCTTATGGCAGAAAGTGAAGAGGAATTAAAGAGCCTCTTGATGAAAGTGAAAAAAGAGAGTGAAAAAGTTGGCATAAAGTTCAACATTCAGAAAACTAAGATCATGGCATCTGGTCTCTTCACTTCATGGAAAGTAAATGGGGAAACAGTGTCAGATATTATTTTTGTGGGCTCCAAAATCACAGCAGATGGTGACTGCAGCCATGAAATTAAGACACTTGCTCCTTGGAAGGAAAGTTTAGACCAACTTAAACAGCATATTAAAAAGCAGAAACATTACTTTGTCAACAAAGGTGTGTCTAGTCAGGGCTATGGTTTATCCAGTGGTCATGTATTGATGTGAGAGTGGGACTATAAAGAAAGCTGAGCGATGAAGAATTGATGCTTTTGAACTGTGGTGTTGGAGAAAGCTCTTGAGAGTCCCTTGGATTGCAAAGAGATCCAACCAGTCCATCCTAAAGGAGATCAGTCCTGGGTGTTCATTGGAAGGACTGATATTGAAGCTGAAACTTTAATACTTTGGCCACCTGATGGGAAACGCTGACTCATTGGGAAAGACTTTGATGCTGGGAAAGATTGGGGGCAGGAGGAGAAGGGGACGACAGAGGATGAGCTGTCTGAATGGCATCACTGACTCGATGGGCATGAGTTTGAGTGAGCTCCAGGAGTTGGTGTGGTGCAGTTTATGGGGTCACAAAGAGTCTGAGATGACTGAGGGACTGAACTGAACTGAGATTTGCATAATTATTATACTGAGACTGAGAATCAAATTAAAATATTCCTGTGACTGTCATTAACTCAGAATAATTAAACCAATTCTCCTGTAGATTTATTTTTTTTCATATCTATGCTTTTTTATTTTTATTTTTTTAATTTTATTTTGCTTAACTTTACAATATTGTATTGCTTTTGCCATACATCAAGATGAATCCGCCACAAGTATACATGTGTTCCCCATCCTGAACCCTCTTCCCTCCTCCCTCCCCATACCATCCCTCTGGGTCATCCCAGTGCACCAGCCCTAGGCATCCGCTATTTGGCTCTTAAAGGAATGTCTGCTCATACTCCAGAATTTCAGGAGATAATTTGTTAGTTTGGATAAAAGAAGTACTTTTGTGCTTATTGTATCTTTGATGAACCTTGGACTGGCAAATCTCATCATAAATCAGTGCTGTTAAAGCAATTGTGAAACAAAATTCATTCTTATGGCTAGATGAGAAAAAATTAACATTAATTTTTTTAATTGCATAAAGAAACTTCAATTTTATAAAGATATTCCCTTGTAGCTCAGCTAATAAAGAATCTCCCTACAATGCAGGAGACCCTGGTTCACTCTAGTCTTCTTGGGCTTCCCTGATAACTCAACCAGTAAAGTATTCGGTTGCACTGCAGGAAACGTGGGTTCAATCCCTGGGTTAGGAAGATCCCCTGGAGAAGGGAAAGGCTCCTCACTCCATATTCTGGCCTGGAGAATTCCATGGACAGAGGAGCCTGGCATGTTAGTCCATGGGGTCGAAAAGAGTCAGACACGACTAAGCGACTTTCACTTTCACCTTTAATACCTACTTTAATACTGGTTATTCTTTGTTGACTTACTCATGACACATTATATGTATTCAATAGGTAATTTTTAATCTTTTTATATTTGGAGGAAAGATAAATCTTGTTATATTTTGTGATATTTCTTCTCTTTCTTTGACTTAGTTTTCATTTTTGGAGGAGCAAAATATATGCATATTCTGAGTTCTTGATCTATGTTGTCCTACTATCTTCCTCACTATATTTTTTCTAATTTATTTATTTATAATTAGAGGATAATTGCTTTACAAGTTGTGTTGGCTTCTGTCATACATAAACACGAATCAGCCATAGGTATACATATGTCCTCCCCTTCTTGAACCCTCTTCCCACCTCCCACCCCATCCCACCCCTCTAGGTTGTCACAGAGTACAAGATTTGAGCTCTTTGTGTCATATAGCGCATTTCCCCTGGCTATCTAATGTTACATGTGGTAATGTATAGGTTTCCATGCTACTCTCTCAATTTGTCCCCCTGCTCCATCCCCTGCTGTGTCCACAAGTCTGTTCCCTGTGTCTGCGTCTCCATTGCTGCCCTGCCGATAGGTTCCTCATTACCATCTTTTTAGATTCCATATATATGCTGCTGCTGCTGCTGCTAAGTCACTTCAGTTGTGTTCAACTCTGTGCGATCCCACAAATGGCAGCCCACCAGGGTCCCCTGTCCCCAGGATTCTACAGGCAAGAACACTGGAGTGGGTTGCCATTTCCTTCTCCAATGCATGAAAGTGAAAATTAAAAGTGAAGTTGCTCAGTCGTGTCCAACTCTAGCGACCCCATGGACTGCAGCCTACCAGGCTCCTCCATCCATGGGATTTTCCAAGCAAGAGTACTGGAGTGGGGTGCCATTGCCTTCTCCATTCCATATATATGTATATATACCCAGAAAAAAAAAGTCAGCCACTGTTTCCACTGTTTCCCCATCTATCTGCCAATGGGACCAGATGCCATGATCTTAGTTTTTTGAATGTTGAGCTTTAAGCTAACTTTTTCACTCTCCTCTTTCACTTTCATTTAGAGGCTTTTTAGTTTTTCTTCACTTTCTGCCGTAAGAGTGGAGTCATCTGCATATCTGAGGTTATTGATATTTCTCCCAGCAATCTTGATTCCAGCTTGTGCCTCATCCAGCTCAGCATTTCTCATGAGGTACTCTTCATATAAGTTAAATAAGCAGGGTGACAGTATACAGCCCTGACGTTCTCCTTTCCTAATTTGGAACCAGTCTGTTTTTCTATGTCCAGTTCTAACTGTTGCTTCTTCACCTGCATACAGATTTCACAGGAGATAGATCAGGTGGTCTGATATTCCCATCTCTTTAAGAATTTTCCACAGTTTATTGTTATTCACATAGTCAAAAGACTTTCGTGTTGTACAATATAGGTGAAATTTATCGTATACAACTTTAAGAAAATGCCTACGGTTTCTCTAAATATTATTTATGTTAGATAATGGAAAACAAGTCTTGACAAATAATTTCAAAGTGAATACATCTCATAAAAATATAGTCATTGATGAACACTGGGGTAAATGTATGTGTCTTTTTCAATTATGATTTTCTCAGGACATATATATATATGGACGAATTAGATATATATAGACACATCAGATTAAAATATTCTTGTGAATCTTTTATCAACTCATGATAATTAAACCTATTTTATATATATTTAAAAGTGACTCTTACAGGAAACTGTGTTCATATTCCAGAATTTCAGGAGATAATTTGTTGGTTTAGATAAAGGAGCTACTTTCACAATTACTGTATCATTTTTGAACTTTAGAAGGGCAAATTTAGTCATCAAAAGTTAGTTCTACTAAAACAAGTGTGAAATAAAAATCAGGTATATGGCAAGATAAGATAAAACTAAACATAAACTTTTAATTTTTGCTTTAAATAGTATAAAACATTTTAACATAAAAAAGGCATTTTCACTTTAACCAACACTTTAATCTGATCATCCTTTACTGACTTACACAGAACACATTATATCCATTCATCAGTCAGTCAGTCAGTTCAGTCGTTCAGTCGTGTCTGACTCTTTGCGACCCCATGAATCGCAGCACACCAGGCCTCCCTGTCCATCACCAACTCCCGGAGGTCACTCAGACTCACATCCATCGAGTCAGTGATGCCATCCAGCCATCTCATCCTCTGTCGTCCCCTTCTCTTGCCTTCAATCCCTCCCACATCAGAGTCTTCTCCAATGAGTCAACTCTTCGCATGAGGTAGCCAAAATACTGGAGTTTCAGCTTTAGCATCATTCCTTCCAAAGAAATCCCAGGGCTGATCTCCTTCAGAATGGACTGGTTGGATCTCCTTGCAGTCCAAGGGACTCTCAAGAGTCTTAACACCACAGTTCAAAAGCATCAATTCTTGAGCGCTCAGCCTTCTTCACAATCCAACTCTTACATCCATACATGACCATTGGAAAAACCATAGCTTGACTAGACAAACCTTTGTTGGCAAAGTAACTTTTGTTGGCAAAATAATGTCTTTGCTTTTGAATATGCTATCTAGGTTGGTCATAACCTTCCTTCCAAGGAGCAAGCGTCTTTTAATTTCATGGCTGCAGTCACCATGTGCAGTGATTTTGGAGCCCAGAAAAATAAAGTCTGACACTGTTTCCACTGTTTCCCCATCTATTTCCTATGATGTGATGGCACCGGATGCCATGATCTTTGTTTTCTGAATGTTGAGCTTTAAGCCAACTTTTTCACTCTCCAGTTTCACTTTCATCAAGAGGCTTTTTAGTTCCTCTTCACTTTCAACAATGCAGAAGAGGACAACATTTGGGGGCTAACCAATCAAAAACATAAAAGAAACATAATTTCCAGGATTGTTCTGTGAAAAGAGTCACCCACACGCCCTAAACAGTTACCATCTAGGAATCTGCAACCGAGGATGTCGTTCTCTTTCCTGAGCCACTCTGTTTCTGAATCCAGCTCTTACACCAGCACAGCCTGTTCCCGGACTGTTACAGAGTTTTTTTAGAATAATACTATTGAGGGATAAACTGTTCTTCAGTTTTCCTTCAGTGAATAGGACTGTGACTGTATGTTTGCCAAGGTCTATATAGTAATGCCAAAACTATACTGTCTTCAGTCTGCACTTCCAGAGAATGTCTGCCAGCTACATACACCTTTCGACATCCCCTGGTATTTTCTTTAATGGTTTCTTTACTATTGCTGTGAATTCTGCTTTTTCAACTCTGATAATTGTAGTACAATTATGTTGAAAACATATCCAATCAGAGAGTGGTGATAAAGCATATGAACACTACAATTAGGGCATCTGGGTTCAAATGTGAGCTAACTTGTTCTTTAACTAGTGGAGTGACCATGGACCAGTATTTACTCTTTCTGTTCTGCAGTTTCCTCATCTGTAAATTGCAACCTTCAGACATATTTTGAGGCATAGATCTAGTGCTGGGGATACAATGTTGAACAAATTAAGCAAGAATCCTGAACTTATTACGTTTATATGATAGTGTGTGTGTGGGGGGGGAGAGGAGCAGAAAATTTAAAAAAATTCAAAAATGCACTAGCAAAATATTATTAAGGGTCAGATGTAGATACTTGGTATGGGAAACAAATTAAACATGAAAAAGAATAGAGAACAGGTACAATTTTAAGTAAAGTGGCAAGGATGTTTTTATTCAATAGAATAAGACCAAAAAAAAAAAAAAGTAGTTGTCTACGAATAGGAATTTCTGAATGAAGTAAAAATGGAAAAATCTCAGGTAGTATCAGGACTAGTATACACAGAAGAGTCAGGATGTCATGTGGTTAAATCAAAGTGAATATAATTGATACAATAGTAAGGAATGAGTTCACGGAGGTTAGGAGTGGACACAAGGTTATCATGGACCAGTGGGATCTTATGAAGATTTTCATCTTTACTCTTAGTGAGATAAGACCTGTAGGATTATTGAATAAAGTAATATATTCCAACTTACTCTTTAACAGTATGATCGCTCTGGCTCTTACATTGACATTTAAATTCAAGAGGGCAAGGCCAAGCGGAGACAAGCCCAGAGACTGCAGCAATGATTCTAAGACTATGATGGTTCTTTGAACGAGTGTGGGTAGCAGAAAAGATGTTGAGAAGTGGTCAGACTTCAAATATACTATGCATTTTGAATCTATATACTATCTTAATAGATTGGATATGAGGTGTGTTAGATAAAGAGAAAATTTCAGGAGTCCTTTTAAGTCGTTGACTGAATAAGTAGGAGGATGGCCTTCCATCACTTGAAATTAACATGTAGATGTTGCTGGTACTTACCTGTAAGTTCTCTTGTGAAGATAAACTCTTTTCACTCTATATCTAAAGCCCTTTAAATATTGGCTGGTAGATGAGAAATACTTAGCAAAATGTATTATGATCATTCTATTTATCAGTTTATGACAGTAAATGCAGCTGTTTATGTTTTTGCATCTTTCTCTGTATCATACTTTTATTAAATAGCATTTTGGTATGGCACTGTAAAAAAGCATATTATATTTTAAATTACTTCATACTAGATTTTACATAAATGTGGTATGCACTAATATAACAAGGAACATTTAGGAAAATAAAAATACTTGAAATATTTCATATGGCCTATAGATGACTTAACACAATGCACTGTGTAATAATATTACTTATTTTTCTATTATCATATAAATGTATTCTGAACTACATTATTATAAGAATCAGATCAGATCAGATCAGTCGCTCAGTCGTGTCCGACTCTTTGCGACCCCATGAACCGCAGCACGCCAGGCCTCCCTGTCCATCACCAACTCCCAGAGGTCATGCAGACTCAGATTCATTGAGTCAGTGATGCCATCCAGCCATCTCATCCTCTGTCGTCCCCTTCTCCTCTTGCCCGCAATCCCCCCAGCATCAGAGTCTTCTCCAATGAGTCAACTCTTCGAATGAGGTGGCCAAAATACTAGAGTTTCAGCTTTAGCATCATTCCTTCTAAAGAAATCCCAGGGCTGATCTCCTTCAGAATGGACTGGTTGGATCTCCTTGCAGTCCAAGGGACTCTCAAGAGTCTTCTCCAACACCACAGTTCAAAAGCATCAATTCTTCGGCACTCAGCCTTCTTCACAGTCCGACTCTCGCATCCATACATGACCACAGGAAAGACCATAGCCTTGACTAGGCGAACCTTTATAAGATAGTATAGTCAATTTATAGAGTTTAAGTTGTTTTAAAATTTACCTAATTTACCTAATTTAAGAATTATCAGAAAATAATTCATATTTAAAACACTTAAATTCATTAACAGTTCTGAACTAGTTTGGACTCTGTGGGAGACAGAGAGGGTGGGATGATTTGGGAGAATGGCATTGAAACATGTATAATATCATATATGAAACAAGTTGCCAGTCCAGATTCGATGTATGATACTGGATGCTTGGGGCTCATGTACTGGGACGACCCAGAGGGATGGTATGAGGAGGGAGGTGGGAGGAGGGTTCAGGATGGGGAACACATGTATACCTGTGGCAGATTCATTTTGATATGTGGCAAAACCAATACAATATTGTAAAGTTAAAAAACAAAATTAAATTAAATTAAAAAATGTAAACTTTTAACTTCTAAAAGAGAATTGCCTTTTTGCATCTTATTATTATTTAACTTCTATGCAGAGTACATCATGAGAAATGCTGGACTGGAAGAAACACAAGTTGGAATCAAGATTGCCGGGAGAAATATCAATAACCTCAGATATGCAGATGACACCACTCTTATGGCAGAAAGTGAAGAGGGGCTAAAAAGCCTCTTGATGAAAGTGAAAGTGGAGAGTGAAAAGGTTGGCTTAAAGCTCAACATTCAGAAAACGAAGATCATGGCATCTGGTCCCATCACTGCATGGGAAATAGATGGGGAAACAGTGGAAACAGTGTCAGACTTTGTTTTTCTGGGCTCCAAAATCACTGCAGATGGTGACTGCAGTCATGAAATTAAAAGACGCTTGCTCCTTGGAAGGAAAGTTATGACCAACCTAGATAGCATATTCAAAAGCAGAGACATCACTTTGCCAACAAACTTTCGCCTAATCAAGGCTATGGTCTTTCCTGTGGTCATGTATGGATGTGAGAGCTGGACTGTGAAGAAGGCTGAGCGCCGAAGAATTGATGCTTTTGAAGTGTGGTGTTGGAGAAGACTCTTGAGAGTCCCTTGGACTGCAAGGAGATCCAATCAGTCCATTCTGAAGGAGATCAATCCTGGAATTTCTTTAGAAGGAATGATGCTAAAGCTGAAACTCCAGTATTTTGGCGACCTCATTCGAAGAGTTGACTCATTGGAGAAGACTCTGATGCTGGGAGGGATTGAGGGCAGGAGGAGAAGGGGACGACAGAGGATGAGATGGCTGGATGGCATCACTGCCTCGATGGATGCGAGTCTGAGTGACCTCCAGGAGCTGGTGATGGACAGGGAGGCCTGGCGTGCTGCGGTTCATGGGGTCGCAAAGAGTCGGACACGACTGAGCGACTGATCTGATCTGATCTGATTATTAAAATAATCAAATATAGTTTTGTAGATAAAAAATTAATTAAAAATGAAAGTTTAAAATTATTATAGTGTGAATAAAATTATCTGTCTAGTTACAAAAACTTAAACAAAAAATATTAAATGCTTGGTAAATGAAAAATATGATCTTAACCTTTAAATAGCAAAATAGATTAAAATTGAAATTCAATAGTATGTACAAGAAAAACTTTAAAATAAGGGAAATTTTTAGCATTCTACCAGACTAAAATTAATGAGCTAACACAAAAACTGAATTCATTGTAAATGTGTAGTTTTACTTCTTATCTCTAACTGTTACTTCCTGACCTGCATACGGGTTTCTCAAGAGGCAGGTCAGATGGACTAGTATTCACATCTCCTTCAGAATTTTCCACAGTTTACTGTGATCCACACAGTCAAAGGCTTTGGCATAGTCAGTGAGAAATCCTGAGCTGGATGAGACACAAGCTGGAATCAAGATTGCTGGGAGAAATATCAATAACCTCAGATATGCAGATGACACCACCCTTATGGCAGAAAGTGAAGAGGAACTAAAAAGCCTCTTGATGAAAGACACAGAGTCTAGAGGGTAATACAGTTGGCTTAAAGGTCAACATTCAGAAAACGAAGATCATGGCATCTGGTCCCATCACTTCATGGGAAATAGATGGAGAAACAGTGAAAACAGTGTCAGACTTTATTTTGGGGGTCTCCAAAATCACTGCGGATGGTGATTTCAGCCATGAAATTAAAAGATGCTTACTCCTTTGAAGAAAAGTTATGACCAACCTAGATAGCATACTGAAAAGCAGAGACACTACTCTGCAAGCAAAGTTCCGTCTAGTCAAAGCTATAGTTTTTCCTGTGGTCATGTATGGATGTGAGAGTTAGACTATAAAGAAGGCTGAGTGTTGAAGAATTGATGCCTTTGAACTGTGGTGTTGGAAAAGACTTTTGAGAGTCCCTTGAAAATTTAAGGAAATAGAAATGCCCTAAAAATTAATAACTTTATATGTTTTCTTCCAGATTGATAGTTGTGTGTGTGTGTGTATATACAATATATATATAATGTACTAGAACAACACTTCTGTCATTTCATATGCACCTTTTTTGCAGTTTACTGTGTACATTAACAAGATTAACCTTTAACTATTTCTTTGTCAATGAATTCTAAGATGAATGTGTTTTTGATACATGGGAAAGATTGACTTTCATTTTGCAATTCTTTGAATGCGAAGTGAAAGGAGATCCAACTAGTCCATCCTAAAGGAGATCAGTCTTGGGTGTTCCTTGGAAGGACTGATTTGGAAGCTGAAACTCCAATACTTTGGCCACCTGATGCAAAGAGCTGTCTCATTGGAAAAGACCCTGATACTGGGAAAGATTGAGGGCAGGAGGAGAAGGGGATGACAGGGGTTATGAAATGGTTGGATGGGATGACTGATTCAATGGACATGGGTTTGGGTAAACTCTGGGGGTTGGTGATGGACAGGGAGGCCTGGCATGCTGCAGTTCATGGGCTCGCAAAAAGTCGGACACAACTGAGCGACTGAAGTGAACTGAACTACTTATCTCTGTTACATAATTTAAAACAAATGAGTTAAGCATTTACAATATTGTAAAGTTAAAAAATAAAATAAAATTTAAAACATTTAAAAAGCATTTAATTTAATTAATTTAATATTACAAATCTCTGGAAATCTAGAGAAAGGCAATTACACTATAAAATACACAGAATTTCAATTAAAAAGAAATTTACTGAAGCTTATTGACACATCATAGAAAGGAAGGATTTTTTAAAAATATTTTCAGATAGTAATCAAAGAGATATAACTGTCTGCAGATTTTTAACTTGATGAATTTACAAACACATCACATTCAAAGAATTGCAAAATGAAAGTCAATCTTTCCCATGTATCAAAAACACATTCATCTTAGAATTCATTGACAAAGAAATAGTTAAAGGTTAATCTTGTTAATGTACACAGTAAACTGCAAAAAGGTGAATATGAATTGACAGAAGTATTGTTTTAGCACATTATATATATATATATATATATATATATATATATATATACACGCACACACACACACACACACGTAACTATCAATCTGGAAGAAAGCATACAAAGTTATTAATTTTTAGGGCATTTCTATTACCTTAAATTTTCAACATTTTTCAAGTTTTCTGCAATATTGACATGTACCATTTTAAATCCAAACTTGTGAGGTGCTGAGTATTTTCTTAGCTATTTGTGTGTTTGTCTTTTAAATCTAACAAAAGTAATTTTATACAAACAAGAGAATATTCTTTAAGAATAAGACACTGTGCATTAAAAATACTGAACAAATAAGAGTGTTCTAATGACAATGCTGCTGCTGCTAAGTTGCTTTGGTCGTGTCTAACTCTGTGTGACCCCTTAGACGGCAGCCCACCAGACTCCGCCATCCCTGGGATTCTCCAGGCAGGAACACTCGAGTGGGTTGCTATTTCCTTCTCCAATGCATGAAAGTGAAAAGTGAAAGTGAAGTCACTCAGTCATGTCCAACTCCTAACGACCCCATGGACTGCAGCCTACCAGGCTCCTCCATCCATGGGATTTTCCAGGTAAGAGTACTGGAGTGGGATACCATTGCCTTCTGCCTTCTTCTAATGATAATCGTCTGCCTTTAATAGTACTACCTTAAAAACTTATATCAGTTATATGATTTAATCTTTAGAAAAACTCTATGGACCTGGAATCATAATTTATTATATTCGATTGAGAAAGTGTTTTATTTAAAAGTTACACAGCTGAAAGGGTTGCAGATCTAGAATCAAAGTCTGGAGTGTTTGGTTCAATAACAAGAGCATTCTGCTATACTGCTTTTCCACATATAAATGAAATAATTTCTAAAACTGTTAGCATTGTTCCCAAAATGCAGCTCTTTTCCATCATAAAATTCTCTGAATATGCATGAAATACTTTAAAAGGTGGTAAATAAAATTTTTATTTTGCTAATCAGTTACCCTTAAAAACAGAAAGATTTGCACCATGAATTTAACATGTGTCAGTGTTTCCAATTACAATGTGGATTTCTAAAGGCATATTCTAATAAATGTCCAAGAAAATATTTGGTCAATCAAAGGATAATTCTACTGAATAAATGAATAAATAAAGAACAAATAAAGTCTTCAATTCATTTCTGGAGAAAGAGGAAGGAAATGCCATAAAGGGAAGAAGGAAAAAGAATAGATTAAAAGTTCAGCATCACTGTTACCTTAATTGCTTGGAAACCTTTCTTTTCTGCATGACTCTACTGACAGCATTCTTCACTTCCTTGTTTCTAAGACTGTATATAAGGGGGTTCAGCATGGGGATGACAATGGTATAAAAAACAGAAGCCACTTGATCCTTTCCCAAGGAGTAGGACTTACTTGGTTTTAAGTAAGTGAAAATCATAGTGCCATAAAAGATGGTTACCCCCAGGAGATGGGAGGCACAGGTAGAGAAGGCTTTCTGCTTCCCTGCAGTGGAAGTAATTTTCAGGATGGTGGACAGTATGAACACATAGGACACGGATATTGTGATAAGAGACACCACTAGGGTACAGCCAGCGACAACGAATATCATGATTTCAATGTCGTGTGTGTCAGTGCAGGACAGGGATAGAATTGGCGATGTGTCACAGAAAAAGTGGTAGATTACATTGGAGTCACAGAAATGCAATTTGTTCATGCAAAGCACATTGACAAAGGAATCTGTAAAGCCAATCAAATAGGATCCAAAGACAAGAGAGCAGCAGCGTCTGGTGGACATAACAACGGGGTAATGCAGAGGGCTGCAGATGGCTGCATATCGATCATAGGCCATGAAGGAGAGAAGGAAACATTCAGTAGCACCCAAGAAGACAAAGAAAGACATCTGAGTGAAGCAGTTCACGTATGAAATAGTTTTGATGGAAGTCAGTAAGTTTTCTAAGGTTTTAGGGGTGATGACACTTGAGTAACTGAGGTCAAGAAATGACAAGTGACTGAGGAAAAAGTACATGGGGGTGTGAAGCTTGGAATCCAGGTAGATTATCAGGATCATCCCCACATTCCCCAGCACAGTGATCAGGTATATCAAGAGAAAGAGGGTGAAGAGGACCAGCCGGATCTCTTCAGAGTCTGTCAGTCCCATGAGGACGAAGTCAGACACCTGTGTGATATTCCTTCTGCCCATAGTGTTCAAATGTTCCAAACTGTTGAGAAATCACAGTTGAAACTTATCAGAAATTACCTCAAAAAGGTTTGTGTTGCTATATATGATCTGACATATTTATACTTGTTTAGTGTTTCTAAGAACTGATGATAATGAGGTATGGACTGCATATGAAGAAAAAAGTATTAATTTGATGCCCGAATATATAAATAGATGTAAGTTGACATTTAAATACAACAAAAGTAGTATATTATAAGCCTGAAAATGAAGTCACTCAGTCGTGTCCGAATCTTTGCGATCCCGCAGACTGTAGCCTACCAGGCTCCTCTGTCCATGAGATTCTCCAGGCAAGAGTACTGGAGTGGGTTGCCATTTCCTTCTCCAGGGGATCTTCCCAACCCAGGGATTGAACCCGGGTCTCCCACACTGGAGGCAGAGGCTTTAACCTCTGAGACACCATGGAAGCCTCCTAAATGCTTCCCATCATTAATGCATTTAATGCCCACGAGTTTATTATACCATAGTATTACTACCCACAATTTTCATATGAGAAAAAGGTAACAGAATTTGGGTAATGTGTCCATAGTTAGAACTATTAAATGCTGGCTCTGTACTTCTACCAAGATAGACTGACTCCGGAGAGCATGTCCATTATATTCCTGTTATAGTTAATTTCAAATATGCCTATTAAAATGCTATATATATCATAAACAATCATAGTGAAAATTTTTAATATACTATGCTCTGCTATTTCCCCCAATATTATTTAATACTAATGAAAAATAACTATGAATCTTTGGACTTTAGTAGACTGACCACATCAGATCAGATCAGATCAGTCGCAAAGTCGTGTCTGACTCTTTGTGACCCCATGAATTGCAGCACACCAGGCCTCCCTGTCCATCACCAACTCCCGGAGTTCACTGAGACTCATGTCCATCAAGTCAGTGATGCCATCCAGCCATCTCATCCTCTGTTGTTCCCTCTCCTCTTGTCCCCAATCCCTCCCAGCATCAGAGTCTTCTCCAATGAGTCAACTCTTTGCATGAGATGGCCAAAGTACTGGAGTTTCAGCTTTAGCATCATTCCTTCCAAAGAAATCCCAGGGCTGACCACATACTTAGTATTAATTTCCAAAGACACAAACTTATCATAACCTGGCCATTCAAAATCAAATTTCTTCCAAAATTATATTTCTAAATGGCTAAAAAACCATGATCATAACAACTCTATATTTCTGGGTCCGCCAGTCCTGGTACTACTGAAGGCAAAGATATCTAAAATGATATCCGCATGAATCCTCTTCTGATATTATTCATGCTTTATTTGATTTCAACTAAAATATTCAATTTTTGAGAACAATACTTACTGGGCAGCAAGATTGACTGAAAACCACCTTCCTCTACTATCATCTGTCTTCCTGTAATATAATATTTGTTTCTTTGAGATAAATTCTTTTTAAATTTTAGTGCAGTCATTTTGTTTTATTCTGAAGGAAAAAATAATCAACCTAGAAAGTTTGTTCAGTTCCTAATCAAATGTAACATCTGCCAGGAATGTATGTCTAAAACGAATATCAGAAGCAGAGTAGAGTATGCCTTGCCTCTTATCCTAATAATTCCAGGGCACCTCACATAGTGGGGATTGATGATTGCAACATTTGGTCTTCCCTGTGGACCAATTTCCAAGGAAGAATTCTTGGCATCTCTCCAAGGACAAAAAGGACTTGGCATGTCTGCAAGGACTAAATACAGGTATGTTAGGCCATGAGAAACTAGATTCTTCCTTTCCAAGACCCACACTGAGGGGCCTAATGGCTTGGTCTTCCTGTGTGATGCTCTAAATTTTTGCCTGGGTGGTAGAGAAACTGTTTCTAGAGCAATACTTACTCTATGCCTGAAACTGTCAGGGAAAGAATGATTTTGTCATTCCCGAGGAAAGACTCATTTTTCACAATGAGTCTTTTATATTTAATTGTGTGACACTATTATGGGAGTAGACATTTTCATTAGAAACAAATTGAGAATTTAACAAAATTGAAAGAATGATATGAAAAAATTCAACATTATATAACATTTTGATAAATTTTGTAACATTTTGATAAATTTGTCCAGATAATTTTTTAATATAATGCTTGTTTGCATACCTATAGAACTTCATAATTATTATCATACTGGATATTCAGTATCCTTCCTTATTTTATAATTTAAATTTCATAACATGCTATAATCAGTGTTATTCTAGTCTCTCATAAAACCAGTAACTTCACGTTTTATTTATTGACTGACACCCTATAACCAACTTCATTCTAGTGAAGTCTTTTTCAGATGTTAAGAATGTTATTGAATATTGTTTATCCAAGTTGAGATAACAAGGAAAGACTATAAAAACGGATAAACTGAGAAACAGGTTAAAATACTCTTATGAATCTTTCATTAATTCATGAGAATTAAACCAATTTTCATATAGATTTAAAAGTGACTCTTACAGGAAACTCTGGTCATCCTCCCGAATTTCAGGAGATAATTTGTTGTTTTGAAAAAAAAAAAAAAAATGTGCATTTACTGTACTTCTAATGAATTTTGGAAGGGCATTTATACTCACCCAAACTTTGTTCTGCTAGAACAGGTGTGAAATAAAATTCATACATTATGATAAGATAAGAAAAATTATAAGCAAAAATGTCCTTCTGTCCTTTCACCTCCTCTCTCCCCTCTACTGTGCACTGTGTATCTGCCTTATGCCTTGGCCAAACCTCCACTGTCAACAGAAACCTGCTCAGCCATAAAAAGCAACATTCTTCTAGCATCAACAAAGCAACTCCTTAAGATATTCCTTCTTAATCTCATATGATACACTATGACCCACGACTTCCCTGGTGGCTCAGATGGTAAGGAATCTGCCTGCAATGTGGGAGATCTGGGTTCGATCCCTGGGTCGGGAAGCTCCCCTGGAGAAAGGAATGGCCACCCACCCCAGTATTCTTGCCTGGGAAACCCCATGGACAGAGGAGCCTGGTGGGATGCAGTCCATGGGGTCATAAAGAGTCAGACCCGACTGAGAAACTAACACTTTCAGTGAACCATGACCTAGTACTTGCTTAGATCTAGATTGTATCCACTGTCAAATATACATCATCTAATGCACAGGTCTCTGTCTCAAAACCTTATGTAACTGCCCTTTGACTCCTAACAGGCAGAAAGTTCCTGTGGATTTCTGAGTTGTCCTCAGATTATAATCCTCAATTTGACTTGAATAAAAGTTTCCATTTCTTTCTTCGAGTGACCAATTAATTTTTCACTGAAAGTCTGAGTCTTTGCAACCCTATGGATTATAGCTCACCAGGCTCCTCCATCCGTGTGACGTTTTTAGGCAAGTATCCTGGAGTGGTTGCCATTTTCTTCTCCGGGGATCTTCCCGACCCAGGGATCAAACTCAGGGCTCCCACATTCCAGGCAGATTCTTTACCCTCTGAGCCACCAGGGAATCCAGTCTTATTTGGAGATTAGAAAGCCAGAGTAAACTTATTTGATGATAGGTAACTTTGGGAGTCGGAGAAGGCAATGGCACCCCACTCCAGTACTCTTGCCTGGAAAATCCCATGGACAGTGGAGCCTGGTAGGCTGCAGTCCATGGGGTCGCTAAGAGTTGGACACGACTGAGCGACTTCCCTTTCACTTTTCATTTTCATGCATTGGAGAAGGAAATGGTAACCCACTCCAGTGTTCTTGCCTGGAGAATCCCAGGGACGGGAGAGCCTGGTGGGCTTCCGTCTATGGGGTTGACAGAGTCGGACACGACTGAGCAGCAGAAACTTTGGGAGTTAAGTAAAATAAGAGGCTGATAGTAATTTTCAGTGTAAAAACCACCTCAACAACCATGATATTAGCATTAGTCACTTAGTTGTGTCTAGCTCTTTGCAACCCCGTGGACCATAGCCTACCAGGTTTCTATGTCCTTGTAATGCTTCATGCGAGAATACTGGAGTGGATAGTCATTCCCTTCTCCAGGGAATCTTTCTGACCTAGGGATTAAACCCAGGTCTTGGGGATTTCAGGCAGATTCTTTACCATCTGAGCTACAGGAGCTTCCCTGAAGCTTTGGGTGACTATAATTTTGACTCTATATTTGTGACTATAATTTGGTGACTGCAAAATTACCAAGGGCAAGTCACTTGCTTAATATTTTCACATCCTTGAAATTTATCTTGATTATATTCAATATTTTTTTAATGATTTGGGGCTATTATTGTATCTTTTTTTTATTATTTTTTAAATTTAATTTAACTTTACAATATTGTATTGATTTTGCCATATATCAAAATGAATCTGCCACAGGTATACATGTGTTCCTCTTCCTGAAGCCTCCTCCCTCCTCCCTCCCCATACCATCCCTCTGGGTCATTCCAGTGCACCAGCCCCAAGCATCCAGTATCATGCATCGAACCTGGACTGGTGACTCATTTCATATATGATATTATACATATGTTATTGCACCTTTTATTGTATCATGTCAGAAACCAAAGTGTCCTCAGATATTTTTTAAAAAAGTCTCTCTTGATTTAATATGATATAGCTTCATCCTTTGTCAGTTTTAGCTATGCCATACACACACATTCCTTTCTCTCTTGTACTATACTGGTTAATTTTTTTTTCTTCTTTAATGAATAAAAGAATATTTCTTTTATTTTCTTTGGATGCTGCTGTTGCTGCTGCTTAGTCACTTTATTCATGTCGAACTCTTTGCAACTCTATGGACCATGGCTCGCCAAGCTCCTTTGTCTTTTTTGATAAATGCTATTAAATTATATTTTTTGTTTTCTAACTCATTAATTGTTATCTAATTTGTATCACTTTTCACCTACATTTGAGATTTGTGGGGAATAAAAAATAATTTTCACTCTGTCCTTTCAGATTTTTGGCTGAAACCCACCTTTTTGTAATAAAAGGCAGATAACCAGGATAAAAACAAAGAAAAATTTATATATATATTTATATATATATATATGTATATATGTATATTTATATATATATACATTACTATATATATTACTATATATATATACATTACTATATATAATGTACATTACTATATACTATAATGTATATATATATACATTACTATATATATTACTATATATATATACATTACTATATATATATATATATTATATATATATACATTACTATTACTGTAATGTATATATATATACATTACAGATTTTTGGCTGAAACCCACCTTTTTGTAATAAAAGGCAGATAACCAGGATAAAAACAAAGAAAAATTTATATATATATTTATATATATATGTATATATGTATATATATATATGTATATATGTATATTTATATATATATATACATTACTAAATATATATATATCCCCTTCATCCAAGAAAACTGAGTAATTGTCCAAAAAGTGTCCAAGCCACGACCTTAAATACCATCTCCAGCTAAAGGTAAAAGAAGATGTGGGAGGGTGGGAGTCAGGAAAGAAGAGTAACCAAGAGTGCAGTTGTTAATGCAGACTCAACTTAATTCCTTCTTCACTGAATGGAGATTTAGCCATCTTTCTCCTCCTGGTATAGAAAGGGAGGCAAAGTGAAAGTCTCTCAGTCGTGTTGGACTCTTTGTGAATCTTTGCGGCCTCATGAACTGTAGCCCTCCAGGTTCCTCTGTCCTTGGAGTTCTTCAGGCAAGAATACTGGAGTGGATAGCCATTCCCTCTCCAGGGGATCTTCCCAACCTAGGGATCAAAACCAGGTCTCCTGCAATGCAGGCAGATTCTTTGCTCATTGAGCCAGCAAGGAAGCCCACAGAGAGGGAGACATCCTTCCAAATGGAGAGTAGCAGTGCTAGTCACTCAGTACCCAACTCTTTGCAACTCCATGGATTGGATTATAGTCCATAAAGCTTCTGTGTGCGTGGAGATTCTCCAGGCAAGAATACTGGAGTAGGTTGCCATTTCCTTCTCCAAGGAATCTTCCCCATCCAGGGATTGAACCCAGGTCTCCTGTATTTCAGGCAGATTCTTTACCATCTGAGTTACATGGATATTTTCCCTTTAAATGTAAATGCTTCCTACAAAAGGATAATTTTTACTCAATTTCCAGAACATCTTCTGTGTCTACTGTTTTATTTTATTTTTA
Source organism: Tragelaphus eurycerus (assembly GCA_935064755.1). Classification (NCBI taxonomy): domain Eukaryota; kingdom Metazoa; phylum Chordata; class Mammalia; order Artiodactyla; family Bovidae; genus Tragelaphus; species Tragelaphus eurycerus. The sequence continues at coordinate 829,284 of CAKXYN010000225.1, read as the reverse complement.
AATAACTAGATAGTCCTTGAGCATAGGAAGCATCTATTGGCATTGAATATTCTGTTCCCTTTCAGGTTGAATTAACTGTTTTTTTTTTCTAGGACCTAGTAATACCTGCTTAACCCACTATGGAAAGATATGAATTAGAGGTTTTGAGGGATGGTACAGATAGAGAAGTTCAAAGAGAGAATGATGACAAGTCATGAAGGATAAGTTTGAGGTGTATATCAAAATATGTATACATATGGACATTTAATCATAACTCGACAAGTAAAATATATTTCTACATTTTATGATTAACTGGAAAAGTGTGGTATGTTTCTGCTCTTAGAGAGAGATTAACTAAGAAAAGTTAAAACATAAAAAATAACATTTGATATGTAATTTTATTAATAATAAATATAAAGGCCTGAAGTCATCTACAGAACACATACACAGTGCAAGTGCAAAAAAATACATATAATTAGAATTGAAGAAAATATAGGTAAATATAAATGAATTTCAACAACTGATATATTTCACAAAATTATAAAAATTTAAGCATTATAGTTACAGTGCATAAGTGAAAAGCTTTGAGAGAGGGGAAAAAAGGAAATATCAGTTTAATAATTTTCCATGATGATGGTGAAATATAATGAAAGCAATCATATAAATTGGATATTCTGCATAGAATGAAAAATGTATATAAGTTTAAGAGAGGGAAAGAGTGATGAGTTGCTAAGACAGCCTTTAGTTCAGTTCAGTTCAGTCCAGTCACTCAGTCGTGTCCGACTCTTTGCAACCCCATGAATTGCAGCATGCCAGGCCTCCCTGTCCATCACCAACTCCTGGAGTTCATTCAGACTCATGACAATCGAGTCAGTGATGCCATACAGCCATCTCATCCTCTGTCGTCCCCTTCTCTTCCTGCCCCCAACCCCTCTGGGAATCAGGGTCTTTTCCAATGAATCAACTCTTTGCATGAGGTGGCCAAACTACTGGAGTTTCAGCTTTAGCATCATTTCTTCTAAAGAAATCCCAGGGCTGATCTCCTTCAGAATGGACTGGTTGGATCTCCTTGCAGTCCAAGGGACTCTCAAGAGTCTTCTCCAACACCACAGTTCAAAAGCATCAATTCTTCAGTGCTGAGCTTTCCTCACAATCCAACTCTCACATCCATATATGACCACAGGAAAAACCATAGCCTTGACTAGACGGACCTTTGTTAGCCAAGTAATGTCTCTGCTTTTGAATATGTGATCTAGGTTGATCATAACTTTTCTTTCAAGGAGTAAGCGTCTTTTAATTTCATGGCTGCGGTGACCATCTGCAATGATATTGGAGCCCCCCAAAATAAAGTCTGACACTGTTTCCAGTGTTTCCCCATCTATTTCCCATGAAGTGGTGGGACCAGATGCCATGATCTTTGTTTTCTGAATGTTGAGTTTTAAGCCAACTTTATCACTCTACTCTTTCACTTTCATCAAGAGGCTTTTTAGTTCCTCTTCACTTTCTGCCATAAGGGTGGTGTCATCTGCATATCTGAGGTTATTGATATTTCTCCTGGCAATCTTGATTCCAGCTTGTGTTTCTTCCAGTCCAGCATTTCTCATGATGTACTCTGCATAGAAGTTAAATAAGCAGGGTGACAATATACAGCCTTGATGCACTCCTTTTCCTATTTGGAACCAGTCTGTTGTTCCATGTCCAATTCTAACTTTTGCTTCCTGACCTGCATACAGGTTTCTCAAGACGCAGGTCAGATGGTCTAGTATTTCCATCTCTTTCAGAATTTTCCACAGTTTATTGTGATCCACACAGCCAAAGGCTTTGGCATAGTCAACAAAGCAGAAATAGATGTTTTTCTGGAACTCTCTTGCTTTTTCCATGATCCAGCGGATGTTGGCAATTTGATGTCTGGTTCCTCTGCCTTTTCTTAACCTCAATGCTGCTAAGTCGCTTCAGTCGTGTCCGACTCTGTGCGACCCCATAGACGGCAGCCCACCAGGCTCCCCCATCCCTGGGATTCTCCAGGCAAGAACACTGGAGTGGGTTGCCATTTCCTTCTCCAATGCATAAAAATGAAAAGTGAAAGTGAAGTCGCTCAGTCGTGTCCAACTCTTAGCGACCCCAGGGACTGCGGCCCACCAGGGTCCTCTGTCCATGGGATTTTCCAGGCAAGAGTACTGGGGTGGGGTGCCATTGCCTTCCCCGTAACCTCAATTAATTCATCACTATGTTTCCACAAGCCAAAAAAGCAAATAAAGCATTTACTTATATACTGCATATGTGACACATTTTTTCCAAGCTGTGGAGAGCAAAACTATGACTAAACAAATTTTTCTCAAAGAGCTTACAATTTTGTTGAAGAGAGAGACAAATATTTTCAATACATGTATTTTCTCCTAAAAGAACTTCATGAAATTAATCTTTGGTTCCTTTCAATAAATGTTTTGACTGCTCAATTTGTTTCATTACTTCTCAATATTCATGCACAGTGAAGGCAGCAGCGGGGATTTCGTCTTTTCCAGAGGTCATTTTGTAACAATGCTGGGAAGAGTACATTAAACTAGGTTGATGTTCAAGTCTCTTTTCAAGGAAAAGTAAAAGCAAAACCCAGTTTTATTTTTAGTATTATGGACTTAATGAAGTTTTTCTGCCTGTTTTGAAGAAATGAGAATCTCTAAATATGCCTCCAAAATGGCTTAGGAATTATGTTATGCTAAAGTACTTCATGTCTCTACACACATGCATAGACACACGCATACATTAAAAAATTATCGACTCTTTGATCTTAGGGAAGCACATTATAGTGAATAAAAATTAAACCCAGCTATTTTTTTTATAAGTTCTGTACTCCACTGAATAAATGCATCACCTTTATCTTGAAAACAAGGTATAAACATAGCTTGTCAAAAGACTAGAAAAATGAAAACTACCCAGAAATATAGGAAGAAGCTTTATGCTTCTGAAAGATGAGAGAGGAGTCAAAAGTATATTATTGAACAAATGCAAGCAAAAATAAATAGCAATTGCTGTAAATATAGAGTCTAGAAAACATGGATATCAGAGCAAAAATAAGTCATAATAATCTCAAGTAGAACTTGTAAAAATGGAAAATAAAATAAATTAGGTAGGTGAAACAATACACATTAAAACATTTGAATTTGTTGAGTTTTGAATTAATACAAATAATTTATAGTATCTCTTAATAGTTTATGCTTATGCATTTTATTTTTAACATTTAAAATATTTATAAAAATCAAAGATTGTTTTACATAGAAAGCAATATAAATTGCAAATAGCATTTTTTTTTATAACTGCTAATGTTTGAATAAAATGATCTATGTAGAAGCTAACCGGGAGGAGCTAAGATGGCGGACGAGTAAGATGGGGAGAATACTTTCTCCTCCACAAATCCATTAAAAGAACATTTGAATGCTGAATAAACTCGATAAAACAATTTCTGAACGCCGGCAGAGGACATCAGGGACTTAGAAAGACAGCTCATTGTCTTCAGAACGAGAAAACGAGCCCTGCGATAACTCCTTTTGCGGAGAACTGGCGCGGACACCAGCATTTGCTATTGGCAAGTGGGGGCTGGGCTGGGAGGAGCGGCGAGGCCTGCATTGCTTTGAGAAAGGATTTGGCCTGGCTATCTCGGGCACTATCTGAGCGAAATAACCAGACTGTTGGTTGTCTACTACATCAAAAGCCAGCCCTAACTTAGGATACCACCAGGACTACCTACGGAACAAAGGGCTGCACAGAGTTGGCCGGCTGCAGGCCGTCCCACTCCGGTGACAGGCAGCCAGGGCCAGAGGCGGGCAATTACAGCCCTAAAGAGACACTGTCTAATGGAACTGTGAGTAGGTTTCTGTGCTGACTCACGCTTCTTGGGGCTCTGGATGGTCAACATTTGCCTGAGAAAGTGCGCTGTTTGTATACCCAGAAAACTGAGTCGTGGAGAGGCGATAAGTCGCAGCACCTGCGCTCGCTGAATATTTCATCACCTGCGCTACTCGGATCTGGGAGGGGCATAAAACGCAGACTCAACCAAGTCTGTGCTTCTGAGGATTATCTGAGTGCCTGAACCTGGCCGGTTTAGATTTGGGTGTTCATCTCCGCCCCCTCTGTAACAGGGCAGAGATCAGATATTGAAAAGACCTGTAAACCGCCTCAATAAAGAGAATTCAACAAACTACCAGAATATAGTAAGGACACTCTAAACTTGGCAATTTTAACAAAATGAAGAGACAAAAGAATACCCAGCAGCTAAAGGAACAGGATAGATTCCCACCAAACCAAACCAAAGAGGAAGAGATAGGGAATCTACCTGATAAAGAATTCCGAATAATGATAGCAAAATTAATTCAAAATCTCGAAATCAAAATAGAATCACAGTTAAAGAGTCTGGAGACAAGGATTGAGAAGATGCAAGAAAGGTTTAACAAGGACCTAGAAGAAATAAAAAAGAGTCAACACATAATGAATAATGCAATAAATGAGATCCAAAACACCCTGGAGGCAACAAATAGTAGAATAACAGAGGCAGAAGATAGGATTAGTGAACTAGAAGATAGAATCCTAGAAATAAATGAATCAGACGAGAAAAAAGAAAAACAAATCAAAAGAAATGAGGACAATTTCAGAAACCTCCAGGATAACATCAAACGCTACAACATTCGAATCATAGGAGTTCCAGAAGAAGAAGATAAAAAGAAAGATCATGAGGAAATACTTGAGGAGATAATAGTTGAAAACTTCCCTAAAATGGAGAAGGAAATAACCACTCAAGTTCAAGAAATCCAGAGAGTCCCTAACAGGATAAACCCAAGGCGAAACACCCCAAGACACATATTAATCAAATTAACAAAGATTAAATATAAAGAACAAATATTAAAAGCAGCAAGGGAAAAACATCAAATAACTCACAAGGGAATTCCCATAAGGATAACAGCTGATCTTTCAATAGAAACTCTCCAAGCCAGGAGGGAATGGCAAGACGTAATTAAAGTGATGAAGGAAAATAACTTACAGCCTAGATTATTGTATCCAGCAAGGATCTCATTCAAATATGAAGGAGAAATCAAAAGCTTCACAGATAAGCAAAAGTTGAGAGAATTTTGCACCACTAAACCATTTCTCCAACAAAAACTAAAGGACATTCTCTAGAGCAATACAATAATAGTGGGAGACTTTAACACCCCACTCATATAATCTGGCTGTAATAGACAAAGTAAAGAGGAAAACATATTTACTTATGAGCCTCAAAAAATTCAGTTCACTCTGGAGAGTTTAAAAAAAAAAAAAAAAAAGACTTATTTGTTCACTCTGTGGAGGTTTATTGACTATTTTGTGGGTTTGGTACCACTTTGGGTAGTAGGGAGGAAGAGGTGACAAATGTGATCCTGTCCTAAATAATATATTGTGGTAAAGATAGACTTACCAATACAAAATACCAAGATGTGCCTAAAGATGAGGACACCCAATCTGGACTTTTTGTTTCCTGAACTTTTCATTTCGAGAACAAACCTCCTAATATAAGATGAATACACCATGATTTTTTTTAAGTGTTCTTTGTGATTAAAAACAGAAAGCCATTGGTTAAGAAATTACATATACTCCTCCCCACCATCACTCCCCTTCTTTCTTCCCATTTCCCTTCCACCCTCATTGATCCTTTCCTTTGTCCATTTTCCCCTGCAAAAAATAAAATAAAATAAATAAATAAATAAATAAAATAAAACTACATTTGTAAAAAAAAAAAAAAAAATGATCTATGTAGTTTCAAAAGTTTAAACAAGAAATATGAAATACCTGGAAAATAAAAATACTTTCTAAAATAAGTTTTCAATAGAGAAAATTAAAATTGCAATTCAAGGTTATGTACAAGAAAAGCTTTAAAATACAAGAAATTTTAGTATTCTAAGTGATTAAAGCTTTTTATTACTAGAAGTTTTTAATTTAATTAAAAATGGGGATTTTAAAATTTTTCAAAAAAAAAAAAAAATAAATGAACCCAGCATTTAGATTAAGAACTTATTTTTAATAATCATATAAAACATATAGAAATCAGCAGAAAGGCAGTAATGTTTTAAAATACACAGAATTACAACAAAGATGCATTTATTGAAGCTTATTGACCTGTAACAGAAAGGTAGCCTTATTAAGTATTTTCAGTTGGGAAGGGGATGCCAATCCAAGAGTGAAGGAATATATGTATACTTATAGCTGATTCACTTTGTTATACAGCAGAAACTAACACAGCATTGCAAAACAATTATACATCAATAAAAAACTAAATAAATATTAATAAAATAGAATTGCTATATTCCGGGAGCCATAAAAGTGATAACATTGCATGCAGAATTTTAACTTAATAAATTTACAAATATTTCATGTCCAAAACACTGCAAAATGAGAATCTAGATCCTCCCATGAACCAAACACAGTCCTTTTAGATTTCAATGATAAAGGAACAATCAAAGATTAAACTTGTAAGTATATGCGGGGGGCCGACCCTGACACAGGGAGCCTCCGCCCGGAGGCATGGCTCTGGGAGCTGCCTTATCTAAGAGTCTGTGAGAACACAGACATAGCTCTCTGTCCCGCCACCCCTGATTGCTCCTGAGAACTGGAAGATATCTCCTTCCCAAATGTGAGTCTTTGGGCCTGGCAGGTGCTGTTTTAGTGATTAACGAAACCCTTTGCAGTGCCCAAGATGTTGGGCACCTCCTACTACTCCCATGTTTGCTTTTAACTAGTCTTGGGAAAATAGGCTACAAGTCCTTGAAAAATATCACAAGATGGTGATGTAATCCACAAAAACTTTCTGTGTCCCTCTGTCCCAGTTCTAAAGTATAAAGATACCGTGCTCAATAAAGACTTTGTCAGTTGCATGAAAACCTGTCTCGTGGTTGACTGCCTGGCCCTCTCGACCCCATCTTTTCTATCATCTTCAATTTTCTTAGCCTCGTTGCCCTTCTTCAGGACCGTTCGACTTTGCCGGCTGGTCCCGGCAGGTGGCGCCCGAACAGGGACCTGAAGAAGGAAAAAGGAATCGCAAGGAGAGCCGCTGCCCGGTGAGAGGGTACCCGTTTCAAGTTTTCAGGTAAGAGGGGCAGGGAGAGTTATTGTCGAGAGTAATAAATAATGGGACAAGGTAATAGCCGACAGCTATTTGTACAGATATTAAAAACTATGATAAAAGATCGTGGTATTCATGTAAATAAGATACAGTTAGATAGATTTCTTGATTTTGTGGGTGAAATTTGCCCGTGGTTTCTGGAAGATGGGACAATGAATCTGGAGACTTGGGAAAAGGTTGGGGAAAAAATACAGAACCATTATGCTGCCAATGGTCCCCATAAGATCCCTGTTGATGCATTTTCTTTATGGGGGCTGATTAGGGACTGCTTAGACCTTGAGCATGAGGGAGACAAATTTAAAAAGGCTGTCGAAGAGTGTTCTGATCCTTCGACACAACCCACTGCCCCTCCCAAGGAACCCGTAATTTCCACATCTGAGGATAATGAAGGAAGGCCTGCCGACTCTCCTTTGAGCCCAATAGATCGGGAAGAACTAGAAGAGCAGGCTGCCCATTGTCATGATAAAAAATCTCCATGGGAGATGATGGTTGATTTAGAACAACCTCTAAAAAAAGACAAATCGGAAAAATTAAATTTTGATCTACAGAAAATCAGTAGATTACTGCAAGAGATAAATGACAAATTAGAAGAAACTAGACAGAAATCAGCTCTAGCGGAGAAAAAATTCTCCCCTCCACCTTCTGTTATTGCAGGGTTGGATCCACCACCGCCTCTCGAAGAGGTCGGTGACCATTCACCCGTAGCCATGCTTTGTCAAAGCTCTCATGCAAAACAAAAAAATTCAGTGCAGTTTTCTCCTCTTCAACAAGCGCTGCAACAGGCTGGTAAAAACGGAAAAACATTAACAGGTTTCCCCGCCTTCTATCCTGTCTTTGAAGACGCCCAGCAGCGAAGATATTATGAGCCATTACCATTTAAACAACTAAAAGAACTAAAACTGGCTTGTGCTCAATACGGCCCCACTGCTCCATTTACACTTGCAATTGTAGAAACCCTAACTAACCAATATCTCCCCTCAAATGATTGGAAGCAAGTGGCTCGAGCCTGCCTTTCAGGCGGAGATTATCTGCTTTGAAAATCTAAATATGCTGAACAATGTGGAGCCACAGCAGATATTAATAAGCAGCAGGGCTTAAATGTAACATATAAAATGCTGGTAAGAAAAAGAGGTTTTCGAGATGTAAATAATCAATTAAATTACCTCCCCAATGCTTACCCACAAGTTAATGCTGCTACAGTACGTGCATAAAAAAAACTTCCAAATTCCAATAAGAAAACCGAGGACCTGTCTAAAATCTTGCAAGGTCCTGACGAGCCTTATCAAGATTTTGTAGCCTGATTAGTAGATAGTGTAAAAAAGATTATAGGAGATAAACAGGCTGGCTTAGTTTTAACCAAACAATTGGCCTATGAAAATGCTAATTTGGCTTGTCAGGCGGCCCTACGTCCCTACAGAAAAAAAGGAGAGCCTATCAGATTATATACAAATTTGTGCAGATATTGGACCCTCATATGTACAGGGTGTAACCCTGGCTGCTGCTCTACAAGGCAAAACAGTAAAAAAAATTCTTTTCCAGCAGCAAAAAAAAAAAAAACCTAAAGGGCAAGTTAGAGTTGTCGGTCCACCAGGAAGTTGTTATTCATGTGGACAAATGGGTCATCGAGCATCTCAATGCTCCCAAAAGGAAAATAATAATCCTACAAATTCCTCCTCCCAACCGAGAACGTGTCCATGATGTAAAAAGAAAAAACATTGGGCCAGAGATTGTCGGTCAAAAACAGATATAAACGGAAAGGCTTTGCCCATGCTGCAGGAAAACTGGGTGAGGGGCCAGCCCCAGGCCCCAAAACAATGTTATGGGGCAATTCAAGATCAAGACTTGATCAATCTAAATCAGACTCAAAACGACAAACAGTTAACGAGCTGTTCCGAACAACCCCAAAAAGCGCAGGATTGGACCTCAGTTCCACCGCCTATACAATACTAACCCCCAAAATGGAAATGCAGGCGCTTCCTACAGGGGTCTATGGCCCTTTACCCAAAAAAACAATGGGATTATTATTAAAAAAAAGCAGCACTACTATAAAAGGTCTTTTTGTAGCACCAAGAGTGATAGATGCTGACTTTACTGGAGAGATTAAGGTCATGGTTCATTCGCCTCAAGGCATTTCCACCATTCAAAACGGCCATTGTATAGCTCAGTTAATCTTAATACCCTTAGTTAAAACAGGAAAAGTTAAATCTGCCCGCTCGAGGGGAGCCCAGGGCTTTGGCTCCTCAGATGCTTACTGGTTACAATCCATTGGAAAAGAGCGCCCAAAATTAACGCTAAAAATTAAAGAAAAACGCTTTAAAGGCATCCTGGATACTAGAGCCGACGTCTCTGTTATCTCTCAGCAGCACTGGCCTGAGGCTTGGCCAAAACAGACTGCCATTTCCACATTGCAGGACATAGGTCAAACCAATAACCCAAAACAGAGTTCTAAATTGTTACCATGGAAAGATAAAAAAGGCCATGCGGGAAAATTTCAACCCTATGTCCTCCCAGGCCTGCCTGTTAATCTTTGGAAAAGAGATGTCATGTCTTCCATGGGAGTTTACATATATAGCCCTAATAAGGTAGTCAGTAATATTATGATAGACCAAGGCCTAATGCCAACACAAGGCCTGGGTGTAACAAATCAGGGAAAAAAGACGCCAATACAACCTAACCCTCAGCCGTTTCGAGCAAGACTTGGGTATTTTTAGCAGGGGCTTTTGACTGTCCTGCAACTCACGCTGATCCGATAACCTGGCGCTCTAATGAGCCAGTGTGGGTTAATCAATGGCCCCTTAGTGCAAAAAAAAATTAAGGCCGCAGAGCGGCTGGTGCAAAAACAGCTAGACTCTGGCCATATTGTACCTTCTAACTCCCCTTAAAACTCCCCAATATTTGTTATTAAAAAAAAAATCTAAAAAATGGAGATTGTTACAAGATCTCAAAAAGGTAAATGAAACTATAAAAATGATGGGAGCCCTACAACCTGGTCTTCCGTCCCCAATGGCAATTCCCCGACATACTTATAAGATAATTATAGATTTATAAGATTGTTTTTATACCATCCCCTTAGCTCCGCAGGACTGCCAACGTTTTGCTTTCAGTGTTCCCTCCACCAATTTTACAGAGCCTATGAAGCGCTATCAATGGCGGGTTTTGCCTCAGGGCATGGCTAATAGTCCGACTTTATGTCAAAAATTTGTGGCACAAGCTTTAGCACCCATTAGGCAAAAATATCCACAAATATATTTGGTACATTATATGGATGATATCCTTCTTGCCCACCCCTCAGAGGGTTTACTGCTTGCGGCTATGGCCGATTTAAAATTAAAATTAAAAGCCACAGGTTTAATCATAGCCCTAAATAAAGTCCAACGCTTTCCTCCATTTTCTTATTTAGGCTTTCATCTAGAGGGTAAAACCTTTTCTACCCAAAAAATTAAATTACAAAAAGATAATCTACAGACTTTAAATGATTTCCAAAAATTACTAGGAAATATTAATTAGATTCGCCCATATTTAAAGTTAACTACTAAAGATCTAAAACCCCTGTTTGACATTTTAAAAGGCGATCCTGCGCCTACTTCGCCTCAGACCCTCACCGCTAGAGGGAGGAGAGCTCTCACTCTAGTGAAAAGAGCGCTCTCCAAACAGCATGCGACCTATTGTGATTATTCTAAAAAATGGGGTCTTTACATTTTGCCTACCAAACACACCCCCACTGCTGTTCTATTTCAGGACACGCCGCTTATGTGGATACACCTCCCTTCTTCCCCACCCAGGGTGCTTTCCCCCTATTATGATCTGGTCTCTATCCTAATTGCTACAGGCAAAAAAGATTCCAATAAATATTTGGGTAGAGACCCACACTTTATTTGTGTTCCCTACTCTAAACTGCAACAAGACTGGCTGGCACAATTTAGCGATTCCTGGGCCCTGTCTCTAGCTAACTTTGCTGGACGCATTACTTGTCATTATCCTGCTAACAAACTTCTACAATTTGCCAGCACTCACCAGTTTGTCTTCCCGAAAAACACTAGCGCCATCCCTCTTAAAAGAGCCGTAACAATTTTTACTGACGGCTCTTCAAATGGACGAGCGGCCATTACCGTAAAAAGTGATGTACAGGCATGGGACACGGGTTGTACATCTGCCCAAAAAATAGAACTTCACGCAGTTTGTACTGCTTTGCAAAAATTTTCTGATTTACCTGTTAACCTTTACTCTGACAGTCAATACATTGTTCGAGCCTTAAATAGTATTAAGACTGTTCCCTTTATCAGAACTGTAAATACTACAGTTCAAACCTTGTTTCGTTCCTTGCAAACCGTAATCTGTGCCAGGTTTCATAAGTGTTTTTTTGGCCATATTCGAGCCCAGTCCAATCTTCCCGGCCCCCTAGCATCGGGTAATGCTCGGGCTGATGCGGCCACTCAAATTTTCCTCTCCGCTAAAAAGCAAGCCCAGCTTTCTCACGGGCTTCACCATCAAAACAGCAATAGCCTACGTTTACAATTTAAAATCTCGCAGAAAGCCGCGCGCCAGATTGTGCGCAGCTGCCCCTCCTGTCCCCAGACCGTTCCCGTTCCTCATTATGGAGTTAACCCCCGCGGTCTCTTACCCAATCACCTCTGGCAAATGGACGTGACCCACATTATGAAATTTGAAAAACAAAAATATGTCCATGTAACTATTGACACCTATTCTGGGTTTCTACATGCTACCTTTCAAACCAGAGAGGCCAGTAAACATTATATAGCTCATTGTTTAAAATGTTTTGCTGTTATGGATATACCCAAAAAAATTAAAACTGACAATGGCCCTGGCTATACTGAAAAAAATTTTCAGTTGTTTTGCTCTCAGCTTTCTATTAACCATAAAACTGAAATTCCTTACAACCCCCAAGGCCAAAAAATTGTGAAACGTGCTCATCAGATTTTGAAGCACCAACTCACTAAAATAAAAAAGGGGGAACTATACCCCTGGACACCCCAGAATTATCTCAGCCATGCTTTATTCATTTTAAATTTTTTACAACTTGATGCTCAAGGCAGATCAGCAGCTCAGAGATTCTGGGACGCTGACTCAGCATTATCCAAACCCCAGGTTACTTGGAAAGATCCTCTAACTAATGTTTGGAAAGGGCCAGACCCCGTTCTCATTTGGGGACGAGGGCATGTTTGTGTTTTTCCACAGGATGCCGAAACGCCGTGCTGGCTCCCGGAAAGGCTGGTACCGAGGGTGGAAAAAGTCATCGCTGATGATAGGAGACACCAAAAAAAAGGCACCTCTCCAGATGACTTCGCCTAAGGAGATGCAAAAACTAGCAAGAAAGGTTTGCAGTGCGACAAACCCCAGCAATCCTGCTGCTGTAGTGCTGTTCCTGATTACTCTTGCCAACGCTTTGATGGGTGTGGCAGAAGGCAACATCTTCATTTCCTGGGCACTAAATCCAGGACTAAGATGGGTAGCCCCCAACGGGACCAAATGGATTTGTGCGAACAACATCTGGCCATGGCTCCCTGTTGGGTGGGTTGGACGATGCACAATAGGGCTTGTTTTTGCCCCGGGACATATTCGAACATCCTTTTTAACTACACCTGCTAATCTACCATACTTAAAAGCGTGATGGACTCGTGCAGTTTTCCAGTGGTATGACTATTTAGCAGCTGTATTTGTTCCTTCCATTGGTAATGTAGATATTATGACTCGGGTTAATGCACTTACAAATTTTACTCAGCATGCCTTGAAAGATGCTAAAAATGCCATAAAGGCTTTAAATGAAAAACAAAAACAGATGAGAAAAGCGGTGTTACAGAACAGAATGGCATTAGATATTCTTACTGCCGCACAAGGAGGTACTTGTGCAGTGATTAAAATAAAATGCTGTGTGTATATCCCTGATTTAAGTAATAATGTGTCTGATGCTATATAAGACATGCAAAAAAAGGTGCATGCTATGTCTGATACTTCTGTGCCTTTTGGAGAAATCTTTTTGAGCTGGTTCAAGTCTGACTGGTGAAAAAATGTACTTTTATTGCTCTTTGTATTTCTGATTATACTTCTCTGTGGACCTTGCCTTTTACAATGCCTTATAAATTTTGTTACTAAAAGAATGTTAATGTTCTCTCAAATTATGGACAGGAAAGGAAGCACAAGATTCAGACCTGAGGTCTCATAAATGGGATGTGGAGAAGATTCCAGCTTGGGAAAAAGAAGGGGGAGCTGCGGGGGGCCGACCCTGACACAGGGAGCCTCTGCCCGGAGGCATGGCTCTGGGAGCTGCCTTATCTAAGGGTCTGTGAGAACACAGACATAGCTCTCTGTCCCGCCACCCCTGATTGCTCCTGAGAACTGGAAGATATCTCCTTCCCAAATGTGAGTCTTTGGGCCTGGCAGGTGCTGTTTTAGTGATTAACGAAACCCTTTGCAGTGCCCAAGATGTTGGGCACCTCCTACTACTCCCATGTTTGCTTTTAACTAGTCTTGGGAAAATAGGCTACAAGTCCTTGAAAAATATCACAAGATGGTGATGTAATCCACAAAAAACTTTCTGTGTCCCTCTTTCCCAGTTCTAAAGTATAAAGATACCGTGCTCAATAAAGACTTTGTCAGTTGCATGAAAACCTGTCTCGTGGTTGACTGCCTGGCCCTCTCGACCCCATCTTTTCTATCATCTTCAATTTTCTTAGCCTCGTTGCCCTTCTTCAGGACCGTTCGACTTTGCCGTCTGGTCCCGGCAAGTATACACAGAAAACCTCAAAAAAGGACACAGGAAATGATAGGAATATTGTTCATATACATAATACACACACACACACACATATATATATATATAAAACTATCCATCTGTTTACAATAGATAGGACTTGGAAGCAACCTAGATATCCATTGGCAGATGACTGGATAAGAAAGTTGTGGAGCATATATATAATGAAATATTACTCAGCTATTAAAAATAATGCACTTTTTATGCATTTTTTACCTCAGTTCTAATGAGGTGGATGAAACTTGAGCCTTTTATACAGAGTGAAGTAAGTCAGAAAGAAAAGCACCAATACAGTATATTAACACATATATATGGAATTTAGGAAGATGGTAACAATGACCCTATATATGAGACAGCAAAAGAGACACAGATGTGAGGAACAGACTTTTGGACTCTGTGGGAGAAGGTGAGAGTGGGATGATTTGAGAGACTAGCATTGAAATATGTATATTACCATATGTGAATTAGAGCACCAGTCCAAATTCGATGCACGCAACAGGGCACTCAAAGCCAGTGCACTGGGACAACCCTGAAGGATGGGATGGGGAGCGGGGTTTAGATGGGGGATTAGATGAGGGACACATGTACACCCATGGCTGATTCATGTCACATTATGGCAAAAACCACCAAAATATTGTAAAGTAATTAGCCTCAAATTAAAATAAATAAATACAAAACTATCAATCTAGAACAACACATACAAAACCCTGAATAACTTCTTAGGCATTTCTATTTCCTTAAAATTTTCAAATATCTCCAATATTAACACATTCCATTCTAAAAGCAAAACTGTGAAATACTAGGTTTTCCTTTAGTTTTTTTTATGTGTTTGTCCTTTAAATCAACCAAAGCTAATTCATAAAACTACACATGAATATTTGTTAAGAAAAAGGCACTGGGCATTCAAAATACTGGAATGTGAGTGTTCTGATGAGAATGGCCAATATTTATGCAGTTCAGTCGCTCAGTCATGTACAACTTTTTGCAACCTCATGAATCACAGCACACCAGGCCTCCCTATCCACCACCAACTCCTGGAGTTTACCCAAACTCATGTCCATCAATTAGGTGATGCCATCCAGCATCTCATCCTCTGCCATCTCCTTCTTCTCCTGCCCCCAATCTCTCCCAGAATCAGGGTCTTTTCCAATCAGTTAACTCTTCACATGAGGTGGCCAAAGTAATGGAGTTTCAGCTTCAGCATCAGTCCTTCCAATGAACACCCAGGGCTGATCTCCTTTAGGATGGACTGGTTGGATCTCCTTGCAGTTCAAGGGACTCTCAAGAGTCTTCTCCAACACCACAGTTCAAAAACATCAATTCTTCGGCGCTCAGCTTTCTTCATACTCCAACTCTCACATCCATATATGACCACTGGAAAGACCATAACCTTGACTAGATGGACCTTTATTGACAAAGTAATGTCTCTTCTTTTTAATATGTTGTCTAGGTTGGTCATAACTTTCCTTTCAAGGAGTAAGCGTCTTTTGATTTCATGGCTGCAATCACTATCTGCAGTGATTTTGGAGCCCAGAAAAATAAAGTCAGTCACTGTTTCCACTGTTTCTCCATTTATTTCCCATGAAGTGACCGAACAAGATGCCATGATCTTAGTTTCCTGAAGGTTGAGCTTTAAGCCAACTTTTTCACTCTCCTCTTTCACTTTCATCAAGAGGCTCTTTAGTTCTTCTTCACCTTCTGCCATAGGGGTGGTGTCATCTGCATATCTGAGGTTATTGATATTTCTCCCAGCAATCTTGATTCCAGCTTGTGCTTCCTCCAGCACAGTGTTTCTCATGATGTACTCTACATAAAAGTTAAATAAGCAGGGTGACAATATACAGCCTGATGTACCCCCTTTTCCTGTTTAGAACCAGTCTGTTTTTCCATGTCCAGTTCTAACTGTTGTTTCCTGACCTGTATACAGGTTTCTCAATAGTCAGGTCAGATGGTCTTGTATTCTCATCTCTTTCATAATTTTCCACAGTTTATTGTGATCTACACAGTCAGAGGCTTTAGCATAGTCAATAAAGCAGAAATAGATGTTTTTCTGGAACTCTCTTGCTTTTCCCATGATCCAGCCTTAAAAAGTTAACATCAATTAAGTGATTTAATCTTTACAGTAACTCTTTGGACCTGGAATTGTTATTTATCTGTGCAGTTTAGGAACTTGAAACTTAAAGTTTCAGTGATTTTTTAAAAAGCATTCTACAGGTAATTGAGTAGAAGTTTTGGAATCTAAATACTAGAACATCTGGTTCTCAACCAAGTACTCATATTCACTCTGCTCTTTTGCTTCTCTACCAAGTAAAGGAAATGGTATCATTTTTCCCAAAATGGGACTCCTTTTAATCATAAAATTCTCTAAAGTTTGATTATGCATGGGAATTTGTACAGCACACTTTAAAAACTGACAATTATACTTTTCATTTTGAAAATCAGTTGCCCTTAAAAACATACATATTGAGACCATGGTTTAAACGTGTTTCATGGTTTCCAATTACGGTGTAGATTTCTAAAGTCATATTCTTAGAAAGGCCTGAGATTGTATTTATTCAAGCAAAGGACGGATGAATAGAATAAATAAATAAATAGTTCTATGTGTTTTTGGAGAAAGAGCAAGGAAATACACTATAGGGACAAAAATAAACACACAGACAGAGAAGCTTAAAAGTTCAGGATCAATGTTACTTTAATTGTTTGGAGCTCTTTCTCTTCTGTAAGACTCTGCTGAGAGCATTTTTTACTTCTTGGGAGCAGCCAGGAGCAGCCGGGATGAGATACCCCACGCCCAAGGTAAGAGAAACCCAAGTAAGACAGTAGGTCTTGAAAGAGGGCATCAGAGGGCAAATACACTAAAACCATTCTCACAGATAACTAGTCAATCTAATCACACAAGGACCACACCCTTGTCTAACTCAATGAGATTAAGCCATGCCCGAGGGGCAACCTGGGATGGGCGGGTCATGGTGGAGAGATATGACAGGGTGTGGTCCGCTGGAGAAGGGAATGGCAAACCACTTCAGTATTCTTGCCTTGAGAACCCCATGAACAGTATGAAAAGACAAAATGATAGGATACTGAAAGAGAAACTCCCCAGGTCAGTAGGGGCCCAATATGCTACTGGAGATCAGTGGAGAAATAACTCCAGAAAGAATGAAAGGATGGAGCCAAAACAAAAAGAATACCCAGCTGTGGATGTGTCTGGTGATAGAAGCAAAGTACGATGCTGTAAAGAGCAGTATTGCATAGGAACCTGGAATGTCAGGTCCATGAATCAAGGCAAATTGGAAGTGGTCAAACAAGAGATGGCAAGAGTGAATGTTGACATTCTAGGAATTAGCGAACTAAAATGGACTGGAATGGGTGAATTTAACTCGGATGACCATTATATCTACTACTGTGGGCAGGAATCCCTCAGAAGAAATGGAGTGGCCATCATGGTCAACAAAAGAGTCCGAAATGCAGTACTTGGATGCAATCTGAAAAACGATAGAATGATCTCTGTTCGTTTCCAAGGCAAACCATTCAATGTCACAGTAATCCAAGTCTATGCCCCAACCAGTAACGCCGAAGAAGCTGAAGTTGAAAGGTTCTATGAAGACCTACAAGACCTTTTAGAACGAACACCCAAAAAAGATGTCCTTTTCATTATAGGGGACTGGAATGCAAAAGTAGGAAGTCAAGAAACACCTGGAGTAACAGGCAAATTTGGCCTTGGAATACGGAATGAAGCAGGGCAAAGACTAATAGAGTTTTGCCAAGAAAATGCACTGGTCATAGCAAATACCCTCTTCCAACAACACAAGAGAAGACTCTATACATGGACATCACCAGATGGTCAACACCGAAATCAGATCAATTATATTCTTTGCAGCCAAAGATGGAGAAGTTCTATACAATCAGCAAAAACAAGACCAGGAGCTGACTGTGGCTCGGACCATGAACTCCTTATTGCCAAATGCAGACTGAAATTGAAGAAAGTAGGGAAAACTACTAGACCATTCAGGTATGACCTAAATCAAATCCCTTATGATTATACAGTGGAAGTGAGAAATAGATTTAAGGGCCTAGATCTGATAGATAGAGTGCCTGATGAACTATGGAATGAGGTTCGTGACATTGTACAGGAGACAGGGATCAAGACCATCCCCATGGAAAAGAAATGCAAAAAAGCAAAATGGCTGTCTGGGGAGGCCTTACAAATAGCTGTGAAAAGAAGAGAAGCGAAAAGCAAAGGAGAAAAGGAAAGATATAAACATCTAAATGCAGAGTTCCAAAGAATAGCAAGACGAGATAAGAAAGCCTTCTTCAGTGATCAATGCAAAGAAATAGAGGAAAACAACAGAATGGGAAAGACTAGGGATCTCTTCAAGAAAATCAGAGATACCAAAGGAACATTTCATGCAAAGATGGGCACAATAAAGGACAGAGATGGTGTGGACCTAACAGAAGCAGAAGATATTAAGAAGAGGTGGCAAGAATACACAGAAGAACTGTACAAAAAAGAGCTTCACGACCCAGATAATCATGATGATGTGATCACTGACCTAGAGCCAGACATCTTGGAATGTGAAGTCAAATGGGCCTTAGAAAGCATCACTACAAACAAAGCTAGTGGAGGTGATGGAATTCCAGTGGAGCTATTCCAAGTCCTGAATGATGATGCTGTGAAAGTGCTACACTCAATATGCCAGCAAATTTGGAAAAGTCAGCAGTGGCCACAAGATTGGAAAAGGTCAGTTTTCATCCCAATCCCAAAGAAAGACAATGCCAAGGAGTGCTCAAACTACCGAACAATTGCACTCATCTCACACGCTAGTAAAGTAATGCTCAAAATTCTCCAAGCCAGGCTTCAGCAATATGTGAACCGTGAACTTCCTGATGTTCAAGCTGGTTTTAGAAAAGGCAGAGGAACCAGAGATCAAATTGCCAACATCCGCTGGATCATGGAAAAAGCAAGAGAATTCCAGAAAAACATCTATTTCTGCTTTATTGACTATGCCAAAGCCTTTGACTGCGTGGATCACAATAAACTATGGAAAATTCTGAAAGAGATGGGAATACCAGACCACCTGATCTGCCTCTTGAGAAATCTGTATGCAGGTCAGGAAGCAACAGTTAGAACTGGTCATGGAACAACAGACTGGTTCCAAATAGGAAAAGGAGTACGTCAAGGCTGCATATTGTCACCATGTTTATTTAACTTATATGCAGAGTACATCATGAGAAATGCTGGACTGGAAGAAACACAAGTTGGAATCAAGATTGCCGGGAGAAATATCAATAACCTCAGATATGCAGATGACACGACTCTTATGGCAGAAAGTGAAGAGGGGCTAAAAAGCCTCTTGATGAAAGTGAAAGTGGAGAGTGAAAAGGTTGGCTTAAAGCTCAACATTCAGAAAACGAAGATCATGGCATCTGGTCCCATCACTGCATGGGAAATAGATGGGGAAACAGTGGAAACAGTGTCAGACTTTGTTTTTCTGGGCTCCAAAATCACTGCAGATGGTGACTGCAGACATGAAATTAAAAGACGCTTGCTCCTTGGAAGGAAAGTTATGACCAACCTAGATAGCATATTCAAAAGCAGAGACATTACTTTACCAACAAAGGTTCGCCTAGTCAAGGCTATGGTCTTTCCTGTGGTCATGTATGGATGTGAGAGCTGGACTGTGAAGAAGGCTGAGCGCCGAAGTATTGATGCTTTTGAAGTGTGGTGTTGGAGAAGACTCTTGAGAGTCCCTTGGACTGCAAGGAGATCCAACCAGTCCATTCTGAAGGAGATCAGCCCTGGGATTTCTTTAGAAGGAATGATGCTAAAGCTGAAACTCCAGTATTTTGGCCACCTCATGCGAAGAGTTGACTCATTGGAGAAGACTCTGATGCTGGGAGGGATTGAGGGCAGGAGGAGAAGGGGACGACAGAGGATGAGATGGCTGGATGGCATCACTGACTCAATGGATGCGAGTCTGAGTGACCTCCGGGGGCTGGTGATGAACAGGGAGGCCTGGCGTGCTGCGGTTCATGGGGTCGCAAAGAGTCGGACACGACTGAGCGACTGATCTGATCTGATATATAAGTGGATTCAGCATGAGGATGACAATACTATAAAAATCAGAAACCACTTGATCATTTCCCAAAGAGTAGGACTTACTTGGTTTTACGTAAGTAAAAATCAGAGTGCCATCAGATCAGATCAGATCAGATCAGATCAGTCACTCAGTCGTGTCCGACTCTTTGCGACCCCATGAACCGCAGCACGCCAGGCCTCCCTGTCCATCACCAGCTCCCGGAGGTCACTCAGACTCACATCCATCGAGTCAGTGATGCCATCCAGCCATCTCATCCTCTGTCGTCCCCTTCTCCTCCTGCCCTCAATCCCTCCCAGCATCAGAGTCTTCTCCAATGAGTCAACTCTTTGCATGAGGTGGCCAAAATACTGGAGTTTCAGCTTTAGCATCATTCCTTCTAAAGAAATTCCAGGATTGATCTCCTTCAGAATGGACTGGTTGGATCTTCTTGCAGTCCAAGGGACTCTCAAGAGTCTTCTCCAACACCACAGTTCAAAGAGTGCCATATAAGATGGTAACTGACAGCAGATGGGAGGCACAGGTAGAGAAGGCTTTCCACTTCCCTGCAGTGGAAGTGATTTCCAGGATAGTGGACAGGATGGACACGTAGGACACTGACATTGTGATAAGAGACACCACTAGGGTGGAGCCAGCAAAAATGGATATTATGATTTCAATATCATGTGTGTCAGTACAGGACAGTGCTACATCTGGGGGTGCATCACAGAAGAAGTGATAGATTACATTAGAGTCACAGAAATGCAATTTGCTCAAGCAAAGCACATTGACAAAGGTGCCAATGAAGCCAATCAAGAAGGATCCAAAGACAAGAGAGCAGCAGTGTCTAGTGGACATAATAGCTGGGTAATGCAGAGGCTTGCAGATGGCTACATAGCGATCATAGGCCATGGAGGACAGAAGAACACATTCAGTGACCCCCACAAAGACAAAACAATTCATCTGGATGAAGCAGTTCAGGTATGAAATATACCTGTTGGAAGTCAGTAAGTTCTCTAAAGCTTTAGGGGTGACTGCGGTTGAGAAACTGAGGTCAAGAAATGACAGGTGAATGAGGAAAAAATACATGGGTGTGTGAAGCTGGAGACCCAGGCAGATTATCAACATCATTCCTGCATTGCCCAGCACAGTAATCAGGTACATCAGGAGAAATAAGGTGAAGAGGCCAGCTGGATCTCTTCAGAGTCTGTCAGTCCCATGAGGATGAAGTCAGACACGTGAGTGATATTCCTTCTGCCCATAGTTTTAAAATACTCCAAACTGTTGAGAAATTAAAGTTGATTCTTAGCAGGAATCACTGCAAAAAAAGATTTATGTTTCTATGAACAACATAGCATATTTATATTAGCTTTTTCTGAAAAAGGATAATATTGAGGGGTGTCTCAAGTATAAAGTGAAAAATCTTTACTTGATTTCTAAATATAGAAATGTGTATAAATTGACATTTAAATGTAATATATTAGAAGCTACTATATTGGAAAATTAGAAATAGGCTTGTAGTGTTTTAAGCGTCTCACTTTATTACAGCATTTAATTCCATTGAGAAAATTATATCAAGTTGGTGGGTTTTTTTTTTTTTTTTTAGGAATGGATATGTCTGGTTATAGATGCAGTTTCTATTCCTGTAGGGTCAGAAAGATACCTGGATGAGGAAATAACAATGCACTCCAGGATTCTGGCCTGGAACATCCGACAGGGGGCTACAGTTTGTGGGGTCCCCAAGAGTCGGACACAACTGGGCAAGCATGTGTGCAATAAAGCAGACAAGACACAAAATGTGTGCACAGGGATGACTGCGTTTTGAATCTTCAGAATTGCTGATGGCAGTTAGGAATAATTTGGGCTTAAAGTCTTTCTCCAAAACTCTTTAAAAATCATCCTATACTTACCAGTCTACTTGCTCAATTTGTTAAGTCTTTTCTTTAAAAAAAAAAAAAAAGAAAAGAAAAAAATGGACTACGTAGTTAGCAAGTTATCAACTGGTAGAGGAAACAAGAGTCGGACACGACTGAGCAACTGAACTGAACTGAACTGCGAGAAAACAAACGAATAAAAAATCTCCAAGTTTATGCATGGGAGTTGATCTTATATATAAGAATACGCATATCTTTAAATTAAATTATTTTCAATTTATAAAATATTTAATGGGTGACACAATATTTTAAAATATTGAATTGGTTACATTAACCAAAAAGCCAAATGTTGCATGAGGCAGATACTATAAAATATTTGTTATTGATTTGAAATTTAAATGCAGCTGAATATCCTGTATTTTATCTGCAAATTCTAACCTTACTGGATTCTAATAGATTGGTGATGATCTGTGCACTCTTTCTGCACTTGTAGTATCCAAATGCAGCTTTCAACTTTCACAAGTCAAATAGATAGAGAACATGTTGTCAATTCATGGGATTTTAACACCTTAAATACGATACTATTCCAGGGAAACCAGCTAAAAAAGGAAATAATGAAATTCCTGTGGCATAAAGAATGATCTGACAGTGACCATAAAAGTGTCTTTAGTCAGAATCTAAGAATCAATGTGAATTACCAACATTAGGTGATCACCAAAATCAACAGCAATGTTTATCTACTCACATTTAAAGAATAATTGCAGTTTTCTGCTTTCAAGTTTCTGACTTTTCTCTGAGTAACAAGAATTTATGCTTTTATTCTCTCTCCCTGATGTTCCTTGAGGAAGTAGTGTGGTATTTATTCAGACATTTTTGTTTAAATCATCTGAGAGATTAAAAAATTGCCTGTAGTTTCTGGTAATTATCCAAGATATTCTGCATATTCCCTAATGAAAAAGTATAAGGGGCAATTTAAGGAAAGGAAGAAAAGAGCATAAGTGATCTGCACAGTTCCATTGAGACCTACAGCCTGTTTTATGTGCTCATTCATTTACACAGACTCAATGATTATAGTAAATGAATGAATACATAAAACAGGCTGTAGGTCTCAATGGAACTGTGCAGATCACTTATACTCTTTTCTTCCTTTCCTTGAATCCAAAAATGCTACTGTAT
The DNA here is from genome assembly GCA_935064755.1 of Tragelaphus eurycerus. Taxonomy (NCBI): domain Eukaryota; kingdom Metazoa; phylum Chordata; class Mammalia; order Artiodactyla; family Bovidae; genus Tragelaphus; species Tragelaphus eurycerus. The sequence continues at coordinate 806,271 of CAKXYN010000225.1, read as the reverse complement.
GGGCTTTAACTCCGCAAAACTGAAACAGTTCCAAAAGCCATGATATAATTGTAAATGAATCATCATCATCATTGCATAGAACTTTTTGAATTTATAATTCCAGTAAAAAAAATATGTAGCTGGCACTGGGGTGAAAATCTATCATTTAACTTATATGATATAAATATGGACTATAACAATAAACAGAGGAAAACCAAGCTCAGATAAATTATGTAATTTGACCAAAGCCATGATGAAATAAAAGCCTCATCTTTAAGTGAGTGGTGTACATACCCTGCGGGGAAGGCAATGGCACCCCACCCCAGTACTTTTACCTGGAAAATCCCATGGACGGAGGATCCTGTTAGGCTCCAGTCCATGGGGTCGCTAAGAGTCGGACACGACTGAGCGACTTCACTTTCACTTTTCCCTTTCATGCATTGGAGAAGGAAATGGCAACCCACTCCAGTGTTCTTGCCTGGAGAATCCCAGGGACGGGGGAGCCTGGTGGGCTGCCGTCCCTGGGGTCACACAGAGTCGGACACGACTGAAGTGACTTAGCAGCAGCAGCAGCATACATACCCTGACCTTTAATATGACAATCCATAACAATTATTGAAATGCAGTGTGTGTTTAAACTACAGTGCTTCCTGAGCTGAGACACCAACACACTTGGATAATGTTCAGTGCAACTTCATGGAAGGTAAAATTTAATTGAATCAGTTCTAATGAGGTGAATGAAACTGGAGCCTATTATACAGAGTGAAGTAAGCCAGAAAGAAAAACACCAATACAGTATACTAACACATATATATGGAATTTAGAAAGTAGGTAATAATAATCTTGTATACGAGACAGCAAAAGAGACACTGATGTATAGAACAGTCTTGTGGACTCTGTGGGAGAGGGAGAGTGTGGGACGATTTGAGAGAATGGCATTTAAACATGAATAATAATCATATATGAAACAAACAAAAAAAAGACAGTACATGCTCTCTCATAACATTTTACCTGTACTCTCATCCTTATGTATTAGGATTGAGGAAAAATCATAAACAGCTAAAGATGGATCTAAGTTGCATAGATGGGCAAGTTTTGGAAAATGTGTCATTTGTTCCTAAAACCTAAATCAAGATATAGAATGTTTTCAGCACCACAGAAACCTCTCCAGTGCTTTATAACCCCTCCACCCTTCACCTCTCCAGGAATAATGGAAATTTCCCTCATTTAACTCCACAAACATTCCCACAACTCTAGCAACTACTATTCTGCTTTCGATCCCTAAACTTGTTATCCTGCTTTTGAATTTCATGTAAATGGAACCACACAATATTCTCAGTCTGGTATCTTTCACTCAGCATAGAGATTTGGAAATTTATCCATGTGTAATTTTATAACTATATGACATCTCACTGCATGTGAGTGCCACAACTCTTCAAACATTGATGGATATTGTGTTTGCGCTGTGCTATTAAAACGTCTAGCATAAAGAGTCCTGTATAAGTGCATGTGTGAGTATATATACATTACTTCCTCCTAGTTAGAGATCTTAGAATAACTAGGACATAGGTCACTGTATATTTAACTTTACAAGAACTGCAAGATTACCAAACTTACTGTAGCATTTTATATTAGCAAAAGCCATGCATGAGAATTTCATTATCACTGTATTCTTAGCAATATTTGATTTAAAAATTAATACTCACACACACATTTATATAAATGGACTTTGGGATAAAATAATTCTATTCCTTGGTGGCAGAGACAGTAAAGAATCTGCCTGCAATGTGGGAGACCTGGGTTCAATCCAATGAGCAAGCATATTTTAATTTCATAGCTGCAGTCACCATCTGCAGTGGTTTTGGAGATCCCCCCAAATAAAGTCTGTCTGTGTTTCCATTCTTTCCCATCTATTTGCCATAGTGATGGGACCAGACGCCATGATCTTAGTTTTCTGAATGTTGAGCTTTAAGCCAACTTTTTCACTCTCCTCTTTCACTTTCATCAAGAGGCTCTTTAGTTCTTCACTTTCTGCCATAAGGCTGTTGTCATCTGCATATCTAAGGTTATTGATATTTCTCCCGGCAGTCTTGATTCCAGCTTGTGCTTTATCCAGCCTAGCGATTCTCATGATGTACTCTGCATATAAATTAAATAAGCAGGGTGACAGTATTCAGCCTTGATGTACTCCTTTCCCTATTTGGAACCAGTCTGTGTTCAAATCTACATCTCACATTGTCTAAATTTTCCCCATTAAAATTTAAATTTTACTTGATTTTTTGAATTTTTACATGTGCTAGATAAAAAAATTTTTGCATATTTTCTCCCTGATGTTTTATATTTTGATATTTCTGTTTTGTTCTATGTAACAATATCTTATTGTATTACCAAAGATATTTTTGCTATCATTAGGGAGAGCAAAAAGTTACAGACTGGAATGCAGGAGATGAAGTGGGTAGAAGAGGCCATGAAGTTGGTGAAGTCTCAAACGAAGGTACAGACCAATGCTCTGAGGATCTGCAGGCTGAGCAGGAAGCAGGAGAACTGAGAACCACTCTCTGCTGTCACTTCAAGGGTTGCTCTAATTTTCTTTTATTGACTATATTGGTTTGTCAGGAACTTAGACTCTATCTTGAACATGGTTATATTGTGCTGTGAAGACATGAATATTGTTATCTTCTTCTTAAGAGGGTTGATTTATTTGTTCTTTTTTAATTAGAGCAGGAAATTAACAGGGTTTGTGGCAAAATACAATCTCTGCCTCATGGGTGATTTCATAAATATTGGTTCATTTTTGTTTGTTTGTTTTTGTTTGTTTGTTTGCTTTGGTCTGGGACAACTGAAATCTTCCAGTAACCTACATGGCTCAGTAGGATAAATGAACTTGGCTCCGGATAAGTGAACTGGACAGCTTTTACAAAGAATGGGGATCTCATTTTCATACACTGTTTCCTTTCTGCAATGCATTGCCAAAATTTCTGAGACTATTGTCTAAATTCTGACTTTTTGTTCTTTAGGTCAGAAAAAAAAAAAAACTAGGTTATTTTCAAGATTTTTATTTGTATGATGCAAACTAGAGCCTTGCCTCAAAATAAATAAAATGGGAAAAACACCCATTCCGTTAGCTTCTAATGCTGTTCAGAATCTCCTCCACACAATGTGCCTTTCTTAACCATCTCCTCATTTACCTTAGAGTTAAAAATTACATCAGCTTAGAAGAACAGCATGAATTTGTCAGAAATCTCTTTAAGGCAGCCTTCACGTCCTTGTTCCTCAGGCTGTAGATCATAGGATTCAGCATGGGTATCACCAGTGTATAAAACACTGAAGCCATTTTATCAGCACCCATAGAATGGTTAGTTTGAGGCTGCAAATACATGAAAAGCAGAGTTCCATAGAAGACTGACACAGCTGTCATATGGGAAGCGCATGTGGAGAAGGCTCTTTTTCTTCCTTCTGATGAACGTATCCTTATAATGGACAGAACAATGTTGAAATAAGATACTACAACGGTAATTATGGAAAACACCAAATTTGTAGATGCAGATACAAATACTACTGTTTCTGGAAAGTAAGTATCAGAGCAAGACAATGCTATCAGAGGGACGATATCACAGTAAAAATGATTGATTACATTGGAAGAGCAATAACACATAGAGAATACAGAAAATGAAGCCACAATAGCTGTGGAAAAGCTGTAGAGATATGTGAGGGAAACTAGAAGAAAGCAGATCTGCCGAGATACAACCACCATGTAGAGCAGAGGGTTACAAATGGCCACATAGCGGTCATAGGCCATCACGGCTAAAATGAAAATTTCAGCTACAATGAAAACCAAGAACATGCCTAGTTGGGTGGCACATTCATAGAAGGAGGTGGTGTGTTTCTTTACTAAGAAGTTGATCAGCATTTTAGGGGCAATGACAGTTGAATTGCCAAGATTGATGATGGCCAAGTGCCTGAGGAAGAAATACATGGGGGTCTGAAGTCGAGAGTCCACACTGGTGAGGGTGATGATGCTTAGGTTCCCTGTCACAGTCAGTCCATAGATGACCAGGAAGACAAAGAAGAGTGGGATCTGGAGGTATGGACATTCTGAGACTCCTGTGAGAATAAATTCAATGACTTGGGTGAAATTTTCATGAGCCATGGTAGAGTTTGGGGAGTCATCTGCTTGAGCAAGAAAGGAGAAATGGTTAGATTTTGAAAATTGTATTTCCTAGGATCGCCATGGCCTAGGGTGAGATTTCCTGGAGTCATGCTTCCAAATTATACCAGCTCCTCTATTTCTGCTGAAATTTAGTGTGTTGCTGGTTACATACACTTTTTAAATGGCAAAAAGAAAAATTTTAAAGGAACCACCTTAAATCACAAATATTGTACCCATCCTCTAAATTTCTCTTTCAAAGTCCCACATTTATTATTTTGTTATTTGCCAGTGTCCATAATACTTTGCCATTCCACGCACTCCTACTCCCTTAGGTCAAGCTGTAATTAATGCTGTCATTGACAACCGTATTGTTTTGATCTCCATGTCATGACTCTCTCAGTTTGGCTGATAGACAAATAACAGTCTTTAATACTTTTTAAGTAGTCAAATTTGTAATCTGAGATTAGTTTTAGAATAATTGAAGAATAAGCTTTAGCCTCATATTCAATGCATTTGACTTTCAGGTCTGTATCACCTTTCTACTCACATCACCTCACTCAGCATGCACTCAGCCCTACATTTTTTTCTCTTGCCCTCTGTTTCCTTGCTGATACTCAAAAATACCAGTTGAACTAAGAGCAACCTAGAAAATAAACATTCTTCCTAGGTTTTATTTCCTTATTAAGATACTACAGAGTTTCTGTGTTGTTAAATCAAGAAACTGCTGCTGCTACTGCTAAGTCGCTTCAGTCGTGTCCAACTGTGCAACCCCACAGACAGCAGCCCACCAGGCTCCCCCATCCCTGGGATTCTCCAGGCAAGAACACTGGAGTGGGTTGCCATTTCCTTCTCCAATGTATGAAAGTGAAAAGTGAAAGTGAAGTCATTCAGTTGTGTCCAACTCTTCGCGACCCCACGGACTGCAGCCTACCATGCTCCTCCATCCATGGGATTTTCTAGGCAAGAGTACTGGCCTGTGGTGCCATTGCTTTCTCCAAAATCAAAAAGCTAATCTCATGCAAAAATGGGTTTAAGGATGGAAGGCGACGCTGGGCCTTTTGGAGTCAGTTCTATTGCTTTTCCCTAGATGACACAGTCTGCTGTTTCTCTATTGTGTCCCATTTGGCTTTCAGGCCCTTTCCTCCTTCACAGAGAAGAACCAAGTATTGCCTGGTCTGCTATCAGGGGTTTTCTTATAGAATGTGAGACACACTGAATTAGGCAAAGGAATTTAGACATCTGCTACCAGTCTTACAAGTTTGAAGCCTTCAGTTCTGCTAAGGATTAGTCTAGCATTTATTGAGGGTATCTTCATTTTCAGTGTCTTTTATTATTTTCTTCTAAATTTCCAGATTATTTTACTCTACCCATTCATTTTTAATTTTAATTTTCTCCTTAAGAATATATAACATGAGATCTGTTCCATTAAAAGATTTAAGGTTTAATAGACTAGCATTCTTAATTATAGGCACAATCCTCTCTGGAACTTATCTATCTTCCATTACTGAAATTTAATATCTGTTGATTAGCAATTTCTCATATGGTCCAACTTACAACTTGTGGGTACTTATCAGAAAGAATTGCTATAAGAATCTTAAAGAGATAGTGATACTCTGCCCATTCTTCTTATTTTGAAAAGGATATCTTTGGTCATTTTTGACCATTCTGGTGCAATATTTGTATGTTCATATTTAGGGCTAACATTAGAGCACACAGGATACAAAAAATATGCAAAGATAAAACTGATATTTCAATCTTCAGACCTGGTGATAAGAGTTAGGAACTACTTGAGGTTCATGGCTTTCTCCTTAACTCTTAAAAAAGTATTCTATTCATTTACTAGTTTACTCAATCAGTTAGTAAAGTCATTCCTGAATGAAAAAAAAAAAAAATAACCGTTAGGGAAAACAAACAATTAAAACTTCTCCAAGTTCATGTGTGGGAATTGATTCTCATATAGACGAATATACATATCCTTATATTAAGGTTATTTTCAGTTTATAAAATGTTTCATGGGTAATACATATCTTAAAGTATTTTTCAAATATTGCATTGGATATATTTATAGAAAATTCAAATATTATAAGAGACAGGTAGTAAAAAGTATTTGTCATTGATCTGAAATTTAAATGCAACTGAACATCTTATATTTTATCTGGAAAATCTAATCTTAGTGGATTGTAATAGATTAGATTGCTCATGATTTTTTCAGATATATCTAACTCCATCTGCACTTACAATATCCACATCTGACTTTCAGCTTTCATAAATAAAATAGATATATGACATCCAGTCAATTCATAGGTAATGCCCTGACACTACCACAGTATTCCAGGGAAACAAGTTAACAACAACAACAACAAAATTAATAATAATGGGGTTTTTGTGGTTAAAGAATATCCGTCAGTGTCTATAAAAGTGTTCATAGTCAGAATCTAAGAAACAAGGGAAATTAGCAATGTCAATGTGATAATCAAAATCAACAATTTCTGTCTACTCGCGTTAATGAAGAATTGGATTTTCTCCTCTCAAATTTCTGACTTTTCTTTGAGTAAGGAGGATTTATGCTTTTCGTATCTTTTTGTGATGTTTCCTGAGAAAGTATTAATAGCATGTGAGTTATTCATATGATTTCTCTTAAATCTTCTGAGAGATTTAAAAACGATTGCCTGCGTGCCTACCTACCCTCAGGGATACCTGGCCTAGTCTCTAGTGAATAGTTGTAAGGAGTAATGTAAAGAAAGGCAGAAAACAGCACGATGATCCTTACAGCTCCACGGAGACCCACCTGACACAAGTCCTCAGTCGCTGACGCAGAGTCAATGATCAGAACAACAATGAAGAAGACTAACGTGCTTTATTGCAGCAAAACTGGAGCAGTTTCAATAGTTGTGATAAAACTGCAAATTAATCACCACCATTGCATATAATTTTTTATTTAAGTTTATTATTCCAGTAAAAATATGTCATAGGCGCTGCATTAAAAATATATTATTTAACCTAAATGAGATGGATGTTAACTATTCCCAGATTCAGAGGACACTAACATCAGATAAACTATGTGATCTGACCAAAGATGTATAATTGGTGACTAGAAGATTTGAAATTAAAGCCTTGTCTTTAAATAAGTGATGTACATGCATTTTCTTTTCATATGACAAACACATAACAGTTATTGTAATGCAATGCGTTGCAATAATAGTTGTCTAAATCACACTGTTTCCTGAGCTGAGATCTCCCACTTTTGCATGATGTTCACATAGTCTCAGAGAAGATAAAATCTAACATAAGGAAATATATTCCCTCTCATAACATTTAACCTATGTTCCCTTCTTCTATGAATTCCTTTTGCTTTAGAATTGAGGAAAATTTGCATACAGTAAAAGATGGCGTTAAATTGTACAAATGGGTAAGTTTTGGAAAATGTGCCATTTGTTCCTAATACCTGAATCAAGATAACATCTCAACACCACAGACATTTCCCTGATACTTTATAACCCCCGCTTCTTGGCTACTCCCATCATAAAGGCAATTTCCCTCAGACCTTAACTTCCCAACCAGCACGCTCTCACCTAGAGCAAAGGCTGCTCTGGTTCGTATCCCTAATCTCATTTTCCTGTTCCTGAATCTCACATAAGTGAATCCACACAATAAATACTCTCAGTCTGTATCTTGCACTCAGCTTAATTGTTCTGAAATTCAGCTGTGCTGAGTGTATGTGGATGCATATAGTCCTCTGCACGCATATATCCCATCTTACTCATTCTCTGACCAATAGAAATTTGAGTCTCGGTTTATTATAAAATATCTTTTATAAACCCTTATTAAAAGGTATATATATATATATGTATTATTTTTACTGTTATAGATCTAAGAGGTAATTACTATAACAGAAACATCTGCATTTTTAACTTTATAAGAACCTGCTAACTTTCTGAACTTATGTTAACATTTTATATTACCAGAGCCATGTACGAGAATTCTATTTGCCCCATCCTCTTGGCAATATTTGATGTAGACATTTTAAAAATAACTTATAAATAGAATTGGGATAAAATAATCTCATCGTGAGTTGAATTTTCATTTACTTGGTGGCTAGTGAAAGTGGACATTTTTCTATGTACTTGGTTATTCATATACCCACCTCTTACAGTTCTAAAATTTGCCCATTTTAATTGTTTTCTTCTTTTTATTGATTTTTTTGAATACTAAAAGTTTGCTAGATAAAACTACTTTTTCAGATTTGTTTTTTTTTTTTTTTTTTCCTAGACTCCCTTGCTTCTGATGTCTCTGTTTAGTTCTGTCTCAAGTTCCTACAGCGATACAACGCAGAGTTGTGTGGCCAGTAGGAAGGGCAGAAAACCCTCTTCCACCAAAAAGTTCCAAACAAAGCAGTTTCGGATACAGGAGATTAAGTGGTAGGAGAGGCCATAAAACTGATAAAACTGCCAAGGCACATGGAGGAACATTCTGAAGACAGGACAGGAAGCAGGAAAACTGGGAATCTCTCTGTTATCACTTCAAAAGAAAGAAAGAAAAGAAAGTGAAGTCACTCAGTCGTGTCCAACTCTTTGTGATCCTGTGGACTGTAGCCTACCAGGCTCCTCCGTCCATGGGATTCTGCAGGCAAGAGGACTGGAGTGGGTTGCCATTTCCTTCTCCAGGGGATCTTCCTGACCCAGAGATCGAACCCAGGTCTCCCTCATGGCAGTCAGACACTTTACCCTCTGAGACACCACGGAAGCCCCAAGAATACTGAAGTGGATTGCTCTGCCCTTCTCCAAGGGATCTTCCCAACCCAGGGATCAAACTCGGATCTTTCACATTGCAGGCAAATTCTTTACCATCTGAGCCACCAGGGAAGCCCTATCTCTTCAAACATTACTCTAATTTTGTTGCATTGAATATACTGCTGTGTTAGGAAATCTGGAGTCTATTTTGCACACGGTGACACTCTGCTCTGAAGATATCTGAATATTGTCATCTTCTTAAGTGAGTTGATTTTCTTTTTTCTTTTTAAAAATTAACAAGGTTTGTGTTAAACTACAGACTCTGCCTCCTGGGCAATTTCATAAATACTAGTTTTGGCAAGCCACTCCAGTACTCTTGCCTGGAGAATCCCATGGATGGAGGAGCCTGGTGGGCTGCAGTCCATGGGGTCGCTACCAGTAGGACGCGACTGAGCGACTTCACTTTCACTTTTCACTTTCACTTTTCACTTTCACACAATGGAGGAGGCAATGGCAGCCCACTCCAGTGTTCTTGCCTGGAGAATCCCGGGGACGGCAGCGCCTAGTGGGCTGCGGTCTATGGGGTCGCACAGAGTCGGCCACGACTGAAGCGACTTAGCAGCAGCAGCAGCAGTTCATATTTTAGCGTTGTCTGGGATACTGGAATTGTCCACCACAGCCACATGCATCAGGATAAGTGAACTGGAAAACTGATACAAAGAATAAGGATCTGACTTTCATTGGCTCTTTTTTTCTTCAATTCAGCCCCCAAATCTATGACTATTGACTCAAACATTTTTATTCTTTAGATCAGAAAACCTGGGTTGTATTCAAGATTTCTATTTGAATGGTGCAAACTAGGACCTTTCCTCAAAACAGAAATTGAAAATGGGAAAATAACCCATTCCTTTGGCTTCTAATGCTGTAAGAATCTTCTCCACACAATGGCACCCTATTTTAACCATCTCTTCTTTGACCTATAGAGTTCAAAAAGACATCAACAGCACAAATTTGTCAGAAATCTCTTCAAAGCAGCCTTCACGTCCTTGTTCCTCAGGCTGTAGATCATGGGGTTCAGCATGGGAATCAGCAGTGTATAAAACACGGAGGCCATTTTATCAGTTTCTAATAAATGGTTATTTTGAGGCTGTAAATACATAAAGAGCAGAGTTCCATAGAAGACTGACACAGCTGTCACATGTGAAGCACACATGGAGAAGGCTCTTTTCCTTCCTTCTGATGAACGTATCCTTAGAATGGACAAAATGATGTTGAAATAAGATGCTACAACTACAGTTATGGAAAACATCAAGTTTGTAGATGCAGATATGAAGACTACTGTTTCTGGAAAGGAAGTATCAGAGCAGGAAAATGCTAAGAGAGGGACAATATCGAAGTAAAAATGATTGATTACATTGAAAGAGCAATAAGCTATTGAAAATACAGAAAAGGAAATCACAATTGATGTGGAAAAGCTATAGAGGTATGTGAGGGAAACTAGCAGAAAGCAAGCCTGTCGAGACACCACCGCCATGTAGAGCATAGCTTCTGATTTTTATTTTTATTTATTTTATTTTTCTTTTTTTAACTTTTATTTTTTAAATTTTATTTTATTTAACTTTACAATATTTTATTAGTTTTGCCATATTTCAAAATGAATCTGCCACAGGTATACATGTGTTCCCCATCCTGAACCCTCCTCCCTCCTCCCTCCCATAGCTTCTGATTTTTATAAAGGAATTTTATCTTCCAGCTTTGCCAGGTTTTGCTAAATGGGAAAAAAAATTTTTTCTTTTGTTTGTTTTGTAGGGAAAACAATCTAACTTCAAGAAACCAGGATAACAATCAATAAACTTATAGTGCTAGAAAGAACTACCCTGCACCTTAGGTTAATTTACAAAGTCACTGTGATTCCCCAAGGTCAGTTCTTCTTTGTTGCCCCACTGTATCAGGCCTCAAGAGCTACATTTCAGAGTTTAACAATAATTATCACCCAGAAAGTTTTCTTATTTAAAACTGCCTTCATTAATTAGTTCCTCTGAAACTTGTTTAGGAGTAAGGCAAATAATTTCCTTCAAGGTTAGTAATCGCCCATCTCTGAACACTCAATCAGTCTTAATAATGCCCAAAGCATCTTGTTAGAGAGATTAGTAAAAATATTGGGTCTTGGAGTCTGTCCCACACTGGGATGAAAAACTTGAGTTTAGTTTTTTGCTGTAATAGCTTCTCCGAAGATTTAACTACTGATTGCTCAGGTTTGAAACTCATTCAAAGTTTTTTTGAATCCCAGAAGTGTTAGAAGTGAAAACTACCTTAGCAATAACCTGGGCTGATCCTTTTGTCTGTGAGATGAGGGAACTAATAAATAAAGAATCGATTGGCTTAAGGTCATGGAGGTAGAAGTGCAATATTAAGAACCTGGGCCTCCTGATGATTAGGGCGGTTACTCCTTGTAGGGTCCCAAGATATTATAAAAAACAGAGGAAAGAAGCAAGGAGGGAGGAAAATAAAGCTCAAATAACTAATCACACTGAAAGAGAATATTAAACATTTATGATTAACTCATGACAATTCCCAAAGGACATTCTATTAAAAAAGACAATCTTATTCTTGTGGAATTTTAGAAATATGTGATAGAGAAGTAAAGGAGAATTTTTTTAAAAAGAAAGTCAGAGCTTCCTGGTACTTTTTGACAGAGGCAGTAAGGGGAAGGAAATAGTCTTGAGCACTCAGTGAAATAATAACCCTTGCTCTCAGTTAAATCAACTTTGCTTTGTTTTGGCCAGCTTTTTAAAAAGATAACTTGAATCTTTACTCTTAGAGATAGTTGATTGGTATAATCTGCTGAATGGATATAGGACATATATGCAAATGTACTTTATATATTTTCAATGCATGTAAACTTTGTATGTGTTTATGCTGTATGCTGCTGCTGCTGCTGCTAAGTCACTTCAGTCGTGTCCGATTCTGTGCAACCCCATAGACGGCAGCCCATCAGGCTCCCCCGTCCCTGGGATTCTCCAGGCAAGAACACTGGAGTGGGTTGCCATTTCCTTCTCCAATGCATGAAAGTGAAAAGTGAAAGTGAAGTCTCTCAGTTGTGTCTGACACACACATATAAACACACTCAGAGCAAATTTATGACACAGCAAGCATTCTACTAGCTTAGGGGGAGGTCCTGAATTGATAAAATAATTTTCGATAGGTATTACAAGGCATAACAATGCTGTTTTCAGATAAAAGTGAGAGGGTTGCAATAAAAAGCCACGAGTAATCATGCAAAAGAGAAATATGGGTAGGGTCCTGCTGTTACAGCACATGCACTAGTCAGCCCAAAATGGATTAGAGACTTCAATGTAATACTTTATACTGTAAAAACTGGAAGAAAACATAGAGGAAATTATCCTTGACATTGGCAATGATTTTTTGAATGTGGCACCAAAAGCCCAGAAATCAAAATATACAAAAATGTACAAGTGGACGATATCAAAATGCTTCTACACAGCAAAGAAAACTGTTATCATAATGAAAAGACAACTTGTGTTTGGGAAAATATTTGCAAATCATAGATCTGATAAGGAGTTCATGTCCAAAACATGTGAGGATCTCAAACACCCTAGTAGTACAAAATATCAAAGAAGTTGATTTAAAAAATGGGAAAAGGACTTGAATAGGCATTTTTTTTTTCCCAAGGAAGACATACAAATGACCAATAGGTATATAAAAATATACTCCACATCACTAGTCATCAGGAAAGTGCAAATTAAAACCATAATGAGGTATGGACTCATACTTGTTGGAATGACTATTGTTAAAAAGACAAAAGATAACAAGTGCAGTCAAAGATGTAGAGAAAAAGGACCCTCATGCATTTTGGGGAAGGAAAATTGTCATAGGCTTTATGGAACAGAGTTTTGAGGTTTCTCTAAAAACAGAACTACCATATGATTCAGTAATTTCATTTCTGAATATGTATCCAAAGAAAATGAAATCAGTACCTTGGACATTCTAAACATCCATTGATGAATGAATGGATAAAGAAAATGTGATATATCTTTATCTATACCTATAATTTTAGAATGAAGGGAATCCTGTGTTTTGCAACAACATGGGTAAATCTGGAGGATAGTGTGCTCGGTCACCGAGCACAATTGTGTCCAACACATTGCGACCCCATCAGCCGTAGCCCACCAGCCTCCTCTGTCCGTGGCGTTTCCCAGGCAAGAATACTGGAGTGGGTTACACTTCCTCCTTCAGGGGGTCTTCCCACCCCTGAGCTTGAACCCGTATCTCCTGTGTCTCCTGTATTGCAAGTGGATTCTTTATCACTAGTGCCACCTGGTAAGCCCCCTGAGGACATTATCCGAAGCAAAGGAGCCAGGCACAAAAAGACAAACACTGCAGGACCCCACTCACACGTGAAATATCAGAAAGACAAATTCATAGAAATGGTGAGTAGAGCGGGGACAGGGAGGTGTGGGAAACAGGGAGGTGTTGGTCAAAACGTGTGAAGTTTCAGTTACGTAGGATGAATAAGTTTGAGAAACACAAAGTGCTGCGTGGTGATCATAATTAATAATTATATTATATTGGAAACTTGCTAAGAGAGTAGATCTCAGGTGATCTCAACATACACACACACGATGATGATGTGAGAAGGCGGATGTGCTAATTAGCTTGGATATAGTACTCATTGCACTATATATTGGAGAGGCAATGGCACCCCACTCCAGTATTCTTGCCTGGAAAATCCCATGGACAGAAGAGCCTGGTGGGCTGCAGTCTATGGGGTTGCGAAGAGTTGGACATGACTGAGCGACTTCACTTTCACTTTTCACTCTCCTGCATTGGAGAAGGAAATGGCAACCCACTCCAGTGTTCTTGCCTGGAGAATCCCAGGGATGGGGGCGCCTGGTGGGCTGCTGTCTCTGGGGTCGCACAGAGTTGGACACGACTGAAGCGACTTAGCGGCAGCAGCAGCACTATATATATGTGCATCAAAACACTGTGTTTTTCTTCTTGCCTGCGTGCTCAGTCATATCTGACTCAGGGTAAAAGTCACCCAGTGTTCTTGGGGGTTTGTGGTTTACAGAAGATACAGGGAAATATACAACTGCAAATAACTTTCTTTTCAGATAACAATCACCTTCTTTCATCATTTTAAATAGACTATTTTTATTTCAAGTTTAATTTCAGGATGAAATTTATTGGAAAGTACAGAAGATAAATACTTTTAACAATTTTTTCCTTTTATATTTGCCTGCAAAAGACAGAGTATTATAGTGTTGTTGTTCAGTCACTCAGCTGTGTCTGATTCTTTAGGAACCCCATAGTGAGCCCACCAGGCTCCTCTGTCTATGGGATTGTTCAGGTAAGAATTCTGGGGCGAGTTGCCATTTCCCTCTTCAGGGGATCTTCTGACCAAGGGATTGAACCCGTGTCTTCTGCATTGGCAGGCAGATTCTTTACCACTGAGCCACTTGGGAACCCTGGTGTTATAATATTTGTTTTCAATTACATTTCCATGATTGATTAAGTTATCTTTCTTGAAGGCAGGGACTACACGTTTGTTTCCTTTTGATTTTTTAAAATCAGCAATGCCTATTTGTCTTACCGTTCATACATCTCTAATATTCTTGTCAGAGCACTACTTGATAAAATTTATGGAATTATATAGGAATTTCACATTACCAGAAAAGCTTCAATTTCTGAGATTTTATGCCATCTTCCCTAAAGGATACAAAAAGCACCTTAGGGTTCGTGAATATTAATTCTAAAATGTATACTATCTATTTTAAACAAGGTTCTAAACACTTTATATGTTTTAATTTATTTTGCAAATTATTCATAGAATGCTTAAAAACAGTTTCTATTTGCTGTTTTTAAAAGCAATTTTACTTCTTAGAGAAATGTATATTTTATACACTTTTTATTTTAGTTATCTGAGGTTTAAGAAAGTTTCCCACTGCCCTAGGCAGGTTTTTATCTCTTTCAATGGTTTGAGTGAGATAATATCCATAAAACTCTCAACCCTGTGCCTGGAATTCAGCAAGAACTTGCCATAGTAACCATTCTTTTATTAAGTGTTGAGAGTGGAGGACAGATGTGGAGGGAATCCTGAGTTCTTGGTGCGGATGGTGCTTTGCTCATGTGTCTTTTCGAATCGTGGTTTTCTCAGTTATATGTTCAGTACTGGTGATTCTATTTTTAGAACTTTTTTAAGGAATCTCCCTACTGTTCTCCAAGTGGCTGTATCAATTTACATTCCCATCAACAATGCAAGAGAACTCCCTTTTCTCCACACCCTCTGCAGCATTTATTGTTTGTAGGTTTTCTGATGATGGCCATTCTGATCAGTGTAGATTGGCACCTCATTGTAGCTTTGATTTGCCTTTCTCCTGTATGGATGTGAGAGTTGGACTATAAAGAAAGTTGAGCGCAGATTTGACACTTTTGAACTGGAGAAGACTCTTGAGAGTCCCTTGGACTGCAAGGAGATCCATCCAGTCTATCCTAAAGGAGATCACTCCTGCGTGTTCATTGAAAGTGCTGATGTTGAAACTCCAATACTTTGGCCATGTGATGCGAAGGACCAACTCATTTGAAAAGACCCTGATGCTGGGAAAGATTGAAGGTGGGAGGAGAAGGAGACGACAGAGGATGAGATGGTTGGATGGCATCACTGACTCAATGGACATGAGTTTAAGTAAACTCTGGGAGTTGCTGATAGACAGGGAGGCCTGGTGTGCTGCAGTCTATGGGTTCACAAAGAGTCTGACATGACTGAGTGACTGAACTGAACTGAACTGAACTGCAGTGATGCTGAGCATCTTTTCCTGTTCTCTTGGCCATCTGTGCATCTTAGACCTTCAGCCAATTTTTTGATTGGTTGTTTGTTTTTAGATAGTGAGTTGCATGAGTTCTTTGTATATATTGGAGATGAATCCTTGTCATTACCTTGTACAGAAGTGCACCTCGTTGGGGATCACCATTACAAAGAACAGTGAGTGATTCATAGTATTTTTGCAAGATGGTGGGGGAATGCCAAATGGTTTAGGCGAATTTTTGACTTGAATTATGTGGCGTGACTAGAAGCATGCAGGGTGGAGTAGCTTGCAAAAATATTGCAAGCTCAAGGAACAGCATGCTCAAATCCAAGGAGAGGTGCTCATGGTGGAGGCTTTTCCAGGTAATAAGACAGAATTCTAAGGGTCTGCACCATTGAAAGCATGGTGGTGAGCACTAGCAGAAGACGTGACTGAGCATGAAGGCCATAATTTATGAGCCCTTTTGTGTCATGTAGGGAAGCATGAACTATTATCTTGTCAAGTTCCAAGACTGGTCCGAGGTTACTTAGAGAGACTGTGATTTACAGTAGGGTCATAAACAGAATTTAAGTGACTTAGCAGCAGCAGCAGCATAAACAGAAACATTTTTCTTTGATTGAGGTTCTGTTTATAGAAGTGCAAATGATTCAGCCTTAATTGTCCAGCCTTGTGTGGGGAATCTCCTCTATTATTCAACTCACTTGGTAAAGAATCCACCTGCAATGCAGGAGACCCCAGTTCGATTTCTCGGTTGGGAAGACCCGCTGGAGAAGGGACAGGCTACCCACTTCAATATTCTCAGGCTTCCCTTGTGGTTCAGCTGGTAAAGAATCTGCCTGCAATGTGGGAGACCTGGGTTTAATCCCTGGATTGGGAAGATCCCTTGGAGAAGGGAAAGGCTACCCATTCCAGTGTTCTGGCCTAGAGAATTCCATGGACTAGTCTATGGGGTCGCAAAGAGTCTGACATGGCTGAGCCACTTTCACTTTCCTCTATTATGCAAGAGTATTTCATAAATTTAAGAACACAATCAGTTATCATGACCTTTTTCCTTTTTCCTCTCCTTCCAAAAAATGGCCCCTGAGCCTGACATCATTACACTTAAGCAGCTTTGCCCTCTTGCATTCTCTGAGTGTATTAGTGTGACTTGCTTAGTTGTGTCTGGCTCTGTGATCACACAGATTGTAGCCCACCAGGCTCCTCTGTCCATGGAATTCTCCAGGCAAGAATACTGGAGCTGGTTTCCATTTACTTCTCCAGGGGATCTTCCTAATCCACGGATAGAACCTGGATCTCCTGTGTTGGCAGGCAGATTCTTTATCATCTGAGCCACCAGGGAAGCCTCATTCTCAGAGTGGTCCTTAGGGATACTAGGCACACAGTGACATTTTCTGCCCCTTTGCCTTAGTTCCCCTCCATCCTTTGCTCCAAAGTCGGTCATGTGTGGATGGCACTGCAGGGGTGTTTAGACAGAGGCGGGCTCTCCTGTCTCACCTGCAGTGGTGAAAGCCTCCAAGTCACAGGACAGGAGTGACTCATAGGTTTTGTAGAGACTCTAACAGCACTTTGCCTGACCAAGTACTATTTCTTCCTTTTTCCTTCCAGGACTCAGATATGAATACTTGAGTACATCATCAAAAGACATTTTTTAAAAATTGACAAAAAGTTTTATACATTTAAGATGTATGACATGATGCTTTGATTCACATATACACTGGAAAATGATTATCACAATTAAGCTAATTAACACATTCATTACTTCATATAGTTACCATTTTTTATGGGTGATAAGGGCACTGAAGATTTATTCCCTTAGCAAATTTCAAGTAGATGATATACTTGTTTCCTACAGTACTTTTTAAAAATTAGCTCTCCAGGTTTATCCAGATAGCAGGGTTTCCCTCTCCCTTATGGCTGAATAATAATAGACTTGATCCACAATGTTCTACAAATCACTTCTGTCTGCTCCCATGCTCTGGGATCAGATTTGCACAATTAATCTTTTTCCCTCCAAGGTTGAGTGTTGTCCAAGGATGCTCTCTAGTTCTCTGTGTAAATTTGCATTTATGTGCCCGCATTTGTGTTACACTTCGTGAAACAGCAAGAATTAAAATAGGCACACAGCCTAAGCTTACCCATAGTCATACCTGTTTCAATTCTGGAGGAAATGAGGAAACAATGTGATAAGTTTTAAAGCACTGGAGTAAAAATATGACACAAGATTCTAGAGAATTATTAGAGCAGCTGTGAAGAGGAAGGACTCAAAACAGGAGCATCCAGGAGCCAGAAGTTCAGTGCCAGCACAGTAGTCTACGCATGAAGCAGGCGGCAGCCAGATGGGGAGGGTGTTTTTGAGATAATGTGTTGCAGTAGGTTTAACAAGAGGTGTAGAAACTGAAAACTGAAAGAAAAAATAGATATAAGAGAAAATTCTGGGGGAAAATCAGAAAAAACCTGCTGTTGTCATGTAAACAGTCTACTTGGATTTCCAGACAGGATACTGTATAGCCTGACAAACAACAGCCCCTCCCCTCCAGTTGGGGAAGTAGAAGTAAAAGCAGTTCCATTTATAAATTTTTAATATATTATTATAAGCTGTTATGAAATTATGAAAGCAATCTCCAGCAAGGTTTTCTTTTTTTTTTTACTTTGGAATGTCTACAGACAGTGTGCATGGGTGTGCTCACTCATGTCTAACTCTTTGTTAGACAAAGATTAACAAACAGTCTCCATGTTCTGTATTCTGCCAGGCTCCCCTGTCCAGGGATTCCCCATGCAAGAATATTGGAATGGGTTGCCAGCCCCTTCTCCAGGGATCTTCCCAACTCAGGGATCAAACTTGTGGCCCATACATTGGCATGCAGATCTTGAGATCCATGTAGTCTTTTTTTTTTTTTTTTTTTTAATTGGAGGCTGATTACTTTACAATACTGTAGTGGTTTTTCCCATACATTGACATGAATCCACATATTTGAGGCTTTGTGTCTCTGAGGTGCTGAATTAAGGCTGTTTCAACCAAGGTACTCTTGCATGGCAAATCCCATGGACAGAGGAGCCTGGTAGGCTGCACTCCATGGGGTCGCTAAGAGTCAGACCAGACTGAGTGACTTCACTTTCACTTTTCACTTTCATGCATTAGAGAAGGAAATGACAACCCACTCCAGTGTTCTTGCCTGGAGAATCCCGGGGATGGGGGAGCCTGGTGGGCTGCTGCAGCAGCAGCCAAGGTAGGAAAAGCTGCATGCTGTAACCAAATGCAAAACTACTGGAATACAATTGCTAATTAAATGAAGAAGCGTTTCTAAGGTGACACTGACAGGAACAGGGAGTGAAAACAGAAAGAAACAAGGCTTTTACCCTCCTTCACCATGTGTTCAGCTCCTTTAATATAACTTCCAGGCAAACGTCCCAGGTCTTGCTATGAATATTTGCATAATCCCACTGCTCTTCAGGTGTGTCCCAGAATAGTCCTTGTACTCTCCCTCTGAGTTCTGTTTGGATATTATCTCTTGTACATGGAAGCAAGGAAAGATGTTGTATGGTCTCTATTTCATTATTGTAATTGTTCTTCAGTAGCTAATTTGTGTGCGACTCTTTGCAACCCCATGGACTGCAGCAGCCAGGCTTCCCTTTCCTTCTCTATCTCCTGGAGTGTGCTCAGACTTGGGTCCATTGAGTTGGTGATGCCACCCAACCATCACATCCTCTGTCATTGTGGTGGTGGTTGAGTTGCTAAGTCGTGTCTGACTCTTGCGACCCCATGGACTGTAGCCCACCAGGCTCCTCTGTCCATGGGATTCTCCAGGCAAGAATACTGGAGTTGGTTGCCATGCCCTTCTCCAGGGTATCTTCCCAACCCAGGAACAGAACCCAGGTCTCCTGCATTGCAGGCAGTTTCTTAACCGACTGAACTGTGGACTACAAATTATTCTTGAGCATTGGTTGTATGCTGACTATTCTTTGGCTATTTCTTTCTGCCAAACTCTCTTTTATCACAAAAGGATGCACAAAAGTCACAAAGTTGAAGGGTTTTACAGATTAACGGGGCCAATTATATTGATGATGAGAGTTCTCTTCCTACTTCATTCCAGAGAGATAACTGGCATTAAAACTGGTCACTTGGCACCAGGACAGCACGTGGCATGTTCTTTGCTTTTAGCAGCAAATCCCAAAGGGATTCTCAGGCTTATATTTTCTCCCAGTATTGTTACCTTTGGAAACAGGATTCCTGTGGAGTGAATAGAAGGCACTTTTTATTCTAAGGTAATCTGAAAAAATTTGGGCTTTAGTTGAAATTCAAGGGAGAAAACTATTTATAACTCACAAAGCAACTACCTTGTTGAATTGACCAGGCAAACAAGGTCAGTAAATCACCATATGGGCAAAACCAAAACACTTTACAATATAATCAAATCATAATACAATTCCATTTCATGAAATACAGTAAGGTTTTCTTTCCTGTAGTTATAATTGATGAAGAAAGCTGAAAGAAAGAAGTGAAGTCGCTCAGTTGTGTCCGACTCTATGATCTCATGGACTGTAGCCTGCCAAGCTCCTCCATCCATGGGATTTTCCAGGCAAGAATACTGGAATGGGTTGCCATTTCCTTCCCCAGGGCATCTTCCTGACCCAGGGGTCAAACCCTGGTCTCCCACACTGCAGGTAGACTGAAATGTCTTGAAATGTCTTTTCTTTCATTCTTATTCTCCTTTTCAGTGAAACAGATTATTAAATGTATACTTTGTGTATGTTTTCATGCTCATAAACCCTGAGTAGTTGCATGCAGCTCTATGTGGCCCAATATCTCCTTTTATCTTGTAGTTAGCTGATCCATCCTTAATGTTGGTAAAAGTATAGAAATTCTAATATTGGTCAATATTTTTATGACTTTGAAATGTTTCTTTTGATATATTGTGAAGCTCATGGGATAGAATCTCTTTAAGAGAAAGAGCAAATTTTTATATGTCTATCAATCTAGCTCTATGTATATCTATATCTTTGTCTATATTTATATCTATTTCCATATATAATATATCCATCTATACTTATAGTTCTATATATATAAACTTTTTTTAACACCTAAGATTTACATATAAAGTATAGATATAGATGAATATATTTAGGCATTTCTTTGGGATCATATTGTGTTGCTGCTGCTAAGTCGCTTCAGTCGTGTCCGACTCTGTGCGACCCCATAGACGGCAGCCCACTAGGCTCCTCTGTCCCTGGGATTCTCCAGGCAAGAATACTGGAGTGGGTTGCCATTTCCTTCTCCAATGCATGAAAGTGAAAAGTGAAAGTGAAGTCGCTCAGTCGTGTCCGACTCTTAGCCACCCCATGGACGAGCCTACCAGGCTCCTCCGTCCATGGGATTTTCCAGGCAAGAGTACTGGGGTGGGGTGCCATTGCCTTCCCTAAGACAACTCAATTTTTGAAACAATAAAGGCAGTATAGCTAAATAGCTAAGTCGCTTCAGTAGTGTCCGACGCTGTGTGACCCCATAGACGGAAGCTCACCAGGCTCCCCAGTCCCTGGGATTCTCCAGGCAAGAACACTGGAGTGGGTTGCCATTTCCTTCTCCAATGCATGAAAGTAAAAAGTGAAAGTGAAGTCGCTCAGTTGTGTCCGACTCTTAGCGACCCCATGGACTAGAGCCTACCAGGATCCTCCGTCCATGGGATTTTCCAGGCAAAAGTACTGGGGTGGGGTGCCATTGCCTTCCCCATATTGTGTTATTATAACTATAACTCAAGATGTACCTGATTAAATTATCAAACTGAATGACACAGATTGCAAACACATTAACCCTGGCGAGGACTGGGAGATCACAAAGACCTCAGCTTCTTTTGGATAGCCACTCCTGGAAACATCTACCTCTTAAATGGACCTCCTGATAATGAGAGATGTTTGAGAGATGAGGAGAGATATTCTGTGGGAAGAAAGTTTCTGAGTGTCCCTTCTAACAAGGCATGCAGCCAACTTTAAGTCTAAGAATGAATGGCAAGTAAGGGTACCTCAAAAATCTCTCTTTTGTGTCTTTATATATAAGACTATTGTGTAATATATTATGAGGGCTTCCCTGGTAGCTCAGTGGTGAAGAATCGGCCTGCAGTGCAGGAGAGGCAGGTTTGATCCCTGGGTTGGGAAGATCCCCTGGAGGGGGCGTGACAACCCGCACCAGCATTCTTGCCTGGAGAATTCCATGGACAGAGGAGCCTGGCAGGCTATAGTCTGTGGGGTCACAAAGAGTTGGACATGATTGAGTGACTAACACTTTCACTAAAGTCTCACTGAATTGAGAAGGTAGGTGAGAAAATAAAGCTTTAGAGGTTATCATTTTATTTCAAATGGCAACAACCAACTCAGATCAGAATCCAGATTTCTTGATTCTTGATTTTAAGCAGCTTCCAGGAAGATGCTTTGTTAAAAAGGATCATGGCTCCCGGCACTCCTGAAATTCTAAAATAACTGAAACATTACTTACTCCAATCCTCGTTTGCTTATTCTGAATAAATTCTACTTTGATAATAAATGTAGCATTAACATTTTTAATTAAAATTATGGATTCCATTCATCAGAAAGGTACAGTTCCAAGAGAGCAATTATTTATATTTTTTAGCTTAAGTCCATCACCTAAAGCTTCCCACTGGGTAAAGAATCTGCCTGGCAATGCAGGAGATGTAAGATATGCAGGTTCCATCCCTGGGTCAGGAAGGTCCCCTGGAGAAGGAAATGGCAACCCATTCCAATATTCTTGCCTGGGAGATTCCATGGACAGAGGAGCCTGGCAGACTACACAGTACATGGGGTCACAAAGAGTCAAATGCAGCTGAGTAAGCACACTCATGCACACACACGCACGCACTCATCACCTAAAAACATATATTTTATTTTTTCTTGGGCATAAGAGTGGAGCTATTCCAAGTCCTGAAAGATGATGCTGTGAAAGTGCTGCACTCAATATGCCAGCAAATTTGGAAAACTCAGCAGTGGCCACAAGATTGGAAAAGGTCAGTTTTCATCCCAATCCCAAAGAAAGGCAATGCCAAAGAATGCTCAAACTACCAAACAATTGCACTCATCTCACACGCTAGTAAAGTAATGCTCAAAATTCTCCAAGCCAGGCTTCAGCAGTATGTGAACCGTGAACTTCCTGATGTTCAAGCTGGTTTTAGAAAAGGCAGAGGAACCAGAGATCAAATTGCCAACATCCGCTGGATCATGGAAAAAGCAAGAGAGTTCCAGAAAAACATCTATTTCTGCTTTATTGACTATGCCAAAGCCTTTGACTGTTTAGATCACAAGAAACTATGGAAAATTCTGAAAGAGACGGGAATACCAGACCACCTGATCTGCCTCTTAAGAAATCTGTATGCAGGTCAGGAAGCAACAGTTAGAACTGGTCATGGAACAACAGACTGGTTCCAAATAGGAAAAGGAGTACGTCAAGGCTGCATATTGTCACCATGTTTATTTAACTTATATGCAGAGTACATCATGAGAAATGCTGGACTGGAAGAAACACAAGTTGGAATCAAGATTGCTGGGAGAAATATCAATAACCTCAGATATGCAGATGACACCACTCTTATGGCAGAAAGTGAAGAGGGGCTAAAAAGCTTCTTGATGAAAGTGAAAGTGGAGAGTGAAAAGGTTGGCTTAAAGCTCAACATTCAGAAAACGAAGATCATGGCATCTGGTCCCATCACTACATGGGAAATAGATGGGGAAACAGTGGAAACAGTGTCAGACTTTGTTTTTCTGGGCTCCAAAATCACTGCAGATGGTGACTGCAGTCATGAAATTAAAAGACGCTTACTCCTTGGAAGGAAAGTTATGAGCAACCTAGATAGCATATTCAAAAGCAGAGACATTACTTTACCAACAAAGGTTCGCCTAGTCAAGGCTATGGTCTTTCCTGTGGTCATGTATGGATGTGAGAGCTGGACTGTGAAGAAGGCTGAGCGCCGAAAAATTGATGCTTTTGAAGTGTGGTGTTGGAGAAGACTCTTGAGAGTCCCTTGGACTGCAAGGAGATCCAACCAGTCCATTCTGAAGGAGATCAATCCTGGAATTTCTTTAGAAGGAATGATGCTAAAGCTGAAACTCCAGTATTTTGGCCACCTCATGCGAAGAGTTGACTCATTGGAGAAGACTCTGATGCTGGGAGGTATTGAGGGCAGGAGGAGAAGGGAACGATAGAGGATGAGATGGCTGGATGGCATCACTGACTCGATGGGTATGAGTCTGGGTGACCTCCGGGAGCTGGTGATGGACAGGGAGGCCTGGCGTGCTGCAGTTCATGGGGTCGCAAAGAGTCGGACACGACTGAGCGACTGATCTGATCTGATCTGGGCATAAGAGGCTTTGAAAGCCTTGGATCTAATAGCAGAACTATCTCCATGCCTTTTCAGAACCCTGAAAATCCTCATTTAGCCCTTTTTTGATTGTGCTGTGTGGTGTTATGTTTCTTGCAGGTTGTACCACAGACAAGCCAAGATGGTCCTTCCCCCATTGCTGGGGGCAGAAATGCTTCTACTTTCGAAGGGAAGAAGACTATTAGAGGTTGAATTCTGTAATTTCATGTACTAAATGATCATAAACTGGGTGGCCTAAGTCAGCAAAAATTTATTCTCTCATAGTTCTGGAGCTCAGAACTCAGTGGCACTAGGTGAAATCCGAGTGTCCACAGAGGTACAGTCCACCCAGAGGCTCTAGTGGAGCTTCTCTGTCTTGTCTGTTAGGCTTTCTGAGGTTGCTGGCATTTCCCGTGGTCGTATCACTCTGAACTCTGCTTCTCTGGTCACGCTGTTCCTTCTCTGGGGTCTGTGGTCAAATCCCTCTCTTCCTCCTTTCTATAAGGATATTTGTGGTTGGATTTAGGGCCCACCCTGATAACCTTCTTATTTCAAAATTCTTAATTTTTGACTTAATTATCCTTTCCCCATAAAATACATCCCCATGTACCAGCAATTAGTAAAACACAAATTTGAAAAGATACATGCATCCCAATGTTTCCAGCAACACTATCTACAAAAGACAAGATATGGAAGCAATGCAAGTGCCCAGCTACAGATGAATGGGTAGAGAATAATATACGTATATACATAGCAGAATATTGCGAGCTACAAAGTTAATGAAATTCTGCCATTTACAACAATGTAGATTAATCTAGAAAATGTTAAATGAAGTAAGATATAGATAAATACTGTATGACATCACATATGTAGAATTTAAAAAGTAATACAAGTGAATATATATGCAAAACAGAAATAGACTTACAGCTACAAGAAACAAACTAGTGGTTACCAGTGGAGAAACCAAGGTGAAGGGACAAGTTAGGGACATGGGATTAAGAGATACAAATGAGTATGTATAAAATAGATAGGCAACAGAGATACAACGTATAGCACAGAGACCCATAGCAAGTATCTAGTAATAACTTTAATAGAGTATAATCTGTAAAAATGCTGAATCATTATGCTGTACACCTGAAATTAATGTAATAATGTAAATCAACTAAACTTCAACTTTAAGAAAAAGAACTTGAACATCTTAATGGGCCATATTCTGCCGACCACGTTCCCCCAAATCATTCAGTGTGATAAGTTTAGTTTTTGTTTTTAATTCTTATTTCTATAGGAAATTAAACCACATTTTGAACATAATTATCCATTAATTAATATTTTCACTTCATTTCAGCATGCATTTGAATATCATACATACATAGATATGGTTTCAAATTCCTATTATCTAAGTAAACCTATTGTATTATTCAAGTTATACATTTTATTATTAATTTTGAAATATGTATAATATCATATCTGAAAAGAGTTGCCAGTCCAGGTACGATGCCTGATAACGGATGCCTGGGGCTGGTGCACTGGGACGACCCAGAGGGATGGTATGGGGAGGGAGGAGGGAGGAGGGTTCAGGATGGGGAACACATGTATACTTGTGGCAGATCCATCTTGATGTATGGCAAAAGCAATACAATATTGTAAAGTTAAGCAAAATAAAATTTAATTAAAAAAACTTTATTTTTAGCTGTTTTATTGGTTTTGTGGATAAAAAGTTAAAATATAAATATTGCCTTCAAAGAAATTAGCATAAGTGCACTTTCAAGGTTATTCCAAAGTGTGGCCAGACTAATAAAACTATGCTTCTTCTGGTAATTCATTAGCAAAAACAAAGATGTAAGAGCTCAAATGCAAACTCCTTTTTTTATGTCTTCCACGTGCTCCCCAATCACTCTAGCTGCAAACAGAAAAGAAGATGAACAAATTACCATCTCTCAAAAGGAGAATAATTAGAAAAAAATGTATGGTGACAAACTATATTATGTTCATAATCTGGTCTTTCAAGGCAGCATAGAAAGACTTCACAGTTTTCTAACAGGAATAATTTCCAGTTCAGCATAAACAATTTTTTTAATGAACATGGTATATGTATCAGTTGAGTATTTAAACAATCTAAAATGACATATAACGGGGAAGCTGATAACATCAATACCTTAAATCATGACATATTGATCATTTTTTTACAGAAAGGAATGAAATAATCTCAGACTCGATGGATGAAAAAATTATACCACTGTGAAGGAGTTCATACTTCTAGGATTTACGACAGACCCATGGTTAGAAAGAGTTCTCTTTTATATCTTCCTCATCATATATATCAGCAGTCTTTTAGGGAACATCACCCTGATTTCTCTGATCTGTGCTGATTCCTGGCTCCACAAACCCATGCATTTCTTCATTGGGAATCTTTCATTCCTGGATCTCTGGTATGCTTCCGTCTATGCCCCCCAAATCCTGATGACCTGCATCTCTGACGACAAGCAAATCTCTTTTGCTGGCTGCCTAGCTCAGTTCTTCTCTGCTGGACTGGCCTACAGCGAGTGCTACCTGTTGGCTGCATGGCTTATGACTGCCATGTGGCCGTCTTCACCCGTTGCTTTACTCCCAGGCCGTGTCCCCGGGTTTATGTGCCAGTCTTGTTGCAGCTTCCTACTTTAGTGGCTTTGTGAACTCAACCATCATCACCAGTGAGACATTTACCTTGAGCTTCTGCAGAAACCTCATTGATGATTTCTTCTGTGACCTGCCCCCCTTGTCAGGGTGGCCTGTGATGTGAAGGAAAGCTACCAGGCTGTGCTGTATTTCATATTTGCCTCCAACGTCATCACTCCTGCCATGCTTTTCCTTGCCTCCTATCTCTTCATCATTGCTGCCCTGTTGAAGATCCTCTCCACCCAAGGCCGCTTGAAGGCCTTCTCCACCTGTGGGTCTCACCTGACAGCTGTCACCTTGTACTATGGGTCAATTCTCTTCATTTCCTCCCGGCCAAGTACGAGCTATGCCTGGAGAGGGATAAAGTGGTGTCTGTGTTCTACACAGTGGTGATTCCCCTGTTGAATCCCTTGATCTATAGCTTAAGAAATAAAGATGTTAAAGATGCCTTGAGGAATGTGTTAGATAGAGCAGAGTTTCTTTAGCAAAGGCTTTGGCAAACAGTAGGTATAATGGTCATCTGAGTTAAATTCACCCATTCCAGTCCATTTCAGTTTGCTGATTCCTAGAATGTTGACGTTCATTCTTGCCATCTCCTGTTTGACCACTTCCAATTTGCTTTGATCCATGGACCTAACATTCCAGGTTCCTATGCAATATTGCTCTTTACAGCATCAGACCTTGCTTCTATCACCAGTCACATCCACAACTGGGTATTGTTTTTGCTTTGGCTCCATCCCTTCATTCTTTCTGGAGTTATTTCTCCACTGATCTCCAGTAGCATATTGGAAACCTACCGACCTGGGGAGTTCCTCTTTCAATAGCCTATCATTTTGCCTTTTCATACTATTCATGTGGTTCTCAAGGCAAGAATACTGAAGTGGTTTGCCATGGGAGAAGATACTTGAGAGTCCCTTGAACTGCAAGGAGATCCAACCAGTCCATCCTAAAGAAGATCAGTCATGGGTGTTCATTGGAAGGACTGATGCTGAAGCTGAAACTCCAATACTTTGGCCACCTGATGGGAAGAGTTGACTCATTGGAAAAGTCTCTGATGCTGGGAGGGATTGGGGGTGGGGGACAGGAGGAGAGGGGGATGACAGAGGATGAGATGGCTGGATGGCATCACTGACTCGATGGACATAAGTTTGAGTGAACTCTGGGAGTTGGTGATGGACAGGGAGGCCTGGCGTGCTGCGATTCATGGGGTCGCAAAGAGTCGGACACAACTGAGCAACTGAACTGAACTGAACTGAAGTTGGTAAACAGTGGTTTTTTTTTTTTTTTTAATTGTTTTGTGTTTTGCAGATTAGTTTCTATTTTATTAATAACAGTCTGTAAATCTCAGAAATAAATTAAGTAAAAGATAAAATCACTGAATAATGTAGAAATGCCAGCCTGTATTTGTCTTTTTAAGTCAGCACTGATGTTCTTGAATATTTTTTAAAGTAAATCAGTCTGTGGCAATTGGAAAAACTACTAGGCATGCTAGCTCAGAAGAGAGTCTATAGTATTACTGGAATTCTGAGAAGTTTTTTTTTTTTTTTTTAATAACAATTGACAGCTTATTAATTAATTGTAAGTATAATATTATAATCTAATATATAATAATAGTATTGGTTATGCAATCATTGTCATGACTAGACAGATGAAATCTCTTGGTTCCAATCAGATAAATCATAGGTAAGAAAAAAGAATGTAAACACAGATTTTTTTGATTCCAGATGTACTTATTCATTTGTTATGAGTTAGTGCTAGTTGAAAGTTCATAAGTACAATATCTACTGGAAAATGCCATTCAAAATAAATTTATTTTTCTTTTCTGATTTTCATATTTTTGCTTACTGTGAAACAAAGATTTTCTTGACAGCATATACGGGAAAGAACGACTATATTTAGAGTCATGGCAAGCTTCCAATAAAATAATATTTTCCCAAAGAAATAAAAGAATGAAGGGCAAAAGAAGAGCTGGTCTATGAAACAGAAATCGAGAAGGAGATAAAGATAGATAATTAAAGAGGTAAAAAGATTTCAAAAGCTTTACATCCAAGAAAGGATTTAGAGTTTGTCAGGGCTGCCATATCAAAATACCAGAGACTGACTGTCATAAACAATTGAAATATATTTCTCACAACTCTGGAGGCTGAAATGCCAAGATCAATGTGCCAGCATGGTTGGTTTGTTCTGACATCTTTTTCCTTTGCTGGCACTTGGTCACTTTCTTACTTTCTCCTGGCTTGGATCTGTGTGTGTGTGTGTGTGTGTGTGCGCGCGCGCACGTGCAAAAGCATCCCTGGTATCTCTTTTCCTGTTTCCATTTTTGTTTGTTTTTATAAAGTTACCAGTCAGATTGCATTAAGGTTCATTCTAACCATCTCATTTTAACTGAATTTTCTTTATAAAGGCTCTATCTCCAAATTCAGTCACATTTGAATTTACTGGAGGTTACATCTTCAATATATGAATTTTAGAGGGTTGTGATTCAAGCCATGGCCCCAAGAGTGGGTAGTGTTTCCTGATGAATGAGACAAGGAAGTGTAGCCTGGACAGATAGTGAAACATAGGAGAGGGGAAAAACACTATGAATCACATGATAATATCTAGAAAAGTACAATTAGTACAATTTGGAGAGGTTTACTTATTTATTTATTTTTTATTACACAAATGCTGTGTGTGTGTAGTCAATTCACTTGTGTCCAACTCTTCAACCCTATGGACCATAGCCTGCCAGACTCCTCTGTCCGTGTGATGCTCCAGGCAAGAACACTGTGGGTTGCCATGGCCCTCTCCAGGTAATCTTCCCAACACAGGGATTGAAACTGCCCCCCTCGGTCTCCTGCATTGGCAGGCAGGTTCTTTACCCTAGCACCACCTGGGAAGCCCACACACACAATCACACAGGTATGATTACATTTGACATATTCATTTTGAGAGTGGACTTTTAATGAAATGCTCCTAATTTTACCATATCCTAATTAATATATTATCCCCATGCTCCAAATGAGCTCCAATTGTGTCTTTGGAGAGGGAGGCACATATTTCT
The DNA here is from genome assembly GCA_935064755.1 of Tragelaphus eurycerus. Classification (NCBI taxonomy): domain Eukaryota; kingdom Metazoa; phylum Chordata; class Mammalia; order Artiodactyla; family Bovidae; genus Tragelaphus; species Tragelaphus eurycerus. The sequence goes on along the minus strand of CAKXYN010000225.1, from coordinate 776,530 downwards.
GGGATGCTCTGAGGAAGAGGTCCCAATGGACCATTGAGGAAATACTTATATTAGGTCTAACACAGCTCCCCAAAGCAACAGAGGAGAAAGAAGAGGGTGTCACTACCAGGACTGTCCTTCCTGATCAAGGGTAAGCAACCAGGGTCAGGGGCAGCTAAGTGCTCTGGCTTTCTGTGACCTCAGACAGAGTCTGGCCTGGCTCTCAAAGGGTCATGCTTATGCACACACACACACACACACACACACAGTCTTGTAACTTGAATTTCATTCGTGTTATATGTAACCCTCATTTAGAGTTCTAATTCAGTCTGGTCCCTATGCTGGGTCATCATATATTCAGGTACACAGTAGAGAAAATAAGAGGCAAAAAAAGATATGCTTTTTTGAGAATGCTGTGCTGTTCAGACAGCTAGTGTGTGATGTTTTCCTTCTTGGTCATTTTCTGGTGCTAGAAGGATGCCTTCTTCCCTTAAATTTTAGGTGGTCCAGTGAAGGGAGAAAGGGACAGAGGTGCTTCAGGGATCACACAACATATGAAGTCCTTTTATATGGGAGGCTCAACAGGACTGGCTCTGACGTTTTCTTTGTTGCTTATTTCATTTACTTTTTAATTGCAATTTATCTCAAATTCAGGAATTATTTTAGTCCATCTTGGTGGTTATGAATCTTCTCTTTATTTACTTTTCCTTTTCATGTGACATAATACACTGACCACTTGAGGAAAGATGTGTCCTGGGGAGTTTGAGCAAGGTTGAAAGGAGACATCTTTAAATTATAAAGGTACTTACTCATTAGTTAATTTTAGAAATATTTATTAAGCACCTATTACATGCTAAGAACTGTTCTATACTTTGGAATACAGCAGTAAACAAAACAGAAAAGTCTGACCTGTGTTGTTACATTCTGGCGAAGAAAGAGGGACAATAAACTTAAGCAAAAGGAGAGGATTGCAGTTGTTGTCCAGTCACTGACTGACTCTGTAAGTGACCCCATGGACTGCAGCACTCCAGTCTCCCAGGTCCTCCCCTGTCTCCCAGAGTCTGCTCAAATCCATGTCCATTGAGCCAGTGATGCTCCTTAGCCATTTCAACCTCTGCTGTCCCCTTCTCCTTTTGGTTGTCAGTCTTTCCCAGCATCAGAATCTTAAGTCTGGGGAAAAAGGGTAGGATCTGAGCAGAATAAGAAGGATGGGGATTGTTGGCGGGAAGGGAATATAAAATTTAAAATAGTGATGAGGATGGGCAGAAATGTCAGAAAGTGTCATGTGATAGAAGCTTAAAGAAGATGAGAGTGTGAGTCTTGCAAACATCTGGGGAATAGTGTTCACACCGGGGAACAGATAGATCCAGTGTATCTGATGCTGTGCCAGGGTTGCTATCCTTAAGAGACATTGAGAAAGTCTATGAGCTTGAAACAGAAATAAAGGAGGAGTGAGTCATAGAAGGTGAGGATATGTAGGTAATGGAGGGTCTGCTTGTGAAGGACATTAGGGCCACTGCACAGACTTTGACTTTAAATAAATTAGTAAATTCGTAGTTGTTTTTTTTTTAAGAACAAGAGTTACATGAATTCCCTTATTTTTGTAAACAACAATACTGACTGATACATTGAAAATAAACTATAGAGGGACAAATGTGTAGACCAGTTTGACGGACTTTGCAGTATTTTTGGCAAAAATGATAGTAGTTTGACCAAGATGCTGCCAATGGAGGTGGTGAAAAGGGCTCAGAATCAGGAAATGTTTTGAAGGCAGGGACATGAGGATTCCTTGGAATTTTGAAGAGGAGGCAGGAGAGAAGGAGAATAAGTTGATTCCAAATGTGTGGCTTCAGCAGAATTTACTAATAATAAGAGAAATTCAGACTGAAATTGAAGAAAGTAGGGAAAACCACTAGACCATTCAGGTATGACCTAAATCAAATCCCTTATGATTATACGGTGGAAGTGAGAAATAGATTTAAGGGCCTAGATCTGATAGATAGAGTGCCTGATGAACTATGGAATGAGGTTCGTGACATTGTACAGGAGACAGGGATCAAGACCATCCCCATGGAAAAGAAATGCAAAAAAGCAAAATGGCTGTCTGGGAAGGCCTTGCAAATAGCTGCGAAAAGAAGAGAAGCGAAAAGCAAAGGAGAAAAGGAAAGATATAAACATCTGAATGCAGAGTTCCAAAGAATAGCAAGAAGAGATAAGAAAGCCTTCTTCAGCGATCAATGCAAAGAAATAGAGGAAAACAACAGAATGGGAAAGACTAAGGATCTATTCAAGAAAATCAGAGATACCAAAGGAACGTTTCATGCAAAGATGGGCTCGATAAAGGACAGAAATGGTGTGGACCTAATGGAAGCAGAAGATATTAAGAAGAGGTGGCAAGAATACACAGAAGAACTGTACAAAAAAGAGCTTCACGACCCAGATAATCATGATGGTGTGATCACTGACCTAGAGCCAGACATCCTGGAATGTGAAGTCAAGTGGGCTTAGAAAACATCACTAGGAACAAAGCTAGTGGAGGTGATGGAATTCCAGTGGAGCTATTCCAAATCCTGAAAGATGATGCTGTGAAAGTGCTACATTCAATAGGCCAGCAAATCTGGAAAACTCAGCAGTGGCCACAAGATTGGAAAAGGTCAGTTTTCATCCCGATCCCAAAGAAAGGCAATGCCAAAGAGTGCTCAAACTACCGCACAATTGCACTCATCTCACACGCTAGTAAAGTAATGCTTAAAATTCTCCAAGCCAGGCTTCAGCAATATGTGAACCGTGAACTTCCTGATGTTCAAGCTGGATTTAGAAAAGGCAGAGGAACCAGAGATCAAATTGCCAACATCCACTGGATTATCGCAAAAGCAAGAGAGTTCCAGAGAAACATCTATTTCTGCTTTATTGACTATGCCAAAGCCTTTGACTGTGTAGATCACAACAAACTCTGGAAAATTCTGAGAGAGATGGGAATACCAGACCACCTGATCTGCCTCTTGAGAAATCTGTATGCAGGTCAGGAAGCAACAGTTAGAACTGGTCATGGAACAATAGACTGGTTCCAAATAGGAAAAGGAGTACGTCAAGGCTGTATATTGTCTCCATGTTTATTTAACTTATATGCAGAGTACATCATGAGAAATGCTGGACTGGAGGAAACACAAGCTGGAATCAAGATTGCCGGGAGAAATATCAATAACCTCAGATATGCAGATGATACCACCCTTATGGCAGAAAGTGAAGAGGAACTCAAAAGCCTCTTGATGAAAGTGAAAGTGGAGAGTGAAAAAGTTGGCTTAAAGCTCAACATTCAGAAAATGAAGATCATGGCATCTGGTCCCATCACTACATGGGAAATAGATGGAGAAACAGTGGAAACAGTGTCAGACTTTCTTTTTCTGGGCTCCAAAATCACTGCAGATGGTGACTGCAGCCATGAAATTAAAAGACGCTTACTCCTTGGAAGGAAGGTTATGACCAACCTAGATAGCATATTCAAAAGCAGAGACATCACTTTGCCAGCAAAGGTTCGCCTAGTCAAGGCTATGGTCTTTCCTGTGGTCATGTATGGATGTGAGAGCTGGACTGTGAAGAAGGCTGAGCACCGAAGAATAGATGCTTTTGAACTGTGGTGTTGGAGAAGACTCTTGAGAGTCCCTTGGACTGCAAGGAGATCCAACCAGTCCATTCTGAAGGAGATCAGCCCTGGGATTTCTTTGGAGGGAATGATGCTCAAGCTGAAACTCCAGTATTTTGGCCACCTCATGCGAAGAGTTGACTCATTGGAGAAGACTCTGATGCTGGGAGGGATTGAGGGCAGGAGGAGAAGGGGACGACAGAGGATGAGATGGCTGGATGGCATCACTGACTCGATGAATGTGAGTCTGAGTGACCTCCGAGAGCTGGTGATGGATATTGAGGCCTGGCGTGCTGCAGTTCATGGGGTCGCAAAGAGTCGGACACGACTGAGCGACTGATCTGATCTGATCTGATCTGAAGAGAAATGAGCAGTTCAATCTGTTTGGGGGAGTGAGGGCTAGGAATTCAGCTGTAAACGTGTAAAGTTCAAAGTATTTATCACTCATCTCATAATTATAGAATATTAGCATTGCAAAGAACTTAGGAATCTTTTAGGAATTGAATTTTTAACCTAAGAATCATAACCACTGAATCAATGAATAGATATCTAGGGATTTGTAATCTCTCAAAACTTTTGATTGTTTCAGTTCAATTCAGTCTCTCAGTTGTGTCTGACTCTTTGAGACCTCATGGACTGCAGCACACTAGGCTTCCCCATCCATCACCAACTCCTGAAGCTTGCTCAAAATTGTGTCCATAAAATCAGTGATGTCCTCCAACCATCTCATCCTCTGTCTTCCCCTTCTCCTCCTGCCTTCAGTCTTTCCCAGGACCAGGGCCTTTTCCAATGAGACAGTTTTTCACATAAATTAGCCAAAGTATTAGAGTTTCAGCTTCAACATCAGTCCTTCCAATGAATATTTAAGACTATTTCCTTTAGGAGGGACTGGTTGGGTCTCCTTGCAGTCCAAGGGACTCTCAAGGGTCTTCTCCAACACCACAGTTCAAAGGCATCAATTCTTCAGTGCTCAGCTTTCTTTATAGTCCAACTCTCAAATCCATACATGACTACTGGAAAAACCATAACTTTGTCTCTATGGACCTTTGTTGGCAAAGTAATATCCCTGCTTTTTAGCTTGCTATCCAGGTTGGTCATAGCTTTTCTTCAAAGAAGCAAATGTCTTAATTTCATGGCTGCAGTCATTATCTGCTGTGAATTTGGAGTCCCCCTCCCTGCCCTCCCGCAAAAAAACAGTCTCTCATTGACTCCATTGTTTCCCCATCTATTTGCCACGAAGGCCTGAGATCAGATGCCATTATTTCAGTTTTGTGAAGGTTGAGTTCTAAGCCAACTTTTTACTTTCCTCTTTCACTTTCATCAAGAGGCTCTTTAGTTCTCTTTCTGCCATAAGTGTGGTATCATCTGCATGTCTGAGGTTACTGATATTTCTCCTAGAAATCTTGATTCCAGCATGCACTTCATCCATCCCAGCATTTCACATGATATAATCTGAATATTAGTTAAATAACCAGAGTAAAAATATACATCCTTGACATAGTCCTTTCCCAGTTTGGAACCAGTCTGTTTTCTTCATTTTTAGTTCTGTTACTTTCTTTACCTACATACAGATTTCTTAGGAGGCAGGTGAGTTGGTCTGGTATTCCCATCTCTTTAAGAATTTTTCAGTTTTTTGTGATCGACACAGTCAGACTTTGGCATAGTCAATAAAGCAGAAGTAGATGTTTTTCTGGAACTCTCTTGCTTTTTTGATGATCCAGTGGATGTTGGCATTTTGATCTCTGGTTCCTCTGCCTTTTCTAAATCCAGCTTGAACATCTGGAAGTTAACAGTTCATGTACTGTTGAAGCCTGTTTTGGAGAATTGTGAGCATTACTTTGATAGCATTGTGAGATGAGTGCAGTTGTATGATAGTATGAACTTTCTTTGACATTGCCTTTCTTTGGGATTGGAATGAAAACTGACCTTTTCCAATCTTGTGACCACTGATGAGTTTTCCAAATTTGCTGGCATATTGAGTGCACCACTTTCACAGCATCATGTTTTAGGATTTGAAATAGCTCAGCTGGAATTCCATCACCTCCACTAGCTTTGTTCATACTGATGTTTCCTAAGGCCCACTTGACTTCACATTCCAGGATGTCTGGCTCTAGGTGAGTGATCACACCATAATTATCTGGATCATGAAGATATTTTTTGTACAGTTCTGTGTATTCTTGCCACCTCTTCTTAATATCTTCTGATTCTGTTAGGTCCATACCATTTCTGTCCTTTATGTGGCCATCTTTGCATGAAATATTCCCTTGGTATCTCTAATTTTCTTGAAGAGATCTCTAGTCTTTCCCATTCTATTGTTTTCCTCTATTTCTTTGCATTGATTACTGAGGAAGGCTTTCTTATCTCTCTCTGCTGTTCTTTGGAACTATGCATTCAAATGGGATTTTTTTTTTCTTTTCCCCATTGCCTTTTGCTTCTCTTCTTTTCACAGCTATTTGTAAGTCCTCCTCAGACAACCATTTTATCTTTTTGTGTTTTGTTTTCTTAGGGATGGTCTTGAGCACTGCCTCCTGTACAATATCACAAACCTTTGTCTATAGTTCTTCAGGTACTCTGTCTATCAGATCTAATCCCTTGATTCTATTTGTCCCTTTCACTGTATGATCATAAGGGATTTGATTTAGGTCATGCCTGAATGGTATAGTGGTTTTCCCTACTTTCTTCAGTTTAAGTCTGAATTTGGCAATAAGAGTTCATGGTCTAAGCACAGTTAGTTCCCAGTTGTTTATTTAAACACAGGAAATTTTGGATGCTGGGAAGAAGATAATAGTCCTTTTAATCTGTTCTCAAAGAGATCCACGAGTCTACAAATTTAACCCAAGTCAGGTGAAGAATCAGGAAGTGGTAAGTAGAATAAACAAGCTCAATGATTGATATTTAGGGAAACAAGAATGTGAGAATCTTAAAGTGAAAAGAGGAGTGCTCTTCTTCTGTGGTGCCTTGCATCTCTCTCTTCAGTCCAGATGGTGAGAATGGCCCATGTATCCAAAACTACATGCTTATTTAAGGATTGCTAATCTGTTCTTCTGGAGAAGGGAATGGCAACCCATTCCAGTATTCCTGCCTAGAGAATTCCATGAACAGAGGAACCTGGTGGGCTACTGTCCACGGGGTCACAAAAAAGTAGGACATGACTGAGGACTAACTCTAATCTGTTCTTATACATGATGTTGTAGACAACCTTTCTAGTCTTATCTTTATGATAGATTCTATAAGGGATGTTAATAAATGAAATCTTAGGAACTGAATGCTGGAAAAGGATCAACTAATTTTTCCTGGGGTGAAATTGTGCTCCAGGGAGGACACTGGCGTTGTTAAAAGCTCACACGTTTGTGTCTGTTGATCCCAGAGTCCTGATAGGTGAGCAAAGGGATTCACTGTAGAGAACAGGAAATTGTATCTTGTAATAACCTTCAAATATAGGCAGAAAGAGAACTGAACCACTGTGCTATACACCTGAAACTAACGCACTACTGCAAACCAGCTCTACCTCCATAAAAAAGAAACAAAAAGGAAAAACACACACACAGACACACACATAGGTGATTAGCATCAGGCTCTACCCCCATCAAGTCAAGGCACTAAAATGTGCATTTCAAAGCCTGCTGATCCTTTGCTGAGTGCATGTGAACAGGCAAATATATATATATATATATATTACTTTTCTGGGTTTTAGAAAGATTATGGGGGACACCACTATTCTGGCTTAAATGGTTTCCTTGTGGGAACTTAGCCACGTTGTTTTTTCTTGAGGTCAGATTTAAAAGATAAGTCAAGCATTACTCATTTTTCTCGGAATGAAAATAGCTGTTACTGTATGATATTTTCTGGTGACACTTTTATGTACATTTCATTGATATATTCCTCATTTCTTAAACATGAAAAAGTGTGGGTTGGAGGTTATTATAAGACTTGCTCACGATTACAGACCCAGCAAGTGACCCAATCAGGATTTGAACTCAGGTGCCATTCCAACTCTGCAGCTATGCAAGGCTGACTATGCCAGCCCTGTCTGTTCCCAGCTAGGCTTGCTGATGGTCTCTGCTCAGCTGTTATGTTAGCGAGGTCTAGGTGAGGAAGAATGGACTTGCTCATATGACTGGGGTCCAGCTTGCTGTGAGAAAGGAGGTCCAAAAGAGAATGTAACCAGTTGTCTCATCTTTCAGCAATCTAACTGAGACTTATTTATATGGTGGTGTCAGAATTTCAAATGTGAAAATAGAAGCAGGTAATGTTTCTTGTATGTGTGTTGCTCAGTCATGCCTGACTCTTTATGACCCCATGGACTGTAGCTTGCCAGGCTCCTCTGTCCATGGAACTCTTCAGGCAAGAATGATGGAGTGGGTAGCCGTCCCTTCCCCAGGAGATCTTCCTGACCCAGGGATCGAACCTGGGTCTCCTGCATAGCAGGTGGATGCTTTAATGTCTGAGACACTAGGGAAGCCCAGTGTTTCTTGGGATCGGTGCTTAATATCTACATGGTGCTGCCAGTGTGGCAAACTATTTGTCAGTGCAAACCACAAGGTCATTCCAGATCAGAGGGTAGAATAAGAGAATCTACTCAGGATTTCATGAAATCAGTTTTTTTTAAAAAGTCATTTAAAAAGCATTCATCACATAGATCATTGGTTGGTGGTTAATTTACCTCTCTATTTTAAAGACTGACCCTGAGTCCCCTACATTGACGGTGAGTTCTTTACCATCTGAACCACCAGGGAAGCCCATTAGAGAGTTCATTTGGTGGGCTACAGTCAGACTGAAGTGACTTAGCACACTGCACACACACACAATGAATAATATGATTAATCAGTGATCGCAGGATGATGACTACATGATTTGGTCTTTTAATAGAATGTTCTAAAAGTTCGACCAAATTTATTTATTCACTCTTTCCAGGATTTTGGAGCTTGTTGTGTAAAAATACAGAAAAGATGCTCCCCCTGTTCACTAGTAACTTGTAAAGATCTTGTCTTTAAGACTTTCCTAGTCTTTGGAGGCTAAATTGCTATATAAATACACATTCTTGGTTAGAAGAGGAATTGAAACTGAGAGTCTTTGAGTTTGTTTGTTCCCATAAGTTCCCAGTTGATACAAGCCGTAGTAATTTTCCTAAGACTTCTGAGTGCCTCTTTCCTACCTTTATTGGAGGGTAGCCTTCAGATCAGATCAGATCAGATCAGTCGCTTAGTCGTGTCCGACTCTTTGCAACCCCATGAACTGCAGCACGCCAGGCCTCCCTGTCCATCACCAGCTCCCGGAGGTCACTCAGACTCACATCCATCGAGTCAGTGATGCCATCCAGCCATCTCATCCTCTGTCATCCCCTTCTCCTCCGGCCCCCAAACCCTCCCAGCATCAGAGTCTTCTCCAATGAGTCAACTCTTCGCATGAGGTGGCCAAAATACTGGAGTTTCAGCTTTAGCATCATTCCTTCCAAAGAAATCCCAGGGGTGATCTCCTTCAGAATGGACCAGTTGGATCTCCTTGCAGTCCAAGGACTCTCAAGAGTCTTCTCCAACACCACAGTTCAAAAGCATCTATTCTTCGGTGCTCAGCCTTCTTCACAGTCCAGCTCTCACATCCATACATGACCACAGGAAAGACCATAGCCTTGACTAGGCGAACCTTTGTTGGCAAAGTAATGTCTCTGCTTTTGAATACGCTATCTAGGTTGGTCATAACTTTCCTTCCAAGGAGTAAGCGTCTTTTAATTTCATGGCTGCAGTCACCATCTGCAGTGATTTTGGAGCCCAGAAAAATAAAGTCTGACACTGTTTCCACTGTTTCCCCATCTATTTCCCATGCAGTGATGGGACCAGATGCCATGATCTTCGTTTTCTGAATGTTGAGCTTTAAGCCAACCTTTTCACTCTCCACTTTCACTTTCATCAAGAGGCTTTTTAGCCCCTCTTCACTTTCTGCCATAAGGGTGGTGTCATCTGCATATCTGAGGTTATTGATATTTCTCCCAGCAATCTTGATTCCAACTTGTGTTTCTTCCAGTCCAGCATTTCTCATGATGTACTCTGCATATAAGTTAAATAAACATGGAGACAATATACAGCCTTGACGTACTCCTTTTCCTATTTGGAACCAGTCTGTTGTTCCATGACCAGTTCTAACTGTTGCTTCCTGACCTGCATACAAATTTCTCAAGAGGCAGATCAGGTGCTCTGGTATTCCCATCTCTTTCAGAATTTTCCACAGTTTATTGTGGTCTACACAGTCAAAGTCTTTAGCATAGTCAATAAAGCAGAAATAGATGTTTTTCTGGAACTCTCTTGCTTTTTCCATGATCCAGCGGATGCTGGCAATTTGATCTCTGGTTCCTCTGTCTTTTCTAAAATCAGCTTGAACATCAGGAAGTTCACAGTTCACATATTGCTGAAGCCTGGCTTGGAGAACTTTGAGCATTACTTTACTAGCGTGTGAGATGAGTGCAATTGTGCAGTAGTTTGAGCACTCTTTGGCATTGCTTTTCTTTGGGATTGGGATGAAAACTGACCTTTTCCAATCTTGTGGCCACTGCTGAGTTTTCCAGATTTGCTGGCATATTGAGTGTAGCACTTTCATAGCATCATCTTTCAGGATTTGGAATAGCTCCACTGGAATTCCATCACCTCCACTAGCTTTGTTTGTAGTGATGCTTTCTAAGGCCCACTTGACTTCACGTTCCAGGATGTCTGGCTCTAGGTCAGTTGTCACACCATCATGATTATCTGGGTCGTGAAGCTCTTTTTTGTACAGTTCTTCTGTGTATTCTTGCCACCTCTTCTTAATATCTTCTGCTTCTGTTAGGTCCATACCATTTCTGTCCTTTATGGAGCCCATCTTTGCATGAAATGTTCCTTTGATATCTCTGATTTTCTTGAAGAGATCCCTAGTCTTTCCCATTCTGTTGTTTTCCTCTATTTCTTTGCATTGATCGCTGAAGAAGGCTTTCTTATCTCTTCTTAGCCTTAGCAGGTAATAAAGAACGAAGGATTTCAGAGAAATTTCTGTTAGAGGGAACTTTTCCTCTCTTTCAGTCCATTCTCTGATTTGCAGTCAAAATGAACCTTGAAAATATACTTCTGACCATGTTGCTTCTTCATGATGGCAGTGTTCCCATTTGTGTTGGTTTCAAGACCTCAATTCCCAATACGGCTTCCAGTAAGCTTAGTGAATGGATAACTCTTACGACTCATTTCTGATTCCTCTCTCCACTCCTTTTTTAACTTAACCATTCTTAGTTTCTTAGCTCACCAGACTCTCATGTTAAGGATCTGATATATGTGTGTGTATGTATATATATGTACACATATGTGTGTGTATATATATATATATATATATATATATACATATTTTTTTTTTGGCATGTAAATCCTCTCCTCTCTCACACTACCCTTGACAAGGGGCCAGAACTGGATTCATTTTACAGGATCATATAAATATCTCTTCTTCTGGGAACACTTTCGGCACAGACCAGATTTTTTTGTTTTTGTTTTCTAGTTATATTCCTCTTTAGAGGGCAGTCATAGAAGAGTAGTAATTGGTCTGTGCAGAAATTTTAATTTTGTTACCTAGATTATATTCTATTAAAAATGAATATTATGTTTATGGTGGTACCTGTAGAATATTATTCAATCATAAAAATAATGAAATAATAGCATTTGCAGCCACATGGATGGATCTAGGTGCTTCCCAGGTGGTGCTAGTGGTAAAGAACCCTCCTGCCAATGCAGGAGATGTTACAGACTTGGGTTTGATCCCTGTGTAGGGAAGATCACCTGAAGGAGGAAATGGCAAACCACTCCAGTACTCTTGCTGGAAAATCCCATGGACAGAGGAGTCTGGTGGGCTATATTTCATAGGATCACAGATAACTGGACAGGACTGAGCATGCCTGGATGCACATTATAAAATCTATAAATAATAAGAACATGTTGTATAGCACAGGAAACCCTATTCAATACTCTACAATGGCCTATGGGAAAGGAATCTAAGATAAAGTAGAGATATATGTCATGAATATTCTTTACTGTACATCTGAAACTAACACAACATTGTAAATGAACTGTACTCTGATATAAACGTTTTTTAAAATGAAGCTTAATAAGTCTCAGATATTTTTTATTCTTTAAGTGATAATGTAGTAGAGAAAATTTATAGTAACTATTGAGATGGTGTCTATAGCCTTCTTATTCATTTATTTTTGCATTGTGTTACTTTTTCTTCTTTTAACATTTATGTTTATTAAATTTTTTGGCTGCATCAAGTCTTAGTTTCATTGTGAGACATCTTTGATATTCGTTGTAGCATGCAGGGTCTGTTAGTTGCAGCATGCCAACTCTTAGTGGCAGCACATTGGATCTAGTTTCCTGAATAGGGATTGAACCTGAGCCTCTTGAATTGGGAGAGTGGAAACTTAGCCACTGGACCTAAAGGGAAGAACCTATAATACACCCTTTTATACATTATCAATGTAAAGAAAGCTGAGCACCGAAGAATTGATGCTTTTGAACTGTGTTGGAGAAGACTCTTGAGAGTCCCTTAGACTGCAAGGAAATCCAAGCAGTCCATCCTAGAGGAAATCAGTCCTGAATATTCATTGGAAGGACTGATGCTGAAGCTGAATCTCCAGTACTTTGACCACCTGATGTTGAAGGACTGACTCATTTGAAAAGACTGTGATGCTGGAAAAGATTGAAAGCAGGAAGAGAAGGGGATGACAGTGGATGAGATGGTTGGATGGCATCACTGACTCTATGGACATGAGTTTCAGTAAACTCCGCGAGTTGGTAATGGACAGGGAGGCCTGGCGTGCTGCAGTCCATGAGGTCACAAAGAGTTGGACACTACTGAGCAACTGAACTGAATATAGTAACCAAAACTCCATCCAAGATAATTCTATTAAATTTTAGTATATTTAGAAAGTTGTATTGTACAACTGAATAACAATGGCACTATAACTGTGAAGCCCCCAGGATGTATAGGAATCAATCATGTAAATAATACACTTGGGATGAAGTTCTAATAGATGAAGAGAAGTGGTAAGAGGGAGGATTATAAAAATTTAAGTTAAAACAAGTTTGCATAACCTAGGATATATGACCAAAGCATCTGTGCTTTGGGTATTAATGAGAAGAAATCCATTATATGCTGAAAAGAAATATAATGGTCTTCAGGACTCCAAAGTTGCTTTTGCCATCATGTCATCAGTCAAGTCACATCCTCTCTGAACCCTCAGCTACAATGGAAAGGTTAGGATAACAAGTCATTGAAAGATTAAGCTACTTCACTAAGTAACAGGTGGAACCAATATATTTTGAGGTAGAACATTTGGATCTGCATTCTAGGTATAGAATTGCCTCTGGTTTGCCTCAAAGATGAGTATTTTAACATTAAAGTAAATCACAGTTCTCTTAGTTTTAGCTCTTTCTCACTGCTTCTGTGGGGGCTTCGCAGGTAGAGCTAGTGGTTAAGAATCTGCCTGTCAATGCAGGAGATGTAAGAGATGCAAGTTCAATCTCCGAGAGCTCTGGAAGTTCCATATATAAACCTGGAAGGAGTCATATTTTTTCAGTGGAGTTTTGACACCAAAAAGTTGGTTTTTGTAATATTTGACATTACTGAATCCAAATATGCTTCAACTATGTATATAAATCTCACATGAACTACAGAAAAGTGCAAAATACTTTTCTCACTTTGAAGGTACATAAATTCAAGTTGTCAGAAAATTATAGAATTGACTTAGCTGGAAGAAGAAGAGAAAAATATGTTTAATTATAAGAGAGGTCAATGGCTTAACAGTTGAGAACATGAGGTCTTGATACAGAAAATTCTAGGTTCAACTACTATCTCTGTTGTTGATCAGTTCTAGGTCCTTGGAAACATTTCTTAAACTACATGAAGATTATAATAGTATCTTAAAAACTGTGGGAAGTATTAAGTGGGTTAAGTATAGGATTTAGGACACTGTCCAAACAAAATGAAGTGTGTGTGTGTGTGTGTGTGCGTGTGTGTATGTGTATTTCTATGTGTGCTAATAGTGACAGGAGCAGTACAGTGTATTGATATTTGTTGAACTATCAGCATCATGCTAGACACAAAGATTCTCAATAATACATGCAGAATACTCAAATTTTTTGACCACTCATCATGTACCAGACGTTTGGCTGACATTTTCCTGTGTATCTGCTTAAGTCAATCTGCCAACCTGTCAGTGTCCTCATTTTGTTCATTCATTTGATGAGACTCAGATACTCACCCTGCACTAAGCAAATAGCAAGTGAAAGCCTTAATTCTAAAATCAGTTATTTCCCCCAATTCTAGTGGTCTTCCCAAGTGACAGACTGAAGATGCTGTATTTTACCAACATTATAAGGGATTAATATGCCTCCTAGCAGTTGTTGAGTTAATTCATACTTTTATTTGTTTATTCCAAAAGAAAAATCAGCATTTTTTTCCCATTATCTTATCAAGCTTTCTCCTAGTGGACATGGATATTGGAAATCGCACCATCCTGACTGAATTCATCTTACTGGGTCTCTCAACAGACCCCCTGTGGCAACTAATACTATTTGGAATATTTTTGACTGTCTATTTGGTTACCTTGTCAGGGAACATGACCTTGGTTATCTTAATTCGTATTGATTCCCACCTGCACACACCTATGTATTTTTTCATTGGCAACCTGTCTTTCTTGGATTTCTGGTACACCTCTGTGTACACTCCCAGAATCCTGGCTACTTGTATCTCAGAAGACAAGCGCTTTTCCTTGGCTGAGTGTGGAGCGCAGCTATTCTTTTCTTGTGTTGTGGCCTACACTGAGTGCTTTCTCCTAGCAGCCATGGCATATGACCGCCACATGGCAATCTGTAACCCGTTACTTTATTCAAGTTCTATGTCTCATTCTCTCTGTACCAGACTTGTTGCTGGCTCCTATATAGGAGGGTTCTTGAATGCCATAGCCCATACTGCCAACACTTTTCGCCTGAGTTTCTGTGGCAAAAATATCATCGACCACTTCTTCTGTGATGCACCACCACTGGTGAAGATGTCATGTACAGACACCAATGTCTATGAGCAGGTCCTCCTGGGTCTTGTGGGTTTCACGGCCCTCTCGAGCATTCTTGTCATCATCATTTCCTATTTCCGCATCCTTCTCGCTATTCTGAGGATCCGCACAGCTTCGGGAAGGCGCAAGGCCTTCTCCACTTGTGCCTCACACCTGGTCTCGGTCACACTTTTCTATGGATCCTTGCTTTTCATGTACTCAAGGCCGAGCTCCACCTACTCCCTGAAGAGAGACAAAGTGGCTGCCCTGTTCTACACTGTGGTCAACCCATTGCTCAATCCTCTCATCTATAGCCTGAGAAACAAAGACGTCAAAGAGGCTTTCTGGAAAGTGGCAAAGACCATCAGACCTCAGAGATGAAGGTGATCTTTTTGCAGAATGTTCTCATTGTGTTTTCTTGGTTATTGGCTTATTAACATTATCATATTTCAAATAAATGCAGCATGTTGTACTTAAAAGAAGAAACACTGATTAAACCATGTTGTTTTTTATTCTTTTTTGTGATTAAACTATTTTAAACATATGATATTAGTGTGTTTGATGTTTTAAGATACTCTAGTATGCTTGATTCTGTAGTTGTGATTTAGATGCTTATTCATGCTGAACTGTTGAAACTCCATGAACTGTAGCATGCCAGGCTCCTCTGTCCTTGGGTTTCTCCAGACAAGAATGTTAGAGTGGTTTGCCATTTCTTTCTGCAGGGGATCTTCCTGACCCAGGCATCAGACCCACATCTCCTAAACTTCAAGTGGATTGTTTAGCACTGAGTCGCGATGGGAAACTTATTATGCTTCTTAGCGATACTATATTTTTCCATAACATTTATCTGCCTGACTATCTTTGGAAAGTATTAGAGACAGAAAGGTATTTTATGGATTTGTGTATAAAGTTTGATTTTGAATCTTAGTGCACAAACTTCATTCTGTGGGGAAAATATTTGGAGTGGCTAAATTTTTGGAAATTGACTCAAGATTTTATACATGTTTATTTTTAGGAAGTAATTCCACCATATTTATTCAAGAGCTCTAAATGAGTAAATAGAAAATATCATTGTAAATTTTTATCTTTGTAAAATTGATGTATTCTACACTAATTTAATATAGGGTCAAATATTTGGCAAAATATTAAATTGATGTAGATGAGATGCTAGGTCCTTGAATCAAGGCAAGTAGGAAGTGGTCAAACAGGAGATGACAAAAGTGA
This sequence comes from Tragelaphus eurycerus, assembly GCA_935064755.1. Classification (NCBI taxonomy): domain Eukaryota; kingdom Metazoa; phylum Chordata; class Mammalia; order Artiodactyla; family Bovidae; genus Tragelaphus; species Tragelaphus eurycerus. Next base: position 760,628 of record CAKXYN010000225.1, on the reverse strand, counting down.
ACATCAACATTTTAGGAATCAGCGAACTAAATTGGACTGGAATGGGTGAATTTAACTCAGATGACCATTTACTACTGTGGGCAAGAATCCCTTAGAAGAAATGGAATAGCCATCATAGTCAACAAAAGAGCCTGAAATGCAGTACTTGGATTCAATTTCAAAAATGACAGAATGATCTCTGTTTGTTTCCAAGGCAAACCATTCCATATCACAGTAATCCAAGTCTATGCCCTGACCAGTAATGCTCAAGAAGCTGAAGTTGAATGGTTCTATGAAGACCTGAGAAGATGTTCTAGAACTAACACCCAAAAAAGATGTCCTTCTCATTTTAGAGGAATGGAATGAAAAAGTAGGAAGTCCAGAAATACCTAGAGTAACAAGCAAATTTGGCCTTGGAGTACAGAATGAAGCAGGGCAAAAGCTAATAGAATTTTGCCAAGAGAATGCACTGGTCATAGCAAATACCCTTTTCAACAACACAAAAGAAGACTCTACACATGGACATCATCATATGATCAACACCAAAATCAGATTGATTATATTCTTTGCAGCCAAAGAGGGAGAAGACCTATCAGTTCAGTTCAGTTCAGTTGCTCAATCATGTCTGACTCTTTGTGACGCCATGAATCACAGCACGCAAGGCCACCCTGTCCATCATCAAACCCCGGAGTTCACTCAGATTCACATCCATCGAGTCAGTGATGCCATCCAGCCATCTCATCCTCTGGCATCCCCTTCTCCTCTTCCCCCAATCCCTTCGAGCATCAGGGTCTTTTCCAATTAGTCAACTCTTCGCATGAGGTGGCCAAAATACTGGAGTTTCAGCTTGAGCATCATTCCCTCCAAAGAAATCCCAGGGCTGATCTCCTTCAGAATGGACTGGTTGGATCTCCTTGCAGTCCAAGGGACTCTCAAGAGTCTTCTCCAACACCACAGTTCAAAAGCATCAATTCTTTGGTGCTTAGCCTTCTGCACAGTCCAAATCTCACATCCATACATGACCACAGGAAAACCATAGCCTTGACTAGCTGGACCTTTGTTGGCAAAGTAATGTCTCTGCTTTTCAATATGCTATCTAGGTTGGTCATAACTTTCCTTCCAAGGTGTAAGCGTCTTTTAATTTCATGGCTGCAGTCACCATCTGCAGTGATTTTGGAGCCCAGAAAAATAAAGTCTGACACTGTTTCCACTGTTTCCCCATCTATTTCCCATGAAGTGATGGGACCAGATGCCATGATCTTCGTTTTCTGAATGTTGAGCTTTAAGCCAACCTTTTCACACTCCACTTTCACTTTCATCAAGAGGCTTTTTAGTTCCTCTTCACTTTCTGCCATAAGGGTGGTGTCATCTGCTTATATGAGGTTATTGATATTTCTCCCGCCAATCTTGATTCCAACTTGTGTTTCTTCCAGCCTAGCATTTCTCATGATGTACTCTGCATATAAGTTAAATAAGCAGGGTGACAATATACTGCCTTGACATCCTCCTTTTCCTATTTGGAACCAGTCTGTTGTTCCATGTCCAATTCTAACTGTTGCTTCCTGACCTGCATACAGATTTCTCAAAAGGCAGGTCAGGTGGTCTGGTATTCCCATCTATATCAGAATTTCCCACAGTTGATTGTGATCCACACAGTCAAAGGTTTTGGCAAACAATAAAGCAGAAATATATGTTTTTTATGAACTCTTGCTTTTTCCATGATCCAGAAGATGTGGCAATTTGATCTCTGGTTCCTCTGCCTTTTCTAAAATTAGCTTGAACATCAGGAAATTCACGGTTCACATATTGCTGAAGCCTGGCTTGGAGAATTTTGAGTGCTACTATACTGCAGCCATGAAATTAAAAGACGCTTACTCCTTGGAAGGAAAGTTATGATCAACCTAGATAGCATATTCAAAAGCAGAGACATCACTTTGCCAACAAAGTTTCGTCTAGTCAAGGCTATGGTCTTTCCTGTGGTCATGTATGGATGTGAGAGCTGGACTGTGAAGAAGGCTGAGCGCCGAAGAATTGATGCTTTTGAACTGTGGTATTGGAGAAGACTCTTGAGAGTCCCTTGGACTGCAAGGAGATCCAACCGGTCCATTCTGAAGGAGATCAGCCCTGGGATTTCTTTGGAAGGAATGATGCTAAAGCTGAAACTCCAGTATTTTTGCCACCTCATGCAAAGAGTTGACTCATTGGAGAAGACTCTGATGCTGGGAGGGATTGGGGGCAGGAGGAGAAGGGGACAACAGAGGATGAGGTGGCTGGATGGCATCACTGACTCAATGGATGCGAGTCTGAGTGACCTCCGAGAGCTGGTGATGGACAGGGAGGCCTGGCGTGCTGCAGTTCATGGGGTCGCAAAGAGTCGGACACGACTGAGTGACTGATCTGATCTCATCTGATCTGATCTGAAAGATCGGCAAGAGCTTCCATCAGTATGCTATGTGTGATGGCAAGAGAAGCTGCTATGGGATTGGACTCCAAAACATTAGAGTATGACAGATTGCAGTGCAAAGCTGTCAGTCTCACACTAGAAAGAATGGCTTAAGTGGACGTTTTTCTGTCATGGTTTCTCTGAAGAGTTAGCTACTGATTGCTGAGGGTCAAGACACACGTATACACATATTTGTTTACTTACAGAGATGTTATATATAAAAACTACCTTAGAGGTGAATGGGCTCTGTTTCTTGTTAGATGAAGGAACTAGCAAATGTAGTGGAAAACTGATGTGCTCAAAGTCACATAGGTAAAAGCACAACTTTGTCAAGAACCTGGTCCTCCTGATAGATTATAGGGTACCATGATATCTGTTCATAGAAAAAGGACAAAAAGAAAGACAGAAGGAAGAAATGAAGGAGAAAAAGCTCCAATAGCTGTCACACTGAAAGGGAATATTAAGCATTATAATAATCCATTAACTCAAGATCCTTCCCGAAAGACCTTCCATTAAAGAAAAAAGAAGATAATTGTATTTTTGTGGGATTTTAGAAATCACAATGAAGTAGCTTGGGAATTTTGCCCTTTATTCATTTATTTTTACAGAGAGTCAGTGTTTTTTGATACTTTCTGATGAAGCTTTAAAGGGAAGGAAATAGTGTTGAGGACTCAGGAAATAATGACACTTGGTCTCCTTTACCTATACTTTATGGGAAATAAATGGGGAAACAGTGTCAGACTTTATTTTTCTGGGCTCCAAAATCACTGCAGATGGTGACTGCAGCCATGAAATTAAAAGAAGCTTACTCCTTGGAAGGAAAGTTATGACCAACCTAGATAGCATATTCAAAAGCAAAGACATTACTTTGCCAACAAAGGTTTGTCTAGTCAAGGCTATGTTTTTTCCTGTGGTCATTTATGGATGTGAGAGTTGGACTATGAAGAAGGCTGAGCACTGAAGAATTGATGCTTTTGAACTGTGGTGTTGGAGAAGACTCTTGAGAGTCCCTTGGACTGAAAGAAGATCCAACCAGTCCATTCTGAAGGAGATCAGCCCTGGGATTTCTTTGGAAGGAATGATGCTAAAGCTGAAACTCCACTATTTTGGCCACCTCATGCAAAGAGTTGACTCATTGGAAAAGACGCTGATGCTGGGAGGGATTGGGGGCAGGAGGAGAAGGGGACGCCAGAGGATGAGATGGCTGGATGGCATCACTGACTCGATGGACATGAGTCTGAGTAAACTCCAGGAGTTAGTGATGGACAGGGAGGCCTGGCGTGCTGTGATTCATGAGGTTGCAAAGAGTCGAATATGACTGAGCGACTGATCTGATCTTATCTGACCTTTACTTTGTCCTCTTTTCTTTCTTTTTTAAAGAGCTTGTTTTCCTTTGATGTGGACTCTTTTTAAAATTTTTATTGAACTTGTTGCAATATTTCTTCTGTTTTATGTTTTGGTTTTTTGGCCATGAGGTGTGTGGGATCTTAGCTCTCTCACCAGGGATTGAACCCACACCCTCTGCATTGGAGGACAAAGTCTTAACCACTTCGAAATCAGGGAAGTCCCTGGAAGGTGCTTCTTGTTGAGTACATACCTCTATAAACAGATGGTGTTGCTTTCACACACACTTGGAAAAAATTATTCAAGAAAGATAAGTTTCCCTACTAAGCTCAGTTTGGAATATATTGTTTGACTGTTCACATATGGATAAATGGTAATATAAAAATGCAAAAGTTTTAAGTATATTATGAAAATGTCAATATTTATATACAATATATTTATAAACACTGGCAAAACCACATTAAATCTTTTTAAAGTTCTATTTCATAGATGTGAAGTAAAATTATATTTTATGATGACACAAGAAAAATTTAGAGATAAAAAGGAGCTCTGATGTCCTTTGGTCTCCTCGTTCCTCTGTGCTGTGCATCGTGTATCAGCATTACGAAGCGACCCATCAACAGAAACTGTGCTCAATCGTGAAGACCAACCCTCTTCCAGCGTCAACAGCTCTTTAAAAGAAAACCTTGCTTCTTGATCCTGTAAGGGGCCACGGGCATATTTAGATTTGGATTGTATAACCTGTCAATGGGCTTCCCTGATTGCTCAGTTGGTAAAAAATCTACCTGCAATGCAGAAGATCTGGGCTCAGTCCCTGGGTTGGGAAGATCCCCTGGAGAAGGGAAAGAATACTCACTCCAGTATTCTGGCCTGGAGAATCCCATGGACTATATAGTCCATGGGGTCACAAAGAGTCGGACACGAATGAGTGATTTTCACTTTTTTCAACCTATCAATAATCCATTATTCAATGTACATCCCTCTGTCTCAAAAAAACTTTTATAACTGTGCCTTGACTTCTTGCTGTAGTTAATGGGGTTGCAAAGAGTTGAACACAACTTAGCAACGGAACAACACATAACAATAACTTGACTTCTAAAGTGCAGAAGACTTCTCAGAGTTTTCTGAGATGTTATAATTCTCAATTTGGCTTGAATAAAAATTTCCATTTCTTTCTCAGAATCACTAATTTTTCATTGTCATAGGTAATAGGTTAATTCATGCCTGCTTGCTACTAAAAAGAATTAAGTCATGCTGAAATATAAAGACAAAAAATGATGAACGCCCCTTTAACCTTTTACTTCATAATCTTCAAATACACCTTTCTTCTCATGAGATAAAAATCTTGATTCTTAACTTTTTAAATAGACTCTTTTGTTTTTTAAAGAATTTTTGTTTCCAGTAAAACTGAGTGGAAAGACTTGAAATAAATTATTAGCCCCAACATGGAATCTCTTGCCTCAGATGCCTGTCAATAAAACTGAACTTTTATGTTCAGGTAAATATTTCACTTGACCAGAAGCTTTTCTTCTTTTTTAAAATTTATTTATTTTAATTGGAGGCTAATTACTTTACAATATTGTAGTGGTTTTTACCATACATTAACATGAATCAGCCATGGGTGGACATGTTCCCCATCCTGAACCCCCTCCCATCTCCGTACCCATTGCATCCCTCATGGTTATCCCAGTGCACCAGCCCGGAACACCATTTCATGCATAGAAGCTGGACTGGTGATCTATTTCACATATGATAATATACATGATTCAATGCTGTTCTCCCAAATCATCCCACTCTTGCTTTCTCCCATAGAGTCCAAAAGTCTGTTCTTTACATCTGTGTCTCTTTTGCAATCTTGCATATAGGGTCATCACTACCATCTTTCTAAACTCCATATATAAGTATTAATATACTGTATTGGTGTTCTTCTTTCTGACTTACTTCACTCTGTATAGTAGGCTCCAGTTTCATCCACCTCATTAGAACTGATTCAAATGCATTCTTTTTAATAGCTGAGTAATATTCCATTGTGTACATGTTCCACTGCTTTCTTATCCTTTCATCTTCTGAGGGACACCTAGATTGTTTCCATGTCCTGGCTATAGTAAACAGTGCTGCGATGAACATTGAGGTACATGTGTCACTTTCAATTCTGGTTTCCTCTGTGTGTATGCCCAGTAGTGGGATTGCTGGGTCCAATGGCAGTTCTATTTCCATTTTTGTTTTTTAAGGAATATCCACACTGTTCTCCATAGTGGTTATACTAGTTTGCATTCCCACCAACAGTGTAAGAGGGTTCCCTTTTCTCCACGCCCTCTCCAGCATTTATTGTTTGTAGACTTTTGGATACCATCTGACTGGCGTGAGATGGTACCTCATTGTGGTTTTGATTTGCATTTCTCTGATAATGAGTGATGTTGAGCATCTTTTCATGTGTTTGTTAGCCATCTCTTTGTCTTCTTTGGATAAGTGTCTGTTTAGTTCTTTGGCCCAGTTTTTGATTGGGTCATTTATTTTTTTGGAATTGAGCTGCAGAAGCTGCTTGTATATTTTTAAGATTAGTTCTTTGTCAGTTGCTTCATTTGCTATTATTTTCTCCCATTCTGAAGGCTGTCTTTTAACCTTTCTTACAGTTTCCTTCATTGGGCAAAAGCTTTTAAGTTTAATTAGGCCCCATTTGTTTATTTTTGCTTTTATTTCCATTATTCTGAGAGGTGGGTCATAGAGGATCCTGCTGTGAGTTATGTCAAAGAGTGTTTGATTATGTATCCCTCTAGGAGTTTTATAGTTTCTGGCCTTACATTTAGATTTTTAATCCATTTTGAGTTTATTTTGTGTATGGCATTAGAAAATGTTCGTTTCATTCTTTTACGAGTGGATGACAAGTTTTCCCAGCACCATTTCTTAAAGAGATTATCTTTTCTCCATTGTATAGTCTTGCTTCCTTTGTCAAAGATACGGTTTCCATAGGTGCCTGGATTAATCTCTGGGCTTCCAATTTTGTTCCGTTGATTTATTTTTCTGTCTTTGTGCCAATACCATACTGTCTTATGACTGTAGCTTGTAATATAGTTGAAGTCAGACAGGTTGATTCCTCCAGTTCCATTCTTCTTTCTCAAGACTGCTTTGGCTATTCGAGGTTTTTTGCATTTCCATACAAATTGTGAAATTATTTGTTCTAGTTCTGTGAAAAATACCATTGGTAGTTTAATAGGGATTGCATTATTGAATCTATAGATTGCTTTGGGTGGTATACTCATTTTCATTATATTGATTCTTCCAATCCATGTACATGGTATATTTCTCCATCTATTTCTTTTATCTTTGATTTGTCTCGTCAGTGTTTTATAGTTTTCTATATATAAGTCTTTTATTTCTTTAGATAGATTTCAGTTCAGTTCAGTCCATTCACTCAGTCATGTCCGACTCTTTGAGACCACATGAACCACAGCACACCAGGCCTCCCTGTCATCACCAACTCCTGGATTCCACTGAAACCCCTGTCCATTGAGTCACTGATGCCATCCAACCATCTCATCCTCTGTTGTCCCCTTCTTCTTCTGCCCTCAATCTTTTCCAGCATCAGGGATTTCCCAGTGAATCAGCTCTTTGCATCAGGTGGCCAAAGTATTGGAGTTTCAGCTTCAACGTCAGTCTTTTCAATGAACACCCAGGGCTGATCTCCTTCAGAATGGACTGGTTGGATCTCCTTGCAGTCCAAGGGTCTCTCAAGAGTGTTCTCCAACATGATAGTTCAAAAGAATTAATTCTTCCTTGCTCAACTTTCTTTATAGTCCAACTTTCACATCCATACATGACCACTGGAAAAACCATAGCCTTGACTACATGGGCCTTGGTTGGCAAAGTAATGTCTCTGCTTTTGAATATGCTATCTAGATTGGTCATAACTTTCCTTCCAAGAAGTAAACGTCTTTGAATTTCATGGCTGCAATCACCATCTGCAGTGATTTTGGATCCCCCCAAAATAAAGTCTGACACTGTTTCCACTGTTTCCCCATTTATTTGCCATGAAGTAATGGGGCTGGATGAGATGATATTAGTTTTCTGAATGTTGAGATTTAAGCCAACTTTTTCACTCTCCACTTTCACTTCCATCAAGAGGCTCTTAATTCCTTTTCACTTTCTGCCATAAGGATGGTGTCATCTGCATCTCTGAGGTTATTGATATTTCTCCTGGCAATCTTGATTCCAGCTTGTGCTTCTTTCAGCCCAGTGTTTCTCATGATGTACTCTGCATATAAGTTAAATAAACAGGGTGACAATATACAGCCTTGACATCCTCCTTTTCCTATTTGGAACCAGTCTGTTGTTCCATGTCCAGTTCTAACTGTTGCTTCCTGACCTGCATACATATTTCTCAAGAGGCAGGTCAAGTGGTCCAATATTCCCATCTCTTTAAGAATTTTCCACTGTTTATTGTGATGCATACAGTCAAAGGCTTTGGTGTAGTCAATAAAGCAGAAATAGATGTTTTTCTGGAACAACAACATCTTGCTTTTTCCACGGTCCATGGCTCTTTGATTTGATCTCTGCTTTCTCTGCCTTTTCTAAAACCAGCTTGAACATGGAAGTTCATGGTTCACATGTTGCTGAAGCCTGGCTTGGAGAATTTTAAGCATTACTTTATTAGCGTGTGAGATGAGTGCCATTGTTTGGTAGTTTGAGCATTTTTGGCATTGCCTTTCTTTGGGATTGAAATGAAAACTGATCTTTTGCAGTCCTGTGACCATTGCTGAGGTAGATTTATTCTTAAGTATTTTATTCTTTTCATTGCAATAGTGAATGGAATTGCTTCCTTAATTTCTGTTTCTGTTCTCTCATTATTAGTGTATAGAATGCAAGGGGTTTCTGTGTGTTGATTTTATATCCTGCAACTTTACTATATGCATTGATTAGATGTAGTAATTTTCTGGTGGAGTCTAGGGTTTTCTATGTAGAGAATAATGTCATCTGCAAACCGTAAGTGTTTTACTTCTTCTTTTCCAATCTGGATTCCTTTTATTTCTTTTTCTTCTCTAATTGCTGTGGTTAAAACTTCCAAAAGTATGTTGAATAGTAGTGGTGAGAGTGGGTACCCTCGTCTTATTCCCAGCTTTAGGGGAAATGCTTTCAATTTTTCACCATTGAGGATAATGTTTGCTGTGGGTTTATCATATATGGCTTTTATTATATTGAGGTATGTTCCTTCTATGCGTGCTTCCTGGAGGGTTTTACTCATAAATGGATGTTGAATTTTGTCAAAGGCTTTCTCTGCATCTATTTGGTTTTTATCATTCAATTTGTTACTGTGGTGTATCACATTGATTGATTTGCGAATGTTGAAGAATCCTTGCTTTCCTGGGATAAAGCCCACTTGGTCATGATGTATGATCTTTTTAATATGCTGTTGGATTCTATTTGCTAAGATTTTGTTAAGGATTTTTGCATCTATGTTCATCAGTGATATTGGCCTTTAGTTTTCTTTTTTTGTGGCATCTTTGTCTGGTTTTGGTATTAGTGTGATGGTGCCCTCATAGAATGAGTTTGGAAGTTTATCTTCCTCTACAATTTTCTGGAAGAGTTTGAGTAGGATAGGTGTTAGCTCTTCTTTAAATTTTTGGTAGAATTCAGCTGTTAAACCATCTGGTCCTGGGCTTTTGTTGGAAATTTTCTTTCTTTCTTTTTTTTTTTTTCCTTTTTTAAAATTTAATTTTATTTTTTAATTCTATTGTATTTTATTTTTTAACTTTACAATATTGTATTGGTTTTGCCATATATCAACATGAATCCGCCACAGGTATACACGTGTTCCCCATTCTGAACCCTCCTCCCTCCCCCTACCATCCCTCTGGGTCGCCCCAGTGCACCAGCCCCAAGCATCCAGTATCATGCATCAAAACTGGACTGGGGACTCTGATTACAGTTTCTTTTTTGTGCTTGTGACTGGTCTGTTAAGATCTTCAATCTTCCTGGTTCAGTTTTGGAAAGTTATACTTTTCTAAGAATTTGTCCATTTCTTCCAAGTTGTTCATTTTATTGGCATATAGTTGTTGATAGTAGTCTCTTATGATCCTTGATCCTATGTATTTCTGTGTTATCTGTTGTTATTTCTCCATTTTCATTTCTAATTTTGTTCATTTGATTCTTCTCCCTTTTTTCTTTGATGAGTCTGGTTAATGGTTTGTCTATTTTATTTATCTTCTCAAAGAACCAGCTTTTAGTTTTGTTGATTTGTGCTGCGGTCTCCTTTGTTTCTTTTTCATTTATTTCTACCCTAATTTTTATGATTTTTGTCCTTCTACTAGCCCTGGGATTCTTCAATTCTTATTTTTCTAGTTGCTTAAAGTGTAGAGTTAGGTTATTTATTTGATTTTTCTCTTGTTTCTTGAGGTAAGCGTGTATTGCTATGAACCTTTCCTTTAGCACTTCTTTTACTGAATTCCATAGGTTTTGTGTTGTTGTGTTTTCATTTTCATTCATTTCCTTACATATTTTGATTTCTTTTTTATTTCTTCTGTGATTTATTGGTTATTCAGAAGTGTGTTGTTTAGCCTCCATATGTTTGTATTTTTAATTTTTTTTTTCCTGTCAGATCAGATCAGATCAGTCGCTCAGTCGTGTCCAACTCCTTGCGACCCCATGAACCGCAGCACGTCAGGCCTCCCTGTCCATCACCAGCTCCCAGAGGTCACCCAGACTCATACCCATCGAGTCAGTGATGCCATCCAGCCATCTCATCCTCTGTCGTCCCCTTCTCCTCCTGCCCCCAATCCCTCCCAGCATCAGAGTCTTCTCCAGTGAGTCAACTCTTCGCATGAGGTGGCCAAAATACTGGAGTTTCAGCCTTAACATCATTCCTTCCAAAGAAATCCCAGGATTGATCTCCTTAAGAATGGACTGGTTGGATCTTCTTGCAGTCCAAGGGACTCTCAAGAGTCTTCTCCAACACCACAGTTCAAAAGCATCAATTCTTCAGCGCTCAGCCTTCTTCACAGTCCAGCTCTCACATCCATGCATGACCACAGGAAAGACCATAGCCTTGACTAGGCAAACCTTTGTTGGTAAAGTAATGTCTCTGCTTTTGAATATGCTATCTAGGTTGGTCATAACTTTCCTTCCAAGGAGTAAGCGTCTTTTCATTTCATGGCTGCAGTCACCATCTGCAGTGATTTTGGAGCCCAGAAAAACAAAGTCTGACACTGTTTCCACTGTTTCCCCATCTATTTCCCATGTAGTGATGGGACCAGATGCCATGATCTTCGTTTTCTGAATGTTGAGCTTTAAGCCAACCTTTTCACTCTCCACTTTCACTCTCATCAAGAGGCTTTTTAGCCCCTCTTCACTTTCTGCCATAAGAGTGGTGTCATCTGCATATCTGAGGTTATGGATATTTCTCCCAGCAATCTTGATTCCAACTTGTGTTTCTTCCAGTCCAGCATTTCTCATGATGTACTCTGCATATAAGTTAAATAAACATGGTGACAATATACAGCCTTGACGTACACCTTTTCCTATTTGGAACCAGTCTGTTGTTCGATGACCAGTTCTAACTGTTGCTTCCTGACCTGCATACAGATTTCTCAAGAGGCAGATCAGGTGGTCTGGTATTCCCATCTCTTTCAGAATTTTCCATAGTTTCTTGTGATCTACACAGTCAAAGGCTTTGGCATAGTCAATAAAGCAGAAATAGATGTTTTTCTGAAACTCTCTTGCTTTTTCCATGATCCAGCGGATGTTGGCAATTTGATCTCTGGTTCCTCTGCCTTTTCTAAAACCAGCTTGAACATCAGGAAGTTCACGGTTCACATACTGCTGAAGCCTGGCTTGGAGAATTTTGAGCATTACTTTACTAGCGTGTGAGATGAGTGCAATCTTACCACATTGTTATCAGAAAAAATGCTTGGAATGATTTCGCTTTTTTTTTTTTTTTTAAATTTACCAAGGCTAGATTTATGACCCAGGATGTGATCTATCCTGAAGAATGTTCTGTGTGCACGTGAGAAAAAGGTAAAATTCATTGTTTGGGAGCAAATGTCCTATAGATATCAATTAGGTCTAACTGGTCCTCTGTATCAGTTAAAGTTTGTGATTCCTTGGTAATTTTCTATTTGATTGATCTATCCATAGGTGTGAGTGCAGTATTAAAATCTCCCAGTATGATTGTGTTACTGCTAATTTCCCCTTTCATGCTTGCTAGCGTTTGCCTTATATATTGTGGTGATCCTATGATGGGTGCATATATATTTATACTTGTTATATCTTCTTCTTGGATTGATCCTATGATCATTACATACTGTCCTTCTTTGTCTATTTTCACGGCCTTTATTTCAAGGTCTATTTTATCTGATATGAGTATTGCTACTTCTGCTTCCTTTTGGTCTCCATTTGCATGAAATATCTTTTCCAGCCTTTCATTTTCAGTCTGTATGTGTCCCTAGGTTTGAGGTGGGTCTTTTTTAGACAACATACATAGGGGTCTTGTTTTTGTATCCATTCAGCCAATCTTTGTCTTTTGGTTGGGGCATTCAACCTATTTACATTTAAGGTAATTATTGATGAGAATGATCCTGTTGCCATTTACTTTGTTGTTTTTGATTCGAGTTTATAAACCTTTTGTGTGTTTCCTGTCTAGAGAATATTCTTTAGCATTTGTTGAAGAGCTGGTTTGGTGGTGTTGTATTCTCTCAGCTTTTGCTAGTCTGTAAAGCTTTTGATTTCTCCTTCATATTTGAATGAGATCTTTGCTGGGTGCAGTAATCTGGGTTGTAGGTTTTTCTCTTTCATCACTTTAAGTATGTCCTGCCATTCCCTTCTGGCCTGAAGAATTTCTATTGAAAGATCAGTTGCTATCCTTATGGGAATCCCCTTGTATGTTATTTGTTGTTTTTCCTTTGCTGCTTTTAGTGTTTGTACTTTGTGGGTTTAGAAAAGGCAGAGGAACCAGATAAAAATTGCCAACATCTGCTGGATCATGGAAAAAGCAAGAGAGTTCCAGAAAAAAAAATCTATTTCTGCTTTATTGACTATGCCAAAGTCTTTGACTGTGTGGTTCACAATAAACTGTGGAAAATTCTGAAAGAGATGGGAATACCAGACCACCTGACCTGCCTTTTGAGAAATCTGTGTGCAGGTCAGGAAGCAACAGTTAGAACTGGACAGGGAAAGCAGACTGGTTCCAAATAGGAAAAGGAGGATGTCAAGGCTGTATATTGTCACTCTGCTTATTTAGCTTATATGCAGAGTACATCATGAGAAATGCTGGACTGGAAGAAACACAAGCTGGAATCAAGATTGCAGGAAGAAATATCAATAACCTCAGATGTGCAGATGACACCACCCTTATAGCAGAAAGTGAAGAGGAACTAAAGGGCCTCTTGATGGAAGGGAAATTGGAGAGTGAAAAAGTTGGCTTAAAGCTCAACATTCAGAAAACAAAGATCATGGCGTCTGGTCCCATCACTACATGGGAAATAGATGGGGAAACAGTGGAAACAGTGTCAGACTTTATTTTTCTGGGTTCCAAAATCACTGCAGATGGTGACTGCAGCCATGAAATTAAAAGACGCTTACTCCTTGGAAGGAAAGTTATGACCAAGCTAGATAGCATATTCAAAAGCAGAGACATTACTTTGCCAACAAAGGTACATCCAATCAAGGCTACGGTTTTCCCAGTGGCCATGTATGGATGTAAGAGTTGGACGTTAAAGAAAGCTCAGCACCAAAGAATTGATGCTTTTGAACTGTGGTGTTGGAGAAGACTCTTGAGAGTCCCTTGCACTGCATGGAGATCCAACCAGGCCACTCTGAAGGAGATCACCCCTGGGATTTCTTTGGAAGGAATGATGCTAAAGTTGAAACTCCAGTATTTTGGCCACCTCATGTGAAGAGTTGACTCTTTGGAAAAGACTCTGATGCTGGGAGGGATAGGGGCAGGAAGAAAAGGGACGACAGAGGATGAGATAGCTGAATGGCATCACTGACTTGATGGACGTGGGTCTGAGTGAACTCCGGGATTTGGTGATGGACAGGGAGTCTCTTTCAGAATTTTCCATAGTTTATTGTGATCTACACAGTCAAAGGCTTTGGCATAGTCAATAAAGCAGAAATAGATGTTTTTCTGGAACTCTCCTGCTTTTTCCATGATCCAGCGGATGTTGGCAATTTGATCTCTGGTTCCTCTGACTTTTCTAAAACCAGCTTGAACATCAGGAAGTTCACGGTTCACATATTGCTGAAGCCTGGCTTGGAGAATTTTGAGCATTACTTTACTAGCGTGTGAGATGAGTGCAATTGTTCACTAGTTTGAGCATTCCTTGGCATTGCCTTTCTTTGGGATTGGGATGAAAACTGACCTTTTCCAATCTTGTGGCCACTGCTGAGTTTTCCAAATTTGCTGGCATATTGAGTGCAGCACTTTCACAGCATCATCTTTCAGGATTTGGAATAGCTCCACTGGAATTCCATCACCTCCACTAGCTTTGTTCCTAGTGATGCTTTCTAAGGCCCATTTGACTTCACATTCCAAGATGTCTGGCTCTAGGTCAGTGATCACATCATCATGATTATCTGGGTCTTGAAGCTCTTTTTTGTACAGTTCTTCTGTGTATTCTTGCCACCTCTTCTTAATATCTTCTGCTTCTGTTAGGTCCACACCATCTCTGTCCTTTATCGTGCCCATCTTTGCATGAAATGTTCCTTTGGTATCTCTGATTTTCTTGAAGAGATCCCTAGTCTTTCCCATTCTGTTGTTTTCCTCTATTTCTTTGCATTGATCACTGAAGAAGGCTTTCTTATCTCTTCTTGCTATTCTTTGGAACTCTGCATTCAGATGTTTATATCTTTCCTTTTCTCCTTTGCTTTTCGCTTCTCTTCTTTTCACAGCTATTTGTAAGGCCTCCCCAGACAGCCATTTTGCTTTTTTGCATTTCTTTTCCATGGGGATGGTCTTGATCCCTGTCTCCTGTACAATGTCACGAACCTCATTCCATAGTTCATCAGGCACTCTATCTATCAGATCTAGGCCCTTAAATCTATTTCTCACTTCCACTGTATAATCATAAGGGATCTGATTTAGGTCATACCTGAATGGTCTAGTAGTTTTCCCTACTTTCTTCAATTTCAGTCTGAATTTGCCAATAAGGAGTTCATGGTCTGAGCCACAGTCAGCTCCTGGTCTTGTTTTTGCTGATTGTATAGAGCTTCTCCATCTTTGGCTGCAAAGAATATAATCGATCTGATTTCGGTGTTGACCATCTGGTGATGTCCATGTAGAGAGTCTTCTCTTGTGTTGTTGGAAGAGGGTATTTGCTATGACCAATGCATTTTCTTGGCAAAACTCTATTAGTCTTTGCCTTGCTTCATTCCGTATTCCAAGGCCAAATTTGCCTGTTACTCCAGGTGTTTCTTGACTTCCTACTTTTGCATTCCAGTCCCCTATAATGAAAAGGACATCTTTTTTGGGTGTTAGTTCTAAAAGGTCTTGTAGGTCCTCATAGAACCGTTCAACTTCAGCTTCTTTGTCATTACTGGTTGGGGCTGAAAGAGATGGGAATACCAGACCACGTGATCTGCCTCTTAAGAAATCTGTATGCAGGTCAGGAAGCAACAGTTAGAACTGGTCATCGAACAACAGACTGGTTCCAAATAGGAAAAGGAGTACGTCAAGGCTGCATATTGTCACCATGTTTATTCAACTTATATGCAGAGTACATCATGAGAAATGCTGGACTGGAAGAAATACAAGTTGGAATCAAGATTGCCGGGAGAAATATCAATAACCTCAGATATGCAGATGACACGACTCTTATGGCAGAAAGTGAAGAGGGGCTAAAAAGCCTCTTGATGAGAGTGAAAGTGGAGAGTGAAAAGGTTGGCTTAAAGCTCAACATTCAGAAAACGAAGATCATGGCATCTGGTCCCATCACTACATGGGAAATAGATGGGGAAACAGTGGAAACAGTGTCAGACTTTGTTTTTCTGGGCTCCAAAATCACTGCAGATGGTGACTGCAGCCATGAAATGAAAAGACGCTTACTCCTTGGAAGGAAAGTTATGACCAACCTAGATAGCATATTCAAAAGCAGAAACATTACTTTGCCAACCAAGGTTCGCCTAGTCAAGGCTATGGTCTTTCCTGTGGTCATGTATGGATGTGAGAGCTGGACTGTGAAGAAGGCTGAGCGCTGAAGAATTGATGCTTTTGAACTGTGGTGTTGGAGAAGACTCTTGAGAGTCCCTTGGACTGCAAGAAGATCCAACCAGTCCATTCTGAAGGAGATCAATCCTGGAATCTCTTTAGAAGGAATGATGCTAAAGCTGAAACTCCAGTATTTTGGCCACCTCATGTGAAGAGTTGACTCATTGGAGAAGACTCTGATGCTGGGAGTGATTGAGGGCAGGACGAGAAGGGGACGACAGAGGATGAGATGGCTGGATGGCATCACTGACTTGATGGGTGTGAGTCTGGGTGACCTCCGGGAGCTGGTGATGGACAGGGAGGCCTGGCGTGCTGCTGTTCATGGGGTCGCACAGCGTCGGACACGACTGAGTGACTGATCTGATCTGATCTGATCTGAGGGAGTCCTGGCGTGCTGTGATTCATGGGGTCGCAAAAAGTCAGACACGACTGAGTTACTGAACTGAAATGAACTTTGTGTTTGATCTTTGTCAATTTGATTAATATGTGTCGTGTGCTGTTTCAACTTGGGTTTATCCTGTTTGGGACTCTCTGGGTTTCTTGGACTTGGGTCCCTATTTCCTTCCCTATTTTAGACAGTTTTCAACTATTATCTTAAATATTTTCTCATGGCCTTTATTTTTGTCTTCTTCTTCTGCAATGCCTATGATGCGAATGTTGGGGCATTTCACATTGTCCCAGAAGTCTCTGAGGTTGTCCTCATTTCTTCTATTTTTTTTTTTTTTCTCTCTGCTTCATTTATTTCCATCACTATCTTCTGCCTCACTTATCCTATCTTCTGACTCAGTTATTCTACTGTTGGTTCCCTCCAGAGTGTTTTTGATCTCATTTATTCCATTATTCATGATTGTTTCACTCTTTTATTTCTTCTAGGTGCTAGTTAAACATTCCCTGCATCTTCTCAATCCTTGTATCTAGACTATTTATCTGTAACTCCATTTTGTTTTTAAGATTTTGATCATTTGTACTATCATTATTCTGAATTCTTTTTCAGGTAGACTCCGTATCTCATCCTCTTTTGTTTGGTTTGGTGGGCATTTATCATGTACCTTTACTTGCTGAATATTTCTTTGCCTTTTTATCATGTTTAGATTGCTGTGTTTGGGGTGGCCTTTCTGTATGCTGGAAGTTTGTGGTTCCTTTTTATTGTGGAGGTTCCTCCCTGTGGGTGGGGTTCGATGAGTGGCTTCTCAAGGTTTTCTGGTTAGGGACGCTTGTGTCAGTGTTCTTGTGGGTGGAACGGGATCTGTTCTCTCTGGAGTGCAATGAAGTGTCCAGGAGTGGGTTTTGAGGTGTCTGTGGGTTTGGTGTGACTTTTGGCTGCTTGTATCTCAATGCTCAGGGTTATGTTCCTGCATTGTTGGAGAGTTAGTTTGGTATGTCTTGCTCTGAAACTTGTTGGCTCTTGGGTGGGGCTTGGTTTCAGTGTAGGTATGGAGGCTTTTGGATGAGCTCTTGTTTATTAATGTTCCTTGGAGTCAGGAGTTTTCTGGAGTTCTCAAGGTTTGGATTTAATCCTCCTGCCTCTGGTTTTCAGTCTTATTCTTATAGTTGTCTCAAGACTTCTCCATCCATACAGCACCAATGATAAAACATCTAGGTTAATGGTGAAAAGATTCTCTACAGTGAGGAACACCGAGAGAGGTTCACCAAGAGAGGTTCACAGAGTAACATGGAGAAGAGAAGAGGGAGGAAAGAGATAGAGGTGACCAGGAGGAGAAGAGGGGGAGTCAAAAGGAGAGAGACAGATCTTGCAGTAATCCATTTCCTAAGTGTTCTCCATAGCCTTGAATACCCAAACAGATTCATAGAGTTGGGTAGAGAAGAGAAGGGGGAGGGAGGGGATAGAGGTGACCTGGGGAAAAAAAGGCGCATCAAAAGGGGGAGAGAGCAATCAAGCCAGCAGTCACACTCCTAAGTAAAAATGGACAGTGAAGATTGGATTCTTAAAGGTACAAAATTGATAACAAATAACAAAAAGTAAAGATTAAAAATCTAGAGTAGAGGTTAGACTCTCAAAAATTCAATATTAACAAAACAAAATCACAAAAAGTATAAAAATATATATATGAAATTTGCTTTAAAAATGAGGTCTTTTTTGCAAGATAATAGTAGGTTATAAAAATGAAAATTAAAGGAATAATAAAGAACTTAAAATTTTTAAAAATGATAATAGTAAATATATCTAGGAATTTCTTTGGAGCTATTGAGGGCAGTGTGGGGTCAGTTCAATTTCAGATAGTTCCTTGTTTTAGCTTATACTTCTTCTCATGGTCTATAGGCACCTTCCAATGTGGTTAGTGCTAACTACGGGGTTTTAATCTGTTGCACCCGTCACTTCCAGAGCAGTTCCATCTTCTTTATTTTGGCTTCCTCTGTTTGCAAGTCTCTTCAGTGTCTAATTTCCACTGTGACACAAGGGGGCGAAGATGGTCACAACTGAACAAGGCTAACTTGTTCAGTTGTGCTGTGGGAAGGGAGGAACACTGCAAACAAATATCCCTGGCATGTGTGGGGAGTGCTCACAGCATCTGGGCCACACTGGGTTTGCCCCCGCTCATGGCATGTGTCCTTTCCTGGTCAACACTGTTCAGGCTCCAGTCTGCTCTGCAGGGGAACTGTCTAAAGCAGGTCCTGAGGTGCATGCACTTCCCAGGTCTAAGCCACTCAGGTTCAGGTTCTTGCATACTTCACAAAGGCACAGAATCGGTTGGGCCTGCATTTTGTGCTCTTCCCCAGGTCCGAGCAGCTCAGGCGACCAGGTGCTTGGAGCCTGCACTCTCCCAGCTGGGCAGTGCCTCTTATCACCTCCTCAATCCCAGACCTTTGGTTTCTTTGCTGTGCAGCAAGAGCTCTGTCTCAGGTGTGCCGTGTGTCTCCTCTGGGGAGCTGATCTCTGACTGCAACCCTCCTGGTGGATGTTAACCATCCAGGATCCCAGGAAGACTTGGTTAGTAACTGGGAGACTGCTCACAGTTTGGTGGAGGATGCCATTTCTGTGGTCGAGATTGCCCCTCGCCTTCAGACTCTGGCTGTCGCCTGCCTGGCTCTCAGCCTTTGCTGGGTGGTGGTGGTGGTGGGGGATGTTGGAGGAGGGGGCCAGGCCACAGCCAGCTAGATCTCCTCTGGTGTTCCCTCAGTCCTCTGTTCTGTGAGCAGGACAAGTGGTCGCGGGGAAGTTCTCTTTCTCTCTCTCTCTCTCTTTATTTTTTCCTCTCTCTGATTATCCCACAGTTTGGGTTGCTCTCTCGTATTTGCTCCCTCAGATTGTCCTCAGGGCATTCAGGCCCTGTTCCCCTGCTAAGCAATGCAAAATGCCTCCCTGTTCAACCCCGCTCAGTGCTGGTGGACTCAAGTATCTGGGCTACTTCTCCTCTGGGAGTCGAGAGTAGGCACATAATCTGTGGGTTTTGTTTTTTTTTTTCCCCCTCCCAGTTATGTTGCCTTCTGAGATTCCAAAAGTCCCCACAGACCCGCCAGTGAGAGGATTTCCTGGTGTTTGGAAACTTCTCCTCCTTCACAGCTCCCTCCCCGGGATGGGTCTCTGTCCCTAACTCTTTTGTCTCCCTTGTTATCTTTTATATTTTGTCCTACCTCCTTTTGAAGAGAATGGGCTGCCTTTCTGGATGCCTGGTGTCCTCCGCCAGCATTCAGAAGTTGTTTTGTGAAATTTGCTCAGCGTTTAAATGATCTTTTGATGAACTTGTGGGGAAGAAAGTGGTTCCCCCCATCCTATTTCTCCACCATTTTAGGGCCGCCCCCAATAAATATTATTTTAAAAAAAAGAGACAGTCTTAATAAGTCCTTAAAATGATGCATACTATGACAAAGATCACACACAAAGAACAAATATTAAAAGCATCAAGGAAAAAACAACAAATAACACACAAGGGGATTCCCATAAGGATAACAGCTGATCTTTCAATAGAAACACTTCAAGCCAGGAGGGAAGGGCAAGACATACTTAAAGTGATGAAAGAAAATAACTTACAGCCCAGATTACTGTACCCAGCAAGGATCTCATTCAAATATGAAGGAAAAATCAAAAGCTTTACAGACAAGCAAAAGCTGAGAGAATTCAGCACCACCAAACCAGCTCTCCAACAAATGCTAAAGGATATTCTCTAGACAGGAAACACAAAAAGGGTCTATAAACTCGAACCCAAAACAATAAAATAAATGGCAACGGGATCATACTTATCAATAATTACCTTAAATGTAAACGGGTTAAATGCCCCAAGCAAAAGACAAAGACTGGCTGAATGGGTACAAAAACAAAACCCCTATATATGTTGTCTACAAAAGACCCACCTCAAAACAGGGGACACAAACAGACTGAAAGTGAAGGGCTGGACAAATATTTTCCATGCAAATAGACACCAAAAGAAAGCGGAGTAGCAATATTCATATCAGATAAAAGACTTTAAAACAAAGAATGTAAAAAGAGACTAAGAAGAACACTACATAATGATCAAAAGATCAATCCAAGAAGAAGATATAACAATCATAAATATATATGCACCCAACATAAGAGTACCGTAATATGTAAGACAAATGCTAACAAATATGAAAGGGGAAATTAACAATAACACAATAATAGTGGGAGACTTTAATACTCCACTCACACCTATGGATAGATCAACTGAACAGAAAATTAACAAGGAAACACAAACTTTAAATGATACAATAGACCAGATAGACCTAACTGATATCTATAGGACATTTCACCTCAAAATAATGAATTTCACCTTTTTCTCAAGTGCACACAGAACATTCTCCAGGATAGATCACATCCTGGGCCATAAATCTAGCCTTGGTAAATTCAAAACAATTGAAATCATCCCAAGCATCTTTTCTGACAACAATGCATTAAGATTAGATCTCATTTACAGGAGAAAAACTATTAAAATTCCAACATATGGAGGCTGAACAACACCCTGCTGAATAACCATCAAATCATAGAAGAAATAAAAAAAGAAGTCAAAATATGCATAGAAACAAATGAAAATGAAAGCACAACAACCCAAAACCTGTGGGGCACTGTAAAAGCAGTCCTAAGGTTCATAGCAATACAGACACACCTCAAGAAACAAGAAAAAACTCAAATAAATAACCTAGCTCTACACCTAAAGCAACTAGATAAAGAAGAAATGAAGACCCTCCAGGGTTAATAGAAGGAAAGAAATCTTAAAATTAGGGCAGAAATAAATGCAAAAGAAACAAAAGAGACCATAGCAAAAATTAACAAAGCCAAAAGCTGGTTCTTTGAAAGGATAAGTAAAATTGACAAACCATTAGCCACACTCATCAAGAAACAAAGGGAGAAAAATCAATCAGTAAAATTAGAAATGAAAATGGAGAGATCACAGCAGACAACACAGAAATACAAAGGATCATTAGAGACTACTATCAGCAATTATATGACAATAAAATGAACCATGTCGAAGAAATAGACAAATTCTTAGAAAAGTACAACTTTCCAAATCTGAACCAGGAAGAAATAGAAAATCTTACAGACGCATCACAAGCATGAATATTGAATCTGTAATCAGAAATCTTCCATCAAACAAAAGGCCAGGTCCAGATGGATTCACAGCTGAATTCTACCAAAAATTTAGAGAAGAGCTAACACCTATCCTACTCAAACTCTTCCAGAAAAATGCAGAGGAAGGTAAACTTCCAAACCCATTCTATGAGGCCACCATCACCGTAATACCAAAACCTGACAAAGATGCCACAAAAAAAGAAAACTACAGGCCAATATCACTGATGAACATAGATGCAAATCTCCTTAACAAAATTCTAGCAATCAGAATCCAACAACACATTAAAAAGATCATACACTATGACCAAGTGGGCTTTATCCCAGGAATGCAAGGATTCTTCAGTATTCGCAAATCAATCAATGTAATACACCACATTAAAAAATTGAAAAATAAAAGCCATATGATTATCTCAATAGATAGAGAAAGCCTTTAACAAAATCCAACATCCATTTATGACAAAAACTCTCCAGAAAGCAAGAATAGAAGCAACATACCTCAACATAAAAAAAGCTATATATGACGAAACTACAGCAAACATTATCCTCAATGGTGAAAAATTGAAAGCATTTCCCCTAAAGTCAGGAACAAGACAAGGGTGCCCACTCTCACCATTACTATTCAACATAGTTTTGGAAGTTTTGGCCACAGCAATCAGAGCAGAAAAAGAAATAAAAGAAATCCAAATTGGAAAAGAACTAAAACTCTCATTGTTTGCAGATGACATGATCCTCTACATAGAAAACCCTAAAGACTCCACCAGAAAATCACTAGAGCTAATCAATGAATATAGTAAAGTTGCAGGATATAAAATAAACACATAGAAATTCTGTGCATTCCTATACACTAATAATGAGAAAATCAGATCAGATCAGTCCCTCAGTCGTGTCCGACTCTCTGCGACCCCATGGATCACAGCACACCAGGCCTCCCTGTCCATCACCAACTCCCAAAGTTCACCCAGACTCACGTCCATCGAGTCAGTGATGGCATCCAGCCATCTCATCCTCTGTCGTCCCCTTCTCTTCTTGCCCTCAATTCCTCCCTGCATCAGAGTCTTCTCCAATGAGTCAACACTTCACATGAGGTGGTCAAAATACTGG
This sequence comes from Tragelaphus eurycerus, assembly GCA_935064755.1. NCBI lineage: Eukaryota > Metazoa > Chordata > Mammalia > Artiodactyla > Bovidae > Tragelaphus > Tragelaphus eurycerus. The sequence continues at coordinate 738,020 of CAKXYN010000225.1, read as the reverse complement.
AGTTTCAGCTTTAGCATCATTCTTTCCAAAGAAATCCCAGGACTGATCTCCTTCAGAATGGACTGGTTGGATCTCCTTGCAGTCCAAGGGACTCTCAAGAGTCTTCTCCAACACCACAGTTCAAAAGCATCAATTCTTCAGCGCTCAGCCTTCTTCACAGTCCAGCTCTCACATCCATACATGACCACAGGAAAAACCATAGCCTTGACTAGATGGACCTTTGTTAGCAAAGTAATGTCTCTGCTTTTGAATATGCTATCTAGGTTGGTCATAACCTTCCTGAAAATAGAAACAGAAATTAAGGAAACAATTCCATTCACCATTGCAACAAAAAGAATAAAATACTTTGGAATAGATCTACCTAAAGAAACTAAAGACCTAAATATAGAAAACTAAAACACTGGTGAGAGAAATCAGAGGACTCTAATAGATGGAGAAATGTACCATGTTCATGGTTTGGAAGAATCAATATAGTGAAAATGAGTATACTACCCAAAGCAATCTATAGATTCAATACAATCCCTAACAAGCTACCAACGGTATTTTTCACAGAGCTAGAACAAATAATTTCACAATTTGTAAGGAAATACAAAAAAACTCAAATAGCCAAAGCAATCTTGAGAAAGAAGAATGGAACTGGAAGAATCAACCTGCCTGACTTCAGGCTCTACTACAAAGCCACAGTCATCAAGACAGTATGGTACTGGCACAAAGACAGAAATATAGATCAATGGAACAAAATAGAAAGCCCAGAGATAAATCCATGCACCTATGTACACCTTATCTTTGACAAAGGAGGCAAGACTATACAATGGATTGAAGACAGTCTCTTTAACAAGTGGTGCTAGGAAAACTTCTCAACCACTTGTAAAAGAATGAAACTAGAACACTTTCTAACACCATATACAAAAATAAACTCAAAATGGATTAAAGATCTAAACATAAGACCATAAACTATAAAACTCTTAGAGGAGAACATAGACAAAACACTCTCTGACATACATCACAGCAGGATCCTCTATGACCCACCTCCCAGAATATTGGAAATAAAAGCAAAAATAAACAAATGGGTCCTAATTAAACTTAAAAGCTTCTGCACAACAAAGGAAACTATAAGCAAGGTGAAAAGACAGCATTCAGAATGGGAGAAAATAATAGCAAACGAAGAAACTGACAAACAACTAATCTCAAAAATATACAAGCAACTCCTACAGCTCAATTCCAGAAAATAAACAACACAATCAAAAAATGGGCCAAAGAACTAAATAGACATTTCTCCAAAGAAGACATACAGATGGCTAACAAACACATGAAAAGATGCTCAACATCACTCGTTACCAGAGAAATGCAAATCAAAACCACTATGAGGTACCCTTTCATGCAAGTCAGAATGGCTGCTATCCAAAAGTCTATAAGCAATAAATGCTGGAGAGGGTGTGGAGAAAAGGGCACCCTCTTACTCTGTTGGTGGGAATGCAAATTAGTACAGTCACTATGGAGAACAGTGTGGACATTCCTTAAAAAACTGGAAGTAGAACTGCCATCAGATCAGATCAGATCAGTCGCTCAGTCGTGTCCGACTCTTTGCGACCCCATGAACCACAGCACGCCAGGCCTCCCTATCCATCACCAGCTCTCGGAGGTCACTCAGACTCACATTCATCGAGTCAGTGATGCCATCCAGCCATCTCATCCTCTGTCGTCCCCTTCTCCTCCTGCCCTCAATCCCTCCCAGCATCAGAGTCTTCTCCAATGAGTCAACTCTGCACATGAGGTGGCCAAAATACTGGAGTTTCAGCTTGAGCATCATTCCCTCCAAAGAACTGCCATAGGACCCACCAATCCCACTGCTGGGCATACACACTGAGGAAACCAGAATTGAAAGAGACATGTGTACCCCAATGTTCATCGCAGCACTGTTTATAATAGCCAGGACATGGAGGCAACCTAGATGTCCATCAGCAGATGAATGGATAAGAAAGCAGTGGTACATATACACAATGGAGTATTACTCAGCCATTAAAAAGAATACATTTGAATCAGTTCCAATGAGGTGGATGAAACTGGAGCCTATTATACAGAGTGAAGTAAGCCAGAAAGAAAAACACCAATACAGTATACTAACACATATATATGGAATTTAGAAAGATGGAAACAATAACCCTGTATACGAGATAGCAAAAGAGACACAGATGTATAGAATAGTCTTCTGGACTCTGTGGGAGAGGGAGAGGGTGGGATGATTTTGGAGAATGGCATTGAAACATGTATAATATCATATATGAAATGAGTTGCCAGTCCAGGTTTGATGCATTATACTGGATGCTTGGGGCTGGTGCACTGAGACGACCCAGAGGGATGGTACGGGGAGGGAGGAGGGAGGGGGGTTCAAGCTGGGGAACACGTGTATACCTGTGGCAGATTCATGTTGATGTATGGCAAAACCAATACAATACTGTAAAGTAATTAGCCTCCAATTAAAATAAATAAATTTATATTAAAAATAAAATTAAGAAATATTAAGAAAATAATGCATACTATGCCTCATCAGTTGTCACAATGATTTATAATGTAAAATACTTAAATGTAAAATGAAGTTTGTAAGAGGCAGACACCAATAATATAGATCAGAGAAGAAAACTAATAATTTAGACCCAAACATGTACATATATACACACTTATCCCTTCTCATGAATTGTCCTCAGCTACTCTCAGGACTGAAGACTGATAGTTCTATAGGAGGTTTGTTTGTGATGTATGGTGTATGAGAAGTCCTAACCAGTTGACTCCAATGATTTTAAATCATATGAAAACATATAATTATGTGTACACTCATTTCCATATCCTAACTACAGTGGATCATCTCTAAGAAAAAGAAATGCAAAAATGCAAAATGGCTATCTGAGGAAGCCTTACAAACAGCTGTGAAAAGAAGAGATGTGAAAAGCAAAGGAGAAAAGGAAAGATATGCCAATTTTAAGGCAGAGTTCAAAAAAAAAAATATCAAGGAGAGATAAGAAAGCCTTCCTCAATGATCAGTACAAAGAAATAGAGGAAAATGATAGAATGGGAAAGACTAGAGATTTCTTCAAGAAAATTAGAGATGCCGACTCAATGGACATGAGTGTGGGTAAGCTCTGGGAATTGGCAATGGACAGGGAGGCCTGGCGTGCTGCAGTCCATGGGGTCACAAAGAGTCGGGCACTGCTGAGTGACTGAACTGAACTGAGCTGAACTACAAAGGAAAAGGTAATTGGAAATGAAATCTATTGGTTAATCACTAGGCCATATTTTGCACATGTATTAGAGTTTTTTTGATAATCAGAATTTTCAATTAAAATAATATTTTTTGAGTATTAATATTCACCTTTGTGCCTGCTATGTAGCTTCAGGAATGTCTGGCTCTGTGTGACTCCATGGACTGTAGCCTGCCAGGCTCCTCTGTCCACCTGATTCTTGAGGCAAAAGGACTGGAGTAGGTTGCCATGCTCTCCTCCAGGGATCTTCCCAACCCAGGGATCAAGCCACATCTATTATGCTATTATGTCTCTTGCACTGGCAGGCAGGTACTTTACCACAATGCCACCTGGGAAGCCACAGGAAGAAGTGCAAATACCAAAACATAATATAAACTTGAATGAAGTAAAATCTTTAGTTTTAATGAATTCATCACTGTGCCTTCACCAGCTAGCAAAAATGAAAGAAAATATTTACTTGCATATTGAATAAATGATACATTTGCTACATACTGTGGAGAGTAAAACTATGACTAACAAAATTCTTTTCTCAAAGAGCTTACAATGTATTTGGTGAGAGAGAAATATTATACACATACATTTTATTTTAAAAATACCTCTTCAAATTAATCTTCACTTCCTTTCAATAAACATTTAAATGTGATTGCCCCAATTCTTTCATTACCAGTCAGTGCTTCATGCGCAGTGAAAGCATGGAGAGAGGCTCAGAGTGAGGGGATATATGTGTAATAAGTGATTCACTCTGTTGTACAGCAGAAACTAACACACAGCTGTAAAGCTATTACACTCCAAAATAAATAAATAATAAATAAAATTTTAAAAAATAAAATCAATATTTTTAGGGAGTCATCAAAATTATAACATTTCATGCAGAATGTTTACTTGATGAATTCAATAACACTTATGTCCAAAGAATGGCAAAATGAGCATCTTTCTCACATACAAATGCAGTCATTCTAGATTTCAATGATAAAAAGAACATTCAAGTTTATACTTGTAAGTGTTGCAGAAAGTCTCAAAAAATATATGAAATGTCAGAAATATCACACATGTTCATAATATATATACACAAAACCTACATAATTATCAATCTAGAAGAACACATACTAAACACATAATAACTTCTAGCACAATTCTATTTCCTTATATTTTCAATATTTTTCAAATTTTTAAAATATTAACATATTCCACTCAAAATCCAAAATTGTGAGATGGTGAGTGTTTCCTTAGCTGTTTGTGTGTTTGCCTTTTAAATCAACCCAAAATAACTCATAAAAAACAACTAAATATTCATTACAAAGAAGTCACTGTGTGTTAAAAATACTGGAGGGATATCAATATTCTTATGATAATGACCAACATTTATTAGTACTGCCTTAAATGCTTTGCATACATGAATTGATGTAATCTTTATAGTAACTATGTGTGTGAGTGCTGTATGCTGAGTCACTCAGTCCTGTCAGACTCTTTGCAAACCCATGGACTGTAGCCTACCAGGCTTCTCTGTTCATGGAATTTTCTAGAACACTGGAGTGGGTTGTCATTTCCTTCTCCAGGGATCTTCCAGATCCAGGGATCAAACACATGTCTCTTGCCTTGACAGATGGATTGTTTGCCACTGAGCCCCTAGGAAGCCCCTTATAGTAACTATATGGACCTGGAATTAGTATTTATCTAGTGCAGTTGAGGAAACTTGAGGCTTGAATTTTCAGTGATTTACAGGTTATATTAAGTAATAGAGCAACAGTCCTAGAATCTAAATTTTGGAATGTTTGGTTCCCAAGCAAGTGCTCATAATCACTCTGCTATAATGCTTCTCTATAAAGTAAAGGAAATGATTTCTGAAATTGGTATCATTGTTCCCAAAACTGACCTCTTTTCCATCATAGTATTCTCTGAGGTTGGATTATGTCTTGGAATATATATGACATATTTTAAAAGATGACAACTATACTTTTTCATTTAGGAAATCAGTTTCACTTAAAAATGTGTATTGTTAGACCATGGTTTAACTCAGTTCTAGATTCCAATTATAATGTAGATTTCCAAAGGCATATACTTAAAAATATCCAAGATTATATTTAGTTAGACAAATGATGGCTCAGCACAACAAATAAACAAACAATTCTATTTGTGTCTGAAGAGACAGCAAGGAAATACACTACAGGATTGAAAAGAAAAATGACTTTGAAGTTTAACATCACTGTTATTTTAATTATTTGGAGTCCTTTCTCTTCTTCATGACCCTATTAAGTGCATTTTTCACTTCTTTGTTTCTAAGACTGTATATAAGTGGATTCAGCATGGGGATGACAATGGTATAAAAAACAGAAGCCACTTGATCCCTTCCCAAGGAGTAGGACTTACTTGGTTTTAAGTAAGTGAAAATCATAGTGCCATAGAAGATGGTTACTCCCAGGAGATGGGAGGCACAGGTAGAGAAGGCTTTCTGCTTTCCTGAAGTGGAAGTAATTTTCAGGATGGTAGACAGGATGGACACATAGGACACAGATATTGTGATAAGAGACACCAGTAGGGTGGAGCCGGCAGAAATGAATATGATGATTTCAATATCATGTGTGTCAGTGCAGGACAGTGCTAAAATTGCGGGTCCATCACAGAAAAAGTGATAAATTATCTTTGAGTTGCAGAAATGCAATCTACTCAAGCACAGAACATTGACAGAAGTGTCCATAAAGCCAATCAAATAGGATCCAAAGACGAGAGAGCAGCATCGCCTGGTGGACATAACCACCTGGTAATGCAGAGGGTTGCAGATGGCTCCATAGCGATCATAGGCCATGGAGGAGAGAAGGAAACATTCAGTGGCACCCAAGAAGACAAAGAAATACATCTGAGTGAAGCAATTCAGGTATGAAGTATTCTTCTTGGACGTTAGTAAGTTCTCTAAGGTTTTAGGGGTGATGACACTTGAGTAACTGAGATCAAGAAATGACAAGTGACTGAGGAAAAAGTACATGGGGGTGTGAAGCTGGGGTTCCAGGCGGATTATCAGTATCATCCCCACATTCCCCAGCACAGTGATCAGGTATATCAGGAGAAAGAGGGTGAAGAGGACCATTTGGGTTTCTTCAGAATCTGTCAGTCCCATGAGGATGAAGTCAGACACCTGTGTGATATTCCTTTTGCTCATAGTGTTCAAGTGCTCCAAATGGTTGAGATCAAAGTTGATACTTGACATGAATTACTTCAAAAAGCTTAGGGTTTTATAAACAACATGATATATTTATATTTGATGTTATAGTTTGATGTTTCTAGAAAGTGAGAAGAGGGTTGTAGAGAATATGAAAAGAAAACTCTTAATTTGACTATCAAATATGGAAATAAAGGTAACTATATTGGGATATAATGTAGCAAAACCTAGTACAATTGAATAGTTAGAATGACTGATACTGTTTTAAGGCTTGTCATTATTAATATATTTAGTTACCATGAGATTATTATACCGTAGTTAGTACCATTTGACACATTCTTCATATGAGAAAAAAAGCACTGTGAATTTAGTTAACTCAACCAGAGTCAGAGCTATTAAATATTGGATCTGACATTCTACCAAGGTAGATTGACCACAAAAGGAATACCCATAATACTATATTCTTATTTATGATTGATTTCAAAAAACCTGCAAAATGTTTAGATATATAATAATAAAAATTGTTTGATGTATATATAATTGATAATTTGATATATATATATATAAATTGATACATATATAATTGTTTGATATATATAGTTTAATGCATCATGCACTGTTCTTTCTTTCCCAATATATTTACTATTATACTAACAGTAATATTAGTATACATTATTATACTAATGAAATATTCATTTCATTTTTAGTGAACTTCAGTAGCATATGCTAAATTATAGACAATATATTAGTATTAATCTTCAAACAATGGAATGCTTGTACAACTTGATAATTCAAAATTAAATTTCCTCCAAAATTATATTTCTAAATATGCATATTGATTGCAGACCCTGATTACTTCAACTCTGTATTTCTGGTTTTACAAATCTTGGCATTACTTATGGAAAGGTTTAAATGATATCAGTGTACATATTCTGAAAATATCTCCATTTTATTTGATTGTACCTAAAACCTTCTACCCTTGAGAATAATACTTACTGGAGGCCAAGGTTGGTAAAATACACTTTTTTCAATATTATCTGTCTATGAAGTATGTCGGCCACAAATTTTGCTCACAAATAAAACACAAAGATCATGTAAGTTGAAAATTTCTGTAATAAACATGGTTCTTTTTTGAGATAAATTATTTTTAAATTTTAATGCAGTCACTTTGTTTTCTTCAGTAGGGAAAAGTAAATCAAACTAGAAACTTCATTCAGCTCCTGATCAAATGTAAAATTTGCCAGGAAGTTATGCCTGAAAAGAATTTCAGGGCTCCACTCTATAGGTACATCAGCAGAGAAGAGCATGCTTTTCATCTCATCCTAATATTTACAGGGTAGTTCATATACTGGGAATTGTTGATAATGAAACGTTTGCTCATCCCTGTGGAACAATTATCAAGAAAGAATGCTCTGCTTGTCTCTAGGGACAAAAGTGCAAGGACCAAAAGCAGCGATGATAGGATTTGAGAATTTAGTTGTCTTTTCCCTTGCTGCTAAGTCACACCAGTCGTGTCCGACTCTGTGCGACCCCATAGACGGCAGCCCACCAGGCTCCCCCGTCCCTGGGATTCTCCAGGCAAGAACACTGGAGTGGGTTGCCATTTCCTTCTCCAATGCATGAAAGTGAAAAGTGAAAGTGAAGCCGCTCAGTCGTGTCCCACTCTTCGCGACCCCATGGACTGCAGCCCACCAGGCTCCTCCGTCCATGGGATTCTCCAGGCAAGAATACTGGAGTGGGTTGCCATTTCCTTCTCCAGGGGATCTTCCTAACCCAGGGATCGAACCCAGGTCTCCTGCATTGCAGGCAGATGATTTAACCTCTGAGCCACCAGGGAAGCCCTAAAGCCACCTCAAAAACCATGATAAATGCAAAACTATGAGGAGAAAATTTTTCTTACTTAATATTTTCTAACACTGAAACTCATTTTGTTCATTTTAGTGCTTTTCCTGATTTCAAACTATTCTTATAACATTCATTGTGTCATGTCAGAAACCAAAGCATGATCTGAGATTTTTAAAATCTCTCAATTTAATGATGGTATAGCTTCATTCCTTAATTCATTATAGTTTAACTATGCTATATATATATATATATATCAGATCAGATCAGTCACTCAGTTGTGTCCGATTCTTTGCGACCCCATGAATCGCAGCACGCCAGGCCTCCATGTCCATCACCAACTCCCGGAGGTAACTCAGACTCACATCCATTGAGTCAGTGATGCCATCCAGCCATCTCATCCTCTGTCGTCCCCTTCTCCTCCTGCCCCCAATCCCTCCCAGCATCAGAGTCTTCTCCAATGAGTTAACTCTTCGCATGAGGTGGCCAAAATACGGGAGTTTCAGCTTTAGCATCATTCCTTCCAAAGTAATCCCAGGGCTGATCTCCTTCAGAATGGACCGGTTGGATCTCCTTGCAGTCCAAGAGACTCTCAAGAGTTTTCTCCAACACCAAAAGCATCAAGTTCAAAAGCACCAATTCTTCAGTGCTCAGCCTTCTTCACAATCCAGCTCTCATATCCATACATGACCACAGGAAAGACCATAGCCTTGACTAGGCGAACCTTTGTTGGCAAAGTAATGTCTCTGCTTTTGAATATGCTATCTAGGTTGGTCATAACTTTCCTTCCAAGGAGTAGGCGTCTTTTAATTTCATGGCTGCAGTCCCCATCTGCAGTGATTTTGGAGCCCAGAAAAACAAAGTCTGACACTGCTTCCACTGTTTCCCCATCTATTTCCCATGTAGTGATGGGACCGGATGCCATGATCTTCCTTTTCTGAATGTTGAGCTTTAAGCCAACCTTTTCACTCTCCACTTTCACTTTCATCAAGAGGCTTTTTAGCCCCTCTTCACTTTCTGCCATAAGGGTGGTGTCATCTGTATATCTGAGGTTATTGATATTTCTCCCAGCAATCTTGATTCCTGCTTGTGTTTCTTCCAGTCCAGCGTTTCTCATGATGTACTCTGCATAGAAGTTAAATAAACATGGTGACAATATACAGCCTTGACGTACTCCTTTTCCTATTTGGAACCAGTCTGTTGTTCCATGACCAGTTCTAACTGTTGCTTCCTGACCTGCATACAGATTTCTCAAGAGGCAGATCAAGTGGTCTGGTATTCCCATCTCTTTCAGAATTTTCCACAGTTTATTGTGATCTACACCGTCAAAGGCTTTGGCATAGTCAATAAAGCAGAAATAGATGTTTTTCTGGAACTCTCTTGCTTTTTCGATGATCCAGCGGATGTTGGCAATTTAATCTCTGGTTCCTCTGCCTTTTCAAAAAGCAGCTTGAACATTGGAAATTCAGGGTTCACATATTGCTGAAGCCTGGCTTTGAGAATTTTGAGCATTACTTTACTAGCGTGTGAGATTAGTGCAATCATGCAGTAGTTTGAGCACTCCTTGGCATTGTCTTTCTTTGGGATTGGGATGAAAACTGACCTTTTCCAATCTTGTGGCCACTGCTGAGTTTTCCAAATTTTGCAACACCATGGAATGTAGCCCTCCAGCCTCCCTGTCCACTGAATTCTCCAAGCAAGAAGGCAGTCCACTTGGATAGCCACTCCCTTCTCTAGGGGATCTTCCCACCCCAGGGACCAAACCCTATTCTCCAGCTTTTCAGACAGATTCTTTACTATCTGAGCCTCCAGGGAAGAAGCCCTTATGTGTGTGTGTGTGTGTGTGTGTGTGTGTGTGTGTGTGTGTGTGTGGCAATGACACCCCAGTCTAGTACTCTTACCTGGCTAATCCCATGGACGGAGTCTGGTGGGCTGCAGTCTATGGGGTCGCACAGAGTTGGACACGACTGAAGTGACTATATATATACACACACACACACACACACACATACATATGGGCTTCTTCCCTGGAGGCTCAGATAGTAAAGAATCTGTCTGAAAAGCTGGAGAATAGGGTTTGGTCCCTGGGGTGGGAAGATCCCCTGGAGAAGGGAGTGGCTATCCAAGTGGCCTGCCTTCTTGCTTGGAGAATTCAGTGGACAGGGAGGCTGGAGGGCTACATTCCATGGTGTTGCAAAAAGTCAGACATGACTGAGTGCCTAACACTGTCACTTCCTTATATATTCAGATAGATAGATAGATTACACACACACACACACACACACACACACACACACACACACACACACACATATATTCTTTTTTTCCTTAATCTAAAAAGATTGAAAGTACACCAGGGATAAATACAAGGACATTTTGAAAAAAATATATATATGGACATTTAATCATAACTTTGAACAAACAAAATATATTTCTGCTTCTTATGTTTATAAGAAAAGCATGGCATGTTTTTCTCTTAGAAAGAGAATAGCAAGGCAATATTAAAGCACAGAAATAAAAATTAGATACCTGATTTTATTAGCATTAAATAAATACAAAATCTTGAAATTATCTATAGAACAATATATATTCAATACAAGTGAAAATTAAAATATATATATACAATTAGAACCACAGTAAATGTAAAGAAGTTTCAACAGTGAGGATGTTTCATACAATTATCAAAATCTGAGCATTGTAGTTATGATACATGGATGAAAATCTCTGGTCAAGGTAGAAAGGGAAATATAATCAGTTTACTAATTTTCAATAATGATAATGAAATATCTTGAAGGCAGCTAATCTGACTCAGACACTGTGCTTAGAAGAAAAAAATCTGATGTTAAATTAATAAAGGGAATGAGTGATGAGTTAAGACAGTATCCTGAATAAGTCCCTAAAGTAATACATAGCATGTTTCATCAGTTATCACTTACAATACTTTATAATGTAAAATACTTTATTGTAAAATGAAGTTTGCTGGCTTCAGGCACAAGTAATACATATCTGAGAAGAAAACTAAAAATTTAAACCAAACATATATATGTGCACTCACAGATCCCTTCACATGAGTTGTCTTCAATTATCCCAAAACTGAAGACCAGTTATCACTACAGGAAGTTTCTTTTTGATGTATGATACAAAGAAGTTCTAAAAACTTGACTCCAATGATTTAAAATCATATGAACAAATACAGATCTAAGTACATTCATTTCCATATCCTAACCACTAAAGGAAAAAGTCATTTATAAAAGTCTATTAATCTCTATGCCATTTTTAATATACTAGCCAGCAATGTTTTTGAAAGAATTCTAGATAGATTTTTCAACTGAGCTAATGTTTTGGAGTGTTAATATGCACAGGATGGTCCAAATTTCAAGGCAAGTTATAAACATGATTAAGGAAGAATCATTGATCTTAATAAATTCATTACTTTGTTTCCACAAGCCAAAAAGAGCAAAGAAAACATTTACTTATTGTAAATATCATAAATATTACATATGTGTTTGTTTCATGCTGTGAAGAGCAATAGTCAAACTATGACTTAACAGACTCTTTTTTTTAAATTAAATTTTATTTTGCTTAACTTTACAATATTGTATTGCTTTTGCTATACATCAAGATGGATCCGCCACAAGTATACATGTGTTCCCTATCCTGAACCCTCCTCCCTCCTCCCTCCCCATACCATCCCTCTGGGTCGTCCCAGTGCACCAGCCCCAGGCATCCGTTATCAGGCCTCGTACCTGGACTGGTGACTCGTTTCAGATATGATATTATGCATATTTCAATGCTATTCTCCCAAATCGTCCCACCCTCTCCCATTCCCAGAGTCCAAAAGTCTGTTCTATACATACTTTTGCTGTCTCTTTTGCTGTCTCGTAAACAGGGTTATTGTTACCATCTTTCTAAATTCCATATATATGCGTTAGTATACTGTATTTGTGTTTTTCTTTCTGGTTTACTTCACTCTGTATAATAGGCTCCAGTTCCATCCACCTCATTAGAACTGATTCAAATGTATTCTTTTTAATGGCTGAGTAATACTCCATTGTGTATATGTACCACAACTTTCTTATCTATTCATCTGTGGATGGACATCTAGGTTGCTTCCAAGTCCTGGCTATTGTAAACAGTGCTAAACAGACTCTTCTCTCAAAAAACTTACAATCTTGTCTGAGAGAGAGAAATATAAGTAGACATATTTTCTCCTAAAAGTACTTTATGGATTATCTTCAGTTCTTTTCAATAAATATTTAAATAGGGGGAACACATGTAAACCTGTGGTGGATTCATGTTGATGTATGGCAAAACCAATACAATATTGTAAAGTAATTAGCCTCCAATTAAAATAAATAAATTTATATTTAAAAAGTAGGATTACTCAACTTTCATTACTTCTCAGAGATTCATGCACAATGAAGGCAGTACTGAGGATTTCATCTTTTCCAGGGGCCATTTTGTATCAATGCTGGGGAGAGTACATTAAACAAAGTTTATGTTCAAGTCTCTTGTCAAGGAAAAATAGAAGGAAAACCCAGTTTCTCTTTTTAATACAATATATTTAATGAAATGTTTCTGCCCAATCTGGAGAAATAAGAGTCTCTAACTATACCTCGCAAATGTTGCAGTGATATTTTACACCTAGTACTTCATTATTATACACATACACACAAACATGCATATTGTTGTTGTTCAGTTGCTAAGTATGTCTGATTCTTTGTGACTGTGTGGATGGCAATAAAACAGCTTCCCTGTCTTCACTGTCTCCTGGAGTTTGCTCAAACTCAAGTCCACAGAGTTGGTGGTGCCATCCAACCATCTCATCCTCTGTCATCTCCCCTTTTCATCTTCAATCTTTCCCAGCATAAGGGTCTTTTCTAATGAGTTGGTTCTTCACATCAGGTGGCCAAAGTGTTGGGGCTTCAGATTCAGCATCAGTCCTTCCAACAAATATTCAGAGTTGGTTTCCTTTAGGAGTGACTGGTTTGATCTCCTTGCTGCCCAGGGGACTCTCAAGTGTTTTCTCCAGCACCACAGTTTGAAAACACCATTTCTTCAGTGGTCATCATTCTTTATGGTTCAACTCTCACATCCACTGATGACTACTGGAAAAGCCATAGATTTGACTATATGAACCTGTGTCCACAAAGTGATGTCTCTGCTTTTTATTTATTTATTTTTTCCAGTCTTCCCCCATTTATTTGCCATGAAGTGATGGGACCAGATGCCATGATCTTAGATTATGAATATTGAGTTGTGTTTTTCTTTTAAATTTCTTTTAATATGCTGTCTATACTCTTGTTTTTCTTCAGTTCATATAAATCTTTCACCTTTTAATATGCTGACTAGGTTTGTCATAGATTTTCTTCCATGTCATAACTTTTCTTCCATGGAGCAAGTGTCTTTTAATTTCATGGCTGCAGTCACCATCCGCAGTGATTTTGGAGCCCAAGAAAATAAAATCTGTTACTGTTTACATTTTTCCCCATCTATTTGCCATGAAGTGATGGGACCAGATGCCATGAACTTAGTTTTTTCAATGTTGAGTTTTAATCCAGGCTTTTCACTCTCTTCTTTCAACTTCATCAAGAGGGTCTTAAGTTCTTTTTCACTTTCTGTTTTTAGGGTAGTATCATCTGCACACCTGAAGTTGTTGATACTTCTCCTGGCAGTCTTGATTCCAGCTTGTGCTTCATCCAGCTGTGCATTTCACATAATGTCCTTTTCATAGATGTTAATAAGCAGAGTGAAAAATATAAAACCTTGACATACTCCTTTCTCAGTTTTGAACCAATCCATTGTTCCGTGGCTGGTTCTAACCATTGCTTTTTGACCTGCATACAGGTTTTTCAGGAGCCAGGTAAGGTGCTCTGGTATTCCCATCTCTTGAAGAATTTTCCACAGTTTGTTGTGATCCACACAAAATTTTTAGCATAGTCAATGAAGCAGTAGTAGATTTTTTTTTCCTGGAATTCTCTTGCTTTTTCTCTGATACACTGGATACTGGCAACTTGATCTCCAGTTCCTCTGCCTTTTCTAAACCAAGCTGGTCCATTTGGAAGTTCTCTGTTCGCATGGTGTTGAAACCTATCTTGAAGGATTCTGAGTATTACCTTGCTAGTATGTGCACTGAGAGCAACTGTACTATAGCTTGAACTTTCTTTGGTATTGCTCTTCTTTGGCATTGAAATTAAAACTGACCTTTTCCAGTCCTGTGGCCACTGTTGAGTTTTCTAATTTGCTGACATATTGAGTGCAACACTTTAACAGCATCATCTTTTAGGATTTTAAATGGCTCAGGTGGAGTTCCATAATCTCCATTAGCTTTGCTCATAGTGATGCTTCCGAAGGCCCACTTGACTTCACACTCCAGGATGTCTGGCTCTAGCTGAGTGGCTATGCCATGTGGTTATCTGGGTCTTTAAGACCTTTTTTGCACAGTTCTTCTGTTTACCACCTCTTCTTACTCTGTTTTGTTTTTGTTAGGTCCTTGCTCTTTCTGTCTGTTGTGCCCATCTTTGCATGAAATGTTCCCTTGTTATTTCTAATCTTTAAAAGTTATCAATTCTTTGAACTTAGAGAGATACATTATAGGGATTAAAAAATTATTTTTTTTTTGTTTTATGCTATACCTCACTGCATAACTTGGACAAATCTGGGAGATGGTGAGGGGCAGGGAAGCCTGATGTGCTACAATCCATAGGGTCTCAAAGAGTTGGACACGGCAACTGAACAACAACCACTGCAAAAATGCATCCCTTTACCTTGATATCAAGGTAAAGTCATAGTTTGTCAAATAAACTAGAAAAATAAAAAATGCCCATAAAAATAAAACGAGGTAATATGCTTTGAAAGAGGAGAGAGGAGCCAAAAAGTTATTCTTAAACAAATGCAAGTGAAAGCAAATAACAATAGCTGTAAATATAAAGTCTAGAAAACATGAATATCAGAACAAAAATAAGTCTTAATAATTTCTTTATAATCAGATATGAAAGGCAATTTTTAAAATAAAGTAGGGGAAAGCCACAGTAATCAAGACAGTATGGTACTGGCACAAAGACAGAAATATAGATCAATGGAAAAAAATAGAAAGCCCAGAGATAAATCCACGCACCTATGGACACCTTATCTTTGACAAAGGAGGCAAGAATATACAATGGATTAAAGACAATCTCTTTAACAGTGGTGCTGGGAAAACTGGTCAACCACTTGTAAAAGAATGAAACTAGAGCACTTTCTAACACCATATACAAAAATAAACTCAAAATGGATTAAACATCTAAATGTAAGATGAGAAACTACAAAACTCCTAGAGTAGAACATAGGCAAAACATTCTCCAACATAAATCACAGCAGGATCCTCTATGACCCACCTCCCAGAATAATGGAAATAAAAGCAAAAATAAACAAATGGGACCTGATTAAACTTAAAAAGCTTCTACACAACAAAGGAAACTATAAGCAAGGTGAAAAGACAGCATTGAGAGTGGGAGAAAATAATAGCAAATGAAGAAACTGACAAACAACTAATCTCAAAAATATACAAGCAACTCCTACAGCATAATTCCAGAAAAATAAACGACCCAAACAAAAAATGGGCCAAAGAACTAAATAGACATTTCTCCAAAGAAGACATACAGATGGCTAACAAACACATGAAAAGATGCTCAACATCACTCGTTATCAGAGAAATGCAAATCAAAACCACTATGAGGTACCATTTCATGCCAGTCAGAATGGCTGCGATCCAAAAGTCTATAAGCCATAAATGCTGGAGAGGGTGTGGAGAAAAGGGCACCCTCTTACACGGTTGGTGGGAATGCAAACTAGTACAGCCACTATGGAGAACAGTGTGGATATTCCTTTAAAAACTGGAAATAGAACAGCCTTATGATCCAGCAATCTCACTGCTGGGCATACACACCGAGGAAACCAGAATTGAAAGAGACATGTGTACCCCAATGTTCATCGCAGCACTGTTTATAATAGCCAGGACATGGAAGTAACCTAGATGTCCATCAGCAGATGAATGGATAAGAAAGCTGTGGTACATATACAGAATGGAGTATTACTCAGTCATTAAAAAGAATACATTTGAATCAGTTCCAATGAGGTGGATGAAACTGGAGCCTATTATACAGAGTGAAGTAAGCCAGAAAGAAAAACACCAATACAGTATACTAATGCATATATATGAAATTTAGAAAGATGGTAACAATAACCCTGTATATGAGACAGCAAAAGAGACACTGATGTATAGAACAGTCTTTTGGACTCTGTGGGAGAGGGACAGTGTGCGATGATTTGGGAGAATGGCATTGAAATATGTATAATATCATATATGAAATGAGTCGCCAGTTCAGGTTTGATGCATTATACTGGATGCTTGGGGCTGGTGCACTGAGATGACCCAGAGGGATGGTATAGGGAGGGAGGAGGGAGGAGGGTTCAGGATGGGGAACACATGTATACCTGTGGCAGATTCATTTTGATATATGGCAAAACCAATACAATATTGTGAAGTTAAAAAATAAAATAAAATTTAAAAATAAATAAATAAAATAAAGTAGGGGAAAATAATGCAAGACAAATAAATTGGTCTAGAGCTTTGAATTAATAAAAATAAATTTAAACTTTCTTTTCCTTAAAGAGAGTTTGAATTTTAACATTTAAAAAGTACTTCATAAAAAAATAAACACCATTTTAGATAGAAAGCAATATAAATTAAAAAATTTATAATAATTATTATTTGAACACCATTATATATTTAATTACAAAAGTATATAAAATTATGAAATGTTTGAAAAATTTAAAATATGTTCTTATGCTTTATGTAGAGAAAATTAAAGATAATGTACACAATTTTTAAATAAAGGAAATTTTAGCACCCTATCTGATTAAGCTGATACGTTGATGCAACATCTGATTTCATTGTAATTTAGTAGCTTTACAACTTGTCTTTGGTAAAAATATTAATACAAATTAGACAAGCATTTAAGTAAAAAAAAAATTTTAATAATCATGCCAAACCTATAGAAATCAGCAGAAAAGCAATGAGGTCTTAAAATATATAGAATTTCAATGAAGAAACAGTGTACTGAAACTTGCTGATATGTCACAGAAGTAAGCCTTTTAAAATGTTTTCTTTGGGGGGAGGTTCAATCCAAGAGGGAGGGGATGTGTGTATATCTACCTGATTCAGTTCGTTGTAATGAAGAAAATAATGAAATCAATCAAAAGTAATTCATAAAAAAGTGAATATTCGATAAGAAAAAGCTGTTGTACATATAAAATACTGCAGGATTATGAGTGTTCAAACAATAATGGCTAGAGTTTATTAGTATGTCATTAAATGCCATCATTATCTGATTTAATCTTTACAGAATATTTATGGACCTGGAATTATTATTTATCTTGAGCAAGATAAATTACTATTTTCCTTGACGAATCTTGAAACTTAAACTTTCAGCAGTGCTTTAAAGGGTTATATAAGCAAAAGTGCAGCAGATCTAGAATCTAAATTCTGGAACAGTTGGTTGGGTCTGGGCAAGTGCTCATAATCACTCTGCTATGCTGATTCTCCACAAGGTAAAGGAAATAATTTCCAAAATAATTTATTATTCCTCAAACTGAGCTGTTTTCCATCATAAAATTCTGGGAAGTTGGATTATGCATGTGAACTTGTATAATTTAAAAGATGAAAACTATAATCTTTCATTTGCAAACCAGTTAAAAATATACATATATAAACCATGGTTTAACATGGTTCATGATTTCCAGTTACAGTGTAGATTTCTAAAGACATATTCTTAGAAATATTTGACATTATATTCAATCAAGCAGGATGGTTCAAAAACAACATAAATACATAAATAATAAATATAAATAATTCTATTTGTTCCTGTAGAGAAAGCAAGGAAATACACTATAGGGATGGAAAAAAATGAGCTTTAAAATTTATCATCACTGTTATTTTAATTGTTTGGGGACTTTTCTCTTCTGCATGACTCTTCTGAGAGCATTTTTCACTTCTTTGTTTCGAAGACTATATATGAGTGGATTCAGCATGGGGATGACAATAGTGTAAAACACAGAAGCCATGTGATCCTTTCCCAACGAGTAGGACTTACTTGGTTTTACATAAGTAAAAACTGTAGTACCATAAAAGATGGTGACTGCCAGGA
Source organism: Tragelaphus eurycerus (assembly GCA_935064755.1). Taxonomy (NCBI): domain Eukaryota; kingdom Metazoa; phylum Chordata; class Mammalia; order Artiodactyla; family Bovidae; genus Tragelaphus; species Tragelaphus eurycerus. The sequence continues at coordinate 719,580 of CAKXYN010000225.1, read as the reverse complement.
GATGGGAGGCACAAGTAGAGAAGGCTTTTCGCTTTCCTGAAGTGGAAGTAATTTTCAGGATGGTAGACAAGATGGCCACATAGGATGCAGACACAATGACAAGAGACACCAGTAGAGTGGAGCCAGCAAAAATGGATATAATAATTTCAATGTCATGTATGTCAGTGCATGACAGGGCTAAAATTGGGGTGCTTCGCAGAAAAAGTGATAGATTACATTGGAGGCACAGAAATGCAATCTGCTCATGCAAAGCACATTGACAAAGAAGTCCATAAAACCAATCAAATAAGATCCAAAAAGTAGGGAGCAGCATTGTCTGGTGGACATAACAACCAGGTAATGCAGAGGGTTGCAGATAGCTACATAGCGATCATAGGCCATGGAGGAGAGAAGGAAACATTCAGTGACACCCAAGAAAACAAAGCAATTCATCTGGATGAAGCAGTTCAGGTATGAAACATACTTGGTGGAATTCAGTAAATTGTCTAAGGTTTTAGGGGTGATGACACTTGAGTAACTGAGATCAAGAAATGACAAGTGACTGAGGAAAAAATACATGGGTGTGTGAAGCTGGGAGTCCAGGGAGATTATCAGTATCATTCCCACATTCCCCAGCACAGTGATCAGGTATATCAGGAGAAAGAGGGTGAAGAGGACCAGCCGGATCTCTTCAGAATCTGTCAGTCCCATGAGAATGAAGTCAGACACTTGTGTGATATTCCTGCTGCCCATAGTGTTCAAATGCTCCAAACAGTTGAGATCAAAGTTGATACTCAGGAAAAATTTCTTCAAAAAGTTTGAATTTTCATTAATGACATGGCAGATTTATTTTAGTGTTTCTAGGACATGATAATAATGAAGTGTGTACAGAGTATGAGGAGAAACATTTTAATTTGATTGCCAAGTATATAAATAGAGAAAGAAGTATAAACTGACATTTGGATATAATATAATAAACACTAATATATTGATGCTTTTGAACTGTGGTGTTGGAGAAGACTCTTGAGAATCCCTTGGACTGCAAGGAGATCCAACCAGTCCATCCTGAAGGAGATCAGTCCTGGGTGTTCATTGGAAGGACTGATGCTGAAGCTGAAACTCCAATACTTTGGCCACCTGATGCGAAGAGCTGACTCACTTGAAAAGACCCTGATGCTAGGAAAGGTTGAAGGCAGGAGGAAAAGGGGACGACAGAGGATGAGATGGCTGGATGGCATCACCGACTCAATGGACATGAGTTTGGGTAAACTCTGGGAGTTGCTGATGGACAGGGAGGCTGACGTGCTGCAATTCATGGGGTCACAAAGAGTAGGATATGACTGAGTGACTGAACTGAACTGAACTGAATATATCAAAAACAATAGGGTAGCCCTAACACCATTTCCCTTTGTTAAAATGTTTAATTCTCATTAGAATATTACATCATAGGTATTACCCACATTTTTTAGGTGAGAAAAAGTGCACAGAGAATTTAGGTAATTTTTTCAGTCAGGGCTATTTCATGTTTCTCTGTAATTCTACAAAGATAGATTGATCCCAGAAAGCATGCTCATGATACTCTATTCCTATTTATAATTAATTTCAGCAAACCTGAAAATAAATGCTAGATACAAAAGGAACAGTGGTAGAATTGTTTTAATGTATCATGTACTGTTCACTATATTAAAATATTCTTTAATACAGATGAAAAATCAATACCAATCTCTTGACTTTTTAGTTGTAAAGAGTATTAAAATTATGGATTCATATTCAAATTAATTTTTAAAATATGCATTTTCCTAATTTGACTATTAAAATCAAATTTCTTCTAAAATTAACCATTTCCTTGACAACCTTGATTACATCAGTTTTATATTTCTGGATCCACAAGTCCTGGAACTTCTTAGAGTAAGAAGAAGAAATGATAAAGTAAGTAATCATTCAAATAATATTTGTAAGAAATGATATAGAAATCATTTAAATGATATCTGTAAGACATGATACACATAACATTTTAAAAATGGTACCTGTATGCAGAGACTTCTGATAATTCCTTATTATATTTGAACCTAACAAAAGTCTTCTAATTTTGAAAATATTACTTACCAGGAGGCAAAGTTAATGAAAAATCATTTTCTTCTAATATTATCTGTCTAGAAGTATATTAACCTCAAATTTTGCTCACAAATGAAATATGAAGACCTTTTCATATTTTCATACAAAAATTTTTGTAATATAATATTTGCTTTTTTTGAGATAAGTTCTTTTGACTTCTTACTGCACTCATTTTGTTTTATTCTGAGAGAAAAGTTAATCAACATAGAAATTCTGTTCAGCTGCTGATCATGTGTAAATTTTGCCTGGAAGTTGTGTCTAAAAAGAACATCAGGGCTCTACCATGTAAGTAAATAAAGCAGAGTATGCCTTGCCTCTTATATTAACAATTTCAAGGTACCTCACATACTGGGGATTGATGTTAATGCAAAATTTCATCATTCCTGTGGACTAGTTTCAAGGAATATTATTTTATGTGTCTCCAAGGACAAGATTTCTTAAACTAAGTGTAGCTACGCTAAGGTTTTCAAAAGTTAGTTATCTTTTCCCTTAGGAGTCAGACAGTGAAGAGCATGATGGTTTAATCTTCCTTTGTGATGCTCTTGATTTACGCATGTGGTGATAGAGAAACTATTTCTAAAAATATGCTTGATTACTTTATGACTGGAACCATTAGAGACAAAATGATGCATTTTTCACAATGAAAATTTTATATTTAAATATGCAACACTATTATAGGAGTTATTATGTTCATTAGAAACAAAATGAAATCTGAAAATGTGAAGGGAATTCTAGGCAAGGTAAGAACTATTTTTTTGTTAAGTTTTATTGAAATATAATTGAAACAGGAAGATTTGCATACATTTACTGGTACATATTAATGAGTTTGGACTTCTGTATATATCCATGATGCCATCACCACAATCAAAGCTCTAAACCTATCCAAAAATCTTCAAAAATGTCCTTGTGTTCTTTTTTGCATATGTATAATTTATGATAACAACTGATTTTTCTAAAATAACTCTTGCATTCTAAATCATATCAGGAAAAATAAAGATACAAAATGAGAATATGATAAAATTCAAAAATGATATGAAAATAATCAACCTCTTGTAATATTTGATAAAGTTTTCTCAATTTTTCTGGTTCATAAATACTTATTTGGGTGCCTCTAGATTTGCATACTTTTTATCATACCGTATATTTCGTATTCATCTGCATTTTATGACTAAAATTTCACAGCATACTATCACCCATGTTATACTGTCCTTTCCTAAAACCCATAATTTCATGCATTATGCATTGACTGATACACCATGACCAACTTTCCTCCAGAAATGTTCATCAAATGCTGCATTGTGGCAAACCAAGGACGAAAGAGCAGATAAAACCAAAGAGGGTCCTGGAATGCAGGAACAGAAAAGATCAGATCAGTCGCTCAGTCGTGTCCGACTCTTTGCGACCCCATGAACTGCAGCATGCCAGGCCTCCCTATCCATCACCAGCTCTCGGAGGTCACCCAGACTCACATTCATCAAGTCAGTGATGCTATCCAGCAATCTCATCCTCTGTCGTCCCCTTCTCCTCCTGCCCTCAATCCCTCCCAGCATCAGAGTCTTCTCCAATGAGTCAACTCTTCGCATGAGGTGGCCAAAATACTGGAGTTTCAGCTTTAGCATGATTCCTTCCAAAGAAATCCCAGGGCTGATCTCCTTCAGAATGGACTGGTTGGATCTCCTTGCACTCCAAGGGACTCTCAAGAGTCTTCTCCAACACCACAGTACAAAAGCATCAATTCATCGGCACTCAGCCTTCTTCACAGTCCAGCTCTCACATCCATACATGACCACAGGAAGGACCATAGCCTTGACTAGGCGAACCTTTGTTGGCAAAGTGATGTCTCTGCTTTTGAATATGCTATCTAGGTTGGTCATAACTTTCCTTCCAAGGAGTAAGCGTCTTTTAATTTCATGGCTGCAGTCACCATCTGTAGAGATTTTGGAGCCCAGAAAAATAAAGTCTGACACTGTTTCCACTGTTTCTCCATCTATTTCCCATGTAGTGATGGGACCAGATGCCATGATCTTCGTTTTCTGAATGTTGAGCTTTAAGCCAACCTTTTCACTCTCCACTTTCACTTTCATCAAGAGGCTTTTTAGTTCCTCTTCACCTTCTGCCATAAGGGTGGTATCATCTGCATATCTGAGGTTATTGATATTTCTCCAGGCAATCTTGATTCCAGCTTGTATTTCTTCCAGTCCAGCATTTCTCATGATTTACTCTGCATATAAGTTAAATAAACATGGTGACAATATACAGCCTTGACGTATTCCTTTTCCTATTTGGAACCAGTCTGTTGTTCCATGACCAGATCTAACTGTTGCTTCCTGACCTGCACACAGATTTCTCAAGAGGCAGATCAGGTGGTCTGGTATTACCATCTCTTTCAGAATTTTCCACAGTTTATTGTGATCCACACAGTCAAAGGCTTTGGCATAGTCAATGAAGCAGAAATAGATGTTTTTCTGGAACTCTCTTGCTTTTTCGATGATCCAGCGGATGTTGGCAATTTGATCTCTGGTTCCTCTGCCTTTTCTAAATCCAGCTTGAACATCAGGAAGTTCACAGTTCACATATTGCTGAAGCCTGGCTTGGAGAATTTTGAGCATTACTTTACTAGCGTGTGAGATGAGTGCAATTGTTCGGTAGTTTGAGCATTCTTTGGCATTGCCTTTCTTTGGGATTGGGATGAAAACTGACCTTTTCCAATCTTGTGGCCACTGCTGAGTTTTCCAGATTTGCTGGCATATTGAGTGCAGCACTTTCACAGCATCATCTTTCAGGACTTGGAACAGCTCCACTGGAATTCCACCACCTCCACTAGCTTTGTTCGTAGTGATGCTTTCTAAGGCCCACTTGACTTCACATTCCAGGATGTCTGGCTCTAGGTCAGTGATCACACCATCATGATTATCTGGGCCGTGAAGCTCTTTTTTGTACAGTTCTTCTGTGTATTCTTGCCACCTCTTCTTAATATCTTCTGCTTCCGTTAGGTCCATACCATTTCTGTCCTTTATCGAGCCCATTTTTGCATGAAATGTTCCTTTGGTATCTCTGATTTTCTTGAATAGATCCCTAGTCTTTCCCATTCTGTTGTTTTCCTCTATTTCTTTGCACTGACCACTGAAGAAGGCTTTCTTATCTCTTCTTGCTATTCTTTGGAACTCTGCATTCAGATGTTTATATCTTTCCTTTTCTCCTTTGCTTTTCGCTTCTCTTCTTTTTGCAGGTATTTGCAAGGCCTCCCCACACAGTCATTTCCCTTTTTGCATTTCTTTTCCATGGGGATGGTCTTGATCCCTGTCTCCTGAACAATGTCACGAACCTCATTCCATAGTTCATCAGGCACTCTATGTATCAGATCTAGGCCCTTAAATCTATTACTCACTTCCACTGGATAATCATAAAGGATTTGATTTAGGTCATACCTGAATGGTCTAGTGGTTTTCCCTACTTTCTTCAATTTCAGTCTGAATTTGGCAATAAGGAGTTCATGATCTGAGCCACAGTCAGCCACAGTCTTGTTTTTGCTGATTGTATAGAGCTTCTCCATCTTTGGCTACAAAGAATATAATCGATCTGATTTCAGTGTTAACCATCTGGTGATGTCCATGTGTAGAGTCTTCTCTTATGTTGTTGGAAGAGGGTATTTGCTATGACCAGTGCATTTTCTTGGCAAAACTCTGTTAGTCTTTGCCCTGCTTCATTCCGTATTCCAAGGCCAAATTTGCCTGTTACTCCAGGTGTGTCTTGACTTCCTACTTTTGCATTCCAGTCCCCTATAGTGAACAGGACATCTTTTTTGGGTGTTAGTTCTGAAAGGTCTTGTAGGTCGTCATAGAACCGTTCAACTTCAGCTTCTTCAGTGTTACTGGTTGGGGCATAGACTTGGATTACTGTGACATTGAATGGTTTGCCTTGGAAACGAACAGAGATCATTCTGTCATTTTTGAGATTGCATCCAAGTACTGCATTTCGGACTCTTGTTGACCATGATGGCCACTCCATTTCTTCTGAGGGATTCCTGCCCACAGTAGTAGATATAATGGTCCTCTCAGGAACAGAAAAACCAGACCCTAATTGTCCTTCCTTCCTCCATGTTGTAACTATTAATGGATTGCAGGTCCTCTTGGGCAGTATAACCTGTCTTCCCTCCTACCTCATATAAGGGGAGAAGGCATTTGCCTTACTCTTCCCCCCACTCAGTATACCTGCCTCATTCAATCAGAAAATGACCCACAAGTCCCATATCCCACTGCTTGTACCCTGGGTATAAAAGTGGATTAAGGAATCGTGTTCAGCGTCTGTTCTCCCTTGAGCTGGCCTGCTGTTCTAACAGTGTCTCTCACTCTAATGAACTTTATTTCCCTCTCACTCTGTCTATTGTCTGGAAATTCTTTTCCAACTCACGTCCATTCCATGAGAGTTTTCGTGGCCCATACGGAGACTTGGGGTCTTTTGCCCCACCTCCTCGCTTCTCCTTTCTCACAAGGACCCTCTGAGAACAGGCAAGTGCTGTGGAAGCAACTCAAAACCTTGGCCATGGTCTCCCTCTGGTGTGTTCCAATGGCTCCACTGCTCACAGTGCCCTGCTCACCTGAATGAGTGAGGTCTTTCCTTTTTCTTCTCTCCAACTGAGGACTAGGCCAACCAATATTGTGTGCATGGGTCAGGCACTTAAAAGGCATTAGGGTGCCTGCCCCATGAAGACGCCTGTGCGAGGATGTGGGGGACACAGAACCGATCAGGACACAAGGGCATCCGCCTCCAGCAAGACAACTTCCGTGCACCATGTCAGGTACATAGTGGTTGAAGCAAAACAGAGACCATTGTCCCCTGGCCACCGCCTTCCCAATAGGATTGTAAGGCTGATTCCTCTTCCTTCTTCTCTGTCATCACTTTCACTTCTTTCCCTTTCGGTACGAATTGATTTACAGGAGCCTAGGTGTAGCCTCTGAACCATCGCAAGAGTGCCTTCCACATTTCAGGAAATCGCCAAACGGTGAGTCACCTGGTTGCTCCCGGGAATCTCTGTCTTTCTCTGCCCAGGTCACACGGTGCCTTAGCTGCAGCCGTTCTCAGGGGTCACCTCTGTGGACGTGACTGTTGGGACGGTCGGCCATTTTTGTGCCATTAGTCTCATGCAGAGATCACTGGGATAAAAGTGACGCCTGTCAGCCAGTGACGCTCAGTACGCGTGTTCCAGGGCACGTACGCTGAGTGTGTTCTGCTATGTTCCAGGAACCTCTCTCAGACTCACTTCACCTCTTGGCTAGATTCTCAGAAACTGGAAAATTTTGACCTTGCAAAAGGCCTGGCCCCAATACAAATTGGGGGACAAAAAAAAAGGCCTCTGAATGGCACACTAGCTTTTACCAAAAGCAGGAAAAGGACTCAGAATTTCCTTCCATTCAGTCCTTCATGACCCTCAGTCAGAATCCCCAGATTTGAGGGACTCATGCCACCTGTATCTTTCTGTTGCCTCCCAACCTCCTTTTGCCCTCTGTCTCTCTCCGTCAGATTTCCTAGACTACCACAGCTCAACCTGTCATATCCACATGATCTCTAGGAAAGGATTCTGAGGTTCCCTTTGGTCCAGGTCTTTCTTCTATATTCAAAAGCTTGAAGGATCAAAAACTCTCCTCTATGCTTCAAAACTGGTTCTTTCTGTGTATGCAATTAAAAACAGCTAGCTTGTTAAAAAGCCTGCCTAATCATGAGAAATGCTGGACAGGAATAAACACAAGCTGGACTCAAGATTGCCAGGAGAAATATCAATAACCTCAGATATGCAGATGACACCACCCTTATGACAGAAAGTGAAGAGAAACTAAAAAGCCTCTTGATGAAAGTTGAGAGTGAAAAAGTTGGCTTAAAGCTCAACATTCAGAAAACGAAGATCATGGCATCTGGTCCCATTACTTCATGGGAAATAGATGGGGAAACAGTGGAAACAGTGTCAGACTATTTTGGGGGTCTCCAAAGTCACTGCAGATGGTGACTGCAGCCATGGAATTAAAAGACACTTACTCCTTGGAAGGAAAGTCATGACCAACCTAGATAGCATATTAGAAAGCAAAGACATTACTTTGTCAACAAAGGTCCATCTAGTCAAGGCTATGGTTTTTCCTGTGGTCATGTATGCATGTGAGAGTTGGACTGTGAAGAAGGCTGAGCACTGAAGAATTGATGCTTTTGAACTGTGGTGTTGGAGAAGACTTTTGAGAGTCCCTTAGACTGCAAGGAGATCCAACCAGTCCATTCTAAAGGAGATCAGCCCTGGGTGTTCTTTGAAAGAAATGATGCTAAGGCTGAAACTCCAGTACTTTGGCCACCTCATGCAAAGAGTTGACTCATTGGAGAAGACTCTGATGCTGGGAGGGATAGGGGCAGGAGGAGAAGGGGACTACAGAGGATGAGATGGCTGGATGGCATCACTGACTCGATGGATGTGAGTCTGAGTGAACTCTGGGAGTTGGTGATGGACAGGGAGGCCTGGTGTGCTGCGATTCATAGGGTCGCAAAGAGTCAGACAGGACTGAGTGACTGAACTGAACTGAACTGAAGGGAAAGCTTGAAGTTAACCCATTCCATGTCCCTGACATACACAGTCCACTATGCCTGAGACCTCAGTCTTGGGGAAATTAGAACTCAAAAAAAAAAAAAAAAAAAAATGTGGGGTGTCAAAGAGACATTTTAAATATCAAGTGGAAAACTATGAGATCTCTGTCTGTCTGTCTGGGTTTATGCATATCTTAGTGCAGGTCTTTGGGGTTTTTTTTTTTTTTTTTTTTTTTATAATATTGTTGAACTTGTAAGTGAGTTCTAATTTAATTGGCCTAAAGAAAAGTGCTGCTGCTACTGCTAAGTCACTTCAGTTGTGTCCGACTCTGTGTGACTCCATAGACAGCAGCCCACCAAGCTCACCCGTCCCTGGGATTCGCCAGGCAAGAACACTGGAGTGGGTTGCCATTTCCTTCTCCAATGCATTAAAGTGAAAAGTGAAAGTGAAGTCGCTCAGTTGTGTCCGACCCTTAGCAACCCCGTGGACTGCAGCCTTCCAGGCTCCTCCACCCATGGGATTTTCCAGGCAGAAGTATTGGAGTGGGATGCCATTGTAAAGAAAAGTAAGTGCTTACAAATCAGACAATTCTAAATATAAGAGAAATTAACCTAAATGAATTTCAGATTCATGTGAACTGGGAAATATTCAACATTAAATATCTAGCATTAATGTTTGTTTGCTAATCTAATATAGACATGTCTAAGAGCCATTAATATTAAGCAGGATATTTTCATTGTGCCTAGATTTCATTTCAGTTCAGTTCAGTCGCTCAGTCATGTCCGACTTTTTGCAACCCCATGAATCGCAGCACACCAGGCCTCCCTGTTCATCACCAACACCGGAGTTCACCCAGACTCATGTCCATCAAGTCAGTGATGCCATCCAGCCATCTCATCCTCTGTCGTCCCCTTCTCCTCCTGCCCTCAATCCCTCTCAGCATCAGAGTATTTTCCAATGAGTCAACTCTTTGCATGAGAAGGCCAAAGTATTGGAGTTTCAGCTTTAGCATCAGTCCTTCCAATACACACCCAGGACTGATCTCCTTTAGAATGGATCTCCTTGCAGTCCAAGGGACTCTCAAGGGTCTTCTCCAACACCACAGTTCAAAAGCATCAATTCTTTGGCACTCAGCTTTCTTCACAGTCCAACTCTCACATCCATACATGGCTACTGGAAAAACCATAACCTTGACTAGATGGACATTTGTTGGCAAAGTAATGTCTCTGCTTTTTAATATGCACACTGAAACCATAATCACAGAAAACTAGTCAATCTGATCACACAGACCACATCACAGCCTTGTCTAACTCAATGAAACTAAGCCATTCCGTGTGGGACCACCCAAGACAGGTGGGGCATGGTGGAGAGGTCTGACAGAATATGCCTAGGTTTACCATAAATTAAATATTGTTATATTTCTATATCCATTACAAGTTTGTCAGAAAGTACCTCGAGTGAAGAAACTTTAAAAAAATGTAAATGAGATATGAGCTTTTAAATAAACTCTATTAAGAGTGCTGCTGCTGCTGCTAAGTCACTTCAGTTGTATCTGACTCTGTGCGACCCCATAGATGGCAGCCCATCAGGCTCCCCCGTCCCTGGGATTCTCCAGGCAAGAACACTGGAGTGGGTTTCCATTTCCTTCTCCAATGTATAAAAGTGAAAAGTGAAGGTGAACTCACTCAGTTGTGTCCGACTCTTCACCATTCCATGGACTGCAGCCCACCAGGCTCCTCCATCCATGGGATTTTCCAGGCAAGAGTACTGGAGTGGGGTGCCATCGCCTTCTCCTATTAAGAATAATTATACCCTCTTCCAACAACACAAGAGAAGACTCTATACATGGACATCACCAGATGGTCAACACCGAAATCAGATCGATTACATTCTTTGCAGCCAAAGATGGAGAAGCTCTATACAGTCAGCAAAAACAAGACCAGGAGCTGACTGTGGCTCGGACCATGAGCTCCTTATTGCCAAATTCAGACTGAAATTGAAGAAAGTAGAGAAAACTACTAGACCATTCAGGTATGACCTAAATCAAATCCCTTATGATTATACAGTGGAAGTGAGAAATAGATTTAAGGGCCTAGATCTGATAGATAGAGTGCCTGATGAACTATGGAATGAGGTTCGTGACATTGTACAGGAGACAAGGATCAAGACCATCCCCATGGAAAAGAAATGCAAAAAAGCAAAATGGCTGTCTGGGGAGGCCTTACAAATAGCTGTGAAAAGAAGAGAAGCGAAAAGCAAAGGAGAAAAGGAAAGATATAAACATTTAAATGCAGAGTTCCAAAGAATAGCAAGAAGAGATAAGAAAGCCTTCTTCAGCGATCAATGCAAAGAAATAGAGGAAAACAACAGAATGGGAAAGACTAGGGATCTCTTCAAGAAAATCAGAGATACCAAAGGAACATTTCATGCTAAGATGGGCACAATAAAGGACAGAGATGGTGTGGACCTAACAGAAGCAGAAGATATTAAGAAGAGGTGGCAAGAATACACAGAAGAACTGTACAAAAAAGAGCTTCAAGACCCAGATAATCATGATGATGTGATCACTGACCTAGAGCCAGACATCTTGGAATGTGAAGTCAAATGGGCCTTAGAAAGCATCACTACGAACAAAGCTAGTGGAGGTGATGGAATTCCAGTGGAGCTATTCCAAGTCCTGAAAGATGATGCTGTGAAAGTGCTACACTCAATATGCCAGCAAATTTGGAAAACTCAGCAGTGGCCACAAGATTGGAAAAGGTCAGTTTTCATCCCAATCCCAAAGAAAGGCAATGCCAAGGAGTGCTCAAACTACCGAACAATTGCACTCATCTCACATGCTAGTAAAGTAATGCTCAAAATTCTCCAAGCCAGGCTTCAGCAATATGTGAACCGTGAACTTCCTGATGTGCAAGCTGGTTTTAGAAAAGGCAGAGGAACCAGAGATCAAATTGCCAACATCCGCTGGATCATGGAAAAAGCAAGAGAGTTCCAGAAAAACATCTATTTCTGCTTTATTGACTATGCCAAAGCCTTTGACTGTGTGGATCACAATAAACTGTGGAAAATTCTGAAAGAGATGGGAATACCAGACCACCTGATCTGCCTCTTAAAAAATCTGTATGCAGGACAGGAAGCAACAGTTAGAACTGGTCATGGAACAACAGACTGGTTCCAAATAGGAAAAAGAGTACGTCAAGGCTGCATATTGTCACCATGTTTATTTAACTTATATGCAGAGTAAATCATGAGAAATGCTGGACTGGAAGAAACACAAGTTGGAATCAAGATTGCTGGGAGAAATATCAATAACCTCAGATATGCAGATGACACCACTCTTATGGCAGAAAGTGAAGAGGGGCTAAAAAGCCTCTTGATGCAAGTGAAAGTGGAGAGTGAAAAGGTTGGCTTAAAGCTCAACATTCAGAAAACGAAGATCATGGCATCTGGTCCCATCACTGCATGGGAAATAGATGGGGAAACAGTGGAAACAGTGTCAGACTTTGTTTTTCTGGGCTCCAAAATCACTGCAGATGGTGACTGCAGCCATGAAATTAAAAGACGCTTGCTCCTTGGAAGGAAAGTTATGACCAACCTAGATAGCATATTCAAAAGCAGAGACATTACTTTACCAACAAAGGTTCGCCTAGTCAAGGCTATGGTCTTTCCTGTGGTCATGTATGGATGTGAGAGCTGGACTGTGAAGAAGGCTGAGCGCCGAAGAATTGATGCTTTTGAACTGTGGTGTTGGAGAAGACTCTTGAGAGTCCCTTGGACTGCAAGGAGACCCAACCAGTCCATTCTGAAGAAGATCAATCCTGGAATTTCTTTAGAAGGAATGATGCTAAAGCTGAAACTCCAGTATTTTGGCCACCTCATGCGAAGAGTTGACTCATTGGAGAAGACTCTGATGCTGGGAGGAATTGAGGGCAGGAGGAGAAGGGGACGACAGAGGATGAGATGGCTGGATGGCATCACTGACTCAATGGATGCGAGTCTGGGTGACCTCCGGGAGCTGGTGATGGACAGGGAGGCCTGGCGTGCTGCGGTTCATGGTGTCGCAAAGAGTCGGACACGACTGAGTGACTGATCTAGATCTGATCTAGATCTAGATACTTTTAAAATGTCTGTGCAAAACAGTCTTTCTAGATTTTGGTAACCTGAATTTCTAGGGTTGTGCTAAACTACGTGACCAAAGTTTATTGAATAGCTAGGTCATTTCCAAATAAAATAAGATTCTGAAATAGTCATAACTTAGCTCTCACTTCCTCTTACACAGAAACTAAAGAGATTTTGGACTATTAATGAATATTGTTTGGTGCCACCCTGAGATGTTCTCTATAGGAAAGCAAATTTTTAAAGAAATTATCACTGGTATTTATGTTCACCAATCTATAGAATGCTAATATAAAGGTCAGTTCTTGGTTGCTTAAGGAACTTAGGATGTGTGTTTTCAGTAAAGAAGCTTTGAGGAATGAACCTACATTTTATGAAGGGAAAAGGAAGGAGGCCTGACTTACAGGTGGCTGTTTCAGGATGGGAGAACAAATGGGCACAGAAAGTGATAAGAAGGCTTTATGGAAAGTGGACCCCAAGGGAAGAGTTTTGTGCATAAATACCAGTGTTCTTGAAATATTGAACTGCCTTTGATAATGGATTTTAAGTTTCTTTACCTCTCAAGTGATCTATTCTATGTTTACCTTTGAAATCTTCTTTGTTACTTTGGCTAAGTGCATATATTGTTTCACAGTGATCTATATGATTCTATCTGATTGAGTGTTATAACTCCTTTTGATATTTATTGACAAAACTTCCTAAATAATTTGACTTCTAGGTAACTTTAGGATGCTTCAAAGGGCCCCTGAGACATCCAAAAGAGCTATTAAACTACCTGAGTTCATGTGACATGGTAAATTACATTGGAAGTATTGTTGGAGGAGTGATGGAATCTTCTCAGGTTATATTGTATATTGATGTTACTTATATAAATATCCTGGAAATTATGTGAAATTCATGAAAATCTGATATGTCCTGGTAAAATGTTTTCAGTTACAATTCTACTTATCATGTTAAAGTGTTACAAGTCACAGCAATGACCAGGCTACTTTGTCAATTGCACTTTAATTACATTTTAAACATGTCTTCTATGGTTTCACACTCATGCCTTTAGAAAAATACTCCTAGTTTTTCAAGGTGTATGGAAAAGACTTTTCTAAGATTAACTGATAAACAACTTTTATTTGTTATCTGATAAACTGGTAACAGACTGGAATTTAGTCTACTCTTTATGTTAAGAGAGCAAAGTTTTCTTAGAATGAAGCTTTCAATAACAGAGTATGAATTTCTTTACCTCTAAGTGATTTATATTTGTTTTTAAAATTTTTTGTGACTTTGGTAAAGTAAATAAGCATTATTTAAGATTATGGTACATGTAAAAGCTCATTCTGCTTCTATAAAAACTAACCCCTCACTGTTAGATTTTTGCTATCCTGATGTCCTTAAAACATGGCAACAGTCTACTCCTAAATTAGGCAATTAAAAATGGGTGAACAATAGCTTTAAATCAAAAAGTCAGGGCTATGGGAAATCCAAGATGCCTCCTTGGCTTTACCCGGCTCCCTGACAAACCTCATTTTCATTTGATGGGTTATAGCCTTCTCTGGCACCAGGGTTAATGCCCTCATTAAAGAAAAAAAAAAAAATCATGTTTCACTGAATATTAAGTTTTGCTAATTGTTAAACTAAGTTTCTAGTTTTGTTTACTAAGACTCCTGAGATAGTTCCTTCTTATGTTATATTGCTCAAAAAATTAATTAAATTATTAAAAAGGCCACTCTAAATTTGTTTCTAAAACTTATCTCAGTAACCAGCCTTCAGATAAAGATCAGATGCTCCATGTTGTACAATCAGGAGATTAACACCAGGCCATAGTCATTTAACAAATGAAGTCAGATGACCTGGGGTGTGCTGCTGCTAAGTCGCTTCAGTAGTGTCCGATTCTGTGCGACCCCATAGTATACCATGTATACATAGTATACTACAGGATATACTGGGCTCTACCTAATCAAAGTTCTTGAGTTATAATTCTTACTTATGACTTTACTAATAACTTCTAGCTATAGCTATTTTATTTTCTAGTTAACTTGTTCCAGAAGATTCTTACCTTACCAAATGTGTGACTGAGCCTTTGATAAAATGCTGATATGCAGTTCCATATGAGATCAATGATTGTACTAATGTAACTCTAGATATGGAAAGTAGCAACAAAAGGAGATATTTTCCTGGACCAAGAGGCTAGTAAGACAGATATAATCCAGAAACTTTTGCTCTCACAAGGCCCAGTCCAATAACAGCACACTGAGGGGCCTGTCAATGGAATCTTTTCTAGACCTTGGAATGAGTTTTTCCAGCCCTGTGGGACACAATGGCCATAAAATGCCCTCAAAACATAGTCAAATAGTGGCTTTGAAGGGACCCTGCTGACTGGAAGTTGGCACTTTTCAGCTGCCCGTACAAAGATTACATCATGACCACTGCAAGCTGCTAACCCTCAACACTCCCTGAAAGGAGTTCAGGATGAAAATTCAAAAATAAGGCACCCTGTGCTCTGGGAAAAACTCAGAAGAACTGGCCTTCAGATAGTCAGATGTTTTCAGGTAAAGATTTAATGAGCCCAAATCCTTGCCTCTTCTCACACCCAGAGAAACACTAACGCCATGAACCAAGATCTGGTCCTGGTTCTCCTGGTAGACCCAAGTAGCTCTTCTGCTTCTATTCATCTTGGGTCACATACCTTAAACTTTCTTGTTACACTTGTTTCTACTAGAGTACCGCAAGTCTCCAAGTACGATAAGAATTTCCCTGAGCAACACCTAGACAATGCTGAAACAAGTCACCTTATCACCTTGCTGCTGCTGCGGCTAAGTCATTTCAGTCATGTCCGACTCTGTGTGACTCCATAGATGGCAGCCCACCAGGCTCCCCTGCCCCTGGGATTCTCCAGGCAAGACCACTGGAGTGGGTTGCCATGTCCTTCTCCAATGCATGAAAGTGAAAAGTGAAAGTGAAGTCACTCAGTCGTGTCTGACTCTTAGCGACTCCATGGACCACAGCATACCAGGATCCTCCATCCATGGGATTTTCCAGGCAAGAGTACTAGAGTGCAGTGCCATTGCCTTCTCCACCTTATCACCTTAAATGCACCCTGACAGAGAGCAGGCAAAGGGAACCCAGAGCTCCACGACGCCCCTGTACAGCCTGAAGAAGTCAGAGCATTCATTGCCCCTTTTCCTTTGAGACTGGGTTCTCAAATGTCTGAGAAGGGAAATAAGTAGACAGTTAGACATGAGCAGGGTATCAAAAGGGGCCAAGAATTGGCCCTAAAAATAAAGAGAGTGAGGAATGTGGTGATCCAAGGACGAAAGAGCAGATAAAGCCAAGGAGAGTCCTGGCATGCAGCAACAGAAAAAACAGACCCTTATGGGCCTTCCCTCCCCCATGTTGTAACTATTAATGGATTTCAGGTCCTCCTGAGCAGAATAACCTGTCTCCCTTCTTACCCCATAGGAGGGGAGAAGGCATTTGCCTTACTCTTTGCTCTCACCCAGCATACCTGTCTCATCCAATCAGCAAATGCTTCTCAAGACCTCTATCCCACTCCTTGTACCCTGGGTATAAAAGTGGACTAAGGAACCCTGTTCAACATCAGTTCTCCCTTAAGCTGGCCTGCTGTTCTAACAGCATCTCCCACTCTAATAAACTTTAATTCCCTCTCATTCTGTCTATTGTCTGGAATTCTTTTCCATCCCGTGCCTGGACCACAACAAGTATTTCACTGAAGATAATTTATCAAGATGAAGAAACACAGAACGGTCTAAAAAGGAACAGACTAAGAATAGATTACAATGTTATTATAAAGTTTCTGTTGATTTGTGATAATTAAATCCATGTTAATATAGATTTAAAAGTGACTCTTACAGAGAAGGCTGTTCATACTGCAGACTTTCAGGTGATAACTTATTGCTGTTGATATAGGAGCTGCTTTTGTATGTGCTATTGAAGGGAAATTCTACTCAACAAATTTAGTTTTGATAAAGCAGGCCTCTTTGGAAACTAAAAAAAAAAAAAAAAAAAGGCAGTGTAAACCTATTTTGACAACAGGTAACTGTGAGAGTTAAGCCAGTAATTGAGAAACTAATGGCAATTTTTAACGTGAATGCCACCTCTGTAACAATGGTAATTGCAAACTTACCAGAATTGAGTTTTTCATGCTCAATAGTGTCCCAAAGTTGAAACTCATTTTGTTCATGCTTAGTGTTATGACTTCACACTACTCTCATATGTCTAGTACAAACTGGCACTTACCAAGAGCGTTGCCAAACAACTGAACAACAAAGGCATTTGCCATCTGTCTCTATGGAGGTTGAACCCCATGCTGCTATAGCTTTTGACCTCCAACAACTCCTGAGAGAGTTCAGGGTGGAGTGAGGCACTCTGTGCTCCAGGGAAACTGGTGGGACAGGTATTTAGATAGTTTGATGATTTTATGATCTCAGTGCTTGCATCTCTTCATATCTAGAGAAGCATTAAGCACTAAATCCCTTCACAGTGACCTCAGATCCTCAGGACTAACAAAAAACCTTTTGTAGAATGAGTGCTTCAGGATATTAACTCCCATCACCAAAACCTTATATACTGACTTTAACCCACTGCTGTTTGGAGCAGTCTCTCAGAGCTATACGAGAAGCTGCCTCCTGGCTGCAGTCCTAATTTTGCCACAAATAGAACTTAATTCACAACTCTCAAGTTATACATCTTTTTTGGTAGACTTATACCATCTATTTCTGGGGTGTTAGTTCTAAAAGTTCTTGCAGGTCTTCATAGAACCATTCAACTTCAGATTCTTCAGCCTTACTGGTTGGGGCATAGACTTGGATTACTGGGACATTGAATGGTTTGCCCTGGAAATGAACAGAGATCATTCTGTGGTTTTTGAGATTGCATCCAAGTACTGTATTTTGGACTCTTTTGTTGACCATAATGGCTACTCCATTTCTTATGATGGATTCCTGTAGTAGATATAATGGTCATCTGAGTTCAATTCACCCATTCCAGTCCATTTGAGTTAACTGATTCTTAGAATGTCGACATTCACTCTGGCCATCTCTTGTTTGACCACTTCCAGTTTGCCTTGATTCATGGACCTGACATTCCAGGTTTCTATGCAATATTGCTCTTTACAGCATCAGACCTTGCTTCTATCACCAGTCACATCCACAGCTGGATATTGCTTTTGCTTTGGCTGCGTCCCTTCATTCTTTCTTGAGTTATTTCTCCACTGATCTCCAGTAGCATATTGGGCACCTACTGACCTGGGGAGTTCCTCTTTCAGTGTCCTATCATTTTGCTTTACGTGCTGCTCATGTGGTTCTCAAGGCAAGAATACTGAAGTGGTTTGTCATTCCCTTCTCCAGTGGACCACATTCTGTCAGATCTCTCCACCATGACCCACCCTTCTTGGGTTGCCCCACGGGCATGGCTTAGTTTCATTGAGTTAGACAAGGCTGTGGTCCTAGTGTGATTAGATTGACTAGTCTCCTGTGAGTATGGTTTCAGTGTGTCTGCCCTCTGATGCCCTCTCGCAACACCTACCATCTTACTTGGGTTTCTCTTACCTTGGGTGTGGGATATCTCTTCATGGCTGCTCCAGCAAAGTGTAGCTGCTGTTCCTTACCTTGGACAAAGGGTGTCTCCTCACCTCAAAAAGAAGTCCTTTTCATTAAAGGGGACTGGAATGCAAAATGAGGAAGTAAAGAAATACCTGTAGTAACAGGCAAATTTGGCCTTGGAATATGGAATGAAGAAGGGCAAAGACTAATAGAGTTTTGCCAAGAAAATGCACTGGTCATAGCAAACACCCTCTTCCAACAGCACCAGAAAAGACTTTACACATGGACATCACCAGATGGTCAACACCGAAATCTGCTTGATTATGTTCTTTGCAGCCAAAGATGGAGAAGCTCTATCAGATCAGATCGTCACTCAGTCATGTCTGACTCTTTGTGACCCCATGAATCACAGCATGCCAAGCCTCCCTGTCCATCATCAACTCCCGGAGGTCACTCAGACTCACATCCATCGAATCAGTGATGCCATCCAGCCATCTCATCCTCTGTCATCCTCTTCTCCTCTTGCCCTCAATCCCTCCCAGCATCAGAGTCTTCTCCAATGAGTCAACTCTTCGCATGAGGTGGCCAAAGTATTGGAGTTTCAGCTTTAGCATCATTCCTTCCAAAGAAATCCCAGGGCTGATCTCCTTCAGAATGGACTGGTTGGATCACCTTGCAGTCTAAGGGACTCTCAAGAGTCTTCTCCAACACCACAGTTCAAAAGTATCAATTCTTCGGTGCTCAGTCTTCTTCACAGTCCAGCTCTCACATCCATACATGACCACAGGAAAAACCAAAGCCTTGACTAGGCGAAGCTTTGTTGGCAAAGTAATGTCTCTGCTTTTGAATATGCTATCTAGGTTGGTCATAACTTTCCTTCCAAGGAGTAAGCATCTTTTAATTTCACGGCTACAGTCACCATCTGTAGAGATTTTGGAGCCCAGAAAAATAAAGTCTGACACTGTTTGCACTGTTTCCCCATCTATTTCCCATGAAGTGAATACAGTCAACAAAAAAAGACAAGGAGCTGACTGTGGCTCAGATCATGAACTCCTTATTACCAAATTCAGACTGAAATTGAAGAAAGTAGGGAAAACCACTAGAAAATTCAGGTATTACCTATATCAAATCCTTTATGATTATGCAGTGGAAGGGAGAAATAGATTTAAGGGCCTAGATCTGATAGATAAAGTGCCTGATGAACTATGGAATGAGGTTCATGATATTGTACAGGAGACAGGGATCAAGACCATCCCCATGGAAAAGAAATGCAAAAAAGCAAAATGGCTATCTGGGGAGGCCTTACAAATAGCTGTGAAACGAAGAGAAGTGAAAAGCAAAGGAGAAAAAGAAAGATATAAGCATCTGAATGCAGAGTTCCAAAGAATAGCAAGAGATATGAAAACCTTCCACAGCAATCAATGCAAAGAAATAGAAGAAAACAACAGAATGGGAAAGACGAGGGATTCTTTCAAGAAAATTAGAGATACCAAGGGAACATTTCATGCAAAGATGGGCCCAATAAAGGACAGAAATAGTATGGACCTAAAAAAAGCAGAAGATATTAAGAAGAGGTGGCAAGAATACACAGAAGAACTGTACAAAAAAGAGCTTCACGACCCAGATAATCATGATGGTGTGATCACTGACCTAGAGCCAGACATCCTGGAATGTGAAGTCAAGTGGGCCTTAGCAAGCATCACTATGAACAAAGCTAGTGGAGGTGGTGGAATTCCAGTTGAGAATTCCTGAAAGATTTCAAGATTTCAAATCCTGAAAGATGATGCTGTGAAAGTGCTGCACTCAATATGCCAGCAAATTTGGAAAACTCAGTAATGGCCACAGGACTGGAAAAGGTCAGTTTTCATTGTAATCCCAAAGAAAGGCAATGCCAAAGAATGTTCAAACTACTGCACAATTGCACTCATCTCACATGCTAGTAAAGTAATGCTCAAAATTCTCCAAGCCAAGCTTCAGCAATACATGAACCTTGAACTTCCTGATGTTCAAGCTGGTTTTCGAAAAGGCAGAGGAACCAGAGATCAAATTGCCAACATCTGCTGGATCATCAAAAAAGCAAGAGAGTTCCAGAAAAACATTTTCTTCTGCTTTATTGACTATGCCAAAGCCTATGACTGTGTGGATCACAATAAACTGTGGAAAATTCTGAAATAGATGGGAAAACCAGACCACCTGACCTGCCTCTTGAGAAATCTGTATGCAGGTCAGGAAGCAGTTGTTAGAACTGGACATAGAACAACAGACCTGTTCCAAACAGGAAAAGAAGTATGTGAAAGCTGTATATTATCACCCTGCTTATTTAACTTATATGCAGAGTACATCATGAGAAACGCTTGATTGGAAGAAGCACAAGCTGGAATCAAGATTGCCCAGAAAAATAACCTCAGATATGCTGATGACACCACCCTTATATAAGAAAGTGAAAAGGAACTAAAGAGCCTCTTGATGAAAGTGAAAGTGGAGAGTGAAAATGTTGGCTTAAAGCTCAACATTGAGAAAACGAAGATCATGGCACCTGGTCCCATCACTGCATGGGAAATAGATGGGGAACCAGTGGAAAGAGTGTCAGACTATTTTGGGGGCTCCAAAATCACTTCAGATGTTGATTATAGCCATGAAATTAAAAGACACTTACTCCTTGGAAGGAAAGTTATGACCAACCTAGATAGCATATTCAAAAGCAAAGACATTACTTTGCCAACAAAGGTCCATCTAGTCAAGGCTATGGTTTTTCCTGTGGTCATATATGGATGTGAGAGTTGGACTGTGAAGAAGGCTGAGCGCCAAAGAATTGATGCTTTTGTACTGTGGTGTTGGAGAAGACTCTTGAGTGCCCCTTGGACTGCAAGTAGATCCTACCAGAGCATTCTGAAGGAGATCATCCTCGGGATTTCTTTGGAAGGAATGATGCTAAAGCTGAAACTCCAGTACTTTGGCCACCTCATGCGAAGAGTTGACTCATTGGAAAAGACTCTGATGCTGGGAGAGATTGGGAGCAGGAGGAGAAGGGTACAGCAGAGGATGAGATGGCTGGATGGCATCACTGACTCGATGGACGTGAGTCTGAGTGAACTCTGGGATTTGGTGAGGGACAGGGAGGCTTGGCGTGCTGTGATTCATGGGGTCACAAGGAGTCGGACACGACTGAGTGACTGAACTGAACTGAACTGAACTGAACCATCTATTTTGTCATGTTTAAACCAGTTCCTCTTAAAATTGAGCTCCCTTGCTTAGTTTATGATTAACATCTCTATGCATAATGGGATCTCTTTTCTTGTCTATCACTTGTTCCCTACAAGGTTGAAGACTGTCAAAGACAAGTGGGATTGAAACGCAGAGGCCACCCTGGTGCCCTTTCAAATACAAAACCATTGTCCCCCAGTTTCTTATTTGTAGAAAAAAAGCTTTCATCATCCTATACCTTCCCTATGTCCCAAAGGGCATATTCACACAGTAACTAATTAAGGCTTGGAAAAGTTGGCTTAAAACTCAGCATTCAGAAAACTAAGATTATGGTGTCTGGTCCCATCACTTCATGGCAAATAGATGGGGAAACTATTGAAATGATGAGAGACTATTTTTTGAGGCTCCAAACTCACTGCAGATGGTGACTGCAGCCATGAAATTAAAAGATGTTTTCTCCTGGGAAGAAAAGCTATAACCAAACTAGACAGCATATTAAAAAGCAGATACATTACTTTGCCAATAAGAGTCCGTCTAGTCAAAGCAATGATTTTTCTAGCCATCCAGCCATCTCATCCTCTGTTGCTGGCTTCTCCTCCTGCCTTCAATCTTTCCCAGCAACAGGGTCCTTTCCAATGAGTCAGTTCTTTGCATCAGGTGGCCAAAGTATTGGAGTTTCAGCTTCTGCATCAGCCCTTCCAATGAACACTCGGGACTGATCTCCTTTAGGATGGACTGGTTGGATCTCCTTGCAGTCCAAGGGACTCCCAAGAGTCTTCTCCAACACCACAGTTCAAAAGCATCAATTCTTCAGCGCTCAGCTTTCTTTATAGTCCAACTCTCAATACACACATGACTACTGAAAAAACCAAAGTTTTGACTAGACAGATCTTTGTTAGTATATATGTATACACACACACACACACACACACACACACACACACACACAGACTTTTCTCTTTACTTGTGGCAAATTTCCTTTATTCCTAAAGTAAGGAACTGAAATCCTTAGGGGCAAATTGCATTCTTGTGAGTTTCCTAAATCCCTCAAGATACACAGAGGAACTTTTAATAACATATTTATTATATCCTTTGGTCACAAGATGAACTCCAGGGACTCTATTTCCATTTGAACGCAGGTAATTATATAAATGCACTTTTTAACCTAATCTGTTTTCTGATGTGATTGTTGTTTGTTCATCTTTCTCTTGCATTGACAGCATGAAATCTGTGCTTTTTGTTCTTTTATTTTAAAAATTTTAAATTTCAAATCTACTACCTGGTAACTTCTGCCACTGACTTAACTTATGCATCACTGCAAACCAACAGATTTAACTATCTTTTGTGTGCTTGTTTTGGTTTGGGGAGAAATATAGAAAAATAGACCACAAGAATGGGTGGTGATGAGGCTCATAAATGAGTTAAGTTGTTGCACTTTGTTTTTCTTCCACTCACTGGTAAGTAAATTTCATGCAATACTCAGTATATATGCACTCTGTCAAAAGTTGAAATACAAAGAAGAAGAAGAAGAAAATCACATTCAGATTTTAGTGTGATAAAGACTTCAAGGTGTAGGGGAGGGAGGGATTTGTAATTCGGCTTCTCATCTCCTATATCCTCCACTTAAGTCTCTTTCTCTATATTAACCTCAAAGTTTTCATGCAACTTCTTTGGGAGTAATACAAATGAATGTTTGGATTCAATTTGGAATATTTTCTAAAGAATGAATTTCAATATAAAACATAACTATGTAATCTTATGAAGATTATTCACCTGTCTCCACAGATTTCTAGATCTTTAAAGTATTATAATAGAAGAAAAATATTGCAAGATTATGAAAATAATAAGAAATAAGGAAATATTGGGTTTTACATACTGAGCACATGGCTAGCATCTCCCTTGTGAAAGGATGATAAATCTAAGAAAACCTAATCCTTTATTCTATAGAAGTAAAGTTACTATCTCTGTGTGTGTGTCAGTTGTTCAGTATTGTCTGACTCTTTGTCACCCTGTGGACTGTAGCCAGCCAGGTTCTTCTGTCCATGAAATTTTCCAGGATTGGGTTGCCATTTCCTTCTCCAAGGGATCTTTCCAACCCAGAGATTGAACCCAGGCAGATTGCAGGCAAAATTTTTTAGCATCTGAGCCAAGGTTGCACTAGTAATCCTGATTTATTTACAATGTTTTCATTTTTAATATAAATGTAAAAAATAGAGTTCCATTTTGTGGGCAATATTTAGAAATAATAAATGTGCATTGGAAAAGACATGGCATATTTTAAGAAACTTGCTGCAATATCATGAAAAAATATTGCAAAGAAGTAGCTGTATGTTCTATAGTTGGCTTTATTTTATCGGACTTTCCAAGTGCTCAGAAGATTACTATTGCTTATGTGGGGAAAAAGTGGCATATTTTAAGAAATCTGTTACAATATCATGAAAAAAATTATTGCAGAGAAGAAGTCGTATGTTTTATAGGTTGGCTTTATTTTATAAACTTGCTTTACTTAGAAAAGTATAAAGATTGTTTCCTGAGTCTCTTGAGTATGGCGTTTCTATTGGATATCAAAGGCCATAGATATTCCTTTGTATTAGAAATGCATCGTTAATACAAACCATCCAAAGTAGATTAATAACAGTTCTATTTCTTATGTCACTTATTCTATAAGACTTTCCACACTATCATATGAATGTAGGAGTATTCTGTTGCATGACTTGTCTTTTTTGGAAAATGAGAACCACCTAAACATGCCAACTATTTCAACTAATTTTCTTTAAAAAGGAAGTTTTTCCCAAAAAAAGGCCAATTATAAGCTCTACTTATCATATTTCATATTTCAGCTCAGAGTACCCTCTCTCTCAATTTCTAGTAGACATTCTTCTCAAAACCCAATGCTTCTGGCTATTTTCTAAGAATGAATCCAGAATTTTTGATATTGAGACCTTTTTGTCAAATCAAGTTTAAAAAAATGTGGACTACACACTAAACATGAAAACACAAGTGGAAAAACAAGTTTAAAGGTTATGATATAGTTTATTCTCAGATATTTATAGATATGACATTCAGTTCAGTTCAGTCGATCAGTCACATCTGACTCTTTGCAACCCCATGAATTGCAGCATGCCAGGGCTCCCTGTCCATCACCAACTCCCGGAGTTTACTCAAACTCACGTCCATCGAATGAGTGATGCCATCCAGCCATCTCATCCTGTCGTCCCCTTGTCCTCCTGCCCCCAATCCCTCCCAGCATCAGAGTTTTACAATGAGTCAACTCTTCGCATTAGATGGCCAAAGTACTGGAGTTTCAGCTTTAGCATCATTCCTTCCAAAGAACACCCAGGAATGATCTCCTTTAAAATGCAGTGGTTGGATCTCCTTGCAGTCCAAGGGACTCTCAAGAGTCTTCTCCAACACCACAGTTCAAAAGCATCAATTCTTCGGCGCTCCGCCTTCTTCACCGTCCAACTCACATCCATACATGACCACTGGAAAAACCATAGCCTTGACTAGATGGACCTTTGTTGACTAAGTAATGTCTCTGCTTTTCAATATGTTATCTAGGTTTTTTTCCAAGGAGTAAGCGTCTTTTAATTTCATGGCTGCAGTCACCATCTGCAATGATTTTGGAGCCCCAAAAAATAAAGTCTGACACTGTTTCCCCATCTATTTCCCATGAAGATATGACATGAGCTACAATTAAATCTGATTTGTTTATTTTTTTGTAGTTGCTGATGTGTAGTTGATTTATAATATTGTTTTGGTTTCTGGTATATGGCAAAGTGATTACTTTGCCATACAGCAGAAACCAAAACAATATTATTAATCAACTACACATCAGCAACAACAAAAAACCCCATGTAGCTTACTATATAATATTGAGTATAGTTCCCTGTGTCATTCAGTAGGTCCTTGTTTTTATCTATTTCATCTATAGCAGTGTGCTTTTGTTACTCTCAAGTACCTACTTTATGTCTCCCCATCCCCTTTCCCCTTGGAGACCATAGGTTTGTTTCCTATGTCTGTAAGTCTGTTTCTACTTTGTAAATAAGTTCATTTGTATCATTTTAAAAAACTTTTTTCTTTCAGTTTTTGACTGTGGGATCTTAGTTCCCTGATCAGAGATCAAACCTACAACTCCCTGCACTGGAAACGTGGAGTCCTAACCACTGGACTCCAGGGACACCCCTGTATCATTTTTTAAAAGAGAACTTCAGTTGTATCACAGATTACACTTCCAAATTAAATAATTATGCTTTATAATCTAGATTTTGCCTATTTTAGAAGCTTCCCTGGTGGCTCAGATAGTAAAGAATCTGCCTGCAATGCAGGAGACCTGGGTTTGATCTGTGGGAAGATCCCCTGGGGAAAGGCTACCCCCTCCTATATTTTTGCCTGGAAAAATCCCATGGACAGAGGAACCTGGCAAGCTACAGTCTATGAGGTCACAAAAGTAGGACACAACTGAGCAATTCACACACACAGAGAATGAAATTCACTTAAGATTTTTTTTCTTCACACTAAGAACAGCATTTTGAATGTATCCTGAAGCTAAAACGCTAATGTTTTCTTGCTTCAATTCTTGGAATTTTCTATGAGACAAGCAAATAGACAGTGCTTGAAGAGACTAGATATTTCTAGTTAAATTGTTTTCTAATTTTATAGCTAAAACAACCAGAGCAGTGCAGTCAATAACTTAAGTCATATTGCTATTTAAGAGATTCTGAGTAGTCTTGATAATGCTGCATGACAATTCTCAATTTGTTTGTTGACAGTTACCAAGATAAACAAACCCATGGCTGATGTTAATTTTATGCTGGTGACCGAGTTTATCCTTTTGGGACTGACAGATCATGCTGAACTGAAAGTGGTCCTCCTCCTGGTGTTCTTACTCATCTACATCATTTCCTTGGTGGGTAATCTAGGAATGTTCCTTCTAATCCGAATAACTCCCAAACTCCAAACGCCCATGTATCATTTCCTCAGCTGCCTGTCATTCATCGACACCTGCTATTCGTCAGTCTTTGCACCCAGAATGCTGCTGAACTTCTTTGTGGAACGGGAGACAATCTCATTCTCTGCATGCATTGTGCAGTACTTTTCATTCGTGTTTCTCCTTACTGCTGAGGGCTTCTTGCTGGCAGCAATGGCTTATGACCACTACATGGCCATTGTGAACCCTTTACTTTATACCGTGGCTATGACAAAAATAATTTGTGTTGTTCTGGTCATTGGATCATGTGTAGGAGGCATAATCAACTCGTTGACTCACACAATTGGCTTGCTGAAGTTGTCTTTCTGTGGGCCAAATGTCATCAGGCACTTCTTCTGTGACCTCCCCCCACTGTTGAAGCTGTCCTGCTCTGACACATCCATGAATGAGCTGCTGCTTTTAATCTTCTCTGGCGTTACTGCCTTGATCACGTTCATGACTGTGATGGTCTCCTACCTCTTCATTGTTGCTGCTATCCTGAGGATCCACTCAGCAGCAGGCAGACACAAAGCCTTCTCCACGTGTGCGTCACATCTCACGGTTGTGACTCTATTCTATGGCTCTATAAGCTTTAGCTACATTCAACCAAGCTCCCAGTATTCCTTAGAACAGGAAAAGGTGGTATCTGTGTTTTATACTCTGGTTATTCCTATGTTAAACCCATTAATTTATAGCTTAAGAAACAAAGAAGTGAAGGATGCTGTGAAAAGGGCTAAAGAAATGAAGCGTATTCCTTGTTAATATCATACCATATGTGCCAAATTGTTTGTACACAAATGAGTGCTTTGGATAATGGTATTTATATGCATTTATTAAAATTATGAACTGTTTTGCAATGAAGGGAAAGGCTTGCAAGCATAGCATGTCATAGTACATATGGCTGGTTATTGTGTAAACTAAGCTACTAAGCCATAATAGGTTCCAGTTTAGCTATCTCTGGCTAACTGTTAACATTCTTATTCCTGTATTTAGGTAGAAGTAAATATATACATGCAGATACACAGACACACCCACAAATAGGGAGACACAAGCATAAAATTCATAAGTAATGAAGTATCTCTTAACTCATTTTGTCTATTGAGCACAGACAAAAAGCAAAATAATTTTAAAGCAAAAGGCCTTGGTATTTGAACTATCCAATAAAACTGACAGATACATGTTTCTGGAATTAGCCTGAAATACTTATAGTCAGATATTCTGCAAAATGAAGGCAAACACGCAAAAATAGTCAAAGAGGACTTGGTTCTTGATTACCTTTCCACTCACAGGGGTTAGTCCAGACCATTTCTTTCTTTCTCGCCATGGTTTCCATTAATATTAAATCACATGAAACTGAGAAAGATGAAATTCTTAGGTTTCTGTACCATTTCACACAGAAGGGCCACTAACACTCACAGGAAATATACCCTGAAAAAGTTTACTTAATGTTTAGAAAGGGTTCTGTCAAGTTAATTAAGGAGCCATTAATAATCAGACTTATTCCCCTTTCCTTTAAGGATCTCCCAACATCTTCTTTAGACATTAAATAAAAAATTCTCTGACAATAGTTTAGATAGGAGAAAACATGCTCTGAATTCTGGGGAGAGAAAATGTGTGAAGCCAGTTGCTTTCTTTTTGACTCAAATTATATGTGTATTTTTTGATCATGGCCATTCTGACTGGTATAAGGTGATACCTCATCATAGTTTTGGTTTGCATTTCTCTAATAATGAATGATGTTGAGCATCTTTTCATATGTTTGTTGATCATGTGTATGTCTTCTCCAGAGAAATGTCTGTTTAGGTCTGCCACCCATATTTTGATTGCATTGTTTTTTGTTTTTTTTTCTACTGAGCTATTTGAATTATTTTTACATTTTGGAGATTGCCGAGGTCCAGCCCCGGCTGATCCAGGGAGTTTGAAGTGGGGATGGCGTGGGTGAGGATCAGGATACAATAGTTTTAATTAGATATTAATTAGAGATATAAAGAATAATAGAATGAGGATAGCTCAGTAGGAAAATTCAGTGGAGAAAAGAGGCTGAGTAGCTTGGTTTACGTGGGAGACCAATAAAACTTCAAGACAAGAAGTTTGCACCACTTATGTAGGCCGTGAAGGAGAGGAGACACTGAGCCCTCCCCAGTCGGATCTTAGAAGCCCAGGCAAAATTAGTAAGCTTGGTGGGTTCCATGCTCCAGATGGATACTCAACCAGAGTTTGAGAGAGAGAGCGACATGGGGAGACCAGTATTTCGAGGAACTGATCCCCATTCTTTATTTTCCAGGGTCTACTTTTATACACTGAGATGTTATACAAAAGTCACGTGGGGTCAGCAGCCCTGACCTTTATCAAAGTCAGGTGCTTCATACAAATGTATCCAGAGGTCTTAGGAGTGTTACATCATCTTCTGGCCAGGGGGCCTGCTGACAATTTATGACCCTGTCCTTGTGACAGCGGTCAGTCAACCAGAACACTTATTTCTCCAGGGGTGATTATTCTTAAAACAGACTCCACCTTCCGAAGGTACCAGATAAAGTTACATTCCTATAGGGTGAGGGTGTTGTGGCTTTTAATTAAGGAAAGAATTTACTTAGCCTAAGGTCTAACATGATTAATATTAAAGGTTAATACTTATTTCTTCTATATATTCATTAATGTGTGTAAGGGCAGGGGATGTGGAGACTTAGCAGCAAACATTGGCTCAACAAATGAAAAACCCTTCACCAATACAATTTCTAATCAGCCCACTATACTTATACTAATAGTTTTCTAACTTCTCTAAAGAACCTGTTTTTAGAAAGTTTAAAGCATCTCGTGCCTCTCGCGGTTAGGAGGCTGTGAGTAATCACATGTGTCCGGACAAGCCTGTCAGGCAAGCTAGAGAACCTTCAGAGGAGTTTGTAGGTTAAAACACTGCTGTCATGCCCAGTAATTTTTATTAACTGGAGCTCTAAGTTAACTCCTTCTCTGAAAGAGGTGGTGGGGGACAGCCCCCTGTAAAGTCAGAGGTGTAGGTGAGAGCACAAAGTAGTAAAGTAGGCAGGCTCTGGTTATGGGGGTAGATGCTTGAGGATTTCCAAGAGGGACTCCTGAGGCTAGATCCCGACTTTGCGTATGTCGAGCCTTCTTCCTCATGACCTTTGTCACGGGCGGAGGTCCTCACACTGGCTCCCCGCAGGAGATTAATTCTTTGCCAGTTGCTTCATTTGTAAATATTTTCTCCCATTTTGAGGGAGGGTTCTGGATTGCTGGTAACGCTGTGTTTCCTGATCTGAGTGGTAGTTACACGACGGTGGTCATTCTATGAAAATCTATTCACTTAAAATTTATGGGCTTCTCTATGTGACTGGTGCACTAAGCACGGCCGAGAGGAGCTACCCCACGTCCAAGGTCAGGGCAGAAGCCGGAAGGACCCCATGATCGAAGGGCGGCAGCCAAGAGGAGTTACCTGACGTCCGAGATCAGGGGCAGTGGTGGAGATTGCCAGGCTGTGACAGCGCAGGAACGGCCAAGAAGAGTTACCCAAGTCCGAGATCACAGGTGGCAACCGAGAGGAGCTACCCACGTCTGAGGTCTGGAGTGGCGGCCGGGAGGGGCAACCCCATGACCGAGGCCAGGGGTGGCGCCTGGGAGGACCAACCCCACGTCCAAAGAGCAGTGGCTGCGAGGGCACAAGAGGGCCTCAGAGGAGCTATCCCACATTGAAGGTCAGGAAGGGTGATGGTGAGGAGATACCCCTTGTCCAAGATAAGGAAAAGAGGCTGTGCTTTGCTGGAGCAGACCTGAAGAGATAACCCACGCCCAAGGTAAGGGAAACCCAAGTAAGATGGTAGGTGTTGCAAGAGGGGATCAGAGGGCAGACACACTGAAACCATACTCACAGAAAACTAGTCAACCTAATCACACGAGGACCATGGCCTTGTATAACTAAATGAAACTAAGCCATGCCCTGGGGCAAAGCAAGACGGGCAGGTCATGGTGGAGAGATCTGTCAGAATGTGGTTCACTGGAGAAGGGAATGGCAAACCACTTCAGTATTCTCGCCTTGAGCACACTATGAACAATATGAAAAGGCAAAATGATAGGATACTGAAAGAGGAACTCCCCAGATCACTAGGTGCCAAATATGCTACTGGAGATTAGTGGAGAAATAACTCCAGAAAGAATGAAGGGATGGAGCCAAAGCAAAAACAATACCCAGCTGTGGATGTGACTGGTGATAGGAGCAAGTTCTGATGCTATAAAGAGCAATATTGCATAGGAACCTGGAATGTCAGGTCCATGAATCAAGGCAAATTGGAAGTGGTCAAACAAGAGATGGCCAGAGTGAATGTCGAATTTCTAGCAATCAGCAAACTCAAATGGACTGGAAAGGGTGAATTTAACTTGGATGACCATTATATCTACTACTGCAGGCAGGAATCCCTCAGAAGAAATGGAGTGGCCATCATGGTCAACAAAAGAGTCTGAAATGCAGTACTTGGATGCAATCTGAAAAACGATAGAATGATCTCTGTTCGTTTCCAAGGCAAACCATTCAATATCACTGTAATCCAAGTCTATGCCCCAGCCATTGATGCTGAAGAAGCTGAAGTTGAATGGTTCTATGAAGATCTACAAGACTTTTTAGAACTAACACCTCAAAAATATGTCCTTTTCATTATAGGAGACTGGAATGCAAAAGTAGGAAGTCAAGAAACACCTGGAGTAACAGGCAAATTTGGCCTTGGAATATGGAATGAAGCAGGGCAAAGAATAATAGAGTTTTGCAGAGAAAATGCACTGATCATAGCAAACACCCTCTTCCCACAGCACAAAAGAAGACTCTACACATGGACATCATCAGTTGGTCAACACCAAAATCACATTGATTATGTTCTTTGCAGCCAAAGATGGAGAAGGAGAAGCTCTATACAGTCAGCAAAAACAAGACCAGGAGCTGACTGTGGCTCAGATAGTGAACTCCTTATTACCAAATTAATACTTAAATTGAAGAAAGTAGGGAAAACCACTAGACCATTCAAGTATGACCTAAATCAAATCCCTTATGATTATACTGTGGAAGTGAGAAATAGATTTAAGGGCCTAGATCTGATAGATAGAGTGCCTGATAAACTATGGAATGAGGTTCATGACACTGTAGAGGAGACAGGGATCAAGACCATCCCCATGGAAAAGAAATGCAAAAAAGCAAAATGGCTCTCTGAGGAGGCCTTACAAATAGCTATGAAAAGAAGAGAAGCGAAAAGCAAAGGAAAAAAGGAAAGATATAAGCGTCTGAATGCAGTTTCAAAGGACAGCAAGAAGAGATAAGAAAGCCTTCTTCAGTGATCAATGCAAAGAAATAGAGGAAAACAACAGAATGGGAAAGACTAGAGATTTCTTCATAAAAATTAGAGATATGAAGGGAACATATCATGCAAAGATGGGCTCAATAAAGGACAGAAATGGTATGGACCTAACAGAGCAGAAGATATTAAGAAGAGGTGGCAAAAATACACAGAAGAACTATGCAAAAAAGATCTTAATGACTCAGAAAATCACGATGGTGTGATCACTGACCTAGAGCCAGACATCCTGGAATGTTAAGTCAAGTGGGCCTTAGAAAGCATCACTATGAACAAAGCTAGTGGAGGTGATGAAATTGCAGTTGAGCTATTCCAAATCCTGAAAGAGGATGCTGTGAAAGTGCTGCACTCAATATGCCAGCAAATCTGGAAAACTCAGCAGTGGCCTCAGGACTGGAAAAAGTCAGATTTCATTCCAATCCCAAAGAAAGGCAATGCCAAAGAATACTCAAACTACCACACAATTGCACTCATCTCACATGCTAGTAAAGTAATGCTCAAAATTCTCCAAGCCAGGCTTCAGCAATACATGAACTGTGACTTCCTGATGTTCAAACTGGTTTTAGAAAAGGCAGAGGAACAAAAGATCAAATTGCCAACATCCACTGGATCATGGAAAAAGCAAGAGAGTTCCAGAAAAACATCTATTTCTGCTTTATTGACTATGCCAAAGTCTTTGGCTGTGTGGATCACAATGAACTGTGAAAAATTCTGAAAGAGATGGGAATACCAGACCACCTGACCTGCCTCTTGAAAAATCTGTATGCAGGTCAGGAAGCAACAGTTAGAACTGGACATGCAACAACAGATTGGTTCCAAATAGGAAAAAGAGTATGTCAAGTCTCTATATTGTCACCCTGCTTATTTAACTTATATGCAGAGTACATCATGAGAAATGCTGGACTGGAAGAAACACAAGCTGGAATCAAGATTGCCAGGAGAAATAATAACCTCAGATATGCAGATGACACCACCCTTATGGCAGAAAGTGAAGAGGAACTAAAAAGCCTCTTGATGAAAGTGAAAGTGGAGAGTGAATAAGTTCTCTTAAAGCTCAACATGCAAAAAACGAAGATCATGGCATCTGGTCCCATCAGTTCATGGGGAATAGATGGGGAAACAGTGGAAACAGTGTCAGACTTTATTTTGGGGGGCTCCAAAATCACTGCGGAATGTGACTGCAACCCTGAAATTAAAAGACGCTTACTCCTTGGAAGGAAAGTTATGACCAACCTAGATAGCATATTCAAAATAGAGACCAACAAAGGTGCATCTAGTCAAGGCTATGGTTTTTCCTGTGGTCATGTATGGATATGAGAATTGAACTGTGAAGAAGGTTGAGCACTGAAGAATTGATGCTTTTGAACTGTGGCATTGGAGAAAATTCTTGAGAGTCTCTTGGACTGCAAGGAGATCCAACCAGTCTATTCTGAAGGAGATCAGCCCTAGGATTTCTTTGGAAGGAATGATGCTAAAGCTGAAACTCCAGTACTTTGGCCACCTCATGCAAAGAGTTGACTCATTGGAAAAGACTCTGATGCTGGGAGGGATTGAGGGCAGGAGGAGAAGGGGACGGCAGAGAATGAGATGGCTGGATGGCATCACTGACTCGATGGATGTGAGTCTGAGTTAACTCTGGGAGTTGGTGATGGAGAGGGAATCCTGGCATGCTGCAATTCATGGGGTCTCAAAGAGTTGGACACGACTGAGCAACTGAATTGAACTGAACTGAACTGATGTGTATGTGTATGTTAATTCTTGGAGAAGGAAATGGCAACCCACTCCAGTATTCTTGCCTGGAGAATCCCCATGAACAGAGGAACCTGGCAGGCTGTAGTCCATGAAGTCGCAGAGTCAGACACGACTGAGCAAGTGAGCACAGCACATGTTAAATCTCAGTTAAAAACTTTACAAAATAAGAAAATAAAATAAAATAAAACCCCAAATTTTAAGTACAGATGCATAATGATAAAATCAGGCCTGTAAATAGTACTGTCCCATAGTGATCTCCTTTCCCTATATTGCTATAAACTGGAGTATCTGGAACACAGGAAATATTTTCTAAAGAATACTTTCATTTATAAATAAAATCATATTTAATTTTCTAAATACTGAAATAACTAGTGGCAAGTAGGCTACACAGCACAATGAGAAAGCTGAAGGGTCAATAAATATTGTCATGGTTTTTATTTTTTTTTCTCAGTTTCAATTAAAATAATATTTAAATGGTTCTACTGAGAAGGTAGCAAGTTGAAATGCTTATTATATTAGGCATTCATAAAAAGAAATTCATTTGAAAGTTTACTTTTTAGAATGAAATAACACCATAACTACTATCAAAAAGAACATATAACATTTGTATGAAATTGAAGTCTCTCAGTCGTGTCCGACTCTTTGTGACCACATGGACTGTACCCTACCAGGATCTTCCATCCATGGGATTTTCCAGGCAAGAATACTGGAATGGGTTGCCATTTCCTTATCCAGGAGATCTTCCTGACATAGGGATTGAACGCAGGTCTCCCGCATTGTAGGCAGACGCTTTACCATGTGAGCCACCAGGGAGGTCCATTTGTATAGACCTTGACAATTTTCCAAAATCATTTAATATATTATTTGATATTGACTCCTTTATGGCTACATTTTTAAATATTTTTTTTGTTGTTATGAGACTTCATGTAAATGCATTTGTATGAAAGTAATTTTCTGAATAAAATAAAATAATGGTAATATTTAAGCCTAATTTTATATAATTCTTCACAATTTCTCAAGAACATTCAATATCTTAAATCTAGAGTATGGACCACAAGGAATGGTATACAGATAAGATTACTAAACTCAGAAAAATAAATTTTTATTTTTATTTTTTAAATTCTGTGTGCTGTGCTAATTTGCTTCAGTTGTGACTGACTCTTCACGACACTATGGACTATAGCCCACCAGGCTCCTCTGCCCATGGATTCTCCAGCCAAGAATACTGGAGCGGGTTGCCATTTCCTCCTCCAGATGATCTTTCTGACTTACACTGAATCTGCTTCTCTTGCATCTCCTGCACTGGCAGGTGGTCTTTACCACCTGGGTAGCCCAAGAGCTCCTATCAGTTCAGTTCAGT
Source organism: Tragelaphus eurycerus (assembly GCA_935064755.1). NCBI lineage: Eukaryota > Metazoa > Chordata > Mammalia > Artiodactyla > Bovidae > Tragelaphus > Tragelaphus eurycerus. The sequence goes on along the minus strand of CAKXYN010000225.1, from coordinate 684,623 downwards.
CCCTCAGTTGTGTCTGACTCTTTGCAACCCCATGTACTGCAGCACACCACGCCTCCCTGTTCATCACCAACTCCCAGAGTCTACTCAAACTCATGTTCATTGAGTCAGTGATGCCATCCAACCATCTCATCCTCTCTCATCTGCTTCTTCTCCCACCTTCAATATTTCCCAGCATCAAGGTCTTTTCCAATGAGTCAGCCCTTGGCATCAGGTGGCCAAAGTATTGGAGTTTCAGCTTCATCATCAGTCTTCCCAGTGAATATTCAGGACTGACTTCCTTTAGGATGGACTTTTAGGATCTCCTTGCAGTCCAAGGGACTCTCAAGAGTCTTCTCCAACACCACAGTCCAAAAGCATCAATTCTTAAGCACACAGCTTTCTATGTAGTCCAACTCTCATATCCATACATGACTACTGAAAAAAGCATAGTCTTGACTAGATGGAACTTGCAGCTGCTGGTGGGTGTGCTAAAGCGCAGCCGAGAGGAGCCGCCCCACGTCCAAGGTCAGGGGCAGCAACGAGAGGAGTTACCCCACATCCGAGGTCAGGGGTGGCGACAAAAGGAGTTACCCCACGTCTGAGATCGGGGGCTGCGGCCTGGAGGAGATACCTCATGCTCCATGCCCGAGGCCAAGGGCGGCAGCTGGGAGGACCAACCTTACGCCCAAGGCCAGGGGCAGTGGCCGGGAGGCCCAACCCCAAGTTCAAGGAGCCGTGGCTGTGCAGGCGCAGGAGGGCCTAGAGGAGCTATCCCACGTTGAAGGTCAGGAAGGGCAGCTGTGAGGAGAGACCCCTCATCCAAGGTAAGGAGCAATTGCTGTGCTTTGCTGGAGCAGCCCTGAAGAGATACCCCATACACAAGGTAAGAAAAACCCAAGTAAGATGGTAGGTGTTGCGAGAAGGCATCAGAGCGCAGACACACTGAAACCATACTCACAGAAAACTAGTCAATCTAATCACACCAGGACCACAGCCTTGTTTAACTCAATGAAACTAAGCCATGCCCGTGGGGCAACGCAAGATGGGTGGCTCATGGTAGAGAGATCTGACAGGATGTGGTCCACTGGAGAAGGGAATGACAAACCACTTCAGTATTCTTGCCTTGAGAACCCCATGAACAGTATGAAAAGGCAAAATGATAGGATACTGAAAGAGGAACTCCCCAGGCTTGCCCAATATGCTACTGGAGATCAGTGGAGAAATAACACAAGAAAGAATGAAGGGACGCAGCCAAAGCAAAAACAATACCCAGCTGTGGATGTGACTGGGGATAGGAGCAAGTTCTGATGCTATAAAGAGCAATATTGCATAGGAACCTAGAATGTCATGTCGATGAATCAAGGCAAATTGGAAGTGGTCAAACAAGAGATGGCCAGAGTGAATGTCAACATTCTAGGAATCAGTTAACTCAAATGGACTGGAATGAGTGAATTTAACTTGGATGACCATTATATCTACTACTGCAGGCAAGAATCCCTCAGAAGAAATGGAGTGGCCATCATGGTCAACAAAAGAGTCTGAAATGCAGTACTTGGATGCAATCTCAAAAACGATAGAATGATCTCTGTTCATTTCCAAGGCAAACCATTCAATATCACAGTAATCCAAGTCTATGCCCCAACCTGTAACGCTGAAGAAGCTGAAGGTGAACAGTTCTATGAAGACCTACAAGACCTTTTAGAACTAACACCCATAAAAGATGTCCTTTTCATTATAGGGGACTGCAATGCAAAAGTAGGAAGTCAAGAAACACCTGGAGTAACAGGCAAATTTGGCCTTGGAATAGGGAATGAAGCAGGGCAAAGACTAATAGAGTTTTGCAAAGAAAATGCCCTGGTCATAACAAACACCCTCTTCCAACAACACAAGAGAAGACTCTATACATGGACATCACCAGATGGTCAACACCAAAATCAGATTGATTATATTCTTTGCAGCCAAAGAGAAGAAGCTCTATACAGTAAGCAAAAATAAGATCAGCAGGTGACTGTGGCTCAGATCATGATTCCTTATTACCAAATTCAGATTTAAATTGAGGAAAGTAGGGAAAACCACTAGACCATTCAGGTATGACCTAAATCAAATCCCTTATGATTATACAGTGGAAGTGAGAAATAGATTTAAGGACCTAGATCTGATAGATAGAGTGCCTGATGAACTATGGAATGAGGTTCGTGACACTGTACAGGAGACAGGGATCAAGACCATCCCCATGGAAAAGAAATGCAAAAAGTCAAAATGGCTGTCTGGGGAGGCCTTACAAATAGCTGTGAAAAGAAGAGAAGCAAAAAGCAAAGGAGAAAAGGAAAGATATAAACATCTGAATGCAGAGTTCCAAAGAACAGCAAGAAGAGATAAGAAAGCCTTCTTCAGCAATCAATGTACAGAAATAGAGGAAAACAACAAAATGGGAAAGACTAGGGATCTCTTCAAGAAAATCAGAGATACCAAAGGAACATTTCATGCAAAGAATGGCTCGATAAAGCACAGAAATGGTATGGACCTAACAGAAGCAGAAGATATTAAGAAGAGGTGGCAAGAATACACAGAAGAACTGTACAAAAAAGAGCTTCACGACCCAGATAATCATGATGGTGTGATCACTGACCTAGAGCCAGACATCCTGGAATGTGAAGTCAAGCAGGCCTTAGAAAGCATCACTACGAACAAAGCTAGTGGAGGTGATGGAATTCTAGTGGAGCTATTCCAAATCCTGAAAGATGATACTGTGAAAGTGTTGCACTCAATATGCCAGCAAATTTGGAAAACTCAGTAATGGCCATAGGACTGGAAAAGGTCAGTTTTCATTCCAATCCCAAAGAAAGGCAATGCCAAAGAGTGCTCAAACTACCACACAATTGCACTCATCTCACATGCTAGTAAAGTAATGCTCAAAATTCTCCAAGCCAGGCTTCAGCAATATGTGAACCATGTACTTCCTGATGTTCAAGCAGGTTTTAGAAAAGGCAGAGGAACAAGAGATCAAATTGCCAACATCTGCTGGATCATAGAAAAAGCAAGAGAGTTCCAGAAAAACATCTATTTCTGCTTTATTGCCTATGCCAAAGCCTTTGATTGTGTGGATCACAATAAACTGTGGAAAATTCTGAAAGAGAGGGGAATACCAGAGCACCTGATCTGCCTCTTGAGAAATCTGTATGCAGGTCAGGAAGCAACAGTTAGAATTGGACATGGAACAACAGACTGGTTTCAAATAGGAAAAGGAGTTCGTCAAGGCTGTATATTGTCAACCTGTTTATTTAACTTATATGCAGGGTACATCATGAGAAACGCTGGACTGAAAGAAACACAAGCTGGAATCAAGATTGCCTGGAGAAATATCAATAACCTCAGATATGCAGATGACACCACCCTTATGGCAGAAAGTGAAGAGGAGCTAGAAAGCCTCTCAATGAAAGTGAAAGTGGAGAGTGAAAATGTTGAATTAAAGCTCAACATTCAGAAAATGAAGATCATGGCATCCAATCCCATCACTTCATGGGAAATAGATGGGGAAACAGTGGAAACAGTGTCAGACTTTATTTTTCTGGGCTCCAAAATCACTACAGATTGTGACTGCAGCCATGAAATTAAAAGATGCTTACTCCTTGGAAGGAAAGTTATGACCAACCTAGATAGCATATTCAAAAGCAGAGACATTACTTTGCCAACAAAGGTTTGTCTAGTCAAGGCTATGGTTTTTCCTGTGGTCATGTATGGATGTGAGAGTTGGACTGTGAAGAAGGCTGAGCTCCAAAGAATTGATGTTTTGAAGTGTGGTGTTGGAGAAGACTCTTGAGAGTCCCTTGGACTGCAAGGAGATCCAACCAGTCCATTCTGAAGGAGATCAGCCCTGGGATTTCTTAGGAAGGGATGATGCTGAAGCTGAAACTCCAGTACTTTGGCCACCTCATGCGAAGAGTTGACTCATTGGAGAATACTCTGATGCTGGGAGGGACTGGGGGCAAAAGGATAAGGGGACGACAGAGGATGGATATGGCTGGATGGCATCAGAGACTCGATGGATGTGAGTCTCAGTGAAGTCCGGGAGTTGGTGATGGACAGGGAAGCCTGGCGTGCTCTGATTCATGGAGTCGCAATGAGTTGGACACGACTGAGCAACTGATCTGATATATATATACAGAAACACACAGTTTTTTTCTGTTTACTTGTGGTAAATTTCCTTTATTCATTGTAACGTAAGGAAGTGAAATGCCTTAAGGGGGCAATTGCATTTATGTGAGTTTCCTAAATCCCTCAAGATACACAGAGGAACTTTTAATAACATATTTATTATATCCTTTGGTCACAAGATGAAGTCCAGGGACTCTATTCCCTTTTGAACTGAGGTAATTATATAAATGAACTTTTTAACTATATCTGTTTTCTGATATGATTGTTCTTTGTCATCTTTCTCTTGCACTGACAGCATGAAATCTGTGCTTTTTGTTCTTTTATTTAAAAATTTTTAAATTTCAAATCTACTACCTGGTAACTTCTGCCATTGACTTAAGTCATGCATCACTGCAAACCAACAGATTTAACTATCTTTTGTTCGCTTGTTTTGGTTTGGGGGGAAATATAGAAAAATAAACCACAAGAATGGGTGGTGATGAGGCTCATAAATGAGCCAAATTGCTGCACTTTGTTTTTCTTCCACTCACTGGTAAGTAAATTTCATGTAATCCTCAGTATATATGCACTCTGTCAAAAGTTGAAATACAAAGAAGAAGAAGAAAATCACATTCAGATTTTAGTGTGATAAAGACTTCAAAGTGTAGGGGAGGGAGGGATTTGTAATTTGGCTCTCATCTCCTATATCCTCCACTTAAGTCTCTTTCTCTATATTAACCTCAAAGTTTTCATGCAACTTCTTTGGGAGTAATACAAATGAATGTTTGGATTCATTTTGGAATATTTTCTAAAGAATGAATTTCAATATAAAACATAACTATGTAATCTTATGAAGCTTATTCACCTGTCTCCACAGATTTCTAGATCTATAAAAGTATTATAATAGAAGAAAAATATTGCAAGATTATGAAAATAATAAGAAATAAGGAAATATTGAGTTTTACATATGTGAACATATGAACACAAGGCTAGCATATCCTGTGTGAAAGGATGATAAATCCAAGAAAACCTAATCCTTTATTCTGTAGAAGTAAAGTTACTGTGTTTGTGTGTGTTTGTGTGTGTGTGTGTGTGAGTTGTTCAGTGGTGTATGACTTTTTGCCCCCATTGGACTGTAGCCCTTCCAGGCTCTTCTGCCCATGGAATTTCCCAGGCTAGAATACTGGATTGGGTTGCCATTTCCTTCTCCAAGGGATCTTTCCAACCCAGAGATTGAACCCAGGCAGATTGCAGGCTGATTGTTTTAGCATCTGAGCCAAGGTTGCACTAGTAATCCTGACTTATTTACAATATGAAAAAAGAGTTCCATTTTGTGGGCAATATTTAGAAAAATAAATGTGCATTGGAAAAGACATGGCATATTTTAAGAAACTTGCTGCGATGTCATGAAAAAAATATTGCAAAGAAGTAGCCATATGTTCTATGGGTTGGTTTTATTTTATGAGACTTTCCAAGTACTCAGAAGATGTCTATTGGTGGAATAGACATGGCATATTTTAAGAAACCTGTTGCAATATCATGAAAAAAATTATTGCAGAGAAGTAGTTGTATGTTTTATACGTTGGCTTTATTTTATAAACATGCTTTACTTAGAAACATATAAAGATTGTTTCCTGTGTCTCTTGAGTATGGCGTTTCTATTGGATATCAAAGGCCATAAATCTTCCTTTGTATTAGAAACGCATTGTTAATACAAACCATCTAAACTAAGTCAGTAACAGTTCTGCTTCTTACGTCATATATTCTATAAGACTTTCCACACTATCATATGAATGTAGGAGTATATTGTTGTATGGCTTGTCATTTCGGAAAATGGGAACCACCCAAACATGCCAACTATTTCAATAATTTTTTTTAAAAAAGGAAATTTTCCCCTCAAAAAAAGGCCAATTATAAGTTCTATTTATCATATTTCAGCTCAGAGTAACCTCTCTCTCAATTTCTAGTGGACATTATTCTCAAAAGCCAAAGTTTCTGGCTATTTTCTAAAAATGAACCCAGAATTTTTGATACTGGGGCCTTGCCTTTTGTCAAATCAAAATTTTACATGAAAACATAAGTGGGAAAACAAGTTTAAAGGTTATGATACAGTTTATGCTCAGATATTTATAGATATTACATTAGCCACAATTAAATCTGATGTAAGTTTATTTTTTTGTTGTTGTTGATGTGTAGTTGGTTTACAATATTGTGTTAGTTTCTGGTGTATGGAAAAGTGATTCTCTCTCTCTCTATATATATATATACACACACACACACACACACACACACACACACACATATATGTATGTATATAATGCATATAAATGCTTTGTATATAACATATATGGAATCGTTTTCAGATTCTTTTCCCATGTAGCTTACTATGAAATATTGAGTATAGTTCCCTGTGCCATTCAGTAGGTCCTTGTTTTTATCTATTCCATCTATAGCAGTGCGCATATGTTACTCTCAAATCCCTACTTTATGTCTCCCCATCCCCTTTCCCTTTGGAGACCATAGGTTTGTTTCCTATGTCTGTAAGTCTGTTTCTATTTTGTAAGTAAGCTTCTTTGTATCATTTTTAAAAGCTTTTTTTTTCTTTCAGTTTTTGACTGTGGGGACTTAGTTCCCTGATCAGAGATCAAACCTACACAACCCCTTCAATGGAAGCATGGAGTCCTAACCAGTAGACTCTAAGGGACACCCCTGTATCACTTTTTAAAAGAGAACTTCAGTGGTATCACAGATTACACTTCCAACTTAAATAATTATGCTTTATAATCTACATTTTGCCTATTTTAGAAGCTTCCCTGATGGCTCAGATGGTAAAAAATCTGCCTGCAGTGCAGGGGACCTGGGTTTGATCTGTGGGAAGATCCCCTGGACAAAAGTTACCCCCTCCTGTATTTTTGCCTGGAAAAATTCCATGGACAGAGGGACCTGGCGGGCTACAGGTCATAAAGAGTAGGACACAACTGAGCAATTCACACACACAGAGAATGAAATTCACTTAAGTTTTTTTTTTTTTTTTTTCTTCACACTAAGAACAGCATTTTGAATGTATCCTGAAGCTAAAATGCTAATGTTTTCTTGCTTCAATTCTTGGAATTTTCTATGGGACAAGCAAAGAGACAGTGCTTGAAGAGACTAGATATTTCTAGTTAAATTGTTTTCTAATTTTATAGCTAAAACACCCAGAGCAGAGCAGTCAATAACTTAAGTCATATTGCTATTTAGAGATTCCAAGTACTCTTGATAATGCTGCATGACCATTCTCAATTTGTTTGTTGACATTCTCAATTTGTTTGTTGACAGTTACCAAGATAAACAAACCCATGGCTGATGTTAATTTTACGCTGGTGACCGAGTTTATCCTTTTGGGACTGACAGATCATGCTGAACTGAAAGTGGTCCTCTTCCTGGTGTTCTTGCTCATCTACATCATTTCCTTGATGGGTAATCTAGGAATGTTCCTTCTAATCCGAATAACTCCCAAACTCCAAACGCCCATGTATCATTTCCTCAGCTGCCTGTCATTCATCGACGCCTGCCATTCGTCAGTCTTTGCACCCAGAATGCTGCTGAACTTCTTTGTGAAACGGGAGACAATCTCGTTCTCTGCATGCATTGTGCAGTCCTTTTCATTCGTGTTTCTCCTTACCACTGAGGGCTTCTTGCTGGCAGCAATGGCTTATGACCGCTACATGGCCATTGTGAACCCTTTACTTTATACCGTGGCTATGACAAAGATAGTTTGTGTTGTTCTGGTCATTGGATCATGTGTAGGAGGCATAATCAACTCGTTGACTCACACAATTGGCTTGCTGAAGTTGTCTTTCTGTGGGCCAAATGTCATCAGGCACTTCTTCTGTGACCTCCCCCCACTGTTGAAGCTGTCCTGCTCTGACACATCCATGAATGAGCTGCTGCTTTTAATCTTCTCTGGCGTTATTGCCTTGATCACGTTCATGACTGTGATGGTCTCCTACCTCTTCATTGTTGCTGCTATCCTGAGGATCCGCTCAGCAGCAGGCAGACACAAAGCCTTCTCCACGTGTGTGTCACACCTCACGGTTGTGACTCTATTCTATGGTTCTGTAAGCTTTAGCTACATTCAACCAAGCTCCCAGTATTCCTTAGAACAGGAAAAGGTGGTATCTGTGTTTTATACCCTGGTTATTCCTATGTTAAACCCATTAATTTATAGCTTAAGAAACAAAGAAGTGAAGGATGCTGTGAAAAGGGCTAAAGAAATGAAGCGTATCCCTTGTTAATGTCATACCATATGTGCCAAATTGTTTGTAGACAATTGAGTGCTTTCGATAATGGTATTTATATGCATTTAGCAACCCACTCCAGTGTTCTTGCCTGGAGAATCCCAGGGACGGTGGAGCCTGGTGGGCTTCCATCTCTGGGGTCGCACAGAGTCGGACACGACTGAAGCGACTTAAGCAGCAGCATTAAAATTATGAGCTGCTTTGCAATGGAAGGAAAAGGCTTGGAAGAATAGCATGTCATAGTATATATGGATGGTTATTGTGTAAACTAAGCTAATAAGCGGTACTAGGTTCCAGTTTAGCTATCTCTGGCTAACTGTTAACATTCTTATTCCTGTATTTAGGTAGAAGTAAATGTATACATGCAGACATACAGACACACCCACAAATAGGGAGACACAAACATAAAATTCATAAGTAATGAAGTATCTCTTAACTCATTTTGTCTATTGAGCACAGACAAAAAGCAAAATAATTTTAAAGCAAAAGGCCTTGGTATTTGAACTATCCAATAAAACTGACAGATACATGTTCCTGGAATTAGCCTGAAATACTTATAGTCAGATATTCTGCAAAATGAATGCAAACATGCAAAAATAGTCAAAGAGGACTTGGTTCTTGATTACCTTTCCACTCACAGGGGTTAGTCCAGACCATTTCTTTCTTTCTTGCCATGGTTTCCATTAATATTAAATCATATGAAACTGTGAAAGATGGAATTCGTTGGTTTCTGTATCCTTTCACACAGAAGGGCCACTAACACTCACAGGAAAGGGGCAGTGGCCGAGAGTACCAGACTGCGACGGCGCAGGAACGGTGGAGAGGAGTTACCGCATCCAAGGTCAGGGGTGGCGACGAGAGGAGTTACCCCGCATCCGAGGTCAGGGGCAGCAACGAGAGGAGTTACTCCGGGTCCGAGGTCAGGGGCAGCGAAGAGAGGACTTACTCCATGTCCGAGGTCAGGGGCGGCAGCTTGGAGGAGATACCCCACATCCCTAAGCCTGAGGCCAGGGGTGGTGGGCGGAAGGAGCTACCCCATGCCCCCAAGCCCGAAGCCGAGGGCGGCAGCCGGGAGGAGAAATCCCACGCCCAAGGCCAGGGGCGTTGGCCAGGAGGACCAAGCCCAAGTCCAAGGAGCCGTGGCTGCGTGGGGGCAGGAGGGAGGAGCTATCCCATGTTGAAGGTCAGGAAGGGCGGCTGTGAAGAGAGACCCCTCTCCAAGGTAAGGTGCGATGGCTGAGCTTTGCTGGAGCAGCCGTGAAGAGATATCACACATCCAAGGTAAGAGAAACCCAAGTAAGACGGCAGGTGTTGCAAGAGGGCATCAGAGGGCAAACACACTGAAACCATACTCACAGAAAACAAGTCAATCTAATCACACTAGGACTATAGCCTTGTCTAACTCAATGAAACTAGCCATGCCCGTGGAGAGATCTGACAGGATGTGGTCTGCTGGACAAGGGAATGGCAAACCACTTCAGTATTCTGTCTTGAGAACCCCATGAACAGTGTAAAAAGGCAAAATGATAGGATACTGAAAGAGAAACTCCCTAGGTGAGTAGGGGCCGAATATGCTACTGGAGATCAGTGGAGAAATAACTCCAGAAAGAATGAAGGCATGGAGCCAAAGCAAAAACAATACCCAGCTGTGGATGTGACTGGTGGTAGAAGCAAGGTCCGATGCTGTAAGAGTAATATTGCATAGGAATCTGGAATGTCAGGTCCATGAATCAAGGCAAATTGGAAGTGGTCAAACAAGAGATGGCAAGAGTGAATGTCGAATTTCTAGGAATCAGAGAACTCAAATGGACTGGAATGGCTGAATTTAACTCAGATGACCATTACATCTACTACTGTGGGCAGGAATCCCTAAGAAGAAATGAAGTGACCATCATGGTCAACAAAAGAGTCCAAAATGCAGTACTTGGATGCAATCTCAAAAATGATAGAATGATCTCGGTTTGTTTCCAAGGCAAACCATTCAATATCACAGTAATCCAAGTCTATGCCCCAACCAGTAACACTGAAGAAGCTGAAGGTGAACGGTTCTATGAAGACCTACAAGACCTTTTAGAACTAACACCCAAAAAAGATGTCCTTTTCATTATAGGGGACAGGAATGCAAAAGTAGGAAGTCAAGAAACACCTGGAGTAACAGGCAAATTTGGCCTTGGAATACGGAATGAAGCAGGGCAAATACTAACAGAGTTTTGCCAAGAAAATGCACTGGTCATAGCAAATACCCTCTTCCAACAACACAAGAGAAGACTCTATACATGGACATCACCAGATGGTCAACACTGAAATCAGATCAATTATATTCTTTGCAGCCAAAGATGGAGAAGCTCTATACAATCAGCAAAAACAAGACCAGGAGCTGACTGTGGCTCGGACCATGAACTCCTTATTGCCAAATTCAGACTGAAATTGAAGAAAGTAGGGAAAACCACTAGACCATTCAGGTATGACCTAAATCAAATCCCTTATGATTATATCGTGGAAGTGAGAAATAGATTTAAGGGCCTAGATCTGATAGATAGAGTGCCTGATGAACTATGGAATGAGGTTCGTGAAATTGTACAGGAGACAGGGATCAAGACCATCCCCATGGAAAAGAAATGCAAAAAAGCAAAATGGCTGTCTGGGGAGGCCTTACAAATAGCTGTGAAAAGAAGAGAAGCGAAAAGCAAAGGAGAAAAGGAAAGATATAAACATCTAAATGCAGAGTTCCAAAGAATAGCAAGAAGAGATAAGAAAGCCTTCTTCAGTGATCAATGCAAAGGAATAGAGGAAAACAACAGAATGGGAAAGACTAGGGATCTCTTCAAGAAAATCAGAGATACCAAAGGAATATTTCATGCAAAGATGGGCACAATAAAGGACAGAGATGGTGTGGACCTAACAGAAGCAGAAGATACTAAGAAGAGGTGGCAAGAATACACAGAAGAACTGTACAAAAAAGAGCTTCAAGACCTAGATAATCATGATGATGTGATCACTGACTCTATACATGGACATCACCAGATGGTCAACAGCAAAATCAGATCGATTATATTCTTTGTAGCCAAAGATGGAGAATCTCTGTACAGTCAGCAAAAATAAGACCAGGAGCTGACTGTGGCTCAAACCATGAACTCATTATTGTCAAATTCAGACTTAAATTGAAGAAAGTAGGGAAAACCACTAGACCATTCAGGTATGACCTAAATCAAATCCCTTATGATTATACAGAGGAAGTGAGAAATAGATTTAAGGACTTAGATCTGATAGATACAGTGCCTGATAAACTATGGAATGAGGTTCGTGACACTGTACAGGAGACAGGGATCAATACCATCCCCATGGAAAAAAAAATGCAAAAAGTCAAAATGGCTGTCTGGAGAGGCTTTACAAATAGCTGTGAAAAGAAGAGAAGCAAAAAGGAAAGGAGAAAAGGAAAGATATAAGCATCTGAATGCAGAGTTCCAAAGAATAGCAAGAAGAGATAAGAAAGCCTTCTTCAGCAATCAATGCAAAGAAATAGAGGAAAACAACAGAATGGGAAAGACTAGGGATCTCTTCAAGAAAATCAGAGATACCAAAGGAACATTTCATGCAAAGATGGGCTCGATAAAGGACAGAAATGGTATGGACCTAACAGAAGCAGAAGATATTAAGAAGAGGTGGCAAGAATACACAGAAGAACTGTACAAAATGATCTTCATGACCCAGATAATCACGATGGTGTGATCACTGACCTAGAGCCAGACATCCTGGAATGTGAAGTCAAGTGGGCCTTAGAAAGCATCACTACAAACAAAGCTAGGTGAGGTTATGGAATTCCAGTGGAGCTATTCCAAATCCTGAAAGATGATGCTGTGGAAGTGCTGCACTCAATATGCCAGCAAATTTGGAAAACTCAGCAGTGGCCCCTAGGACTGGAAAAGGGCAGTTTTCATTCCAATCCCAAAGAAAGGCAATGTCAAAGAGTCCTCTAACTACCCCACAATTGCACTCATCTCACACGCTACTAAAGTAATGCTCAAAATTCTCCAAGCCAGGCTTCAGCAATACGTGAACTGTGAACTTCCAGATGTTCAGGCTGGTTTTAGAAAAGGCAGAGGAACCAGAGATCAAATTGCCAACATCTATTTCTGCTTTACTGACTATGCCAAAGCCTTTGGCTGTGTGGATCACAATAAACTGAAAATTCTGAAAGAGATGGGAATACCAGAGCACCTGATCTGCCTCTTGAGAAATCTGTATGCAGGTCAGGAAGCAACAGTTAGAAATGAACATGGAACAACAGACTGGTTTCTAATAGGAAAAGGAGTACATCAAGCCTGTATATTGTCACCCTGTTTATTTAACTTATATGCAAAGTACATCATGAGAAACGTTGGACTGGAAGAAACACATGTTTGAATCAAGATTGCTGGGAGAAATATCAATAACCTCAGATATGCAGATGACACCACCCTTATGGCAGAAAGTGAAGAGGAACTAAAAAGCCTCTTGATGAAAGTGAAAGTGGAGAGTCAATAAGTTGACTTAAAGCTCAACGTTCATAAAACGAAGATCGTTGCATCCGGTCCCATCACTACATGGGAAATAGATAGGGAAACAGTGGAAACAGTGTCAGACATTATTTTTCTGGGCTCCAAAATCACTGCAGATGGTGACGGCAGCCATGAAATTAAAAGACGCTTGCTCCTTGGAAGGAAAGTTATGACCAACCTAGATAGCATATTGAAAAGCAGAGACATTACTTTGCCAACAAAGGTTCGCCTAGTCAAGGCTATGGTTTTTCCTGTGGTCATGTATGGATGTGAGAGCTGGACTGTGAAGAAGGCTGAGTGCCAAAGAATTGATGCTTTTGAACTGTGGTGTTGGAGAAGACTCTTGAGAGTCCCTTGGACTGCAAGGAGATCCAACTAGTCCATTCTGAAGGAGATCAGCCCTGGGATTTCTTTGGAAGGAATGATGCTAAAGCTGAAACTCCATTACTTTGGCCACCTCATGGGAAGAGTGGACTCATTGGAGAAGACTGATGCTGGTAGGGATTGAGGGCAAGAGGAGAAGGGGATGACAGAGGATGAGATGGCTGGATGGCCTCACTGACTCGATGGACATGAGTCTCAGTGACCTCCAGGAGTTGGTGATGAACAGGGAGGCCTGGTGTGCTGAGATTCATGGGGTGAAAGCATCGGACATGACTGAGCAACTGATCTGATCTGACAGTTTTCCAAAATCATTTAATATATTATTTGATATTGACTCCTATATGGTTATATTTAAACTTTTTTTTTTTTTTTGGTATGAGACTTCATGTAAATTCATTTGTAGGAAAGTAATTTTTAGAATAAAATAAAATAATGGTGATATTTAAGCCTAATTTTATATAATTCTTCACAATTTCTCAAGAACATTCAATATCTTGTATCTAGAGTATGGAACACAAGGAATGGTATACAGATAAGTTTTTTAAACTCAGAAAAATAAATTTTTATTTCTATTTTTTAAATTCTGTTATAGTATGTTCTGTGTGCTGTGCTAATTTGCTTCAGTTGTGTCTGACTCTTCACGACGCTATGGACTATAGCCCACCAGGCTCCTCTGCCCATGGATTCTCCAGCCAAGAATACTGGAGTGGGTTGCCATTTCCTCCTCCAGATGATCTTTCTGACTTACACTGAATCTGCTTCTCTTGCATCTCCTATACTGGCAGGTGATTCTTTATCACCTGGGTAGCCCAAGAGCTCCTATCAGTTCAGTTCAGTCACTCAGTCATGTCCAACTCTTTGAGACCCCATGGACTGCAGCACACCAGGCCTCCCTGTTCATCACCAACTCCCAGAGTCTACTCAAACTTATGTCCATTGATTCAGTGATGCCATCCAACCATCTCATCCTCTGTCATCCGCTTCTCGTCCCACCTTCAATCTTTTCCAGCATCAGGGTCTTTTCCAATGAGTCAACCCTTGGCATCAGGTGGCCAAAGTATTGGAGTTTCAGCTTCAGCATCAGTCCTTCCAGTGAATATTCAGGACTGATTTCCTTTAGGGTGGACTGGTTGTATCTCCTTGCAATCGAAGAGACTCTCAAGAGTCTTTTCCCTCCAACACCACAGTTCAGAAGCATAGCGTGCAGTTCTTCAGTGTGCAGCTTTCTTTATAGTCCAACTCTCACATCCATACTTGACCACTGAAAAAACCATAGCCTTGATTAGACAGACCTTTGTTGGCAAAGTAATGTCTCTGCTTTTTAATTTGCTGTCTAGGTTGGTCATAACTTTTCTTCCAAGGATGAAGCGTCTTTTAATTTCATGGCTGCAGTCACCATCTGCAGTGAGTTCACTCTTGTCATCTCCTGTTTGACCTCTTCCAGTTTGCCTTGATTCATGGACCTGACATTCCAGGTTCCTATGCCATATTGCTTCTTACCGCATCGGACCTTGCTTCTGTCACCAGTCACACCCACAGCTGGGCATTGTTTTTGCTTTGGCTCCAGATCGTCATTCTTTCTGGAGTTATTTCTACACTGATCTCCTGTAGCATATTGGGCACCTACCGACCTGGGGAGTTCTTCCTTTAGTGTTCTATCTTTTTGCCTTTTCATACTGTTCATGGGGTTCTCAAAGCAAAAATCTTGAAGTGGTTTGCCATTCCCTTCTCCAGTGAAGAGCTACTATATTATACTATAAAAAGAAACTGGCTGCTTAAGTGAGGAAAATAAATCTCTTTCTTAGAATTCTCAGACAAATGGAGAGTCTGTCGCAGATTTGTAGTTCATATTATTAGACTGAAAAATTAGGAGTATAACTAAAATTAGTAAAAAAAAAAAAAAACTAGATTATATTAGTATATATCCTGAAAATAAATAAACTGAGTTAAGCACATTTTAAATATCTTTAGATGCCAAAATAATTAGTCAATGGGAAATCAATGAGGACTTCACCAATGAACTATCTGTCAGTACTCTATCAACTGTCATGTAAAATATCAGGAAAAAAATTGAGAATGAGCACTTGTAGCTCTAAGCCCTGCACTTCATACATAAAACTGGTTACTGTTTAATATCCATATTGAGAGAAATCACGGCTCAGCTGATGTTTATATCACATAATTTCCTCTCAGCACTCAGAGAACCTCTATCACATATCTGCTAACTTTATTTCATATGTGTAAACATAGAGTCTGCAATTTGGAAATGGCCCAAATCATTACAAAATTAAGTTACTGGCAGCGTCTGGACTAGCCATGGCAAACTGGCATTGTGGTCATCTTTGATACTTCTTAGGAGACTCTCAAGCCAATGCAATCAATTTATGTTTCTAAGATTTGAGATTTCTTTGGCCTTCCCAGGTGGTGCTAGTGTAAAAAACTCACCTGCCAATGCAGGAGACGTAAGAGACATGGGTTCAATTCCTGGGTCATGAAGATCCCCTGGAAGAGGGCATGGCAACCCACTCTCATATTCTTGCCTGGAGAATCCCGTGAACAGAGGAGGCTGGAGGGCTACAGTCCATGGGGCGGCAAAGAGTCAAACATGGCTAACGGCTGAACAACAACTACAACAGAAACATGCGGTCATCAAAAAATGGGACTTAGCATTCTTTAAAACACACACACACACACGTACACACAAATATATATATAATTAGGCCATGTAAATCATAATTATAAACACCATGGAGTTCATTTTTAATAATTTGGCTTTCCCTCCTTGTTGTTGTTTAGTTATTAAGCCAGGTCCAACTCTTTTGTGACCCCATGGACTGTAGCCCACCAGGCTCCTCTGTCCGTGGGATGCCATACTGGAGTGGGCTGCCATTTCCTTCCCCAGAAGATCTTCCTGACCCAAGGATAAAACCCACGTCTCCTGTATTGCAGGCAGATTTTTTTCCCACTGAACCACCAGGAAATCACTTCCCCATGTAGAGCCTCCTATTAGACAAGAACATATGCAACAGTTTTCCCTAAGACTGAGAAAAAGCCAAATTCATGAACTGCTGTAATTTGGAAAGATAGTGCTGGCACCTTACTTCCCCCATGCCTCTTGTTAGCCATTTTGATGAAACTCAGTATTCATAGAATCCCCGGTGATCACATCCTCCAAAGGCCCAGAGCCAAATATAAATACAGGTCAGGAAACTAAGAGAGAGGAACAGACTTCCTTTTGGCACCAGGTAGGTGTTGCATTTATGTGTTCTAACAAAGAAATTATAAATGCCTTTTCCACTTCTCACAAACAGCAACTCTCAGTACATGCTGTGAATGGAAGGGGAAGGAAAATCACCTGCCTCAAAAATATTCTGATCACTGGAAATAGAACTGTCTCACAATACAAGTCAACTAACTCTCTTGAAAGAATCAATTGGCTTAGTCCATATTTCCTCAAGTAGCTGTGCTTAAAATTTCACATAACTACATAAATTAAAAGAATTACTATATTCAAAGAAGTTCTTTAAGAACTAAAACTAATTATTTCAAACTGTTGAATTTTGTTAAATCTGAGGGAAAGAACAGTCATTTATTACCAAAGCTAATCTTGAGACTCAAAGATTATTTTATATACCTGAATTTATAGCAAAAGAAAAGTGCTGTTATAAGGCAGTATAGAGGAAAATTACTGTTTATTAAGTGATTCTTGGTGACTTGGATAGTAAATAATTTGCCTGTAATGTGGGAGACTTGTGTTTGATCTGTGGGTCAGAAAAATTGCCTGCAGAAGGGGATTCCACTCCAGTATTGTTGTCTGGAGAATTTCATGGACAGAAGAACCTGGCGGGCAATAGTCCATGGGGTTGGAAAGAGTCAGACATGACTGAGAAATTGACACTCAAGCAAAAAAGAAATATGAAATCAATGAAATAAGAAACTCATCATTAAAAAAAGTTAGTCAAGGCAAAGTTAACAAAACGAAACCCAAAACAGCAAAGATCCAAAAAGTGACTTTAGCCAAAAGCTTTTTGTCCTGTATATCAACAGAGAGTCTTATCTCTATTTTCCCTGTTAGTTTTACTTTGAATATAAAACAACCTTTCAGAGAGTACCAGTGGTATACAACATGGCTTTCACATGTTTTCTTATTTAATTTCCATAACTACATCTGAGGAAGGGCTATACATGAAGCTCAGAGATGTGAAACCACCGCTTAAGGTGATAAAAAGAGTCTAGTCATTCTTTTTTACACTTTGTGCTTTGGTAACATGGACATAATCAAAGGTATTTTGTAGCATAGTTTGCAGTATTTGAATTGTTAATAACTTACATCGCACTAATGTTATTAAATAGCTTACTTTGCACCACATTGATAATAAGGCATAGAGATCCAAACTCATTCATTCTTCATTCAATACCAGGAAGTATTATTTCCAAAGCATGGATTTTTGGAACATGATATTCATTAATTTTTAGTGAAAATACATTCAACTGTTAATTGGATGTGAAATATGTTCTATATTTCTTTGTTTATTTATTTATTTGTTGGAACTTACAAAACATAGTCATACACTATGTGCTACTAAAAGTTCTGCAGTAAAGAAAACCTTCCTTACAAATTATTTAATCAAGTATTTCCCCAATATATTAAATATCAAAACCTTGCTTTTTAAAATCTATTTATTTTTAATTGAAGGATAATTGCTTTACAAGAACCTTGACTTTTATGTACTTTGAGTTATATGATAAGAACCTAAAAGAAAATAATGATCTAACTATTCCTGGATAATTATACCTGAGTAAAAATTTACTTCAGTGTTCTTGTCTGGAGAATCCCAGGGACTGCAGAGTCTGGACGGCTGCCATCTATGGGGTCACACAGAGTTGGACATGACTAAAGAGACTTAGCAGCAGCAGCACAAATTCAGATATGGGATGAAATATGCCAAAGGCATATGCATTATACTTGAAATTAGATTTGAGACTTTTTGACTGCCAGGATTAAAAAATATTGAAAGTTTTCTATCTTAATTTAAAAAATCTGATATGGACTAATTCAAGCCATTGGATAATAAAATAGGAAATCAGGATGAAATAATAAATATCTATTGGAGGAGCAAAGAATGACTTCCTGCAGTGAGTGAGTTTTAACAAGTAAGGTATGTTAGGATAGACAATTTTTAAATTTGTTTCTTTCTATATTCTAGATGCCCATAATTGCCATTTTCCATTTTTATGGATAATCATTAATTTTATTAGGTGATATTATATACGTGCATATGTATATGCATATGTATATTCTATTCATTTGTTATTTTTATTGCTTAACATATGTTTTGTGTCTAGGTTAAAAAGTTGTTATAGAGTATAATTTTGCTAGATGTCTCAAGAATTTACCTGTTAAATACTGATTTTTTTTTTTTTTGCTTTTTGTTAACAGACGTACTTACTTAAAATATGAGATTCTTGTCTATGTCTGAAATTTGGACTTTACTGTTATCCAGGATCTATCTCCTGAATTTTCTTTGTTAAAGACTCCTGTTAGGGCTCTTCATGAGGACTTTAATTTCTCTAGAGGTTCTTTTATGGTGCATAATGCCAGGTTACATGCACTGGTGACTTTTATACCAAATAAAGTTTTATATCTGGTAAACTTTTCATACTTAAAAGAATTGGATTATTATAGATTATTATTATTATTATTGAGGTTTCCCTGGTTGCTCAGACAGTAAATAATCTGTCTTCAATGCAGGAGACCCAGGTTCCATCCCTGGGTCAGGAGAATCCTCTGGAGAAAGCAATGTCAACACAGTCCAGTATTCCTGCTTGCAGAACTCCATGAACAGAGGAGCCTGGCAGGTTTACAGTTCATGGGTCCACAAAAAACTGAACAAGGCGGAGTGCCTAATACTTCACTTTCGCTTTCAGCTTATTATTATTAACTACAACCATGCAGTTTTCTAAAGCTACTAGCAAATGGAACTCATATATTCAAATTGTTCCTTTGCTTATTTTCTTTCTTCTCCTACCCTTTGCAGATCCGCCTTAGAGGAGTCACATAAATGGCTGACAGCAATGTCAGTGGGATAACTGAATTCATCCTCCTGGGGCTGACCGATAACCCTGAACTGAATACAGTCCTATTTGTGGTGTTTCTCTTGATCTATCTCGTTACTGTCCTGGGCAATGTCTGGATCATCACCATCACCCTGGTTAGTGATCAGCTCCACTCTCCCAAGTACTTTTTCCTTAGCCAGTTGGCTTTCCTGGATTTCTGCTATTCCTCAGTCTTCATCCCTAAGCTGCTGGTGAACTACGTAGCAGGACAGAAAGTTATCTCCTACAGCGGTTGCGTCCTGCAATACTCCTTTGTCAGCTTGTTCCTGACCACAGAATGCTTCCTCTTGGCCGCCATGGCCTATGATCGGTACCTTGCCATCTGCCGCCCTCTTCACTATAAAGGTCTTATGACACCCACCTTCTGCATCCACCTGGTCACTGCCTCCTATCTACTGGGTTGTGCCAACTCACTCACCCACCTGTCTGGTTTGCTCAGTCTGTCTTTCTGTGGGCACAATGTCATTAACCACTATTTCTGTGATATCCCACTGCTTTTCCAACTTGCCTGTTCTGACACCCGTTACAATGAGGCTTTATTTACTGTCCTCTCTGGAGCCACATCAGTGGCTACCTTTCTGATGGTGGTTAGTTCCTATCTGGGAATCCTTCTCACGGTCCTGAAGACACAGTCTTTGAGAAGCAGGCACAAAGCCTTCTCCACGTGTGCCTCCCACCTAACGGTAGTGAGTCTCTTCTACGGAACAGTGATTTTTACTTATTTGGGGACCAGCTCTAGCTACCCAGACGAGAAAGCCAAAATCTTGTCTGTGTTCTATACCCTTCTGCTGCCAGTACTAAATCTTCTGATATACAGCATAAGGAACACAGAAGCCAAAGAAGCAATGAAAAGAATTATCATGAGAAAAATATTTGCTCAGTGACTATGATTTTCAAGCAGAAAATTTTAAGAATACTAGTTGATGCTACATATGGGTACATTAATAAATATGTGTGAGAATTTTGGAGAAAAGAAGGATGATATTTTAAATTAGCATATGCACAAAGATACTTTTCATTGGCATTTAGAAACAGAAGCTTATACATTATATTACATTTTATGTGTGTGCATATACATACATACGTATGCAATACTTTCTGTCATGAAGGAAGAAACCTTTTCTTTTACTTTTTTTAGGTTTATTAATTAAAAGACTGTGGATTAAATTGACAAAAGGTAGATTAATGGGAGAAGAGATGAAGTTTATTCATATGTATATAAAAGTGTACAAAAAATTTACCTGTTCAATAATTTGACAATAGAGAAAAGGGAGAGTGAGAAATGGCTTCTGTGAGAAAAATAAATGGGCTTCTAAGGGAAGAGATGGGAGATAAGAAGTCCTGGGGCATCATTTATTTATGATAGAGGCAGGTGGCCTTCTCTGTCTTTTCCTGGCAGACAAAGCAGCCCCAAAGAGAGGGAGTTTATGGCAGCCTCACTCTCAGAAGTTCTGCCTTCGGTCAGATAAAGGAAGCTCTTAGAAGTCTCTCAACATTGAATCCAAAGTATCTCCAGTATACAATAATTTTATACCACTGTACACTTTGGATTTCTTCAATTCCCAAATCATTATTTTGAATCTCTTCTAACTTCTTATGTAAGAAACTGACACCATCTTCTACAGGTTGTTTAGTTATAAAATACGATTTTCAGTTTTGATTGAATAATAATGAACCAGTAGATGATAATCACACAAACACCCACACATACATGCTTCTATACAAAGCACCTCTCCCAAAAAATCAGTTACAGACAGTGGTCTCAATTTTCCTTCTTTTTTAAACTCTAGAACTAATCCATTTTATAGTTGAGGAAACAAAGGATCAATGGAATTAAAAGCTTGATGCAGATCAAAAAACATCAAGATTTCAGAAGTAGAATTCAAGCACACATATGTTCATGTATTAGTACATAGTCCCCCTACCATTTTACATAATAGATAGAATTCCCATATGTATTTTGTAATTCCATATTGACCTACAGAAGAAACCAACACAATGTAGTACATCCATTATACTCCAGTAAAATTTTTAAAAAAATGTATAAATATAAACAACAAAAAATCATGATTAGTGTGAAAGTCAAACAGTAGCGAAACAGTTCAATAAATGTGGATGTATGTTTGTAATAGATTATTATAAAGCATTTATATTAAGGACATGAGATAGATATTGACTGAATGCATGCTTAGTCATTCAGTCACATCTGACTCTGTGTGACCCAGTGGACTGTAGACTGCCATACTCCTCTGACCTTGGGGATTCTCCAGGCAAGAATACTGGAGTAGGCTGCCGTGTCCTCCTCCAGGGGATCTTCCCAACTCAGGGATGAAACTCAAGTCATCCACATTGCAGGCAGATTCTTTACCATCTGAGCCACCAGGGAACTGATTGAATATATCAATACCCACTCAGGTATTTATTGAATATCTGGTAAAATCTCAATATCATGCAGTATATTTTATAATTTAATTTAATTTTCACAAACATGTAAGGTGGGTACTACTATTGTCACTTTGCAGACAAGGGCACTGTGAATCAAAATGATAAGAAATGCTTACATGGCCATAAAGCTAGCAAATGGCTTTTCTGAACACAAACTCAGAATTATGCTTCCCAGTTCTAAGCATCTTCAACTAAAGCATAGAGTCTTCATTTATAAGATTATGATTAGGAAGACTTGAAACTTAAAAACATTAAAAATGTTAAAAACTTTTTTATATATTCTTAAGGGAAAAATATAAATGCACACACGAAAAGGAAATGCAAGTGAAAATAAAGTATCCGTGATTCCAAACACTCTACTCTCATAGAAGATAACAGGCTTCCTTGGAAAAGTGGTTGTTTCCCCAGGAAAATATAAAATGAACCTGGAGTACCTTGTGCTTCCAGGGTGTAAGAAGTAAAAATAAAACAAAGAGAAATGACAAGCATGTACAAACAAACAATGCACAGAGGAGCAATGATGTTCCCACTAACAAAGCTGGAACAATTTTAACAACAAAGTAAGTGATGACAGTGTTGGATAATAACCTCAAAGGACAAAACACTTATAAACAAGTACATACTGGTATAAATAAATACATAAGAACCACTCTCCCTTAGAGGATATTTTCAGTTAAAATACATTGAGAGAATATGGGAAATGGAAATTTACTGTGAAAGCACCACTGTGATAATCATCAAATGTAGCTTATTTATGGAGTCCAACCTTATTTAAGGTTATAAATGAAATAACCTTACATAGTCTGTTTTCTTACATATATATGAATTTATATAAAAGACATAGTAAATGATACTAATTTAAGTAAAAATTTTAATAATGCATATATATACATATAAATATTAATGTATGTACATTACAGAGTAAGGAATCATATTTTTACAGTAAAGAATTCAGGCAGACACTACCTTAACTAAGTGACCAAGTTTAATATTACTAGAAATATTTATCAGTGTAATGTATCCTCTGATAATGTGAACAAGGCATATATATGGGCCTTTGGTACTTTTTCCCATAATGAATAATTTCAAGTTAGTCATGAGAAAAAATCAGGCTAACTTACATTGAGAGACATTCTTCAAAATACTTGACCAATTTCTTTAAAATGCATCAAGATCATGAAGGAAAAGGAAAGAAAAGGAGGCAATCACTGATAACAGAAAACTAAAGAGATAAGACATTAACTGTGTTGCAAAAAAAAAAAAAAAAAAAATGGCCTCTCTTTGCTAATATCAAAAAGAAATATGGAGACAGAGTTTTGGAGGAGTAGAAAGGAGTACCTATATTACTTTGCCAGTCAAAGGGGAACCACAGCAAACTAATACTTTCAAGACTGCATCCCCTTCCTCAGAAGTTGGTAGAGGTCGTATAGTTTCAGGATGGAAAGTGGGGCTGAAGATAAAGATCACGGTTGATGTGGTCTTGTATTCTTCTTCTTCTCCTGGAGGCATTGAGATCTTTAGGGTGATTCCAGTACCTCAGGTCTAGGACAGGTTCTGATGTTTCTTGAGGTCATCACTCTGTGATACTCTTTCTGGAATGAAGAATGCCCCCAGAGGAAAGGACTGTTAGGGAGTGTTGTCTTGGAGGGGTGTAGCTAGCAGGTAAACATTTTCAGAGTGCAATTAAGCAAGAAAGAGAGGAAGAACAAACATCTGTAGGCTAAATGGGTGGAGAGAACAAGAGCTGAATAAAGGCTAACATAATGGGGTGCCTCCTTAGTGTCTGTGAGAGCAACTGCAGCGTGCCATTCGGACTCGGATCTTGGAGCAGGAAAAAAGAAATTAGTGTAAACACTGGTAAACTTAAGTAAACTCTTTATTTCTTTTTATGCTAATAATTGTGCTATAATCATGTAAGCTGTTAGCGTTCCTGAGCAAGGTAAGGTGCATCTGTAAGTCTGAAAATATCTAATAAAAAGCTAAAAATATAGCTGATTAACAGCCATAACCCAAAGTAGGTTTATTTTCTTGTTATTGCTGTTTAGTGGCTAAATCATATCTGACTCTTTGCAACCCCATGGCCTGCAGCATGCCAAGCTCCAGTCATTCACTACTGCTCAGATTCACGTCTGTTGAGGCAGTAATGCTATTCAACCATCTCATCCTCTGCTACCCATTTCTGTTGCCTTCAATCTTTCCCAGCATCAAGGTCTTTTCTAATGAGTCAGCTCTTCATATCAGGTGGCCAAAGTTTGGGGCTTCAGCATCAGTTCTTCCAATGAATATTCAGGGTTGATTTTCTTTAGGATGGACTGGTTGGATCTCCTTGCAGTCCAAGGGACTCTTAAGAGTCTTTTCCAGCATCACAATTAGAAAGCATCAATTCTTTAGTACTCAGCCTTCTTTGTGGTCTAACTCTCACATGGTGTAACTCATGGTCTAACTCTTAGTCCCTACATGACTAATGGAAAAACCACAGCTTTGATGTTATGGATCTTTGTTGGCAAAGTGACATCTCTGCTTTCTAATACACTGTCTAGGTTTGTCACAGCTTTTCTTTCAAGGAGCAAGCATTTTTCAGTTTCATAGCTGCAGTTACTGCCTGCAGTGATTTTGGAGCCCAAGAAAATAAAATCTGTCAATGCTTCCACTTTTCCCACTTCTATTTTCCATGAAGTGATGGGACTAGATGTGATGATCTTCATTTGTTTGTTTGTTTTAATGTTGAGTTTCAAGGCCGTTTTGTCACTTTCTTATAAATGGCTTTATAAGAAATATGAACTGAATTGAGCAAACATTTATTACATGGTAAAGAACCCTCCTGCTAAGCCAGGAGACATGAGCCGTGGGTTCCATCCTGGGTTGGGAAGATCCCCTGGAGGAGGGCCCAGGAACCCACTCCAGTATTCTTGCCTGGAGAATCCCCATGGATAGAGGAGCCTGGTGAGCTGCAGTCCATAGGGTTGCAAAGGGTTGGACATAACTGAAGTGACTTAGCATGCATGTACACATTCACTCTATCAAACGGTCAAAGTCCCTAAACCAATTAAACAATGGTAGCTACAATAACTTTAGCTCATAAAATGTCAGAATATTGAAGAACTGAGACAAATTTTGAAACTTGAAGGAGGCAACCAAGTCTAAGGGATGCAAAAGTAGAGATGACTTTGTTCTCATCTTTGTTTTTCTACATAAAGCACAGTTGCTGCTAAGTTGAGTCAGTTGTGTCCGACTCTGTGCGACCCCAGAGACGGCAGCCCACCAGGCTCTGCTGTCCCTGGGATTCTCCAGGCAAGAATACTGGAGTGGGTTGCCATTTCCTTCTCCAATAAACCTCAATGAACCTTAAACATATCGAACAAGATTAAATGATTAAAAGTTTAAACGTTCTACAAGCTTCCAGACCATCCCTAATTCCGCTACACCATAAACTGCAGGTACTGAACAAATGTTCAAAACGCATACTCCACTGGTATGCATTGAGGATTCATGTTGATGTATGGCAAAACCAATACAATATTGTAAAGTAATTAACCTTCAATTAAAATAAATAAATTTATATATATAAAAAAAAAACCCGTGCTCCATAAGCTCTGCTGTCAAAAGGAGGAGTTTATCTTGTCTCATAATTTCACAATGATACAGGAAAAACAGTTTCCCACTAGGCTGTTAATAAACTGTGGAATGGCAGTAAAGTACAGATCGGGGAAATGGAACATAACAACAGGTCTACCTATCCAATGACGTCTGCGCAACTCTACTGGTGAGAAAGGTAAATAGACAAGCCGCTCAGAGTCCGAGAGAAGCGGAGGCAACATTTCTAACCCAGCACAGCTAGAAAGCACAGTGTCTGTTATTTAATAGTTGCTCAATAAAAGTATGTTGAAAGAAGTAAGACAATGGATGGAAATTTGATATTTATAGCCCAATGTTTTCAAAGCCTAAGTTTTTCAAGATACATACTAGAGGGGGGAAAATGTAGTACAATTTCTTTCTTACTAATGTCTTTTTTTTTTTTGTCTGCTCCATTTATTTATTTATTTATTTGCAGGGGAAAATGGACAAAGGAAAGGATCAATAAGGGTGGGAGGGAAATGGGAAGAAAGAAGGGGAGTGATGGTGGGGAGGAGTATATGTAATTTCTTAACCAATGGCTTTCTGTTTTTAATCACAAAGAACACTTAAAAAAAAATCATGTTGAATTCATCCTATATTAGGAGGTTTGTTCTCGAAATGAAAAGTTCAGGAAACAAAAAGTCCAGTTTGGGTGTCCTCATCTTTAGGCACATCTTGGTATTTTGTATTGGTAGGTCTATCTTTACCACAATATATTATTTAGGACAGGATCACATTTGTCACCTCTTCCTCCCTACTACCCAAAGTGGTACCAAACCCATAAAATAGTCAATAAACCTTTACAGAGTGAACAAATAAGTCTTTTTTTTTTTTTTTTAAACTCTCCTGAGTGAACTGAATTTTTTGAGGCTCATAAGTAAATATGTTTTGCTCTTTACTTTGTCTATTACAGCCAGATTATATGAGTGGGGTATTAAAGTCTCCCACTATTATTGTATTGCTGCATATTTCTTCTATCATATTAATTAATGTTTGTCATAGATATATCAATGCTCCAATGTTGGGTGCATATATATTTATAATTGTTATAACTTATTTTTCGATTGTTCCTTTAAGTCGTTATGTGTAACCTTCATTGTCTCCTTTTCAGGATCTTTAAAGTCAATTTTATCTGATATAAGTATTGCTACTCCTGTTTTCTTATGGTCCATATTTTCATAGAAAATCTTTTTCCAGGCCTTCATTTTCAGTCAGTATATATCCCGTATTTTAAGGTGGTTCTCTTGTAGACAACATATATAGGGGTCTAGTTTTTGTATCCATTTGATCCATTTTAGTCTTTTGGTTGTCTCTTGTAGACAAGGTATGTAGGGGTCTTGTTTTTGTATCACTTCGGCCAGTCTTTGTTGATTAGGGCATTCAGCCCATAAACGTTTAAAGCAATTATTGATAAATAAGATTTACTTTATTGTTTTGGGTTCGAGTTTATACACCCTTTTAGTGATTCCTATCTAGAGAATGTCCTTTAGTTTTTGTTGGAGAAATGGTTTAGTGGTGCAAAATTCTCTCAACTTTAGCTTATCTGTGAAGCTTTTGATTTCTCCTTCATATTTGAATGAGATCCTTGCTGGATACAATAATCTAGGCTGTAAGTTATTTTCTTTCATCACTTTAATTACGTCTTGCCATTTCCTCCTGGCTTGGAGAGTTTCTATTGAAAGATCAGCTGTTATCCTTATGGGAATTCCCTTGTGAGTTATTTGATGTTTTTCCCTTGCTGCTTTTAATATCTGTTCTTTATATTTAATCTTTGTTAATTTGATTAATATGTGTCTTGGGGTGTTTCGCCTTGGGTTTATCCTGTTAGGGACTCTCTGAATTTCTTAAACTTGAGTGGTAATTTCCTTCTCCATTTTAGGGAAGTTTTCAACTATTATCTCCTCAAGTATTTCCTCATGATCTTTCTTTTTATCTTCTTCTTCTGGAACTCCTATGATTCGAATGTTGTAGCGTTTGATGTTATCCTGGAGGTTTCTGACATTGTCCTCATTTCTTTTGATACGTTTTTCTTTTTTCTCCTCTGATTCATTTATTTCTAGGATTCTATCTTCTAATTCACTAATCCTATCTTCTGCCTCTGTTATTCTACTATTTGTTGCCTCCAGGGTGTTTTGGATCTCATTTATTGCATTATTCATTATGTGTTGACTCTTTTTTATTTCTTCTAGGTCCTTGTTAAACCTTTCTTGCATCTTCTCAATGCTTGTCTCCAGACTCTTTAACTGTGATTCTATTTTGATTTCGAGATTTTGAATTAATTTTGCTATCATTATTCGGAATTCTTTATCAGGTAGATTCCCTATCTCTTCCTCTTTGGTTTGGTTTGGTGAGCATCTATCCTGTTCCTTTAGCTGCTGGGTATTCTTTTGTCGCTTCATTTTGTTAAAATTGCTAAGTTTAAAGTGTCCTTACTATATTCTGGTAGTTTGTTGCATTCTCTTTATTGAGGCGGTTTACAGGTCTTTTCAATATCTGATCTCTGCCTTGTTACAGAGGGGGCGGAGATGAACACCCAAATCTAAACCGGCCAGGTTCAGGCACTCGGATGCCTTGGTTGAGTTTGTGTTTTATGCCCTTCCCAGATCCGAGTAGTGTAGGTGATGAAATGTTCAGCGAGCGCAGCTGCTGCGACTTATCGCCTCTCTGCCACTCAGTTTTCTGGGTATACAAACAGCGCACTTTCTCAGGCAGATGTTGACCATCCAGAGCCCCAAGAAGCGTGAGTCAGCACAGAAACCTACTCACAGTTCCGTTAGACAGTGTCTCTCTAGGGCTGTAATTGCCCACCTCCGGCCCTGGCTGCCTGTCACCTGAGTGGGACGGCCTGCAGCCGGCCAACTCTGTGCAGCCCTTTGTTCCGTAGGTAGTCCTGGTGGTGTCTTAAGTTAGGGCTGGCTTTTGATGTAGTAGATAACCGACAGTCTGGTTATTTCACTCAGATAGCGCCCGAGATAGCCAGGCCAAATCCTTTCTCAAAGCAATGCAGGCCTCGCTGCTCCTCCTAGCCCAGCCCCCGCTTGCCAATAGCAAATGCTGGTGTCCGCGCCACTTCTCCGCAAAAGGAGTTACCGCAGGGCTCGTTTTCTCATTTTGAAGACAATGAGTTGTCTTTCTAAGTGCCTGATGTCCTCTGCCGGCATTCAAAAGTTGTTTTATTGAGTTTATTCAGCATTCAAATGTTCTTTTAATGGATTTGTGGAGGAGAAAGTATTCTCCCCGTCTTACTCGTCCGCCATCTTAGCTCCTCCTCCCCCGGATAATCACTGTCTTACTAATGTCTTAATTTGCTGTCCACCTTTAACTGATATGGCCCATGAGTAATAGATTTTATTTTTCTTTTTAAATCTGTAGCACAACAAGTAGAATTAGATCAGATCAGATTAGTCGCTCAGTCGTGTCCGACTCTCTGCGACCCCATGAACCGCAGCACGCCAGGCCTTCCTATCTATCACCAGCTCCCGGAGGCCACTCAGACTCGCATCCATCGAGTCAGTGATGCCATCCAGCCATCTCATCCTCTGTCGTCCCCTTCTCCTCCTGCCCCTATCCCTCCCAGCATCAGAGTCTTTTCCAATGAGTCAACTCTTCCCATGAGGTGGCCAAAGTACTGGAATTTCAGCTTTAGCATCATTTCTTCCAAAGAACACCCAGGACTGATCTCCTTCAGAATGGACTGGTTGGATCTCCTTGCAGTCCAAGGGACTCTCAAGAGTCTTCTCCAACACCACAGTTTAAAAGCATCAATTCTTCGGCACTCAGCCTTCTTCACAGTCCAGCTCTCACATCCATACATGACCACAGGAAAGACCATAGCCTTGACTAGGCGAACCTTTGTTGGTAAAGTAATGTCTCTGCTTTTGAATATGCTATCTAGGTTGGTCATAACTTTCCTTCCAAGGAGCAAGTGTCTTTTAATTTCATGGCTGCAGTCACCATCTGCAGTGATTTTGGAGCCCAGAAAAACAAAGTCTGACACTGTTTCCACTGTTTCCCCATCTATTTCCCATGTAGTGATGGGACCAGATGCCATGATCTTCGTTTTCTGAATGTTGAGCTTTAAGCCAACCTAGAGATGTGTTTTTTTCCTTCCCCAATGAAAAATCTGTCATGTTTCATCATTGCAATACTAAATCCCTTCTAAAGGTAAGTAAAATAATAAAATATAATGATGCCAACTGAAAAGTAACTTAATTAGACAAATCTGTGAGATTCTTCTAAGCTAGTATTTGGAAAGAGTCCATGGACCTGAGACACTTTAAAAATGTCACCTTTGTGGGTCAGTCACAGATTTCCTAACCTAGAATCTTTATAGAGTATGTCTTACCAAGCTGATTAGAAAATAAACAAACAATAATAATATAATTAAATTGTTTCAAATTACTGACCATTCTGCTGAGCATGAAACTCAGAGCACAAACTTTAAGATTTTTTGTTTATTTTTCTAGATGGCATACTTATTCTCAACTAGTTATTTTGTGTACACACAATGGAGCAAGTCAATTAAAAATCACTGAATTCCTGCATTAAAAAAAAGCATACATGATTTATTAACATAGGTGCTAACATGACTTCAATGTTAAATCAGTAGATAGGAAGACTCACTTCTCTTTGCTGGGAGAGTTACCTGGGAAGCTTAGAAAGGGGCAGTAGTTATCTGATATTTACTAATACCATGAATCTCATATACATTTCATATTTTAGAAAAGCTGTTATATATATTTATATATAATATGAATAATATATATAACAATTTAATAATATAAAATCTAAAATGTATAAAATAAAAACAAATATAATAAATATAATGTTAATAATTTAAATGTATAATATAAAATAAATATACTTTTGAAAACTATATTAAATTTCATTTTTCAGTATGCCTGCTGCTACTGCTGCTGCTGCTGCTGCTGCTAAGTCGCTTCAGTCGTGTCTGACTCTGTGCGACCCCATAGATGGAAGCCCACCAGGTTCTCCCATCCCTGGGATTCTCCAGGCAAGAACACTGGAGTGGGCTGCCATTTCCTTCTCCAATGCATGGAAGTGAAAAGTGAAAGTGAAGTCGCTCAGTCGTGTCCGACTCTTAGCGAACCCATGGACTGCAGCCTACCAGGCTCCTCCGTCCATGGGATTTTCCAGGCAAGAGTACTGGAGTGGGGTGCCATTGCCTTCTCCAGTATGCCTATGGACATTTAAAGAAATACACACAAGTAAGGGCTATTTATTTCCAAACCTTTTCACTGCGATGTATCCCATGCAAATTAAAAATAAACCTCGGGGTACAATTAAAGTACAAATCTCAAGAGATGAAAGGTGCTAATTGACCAGTTCCTTTATTATATATATTTGTGAGTTTAAACAGAGATTTTGGTACACAAAGACAGTTTAAGACTAGATTTCTGAAGATAATTCTTTGTCATGAGAATGCTTTATAAAAACACTGAGAACAAAAATAATTCTGAATGCAAATCTAAATTTGAACTAAAAAATAGATTTGAATTCTTGAGAAGATACATGCAAATAAACAATCACTTTGCTAATTTGGCTCATATTTTATCCCATCACTGGAAGGTGATATATGTATTTTCCATAATTGTCATCAAAACCACCACCATTTTCCCCATCAACTTCCTGATATCATTAGGGGTCCATTATGTTAGAAATAGAGCTCTGTGATAAGTACAGCGGCAGCAAAAACAGCAGCAGATCCAAGTCATCTTACTGGGAATTCACAGAGTTCAGAATTATAGGTGAGAAAAATATAGTTATGCACCAAAAATTATGATGAATTTTGCAAGTATTAAGCAATATTTTCTCTTTCTATTGTCTGATCATAAACCTGAAAAAAGGTGGAAGAGTCCTGAATGAGAGAGTTTCCTTTTGATGACTAAATCCCAGGTAAGTCTAATTTTATCACCCTCTTCTTTTAATTATTGTGTAGTTATGTGTGTTTCTCACATTAACATAGTTTTTATTTTTATACACCTGCAGCTTCCAGTATGCTTTAAGAAAAGTGCCTTTAATGATGGCCAAGACAAAATGTCTTCATTGACTAAATGCTAAATAAAGGTATGAATGGATAAGTAAATAAGAACATTGTGAACATGAGAGATACTAAGGGAGTAAGTGTACCTTATATAACATAAGAGTCCTTTGGGCTACTCAAGCAGAGTGCCACATGTCTGATATAAACCGCATTAATATCACACCAGTTTCAGTTTTACTTTAGCACATGCTTATGTCAATGTAACTAGGAAAATAAGTTCTTTAATTTTTAGTGAAATCACTTTATATTTTAATTTTCTGTTTTAAATATAACAAATCATATTCATTTTACCATTTGTGGGCTTCTTCACATCATATTATTGAGTTGAATCCTTCTATTGGCAATGAATTAGTTATTGCCTGATGTTGTAGATAACCAAGTGTTTCATTCTGGCAATAAACCTGATTCTAACCACAAAGACAAAACAATTTGGCTGCATCATAGACTATGTTCCCCATTGAGAAATGAAAGGGTACGTGATAGAAAAAAAAGTAGAGAGGATTTTAGCATTAACATATCTAATAAACAAGATGTTTCTTTCCTTTTATATTAACATATAATCCTCTACATATGAATGAGTTCTGTTCCTAGAGCACATTGGGAAGTCCAATTTGTTCATTAAGTCCAACAAAGTTAAGTTAGATACCTAGCTAACACAATCAGCTATACAGTTTTGTCCTGTAGTAGGTTTATAATAATTTTTGCACAAATAATGCATAAAAAACAAACACAAAAGAGAAAGAAAACATTTTTAATCTTACAGAACAGTACCTTGAAAAGCTCATTACTACAGAACAACAGCTGGCATACAGGGGCTGGCACTGAGTGAGCAGGCAAGAAGAGTTACCGACTGAAGAGAAGAGAGGAGCTGGGAGATGGCAGAGCTGAAGATCATCAGCCATAGTAACAGGGAAAGCTGCAGTGTCACTCAGGCCTGATGCTGATGCACAGGTTCTTGCTCCTTGCCAGATTCAGTTCTATCGATGAATACACTCTTGAAACATCGATGCAGAGATGTCTGAGTAGTAGATCTTTTATTCTTGTCATAG
Organism: Tragelaphus eurycerus; assembly: GCA_935064755.1. NCBI lineage: Eukaryota > Metazoa > Chordata > Mammalia > Artiodactyla > Bovidae > Tragelaphus > Tragelaphus eurycerus. Next base: position 652,018 of record CAKXYN010000225.1, on the reverse strand, counting down.
ATGACAGGCTAGCAACGGATTGCATTCTGAACGGCTGCTGCAGCTTTCATGCACCATTCTACGTTTGGGTCCTGTGCCTCAAAAAACTAGCAGTGTCTCCTCAAATAAATAAAATCCCCTTACCATTTCCTGAATCTCTTCTGAGCAGTACCAGCTACATCACTGCTGCTTTTATGCTTGCTTCTCCCCAACCTGCACTTGAAATAAAGATCCTGCACTACTGTACTCCACATAGCAATGTACAGTAAAATACACAGAAGCACCACCAATTGTAGAGGACAGACAACATACACCAGACATGTAAACTGACATGCGATTGAACATGTGAACTCACATTTGCATCTTTGAAAGTTCACAACCTGGGGGTTCGTATTAGGGGACTTAGATATATGTATATAAAGTGTGTGTGTGTTAGTCACTCAGTCGTGTCCAGATCTTTGTGACCCCATGGACTCTAGCTCATCAGGGTCTTCTGTCCATGGGATTCTCCAGGCAAGAATGCTGGAGTGGGTTGCCATCCCATTATCCATTTTATATATATAATATCTCACTTATTATATGTAAATATATTTATATGTTTATATATATTTTTTAAAATATACATTTTATATATTTATATGCATATATATATTTGCAAAATGTAGCGAGCTTTATTGAGTCCAAGAAACTATTAGATATGCCCACTGAAGATCTTATTAAGCACCTAAAACAACCCTGTAAAGTAGTTATTGGCTGCTGAAATCTTATGACTGCCACACAAGGTATCATTACATACCAAAATTTAAATTTCCAGTTGAGCTCCATGTTTTCTAAGAATAATACATAATCAATTACAGTATGTAAGTTTCTAAGTATATGAATTGGGTCCCAGTGATAGATAAGGGAAGAGGATGGTTTATCTCTAGAGAAATTTCTTTAAAAAGCAATAAAGATAAATTTGGTTTTTTAGAGTGTAACCAATTCTAATGAATGTGCACTTGGAATTTTTGATTAGTGTTTGTTAGTTCTATTTTTTTTTAATTAAAATCATGTATAAATTCTCAATTAACTTGAAATCATTTGATATTTGCTTCCCATCTGTTACTCTCTCATTATGGGAGTCTAGGTCAGTGCTGGTTATCATGCCTTTGGACTTGAATTTCCTCTAACTTTTCTTATCATTTTTCAGCAGAGAAGTCAAGGGTCTGAGTTGACAGAAATGGCTGGGAACAATTTCACGGAGGTGACGTTCTTCGTCCTCTCTGGATTTGCAAATCACCCTGAACTACAAGTCAGCCTCTTCATGATGTTCCTCTTTATTTATCTCATCACTGTTTTGGGGAACCTTGCACTAATTCTGATAATCAGAATCGACTCTCAGCTCCACACACCTATGTACTTTTTCCTTAGCAATTTAGCATTCATTGATATATTTTATTCTTCTACTGTAACACCCAAGGCACTGGCAAATCTCCAGTCAATTCAGAAAACCATCTCCTTCAATGGCTGCTTTGTTCAAATGTACTTTTTTGTGGGTTTGGTGTGTAGTGAGTGTTTTCTTCTGGGGTCCATGGCCTATGACCGCTATGTAGCCATCTGCAATCCCTTACTGTATTCCGTGGTCATGTCCCGGAAGGTGTGCAGGTGGTTGGGAGTCATGCTTTATATGATTGGCTTCACCAATTCTCTGGTCTCCATCTGTGTGATCAGCAGGTTGGCATTCTGTGATGCCAGCATCAATCACTTTTTCTGCGACACCACAGCTCTTCTGGCTCTGTCCTGTGTGGATGCATTCAGCACAGAAATGGTGATCTTTGTTTTAGCTGGCTTCACCCTTCTTAGCTCTCTCTTCATCATCACAGTCACCTACATTGCCATCATCTCAGCCATCCTGCAGATCCGGTCTGCAGCAGGCAGACAGAAAGCCTTTTCCACCTGTGTGTCCCACATCGTGGGGGTGACCGTCTTCTATGGGTCCCTGATTTTCACATATTTGCAACCTGATAACACATCTTTCTTGACCCAGGCACAGGTGGCATCTGTGTTTTATACCATTGTCATTCCCATGCTGAATCCGCTTATCTATAGTTTGAGGAACAAAGATGTAAAAAATGCTCTCCTGAAAGCAATTCAGAAACTGTTTCCATGACAAATCTGTGCATGTTGCAACTAAAGCAAACCTGGAGTGCTTCAGGCATTCAATGGCTCAAACATTTGGGAACTAGTAGAGTAACCCCCAAAAGAATAGGACAAAATAAATGATAACAGAGTCATGAAATGCAGGAGATGAACTATCATTTTATTTGTTAATATGGATACTGGATCACCGTGGAAGGTGTTCATTTCAGTACTAGAATTATTCAGACATAGACAGGCACAGATACGTAAAGCATCCAAATGGCGGCTGAACTCCACCTATGATTAGGCCATCACACCGCAAAATGTTGCACTATTATTAAATTAATTTTTTATAAGTTTTGACATGGTGTTTTCTCCACTATCAAGAAATTGAGAGTAGAAAATTGGTAGATTAATAAATGATGACTCAAATACTATTAACAAAAAATGATTACTGATTAGCCGAGAGGAAGTGAAAGCATAGAGAAATAATAAAAGTGATTATAAATCTGTGGCTGGGAGGGAGTGGTGAGGGTTTAGAGTTATTAATTTTCATGAGGTGTAAAGACAAGTGATAAGAAGACATTGGGTGATACAGAGAAATCTCTTGGTAATGCGCATTCATTTTGCTGTGAGAGTTAAAATTCTTACCATTTATCTATGAAACCTCATTTTATGAAGTAGAAAATATTTCAAAAACCACAGAGTTCCATTTCTTAACAGATACAACATGCCTCTCTAAGTTCAAAGACTGAATAAACTCTGTGTGTGTGTGTATAGACTATTAAAGCACTGCCTACAGCACAATTCCTGAGGCATTTTTGGAGGCATCTGTAGAGGTGGTAGCTCAGATGCTAAAGAGTCTGCCTGCAATGCAGGGGACCAGGGTTTGATCCCTAGGTCCGGAAGATCCCCTGGAAAATGGAATGGCCACCCAGTCCAGTAGTCTTGCTGGGGAATTCCATGGACAGAGGAGCCTGGCAGGCTACAGTCCGTGGTATCCCAGAGAATTGGACATGACTTAGCAACTGAGTACAGATGCACATTAGCACTCAAAAACTATTAGTTTTGTTGAAAATTCTATTTAACAAATCATTTCAAAGACATCTGTCAGGGTCTGGGCGTGGGTTGGGAATTAATTTCTAGACATGAGACAGAAGGAGAGGGAAATAAAGTTTATTAGAGTGGGAGATGCTGTTAGAACAGCTGACCAGCTCAAGGGAGAACTGATGTTGAAGAGAGATCCTTAGTCCACTTTTATATCCACTGTACAAGGAGTGGGATAGCTTTCTGGCAGGTCATTTGCTGATTGAATGAGGCAGGTATACTGAATGGAGTCCGGGCAGAGTAAGGCAAATGCCTTCTCCCTATGGAGTAGGAGGGGAGACCGGTTATACTGCTCAGGAGGACCTGAAATCCATTAATAGTTACAACACGAGGGAGGGAAGGACCATAAAGGTCTGGTGTTTCTGTTCCTACATTCCAGGACCCTCTTTGGTTTTATCTGCTCTTTCATCCTTAGTTCACCACAACATCTTTTATTTATAAATGTCTTTTCAAATCACGTTTTCCTTAATGGTTAGGACATTGAAATGAATGTATACAGAATTATACATTGTATAGGTAATTATAAGTAATTGAATTCAACTGGTTAGGTATTGTTGCGAAATGTTGCTATTTGGAGCAAAGAAAGCTTTATTCCAAAGTTAAGCAAGGAGGATCACAATAAACTGTGGAAAATTCTGAAAGAGATGGGAATACCAGACCACCTGATCTGCCTCTTAAAAAATCTGTATGCAGGTCAGGAAGCAACAGTTAGAACTGGTCATGGAACAACAGACTGGTTCCAAATAGGAAAAGGAGTACGTCAAGGCTGCATATTGTCACCATGTTTATTTAACTTATATGCAGAGTACATCATGAGAAATGCTGGACTGGAAGAAACACAAGTTGGAATCAAGATTGCCGGGAGAAATATCAATAACCTCAGATATGCAGATGACACCACTCTTATGGCAGAAAGTGAAGAGGGGCTAAAAAGCCTCTTGATGAAAGTGAAAGTGGAGAGTGAAAAGGTTGGCTTAAAGCTCAACATTCAGAAAACGAAGATCATGGCATCTGGTCCCATCACTGCACGGGAAATAGATGGGGAAACAGTGGAAACAGTGTCAGACTTTGTTTTTCTGGGCTCCAAAATCACTGCAGATGGTGACTGCAGCCATGAAATGAAAAGACGCTTGCTCCTTGGAAGGAAAGTTATGACCAACCTAGATAGCATATTCAAAAGCAGAGACATTACTTTACCAACAAAGGTTCGCCTAGTCAAGGCTATGGTCTTTCCTGTGGTCATGTATGGATGTGAGAGCTGGACTGTGAAGAAGGCTGAGCGCCGAAGAATTGATGCTTTTGAACTGTGGTGTTGGAGAAGACTCTTGAGAGTCCCTTGGACTGCAAGGAGATCCAACCAGTCCATTCTGAAGAAGATCAATCCTGGAATTTCTTTAGAAGGAATGATGCTAAAGCTGAAACTCCAGTATTTTGGCCACCTCATGCGAAGAGTTGACTCATTGGAGAAGACTCTGATGCTGGGAGGAATTGAGGGCAGGAGGAGAAGGGGACGACGGAGGATGGGATGGCTGGATGGCATCACTGACTCGATGGGTGCGAGTCTGGGTGACCTCCGGGAGCTGGTGGTGGACAGGGAGGCCTGGCGTGCTGCGGTTCATGCGGTCGCAAAGAGTCGGACACGACTGAGCGACTGATCTGATCTGATCTGATCTGAAGCAAGGAGGATGTGGTGTTCATGTTCAAAGGGCTTCCCAGGTGGCTAGTGGTAAAGGACTTGCCTGCTAACTCAGGAAACATAAGAGATGAGAATTCGATCTCTAGGTGGGGAAGCTCCCTAAAGGAGGACACGGCAACGCACTGCAGCATTCTTGTCTGGAGAATCCGATGGGCAGAGGAGCCGACAGACTACATTTCATTGCATTGCACAGAGTCAGCCACTACTGAAGTGAGTTAGCACACATGCATGCATGTTCAAAAGACCCAAACTCCTAGATGATTTTCAAGGAAAAGTTTTATGGGCAAAATTTGCAGGGAGTTCTACAGGATACGTGACCTTCCTCTGATTGGTTGCTGGTGAGGTCACAGGGTGGTGTTCCAGGGATCTACCTTTTGGTACCAACCAGTCTGGGGTCCCCGTTTTTGTGCTCAGCCTGAGGTTACCATGCTCCAGCTGGGTGGGGCCTTAGTTCCTATAGAAGATCGCAGTCACATGCACTGTTACCTGCCTCCCTTGCGGAGGAAGCAGGACACCGGCCCATTACTACACTATTGTTGCTTTCCACGTGTGCTAACTGACCTAAACAGTTATTGTTTGAATATGTCCTTCGGAACTCAAGAAAGATCAAGGAGGATGAAAACCTTCTTTCTAAAAATAGGAAACTGGGGACTAGAAATGGCATTTGTACCTGGGAGGGCCCCACAAGGTCCTGCTGGGTTTCAATCCCTCTTTTCTTTGATAATCCTCAACTTTGTGGGGAACAGCTGTTGGACAAGGAAGGAAATAATATTTTGGATAAAGATGTTAATGATAAACTCAGCAGAGGAGCTCGGTTTTATGAGGACTTTGTATCAACGTGACAAAATAAATGGTCATGGTCAAATAAATAAATATTCTGAAAGCATAATCCTAAACTTTAACAAAATGAGTTTCAACAGTGGGATATTACTGAGCAAGAACTTGCTTCTGATAATTTTGCAATCACTATGGTTATTGAGGTGACTTTAGACTGAAAATAATTGAGAGTTTCTCAGTGAGTTTAACTCCCAAAGTTGTCTGTTGTCAAATAAGTTTACAGAAGCATTTTAATTTCTAAAGATTCCTGTTTTAGCAGCACTATCTTTTGATGAATAGAATTGTCCTGTGTCAAATGTATAACACATAAAAATGTAGCTTCTTTATCAACACCAATAAATTATTACCTGAAATTCTGGATGTATAGGAAAACTTTTTGTAAGATTCACTTTTAAATCTACATAAACATTGATTTCGTTATCATGAATCAGCAGAAAATTTATAATAATATTGTAATCTGATATTTAGTCTACCCCCTTTTAGAGTCTTCTTCTTCTTGGGCAAATAATCCTCAATGAAATATTTAATATTTGATGAACTTCTCTGGAGGGGCAGAAATTACTTTGTTACAAAGGATCATATAGTTAAAGCTATGGTTTTTCCAGTAGTCATGTATGAATGTGAGAGTTGGACCATAGAGAAGGCTGAAAACCAAATAATTGATGCTTTTGAACTTGGTGTTGAAGAAGACTCTTAAGAGTCCCTTGGACTGCAGGGAGATCAAACCAGTCAATCCTAAAGGAAATAATTCCTAAATATTCTTGGAAGGACTGATGCTGAAGCTGAAGCTCCAATAGTTTGGCCACCTAATGTGAAGAGCCTACTCCTTAGAAAAGACCCTGATGCTGGGAAACATTGAAGACAGGAGGAGAAGGGGATGACAGAGGATGAGATGGTTGGATGGTATCATCAGCTCAGTGGACATGAGTTTGAGCAAACTCCAGATGATGGTGAAGGACAGGGAAGCCTGGTATGTTACAGCCCTTGGGGTCACAAAGAGGTGATACAACTCAGTGACTGAACTGAACACTTGAGGAAAGTTGTTCAAGGGATATCAGTCAATGCATAAGGCATTTAATTATGGGATTTATGAAAGGCTAGTATAAAATTGGTCACACTATATTGTGAAATTTTAGTTATAAAATGCAGATGGATACTGACTATATAGTATGATAAGTCTGCAAATATAGAAGAATACAATTAAGCATTCAATGAACAAAAATAGCTCAGACATTCACCAAAATTTGAGTTTGATTATTTTCACATATTTTTGAATTTTTTTATATATTTATTTTATTTTTGTACATGCTATATTTTAGTATGTGGTGGTGATCTTTAGAAATCATTTTTTACCACAAAACACACACATCCATAGAAGAACACAAGGGAATTTTTGGAGATGATGGCTAGGGTTAGAACCTTGAATGTGGTGATGGCATTTGGATATATTCAGATGTCTAAATTCATTAATAAGTATATAGTAAATGTGTATAAATCTTCCTGTATCAATGATGCTTCAGTAAAGCTTAAAAAATCAGTTTTGATCACCCCTAGAAGAATTATCCTTTTCAAATTTGGAGATTTCATTTTGTATCTAATGGACATATTTACTCTTAGCATAGTGTCACACATTTATTTAAATATAAAATATAAATATAAACTCTCATTGTCAAAAATGTATCTTTCTATCCCTGATGGTTACAGTCATAGATTAATCATTTCTCTAGAAATAATTACTCTACACCACAGGAATAAATTTAGAACATCCCAAAGGAAAACCAAAGCATTGGACTCTTCATTGTGTGGCTCCTAAGGGAAAATGCAACCAACTTTTCAAAGCTTAGCACAGCTGCATTTAGTCCTTAAACTCTTGTCCTTGGGGACATACAAAGCAATCTTTGATGGAAATTGGTCCATAGGGATGACCAGATGGTGCATAATCATCAATCCCCAGTATATGAGGTTCCCTGGAGTTACCAGGATGAGAGGCAAAGCATATTCTACGCTACATTCATTCACACTTAAATCCCTGGTATTCTTTTTAGACACAACTTCCTGACAAATTTTACATTCGAACAGCAGTTGAACAAAATTTCTACATTGATTTACTTTTCCCACAGAATAAAATAAAAGAACAAAAATTTAATAAGAATGTATCAAAAAATATTATGTTATGGAAATTTTCAGCTGAAATGGGTCTTTATATTTTATTTGTGAGGGAAACTTTGTCATACTACTAGTCAGATAATATTGGAAATAGTTGTTTTTCCACCAACTCTGGCTGCTGGTAAGTATTATTCTGAAAATCAGAAAGTTTTAGTTAGGTTCAAATAAAACAAGGACATTAAAGAAGCATACATGCAGATATCATTTAACCTTACCCTAGGTACTCTCAGGACTTGTGAAAGATAACATTGACGTAATCAGGTCTGCAAGGAATGTGTGTATTTTAGAAATATAATTTTTTGTAGAAATTTAATTTTGAATATCAAGTTATTTTTTGGAAATTAATGCTAATATGTGGTCTGTCACTTTATTTTATTTTTTCAATTTAATTTAGTTTTTTAACTTTACAATATTGTATAGGTTTTGCCATATATCAAAATGAATCTGCCACAGGTATAGATGTGTTCCCCATCCTGAACCCTCCTCCCACCTCCTTCCCTCTACCATCCCTCTGGGTCATCCCATTGCATCAGCCCCAAGCATCCAGTATCATGCACCGAACCTGGACTGGAGACTCATTTCACATATGATATTATACATATTTCAATGCCATTCTCCCAACTCATCCCACCCTCTCCCTCTCCCACAGAGTCCAAAAGACTGTTCTATACATCAGTGTCTCTTATGCTGTCTCGTATACAGGGTTATTGTTACCATCTTTCTAAATTCTATATATATGCGTTAGTATACTGTATTGGTGTTTTTCTTTCCGGCTTACTTCACTCTGTATAATAGGCTCCAGTTTCATCCACCTCATTAGAACTGACTCAAATTCATTCTTTTTAATGGCTGAGTAATACTCCATTGTGTATATGTACCACTGCTTTCTTATCCATTCATCTGATGATGGACATCTAGGTTGCTTCCATGTCCTGGCTATTATAAACAGTGCTGCAATGAACATTGGGGTGCATGTGTCTCTTTCAATTCTGGTTTCCTCAGTGTGTATGCCCAGCAGTGGGATTGCTGGATCATAAGGCAGTTCTATTCCCAGTTTTTTAAGGAATCTCCACACTGTTCTCCATAGTGGCTGTACTAGTTTTCATTCCCACCAACAGTGTAAGAGGGTTCCCTTCTCTCCACACCCTCTCCACCATTTATTGCTTGTAGACTTTTGGATAGCAGCCGTTCTGACTGGCGTGAAATGGTACCTCACAGAGGTTTTGATTTGCATTTCTCTGATAATGAGAATAATGTTGATAATGTTGATAAAGATAGTGTTGATCATCTTTTCACGTGTTTGTTAGCCATCTGTATGTCTTCTTTCGAGAAATGTCTATTTCATTCTTTGGCCCATTTTTTGATTGGGTCATTTATTTTTCTGGAATGGAGCTGTAGGAGTTGCTTCTATATTTTTGAGATTAGTTGTTTGGGGTCTGTCATTTTAATACAACCTACTGAATTCCAAAGGTTGAATTTATATTTCATTAGTATTAAATAATATTGAAAAAAAAAGAATTGTGCGTGATGTGTTGAAACAATTCTTTCATCATTATTTTATATCTAGCATTTGTTTTTCAGGGTTGCTGAAATTAATTATGAATAGGAATTAGTATTATGGGCATGCACTATGTGATCAATCTATCTTCATAGAATTACTGAGACAACATGTACTAGCTCTGACTCTGGATAAATTACCTAAATTCTCTATGTACTTTTTTTCATCTAAAAAGTGTGACTAATTAATATCTATGGTATAATTTTCTCAGTGTAATTTAATGCTTTAATAAAGTGAAACATTTAAAACACTACAAGGCTCTTTCTAATTTTCCAATATAGTAACTTTTAATATATTACATCTAAATGTCAATTTATACACATTTCTTGAGATAGAAATCAAGTAAAAGATTTTTCTCTTTATACTTGAGACACCCCTCGATATTTCCTTTTTTAGAAAAAGCTAATATAAATTTGCCATGTTGTTCATAGAAACATAAATCTTTTTTATAGTGATTCCTGAGAAGATTCAACTTTGATTTCTCAACAGTTTGGAGCATTTTAAAACTATGGGCAGAAGGAATATCACTCATGTGTCTGACTTCATCCTTATGGGACTGACAGACTCTGAAGAGATCCGGGTGGCCCTCTTCACCCTATTTCTCCTGATGTACCTGATTACTGTGCTGGGCAATAAAGGAATGACATTGATAATCTGCCTGGGTCTCCAGCTTCACACACCCATGTATTTTTTCCTCATTCACCTGTCATTTCTTGACCTCAGTTTCTCAAATGCGGTCACCCCTAAAGCTTTAGACAACTTACTGACTTCCAACAGGTATATTTCATACCTGAACTGCTTCATCCAGATGAATTGTTTTGTCTTTGTGGGGGTCACTGAATGTGTTCTTGTCTCCTCCATGGCCTATGATCTCTATGTAGCCATCTGCAAGCCTCTGCATTACCCAGCTATTATGGCCACTAGACGCTGCTGCTCTCTTGTCTTTGGATCCTTCCTGATGCAGATCAGGAAGCAACAGATAAAACTTGTCATGGAACAACAGACTGGTTCCAAAGAGGAAAAGGAGTACATCGAGGCTGTATATTGTCACCATGTTTATTTAACTTATATGCAGAGTACATCATGAGAAATGCTGGACTGGAAGAAATACAAGCTGGAATCAAGATTGCCAGGAGAAATATCAATAACCTCAGATATGCAGATGATACCACCCTTATGGCAGAAAGTGAAGAGGAACTAAAAAGCCTCTTGATGAAAGTGAAAGTGGAGAGTGAAAAGGTTGGCTTAAAGCTCAACATTCAGAAAACGAAGATCATGGCATCTGGTCCCATCACTTCATGGGAAATAGATGGAGAAACAGTGGAAACAGTGTCAGACTTTATTTTTCTGGGCTCCAAAATCACTGCAGATGGTGACTGCAGCCATGAAATTAAAAGACGCTTACTCCTTGGAAGGAAAGTTATGACCAACCTAGATAGCATATTCAAAAGCAGAGACATTACTTTGCAACAAAGGTCTGTCTAGTCAAGGCTATGGTTTTTCCTGTGGTCATGTATGGATGTGAGAGCTGGACTGTGAAGAAGGCTGAGCACCGAAGAATTGATGCTTTTGTACTGTGGTGTTGGAGAAGACTCTTGAGAGTCCCTTGGACTGCAAGGAGATCCAACTAGATCATTCTGAAGAAGATCAGCCCTGGGATTTCTTTGGAAGGACTGATTCTAAAGCTGAAACTCCAGTATTTTGGCCACCTCATGCGAAGAGTCGACTCATTGGAAAAGACTCTGATGCTGGGAGGGATTGGGGGCAGGAGGAGAAGGGGACAACAGAGGATGAGATGGCTGGATGGCATCACTGACCCAATGGACTTGAGTCTGGGAGAACTCCGGGAGTTGGTGATGGACAGGGAGGCCTGGCATGCTGCGATTCATGGGGTCACAAAGAGTGGAACACGACTGAACTGACTGGCTGACTGACAGATGAATGGATATAATATATTCTGTGTAAGTCAGTAAAGCATGATCAGATTATTGTTTAAAGTGAAAATGTCTTTATTATGTTAAATTTTTTATACAATTTAAAGCAAAAATTAAAAATTTATGTTTAGTTTTATCTTATCTTGCCATAAACCTGATTTTTATTTCATACTTGTTTTAGTAGAACTAACTTTTGGTGACTAAATTTGCCCTTCTAAAGTTCAAAAATGATACAATAAATGCAAAAGTAGCTCCTTTATATAAACCAACAAATTATCTCCTGAAATTCTGGAATATGAGCACAGCTTGCTGTAAGACTCACTTTTAAATTTATATAAAATAGGTTTAATTATCATGAGTTGATAAAAGATTCACAAGAATATTTTAATCTGATATGTCTATATATATCTAATACGTCCATTATATATGTCCTGAGAAAACCATAATTGAAAAAGACACATACGTTTACCCCAGTGTTCATCAATGACTATGTTTTTATGAGATGTATTCACTTTGAAATTATTTGTCAGGACTTGTTTTCCATTATCTAACATAAATAATTTTAGAGAAACCGTAGGCATTTTCTTGAAGTTGTATGCCATAAATTTCACCAATATCGTACAACACAAAAGCCTTTGACTATGTGAGTAGCAATAAACTGTGGAAATTTCTTAAAGAGATGGGAATATCAGACCACCTAACCTACCTCCTGTGAAATCTGTATGCAGGTGAAGAAGCAACAGTTAGAACCACACATGGAAAAACAGACTGGTTCCAAATTGGGAAAGGAGAACGTCAAGGCTGTATACTGTCACCCTGCTTATTTAACTTATATGAAGAGTACCTCATGAGATATGCTGAGCTGGATGAGGCACAAGCTGGAATCAAGATTGCTGGGAGAAATATCAATAACCTCAGATATGTAGATGACACCACCCTTATGGCAGAAAGTGAAGAAAAACTAAAAAGCCTCTTAATGAAAGTGAAAGAAAAGAGTGAAAAAGTTAGCTTAAAGCTCAACATTCAGAAAACTAAGATCATGACATCTGGTCCCAATGGCAGATAGATGGGGAAACAGTGGAATCAGTGGCTGACTTTTTTTTTCTGGGTATATATACATATATATGGAATGGAGAAGGCAATGACACCCCACTCCAGTACTCTTGCTAGGAAAATCCCATGGATGGAGGAGCCTGGTGGGCTGTAGTCCATGGGGTCGCTAAGAGTCAGACACAACTGAGCGACTTCACTTTCACTTTTCACTTTCATGCATTGGAGAAGGAAATGGTAACCCACTCCAGTGTTCTTGCCTGGAAAATCCCAGGGACGGGGGTAGCCTGGTGGACTGCCGTCTGTGGGGTTGTACAGAGTTGAACACGACTAAAGTGACTTAGCAGCAGCAGCAGCATATATATGGAATCTAAAAAGATGGTAATGAGGAACCTATTGGCAGGGCAGCAATTGAGACGCAGACACAGGGAACAGACTTGTGGACACAGCAGGGGATGGAGCAGAGGGACAAACTGAGAGAGTAGCATAGAAACCTATACATTACCACATGTAACATTAGATAGCCAGGGGAAATGCGCTATATGACACAAAAAGCTCAAATCTTGTACTCTGTGACAACCTAGAGGGGTGGGATGGGGTGGGAGGTGGGAAGAGGGTTCAAGAAGGGGAGGACATATGTATACCTATGGCTGATTTGTGTTTATGTATGGCAGAAGCCAACACAACTTGTAAAGCAATTATCCTCTAATTATAAATAAATAAATTAGAAAAAATATAGTGAGGAAGACAACATAGATCAAGAACCCAGAATATGCATATATCTTGATCCTCCAAAAATGAAAACTAAGTCAAAGAAAGAGAAATCACAAAATATAGCAATATTTATCTTTCCTCCAAATATAAAAAGATTAAAAATTACCTATTGAATACATATAATGTGTTATGAGTAAGTCAACAAAGAATAACCAGTATTAAAGTATGTATTAAAGGTGAAAGTGAAAGTCACTTAGTCGTGTCTGACTCTTTTCGACCCCATGGACTAACATGCCAGGCTCCTCTGTCCATGGAATTCTCCAGGCCAGAATATGGAGTGAGTAGCCTTTCCCTTCTCCAGGGGATCTTCCTAACCCAGGGATTGAACCCATGTTTCCTGCATTGCAACCGGATACTTTACTGGTTGAATTATCAGGGAAGCCCAAGAAGACTAGAGTGAACCAGGGTCTCCTGCATTGTAGGGAGATTGTTTATTAGCTGAGCTACAAAGGAATATCTTTATAAAATTGAAGTTTCTTTATGCAATTAAAAAATTAAATTTATGTTTAATTTTTTCTCATCTAGCCATAAGAATGAATTTTGTTTCACAATTGCTTTAACAGCACTAATTTATGATGAGTAGATTTGTCAGTCCAAGGTTCATCAAAGATACAATAAGCACAAAAGTACCTCTTTTATCCAAACTAACAAATTATCTCCTGAAATTCTGGAGTATGAGCAGACATTCCTTTAAGAGCCACTTTTAAATCTACAGGAAAATTGGTTTTATTATTCTGAGTTAATGACAGAGTCACAGGAATATTTTAATTTGATTCTCAGTCTCAGTATAAATATGCAAATCTCAGTTCAGTTCAGTCCCTCAGTCGTCTCCGACTCTTTGTGACCCCATGAACCACAGCACACCAACACCTGGTGCTCATTCAAACTCATGTCCATTGAGTCAGTGATGCCATCCAGACAGCTTATCCTCTGTCGTCCCCTTCTCCTCCTGCCTCCAATCTTTCCCAGCATCAGAGTCTTTTCCAATGAGTCAGCATTTCCTATCAGGTGGCCAAAGTATTGGAGTTTCAGCTTCAACATCAGTCCTTCCAATGAACACCCAGAGCTGATCTTCTTTAGGATGGACTGGTTGGATCTCTTTGCAGTCCAAGGGACTCTCAAGAGTCTTCTCCAACACCACAGTTCAAAAGCATCAATTCTTCAGTGCTCAGCTTTCTTTATAGTCCCACTCTCACATCCATACATGACCACTGGAAAAAACATAGCACTGACTAGACAGACCTTTGTTGGCAAAGTAATGTCTCTGCTTTTGAATATGCTGTTTAGGTTGGTCTAAACTTTCCTTCCAAGGAGCAAGTGTCTTTTAATTTCATGGCTGCAGTCACCATCTGCAGTGATTTTGGAGCCCAGAAAAATAAAGTAAGCCACTGTTTCCACTGTTTCCCCATTTACTTTCCATGAAGTGATGGGACCAGATGCCATGATCTTATTTTTCGGAATGTTGAGCTTTAAGCCAACTTTTTCACTCTCTTCTTTCACTTTCATCAGAGGCTCTTTAGTTCCTCTTCACTTTCTGCTATAAGGGTGGTGTCATCTGCATATCTGAGGTTATTGGTATTTCTCCCAGCAATCTTGATTCCAGATTGTTCTTCTTCCAGCCCAGCATTTCTCATGATGTATTCTGTGTATAAGTTAAATAAGTGGGGTGACAATATACAGCCTTGACGTACTCCTTTTCCTATTTGGAACCAGTCTGTTGTTCCATGTCCAGTTCTAACTGTTGCTTCCTAACCTGCATATAGATTTCTCAAGAGGCAGGTCAGGTGGTCTGGTATTCCCATCTCTTTCAGAATTTTCCACAGTTTATTGTGATGCACACAGTCAGAGGCTTTGGCATAGTCAATAAAGCAGAAATAGATGTTTTCCTGGCACTTTCTTGCTTTTTGATGATCCAGCAGATGTTGGCAATTTGATCTCTGGTTCCGCTGCCTTTTCTAAAACCAGCTTGAATATCTGGAAGTTCACAGTTCATGGATTGCTGAAGCCTGGTTTGGGAAAGTTTGAGCATTACTTTACTAGCATGTAAGATGAGTGCAATTGTGTGGTAGCTTGAACATTCTCTAGCATTGCTTTGTTTGGGATTGGAATGAAAGTGGACCTTTTCCATTCCTGTGGCAACTGCTGAGCTTTCCAGATTTGCTGGCAAATTGAGTGCAGCACTGTCACAGCATCATCTTCAGGGATTTGAAATAGCTCAACTGGAATTCCATCACCTCCTCTAGCTTTGTTCGTAGTGATGCTTCCTAAGGCCTACTTGACCCACATTCCAGGATGTCTGGCTCTAGGTGAGTGATCACACCATCGTGATTCTATGGGTCATGAAGATCTTTTTGTACACTTCTTCTGTGTACTCTTGCCACCTCTTCTTAATATCTTTGGCTTCTCTTAGGTCCATAACATTTTTATCATTTATTGCAAATCTAGAGGTCTACAAGTAAGCATTTTATGAAGAAAAAGATAATTGGGAATCTTTAATCAAAATGCTAAATTAGTTCTGATTATTTCATATTGTTCTTTAAATTTTATTATATTGACTTTTTTTTCCCCAATGTATATATTTACTACTATAATGCATGTGTACTAAGTCGCTTCTTTTGTGTCCAGCTCTTTTCAGCACTAAGGACTATAGCCCACCAGGCTCTTCTGTCCATGGGATTCAACAGGCCAGAATACTAGAGTGGGTTGTCATTTCCTCCTCCAGGGCATCTTCCCAGGCCAGGAATTGAACCCGTGTCTCTCATGTCTCCTGCATTGGCAAGCAGATTCTTTACCACTAGTGTCACCTGGGAAGTCCACTCCTTTAATATTGGCACAATTTAAACATAAAAGTTTCATTGTAAAAAATGCATCATTCCATCCCTGATAGTTTCAGTCACAGAATAAGAAAGTATTTCTCTAAAAATAGTTTCTCTACCAAAGCAGGCATAGATTTAGAACATCACATTGGAAGACCACAGCATTAGGCTCTTCACTGTGTGACTTCTAAGGGAAAAAAAATAGTTAGAACTTAGCATAGCAGCGTTTAGTACTTTAACTTTTGTCCATGGAGACATGCCAAGTAATCTTGCTTGGAAACTGGTCCACAGAGATGACCAAAGTTTGCATTATCATCAGTCTCCAGAATATGAGATACCCTGGAGTCATCAGGATGAGAGGCAAGAGATATGGTGCTCCACTTACATATATGTACACAGTTGATCCTTGATACTCATTTTAGACATAACTTCCTGGCAAATTTTACACATTATCAGGAGTTGAACAAAACTTCATTTGATTTATTTTTGCCTCAGAATAAAACAAAATGAATGCACTAAAATTTAAAAAGAACTTATCTCAAAGAAAACAAATATTGTATCATAGAAATTTTCAACTGAAATGGTCTTATGTGTTATTTGTGAGAAAAACTGGAGTTTGACATACTTCTAGAGAGAAAATATTGGAAGAAAGTATTTTTTTCACCAACTTGGCTGAAAGTAAGTATCATTCTCAAATTTGGAAGGTTTTAGGTAGGATTCAATAAAATGGGAACTTTATCAGCAGAATATGCATGCAAATATCTTTTAGACCTTATTAAAAAGTGTCAGGATTTGTGGAAGAAGTATAGAATTGATATGATCAGGGTCTACAAGTCATTTGCATTTTTAGAAATATAATTTTGGAAGAAATTTGATTTTCAGTGGTCAAGTTAGAAAAATATCATATTTTTTGGAAATTAGTACTAACATATGGTCTATCATTTTAATACACCCTATTAAAGTCCACTGTTTGGATACTTGTCATTAACATTAAACAGTGTTTTAAATGAAAGAACAGAACATGGTACATTAAAACTATTCTTTTATCATTCTTTACCATATGGCTAGCACTTTACCCATGGTTTTGTTGAAATTAATTATAAATAGGAGTATGGTATTATGGTGTGGTGTAGTGGTAAAGAATCTGCCTGCTATGCAGGAGACATGGGTTTGATCTCTGAGTGGGGAAGATATACTGCAGGAGGATATGGCAACCCACTCCAGTATTCTTGCCTGGAAATTCCATGGACATAAGAGCCTGGAGGGCTACAGTGCATGGGGTTTGCAAAGAGTCGGACGTGCCTGAGCACACACACACATGGTCTTACAGACATGCTCTCTGGAGTCAGTCTATGGAGGGGGAACTGCAGGTTCAAAATGTAGTAGTTCTGTATCTGGACAAGTTAATTAAATTATCTGTGCACTTTGTCTCATCAGAAAAATATGGCTAAGAGAGTACTAAATATGATATAAAAATATCATGAAATGCATTAATTAAATGCCTTAACAGGAGCATTTAGGACCATATCAGGCTTATTCTAATTCTTCAATGAATTAGTTTTTGTTATAATATATCCAAATGTCAACTCACACCTATTTTTACATTTGGAAATCAAAATAAGTTTTTGTCTCTGCATACACTATACACACCTCCTTATCATCATTTCATGGAAACACTAAATTAATATAAATAAGTGATGTCATTCATACATACACAAAGTAATTTTTTTTAATTTTTGAAGTAATTCCTGCTGAATATTAACTTTGATTTCTCAACAGTTTGGAGCATTTGAACACTATGGGCAGAAGGAATATCACACAGGTGTCTGACTTCATCCTCATGGGACTGACAGACTCTGAAGAGATCCGGCTGGTCCTCTTCACCCTCTTTCTCCTGATATACCTGATCACTGTGCTGGGGAATGTGGGGATGATCCTGCTAATCTACCTGGATTCCCGGCTTCACACCCCCATGTATTTTTTTCTCAGTCACTTGTCATTTCTTGACCTCAGTTACTCAAGTGTCATCACCCCTAAAACCTTAGACAATTTACTGAATTCCACCAAGAACATTTCGTACCCGAACTGCTTCATCCAGATGAGTTGCTTTATATTCTTGGGTGGGACTGAATGTTTCCTTCTCTCCTCCATGGCCTATGATCGCTATGTAGCTATCTGCAACCCTCTGCATTACCCGATTGTCATGTACTCCAGACGCTGCTGGTCCCTAGTCTTTGGATGTTATTTGATTGGCTTTATGGACTCTTTTGTTAATAGACTTTGCATGAGCAGATTGCATTTCTGCAAATCCAATATAATCTTTCACTTTTTCTGTGATCTATCCCCAATTTTAGCCTTGTCCTGCACTGACACACATGACATAGAAATCATCACATCCACTTTTGCTGGATCCAGCCTAGTGCTGTCTCTTCTTACAATAGCAGTGTCCTATGTCTCCATCGTGTCTGCTATCCTGAAAATTACTTCCACTTCTAGTAAGCAAAAGGTTTTCTCTACCTGTGCATCACATCTTCTGGGAGTCACCATCTTTTATGGCACTATGATTTTTACTTACTTAAAACCAAGTAGGTCCTACTCTTTGGGAAAGGATCAGATAGCTTCTGTGTTTTATACTATTGTCATCCCCATGCTGAATCCACTCATATATAGTCTTCGAAACAAGGAAGTAAAAAATGCTCTCAGTAGAGTCATGCAGAAGATGAAGTGAAAGTCGCTCAGTCGTGTCCAATTCTTTGTGACCCCATTGACTATACAGTCCATGGAATTCTCCAGGCCTGAAGTGGGGAGCCTTTCCCATCCCCAGGGGATCTTCCTAATCCAGAGATTGAATTTGGGTCTCCTGCATTTCAGGCAGATTCTTTACCAGCTAAGCCACAAGGGAAGCCTAAGAATACTGGAGTGGGTAACCTTTCCCTTCTCCAAGGGATCTTCCAGACCCTGCAATCAAACCAGAGTCTTCGGCATTGCAGGTGGATTCTTTACCAACTGAGCTATGAGGGAAGCCCAGGTAAAGTGGTCTGAACAATTAAAAAAGCATTGAAGGTAAGTATTCATGCTCACCAGTTTATTATTTTTTTTCCTTATCTGTATTTTATTCCCCTTTTTTCTCTTTCTAGAAACAAACTGAACTATATATTTATTTGCTTTCTTTTTTGAATGATTCTTTGATTGATCTAATATGATCTTGGGCATTTCTTGGCACTGTGGTCATGCTCAGTCGTGTTAGACTCTTTGTGACCCTATGGACCATAGCCCACCAGGCTCTTCTGTCCACAGAATATTCCAGGCAAGAATACAGAAATGGGCTGTCATTTCCTACTCCAAGGGATCTTCCCAACCCAGGGATTGAACCATACATCCTCTACACCTCTTGCATCAGCAACAGATTTTAACCTTGAGCCATGGGAAGCCCTTTTCCTGGAATATGCCTTAAGAAAATAATTTGAAATGTTGAAACATGCTAAATTCATGGTGTTCTTTTAAGGACAACTGATTTGCAGAATGATGACATATGGTTATTACCTTTTAAACAGTATCATACAAATTTAGAGAACTTTATTATGAAAAGAGGTCCATTTTAGGAACAGTAATAACAGTTTTAGAAATTATTTCATGTACTTTGTGGAGAAGCAATATAACAGAGTGCTTAGTAGCACTTGCTTTGGAACCATCCATTACAGGATTTCCATTCTTGGCTCGCAACCCTTGTAGCTCTGTAACGTTTGAAAAAATCATTGAAACTTTTGGACTCAAGTTTCCTCAGCCTCACCAAGTAAGTAATAATTTCAGATCTATAGTGTTATTGTAGGTATTATACCACACAATTGATGTAAAGCATTTAAGGCCTTACAAAGAAATGCTAACTATTATCATTAGAATGTTCACATCCTTGCTTATTTTTAACTTATAATGTTTTATTTTTTTCCT
This sequence comes from Tragelaphus eurycerus, assembly GCA_935064755.1. Classification (NCBI taxonomy): domain Eukaryota; kingdom Metazoa; phylum Chordata; class Mammalia; order Artiodactyla; family Bovidae; genus Tragelaphus; species Tragelaphus eurycerus. Next base: position 632,035 of record CAKXYN010000225.1, on the reverse strand, counting down.
TAAAGAATATTATTCTAATTTATAAATTATCTTTAGTTTTTTTTTTCCTTTTATTTAAAAGACAGATACACAAACAACCAAGCAAAAGCTCAACACTTCAAGATTTCTTCAAAAAACTTGGAAATATAAAATTGGAAGAAGCAAAAGAAGTTTTTCATATATGTTCTTCTGGGCATTCCTGTTGGCTCAGTGGTAAAAAAAAAATGGCCTGCCAATGAAGCAGATACAGGCTCAATCCCTGATTTAGGGAGATCCTCCAGAGAAGGAAATGGTAACCCACTCCAGTATTCTTGCCTGGCAATCCCCACAGACAGAGGAGGCTGATGGGTGACAGTCCATGTGGTCACACAGAGTCAGACACAACAGAGCAACTGAACAGCAGCAATAATATATTCTTCTAGGGGCCTTCCCTGGTGGCTCAGTGGAAAAGAATCTACCTGTCAATGCAGGAATTACCAGTTTGAGCCTTGGTGCCAGAAGATTCCCTGTAGAAGGAAAACGCACTTGCTCCAGTATTCTTGCTTGGAAATGCCCGTGGACAGAAGAAGCTGGCGGGCTAGAGTCCACGTGGTCACAGGGAGTCGCACACCATTGAGGGACTAACAACAACAGCACAGGCTCTGGATCGATAGTTACACATGTACCTGGTATCACATTATATATGCCATATTGCTCTCTCATTTCCTAGGAAGTTTTCAGCAGCTTTCTGTGTACTCTTACAAGTGTACCATGAGTTATTCGTATGCCATTGAAATCTAGGGTGAATGTGTTTTTGGCAAATGGGAAAAATCCAGACTTATTTTGCAATGCTTTGGACATGAAATGTGTGCAAATTCATCAAGTTAAAAATCTGCATGCAGTGATATTTCTTCAGCAGCTATCTGAAAACATTTAAAACCCCTTAATGTATGTGATGTGTCAAAAGCTTCGGAAAACTGCCTTTTGTTGAAATTCTGTGCATTTTACAATAGCACTGCCTTTCTCCTAATTCCTATAAGTTTGTTATGATTATTAAAGATAAATTCTTGAATTAAGAGTTTCACTCTGTTAATGGACATATATCTTGTCTCTATGTTCTGGCCTCTGCAAATAGTGTTGCAATGACCATTTGGGTGTATGCATTTTTTGAATTATAGTTTTTTCTAGGTATATGCCTAGGAGTGGGGTTTTCTTGTCATGTGGTTGTGCTTTTTCTGTTATAACCTTCATAATAGCCCACTGCTCCACAGTGACCTTGTCCCCACTCCCTACCTCCATTAGCTCATTCTCTTTTATTCTATCAATCATACTCACTTTGATTTGACGCCTGACACCCTAACTCTTCTGTCCACACTAATACTGATAGTTCTTGGAATTTTTCCATTTTCCCTTTCATTCAGAAATTTCCTATTCACAGAGAAATGCATGCTTTCCTTTCTATTTACTCTTAATAAAAACATTCAAAAGTGTACCTATTCCTTTCCCCCTTGCGTGTTTCATTTATTTTCCACAGCAGTTATCTGCATTTAACCTTTTATAATATTTTACTAGTGTATTTTGGTTCTTGTCTGCTGCACCTCACACACTATCATGTAAGTTTAATGAATGAGGACTCTTGTTTAGTTTGTTCAACATCATCTCCCCAGCACCTAGATCTAAACCTCGATGAATGTATCTGACGGTTGCAATTTATAGAGGTTGAAACTAAAGAACACAGTAAACAACTGGCCCATGATCACCCACTAGTGAAAGAACAAGCTCACGTTTGAATACTGATAGTCTAACTCCACTGTTAACATTTCTCATCACCACTGATTGGGCATTTTCAACAAAATTGTACTATAATTACCAGAACTGAGAAAATAAAATTCATTACTATATTAAAGAAAGTATTACATAAAATACCAGGGGCTGTTGAAAGGCTTATACTGCTGGCAGCGATTATCTAAAACATGCTAATAGCAGCCAACATGATTTGGACAATACTAGCTAAGTCTTTTAAAACATCCAGGCCCAGTCCTATTCACTGAAGGAAAATTCCATTAAGCAAAGAACAGTTTGCCCAAAGATGATATTGTTCTAGGAAGGGAATTTGTAGTAGTCAGGGTACAAGCTAGGTTGATGTAAAAATGGGATTCAGAAAGACTGGCTCAGCAAAGAAAAAAGTATTGTCGGTTATAAACTCCCATATTTTAACTGACTAGGGTATGTGAATGAGTCTTTTTCAGAACATAACTCTATAAACTGGGCTTCCTTGGTGAATCAGTGGTGAAGAATACTGCTGCCAATGCAGGAGCAACAGATACGGGCCCTGCTCAGTAAGATCCCTTGGAGAAGCCCAGGCTAGCACTCTTGCCTGGAAAAGCCCACGGACAGAGGAGCCTGGTGGGCTCCAGTACACGTGACCAAAAAGAGTCTGACATGATTTAGTGAATAAATTGCACCAATCCTGCAACCAAGTTTCTTCTATGTTGCTGATCGCTGACCTCCCAAATGCTGTCCTCCTCTTCACTGTTGAATGATTGATTTTTTAAAAAAATAATATTTGGTACATTTCATCACAAAGCCATCTGGTTTTGGTCTAATCTTCAGTATCTGAAGTTAACTGAGAGCATAAATTCACTTAAGTGCATGCATGAACATGTTCATACGCACTGTGCATGAAAGCCAAAGAACAGACACAACCCAAATGACCCTCAAGTGATTCGCTGGAAGGACAGATGCTGAAGTGCTGCAGCTGAAGCTCTATTACTTTGGCCACCAAATGGGAAGAGCTGACACCCTGGAAAAGACTCTGATGCTGGGAAAGAGTGAAGGCAGGAGGAGAAGGGGACGACAGAGGATGAGATGGTTGGATGGACTCAATGGACATGAGATTGAGCAAACTCCAGAAGTTAGTGGAGGACAGAAAAGCTTGGCGTGCTGCAGTCCACGGTGTCACAAAGAGTTGAACATGACTTTGTGACTGAGGAACAACAAAATATTACCTACATGAGATGGAGGAAAAGAGATCATGGGAATTTTTTTAATATAAATTTATTTATTTTAATTAGAAGCTAATTACTTTACAATATTGTATTGGTTTTGCCATACATCAAAATGGCACCCCACTCCAGTACTCTTGCCTGGAAAATCCCATGAATGGAGGAGTCTGGAAGGCTGAAGTCCATGGGGTCGCTGAGGGTCGGACACGACTGAGTGACTTCACTTTCACTTTTCACTTTCATGCACTGGAGAAGGAAATGGCAACCCACTCCAGTGTTCTTGCCTGGAGAATCCCAGGGACAGGGGAGCCTGGTGGGCTGCTGTCTATGGGGTCGCACAGAGTCGGACACGACTGAAGTGACTTAGCAACAGTAGCAGCAACATGAATCCACCAGGGGTGTACATGTGTCCCCCAGCCTGAACCTCCTTCCCACTTCCCTCCCCATACCATCCCTCTGGGTCATCCCAGTGCACCAGCCCCAAGCATCCTGTATCATGCATCGAACCTGGACTGGCAATTAGTTTCACATATAATATTATACATATTTCAATGCCATTCTCCCAAATCATCCCACCCTCTCCCTCTCCCACAGAATCCAAAAGACCGTTCTAAATATCTGTGTTGTCTCTTTTGCTGTCTCACATACAGGGTTATCATTACCATCTTTCTAAATTTCACATATAGGTGTTAGTATACTGTATTGGTGTTTTTCTTTCTAGCTTACTTCACTCTGTAAAATAGGCTCCAGTTTCATCCACCTCATTAGAACTGATTCAAATGTATTCTTTTTAATGGCTGAATAATACTCCATGGTGTATATGTACCACAGCTTTCTTATCCATTCATCTGCTGATGGACATCTAGGTTGCTTCCAAGTCCTGGCTATTGTAAACAGTGCTGTGATGAACATTGGGGTACATGTGTCTCTTTCAAGTCTGGTTTCCTCAGTGTGTATGCCCAGCAGGGGATTGTTGGGTCACATGACAGTTCTATTTCCAGTTTTTTAAGGAAAAAAATGAATAAATTTTATTAAATTAAAGTCAGGAAAATAGAACAAAGGAAAAATATATAGACAAAGAAAGCAAGACATGCTTCAAAGATGTTCAAAGATGAACACCAAGCCAAATTAACAGAAAACATATCACAAGGCACAAATAAGGTTTTTTTTTCCCCTGAAAAGAAAAAAAAAATTTTTAAACTTCCTAATGAGTGGATATAATGTATTCTAAGTCAATTAAAAAATGATTAGTACTAAAATATTTATTAAAGTCATTTTTGTTATTTATTAAATTAATTTTTATACAATTAAAAAAATAAATTCCTTTAAAATTTCTTTACATTTTTCTTATCTAGCCATAAATATGATTTTTATTTCACACTTGTCTTAGTAAGACAAACATTTCATGATTGCACCCATCTCACATGCTAGTAAGGTAATGCTCAAAATTCTCCAAGTCAGGCTTTAGCAAGAAGCCTCTGAACTTCCAGATGTTCAAGCTTGTTTTAGAAAAGGCAGAGGAACCAGAGATCAAGTTGCCAACATCTGTTGGATTGTCAAAAAAGCAAGAGATTTCCATGCTGCTGCTGCTGCTAAGTCGCTTCAGTTGTGTCCAACTCTGTGCGACGCCATAGATGGCAGCCCACCAGGCTTCCCCGTCCCCGGGATTCTCCAGGCAAGAACACTGGAGTGGGTTGCCATTTCCTTCTCCATTGTGTGAAAGTGAAAAGTGAAAGTGAAGTTGCTCAGTCGCAACCGACTGGTAGTGACACCATGGAATGCAGCCCACCAGGCTCCTCCATCCATGGGATTTTCTAGGCAAGAGTACTGGAGTGGCTTGCTATTGCCTTCTCCGGAGATTTCCATAAATACATGGATTTCTGATTTATTGACTATTCCAAAGGCTTTGATTGTATGGATCACCACAAACTCTGGAAGATTCTGTAAGAGATGGGAATACCAGACCACCTGACCTGCCTCTTGAGAAACCTGTATGCAGGTCAGGAAGCAACAGAACTGGACATGGAACAACAGACTGGTTCCAAATAGGAAAAAAGAGCACGTCAAGGCTGTGTATTGTCACCCAGCTTATTTGACTTATATGCAGAGTACATCATGAGAAATTCTGGACTGGATGAAGCACAAGCTGGAATCAAGTTTGCTAGGAGAAATATCAATAATCTCAGATATGCATATGACACTACCCTTATGGCAGAAAGTGAAGAAGAACTAAAGAGCCTCTTGATGAAAGTGAAAGAGGAGCATGAAAAAGTTGGCTTAAAGCTCAACATTCAGAAAATGAAGATCATGGCAACAGGTCTCATCATAACTTCATGGCCAATAGATGGGGAAACAATGAAAAGAATGTCAGACTTTCTTTTTCTGGTCTCCAAAATCACTGAAAATTGTGACTGGAGGCAGGAAATTAAAAGATGCTTGCTCCTTGGAAGAAAAGTTATGACCAACCTAGACAGCATATTAAAAAGCAGAGACATTACTTTGTCAACAAAGGTCCATGTAGTCGAAGCTATGGATTTTCCAGCAGTCATGTATGGATGTGAGAGTTGGACTATAAAGAAAGCTGAGCACCAAAGAACTGAAGCTTTTGAACTGTGGTGTTGGAGAAGACTCTTGAGAGCCCCTTGGACAGCATGGAAATCCAACCAGTCCATCCTAAAGGAGATCAGTCCTGAATGTTCACTGGAAGGACTGATGTTGAAGCTGAAACTCCAATTCTTTGGCCACCTGATGGGAAGAACTGAGTCATTGGAAAAGACCATGATGCTGGAAAAAAATTGAGGGCAGGAGGAGAAGGGGATGACAGGATGAGATGGTTGGATGGCATAACCATCTCAATGGACATGGGTTTGTGTAAACTCCATGAGTAGGTGATGGATAGAGAGGCCTGACGTGCTACGGTTCATGGGGTCACAAAGAGTCAGATACAACTCAGCGACTGAACTGAACTGACCTAACCTTAAGCATATTCTCAATAAATATTACCATCTACCTTTCATATAATTTTTGGAGTTTCAAAATGGACCTAATCTATTTCTGTGATTTGACAGTAATAAGAAAATACTTTAATAATGGAATAAAGATATATGATGTTGAGCCAAACTGGAAAAGTCATGCCCACATACTTGGGTGGAACATATTGTGTGAGCTCACATGGAGGTTCTCCACAGGGGCTCCAGAGTGGAGAAGTAACTTCATGATGTGTGCTGAAGACTTCCTATAATTAATGTGAGCTAATATCAATCTACTGAATCCCAATATTATAGCTATAACAGTAGAGTGTGAAACAAATCACAGAATGAATGACAACTGCAGTATACTTACATCAGTGAATATTTAATATGGATCAGTTTAAATGTAATAATCAGCATATAAATGATATGAACTATATTTGTAAAATGTCACATTGATGGACTCAGTTCAGTTCAGTCAGTCAGTTGTGTCTGACTCTTTGCAACCCCATGAACTGCAGCATGCCAGGCCTCCCTGTCCATCTCCAACTAGTGAAGGTTATACAAATCCATGTCCATCGAGTTGGTTATGCCATCAAACCATCTCATCGTCTGTCATCCCCTTCTTCTCCTGCCCTCAATCTTTCCCAGCATCAGGGTCTTTCCAAATGACTCAGCTTTGCCCATCAGGTTTCCAAAGTATTGTAATTTCAGCTTCAGCATGAGTCCTTCCAATGAATACCCAGGACTGATCTCCTTTAGGATGGACTGGTTGGATCTCCTTGCAGTCCAAGTGATTCTCAAGAGGCTTCTCCAACACCACAGTTCAAAAGCTTCCGTTCTTTGGTGCTCAGCTTTCTTTATAGTACAACTCTCACATACATGCATGACTACTGGGAAAACCATAGCCTTGACTAGACAGACCTTTGTTGACAAAGTAATGTCTCTGCTTTTTAATATGTTGTCTAGATTGGTCTTAACTTTCCTTCCAAGGAGTAAGCGTCTTTTAATTTCATGGCTGCAGTCACCATCTGCAGTGATTTTGGAGCCCAGAAAAATAAAGTAAGCCACTGTTTCCACTGTTTCCCCATCTATTTGCCATGAAGTGATGATGGGACCTGTTGCCATGATCTTCGTTTTCTAAATGTTGAGCTTTAAACCAACTTTTTCACTCTCCTCTTTCACTTTCATCAAGAGGCTCTTTAGTTCTTCTTCACTTTTTGCCATAAGGGTGGTGTCATCTGCATATGTGTGGTTATTGATATTTCTCCCAGGAATCTTGATGCCAGCTTGTGCTTCTTCCAGCCCAGCGTTTCTCATGATATACTATGCATATAAGTTAAATAAGCAGGGTGACAATACACAGCCTTGACGTGCTCTTTTTCCTATTTGGAACCAGTCTGTTCCGTGTTCTTTTCTGACTGTTGCTTCCTGACCTGCATGCAGGTTTCTCAAGAGGCAGGTCAGGTGGTCTGCTATTCCCATCTCTTTCAGAATTTTCCAAAGTTTATTGTGATCCACACAGTCAAAGGCTTTGGCATAGTCAATAAAGCAAAAATAGATGTTTTTCTGGAACTCTCTTACTTTTTGCAAGATCCAACTGATGTCAGCAATTTGAACTCTGGTTCCTCTGCCTTTTCCAGCACCAGCTTGAACATCTGGAAGTTCACTGTTCATGTATTGCTGAATCGTGGCTTTGAGAATTTGGGATATTACTTTATTAGCGTCTGAGATGCATGCAATTGTGCAGTAGTTTGAGCATTCTTTGGCATTGCCTTTCTTTGGGATTGCAATGAAAACACCTTTTCCAGTCCTGTGGCCACTGCTGAGGTTTCCATATTTTCTGGCATCTTTAGTGCAGCACTTTCACAGCATCATCTTTCAGGATTTGAAAGAGCTCAACTGGAATTCCATCACCTCCACTGGCTTTGTTCGTAGTGATGCTTCCTAAGGCCCACTTGACTTCACATTCCAGGATGTCTGGCTCTAGGTCAGTGATCACACCATCATGATTATATGGGTCATGAAGATCTTTTTTGTACAATTCTTCTGTATATTCTTGCTACTTTTTCTTAATATCTTCTGCTTTTGTTAGGTTCATACCATTTCTGTCTTTTATTGAGCCCATCTTTGCATGAATTGTTCCCTTGGTATCTGTAATTTTCTTGAAGAGATCGCTAGTCTTTTCCCTCCTATTGTTTTCCTCTATCTCTTTGCATTGATGGCCGAGGAAGGCTTTGTTATCTCTCTTGCTATTATTTGGAACTCTGCATTCAAATGGGTATATCTTTCCTTTTCTCCTTTGCTTTTCACTTCTCTTCTTTTCACAGCTATTTGTGAGGCCTCCTCCAACAGCCATTTTGCTTTTTTGCATTTCTTTTTCTTTGGGATGGTCTTAATCTCTGTCTCCTGTACGATGTCATGAACTTCTGTTCATAGTTTATCAGGCACTCTGTCTATCAGATCTAGTCCCTTAAATCTATTTGTCATTTCCACTGTAGAGTCATAAGGGATTTGATTTAGGTCATACTTGAATGGTCTAGTGGTTTTCCTGACTTTCTTCAATTGAGTCTGAATTTGGCAATGAGTTTATGATCTCAGCCACAGTCAACTCCCAGTCTTATATTTGATGGACTAGTAATGTTTTATTCTAGGTTATACAAATATTAGTAACTGAAATGGAGCATTTTCTTCTCTAGTTACTTAGTATCAAGATATCAACATTTAAGTTCTTTGCCACTTTATCCAGTACTAAAAATACACTATGGTTACAAACAAACTTCTCTCCACAATTTTTTCATTGCCTCTTTTACATCTTTATTCCTTAAACTGTAGATGATAGGATTCAGCATGGGAATGATAATGGTGTAAAATGTTGACACGATCATGTCGTGGTTTGAGTCATAGCTGGAAGTTGGTCTCATATATGTGAAGAGGATGGTTCCATGATAAGTAGTCACTCCAGTTAGGTGAGAGCCACATGTAGAAAAGACTTTCCTTCTCCCTTCAGCAGAACGCATCCTCAGAATGGCCAACAGAATGAAACCATAGGAGATCAGGACAATCAGGACAGTGACTATCTCAATAAAGCCCACAAAATAGAAGAGCAGAAGCTGGTTTGTGTGAGTGTCAGAGCAAGAAATAGCGAGGAGGGGAGGGATGTCACAGAACACGTGTCTGATTTCATTGGAGGCACAGAAGGAGAGGCTGAAAGTAGCCACTGTGTGTACAGAAGCGTGCACGACGCCACCAACACAGGAAGCTATGATGAGAGGCACGTAGACTCTGGGAGCCATGCTGACTGAGTACAGGAGGGGGTCGTAGATGGCCACGTAGCGGTCGTATGCCATTGCAGCCAGAAGAAAGCATTCTGTGGTTCCGAAAGTAACAAAGAGAAGCATTTGTGCTGCACATCCAAGATAGGAAATGGTTTTATTCTCTGACAGGAAATTAATCAACATTTTTGGAGTGACCACTGAAGAATAGCAGGCATCCAGGAATGATAAGACACTCAGAAAATAGTACATTGGGGTTTGGATCCGAGAATCCACAATGACCAACATAACCAGTCCCAAATTTCCTACCAGTGTAAAAAGATAGATTGCCAGAAAAAGTACAAATAGGTAGACTTGCACCTCTAAATCATCCGTAAAGCCCATCAGTATAAACATGTTTACTTCAGTCACATTTTTCATCTGGATCTGGTATGAATCTAAATCTGATGAGAGCTGTACCATTTTAGTTTTTCTCTATAGAAAAGGCAGTATTTTGTGAAAATAGAATCCTCCCAACTGTATCTTCCTATTTGTTTCTTAGCAGGATCTAATGATTTCCTTTGTAGTCATGGAATGGTCAGTGATGAAGATGTTGGATTCAAATGGATGCATTTTGCTGTTAATAAAAGAAGTTATTACATTCAATTCTTGACTAGATTCATCATGTTAAAATATCGTGTCAATTTAAGTGATTTATTTTCCAGTTTATTTTTTGTTATATTATTTACCATCTGTTTTCATACTACATAGCTTTAAAATCAACAAATATGAATAACCATAGGACTATTACAACCATGAAATATTATAGTGGAAAGTACACAGTTAAATACTAGCTTTGCTATAAGGTGCATGAAGTGTCTTTTTATGTTGACAACTGTAAAAATGGAAGTAATCATGTATCACAAGATTGAGTTTGATTTAAATAAGAAAACAATATAAAATTATTTAATATTAAATGTTTCCAGAAAAGTAAGAAATGACATGAATTAAACCTATGTTTCAACTTTTTGTGCAGAGCTGTTTAAACAAAATCGTTTTATATCTTTTTTTCTGGCAGTTATATTGTCCCATTAATTTGCATTCAAGAACAGTGATACACTGAACAACAGACAGTATTTTGGCTATTATGTACCCATTTAGCAAAGAATCACAAAATGAACGTTATTTTTCTTCTAAAAATAGGTGTCATTACGGTGTTCTTATTGGCCTCTGCAGCTTATCATACTGTTACTGATTTTCAGATTTTATTTTAGTAGCAATATGAGGTGTTTCTATAGTCATATACTATTGTCTCTGCGAAGTTCTTGGCTATATTTTTGAGATATATTTCTGTCAAAGACAAATCTTTTAATGTATCATAGTTCTTTATGGAATTTCTAAAATATTTGTGAAATTGATGTCACATGATCATAGACAAAAAATAGTTTTTTAGAAGTTTTTTGCTAAGAGAATAAAATCACTCTATTTACCACAAAATTGTGTTTGATTTATTTTTTTCCCTTATATCATCACACTGTTTCTCATTTGGTGGTATACGAATAAAGGGAAATACATATATATATATATATATATTTTTTTTTTTTTTCTAAAGAGTCAATCACATCTGAACTGAAATCTCAGTTAATTACTGAGACACAATTAATTACTTGATTCATCACATTCAATCGGTTCAGCTCAGTTGCTCGGTCGTGTCTGACTCTTTGCGACTGTATGGACTGCATGATGCCAGGCCTCCCTGTTCATCACATTAAAGGGCAGGTTTTTGGTATGTTAACTTTTATTTTTCCTTCAGCATGTCATAATTAAGAAGCATTAAAAAGTAATGAAAAGTCTGCCATATACAGGGCTAGGCTGAATTTAACAACTTATAAGTAATTTATATTTATGATGTTAAACATACTACATTTTATTGCATTTAGATGCCACACATTAAGAAGAGAATAAATAAAAACCTTCAACTTGCTGTTAGAAGAAAGCCATGTATTTATTTTCTCAGAAACGTTCCCATAGATCCATTTAGAGGCTATTTCTAATGCAAAGAATAAATAGATTGATAAGTGTAAGTTTAAGGACTTCCCTGGTGGCTCAGTGGTAAATAATCTGCCAACCAGTGCAGGAGATACAGGTTTGATCCCTGGGTCTGGAAGATCCCCTGGAGAAGGAAATGGCAACCCACTTCCATATTCTTTCCTGGGATATTCCACAGACAGAAGAGCCTGGCATGCTACAGTTCATGGAGTTGCAAAAGAGCTGGACACGAATTAGGAACTAAACAACAAAGACAAGTGTGAGTTTACAACACCAAAAAATGCTCATTTGATTCTTAGAAAAGTCTAGAGTAAAAAAAAAAAAAAAAAAGTTCTGATTTCTGTATAAATCCATACGACTTACATAATAAGTACAAGAACACAAAGAGACAAAAAATAATAAAGCATAATTAAGTTTGAATTGTTAAAATAAGAAAATTGTTGTTGTTCAGTCACTAAGTGGTATCTGACTCTACTACCCCATGGACTGCAGCATGCCAGGCCTCCCTGCCACAGTTCAAAAGCATCAGTTCTTCAGCCCTCAGGGCTTCCCTTGTAGCTCAGAAGGTACAGAATCTACCTGCAGTGCAGGAGACCTGGGTTGGATCCCTGGGTCAGGAAGATCCCCTGCAGAAGAATATGGCAACCCACTCCACTATCCCTGCCTGGAAAATCCCATGGACAGAGGAGCCTGGAGGGCTGCAGTCCATGGGGTTGCAAAGAGCCAGGCATGACTGAGGGACTAACAGTAAGAGCCTTCTTTCTGGACTAAATCTCACATCCGTGCATGACTACTGGGAAGACCACAGCTTTGATTCCAGGAAGCTTTCTCGGCAGAGTGATGTCTCTACTTTTAATACGCTGTCTGAGTTTGTCATTGCCTTTGTTCCAAGAAGCAGACGTCTTCTCATTTCATGGCTGCAGCCACCGTCCACAGTGATTTTGGAGCCCAAGAAGAGAAAATCTATCACTGCTTCCATTTTTTCCCCCTTCTATTTGCCATGAAGTGATGGGACTGGATGCCATGATCTAATTTTTTTTTTCTTTTTAATGTTGAGTTTTAAGCCATCATAATAAAATTGTTTATAGAACATCAATTAATATATAAATATGTATTAATAAATTTGGGGCATCATCAAAATTACATTACTTTTTAAAATTTTGTGTTCTCTTTTTCACTCCAAACATATCTCCTTTATTTCTTTTCCTATTTCTTTCTCTCTCAAATGCAGGAACTATATATAGAAATATTTCCTATAGAGAGTAAGATAAAAAAACAGGAATTAGGCAGGTAGAAATAAGCATGGAGAAAATAGATACAGATATGCAAGCAGATTTTGAAGACTGCACCAGCATGTGGTCCTCTAAGGAAGCCATCACAAAATAAATGTTCATGCATATGTACAGGAGAAATTTTAGTGACATTGCAATTCAAGATTTGCTTAACTGATATATTGTTGGGAGCTAAAACCCTGTATTAAAATCTCAGATTTAGTGCTTACTGGCAGCATAAGCTTGGGAAAGTTATTTCCGAACCACCAAAAAAAAAAAAAAAAAAAAAAAAAAAACTAATTGACTGTAATTTTCAGGCATATCTTGTTCTTCACCTTTGAAAATTAACGATGTGTTTAAAATTAGAATTTATAAATGGCATTCTGTGATCCAGTCTAAAAACCAAAGCATGGCTTATGGTTTTTATGTTTTTTTAAAAACAAAAAGCTTGGCTTATGGACTTTTTAAGTTCAGAAAAGGAAAAGGTAAGAATTAGTATAGTTTTTCAACATAAAATATATAGAATGTTAAAAAGAAAATGTGGCTTGTCAATTTAAAACAATGATGTATTTATTTAAATTCTCCTGTTCCTCTGGCCAGTATAAATTTATAGTAATCTTTGATGTCTCTGTTCTTTTGTGCAGTGCTAAAAGATGAGTTTATTAAAGAAGGTATGTTTTATTCAAAATTATGTTCAATTAGAGAATTTATTTCATTAAAGGGCATTGGAGTTGTGACAGAGGCAAAGTATGATGTTTAGCTACTGCATCCAGTTTTTCAAACAGGCTTTTTTGTTAAGTGAAATTTGAAAAAATTACAACTGGGTGTGTTTATGTCTTACTATTTCACTTTAATGGATGGGAACTAGAAATCATAATTTTTAAGCAAAATATAATGAATCTAAAAGACGAAAACAAAATGTTTCCCAAGACTCATGATGAAAAACGTAAAGTGCCAGGTGTCGTTGGAAGCAGGATTACAGATAGTTAAGCTCACTAAGAAGGGAGGTTAGGAGGGCAGCTATTATGCATTACTGAGTGGCTACTAGGGGTTAGCAGTGTTATGCATATCACCTAATGTAATCTACATAGCAACCTGCAAGCCGTGTAATTCAGCATAATTTTATGTTAATAGATGAGAAACCCAAGGCTCAACTAGTCAGAAAACTTGACCAGAGTTCCTAGGAGAGCCAGGACTGAAGCCTAGATTTCTCTGACTTCAGACTCTGTACTATTTCTACATGATTGCATTAAAATTTCATTATGACTTGGCATAATTCGGGAAATTTTACAACCTACAAACTGTACGAGATAGAAACTTTGAAGAGTTTCTCTTTTTTTAAGCAATTAAGTTTATTAAGCCAAGAAGTGAAAGCACATACACACACACACACACACACATACACACACACGCACACACACATGCACACACATGCACACACACATACACACACACACATACACATACACACACATACACACACATACACACACATACAAACGCTTCTAGATGCATTAACTAGCAATAAATACATTTAAAATTAGTTTATATTCTTCTGTCAAAAATTTGTGATTCCAAAGTGTAATATACCCAGTGGTTGGTTAAGAGTTAATTTTTCTCCATTTAACAATTTTCTTAAAATTTAAGTGTAACCCCTTAATTGTTCTGTCCCCATACAGAACATCATCTATCATAAAGGAAATTAATGGGAATTTCTAATTTACAATTCTATTCACCAAAGTATGTATGGAATCCTTATTTTCTTTGCTATGTTTCCTGAAAGGAGTATGTTCGATTTGTATAAAACTTTAATAACTCAAAGCTTCTCTCTTGAATACAAATATTAAGACACTTATTCCAGTTTCAAATTCAAAGTATATTTTCTAAAATATATTGCAAGTCATGAAAACACTTTCCTCTTACCGTTGGAAATGAACTCTTCACTGAAGATACTCTGTGAATAGTATGTATTTATATTCTTATACTCCACCATCCTCTCAAGTTCTTCTTAAGGTCTACAGTGAAGTCTCTAGAGGAAAGCACTCTATTTTCTGTGACAGAAAAGTTTCAAGATGAACTATTTTCTTTGTAAACAAGTGGATGTTTCTGGATAATGAACGACCTGATGAGAATGATTACATCAATATAATTTTAAAACAATCCCTCAGTGAAAAAAAAAAAAAAAATCTACTGCTGTAAGACTATTCTAAGCTCTGGTCCTAAATAGCTATATGCTATTAGGTTGATCCCCTGGAGAAGGAAATGGTAACCCACTCCAGGATTCTTGCCTGGGAAATCCCATGGACAGAGGAGCCTGAGAGGCTACCACCCATGGAGTCACAAAAGAATTGGACAACACTTAGGACTAAATGACAATAACAAATGAGGTTGACAAGCACAATTCTGCAAAATCCAGTTGTCTCTTTCTGGAAATAAAGCCTTTATAATTCTCTTCTCTAAAACATGAACATATTGAAATCATAACATATGACAAAATTTATAATTCTTTGTTGTTGTTCGGTGGCCAGGTCATGTCAGAGATTCTTTGTGACCACGTGGACTGCAGCACATCAGGCCTCCCTGTCCCTCAACATCTGCCAAAGTTTGCCCAAGTTCATGTACACTGCATCGGTGATGCCATCCACACATCTCATCCTCTGACGCTCTCTTCTCCTTCTGCCCTCAATCTTTCCCACATCAGGGACTTTTCCAGTGAGTTGGCTGTTCACATCAGATAACCAAAGTACTGGCGTCAGCTTCAGTATCAGTCCTTCCAACGAGTATTCAGGGTTGATTTCCCTTAAGATCGACTGGTTTGATCTCCCTCAGGAGAATTCTCAGCACCACAGTTTGAAGGCATGAATTCTTTGACATTCTGCCTTTTTTAAGACCCAAGTCTCACAACTGTATGTGACCACTAGGAAGATAATACCCTTGACCCTTGACTGTACCGACCTTTGTCAACAGAGTAGTGTCTCTTCTTAAATAAGGATAATTATATATATATATATTTCTAAATTTTAAAATACTACACTTCTAAGTGATATGAGATAGGGTTCATTAACAGTTTAATAAGAGTAGACTTCCCTGGTGCCTCAGTGGTAAAGAATCCTCCTGCCAATGCAGGGGACACGGGCTGGATCCCTGATCTGGGAAGATTCCACTTGCCTCAGAGAAGTTAAGCCCATGTCTGTGTCCCACAACTACTGAGCCTATGCTCTGCTCCACAACCTAGGTTCAACCCCTGGGTTGGGAAGATTCCCTGGAGAAGGGAACAGCTACCCACTCCAGTATTCTAGCCTGGAGAATTCCATGAGCAGAGGAGGCTGGCAAGCTACAGTCTATGGGGTCACGAACAGCTGAACACGACAGAGCGACTTACATGTTCAGTTTCTGCTCCACAACAAGAGAAGCCCACGCACTGCACCTGGAGAGCAGCCACCACTGACCTAAATCAGAGAAAACCCCTGTAACAGTGAAGATCCAGCACAGAGAAAATAAACAACTACAATTATATTAAAAAAAGCTTAATAAGAATGACAAGATGTGAATACATAGATGGGAAGGACTGAAGGAGAGATGTGGCGGCACACAGGTAGCTACAATGTTCTGTGTGACAGAGTATTAGAACGTGAGAGAAACGGAAGAGAGAACGGTCACAGATTCTGAGTGTATAGGGTTTTATATCTGTCAAATGTAAAGATTCCACTTCCTAAAATTGATTAATAACACTTTGTACATAAGTAATTTGTGGCAAATACACAGATACCAAAGTTCTAAATTAAGAGACTACGAGCTAGTAAAAAGGAATGTTGGTTTTAAAATCTGAATGTAAATAAACAGAAGAAGAAGAAAAAAAAAGATAATACTGACAGGTAGCCCAACTGTGAAGAGAGGATCCATCAATTAAATGCAACTCTAAATTGACCTATAATATATAGCATATTCAAAAACAGAGACATTACTTTGCCAACATAGGTTCGCCTAGTCAAGGCTATGGTTTTCCTGTGGTCATGTATGGATGTGAGAGTTGGACTATGAAGAAGACTGAGTGCCAAAGAATTGGTGCTTTTGAACTGTGGTGTTGGAGAAGACTCTTGAGAGTCTCTTGGACTGCAAGGAGATCCAACCAGTCCGTTCTGAAGGAGATCAGCCCTGGGATTTCTTTGGAAGGGATGATGCTAAAGCTGAAACTCCAGTACTTTGGCCACCTCATGCGAAGAGTTGACTCACTGGAAAAGACTCTGATGATGTGAGGGATTGAGGGCAAGAGGAAAAGGTGACAACAGAGGATGAGATGGCTGGATGGCATCACTGACTTGATGGATGTGAGTCTGGGTGAACTCTGGGAGTTGGTGATGGACAGGGTGGCCTGGTGTGCTGTAATTCATGGGGTCTCAAAGAGTCGGACACGACTGAGTGACTGATCTGATCTCATATACAGATTTAATACAACTCCAAGTAAAATTAAACAAGTCTTTTGTAGAAATAGATCTTCTGACTCTACAATTTACATGAAAAAGCAAAGAATTCTGAGAAAGAATAGTAAAGTAGAAATAGTGAGATGTCAGTCATTAAAAAACCTAGAAAAGTGGAACAGAAATTTTCTTTTTATTCGTATATAAGTTATATACTATTATATTGATTAGGTTGATCCTTAATTAGTAGTTAGTAGCTAGAAAAATATATTATTATATATACTATTAATATAATATATACTTTTTCCAACTACTCCTCCGTCTATGTTTGAATGTGTTGGACATTTTGATTATCATAAGGAAATATATGTATTTATAATATATAATATGTATTATATTATAATATAAATATATAATATTTAATTATATATGTGTGTGTGTGTGTATATATATATATATATATATCGCTCAGTCACTCAATCATGTCCACCTCTTTGTGACTGTATGGACTGTATCCACGAGGTCCATGGGACTTTCTAGGCAAGAATACTGGAGTAGGTTTTCATTTTCTCCTCTGGGAATCTTCCCAACCTTGATTTCAAACTCACATCTCTTGCATTGCAGATTATTTACCACTGAGGCACTGGTGAAGCCTATATATATACATATATGTATATATACACATGTTTATGTTGAATTGGTGAAGTTAGAATTTTAAATTTCATGCTCAAATGATGTCTCATATGTTTTTATAATCTTAAAATGCTGTCATTTTCTAACTACTTTAATTTTTAGTAGGGGTCTCAAAGTGTCAGACATGACTAACTAAACTGAAGCCTAATTCATTATATAGCTTCTACCTAGAGTTTCTTGAGCCCCATAGCTAGATAGATCTTACCTTCCAAACTGGTGTCTACACTTTCGACATTGTATGTTGCTATAATAGTATTTTCTGAGACCTACTTCTTACAGAAAACTCCTCCCTTATTTCAAGCTTTCCTCCCCAATGTCTTGGCCTAGTCATTGACATTCATTTCTCAGCTCCCTAAAGGTGAAGCTCAGTCCTTTTGGAAGAGAGTATCTTCTGTGAATTTCTGATATATGCAGTGACCTAGAGCATCAACAATTTTGGTCTCCTACATTTACTTTGTGACCCAATGATTGAGTCTACATGGGGGTTGGGGAAATTATCCATCTGCAACTTGAAATATGTAAAGACTTTTCCGTCAAGATTGCTTTATTTTTCTGCAGTTCACACATAGTAAACTGCTCACTTCTTTCAGTGGCTGAGTTTGTAAGTTGCTAGGGTTCAGTGTCATAGTTCATGTTAGTACTTTCCTTTTCATGTGAATCCTGTGCTAGGAGGAAATGTGTTGATTCCAATAATATGCTGATTTTTAACGTGACATCTCAGAAATCCTTAATGTGGGACTAATAGAGAAATTTTTCATATTATTTTTTCAAATTTGTCATTTATTTTTCTTTCACTATTTTCTTTATATTTAACTTGTTTATTT
The DNA here is from genome assembly GCA_935064755.1 of Tragelaphus eurycerus. NCBI lineage: Eukaryota > Metazoa > Chordata > Mammalia > Artiodactyla > Bovidae > Tragelaphus > Tragelaphus eurycerus. The sequence continues at coordinate 613,594 of CAKXYN010000225.1, read as the reverse complement.
GTTAAACAAGTTGTTTGTATGTTTTGTTTTTAGGAAGCATTTTGGTGGATATTCTGGGCTTATTAATGAGAATCTTATCCTGCTTGACATATCATTTTCATTCAATTTTTTATGACTTTATAAAGAGAAGTTATAGGTTCATAGCAAAATTAAGAGGGAGGTACAGATATTTTACATATACATCCATTATAATTATTCTCCATCAAACTGGTGATTTTTTTACATTTGTTAAGCTCACACTGACACATCACAACCACTCAAAGTCCATTATTTACCTTTGGATTCACTCTTGCTGTTGTATGTTCAATGAGTTCAAAAAATATATATAATGACATGAATCCATCATTATAGTCTTATATATAATTGTTTTCAATGCCCTAAAATTCCTCTGTGCTCTATCTCCTTCTCATTCTACTCCCAAACCTCTGGCAACCATTAATCGTTTTATTCCTTGTGTTCTCTGGTTGTCATTGTTCTAGGTTTCGATTAATGTATCCTCAGGTTCACAGATTCTTTCTTCTGGCATATCTAGTTTAATGGTAAATTCATTAAAGGTATTCTTCATTTTGAGTACAGAATTTTTGACTTCTAGAATTTCATTTTGGTTCTTTATAGAGTTATCTAACGTTAAAAGATTATATATATACACACAATATATATATCTGTATATCAAAATACAATCAACTTCTTGAAATATAATTCTTGTGCTCAGTCAAGCATGAGCATAACTTTGTGATCCCAAGAAATGTGGCACACCAGAATCCTTGGTCCATGGAATTTTCATGAGAAGAATGCTGGAGTGAGCTGCATTTTCTTCCCCAAGGGGATCTTCCTGACCTGACCTAGAAATCAAACCGGCATCTCCTGAACTTTCTGTATTTCAGGTAGATTTGTTACCACTGAGACGCTGGAGAAGACCACCTTTGGGTACTAACTGAAGTATAAAATTATATATATATATATATATATATATATATATATATATATATATATATATAATAATATACTTTACTTAAAGAGCTTAGGGATGAGTACACCCATGAAATACCAGACCACCTGACCTACCTCTTGAGAAACCTATATGCAGGTCAGGAAGCAACAGTTAGAACTGGATATGGAGCAACAGACTGGTTCCGAAGAGGAAAAGGAGTACGTTAAGGCTTATATTGTCACCCTGCTTATTCAACTTATATGCAGAGTACATCATGAGAAACGCTGGGCTGGAAGAAGCACAAGCTGGAATCAAGATTGCTGAGAGAAATATCAATAACCTCAGATATGCAGATGACACCACCCTTATGGGAGAAAGTGAAGAGGAACTAAAAAGCTTCTTGATGAAAGTCAAAGAGGAGAGTGAAAAAATTGGCTTAAAGCTCAACATTCAGAAAATGAAGATCGTGGCATCCGGTCCCATGACTTCATGGGAAATCGATGGGGAAACAGTGTCAGACTTTATTTTTGGAGGCTACAAAATCACTGCAGATGGTGAGTGCAGCCATGAAAGTAAAAGACGCTTACTCCTTGAAAGGAAATTTATGACCAACCTAGACAGCATATTCAAAAGCAGAGACATTACTTTGCCAACACAGATCCGTCTAGTCAAGGCTATGGTTTTTCCAGGGTCGTGTATGGATGTGAGAGTTGGACTGTGAAGAAGGCTGAGTGACGAAGAATTGATGCTTTTGAACTGTGGTGTTGGAGAAGACTCTTGAGAGTCCCTTGGACTACAAGGAGATCCAACCAGTCCAACATAAAGGAGATCAGTCCTGGGTGTTCATTGGAAGGACTGATGCTGAAGCTGAAACTCCAGTACTTTGGCCACCTCATGTGAAGAGTTGACTCACTGGAAAAGAGACTGATGCTGGGAGGGATTGGGGGCAGGAGGAGAAGGGGACGACAGAGGATGAGATGGCTGGATGGCATCAGCAAATCAATGGACATGAGTTTGGGTGAATCCGGGAGTTGGTGATGGACAGGGAGGCCTGGCGTGTTTCAATTCATGGAGTTGCAAAAGGTCGGACATGACTGAGCGACTGCAGTGAACTGAGAACTAAACCCACATGAAAACATCACCACTATCAAGGCCATAAGCAAATCCTTAACTCCTAAAGTTTCTTTTGTTTCTTTTATTTCTGTTATAATTTTAACGTAAGATCTACCTTCTTAGTAATTTTGAGTATACAAAACACTTTTGTTAATTTTTGGAGAAGGAAATGGCAACCCACTACAGTATTCTTGCCTGGAGAATCCCATGGATGATGGAGCCTGGTGGGCTACAGTCTACAGGGTCGTGGAGTCGGACACGACTGAGAGACTTCACTTTCACTTTCACTTTTGTTAATTTTAGGCACTACACTATATAATAGATTTCCTGAACTTATTTAATTCAAACAGTTCAAACTTTTTATGTTTGACCATAAACTTCCAAATTCCCCCTTCCCCCAATCCCTGGAAACCACCATTCTACTCTCTGCTTCTGTGAGACTATTTTAGATAATTCATATAAATGAGATCACCCAGTGTTTGTCTTTCTGTGTCTGATTTATTTCACTTAGCAAAAGTCCTCCACGTCCATCCATATTATTTCAGTGACAGTATTTTCTCACTTACTAAGACTGAATAACATTTCATTGTACACATATGCACCAGATTTTTAAAATACATTTTTCTGTGAAAGATATTTAAGTGGTTCTCATATCTTGGCTCTTGGGAGTGATTTGCAAAGAACATGGGAGTGCAATATCTCACCAAGATTCTACTGTCAGTTAACGTGTGCAAATGCCCAGAGGTAATTGGTAGCTTACGTGGTAGCTTTGTTTTTAATGTTTTAAGGAACCTCTGTACTTCTACAATGGCTGTACCAATTTACATTTGTATCATCAGTGTCTAAGGAAGGGGTTATTTTTTCAAATCTTTTTCAACACTTGTTGGTTTATTTTCTTCTTTAATAATAGCCTAACAGATATGAGGTGATATGCAATTGCACTTTAGATTTTCATTTGATAAAATTTATTTACTACCCAGGGCACTAAAAGATCCAATGCAATGTTTATCAAATAACTTTGGTATTTTTTGAAGTAGAAAAAGTATAAACTTTGTGTGACACCACAGACAATTTCAAATATCCAAAGAAACAGCGTGCAAAAGTACAAAGCTGGAGTCATCACACATCCTGGTGTCAAAAATGTATTACAAAGCTACAGTACTTGAACCAAACAGTACTGGCATAAAGACAGACATATAGACCAATGGAGCAGAATAAGGAGCTCACAAATCAATTCACACACATTTAATCAACTGACCTTCAACAAGGGTGTTGGGCAGTACACAGTGGGAAAAGGGTAGTCGCTCTTGGAAAAACTGGACATTCACATGCAAAAGAGTGAAAATCAACCCTCATCTTAGACCATGAATAAAAGTCAACTTAGGCGTAAACATAAAACATGAAACTGTAACACTCTCAGAAGAAATATAAGTGAAAAGCCTCATGACATTAAGTTTAGTGATAATTTCATAGGTATGACACCATAAGGATAGGCAACAAAAGCAGAATCAGATAAAGGTGCATGCATCACACTAGAGTTATATACAGCAAAGGAAAGAATCCATGGAGTAAGAAGGCCTCCTACAGAGTAGGAGAAAATGTTTGCCGGTCACTTGAAGAGACTTTCCCCCAAAGAAGACATAGAAATGGATAACAGGTTAGTTGAAAAATACTTAACACTACTGGTTATAAGGGAAATACAAGTGTAAGGCATTGTTATAAATCTGAGGCTGAACGACTTTGTTTATTCAACATATTTAGTGGGTCATGAATTATTCCAGGACTATTTTCTTTTTTATTGACTGAGTCACCATGTTGCTATTTTGAACTAGATCATAATTGGAGCATATTCCCCCTTGGGGACTCTCCTGTGGTTTCATCAACAGCTGAGTAGGTAGATATAAGCAGCTTGAGTTAACTGTATTCATAGGACATCAAAATCTGCTTTGGCTGAGAAAGAGAGAACTTCAGGACATTTGCTGAATATTTTAGGAGTTTGGACCCAACAAGATCAGATATGCTGTGTAATCCTTTTATTAATAGTTGTTTCCTATCACATAGGTGAATAAATACAGCAAAGAAAACACAAATGATTAAATTTATGTTTATATTTGTTTATTATTGCCATAATTTAGTTACAATTTTTATAAGTGACTTTTGTGACTTGGATTGTCTAGTTGATAATTCACTGGAACTAGTGAATTAACTAGTATAATAATTTTAAAAATTGATTTTGTTTTCAGAAAAATTCACCTTTTCACCACAGGTCTTAAGACTATTGAAAATCAAAGACTTTACATATCTGAAAATAATAAATATGACTTATTACTTGGCAAAGGAAAAAACACAATATAATGCTAAAAATCTAAGAAATAAATTTAAATGAACTGTAAGTTGCAATATAATTTTTTAATTCAATCATGGCCCACCATCTTGAAAATCTTGATTATTTCCTTTGGATACACCTAATAAAGGCTAATAGAATTAGAAAGAATTTGGCAATAACACATAAAATGTTCCAGTCTGAGAGGTTGCTATTCTGCAAGACCAACCTAATTTAGCATTATCTATTTAACGACATTTTGAAGGTTCAGCTATATGAATGTATTTTATAGTACAGTATTTGCTCCACCTTGTAAAATCATATTAATGTTTCATTTTATAGATAAGCAAATTATAAGAAAACATTTTACACAGTTACTGAATATAACTAGATTGCTGATATCCTATTAAAGTTATCTGCACACTGATACAGTAGGTCATGTAAGAAGGAAATTGATTTTAGCCAATGATTTTGTGTTTTAAGCTAATTTAATATGGAAACAACTAATAGAATTCAGTGGTAAATTAACTGGTTTATCTAACGGATTTAGATGGCATGAATTCAGCCCATGAGTGAATGAATACACATATTTTCCCATTTGAGTCTTCAGTGAGTGGCATGAACGCTTGACCCACTGTCTTGTCACCATGTTTTGATCTACAACTGGGAAATTATACTCTGGCAAAAAATAAATATGAGGACACAAATCACATTCCATTGAGTCACAATGTTATTCATTCTTTTGGTAGGAAATGAATTGCAATTTTTTGAAAATCTTCAAGTTTGTTCCATGAGGTATCAAGATGAAGAATGTCACCAAAGTAACATCCTTTTTACTGCAAGGCTTCACAGACAATCTTGAACTGCAAATCATCTTATTCTTCTTGTTTCTAGCAGTTTACCTCTTCACGCTGATTGGAAATTTAGGGCTGGTCGTGTTGGTCACTGGGGATCGCCGGCTCCACAGCCCCATGTACTATTTTCTGAGTGCACTTTCATCTGTGGATGCCTGCTATTCCTCAGTAATCACCCCCAAAATGTTAGTAGACTTTATGTCAAAGAACAAAGCCATCTCCTTCCTTGAATGTGCAACACAGATGTTTCTTGCTATTACTTTTGGGACCACAGAATGCTTTCTTCTGGCTGCAATGGCATATGATCGCTACGTGGCCATCTACGACCCCCTCCTGTATTCAGTCAGCATGGCTCCCAGAGTCTACGTGCCTCTCATAATTGCTTCCTATGTTGGTGGCGTCGTGCATGCTACTGTACACACAGTGGCTACTTTCAGCCTCTCCTTCTGTGCCTCCAATGAAATCAGGCATGTCTTCTGTGACATCCCTCCCCTCCTCGCTATTTCTTGCTCTGACACTCATACAAACCAGCTTCTGCTCTTCTACCTTGTGGGCTCCATTGAGACAGTCACTGTCCTGATTGTCCTGATCTCCTATGGTTTCATTCTGCTGACCATTCTGAGGATGCCATCTGCTGTAGGGAGAAGGAAAGTATTTTCTACATGTGGCTCTCACCTAACTGGAGTGTCCATTTGTCATGGTACTGTTCTCTTCATGTATGTGAGGCCAAGTTCCAGTTATGCCACAGATCATGATATGATTGTGTCTATATTTTATACTATTGTAATTCCCATGCTGAATCCCATCATCTATAGTCTAAGGAACAAAGATGTAAAAGAGGCAATTAAAAAAGTGTTTGGGAAAAATTGGCTTATCAATAAAGTATATTTTCACAGTAAATATTAAAAAATTGAGAGTGAGGCTCTGTACATAATATCAAGAAGACACAATGAAAATATTTTAGTTTATTATATATTTCTCTTCTTCCTGGATATTTTAATATAATGATCATACTTAAATTTCAATCTATGTTATTTTATATGAAGAAAAAATTGTATCATCCATCTGTGCCTTAATATTGTCTTACTGATAGATGTATCCATACACATACTCACAAACACACGTACACACACATATAAATGCTTGTATGTAAAAAGCATGTTGATTGATACAACACAAACACCCACAGGCATATGTGTATGCAACTTTTCTTTAGCATATTGTGTATTCTTTTCTTCTTTCATCTTGATATAACTAGAATGTATAGTCCCCAATATTCACAGAATTATTAACATTATATCTGACTAGCTTGATTAAATACCAGCTAATCAATACCAAAACCATAGTTCATATGGTTCCATACCATGGAGTCACTGGCATCTGAATTCATTTCAAAGCATTCTGATCTATTCTTTGATTTATTCACTAGCAGCCATCTAATCCCAGTCTGTGGTTTGGGGACCATAGATAACATGTTCAAATTCCTGGTGTTTACTACCATGCTGATTTGTAAGGATGCATTTCTTCCATTTTTGTTATTTCATTCAGAGCTTCAGTGCTAAACAAATTTTTAATTTCGCACAGAAAATAAAAGTCCAGGCATTGACATCTATCAAGATCACACATTATAAAAGACAAACACAATTCAGAGAGTGGCCTGTGTATTCGGTTCTTTCCACAGCTGAGCCCCAGTCCACCTTATGGATTTGATTACAGGTCTGGTGCTGACTCAGATTTTAGCTCTCTGTTCCTTGGACCCTTCCAACTCTGACATGCGCCTGCAGAAACTCCCACTCCTCATGCTCAGGCCCAAGAACCTCATTACAGAAGGGTCCCTCCTACATGCGTGTTTAAGCCTTGTTTCCAATAGACCTCATTTCATTGCAAGGACATGTGTCCTTCAGAGATAACTTTAAGATGTAATGTTCTCCTTTCCTGCTTTCGCCCATTTGTATTTATTAACTTTTAATTACAATTTTCCAAAAATTCATTTTCTTCTTAAAGGAACATCCTTATTTTTAAATCCAAGACAATTTTCTAAGATTTAGGATCCAACCTAATGATACTTTTCTGAATTGGGATTAAGTTTAAATTATAATTCAACAGTTCTTGGGCAGAACTCTCTCACCTGTATTACCTGTTTGAAAGTGCTGGTAGCTCAGTTGTCTCCATCTCTTTGCAGCCCCGTGGACTATAGTCTGCCAGGCTCCTCTGTCCATGGAATTCTTCAAGCAAGAATACTAGAGTGGGTTGCCATTTCTTACTTTAGAGCGTCTTCCTGACCCGGGGATCGAGCCTGGGTCTCCTGCACTGCAGGAATGTTCTTCAGTGCTTGAGCCGTCAGGGAATCCCTTATTGTATTTACTCCTACGCAATATCTCTGCTCTTATTTCTCCTGTTGGGGATACTCTCCTCACTGCTATTCATTCAGTTTCCTCTACTAAATATCAAAACTAAACCATGTTCACTGATATTAGTTATACTTGCAAATCCAAACTATGCAAATGTGTTGTTGAGTAGTGTGTGTATCATTCAGCATTGAAGAGTGCCGGGGTCCAGCCCCGGCTGATCCAGGGTCTTCGAAGTGGAGATGGCTTCGACGACTCATTTACATATCAATTAGAAACATTCAGATCAGATCAGATCAGTCACTCAGTCCTGTCTGACTCTTTGCGACCTCATGAACTGCAGCACTCCAGGCCTCCCTGTCCATCACCAGCTCCCGGAGGTCACCCAGACTCATACCCATGGAGTCAGTGATGCCATTCAGCCATCTCATCCTCTGTTGTCCCCTTCTCCTCCTGCCCCCAATCCCTCCCAGCATCAGAGTCTTCTCCAATGAGTCAACTCTTCGCATGAGGTGGCCAAAATACTGGAGTTTCAGCTTTAGCATCATTCCTTCCAAAGAAATCCCAGGGCTGATCTCCTTCAGAATGGACCAGTTGGATCTCCTTGCAGTCCAAGGGACTCTCAAGAGTCTTCTCCAACACCACACTTCAAAAGCATCAATTCTTCGGCGCTCAGCCTTCTTCACAGTCCAACTCTCACATCCATACATGACCACAGGAAAGACCATAGCCTTGATTAGGCGAACCTTTGTTGGCAAAGTGATGTCTCTGCTTTTGAATATGCTATCTAGGTTGGTCATAACTTTCCTTCCAAGGAGTAAGCGTCTTTTAATTTCATGGCTGCAGTCACCATCTACAGTGATTTTGGAGCCCAGAAAAACAAAGTATGACACTGTTTCCACTGTTTCCCCATCTATTTCCCATGTAGTGATGGGACCAGATGCCATGATCTTCGTTTTCTGAATGTTGAGCTTTAAGCCAACCTTTTCACTCTCCACTTTCACTTTCATCAAGAGGCTTTTGAGTTCCTCTTCACTTTCTGCCATAAGGGTGGTAAGAGTAATCAATATTGGATAGCTCAGTAAGAAAATTCAGAGAAGAAAAGAGGCTGAGTAGCTTGGTTTACGCGGGAGACCAATAAAACTTCAAGACAAGAAGTTTGCATCACTTGTGTAGGCCTCAGGCATCCTTCCATTCTCCTGAAGGAGAGGAGACACTGAGGCCTCTGTGGTCGGATCTTAGAAGCCCAGGCATGATTAGCAAGCTTGGTGGGTTCCACGCTCCAGATGGAAACTTCAGCCAGAAATTGAGAGGAAGAATGACATGGGGAGACCAAGCTTTGGTGAGCAAGGCCTGTAGCTTTATCTTTAACAGAGGCTTTTACATCCTAAGTTACACATAGAGGATAATAGGGGATGCAAAGTCAGCAGTCTTTGATCCTTAATAAAAACCAGCGTTTCTTTCCTGCAAATTTATCACATACAAATGGTTTGGGTGCTTTACATCATGTTCTGGCCAGAAGGCCTATTAACATTTTATGACTCTTGACAAAGGTTTGTCAACCACAAGACTTATTTTCTCTAAAAGTAATTATTTTAAGGTTTGGCGCCATCTTCATCCGAAGTGTTAGATAAACTTGCATTCCTATAGGGCAGAGGCGCAGGGGGTTTACAAAAGAGGAAAGAATTTATTACCTTAAGGGTTTAAAGTTGCTAGCACCAAGGCCACTACTTTTTTTTTTCTACAAACCAACTATATTAATTAATACACATTCAAGGATACAAAACAGGGGATGTGGAAACTTGGCAACAAGCATTGGCTCATTAATGAAATCTTTTACTAGTTTTATTCTGACAGTTTTTAGCTGTCTGAGAGGCTCTAAGCTATTTGAATATCTTAAGCTTCCCCTGCCTCTTGAGGCTGAGAGACTGTAAACAATCGTATGCATAGCTATAGGAGTCCGGGTAAACTTGTCAGGCCAGTTAGAAAGCTATCTGAGGGGTTTGGTTCCTACTAATCCTCAGGAACTTTATTAATTGGAGCTGTAAGTTAATTCTTTATTAGAGAGAGCGAGATGGTGGTGGGAGACAGCCCCCAGTAAAGTCAGAGGTGAGAGCACAAAGCAGTAAAGTAGGCAGACTATGGTTTTTTGCGGGTAGATGCTCGAGAATATCTGGGGGGACTCCTGAGGCTTAATCCCGCATTTGCGTATGCCGAGCCTCCTTCCTCATGACCTTTGTCATGAGTGGAGGGCTGATCCAAGCCGGGTCCCCGCAGAAGAGATTCTTAAACATAATTCAATATCACAAGAATAAATGTTATGCTTTAAAGAAAAATAAACACAAATATAGGGAAAAAACTAGCTATAAATAAGAGAAAATAGTTATAGTTATGCATCTGTTAAATTTATAAATAATAGACTACATACAGAAGTATGTACATACAGAAGAAGTACCTAGAATTATGGTTTCCCACACGGTGCTGTGGTAAAGAAGAAGTACCTAGAATTATGGTTTCCCACATGGTGCTGTGGTAAAGAATTAGCCTGCCAACGCAGGAGACACTAGACACGTGAGTTCAATTCCTGGATCAAGAAGATTCCCTGGAGGAGGAAATGGCAACACACTCCAGTATTCTTGCCTGGGAAAGCCCATGGACAGAGAAGTCTGGTGGGCTACAGTCAATGGGGTCCATCAAGCTCCTCTGTTCACGGGGTTGCAACAGAGTCAGAAGTGATTTAGTGATTTTAGCAAGATCAACTAAAGTGATTTAGTGATTTAGCAACAACAACTAAAGACTCCAAGTTAATTATCTCCATGAAAATCCTATTGCTATAATAGTTACATTCTGAAGTACAGAGGGTTGCTGCTGCTGCTGCTGCTAAGTCGCTTCAGTCGTGTCCGACTGTGTGTGACTCCATAGACGGCAGCCCACCAGGCACCCCCGTCCCTGGGATTCTCCAGGCAAGAACACTGGAGTGGGTTGCCATTTCCTTCTCCAATGCATGAAGGTGAAAAGAGAAAGTGAAGTCACTCCATCGTGTCTGACTCTTAGCGACTCCATGGACTGCAGCTTACCAGGCTCCTCCATCCATGGGATTTTCCAGACAAGAGTACTGGAGTGGGGTGCCATTGCCTTCTCCACAGAGGGTTAAGATTTCAATTTATGTATATTTGTATATATTCTACGTATATTTACACACACAGTCTCATAGACATGAAATCTTTACCTTAAAATATGTAGTTCCAACTTTCTTCTCATATAATCCAAAATGGCTATGTTACTGTAGTTGCAATTACTGGTAATTTGATAATTATATATCTGACTAGCTTAAGCAAACACAATCTAATCAATAGGAAAACCACAGCTCACCTACTCCCATATCATGTTCCATGGAATAATTGGTTTGGACTCCAGTCCTAATCACGCTGCTCCAACCTCAGATCTCTGCATTGGCAGAGGTCTATTCCCAGTCTGTGGTTCAACATGTGTGTTCAAATGCCTGTTGCTATTTTTATGCTCTTTGTGTTCGTGCATTTCTCTCCATCTTATCATTTCATCCAGAGTATGGGAGGAGAAGGGGGTGACAGAGGATGAGATGGTTGGATGGCATCACTGTTTCAATGGACGTGAGTTTGGGTAAATTCTGGGATTGGTGATGGACAGGGAAGCCTGGCATGCTGCAGTCTAGGAGGTCACAAAGAGTCAGACACGACTGAGTGACTAAACTGAACTGAACTTATGGACAGTAAATTCATTCAATCACAAAATACGGAGACTAGGCATTAGCATTTACCAAGATCACACTTAATTATCAAGGATGACAAAAGACAAGCACAATTCAGAGCGTTAGGTAGGACTGACTGGCATATGGAGCTTGTCCCAAGCACAGCTCCACCACATCTTCCCGGCTTTCCCTGCAGGCCTGGTCCTGACTCAGCTTTGCCTGTTTTCTGTTGACTCTGCCCACTCTGCGAGCCCTGGTAGATGCCACCGTTCCTCGGTGTTGGGGACAGTGAACAAGGTACAAAAACACCCCTGCTGTGCTCATATTAAACCCTGCTTCCAACAGACTTCCTTTTCATTGCAAAGGCATGTCTTTCTAAGTTAATTGTATCAATATTATGTGTATTTTTCCTTCCTTCTATCAAGCCTTACATTATCATTAATATTTTGGGGGTGTAAAATTGTTTTAGTTTTAATAGGGCTACCTCCTTAAATAGAGAGTCTAAGCTGAAAATATTTCCCTAAAATGGGATTACATTACAAGTTATTACATTCAGTTGTTGGCTAAATTAATCATGTTAGAATACCATGTCAATTAAAGTGGTTTATTTTACAGTTTATTTTTTGTTATATTCTTTATCATGTTTTTTTATTTTAAAGTCCACAGATACGAATAAATGTTCTTTCAATATTGAAATGTTATTGTGGAAAGTACACAAGTATATACTAGCTTTGCTACGAGGTGCTTGAAGTGCCTTTTTACATTCACAATTGTAAAAACGGAAGTAAGTAAGACACATAGCAAGATTTGGATTTGCTTGAAATAAAATAATCTAAAAAAATTTTAAGTGCTTCCAGATAAGTAGAAAATGGCATAAATGAAACTTATTTCAACTTATTGTGCAGAGCTGCCTGTTTAAGTAAAATCATTTAATGTAATTATCCGATTCCATTAGCTTCCAGTGTTGAATTGAAGAGCATACAGTATTTTGGAGATGTACTCTTTTTGCAAAAAATAACAATATGATTTTATATTTTTTTTTTCTTATTTTCTAAGAATACATGTTACTAAGTTGTTCATTTTGATCTCTGCAGCTTATCATATGGGTACTGATTTTCAAATTTTTTCTCAGTGACATATGAGGTGCTTCTCAAATCATGGTCTTATTATCTCTCCAAGTCCTTGGAAATATTTTTGAAATATATTTCAGTCAAAAACAAATTGTGATGTTCTTTTATTATATTATAGTTGCTTATGGGGTTTCTATTTTTTCCCCAATGTCATTACACTATTTCTTAATTAGTGCTATAGGAACAAAGGGAAGTATATGACTTTTTTTTTTTTTTTTTTTTTTAAGTTAAAGACGTTCTTGTATCTGAACTGAAATCTTAGTTATTGAAACGAAATTAATTACTGGATTCATCACATTAAGGGGCAGACTTTTAGCATGTTAACTTTTGTTTTTCCTTCAGCTTGCCATAATTAAAAAAGTATTTAAAAGTAGTGAGAAATCTGCCATATACTGGGTCAGGCTGAATTTAATAGTTTATGATGTTAAACATGCTATATTATTATTGAATTTAATTATCCATACCTCAGGAATAATAAAGCTTCAGCTTGCTGTTAGAAGAAAGTCACATCTTTATTTTCCCAGAAATGTTTCCATAAATCCATGTACAAGACATTTCTAGTGTATAAAATAAATAGATTGATAAATATGAGTTTAAGGGCTTCCCTGGTTGGACAGTGGTAAAAAATCTGCCTGCCAATGCAGGAGACTTGTGTTCAATTCCTGGCTTGAGAGGATCCCCTGGAGAAGGAAATGTCAACTCACTCCAGTATTCTTGCCTGGAAAATCCCAAGGATAGAGGAGCCTGGCAGACTACAGTCCATGGAGTCACAGAGAATCAGATACTGCTTAAGGATTAAAAAAAAATACAGTCATGAGTTTACCACACCAAAAAATGTTCATTTAATTCTCACAAAAGTCTAGTGTAGAAAATTACAATTAAAATTTGATTTCTGTATAAAATCATACAACTTATATAATAATCATGACAACACACAGAGACAAAAATAATAAGGTATCCTCTTCACTTTCTGCCATAAAGGTGGTGTCATCTGCATATCTGAGGTTATTGATATTTCTCCCAGCAATCTTGATTCCAACTTGTGCTTCTTCCAGTCCAGTGTTTCTCATGATGTACTCTGCATATAAGTTAAATAAACAGGGTGACAATATACAGCCTTGACATACTCCTTTCCTATTTGGAGCCAGTCTGTTGTTCCATGTTCAGTTCTAACTGTTGCTTCCTGACCTGCATACAGATTTCTCAAGAGGCAGATCAGGTGGTCTGGTATTCCCATCTCTTGAAGAATTTTCCACAGTTTATTGTGATCCACACAGTCAAAGGCGTTGGCATAGTCAATAAAGCAGAAATAGATGTTTTTTTGGAACTCTCTTGCTTTTTCCATGATCCAGCGGATGTTGGCAATTTGATCTCTGGTTCCTCTGCCTTTTCTAAAACCAGCTTGAACATCAGGAAGTTCACAGTTCATGTATTGCTGAAGCATGGCTTGGAGAATTTTGACCATTACTTTGCTAGTGTGTGAGATGAGTGCAATTGTGCAGTAGTTTGAGCATTCTTTGGCCTTGCCTTTCTTTGGGATTGGAATGAAAACTGACCTTTTCCAATCCTGTAGCCACTGCTGAGTTTTCCAAATTTGCTGGCATATTAAGTGCAGAACTTTCACATCATCATCTTTCAGGATTTGGAATAGCTCCACTGGAATACCATCACCTCCACTAGGTTTTTTCGTAGTGATGCTTTCTAAGGCCCACTTGACTTCACATTCCAGGATGTCTGGCTCTAGGTCAGTGATCATACCATCGTGATTATCTGGGTTGTGAAGCTCTTTTTTTTGTACAGTTCTGTGTATTCTTGCCATCTCTTTTTAATATCTTCTGCTTCTGTTAGGTCCATACGATTTCTGTCCTTTATCAAGCCCATCTTTGCATGAAATGTTCCTTTGGTATCTCTGATTTTCTTGAAGAGATCCCTAGTCTTTCCCATTCTGTTGTTTTCCTCTATTTCTTTGCATTAATCGCTGAAGAAGGCTTTCTAATCTCTTCTTGCTGTGGAGAGTGAAAAAGTTGGCTTAAAGCTCAACATTCAGAAAATAAGATCATGGCATTCGGTCCCATCACTTCATGGGAAATAGATGGGGAAACAGTGGAAACAGTGTCAGACTTTGTTTTTCTGGGCTCCAAAATCACTACAGATGGTGACTGCAGCCATGAAATTAAAAGACGCTTACTCCTTGGAAGGAAAGTTATGACCAACCTAGATAGCATATTCAAAAGCAGAGACATTACTTTGCCAACAAAGGTTCGCCTAGTCAAGGCTATGGTCTTTCCTGTGGTCATGTATGGATGTGAGAGCTGGACTGTGAAGAAGGCTGAGCGCCGAAGAGTTGATGCTTTTGAACTGTGGTGTTGGAGAAGACTCTTGAGAGTCCCTTGGACTGCAAGGAGATCCAACCGGTCCATTCTGAAGGAGATCAGCCCTGGGATTTCTTTGGAAGGAATGATGCTAAAGCTGAAACTCCAGTACTTTGGCCACCTCATGGGAAGAGTGGACTCATTGGAGAAGACTCTGATGCTGGGAGGGATTGGAGGCAGGAGGAGAAGGGGACAACAGAGGATGAGATGGCTGGATGGCATCACTGACTCAATGAATATGAGTCTGTGTGACCTCTGGGAGTTGGTAATGGACAGGGAGGCCTGGCGTGCTGCAATTCATAGGGTCGCAAAGAGTCGGACACGACTGAGTGACTGACCTGATCTGATCTGATCTGATGGTCATTAAAGAGGATGAGATGGCTGGATGGCATCACTGACTAGATGGATGTGAGTCTGAGTGACCTCCGGGAGTTGGTGATGGACATGGAGGCCTGTTGTGCTGCAGTCCATGGGGTCACAAAAAGTTGGACAGGACTGAGGGACTAAACTCAACTGAGGATACAATCTAACCAAATTGTTTCAAATTAAATTAAAGTTAACTAAGTGTTATTAGAGTCATTTTATGGGAAAAACCAAACAAACTTTTTGACTAACCCAATATATCACAGAAAATTTCATTCATGGATCTGAGGGGAACACACACAAGAAGTCATTAACTGTAGTGACACAAATAAATTTCTAGAGTTGGTAACTAGCTGAATCCCACTACTGTGAAAGCAAACATTTTAAATTAAAGGAGACCATTCATCAACATGAATCCGCCATGGGTGTATGGCAAAACCAATACAATATTGTAATTAGCCTCCAATTAAAATAAATAAATTTAAATTAAAAGAAATAAAGAAGACCAAGATTATAGTAATTTTACAAAGCTGAATAGAGAGAAATAATGGTGTGTTCGTACTATATAATAGTATTGGTATAAAGACAGATGTATAGACCAATCAGATCAGTCACTCAGTCGTGTCTGACTCTTTGCAACCCCATGAACCGCAGCACGCCAGGCCTCCCTGTCCATCACCAGCTCCCGGAGGTCACTCAGACTCACACCCATCAAGTCAGTGATGCCATCCAGCCATCCCATCCTCTGTCGTCCCCTTCTCCTCCTGCCCTCAATCCCTCCCAGCCTCAGAGTCTTCTCCAATGAGTCAACTCTTCGCATGAGATGGCCAAAATACTGGAGTTTCAGCTTTAGCATCGTTCCTTCCAAAGAAATCCCAGGGCTGATCTCCTTCAGAATGGACCAGTTGGATCTCCTTGCAGTCCAAGGGACTCTCAAGTCTTCTCCAACACCACAGTTCAAAAGCATCAATTCTTCGACGCTCAGCGTTCTTCACAGTCCAGCTCTCACATCCATACATGACCACAGGAAAGACCATAGCCTTGACTAGGCGAACCTTTGTTGGTAAAGTAACGTCTCTGCTTTTGAGTATCCTATCTAGGTTGGTCATAACTTTCCTTCCAAGGAGTAAGCGTCATTTAATTTCATGGCTGCAGTCACCATCTGCAGTGATTTTGGAGCCCAGAAAAATAAAGTCTGACACTGTTTCCACTGTTTCTCCATCTATTTCCCATGTAGTGATGGGACCAGATGCCATGGTCTTCGTTTTCTGAATATAGACCAATAGAACAGAATAAAAGGCTTGCATATTAATTTACATATATTTAGTCAATTGATATTTGACAAGAGTGTCAACAAGACACCAAGGGAAAAGGATAATCACTTTAGCAAATTGTGTTGGGAAAATGAGTATTCACATGGTTAAGAATAAAGATCAACCCTCATCTTTCACCATGCATGAAAATCAAGACTTAAACCTAAGACCTGAGCTTTAAAAACTCACTGAAGAATACATATGGGTAAAACTTCATGACACTGTACTTGTTAACAATTTCATGGATATGACACGATAAGCACAGGCAACAAAAGCAAAATTACATAACTGAGAATACATCAAACTAATAATATATACAGCAAAGGAAAGAGTCAAACAGAGTAAGAAGGCACCTTCAGAATGGGAGAAAATATTTGCAAACCCCTTGAACAGATTTTTCTTCAAGGTAGATACACAGACAACAGGTTAGTATGAAAAAATAATTAACATTGATAATTATCGTGGAAATGCAAATCTAAAATTTTGTTATAAATCAGAAACCAAAGGACTCCATTTATTCAACAAATATTAGCATGCATTCAATCATTCCAGGACTGTTTACTTTTTATTGACTA
Organism: Tragelaphus eurycerus; assembly: GCA_935064755.1. Taxonomy (NCBI): domain Eukaryota; kingdom Metazoa; phylum Chordata; class Mammalia; order Artiodactyla; family Bovidae; genus Tragelaphus; species Tragelaphus eurycerus. Next base: position 596,545 of record CAKXYN010000225.1, on the reverse strand, counting down.
AATTATCATGTTGCTATTTTGATCCAGGAGGTAATGAGGACATATTCCCCTTGGAGAATCTCCTGTGGTTTCATCAGTAATTGAGTAAGTGGATATAAGCATTTTGAGCTACTTTTATTCACACTGTACCTAAACCTGCCTTTGCTGATCCACAGGTAAGAGGAAATTTCAGGTCATTTGCAGAATAATTTAATATTTGCATAATAATAATAAGACGTAATATCAGTATCAGGTATGACATGCAATTCTGTTAGTTGTTACCTATCCCATAGGTGAATAAATACAACAGAGAAAATAGAAGACATTATACGGTTTTAGTTAAATAAGGATGTGTGTATCTGTGCTCAGTTGTGTCCAACTTTTTCAACCCCATGGACTGTAATCCACCAGGCTCCTCTGTCCACGGAATTTCCTAGGCAGAGTACTGGAGTGGGTTGCCATTTCCTCCTCCAAGAGATCTTCCCAATGAGGGATCGAATATGAACCTCTGGCAACTCCTGCATTGGCGGTCAGGTTTTTTACTGCTGCACCACCTAAGTGTATTCTTTTATTTACTTGATAGATGACAGATCGGTTTAAGCCAGAAACAATCATGAAAATGTCTTATTCAAAAAGCATTTGTCCTATTAAACTATATTCTTTTATTTTTGCCTTTGTGGTGTACAAGCTACATCAGATTACTACTGCTTCAGAATGTTTCTCTAGATTTAACATTTAGAAAAATCTTGAAAAATGAACTTCCCTGGTGGCTCAGATGGTAAAGTATCTGCCTAATATGTGGGAGAGCCAGGTTTGATCCCTGGGTTGGGAAGATCCTCTGGAGAAGGAAATGGCAACCCATTCCAGTATTCTTGTCTGGAAAATCCCACGGACAGAGGAGCGTTGTAGGCTACAGTCCATGGGGTCGCAAAGAGTCGGACACAACTGAGTGACTTCACTTTTTGAAAAAATGCACATCAAAAAGCATAGGGAGTTAGAATGGACATGTATACACACCAATATTTAAAATGGATAACCAACAAGGACCTACTGTGGAGCACATGGAATTCAGCTCAAGGTTATGTGGCTGCCTGGAGGGGAGGGGAGTTTGTAGGAGGACAGACACATGTATGCATATGGCCGAGTCCCTTTGCTGTCCACCTGAAACTATCACAGCAACATTAATCGGCTATATACTTATTTTAAAAAAGTTAAATAATAAAATAAATAAAATTCTCAGAAATGGAATGTTTCATTTCACTGAGAGGAGCAAGTGGCAGGTCAGTTTCAGAAAGAAGCCATGGTATTACAGGAGGCGGTGAAAAATGATGAAAAGCAGATGCATCTTGGGGGATACCTGGGATTGGATCTTGACTCTGACTGTTATGAGAGCTTCTATAAAGGGGAAATAAAGTTGTCAGGAGCCAGCTTGGATCAGCGCTCCACCCATGACAAAGGTCATGAGGAAGGAGGCTCGGCATAGGCAAAAGCAAGATCTAGCCTCAGGAGCCCCCTGGAAATTCTCAAACATCGACCCCCCCAAACCAGAGTCTGCCTACTTTCTACTTTGTGTTCTCACCTACACCTCTGACTTTACGGGGGGCTGTCCCCCACTACCTCTCTGAAAAAAGAGTTAACTTACAGCTCCAGTTAATAATTCTTGAGTGTGACAGTGTTTCAACCTACAAACTTTTGGAAATCCTCTAGCCTGCCTGAATAGGCTTTTCTGGCCACATGTGACTTTTCAGAGCCTCCCAACTGTGAGAGGCATGAGATGTTCTAAACTGTCTAAATACAGATTCCATTGAGCAGTTAAAAGATTGATTAGAAATTGTACTAGTGAAGGGTTTTTCACTTGGGCCAATGTTTGCTGCTAAGTCTCCATATCCCTTACCTACTGTGTCCTTGGCAGTGTATTGATTGATATAATTGGTTTAAAGAAATGTAAGTAGTAGCTTTAATGTTTGTAACCTTGGACCCTTGAGTTAATTATTTCTCTTGTTATAACCCACCACACCTTTGCCCTATAGAAATGCAACTCCAATGCCTTTGGAGGGTGGCGCCTGACTAATCACCTTTAGAGAAAAATAAGTTTTCTGAAGAAAGGGTCTTAAAAGGTTGACAGGCCTCTGGGCCAGAAGATGATGCAAATCACCTAAACTTTTGCATATGATAAGTTTGCAGGAAGAAAGCCTGGCTTACTGCATGACTCTACCCCTTCCCCCATTATCCTCTATGCATAACTTAAGGTATAAAAACTACTTTGAAAAATAAAGTGTGGGGCCTTGTTCACTGAAACTTGGTCTCCCCATGTCATTCTTTATCTTACCTTCTGGCTGAATTATTCAACCTCCTCTCTCCACTAAATGTTCTCACTGAGCTATCCTTATTTCATCCGCTTTTCTTCACTGAATCTCCTCACTGAGCTATCTTCATTTTTATAACCCTTTATATCTTTAATTAATATTTTAATAAGCTGTTGTTTCCTGATCGCCTATACCGTCTCCCCTTCGAATTCCCTGGATCCGCCGGGGCTGGACCCCGGCATAAAGTAACATGTACAAACGCCCATCACTGTTGCATGTGCTCAGTGCATGGCTGTTATTATTTTTCCTCTTCTTTGCAAGCTTTGTTTTTCAAGATTGGATCAATATATTTGGAATATTTACCTTCTATTAGCATTGTATTTTTAGAAGGAGCTTTACATTATTTTAGAAGTTGATCCTGTATTATTAAAATCTTTGAGAATCATAGTCACTTCCTCTTTAAAATTCTGAGTCCTTTCAATATATTCTAATATTGACTCAGTTATACCCAGTATGATTTTCATTTTGGCATCCAGTAGAAAAGCCTGTTTGCAGAGAAATGGAAATGGTAACCTACTCCAGTATTCTTGCCTGGAAAATTCCATGAAGAGAGAAGCCTGGGAGGCTACAGTCCATAGGGTCCCAAAGAGTTGGATGTGACTGAGCACACACACACACACACACACATTTAACATCATAAACCTTTCACTATCTAAACTTAAACTCACTGCAACATAGAAAACAGAATTATGTGATATGTGTGTGTGTTTTGGTATTACCAGAATACAAAATGTACAAAGCTTTCTTACTCTATAAAGAAGATACCAAAAGCATGAAGAGTGAATAGGGGAATCAAAATCAAATCAGATTATGATACATTGCATTTCTTCCTAGCAGAATATTGTTTTGGTATGTATTAAAAATCACAAAACAAATACATGACAAGTAGATAAGGCACAAAACATCTGGATCAAGGATCTGACCACATATATTGTAAAATTATTAATCGTAATATTAATTTTGTAATCCAGCATTTGCTAATGTTTTAAAACATCTAGTGATCAAAGTTCAATTATATGGTCATCCTAAATGTGTAACCAAACAAGACATATTTAAAGGAAATTGTTTTACATATTTATATTTGTTGCTTTGCATATTTAATTAGCCTGTGTGACTGTGTATTATTTTATCTGCTTGAGCATGTACATGTATTAGTACTTTGAAGAGGGAAAACTTTAGAGAGCAATATTAACATTGCCCATGCCTCTTAATCATGAGCCTGGCCTGTGAACAAATATTTTCAGCTTCTTAATCCTGTGTTATTTGTCCTGAATGAACTATATCATTGAAATGATGTTAAGAATCATTTTGGGGCTAATCATCTTGTGAATCAAACTCCCATTTAAAAATAATCATTCTAACGTTACTAATACTAATGTTCTGATTCTACAGTTGACTCGATAGTAATTGCAAGCCCTTTTACACAATAACTGAAAGTTGTGGACTGCTGCTATTCTGTTCCAGGGATCTGTACACTGATACGCTATCTTATGTGTTTGGATATCAGAGGGAAATTATATTTTATTCAATCATTTGATGTATTTTAATGTGATTTAGTATGAGAACAGATAATAAAATGCAGTGACACATTAACCAGTCAACCTGATGCTTTTATAAGTTACATGGATTCAAGAAGTGAGTGAACACACAAATATTGTTATTTGATTCTCCAGTGAGCAGAAGGGACACTTTACTCACTGCTTTATCACTGTCTCCTGATCAACAACTCGAAAATGAAACATCCCCCAAAATAAATATAAGAGCATATGTCAAAATCCTTCAAGCCGCATTACTGAGTCACAATGTTTTTTATTATTTTGTAGTGAATGAATTGTAATTTTATGTTTACATTTGTTCCATGAGGAGTCACCATGAAGAATACCACTGAAGTTACTATATTTGTACTGAAAGGTCTCACAGATAATCCTGAAATACAACTTGTCTTATTCTTCCTGTTTCTGGCAGTTTACCTCTTCACGCTGATTGGAAATTTAAGGCTAGTTGTGCTGGTCACTGGGCATCGCCGGCTCCACAGCCCCATGTACTGTTTTCTGAGTGCGCTGTCATCTGTGGATGCCTGCTATTCCTCAGTAAATACCCCCCAAATGTTAGTAGACTTTATGTCAAAAAACAAAGCCATTCTGTTGCCCGAGTGTGCAGCACAGATGTTTCTCTCCACTACTTTTGGGACCACAGAATGCTTTCTCTTGGCTGCAATGGCATATGATCGCTAAGTGGCCATCTACGACCCCCTCCGGTATTCAGTCAGCATGGCTCCCAGAGTCTACGTGCCTCTCATCATTGCTTCCTATGTTGGTGGCGTCTTGCATGCTTCTGTACACACAGTGGCTACTTTCAGCCTCTCCTTCTGTGCCTCCAATGAAATCAGGCATGTGTTCTGTGACATCCCTCCCCTCCTCGCTATTTCTTGCTCTGACACTCACATAAACCAGCTTATGCTCTTCTATTTTGTGGGCTCTATTGAGATAGTCACTGTCCTGATTGTCCTGATCTCCTATGGTTTCATTCTGCTGACCATTCTGAGGATGCGTTCTGCTGAAGGGAGAAGGAAAGTCTTTTCTACTTGTGGCTCTCACCTAACTGGAGTGTGCATTTTTCATGGGACCATCCTCTTCATGTACGTGAGGCCAAGTTCCAGCTATGCCTTGGACCATGACATGATTGTGTCCCTCTTTTACAGCGTTGTGATTCCCATGCTGAATCCCATCATCTATAGTTTAAGGAATAAAGATGTAAAAGAGGCAATGAATAGAATGCTCTGGAAAAGTTGATTTAGATGTAAGCATATTTTCACAGTAAAAATTAAAGTTAAAAAAATTGAGGGTAAGGTTCTTCTATGCCTCAATATCAAGAAGATATGCTGAAAATATTTATACGTTATGAATGCATTTCTTTTCTCCCTGGATGTTTTAAAACAAAGATCATCCCTCTACCTATGCTATATTTATATGCAGAAAAGCCCATTTGCTGTCATCCATGTGCTTCTCAGGATGCTCCTACCACACGTGTGTATACGTGTGCAGGAGCTGCACTGACCAACAGAGCACTAGCACAGCCAAGGACATTGTACATATAGTCTTTACTTTATAATGTTGCCTATATTTTATCCCCACATAACTTGGATATATAGACTCCAATTTGCAATTATAAATAGTATTATAATTATAAATGACTAGCTTTATCAAATACTATTTGATCAATAGCAAAACCATAGCTGAAATGACCTCATAACCTGGAGTCACTGGTATCTGACTTGGCCTCCATTCTTAGATTTATACATTGTCAGTCATCTAATCCCAGTCTGTGGTTTGGGGACCATAGATAACATGTTTAAATTCCTGGTGTTAACTACCGTGCTGATTTGAGGAAGCAGTTCCTCCTTATTTTAAATTTTTTCAAAGCAAAAGCATTATATCCACCTTTGATTTCTCACAGATAATAAAGTCTATGCATTAACACTTACAGAGATCATACTTACATTCAAAAATGACAAAAGAAAACATATGAGTGAGAATGTAAGAAGGTGAGTCAAAGGAAATTTAGCTTATACGTTGTTAAATTTTACCTTACATTAGTGCATCCTATAAGATAAATTCACTGTTTAACATGGACAATGGAAATATAGTGTCTTTCATGCCATTTTTCTGTATATTTGTATCTGTGTGCATGTTTCTTACAAATATTTTTGAAAGTTGAGATTTTGTGATCCAGTGATCCACTGTGTTACAGTTTTGGCTCACCAAGATATATTTATTATATATAAGATTTAGGAAATTTTAAAAAAACCCTCATGTACAATAAATAATAAGCTTCAAATGAGAGATCAAGTTGCAAAATAACACATTAATAAGAATGGAAAATTATGAAACAAAGAATTAGAGAATCTTAACAGCGTTGTGTGTGCGGTCAGTTGTTTCTGACTCTGTGTGATAACAAGGACTCTAGCCAATCAGGCTCCTCTGTCCATGGGATTTCCCAGCAAGAATTCTGGAGTGGATTGCCATTTCCTACTCTTGGGGTTCTTCCAGACTCAGGGATGAAACCCACATTTCCTGTATCTCCTGCATTGGCAGACATATTCTTTACCACTGAACCACCTGAAAGCCCAACATTGTTATAGGAATGCTGAATCAGTGGAGCGGTTGGCAGCACTATGAACAGATGAAGGTATTGTTAACTCTGGATGTTGCAGACAGTGTCACTGGTTACATGACAGACAAGATACAAAGGACACCAGAGGAAGCAACAATGCAACATTCAAGAATTTATATCATTGTAAAAAGTGACGTCATGGTAAAAAATCTTTGGAACTTCCTTTCTATGGTCCACAATTTATCTGTTATTTTGTTAATTTTAGAGCCAAGAATATGCCATAACTTTAATAATTTTGAGACTAAATCGATGAAGAGAGAACAGCTGTGCCCTGCACTAAAGTAGTGAGTATTCTAGAAAATGATATGTAGGTTGTCTCTGTTTCCTTATCAAAGTCAAAATGATTTTAATAATCATATTACCATAAAACTATGGGCCTTGGAACAAATATCTCATACTTTATTTCAGAATTTCAGGATTTATATTGTATACATGCATTCCTTCACTTATTCACCATTCATCTCTTTCAGTCAGTCAGTTAGCAAGTACCTTTTGAACATCTATTGCTCAAAAGTAGATTTGGGGCTTATATTAGAAGCTATTAATACAAAGTCAATTTATTTAGACATACTCTATATCCCACAATACTTATAGACCAGGAACTTGCAAAAGGAGAAAGGGCAAAGGATATAGGAAAAAATATACCCAACTGAATGCAGATTTCCAGAGAATAGCAAGGTAAGAAAGCCTTCTTAGAGACCAATATAAAGAAATAGAGGAAAATTAAAAATAATTAAAATTAAAAATAATAGAATGGGAAAGACTTCAGATCTCTTCAACAAAATTGGAGTTACTAATGGAATATTTCATGCAAAGATGGACTCAGCAAAGAACAGAAATGTTAAGGACCTAACAGCAGTAGAAGAGATCAAGAAGAGGTGGCAAGAATAGATGGAACATTATACAAAAAAGTTCTTAATGAGCCAGATAAGCACAACAGTGTGCTCATTCACCTAGAGCCAGACATCCTGGAGGATGAAGTCAAGTGGGCCTTAGGTAGCATTACTACAAACAAAGCTAGTGGAGGTGATGGAATTCCAGTTGAACTAATTCAATCCCTAAAAACTGATGCTGGTAAAGTGCTGCACTCAATATGCCTGCAAATTTGGAAAACTTGGCAGTGGCCACAGGGCTGGAAAAGGTCAGTTTTCATTCCAATCCCAAAGAAAGGCAATGCCAAAAAATGTTCAAGCTACCAAACAATTGCTTTCATTTCACATGCTGTCAAGGTATTGCTCAAAATCCTTCAAGTCAGGCTTCAGCAGTGCATGAAATGAAGATGTACATGCTGGATATAGAAAAGACAGAGGAACCAGAAGTCAACTTGTCAAACATCTGTTGGATTATAGAAAAAGAGAATTTAAAAAAAATCTACTTCTTCTTCATTGACTTTGCTAAAGTCTTTGACTGTTTAGATTGCAACAAACTGTGGAAAGTTCTTTTAAAAAGTGAAGTTGCTAAGTTGTGCCTAACTTTTTGCACCCTATGGACTGTATCCTGCAAGACTCCTCTGTCCATGGAATTTTCCAGGTCAGAATACTGGAAAGTGTTGCTATTTCCTTCTCCAGGGGATCCTCCTGACCAAGGGATTAAGCCCAGGTCTCCTACACTGCAAGCAGACTCTTTACCCTCTAAGCCATCAGGAAAATTCTTAAAGAGATGGGAATACCATACCATCTTAACTGCCGCCTGAGAAATCTGTATGCAGCTAAGAAAAGTTTACAAACGGACATGAAACACTGGACTGGATCAAATATGAGAAAGGAGTATTAAGGTTGTATATTGTCATCCTGTATATTTAACTTATATGTAGAGTCAGATCAGATCAGATCAGTCGCTCAGTTGTGTCCGACTCTTTGTGACCCCATGAACTGCAGCACGCCAGGCCTCCCTGTCCATCACCAGTTCCCGGAGGTCACTCAGACTCACATTCATCGAGTCAGTGATGCGATCCAGCCATCTCATCCTCTGTCATCCCCTTCTCCTCCTGCCCTCAATCCCTCCCAGCATCAGAGTCTTCTCCAATGAGTCAACTCTTCCCATGAGGTGGCCAAAATACTGGAGTTTCAGCTTTAGCATCATTCCTTCCAAAGAACACCCAGGGTTGATCTCGTTCAGAATGGACTGGTTGGATCTCCTTGCAGTCCAAGGGACTCTCAAGAGTCTTCTCCAACACCACAGTTCAAAAGCATGAATTCTTTGGCGCTCAGCCTTCTTCACAGTCCAGCTCTCACATCCATACATGACCACAGGAAAAACCATAGCCTTGACTAGATGAACCTTTGTTGGCAAAGTGATGTCACTGCTTTTGAATATGCTATCTAGGTTGGCCATAACTTTCCTTCCACGGAGTAAGCATCTTTTAATTTCATGGCTGCAGTCACCATCTGCAGTGATTTTGGAGCCCAGAAAAACAAAGTCTGACACTGTTTCCACTGTTTCTCCATCTATTTCCCATGTAGTGATGGGACCAGATGCCATGATCTTCGTTTTCTGAATGTTGAGCTTTAAGCCAACCTTTTCACTCTCTACTTTCACTTTCATCAAGAGGCTTTTGAGTTCCTCTTCACTTTCTGCCATAAGGGTGGTGTCATCCGCATATCTGAGGTTATTGATATTTCTCCCAGCAATCTTGATTCCAACTTGTGTTTCTTCCAGTCCAGCATTTCTCATGATATATTCTGCATATAAGTTAAACAAACATGGTGACAATATACAGCCTTGATGTACTTCTTTTCCTATTTGGAACCAGTCTGTTGTTCCATGACCAGTTCTAACTGTTGCTTCCTGACCTGCATACAGATTTCTCAAGAGGCAGATCAGGTGGTATGGTACTCCCATCTCTTTCAGAATTTTCCACAGTTTATTGTGATCTACACAGTCAAAGGCTTTGGCATAGTCAATAAAGCAGAAATAGATGTTTTTCTGGAACTCTCTTGCTTTTTCCATGATCCAGCGGATGTTGACAATTTGATCTCTGGTTCCTCTGCCTTTTCTAAAACCAGCCTGAACATCAGGAAGTTCACAGTTCACATATTGCTGAAGCCTGGCTTGGAGAATTTTGAGCATTACTTTACTAGCCTGTGAGATGAGTGCAATTGTTCGGTAGTTTGAGCACTCTTTGGCATTGCCTTTCTTTGGGATTGGGATGAAACCTGACCTTTTCCAATCTTGTGGCCACTGCTGAGTTTTCCAGATTTGCTGGCATATTGAGTGCAGCACTTTCACAGCATCATCTTTCAGGATTTGGAATAGCTCCACTGGAATTCTATCACCTCCACTAGCTTTGCTCGTAGTGATGCTTTCTAAGGCCCACTTGACTTCACATTCCAGGATGTCTGGCTCTAGGTCAGTGATCACATCATCATGATTATCTGGGTCGTGAAGCTCTTTTTTGTACAGTTCTTCTGTGTATTCTTGCCACCTCTTCTTAATATCTTCTGCTTCTGTTAGGTCCATACCATTTCTGTCCTTTATTGAGCCCATTTTTGCATGAAATGTTCCTTTGGTATCTCTGATTTTCTTGAATAGATCCCTAGTCTTTCCCATTCTGTTGTTTTCCTCTATTTCTTTGCATTGATCGTTGAAAAAGGCTTTCTTATCTCTTCTTGCTATTCTTTGGAACTCTGCATTCAGATGCTTGTATCTTTCCTTTCTCCTTTGCTTTTCACTTCTCTTCTTTTCACAGCTATTTGCAAGGCCTCCCCAGACAGCCATTTTGCTTTTTTGCATTTCTTTTCCATGGGGATGGTCTTGATCCCTGTCTCCTGTACAATGTCACGATCCTCATTCCATTGTTCATCAGGCACTCTAGCTATCAGATCTAGTCCCTTAAATCTATTTCTCACTTCCACGATATAATCATAAGGGATTTGATTTAGGTCATACCTGAATGGTCTAGTGGTTTTCCCTACTTTCTTCAATTTCAGTCTGAATTTGGCAATAAGGAGTTCATGGTCTGAGCCACAGTCAGCTCCTGGTCTTGTTTTTGCTGATTGTATAGAGCTTCTCCATCTTTGGCTGCAAAGAATATAATCGATCTGATTTCGGTGTTGACCATCTGGTGATGTCCATATATAGAGTCTTCTCTTGTGTTGTTGGAAGAGGGTATTTGCTATGACCAGTGCATTTTCTTGGCAAAACTCTATTAGTCTTTGCCCTGCTTCATTCCGTATTCCAAGGCCAAATTTGCCTGTTACTCCAGGTGTTTCTTGACTTCCCACTTTTGCATTCCAGTCCCCTATAATGAAAAGGACATCTTTTTTGGGGTGTTAGTTCTAAAAGATCTTGTAGGTCTTCATAGAACCATTCAACTTCCGCTTCTTCGGCGTTACTGGTTGGGGCATAGAATTGGATTACTGTGACATTGAATGGTTTGCCTTGGAAACCAACAGAGATCATTCTGTCATTTTTGAGATTGCATCCAAGTACTGCATTTCGGACTCTTCTGTTGACCATGATGGCCACTCCATTTCTTCTTAGGGATTTCTGCCTGCAGTAATAGATATAATGGTCATCTGAGTTAAATGCACCCATTCCAGTCCATTTTAGTTCGCTAATTCCTAGAATGTCAACATTCACTCTTGCCATCTCTTGTTTGACCACTTCCAATTTGCCTTGATTCATGGACCTGACATTCCAGGTTCCTATGCAATATTGCTCTTTACAGCATTGGACCATCATGCTAAATACAGGGCTGGATAACTCACAAGCTGGATTCAAGATGGCAGGGAGTAATATCAACAACCTCATCTATGCAGATGATATATTCTAATGAAAAAAACCAGCAGGAACTAAAGAGGTTGAAAGAAGAGAGTGAAAACACAGGCATAAAATGCAACATTCAGAAAACTAAGTTGACGGCATCTGCTCCCATGAGTTCAGTCCCTCAGTCATGTCTGACTCTGTGACACCATGGACTGCAGCATGTGAGACCTCCCTGTTCATCACGAGCTCCTGGAATTTACACAAACTCATATCCATTGAGTCAGTGATGCCATCCAACCATCTCATCCTCTGTCCACCCCTTCTCCTCCCACCTTCAACCTTTCCCAGCATCAGGGTCTTTTCAAATGAGTCAGTTCTTAGCATCAGATGGCCAAAATATGGGAGTTTCAGCATCAGTCCTTCCAATGAATATTCTGGACTGATTTCCTTTAGGATGGACTGGTTGGATCTCCTTGCAGTCCAAGGGACTCTCAAGAGTCTTCTCCAACACGACAGTTCAAAAGCATCAATTGTTTGGCATTAAGCTTTCTTCACAGTCCAACTCTCCCATCCATACATGACCACATAGCCTTGACTAGATGGATCTTTGTTGACAAAGTAATGTTTCTGCCTTTTAATATTCAGTCTAGGTCAGTCATAACTTTTCTTCCAAGGAATAAACATCTTTTAATTTCATGGCTGAAATCACCATCTGCAGTGATTTTGGAGCCCCCCTAAATAAAGTCTGTCACTGTTTCCACTGTTTTCCCATCTATTTGCCATGAAGTGATGAGACTAGATGCCATGATCTTAGTTTTCTGAATATTGAGTTTTAAGCCAACTTTTTCACTCTCCTCTTTCACTTTCATTGAGAGGCTTTTTAGTTCCTCTTCACTTTCTGCCATAAGGGTGGTGTCATCTGCATATCTGACATTATTGATATTTCTCCCAGAAATCTGGATTCCAGCTTGTGCTTCATCCAGTCCAGCATGTCTCATGATGTACTCTGCATAAAAGTTAAATAAGCAGGGTGACAACATACAGACTTGGAGTATTCCTTTCTTGATTTGGGACCAGTCTGTTTTTCCATGTCGAGTTCTCACTGTTGCTTCCTGACTTGCATACAGATTTCTCAGGAGGCAGGTTAGGTGGTCTGGTATTCCCATCTCATTACGAAATTTCCACAGTTTGATGTTATCCACACAGTCAAAGGCTTTGGGATGTTCAATAAAGTAGAAGTAGATATTTTTTCTGGAGCTCTCTTACTTTTTTTTCATCACTAAGCAGAAATCAACAATATAGATAGCTCCAGGGAACTACACTCAAGTGATTAAATTCATTCTTGTGAGGATCTCAGACGATCCAGAACTCCAGATTCCTCTTTTCTGGGTGTTTCTCATCATCTCTGGAATGAATGTGACAGGGAACCTGGGAATCGTCATCCTCACCAGCGTGGACTCTCAGCTTTGAATTCCCATGGACGTTTTCCTCTGGCACTTGGCTATCATCAATTTGGGCAATTCTCCTGTCATTGCCTCTAAAATGTTGGTTAACTTCTTGGTTACAAAGAAAACCATATCTTACTATGCATGTGCAGCCCAGCTGAGTGGATTCATAGCTTTTGTTGTGGCTGAGATTTTCGTGCTGGCGGCCATGGCCTATGAGCGCTATGTGGCTATTTTCAGCCCCTGCTCTACCGGGTGGTGGTTTCTCCACGGACCTGCCTTCTTCTGGTGGCCCTTATACAAGTCTGCAGTCTGACCACAGCAGTGATGATTTTTCCTGTGTGTTTACCGTGTCGTATTGTTCATCCAATGTGATCAACCATTTTTATTGTGATTATGTCCCTTTGTTGCTGCTGCTGCTGCTAAGTCACTTCAGTCGTGTACAACTCTGTGCGACCCCATAGATGGCAGCCCACCAGTCTCCCCTGTCCCTGGGATTCTCCAGGCAAGAACGCTGGAGTGGGTTGCCATTTCCTTCTCCAACAGATAAAGTGAAAAGTGAAAGTGAAGTCGCTCAGTCCTGTCCGGGTCTTCCTGACCCCATGGACTGCAGCCTACCAGGCTCCTCCATTCATGGGAGTTTCCAGGCAAGAGTACTGGAGTGGGTTGCCATTGCCTTCTCTAGGGAATCTTCCTGACCCAGGGATTGAACCCACATTTCTAGTGTCTCCTGCATTGGCTGGCTAATTCTTTACCATAGCACAATATGGGAAATCATAATTCTATGTACTTCTAGCCTATTATTTATAAATTTAACAGATGCATAACTGTATCTATTTTGTCTGTTTATGGTTAATTTTTTTTTCCTATATTAGTGTTTATTTTTCTTTAAAACTAAAATTTTAAAGCATAAAATTTATTTTTGTGATATTGAATTATGTTTAAGAATCTCTTCAATGCCGATTGATGCACACACACTACTCAGCAACACATTTGTGTAGTTTGGATTTGCAACTATAACTAATATCAGTGAACACGGTTTAGTTTTGATATTTAGTAGAAGAAACCGTATGAATAGCAGCGAGGAGAGTATCCCAAACAAGAGAAATAAGATCAGATATATTGCATAGGAATAAATACAATAACAGCTTCTCTGATGGCTCAAGCAGTGAAGAAGAACCTGCCTGCAATGCAGGAGACCCAGGTTCAATTCCTGGGTCAGGAAGACCCCCAAAGTAGGAAATGGCAACTCATTTCAGTATTTTTGCCTAGAGAATTCCATGGACAGAGGAGCCTGGCAGGCTATAGTCCATGGGGTTGCAAAGAGATGGAGACGACTGAGTTACTAGCACTTTCAAATATAGGTAATATAGGTAAGAGAATTCTGCACAAGAACTGTTGAATTATAATTTAAACTTATTCTCAATTCAGAAAAGTATCATTAGGTTGGACTCTAAATCCCAGAATATTGTCTCGGATTTAAAAATAAGGATGTTCCTTTAAGAAGAGAATGAGTTTTTGCAAAATTGTGATTAAAATTAATAAATACAAATGAGTGAAAGCAGGAAAGGAGAACAATACATCTTAAAATTGTCTCTGAAGGACACATATCCTCGCGATGAAAATGAGGTCTATTGGAAACAAGGCTTAAACATGCATGTAGGAGGGACCCTTCTGTAATGAGGTTCTTGGCCCTGAGCATGGGGAGTGGGGGTTTCTGCAGGGGCATATCAGAGTTCAAATGATCCACGGAACAGAGAGCTAAAATCTGAGTCAGCACCAGACCTGTAATCAAATCCATAAAGGTGGATTGGGGCTCAGCTGTGGAAAGAACCGAATACACAGGCCACTTATACATTACTCTCTGAATTGTGTTTGTCTTTTTTTAATGTGTGATCTTGACAGATGTCAATGCCTGGACTTTATTTTCTGTGAGAAATTAAAGATTTGTTTAGCACTGAATGAAATAACAAAAATGGAAGAAATGCATCCTTACAAATCAGCACGGTAGTAAACACCAGGAATTTGAACATGTTATCTATGGTCAAAAAAAAGCTCAACATTCAGAAAACGAAGATCATGGCATCTGGTCTGATCACTACATGGGAAATAGATGGAAAAACAGTGGAAACAGTGTCAGACTTTATTTTTCGGGGCTCCAAAATCACTGCAGATGGTGACTGCAGCCATGAAATTAAAAGACGCTTACTCCTTGGAAGGAAAGTTATGACCAACCTAGATAGCATATTCAAAAGCAGAGACATCACTTTGCCAACAAAGGTTCACCTAGTCAAGGCTATGGTCTTTCCTGTGGTCATGTATGGATGTGAGAGCTGGACTGTGAAGAAGGCTGAGCACCGAAGAATTGATGCATTTGAACTGTGGTGTTGGAGAAGACTCTTGAGAGTCCCTTGGACTGCAAGGAGATCCAACCAGTCCATTCTGAAGGAGATCAGCCCTGGGATTTCTTTGGAAGGAATGATGCTAAAGCTGAAACTCCAGTATTTTGGCCACCTCATGCGAAGAGTTGACTCATTGGAGAAGACTCTGATGCTGGGAGGGATTGGGGGCAGGAGGAGAAGGGGACGACAGAGGATGAGATGACTGGATGGCATCACTGACTCGATGGATGTGAGTCTTAGTGACCTCCGAGAGCTGGTGATGGATAGGGAGGCCTGGCGTGCTGCAGTTCATGGGGTCGCAAAGAGTCGGACACGACTGAGCGACTGATCTGATCTGATCTGATCTATGGTCCCCAGACCACAGACTGCGATTAGATAGCTGCCAATGGATAAATCAAATGATAGACCAGAATGAAATGAAATGAATTTGAAATGAATTCAAATACCAATGACTCCATGGTATGGGATCATATGAACTGTGGGTTTGCTATTGATTAGTTAGCATTTGATCAAGCTAGTCAGATATAAAGGAGAAAGCAATGGCACCCCACTCCAATACCCTTGCCTGGAAAATCCCATGGAGAGAGGAGCCCAGTAGGCTGCAGTCCATGGGGTCTCTAAGAGTCAGACGTGACTGAGCAACTTCACTTTCACTCTTCACTTTCGTGCATTGGAGAAGGAAATGGCAACCCACTCCAGTGTTCTTGCCTGGAGAATCCCAGGGACAGCAGAGCCTGGTGGGCTGCCGTCTCTGGGGTTGCACAGAGTCGGACACGACTGAAGCGACAGCAGCATCAGCAGCAGCAGTCAGATATAATGTTAATTACAGTTGTGAATATTGGGGACTATACATTCAAATTATATCAAGATGAAAGAAGAAAAGAATATAGAATATGCTAAAGAAAAGTTACATATACATATGCCTGTGTATGTTTGTGTTATATCCATCAGCATGCTTTTACATAAAAACGTGTATAGGTATGTGTGCATGTGTGTGTGAGTGTGTGTGTGGACACCTCTATCAATGGGATAATATAAAGGCACAAATGGATGATACAATTTTTCTGCATATAAAAATAACAGATAGAATGTTAGTTATGATGTTTATATTAAAATATCCAGGAAGAAGAGAAATACATTAATAAGGTAAAACAGAACAATTTCATCATATCTTCTTGGTATTATGGTACATAACATCACTCTTGATATTTTTAGATTAATTTTTACTGTGATAATATACTTTATTCATAAAGCATTTTTTTGCAAACACTCTCTTCATTGCGTCTTTTACATCTTTGTTCCTTAAACTATAGATGATGGGATTCAGCATTGGAATCACAATGCTATAAATTATAGACACAATCATATCATGATCTGAGGCATAGCTGGAACTTGGCCTCACATACATGAAGAGAACAGTACCATGACAAATGGACACTCCAGTCAGGTGAGAAGCACATGTAGAAAACACTTTCCTTCTCCCTACAGCAGATGGCATCCTCAGACTGGTCAGCAGAATGAAACCATAGGAGGTCAGGACAATCAGGACAGTGACTATCTCAATACAGCCTGCAAAGTAGAAGAGCAGAAGCTGGTTTGTGTGAGTGTCAGAGCAAGAAATAGCGAGGAGGGGAGGGATGTCACAGAAGGCATGCCTGATTTCATTGGATCCACAGAAGGAGAGGCTGAAAGTAGCCACTGTGTGTACAGAAGCGTGCACGATGCCACCAACATAGGAAGCAATGATGAGTGGCATGTAGACTCTGGGTGTCATGCTGACTGAGTACAGGAGGGGGTCGTAGATGGCCACGTAGCGATCGTATGCCATTGCAGCCAGAAGAAAGCATTCTGTGGTCCCAAAAGTAATAGCAAGAAACATATGTGTTGCACATTCAAGGAAGGAGATGGATTTGTTCTTTGACATAAAGTCTACTAACATTTTGGGGGTATTTACTGAGGAATAGCAGGCATCCACAGATGAAAGTGCACTCAGAAAACAGTACATGGGGCTGTGGAGCTGGCGATCCCCAATGACCAACATGACCAGCCCTAAATTTCCAATCAGCGTGAAGAGGTAAACTGCTAGAAACAAGAAGAATAAGATGATTTGCAGTTCAAGATGGTCTGTGAAGCCTTTCAGAAAAAAGGATGTTCCTTTGGTGACATTCTTCATCTTGATAACTCATGGAACAAACTTGAAGAAGATTTTCAAAAAATTGCAACTCATTTCCTACCAAAAGAATGAATAACATTGTGATTCAATGGAATGTGATTTGTGTCCTCATATTTATTTTTTGCCAGAGTATAATTTCCCAGTTGTAGATCAGAATATGGTGACAAGACAGTGGGTCAAGCGTTCATGCCACTCACTGAAGACTCAAATGGGAAAATATGTGTATTCATTCACTCATGGGCTGAATTCATGCCATCTAGATCCATTAGATAAACCAGTTAATTTACCACTGAATTCTGTTAGTTGTTTCCATATTAAATTAGCTTAAAACACCAAATCATTGGTTAAAATCAATTTCCTTCTTACATACAATAACATGACCTACTGTATCAGTGTGCAGATACCTGGAATAGGATATCAGCATTCTAGTTACTTTCAATAACTGTGTAAAATTATTTGTTATAATTTATTTATCTATAGAATGAAATCATTAATATTGATTTAACAAAGTGGAGTAAATCAAACTTGATTTACAAATATTGCAACGTAAAATATACTAAAAACTGAATATTCAAAATGATGTTAAATAGATAATGCTAAATTAGGCTGGTCCTACAGAGTACCATCCTCTCAGACTGTAATATTTTATGAACTATTCCCAAATTTTTTCTAACGTTTTTAGTTCTTAGCCGAGAAGGCAATGGCACCCCACTCCTTGCCTGGAAAATCCCATGAATGAAGGAGCCTGGAGGGCTGCAGTCCATGTGGTCACGAAGACCCGGACACGACTGTGCGACTTCACTTTCACTTTTCACTTTCATGCATTGGAGAAGGAAATGGCAACCCAGTCCAGTGTTCTTGCCTGGAGAATCCCAGGGAAAGGGGAGCCTGGTGGGCTGCCGTCTATGGGGTCACACAGAGTCGGACACGACTGAAGTGACTTAGCAGCAGCAGGGATATCCAAAAGAATAATGAAGATTTTTTTTTTAAGATGATGAGCCATGATTAAATTATTAAATTTTAATGTGACAACATATTTCATTCAAATATATTTCCCCACTATTTTGCATTATATTGTATTTTTTCATTTACTAAATAATCACTCATATTTTTTACATTTGGATATCTAAAGTCTTTGATTTTCAACTGTCTCAAGACCTGTGGTGAAAATGTAAAAAATTTTTCTGACAAAACAAAGCAAAACATTTTTTCCAAATTATTACACTTAGATATTGTTTACTGTGGATCTAGTGAGTTATCAACTAGACAAGCTGATTCACAGTTAAAGTCACTTGTAAAAAATTGTAACTAAACTATGACAACAATAATTAACCAACAAAATTTAATATTTTATTTTCTTTGATGTATTTATTCATCTATATGAGAGACAACAGCTATTAATCAAAGGGTTACACAACATATCTGATATTGTTAGGTCCAAACTTCTAAAGTACTCAGCAAATGCCTGAAACTCTCTTACCTGTGGATTGGCAAAAGCAGGCTTTGATATACTCTGAATGTAATTAACTCAAACTGCTTATATCTACTCAGCTGCTGATCAAACCACAGGAGAGTGATCTGGTTCAAAATAGCAACATGATGATTCACTCAATAAAAAAGAAAATAGTCTTGGAATAATTCACGACCAAAGTCATTCAGCCTCTGATTTATAATAATGCTTTATATTTGTATTTCCCTAATAACTAGTAGTTTTCTGTACTTTTTCATACTAACCTGTTGTCCATTTGTGTGTCTTCCTTGGAGAAGATTCTGTTTAAGTGGTTTGAACTTTCTCTCCCACTCTGTAGGAGGCCTCCTTACTCTGTGGATTGTGTTTGCTATATATACTTTTCGTGTGATGTGGCAATGGCACCCCACTCCAGTACTCTTGCTTGGAAAATCCCATGGATGGAGTAGCCTGGTAGGCTGCAGTCCATGGGGTCGCTAGGAGTCGGACATGACTGGGCGACTTCACTTTCACTTTTCACTTTCATACATTGTAGAAGGAAATGGCAACCGACTACCGTGTTGTTGCCTGGAGAATCCCAGGGACGGGGTAGCCTGGTGGGCTGCGGTCTATGGGGTCGCACAGAGTCAGACACGACTGAAGTGACTTAGCATAGCATAGCATTCACACTTATCTAATTTTTTTTGTGTGCCTGTGCTTGTGATGTAATATCTATTAAATTATCACCGTCTAATGTCATGCTGCTGCTGCTGTTAAGTCGCTTCAGTCGTGTCTGACTCTGTGCGACCCCACAGATGGCAGCCCACCAGGCTCTGCTGTTCCTGGGATTCTCCAGGCAAGACACTGGAGTGGGTTGCCATTTCCTTCTCCAATGCATGAAAGTGAAAAGTGAAAGTGAATTCACTCAGTCAAGTCCAACTCCTAGCGACCTCATGGACTGCAGCCTACCAGGCTCCTCCATCCATGGGATTTTCCAGGCAAGAGTACTGGAGTGGGGTCTAATGTCATGAGGCTTTTCTTTCATATTTCTTCTGAGAGTTTTATAGTGTCATGTATTATGTTTAAGTCTTTAAGTTTACTTTTGTTCATGGTTTAAGAGGAGGGTTGAGTTTTGTTGTTTTGCATGTGGATATCCAGTTTTGCCAACACAGCTTGTTGAAGTGATTATCCTTTTCCCACTGTCTTTTGTCGACACCCTTGTTGAAGATCAATTGACTAAATATATGTGAATTGATTTGTGGGCTCCTTATTCTGCTCCATTGGTCCATATGTCTGTTTTTATATCAATACTGTATGGTTCAAGTACTGTAGCTTTGTAATACATTTTGAAACCAAGATGCATGATGACACCAGCTTTGTACTTTTGCACAAGATATCTTTGGATATTTGAAATCTTCTTTGGCATCACATAAATTTAGGATGTTTTTTTTCCTATTGGAAAAAAACAATGTTATTTGATAAGCATTGCATTATATTTTTTATTGCCTTGGGTAGTACAGAAATTTTATCAAATGCAAATCGAAAGTGCAATTGCATATCACCTCACACCTGTTAGGTTATTAATAAAGAAGAAAAAAACCTACAAATACGACAATCAGAGAACACAAGGAATAAAATGATCAGTGGTTGCCAGAGGTTTGGGAGCAGGAGGATAAAGAGACAGACCACAGAGGACTTTTAGGGCATTGAAAACAATTCTATATAAGAATATGATGATGGATTCACATCATTATATGTATTTTTGAAACTCATAGGACATACAGCCCCAGTAGTGAAGTCTAATGTAAATAATGGACTTTGAGTGATTATGATGTGTCAGTGTGGGCTTATCAAATGTAAAAAATATACCACTTTGATGCAGAATATTAATAAGGGGCATGCATGTAAAATATCTGTACCTCCTCTTAATTTTGCCATGAACCTATTACTTCTCTTTATAAAGTAATTTAAAAATTGAATGGAAATTATACATCAGTCAGAAGAAAATTCTCATTAATAAGCCAGAATAACCTCCAAAATACTTCCTGAAATAAAGCCTAGAACAGCAATAAACAAGGTGAAATAAAGAAAGCAGTGAAAGACAAATAGATGATAATTTGACAAAATAATATCACAAAATTCCTCTATTGACCCCACAATAAGTATCTCTGAAATGTTAGGACACTTTAAAGCATTGGCCTATTATTGGAATCAACACTTTTTCTCCAAGCACAAGAGTCACATGAAAAGGAAGGTATTAGCATGAGCTATGACACTGAAACCTAGCAGTTTACTGTGTGAGAATTAAATGTTTATATGCATTTAAATAAGTTGTACAAGACAGTGGAAGGACTGATTCTGAAGCTGAAGCTCCAATATTTTGGCCGCCCGATTTAGTTTTAATAGGGCTACCTCCTTAAATACAAAGTCTAAGCTAAAATTTTTTCCCTAAAATGGGATTACATTACAAGTTATTACATTCAGTTGTTGGCTAAATTAATCATGCTAAAATACCATGTCAACTAAAGTGGTTTATTTTACAGTTTATTTTTTGTTACATTCTTTATCATGTTTTCATATTTTAAAATCCACGGATATGAATAAATGTATCTCTTTCAATATTGAAATGTTATTGTGGAAAGTATACAACTACATACTAGCTTTGCTACGAGGTACTTGAAGTGCCTTTTTACATTCACAATTGTAAAAATGGAAGTAAGCACACATAGCAAGATTTTTGCTTTTATGTTGTACATCATCTGGTTCTTGTAGTAAATACACCAGGGTTTATCTTGACACAAGAATGGAGGCTTTACATTTGGTTCTATTTCCAATATGTACATTAAAATTCAACATTGGAGCCAGAATCCTGTGCTTTTCTCTATTTAAGAGCTAGGGGCAACACTTCCAAACAATGTAGGGGTAAAATTCAAAACAAAAAAGGGTGGAATCAATGGATGTAATAGTTAATCAATGGTTTTCAAGAATACTCCCTGGCTATATACAGATTTGCACCTTGCATGACATTTTTGCATAGAGGCTTGACTAATAAGCATTCAGTTTTTCTTTACTTCCCTGGGGCACCTGATCTGTACTGGGAATTTTGATTCTCCTGTTTAGGGACTAGGGCCATGACACAGATTTCAGTGTGAAGTTCTTCAGAGATTTCAAGCACTTGTATAAACCAGTTAGCACACTTCATGCAAAGGCCTCCAGAGCAGGTCTGGGCAGATCACTCTGCTCAGGTCAGTAAAATCAAATACCTTATTTATTTCAAATTTCAGAAGAGGAGAGAAAGGCTACTGGAAACTTCATCAGTTCAAATTAAACTCAGAACTGATGATCTCTGGTCCATTCTCTTGCCAAGTCATCACGTCTCTGCCCACTGATTGCTGAGTAGAAGTGCTGATGATACATACAAATACAATGATTTTTAAAACCCTATTGATAGATTATGGAGAAGGAAATGGCAACCTCCTCCAATATTCTTGTCTGGAGAACCCCAAGGACAGAGAAGCCTGGTGGTCTACAGTCCCTGGGATCAGAGAGTTGGACATGACTGAACAATTAATTCCTATCGATGTATTAAACTCTGAGCATTTGTACAGAATAATGAATAGTCCTTGAAGTATATTTTAGTTTGAACTATAAGGGAATGTTTTCTGCCATGGAACTGGTGAAATCGGTGGATATTTTAGAGGACACATTACACTAGATAAGAAACTTAAGTGTCTTTGAAACATAAGATTCTCTCCTATACAGTTCTCTCCTACATAAAAATGCTCCCCTTTTAAAAAGCTGATTACACACATTCAGAGTAGACAATAATTGTTGTTAATGCTTTTTTCTTGTTAAATTAATAATAGACTTATTATATATGTTATCTCTGAGTGAAACATACACTGAGTTGCTCTATTTGTAGCAAACAAATACTTTAATTAGAGTGAGGGTTGCCACTATGTTTTCCATCAAGAGCTTACTTATGCATCTGTTTTAGCTACAGTGTTAGAAGGCAAGAAATAAGGGACAGTTGTTGCAATGCCATTGGATCAGCTCATCAGACATAGAGTTGATGTATGGAACAGATATCCTTAGGCACTTCCCAAGTGGTGCAGTGGTAATGAATCTGCCTGCCAACACAGCCAATACAGGATAGATATTATTAAGAGAAACAATCAACAACAATAAAAACACCACAGATTTAAGAGAGAATCAGGTTGAGGAAGAGTACACTGGGTTTTTGTTGTTGCTAATTATATAGTTAGATACCATGTGTCCTATGTTTTGTATATGAAAAATTATAATTCACTTGCTATTTCTATCTCAAATATGAAAACTCTGAGTAAGATAGAATGAGTTACTGGAACTGAAATAAGAAACCACATTTAAAAAAATCATTCAAAACATGTTAATATCAGTAACTTCTGGTACAAATTATTTTGCTTTCATTGTCACAAGGCTCTGTGCTAAATAACACACATATGTACACTATCTCATTTAATCTATACCACACAAGACTATAAATATTTGGAAAAATCATATGGCTATTAGTAAAGTGCTTCCCTGGTAGCTCAGATGGTACAGAATCCACCTGCAATGTGGGAGACCTGGGTTCAGGTCGGTGTATGGAATAGATATCCTTAGGCACTTCCCAAGTGGCACAGTGGTAATGTATCTGCCTGCCAATACAGTGGAGAAGGGAAAGGCTACTCACTCCATTACTCTTGCCTGAGAATTACTTGGAGAGCTGATCCTGACAGGTTACAGTCTATGGGGTCGCAAAGAGCTGGTCATGACTGAGTGACTTTTACTTTCTCATTAGTAAGTGTACTAACTACTAACCACCAACAAAACAAACAAAAAAACACACCCAAAACATCATAGAAACATACTACTGATAAATATCCTATAAAGGCTCTTGGGCTTCCCTGGTGGCTCACTGGTAAAGGGTCTGCCCGCAGTGCAGGAGACTCAGGACGTACAGGGTCTGTTCCCTGGGTTGGGAAGATCCTCTGGAGGAGGAAATGGCAACCTACTCCAGTATTCGCACCAGGGAAGTCCCAGTAACAGAGAAGCCTGGTGGGCTGCAGTCCATAGAGTCACAAAGATCTGGACACGACTGAGCAATTGAACACACATGCACGCACGCACACACACACACACACACACCGTGTGCACACACACATACACACACAAGAGGCTCTTTGAGTAACTGAATCTCACTGAGCCTAAATTATCTCATCAGACTTATAAATAATTAATTATACACACATTCTGGGACACTCCTGAAGAACAAAGAAATCATTATTCAAAGTGTCTCTGTGTGTGCTGGGCGTGGACTACAGTACTATTAAATAATGTTAGACTCTATGATTTCTGTGTAGAAGCAAACAAACCAATCAACCTCTAACAAATCAAAACTATGTATTATGTATTTAAAAAAATTAAAATGGGCTTTAAGTTATTTAGAGGAAAAACATATAGCTTTTCTTTAAATAGGAAAAGAAAGAAAGGGTTGCCAGAACAAAATAAAAAGTTTGAACTGCTAAAAGACAGAGATTAGATAAGAGCAATTTATTCTACAAAAGAAAAGAAAGGTGATTTTCAAAAAGCAGATTCAGAATGTCTGAATGATACTAAGAATGAACAGTAGCAAAATGTAAATTTGCTTGTGGGCAGCTGAATCCGAGGAGTATTGTAATGATTGTTAAGGAAAAAACAGGCTATTGAATAAGTTTTCCACAGAAATACTAAGATAATCAGTATGATGACAATGTATGAGAGGGCAAGAAGACCCGTAGCAGCAAAGAGAAAAATAAATAGATGTCACTCAAGCTCATCAACTTCTTATAGGTACCTCTCTTTTATCTCAAGAAACACAAGCACATAGAGAGGCATGTATGTGTATATAAATAAACACCTACACATATATAGATGCTGTATATGTGCTAAGTCACGTCAGTCATGTCCGACTCTTTGGGACACTATGGATGGTAAACTGCCAGGCTCCTCTGTCCACGGATTCCGAAGGCGAGGTTACTGGGGTGCCATTTCCTTCTCCAACATACATATACATGCAGTATATTTGCATGAGATGTTAATATATTTACTTGCATGTTACATATGCAAGTAAATATAAATACATCTCTTCATGCAATTTATGTATGTTTATCCAATAAAAACCATAACCTATAGTACATAAATACATCAATTGCTTGGTCAAACAATTCTAAGATCCTGAAATGGAACTCTGGAGAGTTTGTATTGCTGGATTTGATGAAAAGATGAAGAGAAAAGATAATTAAGAAAGTTCTGAAACTTTTAAGTGTTTGTCAACAGAATTGAACTGATTTTAAGTGAAATATTTAACAATATGGCATGTAACAAAAATAGAGACCATTTTACAGTCTATTAATCACATTCCATTTTCCCTACTAAGCTGAAATCAGCAAAATAGATGGCTCCAGGGAATCACACTCAAGTGACTGAATTCATTCTAATGGGAATCTCAGACCATCCAGAACTCCAGATTCCCCTTTTTCTGTGTGTTCCTGATCGTCTATGGACTGACCCTGGCAGGGAACCTGGGAATCGTCATCCTCACCAGCGTGGACTCTCAGCTTCAGACCCCCATGGACTTTTTCCTCAAGCACTTGGCTATCATCAGTTTGGGCAATTCTTCTGTCATTGCCCCCAAATGTTGGTTAACTTCTTGGTTACAAAGAAAACCATATCTTACTATGCATGTGCAGCCCACCTAGGTGGATTCTTAGTTTTTATTGTGGCTGAGATTTTCGTGCTGGCGGCCATGGCCTGTGACCGCTATGCGGCTATTGCAGCCCCTGCTCTACCGGGTGGTGGTTTCCCCGCGGACCTGCCCTCTCCTGGCGGCCTTACTCACATCCACAGTCTGAGCACAGCGCTGACGGTCTCTCCTGCGTGTCTTCCGTGTCATCTTGCTCGTCCAGTGTGATCACCATTCTTACTGTGACGATGTCCCTTCGTCAGCACTGTCCTGTTCTGATACCTACATTCCAGAAACAGCGGTGTTTACCTTTTCAGGGACCAATTTGTTTTTCTCCATGATTATTGTTCTAACATCCTACTTCAACATCATCCTTGCCATTTTGAGGATACGATCTTCAGAAGGGCGACAGAAAGCGTTTTCCACCTGTGCGTCTCACATGACGGCTGTCACTGTGTTCTGTGGGACGCTTCTCTTCATGTATTTGCAGCCAAGGACCAACCACTCATCAGATACTGATAAGATGGCCTCGGTCGTCTATCCCCTGGTGATCCCAATGCTGAACCCCCTCATTTACAGCCTGAGGAACAAGGACGTGAAGGATGCATTGAAGAGATTCCAGGATAGCCATGTCAGTCATTCAAATCAGTGTAAATTTAAAACTGCAACTATCTCCAGTTAAAGGTTTTATTTGTTCCTGAAAATTTTGCTAAGTAATGAAGCAGTTCATAAAAGTTCCGCTAACTTTAAGGAAAAATCTTAATCCTTTTAATCTCATCTTTAAATACTAAATTTTCCATACAAAATGCATTGTGACTGAAAAAATATACTAATATAAATAATATAAAATTTATATAAATTTTATATAAGTATTTATATAAAATAAATACTTAAAAAAATAAAATATAAGTATATACAAGGTTTTTTGGAATTTCTAAATATGGAAGATAAAAATGAATGCCTGTAGGATATGTTTTTTGGATGTTTACTATGAGTTAGATTATCTTCCTTGTCACAAATATCTTTTCTTCAACTACTAAAAGTTTCATAATTTTTTGTAGTATTTACCCATCAGTTTATCAAGCTTTTTAATCAATTGTTAATTTGCATTTAAAATAAATTTGAAAAAATAAGTTTGTACAGGAAAATAAATGTTGAATACAGAATGCTTAGATATACATAAAAATAGGACATTTGGCAAATCTGACTAAAATACATATGAAACTTTATTCTATTTTTTCATCCTTTGTGTTTCACATATAAAGCAAAATATCAATGTTCATTCAAATATAAAATATATAATTGTTTTTCCTAATATAGAATCATATTAAAAAGTGTTTCTTATAAAATCATAACAGCAAATACTTCTTTTAGTGAGAGTCAAGTTCATGAGTTAATTTTCAACTTTACTCACAAATAAGTAGATTATTTGAAGACAGAAAAGTTGTAGTATATAATGTATATTTCTGGTCGTCAGGGACAAAGCCAGTAATAACTTGGTACCATTAGCCTTTAGAATTTTATATTTTATTATTTATAATTATATAAAAGTCCATAAGGAATGTTTGTTTTCTTTTATTACAGTTTTATTTAGCTTCATCAACCTAGGTACTTGCAATCAGAAAAGTTTACTTTATAGCAGAAAACAATTCTCTTTGAGTCTGCTTAGGTCAACAGAAATAGAGCAACAGGACTAAACTCAAACTTATATTTCTACCAATTATCTGCAACCTATTTAATTAATTTAAGTTAGGAATTTAAGTTAAGGAAATCAGTCCTGAATATTCGTTGGAAGAACTGATACTGAAGCTGAAGCTCCAATATTTTGGCCGCCTAATGCAGAGTTGACTCATTAAAAGGGAAGTTGGGAAAGACTGAAGGCAGGAAGAGAAAGGGACAGCAGAGGACGAGATGGTTGGATGACATCACTGATTCAATGGACACGAGTTTGAGCAAGGTCCAGGAGCTGATGACAGACAGAGAGGCCTGGCATGCTACAGTGCATGGGGTCACAGAGTGTTGGACATGACTGAGCAGCTGAACTGAAATGAAGTTAAGAACGAAAACTGTCGTGTTTCCTACTTCTTAATTTGGTTGACATATATGTATTTTCTAAAATAATTATGTTGTCACTTGTATTAGCTTCCAAACGGTGCTATAACTAATCATCACCAATTTGGCAGCTTGAAACAATGTGAACTTCTTGTCCCACAGTTTTGGAGGTCAGAAGTTCACAATGAGTCATCCAGACCTAAAATCAAGGTATCAGAAGATTGTATTCCTTTCAGGACCCAAATAGGGTTCAATCCGTCTCCTTGCCTCTCCCAGCTCATGCAGGTTCCATATACCTTGCCTGGCGTTCGCCTTCCATCCAACAAAGCCATCATTCTAACCTCTGCTTTCACTGACACGTCTCCTCTGTTTCCTACTTTTGCATCTTTCTCTCCCTGTGACTACTTTTGACACGCTCACATAAGGCCCTTTACTTAATCACATTGGCAAAGCTCTTTTTTGCTTTAACATTTCCATTGGAGGATAACTGCTTTACAATATTGTGTTGATTCCTGCCATATGTCACAGAATCGACCACAGGTAAAAATATGGCCTCTCACTCCTGAACCTCCCTCCCATCTTTCAAGGTTTGGGAATACTGTTGGAAGTTAGGAAAGACTTGAAACAGCAACCAGAAGGACCTCTCATTCTATATCTGCAATAGAGACAGTAAGTATAATAACTTGAGCTCAGCTCTGTAATATAAGGATGCCCTAGGCAGAAAGCACTGCAAGTGTGTTAATTTTGGAGGTGGAGGTCATAAATAAATCCTTTCAAGATCATGAAAATAAGAAAAGTCATTCAAATTTCCCAAATTCAGAATAGCAAATGCCATCTTACAAATTTAAATCCAAAAACCTTCTAAATGGCCCTGTGTTTTCTCAGTAATGCCTTTTGTTTTGAAGGACTGTGATCAGGTATCTCCCATTATTTTATGTATGTCTCAAAACACTCAGGTTTAAAAGATGTTTCTAGTTCAATAACCAAAAAGATAATAGAAACTGGTCCCACTTATGTTTTTTTTTCTTCTTCTTTTCTTTTTCATTTAAAAGCAAACTTGAGTTTCAAGGTTTTCAGTGAAGATTTGCTTGTGTCTTGGTCAGAAGAGGTTACTAATGATTGAAAAAAGAATACTTTATGAGCTAGTATGGGTAAGTTTAGTTTGAGCAGCTACTGCCCCTGCCCTGGAAGTCCACAAGCATTGACTCCATTTGTCTACATTGTCATACCTGCATCTCTACTTTCCAAAGGGCTGTTTCCACAAGCCACTTCTATGGAAATGAAAAAGTCCATTCAAAGGCATCATTCAAAATATAAGTAGGCTGAACTGAAAATTGAATATATAGGTAGAAGTGGTCAAAATGGAAACAGAAACGATTTGATGATCAGTCAATTTCTGCTACAGGATGTATGTGGCAGATTTTGTGTCACTTCAATGATTATTTCTTCAGCATTATTCAAAATTGTCAGTCTTATCACTATCATAGACATTTGAATATTAAAAATATTTTAAAATATGTATTATGTGTATCAGTTGGCATGGATAGTGCTTAGTATATCATTCTATTCCAAATCATTTGGATGATTATAAAAAAAATAATGTATTAAGAAAGCAATTTTGGCTCTAAAAATTTGAATCTGGTTTAATTATTTTTTACAGTCCCTTATCATGTGGACAAATTGTACATATTCATATGTTGGATGTCCAAAGTATAAAATTTTGTGTAGTGATGATAGAATGTATATTGATAAATCTTGGTATAGATTCATATTAATTTAAATAAATTAATTTTGCTTGTATTTCTCTTATCAGGGACTCACTCCAAGAGATATTGAGTTGGTCAAAGTATTTCCTCAGTTTTTAAACACAAGTACAAGAAATATTTTTAATTTTGTCCAAGAACATTATTGAACAATGTATTCACCATTTCATTCTACTACCTTCTGCCACTTTTTAGGTAGCTTCATATTTCCATCTTCCCAACAACTTTTGTCTTCTTTTTTGAGCAAAGACCTGTTCTAGGTGCCTTTTATAGTCTTCCAGGGAATTGAAAATGTTTTCCATTATGAGAATCTTATAAAGAGCAGAATAAATGGAAATCTGAAGGTACAATAGCTGACGAATACAGTGGTTGAATCAGAATTTCCCAGCCATGCTGTAACAGTTTTTGCCTGGTCATCAAAGAAATATGTGGCTTTACATTATCCTGATGGAAGATTAAATGTTTTCTGTAACTAATTCTGGATGGTTCTCATTGGGTTTTGCTTTTAGATGATATAATTGAGAGCAGTACTTGTTGGAATTAATCATCTGGTTTTCCAGAAAGAACTCATAATACAGGACTCCCTGCTAATCCCACCATATACACAACATCATCTTTGAATGAAGGACAGACTTTGGTGTGGTTGATGATGGTTCATTTCACTTGCACTGTGATTTCTTCCATTCCTCAATAGTGTACAGTATCAATTTTTCATCACCCATCACAAATTTTTTTAAAAAACAAAATGTTTTTATTATATTTAGGTAGAGAATACCTTGTTGAAATATGATCATGAAGGTTTTTTTCACTTAACTTATGTGGACCCCAAACATCAAAGTGATTAATATAACCAGGCTGGTGCAAAAGATGTTCAGTGCTTGATTTGGATATTTTGAGTATGTCAGCTATCTCCCACGTGGTATAATGTTGATTGTTCTCAATGTCTCGGGTTGATCGCTATCAACTTCAATTGGTCCACCCAAGGGTGGAGCATTGTCCAGCAAGAAATCTCTAGCACAAAACTTGGCAAGTCATTTTTGACACATTTGATCAGTCACAGCACCTTCTCCATACACTGCACAAATCTTTTTTGGGGGTTTCAGTTGTGCTTTTATCTTTCTTGAAATAATAAAACATAATATGCCAAAATGTTGTTTTTTGCTTTCATCTTCAATATTAAAATGGCTATACAAACATTCACCAGTTTTGATCATTTTTAAATGCATGTTGATACGACAGCTGTTTTGATACAATCTATCTAAATTGTTTCAAATGGAATTAAAGATAAATAAATGCTATTACAGTCATTTATGGGAAAAAAAAGCAAACATTTTAACTAACCCAACATATCACAGAAAAGTTCATTCATGGCTCTGTGGGGACCACACACATAAAGTTATTAACTGTGACAGAGAGAAAATTCCAGAGTTGGCAACTAGCTGACTCCCACTACTATGGAAGCAAACATTTCAAATTAAAGGAGACCCAGATTATAGTAATTTTACAAAACAGAATAGAGAGAAATAATGGTGTGTTTGTAGTAAAACGGTCCCTAGAGAAGGAAATGGCAGCCCACTCCAGTACTATTGCCTGGAACATCCCATGGATGGAGGAGCCTGGTAGACTACAGTCCATGCAGTCGCAAAGAGTCGGACATGACTTCACTCACTCACTCACTCTCTAAAACGGGGCTTCTCTGGTGACTCAGATGATAAAGAATCTGCCTGCAAAGCAGGAGACCCGGCTTCGGTCCCTGGGTTATGAAAATCCCCTGGAGAAGAGAATGGATGCCTACACTAGTAATCTTGCCTAGAAAATTCCACAGATAGAAGAGCCTGGTGGGCTACAGTCTATGGAGTTGCAAAGAGCTGGACATGACTGAGCAACTAACACCCCCTCCATACACACACACAGTAAAATGAATGTGCTTCAAAAATGTAGAGTTGAATGAGACTCTTTAAGCATCAAAGCAAGTTAAATGACAACACGCTGCTGCTGGTGCTGCTGCTAATAAGTCGTTTCAGCCGTGTCCGACTCTGTGCGACCTCATAGATGGCAGCCCACCAGGCTCCACCGTCCCTGGGACTCTCCATGCAAGAACACTGGAGTGGGTTGCAATTTCCTTCTCCAATGCATGAAAGTGAAAAGTGAAAGTGAAGTTGCTCAGTCATGTCCAACTCTTCGCGACCCCATGAATTGCAGCCTACCAGGCTCCTCCATCCATGTTCCAGGCAAGAGTACTGGAGTGGGGTGCCATGGCCTTCTCTGAATGATAACATGAGTGCACTTTGAAATGTATACTGTATTTACATTATACAGCTGTATTTCTTTTGAAGAGCATATAGCAGCTCTCAAAAAGGAGGTGTCTGTATGAGGACGGAGAACTGGGATGGGGATGGGAAATGAGGACTGAAGAGGATTATAGGATACAGAATTAGGGTGTGATTAACTCAATTTAGTCCCTTAAAAATTCAAAATGAGTTACATACATATTGATAATTTGTATTCCTTCTGAGTCCTTGGAACCAAAGAAGAGGTGGCAAGAATACACAGAAGAACTGTACAAAAAAGATCTTCACGACCAAGATAATCACAATGGTATCAATCACCTAGAGCCAGACATCCTAGAATGTGAAGTCAAGTGGACCTTAGAAAGCTACACTACGAACAAAGCTAGTAGAAGTGATGGAATTTCAGTTGAGCTCTTTCAAATCCTGAAACATGATGCTGTGAAAGTGCTGCACACAATATGCCAGCAAATTTGGAAAACTCAGCAGTGGCCACAGGACTGGAAAAGGTCAGTTTTCATTCCAATCCCAAAGAAAGGCAGTGCCAAAGAATGCTCATAGTACTGCACAATTGCACTCATTTCACAGGCTAGTAAAGTAATGCTCAAAATTCTCCAAGCCAGGCTTCAGCAATACGTGAAACATGAACTTCCAGATGTTGAAGCTGGTTTTAGAAAAGGCAGAGGAACCAGACATAAAATTGCCAACATCTACTGGATCATGGAAAAAGCAAGAGAGTTCCAGAAAAACATCTACTTCTGCTTTATTGACTATGCCAAAGCCTTTGATTGTGTGGATCACAATAAACTGTGGAAAATTCTGAAAGACCTTCCTCTTGAGAAACCTATATACAGGTCAGGAAGCAACAGTTAGAACTTGACATGGAACAACAGACTGGTTCCAAATAGAAAAAGGAGTACGTCAAGGTTGTATATTGTCACCCTGCTTACTTAACTTCTATGCAGAGTACATCATGAGAAACGCTGGGCTGGAAGAAGTACAAGCTGGAATCAAGATTGCTGGGAGAACTATCAATAGCCTCAGATATGCAGATGACACCAGCCTTATGGCAGAAAGTGAAGAGGGGCTAAAAAGCCTCTTGATGAGAGTGAAAGAGGAGATTGAGAAAATTGGCTTAAAGGTCAACATTCAGAAAACGAAGATATGGTATCTGGTCCCATCACTTCATGGGAAATAGATGGAGAAACAGTGTCAGATTTTATTTTTGGGGGCTCCAAAATCACTGTAGATGGTGACTTGCAGCCATGAAATTAAAAGATGCTTACTCCTTTGAAGAAAAATTATGACCAACCTAGACATCATATTGAAAAGCAGAGACTTTATTTTGCCAGCAAAGATCCATCTAGTCAAGGCTATGATTTTTCCAGTGGTCATGTATGAATATGAGAGTTGGACTGTGAAGAAAGCTGAGCACAGAAGAATTGACGCTTTTGAACTGTGGTGTTGAAGAAGACTCTTGAGAGTCCCTTGGACTGCAAGGAGATCCAACCAGTCATTTCTAAAGAGATCATCCCTACATGTTCTTTGGAAGGAATGATGCTAAAGCTGAAACTCCAGTACTTTGGCCACTTCATGAAAAGAGTTGATTCATTGGAAAAGACTGATGCTGGGAGGGATTGGGGGCAGGAGGAGAAGGGGACAACAGAGGATGAGATGGCTGGATGACATCACTTACTCGATGGACGTGAGTCTGAGTGAACTCCGGGAGTTGGTGATGGACAGGGAGGCCTGGTGTGCTGCGATTCATGGGGTCGCAAAGAGTCAGACACTACTGAGCTACTGAACTGAACTGAACTGAGGACATGTTTAAGGAATTTTGTCTTTATCCTCAGATATAAATCTTGGGCAGAAGCCATGGTGGAAAATACTGGATATTGAAGTAATTTACGGGTTATTAAAGGATTTATCCAACAAATGATAATTGGAAATACAGATATTTGAGTGAGTGCAATAAACTTAATAATAAAAAGCATGTGAAATGCATCTAAAAAAGTGTTTTCTCAATAGGGAAATAAAAAACAATTAACCCAGACTATAGTGGCTTCATTTCATGTTCTTAGATGCTTTGGGAATAATCAAGAAATTGCACTCAGATTTCTAGGGGACTGTCTCAAAGGGGAGGAACATTCATAAATTCTTCTGACTTCCGTCAGACTACCAACCACACGGCCGAAAAAGAAGGCGTTCCTTGCTTTTGGTGAGTGGATGGCTGATTACTAGATTAGCTCCAGTGACAATTCTTGATTTCTATCTTCAGTTTAAAATTATGGATGAATTTAGTCACTAATGCCAGACCCAATACATTAGTCCATGAATATTAATACTCTCTTGTCATAACTGATTTATGGAGAAATGATATATTTTACTACTCCATTATTGTCTTCTTTGAAAATAGTAAACAATTTTTTTTTATTTTATTATTAACTCTATACTGGAATTCTAAAACCATAAACATTCTGAAGGGAGTGTAGGTATATCTTGAAACCTCCATGTAAAATGCTGTTAATGCAAAGATACTGATTGCAGGCCAGAGTTTTTGATACTAAAGGACCGTCTATGCCTCAGATGGTATCAGTTTCTGACAGAAATTTCAATTATAAAATAACACGATATTATTATCATTATCATGGCTCCATAGAGTTTTATTCGTGCTATATATATTTATTTGTTGCCTCTTTCTGTTAATATCATATAAGAGACAGTGTTGATCAGAGTGTAAATTTCAAAAGAAGACTCTGAGGCAAGGAGGTGGACTTTTAATTTTTACTTGGTAGAGGATTTTACGAAGCAAAAATGAGGGATAAGTTTTATGCTCTTCTTGACATTCCGGAAGCTGGGGACAGGAGTTAATGAAAAGAAGGTGAAGAAAAAGAAGGACATGGGGGACCCAAGTTTCTAGTGGAACAAGGCTACTTTAATCATGGCAGTGTGTGCTTATATATTGTTACACAAGGAAGCTTTAGGCAGAAAAATAAAGTTGAGCAAAAACACCAAAACCAAATGTATAACCACAGTAACTAGGGGAATAACAATCGTCACAGGGCCAGAAGACAACCCATGTATTGGAAATAGGAACATGACTAAGTAGTTTTAAAAAAAAAGTAAAAGGTTACTGAAAGGAATCCACGTATGTGTTCCATCTCATGACCTCAGTCCTGAGAACTGCATGCAGCTCTGCTCATTCCTCTTTTCCAGGAACTGATAAGAAACAGAGAGCCCTTGAGAAACAGAAAACAACATATAAGAGTCCTTAAAATTACACGTTCTCTGGCAGATAAGGAATGTGAGACTCCCCTGATTAGGGAGAAAGCTAACAAAGTATGCAATAAAGAAAAACTACTGCGGCATGCAACTACATTTCAATTACTTAAGATAGTTTAGCTTCCAGCATATAAAAGGGCTAGAAAAGCTTGAGTTTTTAATGCATTGAGTCCTGTCACTGCCAACCAGTCCATTCTGAAGGAGATCAGCCCTGGGATTTCTTTGGGAGGAATGATGCTAAAGCTGAAACTCCAGTACTTTGGACACCCCATGCGAAGAGCTGACTCATTGGAAAAGACTCTGATGCTGGGAGAGATTGGGGGCAGGAGGAGAAGGGGACAACAGAGGATGAGATGGCTGGATGGCATCACTGACTCGATGGACGTGAGTCTGAGTGAACTCCAGGAGTTGGTGATTGACAGGGAGGCCTTGCGTGCTGCGATTCATGGGGTTGCAAAGAGTCGGACACGACTGAGTGACTGAACTGAACTGAACTGACTGAACACATTAGATCTCAGGACCTTACAAACTGCTGTGAGTGGGATCCAAGAGAGATCCCTTTGCCCTCAGGAAATGAAGTCAAACACTAGAGATGGAAAGCAACCAGCATGTCAGAAAACAATCTATCTTGGCTTGTAGGTCAAGTCAGGAAGAAAAAGACAGTGTCAGTCAAGCAATCAAGCAATCGTGTCTGAATCTTTGTGACCCCATGGATTATAACTCACCAGGCTCCTCTCTCCATGGAATGCTCCAGGTATGAATACTGGAGTGCACTGCCATTCCCTTCTCCAGGGCATCTCCCCATCCAGGATTGACCCAGGGTCTCCCGCATTGCAGGCAGGTTCTTTACGGTCTGAGCCAACAGAGAAGCCCAGTTCAATTCAGAGGTGACATCAAACACCGAGCATGGAAGACAGCTGTATCTGCTACAGTGGTATTTGCAGTAGTAAGTTGACGGAAAAGGCAAAATAATACAGAATAAACTTTTCAAAACATTTCTGAGAAGCTGCCACTGGTTCCTCTTTCACTTCTTCTCTGGGTCATTCTTCATCAATATTATGCTGAGGAATCACGTCTACATCTTTAGAATTTGTCTTCAAATCACAGTTCCTTCACCAGCCCCCATCACACCCATAGGCAGAAGGACCTTGGGATCCCAAAAAGGCCAACCTCTTCTGCCTTTGGCTCTAGAGGCAGTCAGGAAAAACCAGCTCCGAGGAACCAGAGATCAAATTGCCAACATCCGCTGGATCATGGAAAAAGCAAGAGAGTTCCAGAAAAACATCTATTTCTGCTTTATTGACTATGCCAAAGCCTTTGACTGTGTGGATCACAATAAACTATGGAAAATTCTGAAAGAGATGGGAATACCAGACCACCTGATCTGCCTCTTAAGAAATCTGTATGCAGGTCAGGAAGCAACAGTTAGAACTGGTCATGGAACAACAGACTGGTTCCAAATAGGAAAAGGAGTACGTCAAGGCTGCATATTGTCACCATGTTTATTTAACTTATATGCAGAGTACATCATGAGAAATGCTGGACTGGAAGAAACACAAGTTGGAATCAAGATTGCCGGGAGAAATATCAATAACCTCAGATATGCAGATGACACGACTCTTATGGCAGAAAGTGAAGAGGGGCTAAAAAGCCTCTTGATGAAAGTGAAAGTGGAGAGTGAAAAGGTTGGCTTAAAGCTCAACATTCAGAAAACGAAGATCATGGCATCTAGTCCCATCACTACATGGGAAATAGATGGGGAAACAGTGGAAACAGTGTCAGACTTTGTTTTTCTGGGCTCCAAAATCACTGCAGATGGTGACTGCAGCCATGAAATTAAAAGACGCTTGCTCCTTGGAAGGAAAGTTATGACCAACCTAGATAGCATATTCAAAAGCAGAGACATTACTTTACCAACAAAGGTTCGCCTAGTCAAGGCTATGGTCTTTCCTGTGGTCATGTATGGATGTGAGAGCTGGACTGTGAAGAAGGCTGAGCGCCGAAGAATTGATGCTTTTGAACTGTGGTGTTGGAGAAGACTCTTGAGAGTCCCTTGGACTGCAAGAAGATCCAACCAGTCCATTCTGAAGGAGATCAATCCTGGAATTTCTTTAGAAGGAATGATGCTAAAGCTGAAACTCCAGTATTTTGGCCACCTCATGTGAAGAGTTGACTCATTGGAGAAGACTCTGATGCTGGGAGGGATTGAGGGCAGGAGGAGAAGGGGACGACAGAGGATGAGATGGCTGGGTGGCATCACTGACTCGATGGATGCGAGTCTGAGTGACCTCCGGGAGCTGGTAATGGACAGGGAGGCCTGGCGTGCTGCGGTTCATGGGGTCGCAAAGAGTCGGACACGACTGAGCGACTGATCTGATCTGATCTGATCTGATACAGAGATGAAGCTGTTAATTTATTCTTTCCTGTTTGCAGGTATTCTCTCCTCCCACAGATGTCAGTAATTCTGCTAACATGAGTGTGTGGGCTACACGGACTTGGCCCTTTCAAACCTGGGTAACAGGAAGAAGACTTTTGCTCTTCCCGGGTTTCCAAAATAGCCTTTTTGACTAGGTACTATGTCCTCCACACCACCATGATAGAATGTCTTTGACCCTATCACCTTTGTATCAAATTTAATTTTATATGGATAATGAGGCTGAAGGCTTGGAAGCATTATACATATAGTGGAGCAAGACTGAGTCTAAAACCAATACCAATAAGAGTCAAGAAATATCAATCCTTGGAAGATTTCTTAATCTAGTGCATGTGTTATAGTTTCAGTATTTGTGAATTTGCCACACTTTAAACTTCATAATCTAGCCTAGGGTATTGCCTATTCACTCTCATTAATCTAAATGCCTTAAGAAAAGCTTTCTTCTTGATCTCTTGTGTTTTGTATTACAAACTGCACACATCGGAATTGAATAGGAGGAATTATTTTTTGAAGGTTGATAAGAAGAGGCCAGAAGGCCTCCCTACACCTCGCCACAGCTCCCAGGTATATAGCACAAGTAAAACAAAAACTGTGTTACTCAGCTCATAGAATTTCTGCATGTTTGAGAATCTAGAGTCATGGGATATCATTATAATGAAGTGGTGCAGTTTTAAATAATCTTCATGGATTATAAAAAGCCACATAATAGCGGTCTAGTGATCTGCACTGAATCCCACATTTGGGGAGTATAATACTGGGCATCCTAAGTTAGAAAATTTTGGTGTTTGCTAAGGAGGATTTGACAAGTGCACTATTTGTCAAATTCCAAAGATGTAATTGGAAAAGATTTAGACTGATTTTATGCCCTTCACTAATGCTTCATAATTGCAGAGTTAGTGCTCCCTGATGGAAAAAATATGGTGTATTTTACAAAATAAGATAAGGGAAGATAAGGACTTTTGGCCTTATTAGCTGTATTGAATGAGAAAGTATTGTTGGTCTTTTATACTTTTAAATTAATGTGTGTAAATATTTCTGCCGATGCTAACTCACCTAAAGACTGCTGACCCTGACCTACTTTAAGACCCGTTCAAGATTCTTCTTCTTTTTTATCCTTCTTAGTATATTTTTGTCTGCCCTTTGAAAGAGAATATTCTCAATCTGACCAACCCATGTATCTCAGTTGAGACTGTTTGGAAAGTTTTAGAATACATAGCTAAGACTGGGTGTTTGAGTTTGCATAAGATAATAATTAATGGGTTTTACATACATTCATTCCCCAAGTCCTGGCAAAACTCTAAAGTTTGTGCTTCTATCAGAGAAGAGTCAGTCTTATTGCTCAATTTTCCTGTTGTGTGTGTATGTGTGTGTGTGTGTGTGTGTTTTACAGTTGGTGCTTTGATGCTTGGGTAGGGCTGATGTGGGGAGAATCAGATAAAAGTATATCATGATAATAAGATGAGAGCTTATTGTTACATAGAGAAGTGAATATTCCTCTGATTATACCCGAGGAGCCCTCTACCACAAATAAACCATCCTGCTCTTTAATCCATCACATGAAGACCCAGACACATAAGGCTGAGTGTCAGTTTCACAGTTAGGAAGCCAAACTCCTCCAAGCCATAAATATGCCCATGAATGGAGAGCTTGTCTTGTTCTCAAAACCATGGGACTCTATCTCAAGCTGCTTTAATAAAGGTAATTTTAAAATTAAAAAAAATCAACTCAGTTGAGTTTCAGAACGCGAAGGATTTGTAAAGTACAATATAATTCGGATGAAAAGGTTTGCCACAATACACAAGCTTCTGTGGAAAAATTCTTTTCCTTGAGTATAACTTTTGTAGCTACAGGCCCTAGATTTTTCCCTCTTTCTTGATTGGCTGCTGCTAATGAATGTTTTTTTTTTACTTTTTTTGTAAATAATTTGTTAATATTGTGAATAGATTTTTAGAAAGAATGAATTGTATGAGGCAGATTTAATCTTCCAAATTAAGCAAATTTATATTCTGATTTTCTTAAAATTTCTACTTGCTTAGTGACATCCAGAGGTTCTAGCTTTTAACTTGCTGTTGCTCAGTCCCTAAGTCACGTTCAAGTCTGTGCAAGCCCAAGGACTGTAGCAAGGCTCCTCTGTCCTTCACTGTCCCCCGTAGTTTGCTCAGATTCCCCTACATTGAGTAGGTGATGCCATCGAACCATCTTATCTTTTGCTCCCCCTTCTCTTTGGCCTTCAGTCCTTCCCAGCATCAGGGTCTTTCCCAATGAGTTGGCATCAAAATATTGGAGCTTCAGTTTCAGCACCATGAGTTTAAAATTATTCTTTTAATACCAAGATCTTGACCAGTCTGTGACTGATTTTTATATGGATGAGCTAAAGATTCAGTTTCACCATTTTATATGGAGATAATCAATTTAGTACAATTTTTTACAAAACGGATATTGGAATGAAAATAATGTTTGACTATGTGGAGTTACACTGCTGCTGCTGCTGCTGCTGCTAAGTCGCATCAGTCGTGTCCGACTCTGTGTGACCCCATAGACAGCAGCCTACCAGGCTCCCCTGTCCCTGGGATTCTCCAGGCAAGAACACTGGAGTGGGTTGCCATTTCCTTCTCCAATCATTGAAAGTGAAAAGTGAAAGTGAAGTCGCTCAGTCGCATCTGACTCTTCACGACCCCATGGACTGCAGCCCACCAGGCTCCTCCATCCATGGGATTTTCCAGGCAAGAGTACTGGAGTGGGGTGCCATTGCCTTCTAGAGAAGTAAATCAAAGTCTATTAAATAAGTTAGTAATAGTTTGCGTCAGAGACTGGGACTGAAGTTCCAAGGGAAAGAAAGTAAGTACTGTTACTTTGTATTATGATTGTTTCTAAAATTGATACTTTTTTTTAACCAAGTGTATGTATTTCAACTGAAAAATGAGGACCCAGAGTAATGTTACGGGGAGGGAGGGGGGTTCAGGATGGGGAACACCTGTATACCCGTGGTGGATTCATGTTGATGTATGGCAAAACCAATATAATATTGTAAAATAATTAATCTCCAATTAAAATAAATATATTTATATTAAAAAAATCAGATTTCCCACTCTGGCCAAATGTTTATAATGATAGTTTGTTAACAGAGCCATAAAGGAACTGTGTATATTTTGTAATGAGAATCAGTAAAAGACACAAAAAGTAAAATGACTGTTATATATGTTAGGTTATGATGGTGGTGGGGGTGGTTTAGTTGTGTCTAACTCTTTGCAACTACATAGACTGTAGTCTGCCAGGCTCCTCTGTCCATGGGATTTCCCAGGCAAGGAGAGTAGAGTAGGTTGCCATTTCCTTCTCCAGGGGATCTTCCAGGATCAAACTGCCTCTCCTGCATTGCAGGCAGATTCTGTATTGCTGATCCACCAGGGAAGTCCCTCTTACCTTATAATGGTTTCTAAATTTGGTTCCAGGTTCAGTGATGGAGGTGAGTCTTGTTTTAAATCACTCCATCGAAAACAATTAGATTCATCTTACACATAAAGGCTTTGCATACTAAACTTTTATCAGATGGTATCTTCTGAACCCAACGTCTATTCTTACGGCTCTTCCCACAGTTATTTCCCTTGATGGCCTGGATGGACAAACAAAATCAAACAGTGCCTGGTGAATTCATCCTCACGGGAATCACAGACCTGCCTGAGCTGCAGGCTCCCTTCTTTGTGCTGTTCCTCACCATCTATGCAGTGTCAGTGGTGGGAAACTTGGGCATGATCATTCTCACCAAGGTGGACTCCAAGCTACAGACACCCATGTACTTCTTTCTTAGAAACCTGGCTTTCATTGATCTTGGCTATTCCACATCTGTGGGACCCAAAATGCTGGTAGCTTTCATGGCTGATCAAAACACAATCTCCTTTCATTGGTGTGCTACGCAGCTGACTTTCTTCATCTTGTTCATCATCAGTGAACTTTTCATCCTGTCGGCAATGGCCTATGACCGTTACGTGGCCATCTGCAAT
This sequence comes from Tragelaphus eurycerus, assembly GCA_935064755.1. Lineage (NCBI taxonomy): Eukaryota > Metazoa > Chordata > Mammalia > Artiodactyla > Bovidae > Tragelaphus > Tragelaphus eurycerus. The sequence continues at coordinate 555,291 of CAKXYN010000225.1, read as the reverse complement.
CCTCTGCTCTACACAGTAGTTATGTCACCGAGAGTATGCTGGGTGCTGGTCGCAGTCCCCTATGTTTACAGTGCCTCCGTTTCTCTGATAACTACCATCAAGATCTTTATTTCATCCTTCTGTGGCTATAACATCATCAGTCATTTCTACTGTGACAGTCTCCCCTTGCTAACTTTGCTGTGCTCAAGCACATGGGAAATTGAGTTGTTCATACTGATCTGTTCCGTGTTTAACTTGGTTTCATCTTTTCTGATAGTGCTGGTATCTTACATACTGATCCTTAAGGCCATCCTACAAATGAACACTGCACAGGGCAGGCAGAAGGCTTTCTCCACCTGTGGCTCTCATCTGACAGTGGTGGCTGTACTATATGCCACGCTAGCTTTTATGTATACGCAGCCCAAGTCCAGCCACTCTTTTGATACTGACAAAATGGCCTCTGTATTTTTCACTTTGGTTATACCCATGCTGAACCCTATGATCTACAGCTTGAGGAACAAGGAAGTAAAAGGTGCTCTGCACAGAATGTGGAAAAATCTCTGCAAAATTCCTATATAAAAGTAAATATAGAAGGCATGCATGATAAGTCAGATTATGGACAACTGTTTATTTTCTGTGACAAATTTCTCAAAAGCAGTAATGTGTGAAAATCATGCAAACTAGAAATGGTTTTTCTTGTGTCAACTGTAGATGTTCAAGTTGTGATCATTCTTCTGGTGTCAACTTTGGTTTAACCTCAAGTTTCAGGGCAAGAGACTCAAGTCCAGATCACTGTTCTCACTTTGCCAAGTGTTTATGTTTCAATTGAAGGGAAGCCTTTTTTTTTTTTTTTTAAATACATCCATCACTAAATATTTTTAAAAGACATTCTTGTGTCTTTTAATAAATGTGTGTGTGTGTGTTACATAACATTTAAATACTAGTGCCCATCATACTGGCTAAGTAGAAGATGGGAGTTATTGTTCTTCTGCTGGTGAGTACAGCAATGAGCAACACATCAAACATATTTGCTTTAATGAAACATTAGCCATATCCCCTTTATAGTTGCTGCCATCTCAAATTTCTGTCAAATTATAAAACAAACATTTTTAAGCTTGGGGAAACAAAATAAAATGTCAGTTATTCTCAAATGGATATGTGTTAATTAAAAATCCAAAAAATAAATTTCAGGATAAAATATTATAAATAAGAAATGAATTTTACCAGGTTGATGGCTATAATGTCAGCATACAAAAATAGTTATTTTGTGGACTACTTTTGTAGTCTGCTTTATTTTATTCTTCGAAGCCAAATTTGCCTGTTACTGCAGGTTCTTTTGGCTTATTACTTTTGCATTCCAATCCCCAATGATGAGTAGAACATCTTTTTTTTTTTTTCTTGGTGTTATAATCGATTACATTCTTTGTAGCCAAAGATGGAGAAGCTGTTTACAGTTAGCAAAAACAAGACCTGGAACCAACTGTGACACAGATCATCAGCTCTCATAGCAAAACTCAAGCTTAAGCTAAAGAAAGTGGGAAAAACCACTAGGTCAGCCAGATATCAATTCAGTTCAGTCCCTAAGTCATGTCTGACTCTCTGCAACCCCACGGATTGCAGCACGCCAGGGCTCCTTGTCCATCACCAATTCCCAGAGCTTGCTCAAGCTCATGTTCATCAAGTCTGTGCTGCCATCCAACCATCTCATCCTCTGTCATCCTCTTCTCCTCCTGCCTTCGATCTTTCCCAGAATCAGGGTCTTCTCCAATCAGTCAGTTCTTTGCATCAGGTGGCCAAAGTATTGGAGTTTCAGCTTCAGCATCAGTCCTTTCAATGAATATTCAGAACTGATTTCCTTTAGGAGGGATTGGTTGGATCGCCTCACAGTCCAAGGGACTCTCAAGTGTCTTCTCCACACCACAGTTCAAAAGCATCAATTCTTCCGTGCTCAGCTTTCTTTATAGTCCAACTCTCATATCCATACATGATTACTGGAAAAACCACAGTTTTGACTAGATGGACCTTTGTTGGCAAAGTGATGTCTCTGCTTTTTAACATGCTGTCTAGTTTGGTCATAACTTTTCTTCCAAGGAACAAGTGTCTTTTAATTTCATGGCCACAGTCACCATCTGCAGTGATTTTGGAGCCCCCAAAATTAAGTCTCTCACTGTTTCCATTGTTTCCCTATCTATTTGCCATGAAGTGATGGGACCACCTTCCATGCTCTTAGTTTTCTGAATGTTCATTTTTAAGGTATGACTTAAATCCTGTGTAAATATGCAATGGGGATAACTAATAGATTCAAGGCATTAGATCTAGTAAACAATGTGCCTGAAGAACTATGGGCAGAGGTCCATAATATTGTACATGGCAAATAGAAGGGGAAAAGGTGGACGTAGTGAAAGATTTCCTCTTCTTGGACTCTAAGATCACTGCAGATGGTGACTGCAGCTATGAAATCAGAAGATGATTGCTTCTTGCCAGGAAAGCTATGAGAAACCTAGATGGTGTATTGAAAAGCAGAGACATAACTGCCAACAAAAGTCCATATAGTCAAGGCTATGGTCTTCCCAGTGATCATGTATGGTTGTAAGGGCTGAATTGTAAAGAAGACAAGACACCAAAGAATTGATGCCTTAGAACTGTGGTGCTGGAGAAGACTCCTGAGAGTCCCTTGAACAGCAAGGAGATCAAGCCACTCAATCTTAAGGGAAATCAACTGAATACTCATTGTAAGGACTGATGCTGAAGCTGAAGCTCCAGTATTTCAGTCATCTGATGCATACAGATGACTCAATGGAAAAGTCCCTGATGCTGGAAAAAATTGAGGGCAGAAGAAGAGGGCATTGGAAAATGAGAGATGGCTGGATGGCACCATTGATGCAATGGACATAATCTTGAGTAAACTTTGGGAGACGGTTGAAGGACAGGGAGGCCTGGCTTGCTGCAGTCCATGGGGTTGCAAAGAGTCAGTCACAATGGGTGACTGATCAACAGCAAACATCTTTGTTATGTTTTTTGATGAATGCTACACATTTAGTTTGATGCTATAGGTTTGTGCTCTTTGAATAGTGAAAAAAAAATGTAACCCTTGGAAAAGGAGTTAATATTATTAAGAAACTCCACCTTTTAAGATTTTCATGATTATACTTGGACCCTTAATGAAGACATGAAATATGATATTTGATACCATATGATATAAAATGGTATATAAATGTGGTATAGATTTGATATAAATGGAATTTATTTCAAAATTTTAACAGCAAATAATGACAGATTCTCACAGTGTTTTCCAACTATGTCTGAATTAAAGGCATTATATCAATGTTTATAGTCCTTGTAATTTATCTGCTTCTTATATACTATGAGTTTCCCAGATTTGTCCATATATTGCAAAGATCAATGCTATTTGAAAGTCATCATTTTTTTATTTTTTGCTAGAGACAAGGTCAAAATAAAATATTAAAGCATCCATTTCACTACATTGTGACTTCATCACCCCATAATATCTAATTATGGTTAGAGGACTCCCACTCCCTCCCACCTACAAATCTTTGAGGCTGTCAAATCATCCCTTACATGACTAACTGCACATCTAATGGAGATTGGAATGAAAAAGAAAATATGTACAGATACAGATTTATGCACAGGACAGTCCTTTCAAAATTATGAAGTGGGAATGTATACTTTGCTTAAAATTAAGGTTATTTTCCATTCTTTACTTATTTAATAGCTCTTTCCAAAACTCACTTTATTCTCTCTCCAAAAAAATTACTTTGATGTTTAACTACATGCATTTAAATGTATATTTTTGATCTCTCTTTGTAGATTACATTTACTGTCATGCATTTATTGTTGAAAGAAATAGTTGGTGGCAGCAGTGGAGGGGGGTGTGGGGAGGAGGATTAGAAACGATTTAGCTTCTCTAACCTCTGTGCTTAGTGTACACAGTGAAGGTCCAATGTTCATCCTTGTCCATTGTGTTTTGTACATATTTTCAGGTGATTATTGACCATTTGTATATCTCCTGTGAGAGATTTCTGTTCACATCCTTTGTCTGCTTTTAATTGGGGTCCTTTTTCTATTGTTGAATTATAAAATGTTTTTTATATTCAATGTATTAGACACATCAGACATATGATTCCCAACTTTTTCCATTGTGAGGGTCACATTTTTTAATGCTTTGGGAATGTCCTTTGACAGACAAAACTTTGTTTTAATTTTCATTTAGATAAAGTCAAATTATTTATTTGTGGTTTTTTTTTTGTACTCTTTATGTGTCACGTCTAAGACACCTGTCAGGAGCTAAAGTGACTTGGGAGAGAGAAAACTTGAGCTGCCAATTAAATAAACAAACCATAAACATAAGATTTAAGATTTTAACCACTTATGACAATGATAATCTCATCATAGCTCATGAAGGTTAATCATTATTTTTATATTTATACCCAGTTTATGTTTCCCGAATGGCCTGGCTGGACAAACACAATCTGATGACGCTGAATGAATTCATCCTCGTAGGAATCACCCATCTCCCTGAGCTACAGGCGCCTTTGTTTGGACTCTTCTTCATTGTTTACCTGGCCTCAGTGGGGGGTAACCTGGGCTTGATCATTCTCACCATGAGAGACTCCAGGCTACACACACCCCTGTACTTTTTCCTCATACACCTGGCTTTTACTGATCTTGTTTACTCAACAGCTGTAGGACCCAAAATGCTAGTAAATTTTGCCATAGATCAAGATACAATCTCTTATCATTGGTATGCTACCCAACTCACTTTCTTAGTAGGTTTATCACCAGTGAAATTTTCATTCTGTCTGCTATGGCCTATGACCGCTATGTAGCCATCTGTAACCCTCTGCTCTACACAAGCATCATGTCACAAAGGTTATGTCACACACTAGTGGTGATTCCCTATCTATATAGCCTCTTTTTTGTCTCTGCTGGCCATCATAAAAATTTTTATTTTGTCTTTTTGTGGTCATGATGTCATTAAGCATTTCTATTGTGATAGTCTGCCCTTGATATCTTTGCTCTGTTCAGACACAAGTGAAATTAAATGAATAGTTCTGATCTTTTCAATTTTTAATTTGGTTTCACCTCTTCTGATAGTTCTTGTGTCCTATATCTGATCCTTGTTGGCATCTTCAGGATGAACTTGGCAAAAAGCAGACACAAGGCTTTCTCCACCTGTGGATCTCATTTGACAGTGATAGGCATATTCTATGATACTCTCTTCTTTATGTACGTGCAGCCCAAATCCAGTGATTCTTTTGATACTGAAAAAATGGCATCTTTATTTTATACTTTACTAATACCCATGCTGAATCCAATGATCTACAGTTTGAGGAACAAAGAGGTGAAAAATGCCTGGTCTAGAAACTGGAAAATATGTGCAAATATACTATTTAATATTCACTCTAGGATATGCTAACAATGGGCAATGTATTAGTGAACGTATACTACTATTGGTGTCGTTTAAGGCTTGTAGATTTACCTCCATTGTATGAACAAGAATTGATGTGCGAGAAGCATATAAATAAAGAAAACTGTTCAGTACTCTGAAACAAAATATGTCATTAACAGATGACTAATCCCTGCTCAGATATTCACCCAGGCCTGGTTTCAGGCCCTCATCTGCCATTCCCACGTGTTCTCATGTGTGACCTATTGCATGTCTCTTCCTTAAAACACTTATTTTTATAAACCAGATAATGTATAGTACATTCACAGTTTTTCTGTAGTGCTAGCAGAGTAAAAGGTACAAAAAAGAATGGCTGATAAATATTACATAAACGATTCATTCAATAAATTAAATATGCATTGGCTTTTTAACAACCAAGACTCATTCTTCATGAGGCTTAGAGAAAACACAGAAAATTTGCAGCATGAAAAGTGAGCTGTGTAGTATGATTGATGTTGTTGAGCAATATGAAAATGAAAAAGAGGAAATAGCCAGGATGGTGCTTAAATTTTGATTGAAGTTGTCAGGTGGCCTTGTGTAAGAATGATGCTTAAATAAACACTTGAGAAGTTGAGTGAATGGAATATGTGTATATTTAGGGGAAGACCTACTCCCAGTCAAAAAATGAGCAGAAGATCTAAATAGATATTTCTCTGAAAAGACATCAGATTAGATCAGTCGCTCAGTCGTGTCCGACTCTCTGCGACCCCATGAATCGCAGCACGCCAGGCCTCCCTGTCCATCACCAACTCCCGGAGTTCACTGAGACCCACGTCCATCGAGTCAGTGATGCCACCCAACCATCTCATCCTCTATCTTCCCCTTCTCTTCCTGCCCACAATCCCTCCCAGCATCAGGGTCTTTTTCAATGAGTCAACTCTTTGCATGAGGTGGCCAAAGTACTGGAGTTTCAGCTTCAGCATCATTCCTTCCAAAGAAATCCCAGGGCTGATCTCCTTCAGAATGGACTGATTGGATCTCCTTGCAGTCTGAGGGACTCTAAAGAGTCTTTTCCAACACCACAGTTTCAAAAGCATCAATTCTTTGGCACTCAGCCTTCTTCACAGTCCAACTCTCACATCCATACATGACCACAGGAAAAACCATAGCCTTGACTAGACAAACCTTTGCTGGCAAAGTAATGTCTATGCATATACAAATTACCAATATGTATATAAAAAGATGCACAACTTTGATAATTATTAGAGAAATGCAAATCAAAACTACAGTAAGATATCACTTCCCACTATTCAGAATGACTATCATTTAAAAACTCTACAAATAGTATATGCTAGACAGGGTATGAAGAAGAGGGAATCCTCCTACACTGTTGGCGGAAATATAATTTGGTGCTGCCACTATGGGGTCGCAAGAGTCGGGCACAACTTAGTGACTGAATCGCCATCACCACTATGGAAAACAGTATGGAGGTTCCTGTACAAACTAAAGTTGCCATATGATCCAGCAATCCCACTTCTGAGCACACATATGGAGAAGAGCAATTCAAAAAGATACGTGAACCTCAAGGTTCATAGAAGCACTATTAACAATAGTTCCAAGACATGGAAGACACCTGTCCACTGAGGGATGGACAGATAAAGATGTGGTGCATGTACATGATGAAATATGGTTCAGTCATAAAAGTAGAATGAAATAATGCCACTTGTATCAATATTGATAAATTTAGAGCATATCATATTAAGTGAAGTCAAAAGAGGAAGACAAATACCACATGATATGTCTTACATGTGGAATCTGAAAGCAATAATACAAACTAGCTTAGCAACAGAACAGAAATAAACTCAGGCATGGAAAAAAGAAAAAAACTTATGGTTACCAAAGTGGAAAGTGGGGGGACGGATCAATTTGGAACTTGGAAATAGCAGATAAAGACTATATATATATATATATATATATATATATATATATATATCTCCATTATGGTTTATTACAGGATATTAAATATAGCTCCCTGTCCATATATATATGCATTGTTACTTTCAGTTTATTTAATTACTTACATAATGTCTAGAGACAGACACTTTTTCCTTTAAAGGACCTCAGTATTTGCTTTTGAAGACCTTCAAATGATTAGATGAAGCCCATTTATATTTTGAGGAGCATTTGGCTGTACTGAAAGTCTATTCATTTAAAAGTTAATAAAAATTGAAAAAAAGAATAATTTTCACGGTGACTCTAGATACTGATATTTAACTAAACAAATGGGCACCACAGCCTAGCCAAATGGGTACAGAGATTAACCATCACAGCAGGAAAAAAGGGAACATTAGTAAAGGGTAAAAAATAGGAAACCAATATATGTAACTTATTTATAAGGTACATACAAACTGCTCTGAATTATTAATAAATACTCCTCATTACTTGCATTCTGTGATATTTTAATGCTTCAGGGACGGTCAAGAAATTGCTTGGCAACTCCTCTGGGAGAGTCAGAGAGGGAGAGAAAAATGCATAAATTGTTCTCACTATTTGTGTTGCAAAGCACATGAGAAACTCAAACAGAGATTTCATTACAGGTAAATAGCATATTTCATGTGGTGCCTTATTTTAACAGTAGATGGACAGCTTTGGTGATGTTTGCAAGATAGCAGTTTTATTCTATGACAAATCACAGTAAAATATGAGGACATTTGGCTCTTTTCCATGTACAAGTTTCTATTGATAATGTATTAGCAGAATAGAACTGCATCCCTTTTCCTGCCTATAACTTCAAATATTTTCACAAATACTAAGGAGCATCTTTGAAATGTCAGTGTCATATTATTTAATATTTGGAGGCCAGGTGTGCTGCAGTCCATGGGGTCACAAAGACTGACATGACTTAGGGACTGAACAATAGCAATGAGTGCTTTCTATAAATGCTTAACTGTATGAATAAGAAAGGACACAACTGTGGGACAAGAAAACTTGAAGATTCAGGAATTTAAAAAAAAAAAAAGAATAAGTCAGAATTACAAAGCTTCTGGTGGTCAATTTCAAGTTTGGTGTTCTTCCAAGTCCTTAGTCAGTTAGTGACTCTGGCATCTTATTGCCTTCTCTAAATATTGTGTTTTTAATGAATAATTAAATCAATATATTCATGAGAATCTTTCTGATGTTTTGATGAGCAAAAGCAGGGTTTTCCATCTTGCATTGTGACGTGAAAAGAAATTTTGGAGGCTAGGAATTTTGAGTACCCAGTGTTACGGTGAATCTGCAATCCAGCAAATTCAGTTCCCAGTGGAATTGGACAAAAAACATGTATTTTTTAGAGTATAGTTCTAAAACAATACTCAGGAGATCAGCACAGATAGTAAACTATGAAGTGACTAAGCAGCAGTAGCAGTAAACTACGGAAAAGTAATATCATACATTTCATACAATTCTAAAGCTGTGAAACAAACAAACAAAATTCTCTTCAATGCCCCCTCCCTGCCTTATCTTACAGGAAAATCAGCATTTACCAGTGTAGTTTTTTTTTTTTTTTTTTTGCTGTAGCCTTTCATAAGCAAATAAACAAAGACTTATGTCACTTCATGGTATCCTATTTGTAGTCCCGTATTTCTGATATAAGAAATCATGTATATGGGGATAGGTTAGGACATCAGAGGTTCAAAACCTTAGAAGCAACGTATGTGATGAGATAAATGTGGATTTCCAATCAACACATACATAATCTAATTTTATGAATATTATATTTTATTTACTTTCCTAGAGTTCACAGAGAATCCTGATACGTTTTTCTTGTAATAGTATCAATTCTATTTCTTATTCATTTTTTTTTTCAGTAAAGCATTAGTACATTAAAAAAAATGACTTTTTTTCCCCCTCGCTATTGCTTTTCTTTTAGTTGTTGACACTCCATCATGTCTGACTCATTGTGACTCCATGGACTGCAGCATGCCAGGTCTCCCTGTCCTTCACCATCTACTGGAGCCTGCTCAAACTTATGTCCATTGAGTCGGTGATGCCATCCAATCATCTCATCCTCTGTCGTCCCCTTCTTCTCCCGCCTTCAATCATGTGAAGAGTCAGCTCTTCACATGAGGTGGCCAAAGTATTGGAGCTTCAGCTTCAGTATCAGTCCTTCCAATGAATATTCAGGATTGATTTCCTTTAAGACTGACCGGCTGGATTTCCTTGCAGTCCAAGGGACTCTCAAGGGTCTTCTCCAACACCACAGTTCAAAAGTGTCAATTCTTCAGTGCTCAGCCTTTTTTACGGTCCAACTCTCACATATATGCATCACTACTGGAAAACCATAGCTTTGACTATACAGTCCTTTGTTGGCAAAGGGCAGCTAGTTCCATGTCTGGTTCCCACTGTTGCTTCTTGCATACAGGTTTCTCAGGAGGAAGGTTAGGTGGTCTAATATTACAGTCTCTTTAAGAATTTTCCACAGTTTGTTGTGATCCACAGTCAAAGGCTTTGGCACAGTCAATGAAGTAGAAGTAGACGTTCTTCTGTAATTCTCTTGCTTTTTCTATGATCCAACAGATGTTGGCAATTTGATCTATGGTTCCTCTGCCTTTTCTAAATTCAGTTTGAACGTCTGGAAGTTCTCGGTTCATGTAATGTTGAATCCTAGCTTGGAGAAATTTGAGCATTTCTTTGCTTGCATGTGAGATGAGTGCAATTGTGTGGTAGTTTGAACATTCTTTGGCACTGCCTTTCATTGATACTGGAATCAAAACTGACCTTTTCCAGTCCTGCAGCCACTGCTGAGTTTTGCAAATTTGCTGGCATATTGAATGATAACACCATTTTGGTTATCTGGGTCATTAAGTGTTTTTTTTTTTTTTAATTTTTTAAACATTTTTGGTTCTTCCATGTATTCTTGCTAGCTCGTCTTAATATTTTATGCTTCTGTTTGGTCCATAAGATTTCTGTCCTTTATTGTGCCCATATTTGCATGAAATATTCCCTTGGTATCTGTAATTTTCTTGAAGAGATCTCTAATCTTTCCCATTCTATTATTTCCCTCTATTTCTTTGCATTGATCACTTAGGAAGGCTCTCTTATCTGTCCTTACTATTCTCTGGAACTCTGCATTCAGATGCTATATCTTTCCTTTTCTCCTCTGTCTTTAGCTTCTCGTCTATTCTCAGCTATTTGTAAGGCCTCTTCAGACAACCATTGTGCCTTTTTGCATTTCTTTTTCTTGGGGATGGTTTTGATCAGCGCATACTGTACAGTGTTGCAAACCTCAGTCAATTTTTTTACGTTAAAAAATCTACATTCTAGTCTGGTATCATTCTGTTTTCTGAGTAATATTCATGATAAGAATGATGTTTTCTTAGGAATATTCATATATATCTTTAATTCACTGTACTTATACCTCTGCATTTAATGTTGTATGGATGCTATTTGCAGCCTTAATGTGAAAGCAGACAAAATAACATTCTGGAAATATATGATACATATAAATATATATAGATAGATATAGACGTATGCTTGTATATCCTTTTTTAACTTTTTTTCAGTATGCGACATGGATGTGAGTTTGAGTAAACTCCGGGAGTTGGTGATGGACAGGGAAGCCTGGCCTGTTGTGATTCATGGGGTCGCAAAGAGTCGGACACGACTGAGCGACTGAACTGACTGATTGTGTAATATATTTCTATAAAGAACCCTTTTATCCGAAGAAATAAATATTTATTTATTTATTTCATAAATATTTATGAAACGTCATTATCTAAAACCAATTTTAGTTACATCACAGTCCCTCGAGTTGCTCAGTTTCCTCATTGTGACCTCGGTTTCTCTTTGGCTAAATATACTGTCCGTGTTACAAATAATTCATTATATGTCAGTTTTAAGGAAAATGCAGTTGGGAATGAAGAAAAATGTTACATTTTAAGTAAATATATATTACATATTTTAAGTTATATAGAAGATTAAAATTCCTAGAGCAAGAGCTCACTGATGGTCCCAGCTGCAGTCATGGGGAGGGGTCATGGGGGGAGTGGGGGCACCGAGGGCCATTTCCTGGGTAACACAGCCCTCAGTCTATTCACCATCATATACCCAAGAAGGAAGTCACACAAAAATAATTCATATATGCATGTGTAAGGAGAATCCAATTCAGGTAGCATGCTTTTTCCACTAAGAAATTATAAGCAAATGCACACAAAATTTCTATTTATTAGACATTTGAAGGGTATTTTCAGATAACATAAATGCAATTAAATGTTTAAATCTCATATATCTTCCCAACAACCTGGCAAGAAAGAGACTGAAATAACCTACCATATTTGCCAGGGTGCTCGTTTGCATATACAAAAATATAGCTGTAACAGAGATTATATCAACCCGTGTATGTTATACGGAATGTTTCCCTGTAAAAAAAAAAAAAAAAAAAACCCGCGTGGTATGATATGTTAGAATGCCCTTATTTTTAAACCTCTGTTCAATATTGGTCAAATGTATTAATTTTATCATCTTGCACCCCCTGTAGACATAAGGGCTTTCAGAGAAACTTATTTTAACATAAAGACTTCTGCAATTTGGGTTTCATTTTTTATGAGGTAAAGTTTAGCATGTGTAGTATGTAATATTATGTGACTTTAATTTTGTAAATATAGTGGTGTGATGGTCATTATACAAAAAGATGACAGAAAAGTTTACCTTCACCTATAAAACAGCACCTAAAATTTATAAAAATTTTTAGACATGTTTCCTTCATCTATATTTATATCAATCCATATCTATATCTACACATCTACTAACTTTGGTCAGTCTTGGCCCTTTGGCATTTTGGGCTGTATAATTCCTTGTTGCTACGTCAAACACTTTGTGACCCCACAGATTGTATACACTGAGTTTTCTTGGCAAGAATACTGAAGTGGGTTGCCATTTCCTCCTCCAGGGTATCTTCTAACCCAGGGATTGAACATATGTCTTCTGAGTCTCCTGCATTGCAAGCAAATTCTTTACTCACTGAGTCATTGGAGAAGCCCCCTTGTTGTTTTGGGGGCAGCCCTAATATACTAGGATAAATACCAGTCTCACTGGTTTCTAACTACCTCCAGCGCTGACAACCAAAATGCCTCAAAATACTGTTACATGTTCTTTGGGGAGTTAATCTTCACCAGTGAAAAACTACAGGTCTCTCTCTTTCTCCAGATGTATATTTACCTCTCTTTTGTATTTCTATTTATATTTGTGTGTTTTATTTATAGGATGTAGAATTTTTTCTTTGTGTTTAAAATATAATTTAAATTTATTTTATTTATGTCATGTATGTAAACTAAAAGAAATCACTAAAGTTCATTAATGATATCATTGACTATATGATGTCTATACTAAAATAGGTTTTCTGATTAAATGGAAACACCCAACAGAACAGTGCTGAGCGAATTCATCCTCATGGGAATCACAGACCGCCCTGAGCTGCAGGCTCCACTGTTTGGGCTCTTCCTCATCATCTACGTGATCTCAGCGGTGGGCAACTTGGGCATGGTCATCCTCACTAAGGTGGACTCCAGGCTACGGACACCCATGTACTTCTTTCTCAGGCACCTGGCTCTTACTGATCTGGGTTATTCAACCTCTGTAGGACCCAAAATGTTGGTACAGTTTGCTGTGGATCAGAATAAAATTTCCTATCATTTGTATGCCACACAGCTGGCTTTCTTCATCGTGTTCATTATTAGTGAGCTTTTTATTCTGGCAGCAATGTCCTATGACCGCTACGTGGCCATCTGTCACCCCCTGCTTTACACAGTCATCATGTCACAAAGGGTGTGTCGGGCACTGGTGGCAATCCCATACTTCTATAGCACATTTGTTTCTCTTCTAGTCACTGTAAACATTTTTAATTCATCCTTCTGTGGCTATAATGTCATCAGTCATTTCTACTGTGACAGTCTCCCCATATTATCACTGCTCTGTTCAAACACACATGAAATTGAATTAATTATCTTGGTCTTATCAGGATTTACCTTGATTTTCTCTCTTCTAATAGTCCTTGTGTCTTACCTGCTCGTCCTCGCAGCTATTGTCAGGATGAACTCTACTGAAGGTAGGCGGAAGGCTTTTGCTACCTGTGGATCTCACCTGATGGTGGTCACCATATTCTACGGGACTTTGATATTTATGTATGTGCAACCAGAATCCAGTCATTCCTTTGACACTGATAAAGTGGCATCTATATTTTACACTCTTGTTACTCCCATGTTGAATCCCTTGATCTATAGCTTAAGAAATAAAGATGTAAAATACGCACTACAAAGGACATGGAAAAAACTTTGCAATATCTTTCCTTAAAAGTCACTGTCTATGTCATTCTTACAAATTAGGTTAGATACTTTCCACCTTGCTGTGGGTGCTTTCAGAGGGAAAAGCAAATATATATAAAATCATCATGAATATGGAATATTCTGTTTGATAGTCACACTCCTAAGTGATATAAACACATTGGCAAAAAGAAAAAGGCAAAAACCTTTGCCATCTCTGAGAAGTGATGAAATATAAGCATAACAATTAAGTATATTTTAGGGGACAGTAGAATAGGCCATCAGAGCAGTCAAGGACTGTGTGTATGCTGTGTGAGGGTAAGGAAGAATAGTAGGTACAGAAGGGAAATTTAAATGACTTAATTGCCACAACTTGATCGTAACATGTTTCTGTGTGAGCTCTGGAATTGTTTCCCCCACTTATTTGTGTTAGTTTCTTGCATTTGTACTTTTGTATCTGTCTTTCTTCAAATGTGGGGAATTCTTGCCCATTATTTCCTTAAATAAACTCTTTTAGTGGTGTCTTCTAAGTCCCTTAGTCTCTGTTCACTTATTATCATTACTATTAGTATTATTATTATTTACTCCTCATACTCGACACTTTAAAATGACTTGAGTTTAATTCCCTGATTATTAACTTCTGATTGTTCTAATCTGTTGGTGAAACCAGGTAGTAAAATTTCAATTCAATTGTTATGTTTTTGGCTTTTGAGTTTTTGATTTGGTTCTCTTTAAATTACTTTCTACTTCTGTTTATGTCCTCAGTTTGTTTATATGTGGGAGGGTTATGTTTGTTTGAATTGATCTATTTTCCTTGTGATATTTCTGTGTGTTTCTTTGTGATGCCCTGTGATATTTTGTTAAAAATTTGGCATTTGAAAAAAGCAAGCACTTCTCCCAATATCTGTGGTGCTATGCTATGCTATGCTAAGTCACTTCAGTCGTGTCCGACTCTGTGTGACCCCACAGACGGCGGCCCACCAGGCTCCTCCGTCCCTGGGATTCTCCAGGCAAGAACACTGGAGTGGGTTGCCATTTCCTTCTCCAATGTATGAAAGTGAAAAGAGAAAGTGAAGTCGCTCAGTCATGTCCGACTCTTAGCGACCCCATGGACTGCAGCCTACCAGGCTCCTCTGTCCATGGGATTTTCCAGGCAAGAGTACTGGAGTGGGGTGCCATTGCCTTATGGACCTTCAAATCAGATTAAAAACTCAAAAGTCCTGTCTCTATCTCTGTCTACACAAGAACACTCATAGAGGCAGATATGTGATGTGTGTATCACGTAGAATTTTTTCACAACATATTAACATGTCAAAGTCAAGGCTTTTTTATTGGCCTATATGTTGTAGTAGTGTTCATGATATCTGAGGATTAAAAAACAACAACATATGTATTAATAAAGAAAAGATCCACACTTTCTTTATGTATTTTTTACTGTAATGAATAAAGAAGAAAAAAAGTCACATCATGGTATATGACAAATAATCAGCAAATTATATTCAACAATGCAATTTAATGCTCAATAATAATATGTAGACATAGTAAAACGTGCACAAAATATGGTGATACTGCAAAATACATTGATCATGCAAGGCTTACATGAAGCACAGTAGAATCTGTGAATTGAGACTGAGAAATGAGAATGGGTATTGCATGTGGTAGTGAAAATGTTGAATTCAACCTTTCATTACACTGAAACGTAATGAAAACAAAACAAATGAAAGAGAGTTTTGAATAAAATGATGCTGATGCTCTATGGAATGAGAATGTAAAATAGAAGTAGCTAATTTCTCTCCCTAGAGTTTTAAAAGGAAAAAAAAAAGTGGGGGGGAACATGATTTTATCTAGACATATCATATTATTATGTTTAGTGCATTTAAACATTTTAAATAAGACAATGACTTAATACATCTTCATTATGCGATCCGTTTAAGGAGATCACTGCAGAGCTATAGGAACACTGAAGGGCTTGTACTATGGATAAAATATATCTTAATTCAAATCCTTATGAGGTTGTATTAGGGTGAACCATAGGAACAGAATTAATACGGACCTAAGTATGGGCTGCTGCCTATGGAGTCGCACAGAGTTGGGCTTGACTGAAGAGACTTAGCAGCAGCAGCAGCAGCAAATATGAGGAAAAGGAAAATGAGATGCACACAAATAAATCTGACTAGGCTGTTGGGAAACAAATTGCTCAAGACTACTAACAGCCACATCTCCTCCCTTGTATCTGTTAAGATGTCAAATGCTTCAGGGATGATCAAGAAATTGCTTGGCATCTCCTTAGGGAGAGTCTCAAAGGGCAGAAAAAAATCCATAAATTGTTCACAATATGTATTTTATGAAGCACACGAGAAAGCCAAGACAGAGTTTTCGTTACAGGTAAACAGTATATTTTGTGTGGTGCCATGTTTTACCAATATCTAGATTGTTTGATGATTTGTAATATAGCACTCATTCTACGCCCCTTGTAGGCATCAAGTTGGGTCATGGTGAGGGCACTGAGGACTCTTACCTGGAAACACAATATCTATTCATCATTATACCCCTGAAAAAAAGTTTAGTCACACAAACAGAATTTGTATGTACATGTGTAAAAGCAGTCTGTTTTAGGTAGCTTGCTATCTGTATTAATAAATGAAAAATAAATAACAGGTAAATCCTATTTAGCTGACATATGAAGATATTTCCAGGTTCCATGAATATATTGAAATATTTCATTCTTAATTATCTTCCCAACAACCTTGCAAGAAATAGTTGATTTTGCTTATGGATATAAAGACATTAGAGGCTTCCCCCATGGCTCAGTGGTAAAAAATCCACCTGCACTGCAGGAGACAAGGGTCAGTCCTCTGGAGGAGGGCATGGAAACCCAGTCCAGGATTCTTGCTTGGATAACCCTGTGGACAGAGAAGGCAGGTGGGCTAAGGTGCGTGGGGTCGGGAAGAGTCAGACACAACTCAAGTGACTGAGCACGCACGCATACATAAAGAGATTAAGATAGCTTACATTTGCCAAAGTACTACTTTGTATGTACCAAAAATGTACATATAACAGATTATACTGCCTGTGCACATTTCTCAAAATGTTTCCTGATATGAAAGCCGATTATGTTTAACATGATCTGATAGAATGTCTTTAACTTCAGATCTCTTTCCAATATTAGGCAAGTGTGTGCATCGTTTCATCCTGTGCATTCAGTCTTTCACATAAATATGTTTTAAATTGAGGGCTTCTAAACATTCCCACCCATAAGGAAGCTAAAGTGTATATCATTTCTTTTCCTTTCTGTTTTTTATTTACCTTTGTACGGATCTATGTGTGTGTGCTAAGTCACTTCAGTTGTGTCTGACTCTTGGCTACCCTATGGACCGTAGCTATACGCACACACATAATCAGGGTTCGCCAATCTTAGTTCTCTGACATTTTGGGCTGTATACTCCTTATTTGGAGAGGGCAATGGCACCCCACTCCAGTACTCTTGCATGGAAAATCCCATGGATGGAGGAGCCTGGTAGGCTGAAGTCCATGGGATCGCTAAGACTTGGACACGACTGAGTGACTTCACTTTCACTTTTCACTTTCATGCATTGGAGAAGGAAATGGTAACCCACTCCAGTATTCTTGCCTAGAGAATCCCAGGGACAGGGGAGCCTGGTGGGCTGCATCTCTGGGATTGCACAGAGTCGGACACGACTGAAGTGGCAGCAGCAGCAGCAGCAATCTGTATTTATTGAGTCTACCCTAATCTAGTAGGATGTTCAGAAGCCTCACTAAATCTTAACTATTAGAAGCCGGTAGTATCCATCCTGCAGTGATGAAAATCAAGATTGTTCCAAGCATTATCCAATATACTTTGAAGGACAAATTTCCCTCTTTGGGAAGTTATACATCTCTCCCTATCTCCACATGTATTTCTATCTTCATTTCTATTAATATTTTTTACATTTATGTTTTATTTCCAGGTAGAGAGCACAGAGTATTAATAAAGTATTTTGTATATCTACATTTAAAATGTAGATATATAAAATAATAAAAATTTACCTAAATGTACTACATGACTGTGCTGATATCTCTGTCAAGAATAGATTTTCCAATAAGCCCAGATGGGAAAGCCTCAGAACAATGCTGAGTGAATTCATCCTCATGGGACCACCCTGAGCTCCACTGTTTGGGCTCTTCCATCATCTACATGATCTCAGTGGTGGGCAACTTGGGCATGGTCATCCTCACCAAGAGGGACTCCAGGCTACAGACACCCATGTACTTCTGTCTGAGACACCTGGGTCTTACTGATCTTGGTTATTCAACAACCACGGGACCCAAAATGTTAGCAAATTTTGTTGTGCATCAAAATAAAATCTCCTATCATTTTTGTACAGTACAACTAGCTTTCTTTCTTCTGTTCATTATCCGTGAACTTGTCATTCTGGAAGCAGTGCCCTATGACTGCCACCCTCTGCTCCACCCGGTCACCATGGCACAAAGGGTGTGCTGGGTGCTGGTGGCAGCTCCGTATTTCTATTGCACATCTGTGTCTCTTCTAGTCACTGTAAAGATTGTTAATTTATCCTCTGTAGCTACCACATCCTCAAACATTTCTATTGTTACTGTCTCCCCTTGATATCTTTGCTCTGTTCAAATACACATGAAATTCAAGAGATTATTCTTGTCTTAGCAAGTTTTTACTTGATACTATCCCTTTGGATAGTTCTTGTTTCGTACTTTCTTATTCTCGCATCCATTCTCAGGATGAACTCTGCTGAAAGCAGGCACGAGGCTTTTGCTACCTGTGGGTCCCACCTGACAGTGGTCACCATGTTCTATGGGACTTTACTATTTATGTCTGTGCAACCAGAGTCCAGACACTCTTTTGACTCTGATAAAGTGGCATCTATATTTTACACCCTTGTTATCCCCATGTTAAATCCCTGATCTACAGTTTGAGGAACAAAGATGTAAAATATGCCCTATAAAGGATTTGAATGAACTTATGAAATATTGTTTATTTTTCTTAATGATCACTATCAAGATGATTCCTGTAAATTAGTTTCAGGACTTTATACTTTGCTGTCTGTGCTTTCAGAAGAAAAAACAAATATAAATGAGTTCTTCACATATTTTAGAGAATGGCTTTTGCGTGTCACTCATACTTCTAAAGGCTATAAATCCATTCATGTAAGAAAAACAGAAGAAAAAAACTTTGCCATTTCTGAGAAAAAGAAATGAAACATAAGCAAAGTAGTTAAATCGATTTTTAGAGTGTAGTAGAATGAATTAGGAGCTGTAGACTATGGAATAGTCAAGGAGATTGGGCATCCTATGGGGGAGAGAGAGAGAGAGAGAGAATGGTAGGTACAAAAGGGGAATTTAAATGATTCATTGTATTCTCAAACTTTTAGAATAAACATTAAAGTTATCTTTGTGTGCTTGTGTGTACAGGTGTGGGTTTTTGTTTATTAGCATTTATTTTGATTTATCATTCATACTCTTTCATGGTCCATGTTAAGAGCAAACTTATTTGTGGTTTCAAGCAAGCTCCTTGGAGTGGGATGACTTAAACTCAACAGTCATATAAATTTGCTCAAACACTCTCCTTCCACATGGGGAACTTAGGGTCTATTTTTTTCTCCTCAGTTTTATTATTATCACATATGAGTTCTACAGAACCTATTCACTCAACATCATGGCATTTCAGCAACTCAGATCAGCACAGCATCTGTCTTTGTCTTATTCAGTCTTTTTGTCTACACTTGTGAATATATTAATTAAGACAAATTTATTAGAGACAAAAATTATTTTAAATAATTCTTGTCTAAGTGTCATTTTGCAAATTGACCATATGAGGGTCATATGCAAACTATATTTGCATAAGAGGTCCACTATATGATAAATTATATTTGTTACTTCTCTTTCATGTTGCTTTTTTCCCTCAAATTTGACTGATTGATCAGATCAGATCAGATCAGTCACTCAGTCATGTCCGACTCTTGGCAACCCCATGAATCGCAGCACGCCAGGTCTCCCTGTCCATCACCAACCCCCGGAGTTCACTCAGACTCACGTCCATCGAGTCAGTGATGCCATCCAGCCATCTTGAGTGTGCATTATATGTTGATAAGGATACATTATCTCACTGCATTGATTTGATAGTTCCTCCTCTAAGAAATATAATGTGTCAGTTCCATGACTTGGTCTATGCTGTATTTCGAGTGCGTGACATGTAACAACTGATGTACATGTTATGATGTCTGTACTAACTTACTCCAAACTGCCATTCAGGTTCAGTTCAGTTGCTCAGTCGTGTCCAACTCTTTGTGACCCCATGAACTGTAACACGCCAGACTTCCCTGTCTATCACCAGCTCCAGGAGTTTACTCAAACTCATGTCCATGAAGACAGTGATGCCATCCAACTGTCTCATCCTCTGTCATCCCCTTCTTCTCCCGCCTTCAATATTTCCCAGCATCAGGGTCTTTTCAAATGAGTCAGCACTTCACATCAGGTGGGCAAAGTGTTGGAATTTTAGCTTCAGCATCAGTCCTTCCATTGAATATTCAGGACTGATTTCCTTTAGGATGGACTGGTTGGATCTCCTTGCAGTCCAGGGGACTCTCAAGAGTCTTCTCCAACAATACAGTTCAAAAGCATCAATTCTTTGGTACTCAGCGTTCTTCACAGTCCAACTCTCACATCCATACATGACTAATGGGAAAACCACAGCTTTGACTAGATGGACCTTTGTTGGAAAAGTAATGCCTCTGCTTCTTAATATGCTGTCTAGATAGGTCACAGTTTTTCTTCCAAGAAGCAAGCATCTTTTAATTTCATGGCTGCAGTCACCATTTGCAGTGATTTTGGTGTCCCCCTAAAATACTCTTTCCCCATCTATTTGCCATGAAGTGATGGGACCGGATACCATGATCTTAGTTTTCTGAATGTTGAGTTTTAAGCCAACTTTTCTACTGTTGTCTCTGTCTTTCATTGAGACTCTTAAATCTCTCCACATTTCTGTTTACTTTTTGTATTTTTTAACATTCATGGTTTTTATTTATTTCATTGAGGGACTGGATTCTTTCCTTCAGCCACTGTCAGGGACTAAAATTTTGCATGTGATCAGTACTTCTCTGATGGTTCCATGCTTAAGAATTTGCCTGCCATTACCAGGGACATAGGTTTGATCCCTGGTCGTGGAACATCCCTCATGCTCTGGATAAGATAAGCCCCTGGGTCACAATCACTGAAGCCCGAATACCTAGAGCCTGTGCTTTACAAAAATAAGCTCCCACCTGCTGCAACTACAGAAAGGCTGCGTGCAGCAATGAATATCAAGAACATCTAAAAATAAATAAATATTTTAAATAAAAAATATTAATAAATTAACATCATTTCATCCACTCAAATAAATTTGAATAAACAAAATTCATTTGGATTAAAATTATGCTATATTATCTTGTAAAATAAATATTACTAATAAGTTTTTATAGTTGATTTTTTAATTATGAAAAGTAATATAGCTAAGAAATATTTACTTATAAACATAAACTATCTTCCTAGAACATTATATTGGACAGTGATACTATGAAATGTTCATTTTAGTTATTGATTTCTGCTGAGATTATCAGTATGCTTAATTTAATAAATTTGCTTATATGTTCTGCCCAAAACATCTTTAGTAAATAATTGCAACTTTTATGATAAAGAAAAGTGTCTAATATCTGGAATAGAAAAAAATATTGAGTAAGCATAATGCGATATACCTTTTCTAAAATCAGTCAGTGTGCTTCATATGACAGTCCCCTTAAAATAATGTACAAAGAGGGAAAATTCAGATTCACATATGTTTCCAATGCATTTCATTCATTCTATAAATTACTCTATATTTCAATATTATGTGAATCCATACTTTATTGGGCTTCCCAAATAGTGTTAGTGGTAAAGAACCCACCGGTTAAAGCAGGTAGACATAAGAGACACAGGTTCAATGCCTGAATCAGGAAGATCCCTTGGAGGAGGGCACAGCAACCCTCTCTAGTACTTTCACCTGGAAAATCCCATTGACAGAGGAGCTTGGCAGGCTGCAGTCCATAGGTCACACAGAGTCTGACATGACTAAAGAAACTTAGCATACACACAAACTTTATTTAAGGAAGTTTTCCAATTTTTAATAGAGTATGAATACTTGAAAAATAGGAGTTGGTAAACGAATGATTTACCAACATAAATGAATAACTTCATAGAATATTTTGAATATCAATCATATTTAATACATAATACAGAAATGATTTAAAAAGATCACTAGAATATTAGAAAAAGACAAATACAAAGAAACTTTAACAACCCTACTATTGTATTTGAAACAGTAATCTGAGTTTTAAGTTGGAAATATGAGGTGTAATGTAAACATATATATAAATGTATGTATGAATTCATGTAGGTACACTAAGAAACACTTTACAACAAATTGTAGAATAAGGATTATCTCAGATAGAAATGTATATTAAAATAACTCCCTCAAATCAGGTTCTTGTGCACTGACTACTTGATATTGAGGAAAAAGAAGTAACTGATTTTCTTCTTTTCTGAAGTCCAGTTCAGCTTGTGACCCCGTGAACCGCAGCACCCTAGGCCCCCTGGCCATCACCAACTCCCGGCATCCACCCAAACCCATGTCCATCAAGTGGGTGATGCCATCCAGCCATCTCATCCTCTGTCGTCCCCTTCTCCTCCTACCCCCAATCCCTCCCAGCATCAGAGTCTTTTCCAATGAGTCACCTCTTTGCCTGAGGTGGCAAAGTATTGGAGTTTCAGCTTCAACATCAGTCATTCCAGTGAACACTCAGGACTGATCTCCTTTAGGATGGACTGGCTGGATCTCCTTGCAGTCCAAGGGACTCTCAAGAGTCTTCTCCAACACCACAGTTCAAAAGCATCAATTTTTCGGTGCTCAGCTTTCTTCATAGTCCAACTCTCACATCCATACATGACTACTGGAAAAACCATAGCCTTGACTAGACAGACCTTTGTTGACAAAGTAATGTCTCTGCTTTTTAATATGCTGTCTAGATTGGTCATAACTGTCCTTTTAAGGAGTAAGCGTCTTTTAATTTCATGGCTGCAATCACCATTTGCAGTGATTTTGGAGCCAAATAACAAAAAATGTATTGCATTTTCCAACTTTTAAAGCAATGGTTTCCAAGACTATAAAAAACAAGAATAGATATTAAGAGAAAACACAAATCTTAATAGATATTCAAAAATTCTAAACGCAAATTCGTGAAGCGTTCCATATTTTTAGCTCTTGGAACTGGGAGAACTAGTATTCACAAATCAGACTGTTCTGGAAAATGGCTGAAGGGATGGAGTCCACGATGGAGCAAAGTTTCCAAACTGTTATTTTTTCGAGGAAAAAGAAGGAACAAGAACAATTCCGTAAACTCTTTATTGGTGGCTTGAGCTCTGAAACCACAGAAGAAAGTCTGAGGAACTACTACAAGCAGTGGGGAAAGCTTATAAGCTGTGAGATCATAAGGGACCCTGCAAGCAAAAGATCAAGAGGGTTTGGTTTTGTCACCTTTTCATCCATGGCTGAAGCGGATGCTGCCATGGCTGCCAGACCTCATTCTATTGATGGGAAAACAGTTGCCCCCAAACGTGCTGTCCCAAGAGAAGAATCTGGACAGCAAGGGGTTTTCCTAACTGTGAAGAAGCTGTTTGTTGGTGGAATTGAAGATACCGAGGAACATCATCTTAGAGATTACTTTGAGAAATATGGAAAAATCGATGCCATTGACATAATTACTGATCGAGAGTCTGGAAGAAAAAAAGGCTTTGGATTTGTGACTTTTGATGACCATGATCCCGTGGATAAGATTGTGTTGCAGAAAAACCATACCATCAATGGCCATCATGCAGAAGTAAGAAAGGCCTTTCCTCGACCTAAAATGCAACAAGTCCAGAGTTCTAGAAGTAGAAGGGGAGACAAAGCTGGTTTTGGAGATTCTCCTGGTGCTGATGGAAATGTTAGACCAGGGTCAGGACGAGGAAGTGGCTTTGGAGGACGATCTGATGGATTGAGAAGTGGTCAGTGGACTTGGTCATGGTTATAATAGGTATGGAGGATAACCAGGAAGTGGCAATTTGGGAGTTAGCCCTGGTTATGGAGGAGGAAAAGAAGTTTATGGTGGTGGAGGACTTGGATATGAATTGCCAAGAGGATCTTTAGCTTCCTGTTTTACATGGACTTGACTCTATAAAGAGGATAGGTTAAGAGCCCAGAAGTAACAGGGCAGCTTTAGGTTATCCAAATAATTAATGACTTTAAGGAAACTCTTCTCAGTCATGCCATGACTGTGGCAGTGATACAGCAGAAGACACCAGAACAGATGCAGAGAGTCATTTGTGAATGGACTGGTTTACTTACGAACATCACCTTACTATGGAGGAAAGAATGAAAAAATAGCTTTTGAGACAGTTTCCCAACTTTTTGCTTCTTTCAAGTAAGAGGACAGAAGCATCCCTTCTTTGATAACATTAATTTTTTAAGTGTCCAGTGACATGTGAACCCGTTTTCAAGATTTTTCTCACAAAGTTTTGAAAAACTGTTTTCTAGGATCATGCTATAATAAGACATTTAAAAAACTGAAGTGTCTTGTATTAAGAACTTTTACATTTATGATTTAATAAAGACTTCTAAAGCAAAAAAAAAAAAATTCTAAATGAAAATTGAACAGATTTAATCTAGCAACATGTATAAATAATAATGCATTAGTGATTAGCTAGTCCCTTAAAAGTATCATAAGTTTAATACTAAAAAAAAAATAAATTTACATATATACCATTTAATTCACCTCAAGCAAAAGGAAATACTTTAGGCAAAAACTAAGCAAACCTGGAAATCACCCAAGTGTAGTGAAATACTTTTGTGGAATGAAGAAAAAAATTAAGAAGATCTGTATACTGAAAAGTACAAAATACTGATTAACAAAATCAAAGATGTTCGGAATGAGATGTTAAACATACTCAGTTTACAGTTGAAAGACTAAATGTGGTAAAGATCCTAGTTCTCTCTAAAGTGATCTATAGATTTAATTCAAAGTCCGTGAAGTTTCAGCAGATATTCTATAGACACAGATGAGTTTATATTACGATATATATGACAGGCCAAGGACCTAAAATAACTAAATCTGAAGAGTGACCTTGCAACCTCATGGATTGTAGCCCACCAGGCTCCTCTGTCCATGGAATTTTCCAGGCAAGAATACTGGAGTGGGTTGTCATTCCCTTCTCTAGGGGATCTTTCTGACCTAGATATTGAACCCTGGTCTCCTGCATTGCAGGCAGATTCTTTACCATCTGAGCTGCCAGGGAAGTCCAACACATGTTAAAATGTAGAATAATAAAGAATGACTCACTCCTCACTGTGCTAAGACTTACTATCTTACTATGTAGCTGCTGTTGATGCTGCTAAATCGCTTCAGTCATGTCCGACTCTGTGCGACCCCATAGATGGCAACCCACCAGGCTACCCCTTCCCTGGGATTATCCAGGCAAGAACACTGCAGTGGGTTGCCATTTCCTTCTCCAAGGCATGAAAGTGAAAAGTGAAAGTGAAGTCACTCAGCCATGTCTGACTCTTCGTGACCCCATGGACTGTAGCCCACCAGGCTCCTCCATCCGTAGGATTTTCCAGGCAAGAGTACTGGAATGGGGTGTTATTGCCTTCTCCTACTATGTAGCTACAGTAATAAAAATTGCTGGTACTGGTAGAGAGATGGCCATATAAATCAACAGAACAGAATAAAAACTCACAAGTAGCCTTTAAAATCTGATTAATTCTTTATGAATGTACAAAGGTAATTCAATAAAAGAAAAACAGTCCATTTCAAAATGGGGCTAGATGAATTAGACATTCAAAAGGGAAACAACCTGATGTGAAGAGCTGACTCAGTTGAAAAGACCCTGATGCTGGGAAAGACTGAGGGCAGGAGGAGAAGGGGATGACAGAGGATGAGATAGTTGGATGGCATCACCAACTCGATGGACATGGGTTTGGGTGGTCTCCGGGAGTTTGTGATGGACAGGGAGGCCTGGCGTGCTGCAGTACCTGGGGTCGCAAAGAGTCGGACATGACTGAGCTGCTGAACTGAAGGGAAACAAACTACAAATAATGTTTATCTAAACCTTTTGTAAATCAAATTAATTAAAAGTAGAAAAATGCAAAATGTAAGACAGAAAATCTTTAGAGAACAATATAGGGCAAAATCTCTGTCTGGGACCCAGAATTGTTACCCAGCCTAAGCTTGTACTACAGAATAGGACAATACATTGAGAGAGGACTTGTTGGTACAAGGAATAGTGAGTTTATTAGGAAAGCCAGCAAACGGAGATGATGGTAGACTAATGTTCCAAAGAATCATCTTAACAGAGGTAGACTTCAGGCTTCTTTAATAATGAAAGGGAAAGGGTTGTGGCTGGTTGTTGCAAACTTTTCAGTGCAGGAATCCTGTGTTCTTGCAGAAGTCCACACAGACCTGGTCACAATGTTCATGCCAACCTCCAGCAAGACAATTGTTACACTCTTTGTACCTTTAAACATCATAGTTTTTAAAAGAAGTTATTAGTTATATTTCAGACTATATGCAAATTCATTTTCAAAAAGGGGCAGGTCCAACATGACTAAGCACAGGCAACAGAGTGTATAATTCAGAGCTAAAGGAATACGAGATATGGAGGCAGGTTTGCTCTCTGTTATAGAACTAGTGAAGAGTTTATAGATCATGATATCACAATTAGTAACTATCATAGTAAACTTTATAAACTGAACTGCATCAGAGTTCAAAGGATATATTTAATACCAATCGCTCTTGAGCACTCAGCTGAGGAAATGAAAACTTATACTTGGGCAATCACCTTTATGAAAATTCAGATAGAGTCGGACACAACTGAAGTGACTGAGCACAGCACAGCAATTAAAAGAGTAATCCCGTATATTAAAAAAAAAATAAAAAGAAAGAAATATGAAAGAAAACATTTTGCACATGCACAATGTACTATTATTTTTAGTTCATTTACATGTTTTATGTAACACAATAAGACAGTGATTCAACAGATCCCCTTTGAATCACCCGCTTGAGGAGACCATTACAGAATGATAGGAATACTCCAGATCCCTATCTGGTGGGATCAGAGTACACCAGAGAAACAGAATCAACAGGAAGCTAACTAAGAGGAAAAACACACAAATAAATCTTATTCACTTTGCTGCTGCTGCTGCTAAGTCGCTTCAGTCGTGTCTGACTCTGTGCTACCCCATAGATGGCAGCCCACCAGGCTCTCCTGTCCCTGGGATTCTCCAGGCAAGAACACTGGAGTGGGTTGCCATTTCCTTCTCCAATGCATGAAAGTGAAAAGTGAAAGTGAAGTTGCTCAGTCGTGTCCGACAGTTATTGACCCCATGGACTGTAGCCCACCAGACTCCTCCATGGGAGTTTCCAGTAGTGGGGTGCCATTGCCTTCTCCATTACTCACTTTGGGGGAATACAAATCACTGTGGACTAGTAATAAATACACCTGCTCCCTAAGTTCCATTAAGGTTTCCAATGCCTCAGGGACAATCACAAAATTGCTTATCATCTCCTCAGGGAGAGACACAGAGAATGAAAAAGTTTCCATAAATTCTCAGTATGCATATTCTGAAACACATGGACAGGTCAAGACATACCTTTTGTGACAGGTAAGCAGATAGTATATTTCATGTGGTATCATATTTTACCAATATACAAGTAGTTTGGTGATTTGCAATAGAGCACTTATTCTATAACCAAGCATATCAAAATATCAAGATTTCTGATTGACTTCTGTGTGCATCCTATTATTGATAACAGGTTGTTATCTGATGCACAATCAAAATAGGACTGCTCCCCTTTTTCTTTAGATTAATATACAAATATTTTCACCACAGCTGATGACCACCTTTGAAACATCAGTGCCATAATGTTTATGTAATATTTATGTTCTATATCAAGACTTCAATATATGAATTTGTTGTTCAGTTGCTAGGTTGTATCCAACTCTTTGCTATCTTGTGGACTACAGCCTGCCAGGCTTCCCTGTCCTTAACTATCTCCTGGAGTTTGCTCAAATTCATGTCCATTGAAATGGTAAAGCTATTCAACTATCTCAAACTCTGCCACCTTCTTTTTTTTTTTTTTTTGCCTTCAATCTTTCCCAGCATCAACATCTTTTCCAGTGAGTCAGCTTTTCACATCATGTGTCCAAGGTGTTGAAGTTTCAGATTTAGCATCAGTCCTTGCATTGAATATTCAGGGTTGGTTTCCTTTAGGATTGATTAGTTTGATTTCCATGCAGTCCAAGGGACTCTTAAGAGTCTTTTCAGCATGGCAATTCATATAAGAAAGGACAAAACTGAGAGATAAGACAGCCTAAAGAGTAAGATGCATCATCACTGCAGATGGTGATTACAGCCGTGAAATTAAAAGATGCTTACTACTTGGCAGGAAAGCTATGACCAACCTAGATAGCATATTCAAAAGCAGAGACATTACTTTGCCAACAAAGGTCCGTCTAGTCAAGGCTATGGTTTTTCCAGTGGTCATGTATGGAAGTGAAAATTGGACTGCGAAGAAAGCCGAATGCCAAATAATTGATGCTTTTAAACTGTGGTGTTGGAGAAGACTCTTGAGAGTCCCTTGGACTGCAAGGAGATCCAACCAGTCCATTCTAAAGGAGATCAGCCCTGGGATTTTTTTTTGGAAGGAATGATGCTAAAGCTGAAACTCCAGTACTTTGGCCACCTCATGCAAAGAGGTGACTCACTGGAAAAGACTCTGATGCTGGGAGGGATTGGGGGCCAGAGGAGAAGGGGATGACAGAGGATGAGATGGCTGGATGGCATCACTGACTCAATGGACATGGGTTTGAGTGAACTCCGGGAGTTGGTGATGAACCGGGAGGCCTGGTGTGCTACGGTTCATGGGGTTGCAAAGAGTCGGACATGACTGAGTGACTGAACTGAAAGAGTATATATATAAATTATGGCATTATGAAGTGGCAAGTAGTCAACTTCCAGGTTATTGTCTTTCCAAACCTTTAGTTATTGATTCTGAGCTTTTCTTAGTCTCCTCTCAAAAATTGTATATTTAATGAACATTTAAATTAATGCATAATTTTCTTCCTGATCTTTTGATGAGAAAAATGGGGATTTCCCCTTTGGATTGAGATGTGAAAAGTAATTTTCGGAGCCTAGGGGACTTTGCCTAATGTTATGGTGACGATACAATGTACAGCATGTCTCCAGTGGAATCAGACAGAAAACACATGCAATTTTCTCAAAGACTATGATTTTAAAACAAATAATCATCTGGTGCACTGGGACTACTCAGAGGGAGGGTATGGGGAGGAAGAAGGGAGAAGGGTTCAGGATGGGGAACACATGTATACCGGTGGCAGATTCATTTTGATATATGGCAAAACCAATACAACATTGTAAAGTTAAATAAAATTAAATTAAAAAAAATAAAATGAATCATCAGATAATCAACACAGATAGGAAATAGGAAAAAGTAATTTGATGCTTTCCATACAATTCTGATGTTGTTAAGAATAAGCTTTTCAGTCCTTAATTATCTTACAGGAAAATCAGCACTTGCCAGTGTAATTATTTATTCCTTAGCCTTTCAAAAATTGCACCTAAACAAGAATCATATGCCTCCTTTCATTAATTAAAAAAATTAATTGTAGCTCAGTATTTCTGACATGAGAAATTAATGTATGCAAGGACATGATATCAGAAGCTCACAGCCTTGTACACAAGATTTATTTGAGATGTGTTTATTTCCTGCTGCTGCTACTGCTGCTGCTGCTAAGTCGCTTCAGTCGTGTCCGACTCTGTGCGACCCCATAGACGGAAGCTCTCCAGGCTCCCCTGTCCCTGGGATTCTCCAGGCAAGAACACTGGAGTGGGTTGCCATTTCCTTCTCCAATGCATGAAAGCGAAAAGTGAAAGTGAAGCCACTCAGTTTATTTCCTACAAACATATTTATAATTTAACATTTAAAAATATTTTTATTTTTTATAAAATATTTTTTGAATTATTAAACTTCAGAAGCTCCTTACACTATTATTTTGTTTGTAATTAGGAAATTACATGACAAAGGAGCCTGGTGGGCTACAGTTCATGGGGCAGCAAAGAGTATATATATATATATATATATAAGCGTAGACCCTGGTTGCTTAGATGGTAAAGGATCTACCAGCAATCTGGGAGGCCTGGGTTTGATCTCTGAGTCTGGAAGGTCCCCTGCAGAAGAGCATGGTAAACTACTCCAGTCTTCTTGCCTTGAGAATCCCATGGACAGAAGAGCCTAGTGTGCTACAGTCCATGGGGTCAGAGTCAAACATGGCTGAGCAACTAACACATACATGTATTTTATTTTGCCAGTATCCTATTGTGTAATATAGTGATTTAAAACTTATTTTTTATATAAGGTGGACAATGTCTTTATCCAAAAGTAATGTTTATAAAATTTCATTATATAAAACAAATTTCCGTGACATCACTTTCTCTCGATTTGCTCAATTTCCTTGCAACATCTTTGGTTCCTCCTTGACAAAATATACATTACACGTTACAAACAACTCAGAATATGTCAGTTATACTGAAAATAATCTTGGGGGAAGAAATGTGCAAAATTTCAGGTTAATATGCATTACACATATGAGGTAAGGTAGTCCATAAATTATTCAAAGGAAGTGACAGTCCCCTTGTAGTCGTGGAGTTGGGACCTGTTACCTGAACACAGGTATCAACCTATTAATCATCATGATAATCCTGACAAAAAATTAAGTAACAAAAACAAAGAATTTATATGTACCTCTGTAAGCATAATCTATTTTAGGTAACCTGCTGTCTCTACTAAGAAGTTGAAAACAAACAACAAAACATTCCTATGTAATTGATTTTGACAGTGTTTCAGGTACCATGAATATCTTGAAATATTTTATTTTTGATTATTTTCACAGCAACCCTGCAAGAAACAGTTGATTTTGCTGATGTATATAAAGATATTCACAAAATTTACACTTGCCATATTATTCCTTTGTATATACCAAAATATAGGAATAACAGATTATATCAATCTATGCATATTTCTTAAAATTTCCTTATATGAAGACAAATGTCTAATATGTTCTGATAGAATTTCCTTACTTTTACACCTCTGTCCAATATTAGTTAAGAGTATTAATCATCTTGTACTATCAGTAGACATAAGGTCTTTCACATAAATATGTTTGAATACAGGGGCTACTAAATGTGTCTACACACAATTGCAAATAGGATTTTAAAAATTTATGCAATAAGAACATGATTATGCTATACTATATGATTGTAATTATATACAGTAAGCCCCCTACATAATAACGGGTTTCCTTCTGAGAGCATGTTCGCAAGTTTGATTTGTCTGTAGGATTCCTTGTGTCTCAGATGGTAAAGAACCTGCCTGTAATGTAGGAGATGGGGGTTCGATCCCTGGGTCTGGAAGATCCCCTGGAGAAGGGAATGGCAATTCATTCCAGTATTATTGCCTGGAGAAACCCATGAACAGAGGAGACTGTGGGCCACAGTCCATGGGGTCACAAAGGGTCAGATAAGACTGAGGAGCTAACACTTTCTTTTTTCATCAGCAAAGTTACCCTAGGTCCCCAACTAACGCAATTGACTATATAGTATTGAGCTGTAATAGGTTTATAGCAGCCATCACCATTGTTTGTACACTTGCTTCCAGATATCCTGGGATAGAAATAAAGGTGCTGTATTACAGTACAAACTACTGTACAGCAAGTACAAAAAATCACAGCTACATGGATGCAGGGGCATTATAATGTATGGCAGACACCTGAACTAACTTACATAATTGTAGACATGAAAACACGCTTGCATCTTAGAGAGCTTACAAATTAAAGATTTATAGTCACAGAATTGATAGCATATCATATATAATTAAAAAGTTGTCAAGTAATAAAGGTTATGTCAATACTTTCCCTTTCTGCTTCCTTTATCTACTTTTACAGCAATCTATATATCTACACATGTGTCAGTGTTTGCCAAAAATAGCCATTTGGCATTTGAGTGAAGGGAAAGTTGCTCAGTTGTGTCCAACTCTTCGCAACCCCATGGACTGTAGTTTGCCAGGCTCCTCTGTTCATGGAATTCTCCGGGCAAGAATACTGGAATGGGTAGCTGTTCCCTTCTCCAAGGAATCTTCCCAACCCAGGGATCAAACTCAGGTCTCCTGAATTGCAACTGGATTCTTTACCATTTGAGGCACCAGGGAAGCCCAAGAAAGGTGGATGGTTCACCTATACCTTATCCAGGGATCTTTCCAATCCAGGAATTCACCGAGGGTCTCCTGCATTGCAGGCAGATTGTTTATCATCTGAGCTACCAGGAAAGCCTGTAAAAGTGAAAGTATTTGTGACCCTATGGACTCTAACTACCAGGCACCTCCATTTATGAAATTCTCCAGGCAAGAATACTGGAGTGGGTAGCCATTCCCTTCTCCAGGATATCTTTCCAACTCAGGGATCGAACCCAGGTCTGCTGCATTGCTGGCAGATTCTTTACCATCTGAGCCACAAGGGAAGCATAATAATTCTTTCTGGTTGAGGGATACCATAATACAGTATCATATTTAGAAGTGACTATAACCATTTGAAGCCAGCAGCATGCTTCCTCCATTGGTGACAAACAAACTGCCTCAAGATATTATTGAATGCTCTTTTGGGAACTAATTTTTCCCATTGGAAAATGAAAAACCTACCCCTCTCTCCAACTGTACTGCTATCTCTGTAACTATTTCTATAAATGCATGATTTCCTTCCAGGAGGCAGTCATTTCAATAGAATCTAAACTTTAAAATTCAATTTATTATATTTATATTAACTTTGAATGCTAAAAAATAACCAGGATTTAAAACATAACACTATTTACTACTCTGAGGTCTCTATCCAGCAAATGTTTTCTGATAAAATGGAAGAACACAACAGAACAGTGCTGAGTGAATTCATCCTCATGGGAATCACAGACCGCCCTGAACTGCAGGCTCCATTGTTTGGGCTCTTTTTCATCATCTACGTGACCTCAGTGGTGGGCAACTTGGGCATGGTCATCCTCACTAAGGTGGACTCCAGGCTACAGACACCCATGTACTTCTTTCTCAGGCACCTGGCTCTTACTGATCTGGGTTACTCAACAGCTGTGGGCCCCAAAATGTTGGTAAATTTTGTTGTGGGTCAGAATAAAATCTCTTATTATTTGTGTGCTACACAGATGGGTGTTTTCATCATGTTCATTATTAATGAACTTTTTATTCTGGCAACAATGTCTTATGATCGTTATGTGGCCATTTGTAACCCTCTGCTCTACACAGTCATCATGTCACAAAGGGTGTGTAAAGTGCTGGTGGCAATCCCCTATGTCTATAGCACATTCGTGTCTCTGTTGATCACCATAAAGCTTTTTAATTCATTCTTCTGTGGCTACAATGTCATCAATCATTTCTACTGTGACAATTTCCCCTTGTTATCTTTGCTTTGCTCAAACACACATGAAATTGAACTTATGATAATGGTTTTCTCAGCTTTTAATTTGACTTTCACCCTGGTGATAGTTCTTGTGTCTTACCTGCTCATCCTTGCAGCTATTCTCAGGGTGAAATCTGCTGAAGGTAGACGGAAGGCTTTTTCTACCTGTGGATCCCACCTGACAGTGGTCACAATGTTCTATGGCACTTTGACATTTATTTATGTGAAACCCAAGTCCAGTCATTCCTTTGACACTGATAAAGTGGCATCTATATTTTACACTCTTGTTATTCCCATGTTGAATCCTTTGATTTATAGCTTAAGAAACAAAGATGTAATATATGCACTACAGAAGATGTGGAGAAAACTATGTAGCATCTTTTCCTAATGATCAGTGTCAATGTGATTTCTACAAATTAGGTTAAGGACTTCATATCTCATTTTTTTTTTTTTTTTTTTGCTTTCAAAGGGGAAAATGGACACAACTGTTTAGATATTTAGAGAATAACGTCTACATGCCATTCACACTTCTATGTGATATAAATTTATTAGTGTAAGAAAAAACAGGAAAAATATTTGCCATCTTTGACAAGAGACAAAATATAAGCAAAATATGAAATCAATTTTGGGGTACAGTGGAATGAGTTAGGGCACAATAGATCATAAGAGCAGTCAAGGAGAGTAAGCTATGTAGGAATGCTGAAGAACAGTAGGTACAGAAGGAGAATGAAATGACTTTTAGGATAGTCAGTCTTCGGAATAAACTTTAAAGTATCTATTTGTGTTTGTGTACGTGTGTGTGTGTTGTGTTAGCACATTCACTTAATTTTAGTCTTCATGTTCTTCCACAAGGTGTGTTAAAAGCAAACACAATTTCTCTTTTAAAGAAACACTGATGTATAGAACAGTCTTTTGGACTCTGGGAGAGGGAGAGGGTGGGATGATTTGGGAGAATAGCATTGAAATATGTATAATATCATATATGAAATGAGTCACTAGTCCAGGTTCGATGCACGATACTGGATGCCTGGGGCTGGTACACTGGGACGACCCAGAGGGATGGTATGGGGAGGGAGGAGGGAGGAGGGTTCAGGATGGGGAACACATGTATACCTGTGGCAGATTCATTTTGATAGATAGCAAATCCAATACAATATTGTAAAGTTAAATAAAATAAAAAATTTTTAAAAATTTCTCTTTTAAGAAGTAAAAAGGAGGCAGTCTCATGATTTTGTCTATGCTGTATTTATAGTGAATGTAGCAATTGATGTATATCATATGATATCTGGACTAAATTCCTCCAAACCCTCACTAAAGTCCCCCAGCTTTTGTTTACTTTTAGTATTTTTAACATTCAAGACATTTTCTTTACATCAAGGAGGGACTAGACTCACTTTTTTGTCCACCAACAAAGAAGTAGAATTTTCTATGTAGTCAATTAAATTTCAATAAATAACATTCATTGAAATAAAATAATTATGTGTATGATGTTTTTGCTGTTCAGTTGCAAAGTCATGTCCAGCTCTTTGCACACCCCCCCCCTCCATGCACTGCAGCATACCAGGCTCCTATGTCCTCTGATATCTCCCAGATTTTGCTCGAATTCATGTCCATTAAGTCAGAGATGCTACCTAATCATCTCATCTACTACTTTCTCATCCTCTTTTCCTTTTTCCTTCAGTCATGCCCAGCATCAAGGAAATATGTATAATGTCATATAAAAATATGGAGAAGGAAGTGGCAACCCACTCCAGTACTCTTGCCTGGAAAATTTCACAGATGGAGGAGCCTGGTAGGCTACAGTTCATGGAGTCACAAAGAGTCAGACATGACTGAGTGACTTCACTTTCTTTCTTTCTATAGTTCCTTTTGGAGAAGGAAATGGCAACCCACTTCAGTGTTCTTGCCTGGAGAATCCCATGGATGGAGGCGTCTGGTGGCTTATATAGTCTATGGGGTTGCAAAAAGTCAGACATGACTAAACAACTAACACACACACACATATAAAATAAATATTACTAAAAGATTTTACAGTTGATTTTTAATTAGGAAAAAAGTATGAACAATACACATATAAGTAAAATAAAAATATTTGTTTCTAGGAAATTATGTTAACAGAAATACAGTAAAGTAGAATTAAATAGTAGTGGCTATTGAAATTATTAAAATGCTTAATTTTATATTTTTGTTTATATATTCTTCCCCAAACATCTTAAATGAATAGTTATAACTCTCATGATCTTTCCTGTAGCTCAGGTGGTAAAGAATCTGCCTGCAATACAGGAGACCTGGGTTAAATCCTTGGGTCAGGAAGATCCTCTGGAGAAGGGAATGGCAATCCACTCCAGTATTCTTGCCTGGAGAATCCCGTGGATAGAGGAGCCTGACGGGTTAGGGTTCATGGGGTCGCAAAGAATCATACAGGACTGAGCAACTAACACTATAACTTTTGTAATGAAGAAAGATAGTCTCTAATATCTGAATTTTAAAAATTAACTGTGACTAAGTATATATAATATCCCATATATTTCATTTATTTTATGCTACTTTGTTATATTCAGTAGACATATCAGTTATTTAAGGAAGTTGGCTAATTTTTCATAGAGCTGCTGCTGCTGCTGCTGCTGCTAAGTTGCTTCAGTCGTGTCCGACTCTGTGCGACCCCATAGACGGTAGCTCACCAGGCTCCCTCGTCCCTGGGATTCTGCAGGCAAGAACACTGCAGTGGGTTGCCATTTCCTTCTCCAATGCATGAAAGTGAAAAGTGAAAGTGAAGTCGCTCAGTTGTGTCCTACTCTTAGCGACCCCATGGACTGGAGCCTACCAGGGTCCTCTGTCCATTGGATTTTCCAGGCAAAAGTACTGGGGTGGAGTGCCATCACCTTCCCCGTTTCATAGAGCACAAACATTGAAAAATAGCAGTTTATACACAAATGAATAATTTGAATGGACATTTTTTATGTAAATATAATTTAATGCATAATATAATAATATTTTTTAAATAAATAAAATTAGATAAAAAGGAAAGTACAAGGAAGCTTTACCAACACCAATATTTCTTTGAAATAGCAATTTGTGCTTAAGGCCAGTACCATATGAAAGGATATAATTTAAATATATAAATATTGATATGTTTGGACACTAAAACACACTATTAAAAAATCAAGAATTAAGATGATCTCAAGCATAAATTTGTGTTAAAATAACTCCACTCCAAAATCTGATTCAGGTGCCTAGATTGCAACACTCTACATAATGTTTAGGGCTAAAGAAGTAAACAAATAGCTTCTAATTCTTTCAGAAAACTAAAGAGAAGGTACATTTCCTAACTCTACTTGGGAAGCTTTCCTTTTACATAAGTGCAAGAGAAGTTATTTTAAGAAAAATATAACAGTATTAGTCTTAACATATATTCAAAAATTCTAAACAAAATTGAATCAAATTGAATCTACCAAAATATGGAAACAATAATGCATAATGAGAAAATAATATATTTCACATTAAAAAAGTAATTTACACACATACCATTTAAATCTCCCCAATATTAATATAACAAAATAATTGAGTAGAAACTAAGAAGGCATGTAAGTTACCTGAGCAAAATGAAATATTTTGGTGAAACAAACAAATAAATAAATACAAAAATAAGATCAGTATACTGAAAAGTACAAAGTGCTGAGTAACAAAACCAAAGACAAATTGAATGAGTTGATAAACTTATTCACTTCACATAGTTTCATACTGAAAACAACCCACATGTCTTTCAATAAGTGAATAAGTTGTATCATCATATAATAATATCCAGCCCCGATAAAGGAACAGGCATCAATATACAAAAAGTCTGAATGCACTTCAAGAAAATTATGCTGAATGAACACAACCTATTGGGAAAGTTTGCATGTGGTATTTTCTTTATAAAATATTCAATGGTTAAAATTATAGAGATGAAAGCTGCTTAGTATTTAGGTTAAAGATAAGAATTAGAGGAGAGAATGGGTGTGAATCCCAGGGACGGGGAAGCCTGGTGGGCTGCCATCTATGGGGTCACACAGAGTTGGACACGACTGAAGTGGCTTAGCATAGCATGAAGAAATGACATGAGGGATATTCGTGGTGATGAAGTAAGTCTGTGTGCTGACAATGGTGTGGTTATACAACTGTGCACATATGATAACATTGATGAGGGTATGTGATTATATAAATGAAGATACACAAATTAGTGCATGCAAGTCTGGTGAAGTCTGAACAAATTCAATGGATTGTACCAAAGATAATTTCATGGTTATGATATTGTACTATTTTATGCAAGTTGTTACCGCTAGAGGAGAACTAAAATGGACAGAAGTCTCTGTGTTCTCTTTTTGAAACCTTCTTGTGATCCTACAATTACTTCAACATAAATTGAAAAAAAAAATCAAGTTTAAGGCTGCCTAAGACAATGTGGAGCTTCTCCATCTTTGGCTGCAAAGAATATAATTGATCTGATTTCGGTGTTGACCATCTGGTGATGTCCATGTATAGAGTCTTCTCTTGTGTTGTTGGAAGAGGGTATTTGCTATGACCAGTGCATTTTCTTGGCAAAACTCTATTAGTCTTTGCCCTGCTTCATTCCGTATTCCAAGGCCAAATTTGCCTGTTACTCCAGGTGTTTCTTGACTTCCTACTTTTGCATTCCAGTCCCCTATAATGAAAAGGACATCTTTTTTGGGTGTTAGTTCTAAAAGGTCTTGTAGGTCTTCATAGAACCTTTCAACTTCAGCTTCTTCGGCGTTACTGGTTGGGGCATAGATTTGGATTACTGTGACATTGAATGGTTTGCCTTGGAAACGAACAGAGATCATTCTGTCATTTTTGAGATTGCATCCAAGTACTGCATTTCGGACTCTTTTGTTGACCATGATGGCCACTCCATTTCTTCTGAGGGATTCCTGCCCACAGTAGTAGATATAATGGTCCTCTGAGTTAAATTCACCCATTCCAGTCCATTTTAGTTCGCTAATTCCTAGAATGTCGACATTCACTCTTGCCATCTCTTGTTTGACCACTTCCAATTTGCCTTGATTCATGGACCTGACATTCCAGGTTCCTATGCAATATTGCTCTTTACAGCATCGGACTTTGCTTCTATCACCAGACACATCCACAGCTGGTTATTCTTTTTGTTTTAGAAATCTGTATGCAGGTCAGGAAGCAACAGTTAGAACTGGTCATGGAACAACAGACTGGTTCCAAATAGGAAAAGGAGTACGTCAAGGCTGCATATTGTCACCATGTTTATTTAACTTATATGCAGAGTACATCATGAGAAATGCTGGACTGGAAGAAACACAAGTTGGAATCAAGATTGCCGGGAGAAATATCAATAACCTCAGATATGCAGATGACACCACTCTTATGGCAGAAAGTGAAGAGGGGCTAAAAAGCCTCTTGATGAAGGTGAAAGTGGAAAGTGAAAAGGTTGGCTTAAAGCTCAACATTCAGAAAACGAAGATCATGGCATCTGGTCCCATCACTGCATGGGAAATAGATGGGGAAACAGTGGAAACAGTGTCAGACTTTGTTCTTCTAGGCTCCAAAATCACTGCAGATGGTGACTGCAGCCATGAAATTAAAAGACGCTTACTCCTTGGAAGGAAAGTTATGACCAACCTAGATAGCATATTCCAAAGCAGAGACATTACTTTGCCAACAAAGGTTCGCCTAGTCAAGGCTATGGTCTTTCCTGTGGTCATGTATGGATGTGAAAGCTGGACTGTGAAGAAGGCTGAGTGCCGAAGAATTGATGCTTTTGAAGTGTGGTGTTGGAGAAGACTCTTGAGAGTCCCTTGGACTGCAAGAAGATCCAACCGGTCCATTCTGAAGGAGATCAATCCTGGAATTTCTTTAGAAGGAATGATGCTAAAGCTGAAACTCCAGTATTTTGGCCACCTCATGCGAAGAGCTGACTCATTGGAGAAGACTCTGATGCTGAGAGGGATTGAGGGCAGGAGGAGAAGGGGACGACAGAGGATGAGGTGGCTGGATGGCATCACTGACTCGATGGATGCGAGTCTGGGTGACCTCCGGGAGCTGGTGATGGACAGGGAGGCCTGGTGTGCTGCAGTTCATGGGGTTGCAAAGAGTCGGACATGACTGAGCGACTGATCTGATCTGATCTGAAGACAATGTGGGATAAGAAAGAGTAGTCTATATTTCCATAACTCTAGGAGATGGATGCTGTGGTTTATATCAAGGAGTGCTCTGCCTATATTTTCTTCTAATGGTTTTATAGTATCTGGTCTTACATTTTGACCTTTAATCTACTGTGTGTAGTCATAGAGAATATCTAATTTCATTCTTTTACACAGAGTTGTCCACTTTTCCTACCACCATTTATTGAAGAAACCATCTTTTCTTCATTGCAGTGTTTTTTCCTAGTTGATCATAGATTAATTGGGCATAAAAAAGAATCAATAAAGAAAAAAATCGAAGAATTTTTAGTTTAATGAATAGTGAAAAGTTACAGCACAGATAAACCACACATAGCTACTGAATTAAATTCAACAATGCACATTTGCAGCTCAATAACAAGTTATATTGTTGTAGAATATGTGGATTATATGAGACATGTGAAAACACATGTCAAGGTAGAC
Source organism: Tragelaphus eurycerus (assembly GCA_935064755.1). Taxonomy (NCBI): domain Eukaryota; kingdom Metazoa; phylum Chordata; class Mammalia; order Artiodactyla; family Bovidae; genus Tragelaphus; species Tragelaphus eurycerus. The sequence goes on along the minus strand of CAKXYN010000225.1, from coordinate 515,368 downwards.
AAGAAGAACTGGAGAGAATATTAGACATGATGGAAAAGCAAGAAATATTGATATGTGTTAAAGGCAAATCCAATCCAGTATCCTTGCCTGGAGAATTCCATGAACAGAGGAGAGCTGGCTAAGGCCCGTAGGGTCACAAAGAGTTGGACATGACTGCTGCATAGAGTTAAAAAAAGGAAAGAATATATATACAAAATTTATTATTTGTATTTCATTTAAACATTTTAAATAATGCCATAGAACAGTAATTTAGCAAAGCATTTTGTCATTCCTAGAGAGACTATTGGAGAGTTGAAGGAATACTGACAGTCTTGACTTATGGATGAGATATACTAATCTAGATTCCTATATGGTTGTATTAGGGTATTAAGGGAATATAAAATAGATATATGATAGATAGATAAATAGATTTATTTAAGAAAGTGTACAATTTTATAATGGGGGCTGGTAAGGCAGAAATTAGCCATTAAATTAAAAAACGCTTACTCCTTGGAAGGAAAGTTATGACCAACCTAGATAGCATATTCAAAAGCAGAGACATTACTTTGCCAACAAAGGTTCGCCTAGTCAAGGCTATGGTCTTTCCTGTGGTCATGTATGGATGTGAGAGCTGGACTGTGAAGAAGGCTGAGTGCCGAAGAATTGATGCTTTTGAAGTGTGGTGTTGGAGAAGACTCTTGAGAGTCCCTTGGACTGCAAGAAGATCCAACCGGTCCATTCTGAAGGAGATCAGCCCTGGGATTTCTTTGGAAGGAATGATGCTAAAGCTGAAACTCCAGTACTATGGCCACCTCATGAGAAGAGTTGACTCATTGGAAAAGACTCTGATGCAGGGAGGGATTGGGGGCAGGAGGAGAAGGGGATGACAGAGGATGAGATGGCTGGATGACATCACTGACTCGATGGATGTGAGTCTGAGTGACCTCCGGGAGTTGGTGATGGACAGGGAGGCCTGGCGTGCTGCGATTCATGGGGTCGCAAAGAGTCAGACATGACTGAGCGACTGATCTGATCTGATCTCTGAAGTCAGAAATTTGTGGGCCAGGCTGGCAGACAGCACTAGATCATACTGAGTACAAATGCAGGAAACCGTGGCAGACGTTTTTGTGGCAATCTGGAAAAATAATTCCTTTTTCTTTGGGGTTCTTCACTCTTAATTGAAAGAGTCTCACCATATTCTGGAAGGAAATAAGCTGTACTCAAAGTCTACTGCTTTGAAAATTTATCACATCTAAAAAAGTATCTCTGCAGAGACACCTTGACTGTACTTTTATTAAACATCTGGGTAGCATAGTCTAGCCACACAGACACAGAAAATAAACTTTAGCATCATGCGAAGAAGAAAATTATTCAAGAGTAAAAGGTAAAATGGAACACAAAAATACCTGTAAATATTCTAACACATTGGTGTGTATAAATTGTCCTGGACCACTAATGGAAATACCTCCTCCCTTGTTTCTGTTGAGCTTTCGAATGCTTTAGGGGCAAGCAAGAAATTGCTTGTCTTCTCCTCAGGGAGAGTCCCAGAGGATGGAAAAAATCCATAAATTGTTCTTACTATGCATGTCATGAAGCACACGAGGAAGCCAAGACAGAGGTTTCATGACAGGTAAGCAGTATAGCTCATGTAGTGTCATATTTTATCAATATCCAGATAGTTTTGAAGATACTAACAAGGTAATATTTTGATTCTATGATAAACCACAGCAAAATAAGAGGATTTCTGATTTAATTCTATGTACACCTTACTATTGTTAATATATCTTCAGACTAATTATACAAGTATTTTCACAAACACTAATGAGTATCTTTGAAACATCAGTGCCATGTTATGTAATATTTATATTTTTATAAATGCCTAATTATACAAATAAGAGAGGAAAAGTATAACACGAGAAGCCTAACTAAAGAGTTAAGAATAAAAATGAAAATCATGGCAGAATCATGAAGCTGCAAATAGTTTCTAGCTAAATTTTATTCAGTCATTGTCTCTTTGCTCTTCTTTTTTTCTTCTCAGAAATATTAATAGCAAAAGTCACTCAGTCATGTCTGACTCTTTTGACCTCCATGGACTATACAGTCCATGGAATTCTCCAGACCAGAATACTGGAGTGGGTACCCTTTCCCTTCTCCAGGGGATCTTCCAAACCCAATGATTGAACCCAAGTCTCCTGCATTGCAGGTGGATTCTTTACCAGCTGAGCCACAAGGGAAGCCCAAGAATACAGGAGTGGGTAGCCTACTCCTTAAGCAGCAGATCTTCCTGACCCAGGATTCAAACCAGGGACTCCTACATTGCTGAAAGATTATTTACTAGCTGAACTACCAGAAAATGGATACAAATTTTTAAAAATCTGTAAATTTTTTTCTGATATTTTAATAGGCAAAGGTGGGCATTTATACTTTACATTGACATGAAAAAACATTTTTGGTAGTTAGAGATTTCTTAAGTATTCAGATTTATGGTGTTACTATGATATATAACATGTTAAGTTTCCAGGAGAATATGAAACAAATACATATATTTTTCTCAAAATGGATAGTCTTAAAAATAATCAGATAATCAACCCCCAAAAAACACACTAAAAACACACTAAATACATGATATTTGAGGCATATTTCCAAATACTACTGACACACTGAAACATTTAATTCTCATCTATCTTCCCAGAAACTCTGCAAAAAAGGAAGAGTTGATTTTTCCAATATGGAAAAATAGAGTAAGATTAGTTATATCATTTTTTTCAAAGTATTTCTTTACATATACCACAATTGCATGTATAGCTGACTCTATCTATCCATGTCTGTTTCCTGGAGTATTTCCCAGGATATATACAAGTAGTTTCTACTACAATCTGTTAGAGTTTCCTTTGGAAAGCTTATGTCCTGTATCAACAGTGTTAATTGCTTCATCCTGCACCATCTGCATTCACAAAGGGTCTTGCATGACTTTTACTATAAACTTCTTTAATGTTTCCATAGAGTATTAAAATTTGGGTTCAGTTTTTATTATGTAACTAACATATGTTAGTTAGTCCTTCAGTTGTGTCTGACTCTCCGGCCGCATAGACTGTGGCTTCTGTCCGTGGAATTCTCCAGGCAAGAACACTAGACTGAGTAACCATTCCCTTCTCCATGGAATCTTCCTAACCCAGGGATTGAACACATTGCAAGCAGATTCTTTACCATCTGCACCATCAAGGACTCTTATGTGATAATGTAATTATGTTATTATTGATTTTTAGTCACTGTCATGTCCGAATCTTTTGCAACCCTATGGAATATAGCCCAACAAGGCTCCTCTGTCCTCAGAATTTACCAGGCAAAAAATACTAGAGGGGGTTGCCATTTTCTTATCCAGGAGTTCTTCTCAATCCAAGGATCGAACTATGTCTCTTTTGTTGGCAGAAAGATTCTTTACAACTGAGCCACCTGGAATGCCCCAATTATGTTATCATTATATAAATGACATACAAAAATAACCATCATCAGTAAAATTAATATATAAAGTATTAACTTTTTTTTTTTTTCATTTTACCTCCTATATCTTTGTATCTATTTATATCTGTCTGTAAAAGTCTTTGTGAATCTTGGCTCTATTGACATTTTGGGTTTGGTAAGTTTTTGTTTTTTATGCTGATGGGGGAGTGGTACATTCCAGCAGCATCACTAGACTCTAACCATTACATGCCAGCAGTAACCTCCCTCCAATATCTGCAATTCCTGCATCCAAATATCTCAAAAGATTATCAAGGTTATTTGGAGGACAGCTTTTCACCAGATGGAAAACCACTGATTTATTTCTATTTCCATCCCTATCTCTATCATCACGAATTGTCTATCATCTATCTATCATTGCTATGTGTATTTAGTGTGGCAGTTAGGATTATTTTAAAATACCATGAATTAGAAATTCACATTTGTCATATTTGTACTAGCTTTGGGTACTAAACCCTACTGGATGATACTATATGACCACTGACTATGTTGATATCTTTATCTGGAATAGGTTTTCTGATAAACCTTGATGGAAAAGCTCAATCGAACAGTGCTGAGTGAATTCATCTTCATGGGAATCACAGACCGCCCTGAACTGCAGGCTCCACTGTTTGGGTTCTTCCTCATCATCTACGTGACCTCAGTGGTGGGCAACTTGGGCGTGGTCATCCTCACTACGGTGGACTCCAGGCTACAGACACCCATGTACTTCTTTATCAGGCACCTGGCTCTTACTGGTCTCAGTTATTCAACAACAGTAGGACTCAAAATGTTGGTAAATTTTCTTGTGGATCAAAATAAAATCTACAATTTTTGTGCCATTCAGGGAACTTCTACATTATGTTCATTATTAGTGAGATTTTTATTCTGGCAACAATGTCCTATGACCACTATGTGGCCATCTGTAACCCTTTTCTCTACACAGTCATCATGTCACAAAGGGCATGCTGGATGCTGGTAGCAATCTCCTATGTCTATAGCACATTTGTGTGTCTTCCAATCACTATAAAATTTTTTAATTTATCCTTCTGTGGCTACAATGTCATCACACATTTCTACTGTGACTGTTTCCCTTTGATATCGTTGCTTTGTTCAAATATATGTGAAATTGAACTGATTGTTCTGATCTTCGCAGGTTTTACTTTAATTTCATCCCTGCTAATAATTCTTGTGTCTTACCTGCTTATTCTTACAGCTATGCTAAAGATGAGATGATTCTAGGAATAAATATTCTATAGATCTATAATGTAATTATAGATCTATAGATATCTATAGATCTATAATATAATGTAATTATAGATCTATAGATATCTATAGATTAAATTATAGATACATTACATTATAATTACATCATATAATTATATATATTATAATTATATAGTATATTAATATACATTAATAATATAATATATATTATATGATATATTATTATAATTATTCAATATAATTATAAATAATTATATATTAATAGTATATATTAATAATATAATTAATTATATTATATATAATTATAACTCTCTTTAACTTTCCCAATTTCTTTTTTGCTTATTTCAATTACATTTTAATATTCAATAGATTTATTTACATCATAGAGATACTGGATTGTCTTCTATGTACATCATCAGGAAGTAAAATAATCAATTAACAAATAGAATTTGAATAAAACTAATTTATAAGAATATTCGAGTGAGGATAATTATTACTTATATTTCATAAGTCATTTTAAATTATTAATAAATGTATATATGTCTCATCTATTCATATATAAACATAAAAATGTGTGCATCTGAGATTATGTATAATGAGCAGAAATACACAAGAATGCTAACAGCACATGGATTTGAGAAGGTAAAATGTGAATAAACATAACCTAAATCCCACTCCTAGAATACATGTTAGAATACATTTGATTATCCCTTAGATTATAAACCAAAAAAAAAAAAAATACTCAGTTACAGATTTGGATATTTTTCATTCGTTTAAAACTTAATCACATTATTAAGTTGATACATAATATATTAGAAAATATTCTATTTTCCATAGAACATAAAATGTAAAAATCCAAAAATGCTACATACCATAAAAAGTAGCTCAGTGTCACTACATATTAAATGCTTTCAATTTTGATTTCAAGTAGATAAAACTATATATCAGCTAGAATACCTAGTAGTTTGTGAGTATTTGGAGGAACCTAAACATATACAATATGCTACTGGAGATCAGTGGAGAAATAACTCCAGAAAGAATGAAGGGATGGAACCAAAGCAAAAACAATACCCAGCTGTGGATATGACTGCTGATAGAAGCAAGGTCTGATGCTGTAAAGAGCAGTATTGCATCAGATCAGATCAGTCGCTCAGTCGTGTCCGACTCTTTGCGACCCCATGAACTGCAGCACGCCAGGCCTCCCTATCCATCACCAGCTCTCGGAGGTCACTCAGACTCACATGCATCGAGTCAGTGATGCCATCCAGCCATCTCATCCTCTGTCGTCCCCTTCTCCTCCTGCCCTCAATCCCTCCCAGCATCAGAGTCTTCTCCAATGAGTCAACTCTTCCCATGAGGTGGCCAAAATACTGGAGTTTCAGCTTTAGCATCATTCCTTCCAAAAAAAATCCCAGGGCTGATCTCCTTCAGAATGGACCAATTGGATCTCCTTGCAGTCCAAGGGACTCTCAAGAGTCTTCTCCAACACCACACTTCAAAAGCATCAATTCTTCGGCGCTCAGCCTTCTTCACAGTCCAGCTCTCACATCCATACATGACCACAGGAAAGACCATAGCCTTGACTAGGCGAACCTTTGTTGGCAAAGTGATGTCTCTGCTTTTGAATATGCTATCTAGGTTGGTCATAACTTTCCTACCAAGGAGTAAGCATCTTTTAATTTCATGGCTGCAGTCACCATCTGCAGTGATTTTGGAGCCCAGAAAATAAAGTCTGACACTGTTTCCACTGTTTCCCCATCTATTTCCCATGTAGTGATGGGACCAGATGCCATGATCTTCGTTTTCTGAATGTTGAGCTTTAAACCAACCTTTTCACTCTCCACTTTCACTTGCATCAAGAGGCTTTTTAGCCTCTCTTCACTTTCTGCCATAAGGGTGGTTATCATCTGCATATCTGAGGTTATTGATATTTCTCCCGGCAATCTTGATTCCAGCTTGTGCTTCTTCCAGTCCAGCATTTCTCATGATGTACTCTGCATATAAGTTAAATAAACATGGTGACAATATACAGCCTTGACGTACTCCTTTTCCTATTTGGAACCAGTCTGTTGTTCCATGACCAGTTCTAACTGTTGCTTCCTGACCTCCATACAGATTTCTCAAGAGGCAGATCAGGTGGTCTGGTATTCCCATCTCTTTCAGAATTTTCCATAGTTTATTGTGATCTACACAGTCAAAGGCTTTGGCATAGTCAATAAAGCAGAAATAGATGTTTTTCTGGAACTCTCTTCCTTTTTCGATGATCCAGCGGATGTTGGCAATTTGATCTCTGGTTCCTCTGCCTTTTCTAAAACCAGCTTGAACATCAGGAAGTTCACGGTTCACATATTGCTGAAGCCTGACTTGGAGAATTTTGAGCATTACTTTACTAGCGTGTGAGATGAGTGCAATTGTGCGGTAGTTTGAGCACTCTTTGGCATTGCCTTTCTTTGGGATTGGGATGAAAACTGACCTTTTCCAGTCCTGTGGCCACTGCTGAGTTTTCCAAATTTGCTGGCATATTGAGTGCAGCACTTTCACAGCATCATCTTTCAGGATTTGGAATAGCTCCTCTGGAATTCCATCACCTCCACTAGCTTTGTTCGTAGTGATGCTTTCTAAGGCCCACTTGACTTCACATTCCAAGATGTCTGGCTCTAGGTGAGTGATCACACCATCATGATTATCTGGGTCGTGAAGCTCTTTTTTGTACAGTTCTTCTGTGTATTCTTGCCACCTCTTCTTAGTATCTTCTGCTTCCGTTAGGTCCATACCATTTCTGTCCTTTATGGAGCCCATTTTTGCATGAAATGTTCCTTTGGTATCTCTGATTTTCTTGAAGAGATCCCTAGTCTTTCCCATTCTGTTGTTTTCCTCTATTTCTTTGCATTGATCGCTGAAGAAGGCTTTCTTATCTCTTCTTGCTATTCTTTGGAACTCTGCATTCAGATGTTTATATCTTTCCTTTTCTCCTTTGCTTTTCGCTTCTCTTCTTTTCACAGCTATTTGCAAGGCCTCCCCAGGCAGCCATTTTGCTTTTTTGCATTTCTTTTCCATGGGGATGGTCTTGATCTCTGTCTCCTGTACAATATCATGAACCTCATTCCATAGTTCATCAGGCACTCTATCTATCAGATCTAGGCACTTAAATCTATTTCTCACTTCCACTGTATAATCATAAGAGATTTGATTTAGGTCATACCTGAATGGTCTAGTGGTTTTCCCTACTTTCTTCAAATTAAATCTGAATTTGGCAATAGGGAGTTCATGGTCCGAACCACAGTCAGCTCCTGGTCTTGTTTTTGCTGATTGTATAGAGCTTCTCCATCTTTGGCTGCAAAGAATATAATCGATCTGATTTCGGTTTTGACCATCTGGTGATGTCCATGTATAGAGTCTTCTCTTGTGTTGTTGAAAGAGGGTATTTGCTATGACCAGTGCATTTTATTGGCAAAACTCTATTAGTCTAATGAAAAATGAAAATCATATTTAATGAAAATGTACATAAAAACTAACAAAGCCTGCACAGGATCTATATGCAGAAAAGTACAAATCACAATTTTAAAAATCAAAGGAGATTTGAATAGTAGATATATTTAGCTCAGATCAGTATACATAAGATAAAATTCTTCCCAAATTGATCCATAGATTTAATGAAAACCCAAATAAAATCTCAGCAGGATTTAGTGCAGAGGTGATTTTATACTGAATTTTATTGAAAGGTTAAGGGCAGAACATAGATGAGAACACATTTTAAAATTTAGTATAACTAGGTAAAAACACTCCTTCATGTTAGGATTAATTATATAACCATATAATCAAGATTTTGATATTGGTAGAAACACAAACATGTAAATTAATGAAACAGAATAGACAACACAGAAATAGATTTTTATAAATAGTTCAACTAATTTTTCATATAGTTGCAAAGGTAATTCAAAAGAAGGGGTGTAACCTTTTAAAATCATTGTGCTTTGGTAATTAGGGATATAGAGGGAAAAATAAGCAAGCAAATAAATAATGTTGACCTAATACAATAAGTAACTCAAAATGAAGAACAACTTAACTGTAAAAATGCTAAACTATGAAACATTTAAGGCTTCCGTGGTGGCTCAGTGGTAAAGAAATTACCTGTAGTGCAGGAGACACCAGCTTGGGAAGATCCCCTGGAGAAGGAAATGGCAATCCATTCAGTATTCTTGCCTGGAGAATTCCATGGACAGAGGAGACTGGCAGGCTACAGTCCATGGGTTCACAATAGAGTTGGACATGACTTAGCAACTAAATAACAGCCACAAATAAAATATTCAGATAAAACAATAGGGGAAAATCCATATGTAGGATCTAGGACTGGTGAAGACTTCATAGCATGCATATGTGCTCAGTCCCTCAGCTGTATCCAACTTTTTGAGACCCCCATGGAGTGTAGCCCACCAGGTTCCTGTGTCCATGAGATTTTCCAGGCAAGAATTCTGGAGTGGGTTATCATTTCCTTCTCCGGGGGCTCTTTCTGACCCAGGAATAGAACCTGCGTCTCCTGCTAGGTAAGCAGATTCTTTACCACTGAGCCACCTAAGAAGCCCATCTTTAATTCCCTATTTTTCAATAATGAATAGGACAATGTTTAAACATTTCTACACCATCATTCATTTGAGAAGACCACTGTGGACTTGCGGACTTAATGGGCCTGCCCTAGAGATAGGTTTACTTAAGAGACTTGCATACTACAAAAGGAAAGTTAGCCAAGAATTAAAAAAAAAAAAAAATGAAGAAAGAATTGCCCTAGAAAATTGAAAAGAGAATCTCCAGATATTTTGTTGTGGTCTTAGGACTTTAGGGATGATCAGCACATTCTTTGACATCTCCTCAGGGAGAGTATCAAAAGGTGGAAGAGATCAATAAATTGCTCCACTTAGCGATGTGAGAGCCACATGAGGGAGTCATGACAGAGACTTCATTACAGGTAAAATGATGGAGTATTTCATGTGATGTCTTGTTTCCAATATGCTGACAGCGTTTCAGTGACAGGTTCAGAGTCTCACATTAATTCACTGGCAGCGCCTGAGCGAAATTAGACCATTTCTGGTTCAGTTCTCTCAGGAATAGGACTCCTCTTGTCTTTTCGTATTAATTTTTTTAAAATATGCACATATTTACAGACTAAACCCTGAAAAGCATTTCTGAAACATCATTGTGATATCCATTTGTATAAATAATGATATCTTTAGTGGAAGGCAAAACTAAGAGTAAACAAAGCAAAACTAAAGGTGCTTGAGGGCTTCCGTGATGGCCCACCTGGTAAAGAATCTGCCTGCAAGAGCCCTGGCTCCTTCCCTGCGTCAGGGAGACCCCCTGGAGAAAGAAATGGCAACCCGCAGGAGCGTTTTTGCCAGAGAAACCCCTTGGACAGATAAGCCTGGTGGGCTATAGTCCGGGGGTTACAAGAGTCAGACATGCTTTAGCAACTGAAACACCACCACAGCCCAAAATACATGAATATTTAGAAACTGTCAAAATTAAGAAGCCTCATCTATTCAGTCTCTTATTGTGATGTTCTTCTAAATTCCTAGTCATTTAGTGCTCTGGGTATTTTTTTGTGACCATCTCAATATAATTTAATATTTGATGATTATGTAAATAGTATATAAATATGATTATTTCTGGATCCCTTGATGAGACAGAAGAGCATTTCCAGCTTACCATGAGATGTGGAAATTACTATTTGGTTATTAGCAGGCTTTTAAGTACCTAGTTTTACAGCAATGGTGCAATTTTCAGCGTGTCCTTCAACTTCAAGTGGAATCTGATAGCAAATTAGATAAAATTATCTCACAAGGCACAGCTTAAAAAATAGGCAATCAAAATTTTTAAAAAATGTTAAACTATGAGACAGCTATTTGGGTCTATCCATAGAATGATAAAGCTGTGACAAAAAAAAAAAACAAACGCTTCTATCATTTCTGACCTTTACAGGAAACTTGGAATTTATAAAGTCTGATATTTTTTTTAGCTTTTCATAATTGCAAAACAAAGACAAGAAAACAAGATTTATACTACTTCTTATTATATTTACTGAAGATATTTCTATATAATAACTGTTGACTGATATACATTTTATGTTTCTAATATTAGAAAATTGTTTGCATCAAGTCCAGAAAGACTATCAGGAGGTCTTAAAATTGTAAACAATATTTTAAGTGAGCAAAATGCTAATTTCATGTAAATACTTTTATATTTAATGTTATAAATTTTTCAAATAGTGAGATAAAATTAATATGTAAATTAAAAAATTAATTTTCTAACAGAGCACTCAGAGATTGCAGTCACTGAAAATTTATTGTAACCAATGTTATTGATATTTTTTAAAGGAGGTGTTTATGCTGACAATATTTTGCACCTAATAATCTTTTTACCTTGATCTGCTGTTTACCTCTTACTCTTGTGAGTTAGTTGCTTAGATATATCTGACTCTTTGAGACCGCTGGCTCTTCTGTCCATGAAATTCTCCAGGAAATAAGGCTGGAGTGGTAGTCATTCCATTTTCCAAGGTATCTTCCCAACCCAGAGATCGAATTCAGGTCTCCTGCATTGCCGACAGATTCTTTATCATCTGAGCCACCAGGGAAGCCCACCTCTTATTCTGGTACATTCATACTATGCATATTATTATTATATTCAGATACACTTTTATTTGATTTTATAAAATGTTGATTTGTTTTGTATTACATTTTCATTTGGTGGAGTTTGTGGCCTTAAAATACAAAAAAGTTAAATAACACCCCTAATCCATGTATATTATTTTATTCATCTCTACAGTATTATTGTGTGGGGCTTCCCTGGTGGCTCAGTGGTAAAGAATCCACCTGTCAATGCAGGACCTATCCCTGGGTCAGGAAATGGCAACCCACTCCACTAATCTTGTCTGGGAATTCCCATGGACAGAGGAGCCTGGCAGAATACAGTCCACGGGGTCACAAAGAGTCAGAAAGGAATTAGTGACTAAACAACAGTGTAGCATTGTGTGACACAGTAACCTTATGCGTTTTTTTTAAAGTACAGCATCTTCTTTTCCAAAAGGAGTTTTTAATGAATCTTCATTATATGGAAAAAAAATGTCAATGACTACTCTTTCTTTCAGTTTGTTTAGATCTCGCATTCTCCTGGGTTGAAGCAGGACAATGTATTTTTGAATTGGTACATACAAATTAATATATGCCAATTGTAGTGAAAATGCTCCTAGGGAAAGATTATATTTTATGAAAATTTGCATCATAATGAACTTTAATTTTTGCTAACATAGTAAATAAAACTAGGGCATAAAGAATCCACTTTATGGACTTCAGAGGTCCAATTTTAGTCCTGCAAAGGGGAATAGTGAAAGGCTTGGATTAAGTTAAATATGCTCCATTCTACTTGAATTAATCCTAACCTAATGATCATTATATCATCGCCTTGACAAATAAGATAATGTCACAGTGCAGAAGAACTGATGCACAAATACATAAAGAAACTCTCTTTGAGCTAAGTTATTGTTACCATGTAATATATATATATATATATATATATATTTTTTTTTTTTTTTTAACATGAATTCCAGGTAAGCCTAAACACATTGAATCCTTTAATCTTCATTTTTCTCTCCCAACCACCCTGTAAGGAAATATCGGTTTTGTATAAGAAAATAAAGATTTTCAGATAAATTATTTGCCCAAAGTAATCATTTGTATATAACATAAAAGAAAATATAGTAGAGATTATATCTACATACTGGAGAAGGAAATGACAACCCACTCCAGCACACTTGCCTGGAAAACCCCATAAATGGAGGAGCCTAATAGTCTCCAGTGTGTTCTGTACATTTTTGGAATTTATGGCTTTACATTTTTATCATAATTCTCATACAATTGAATAATATAATTTTAATATGTATTAAGCGGTGTGATTAAATGATATTATCAAGTATAATTTATAAATATCACAATGTGATTGCAATTATATTAATGACTAGTAGAAAACTTTAAATATGTATCATATAAGTTTATATATGTATAAATTTATATATGAAACACACTTTTAATTTTTATTTCATTTCTAATGTACTTCTATGCATACATTTCTGTATCTTTATCTGTATCTATAAGTATCCATACCTATATGTGTATCTAAATATTTATATGGGGCTTCCCAGGTGGCCCTAGTGGTAAAGAATCTGCCTGCCAAGGCAGGAGACATAAGAGACACAGGTTCAACCCCTGGGTCAGGAAGAATCCCTGGAGAAGGCATGGCAATCCACTTCTGTATTGTTGTCTGGAGAATCCCATGGACAGAGGATATTTACCTACCTCTGTATTTATGTCTAGGTACACCATCTATACCAGTCTTGTTTTTCAGCTTTAGCACTACTGAGCTTTTGGACTGATAAGGGGTGTTATGAGATGTTTAGAAACATAACTGACCATGGACCATTATATGCAAGTACCACTCACCTTCCAGCTGCAATAACAAATATGTCTTTCAGATGTTGACAGTTGTTATTTGCTTAGTAAAATAACTCTTATTTGAGAACTAATGAATATCTCAGACTGTCTCTATCTTTATTTATGCATATTATTATACATAGGATATGGGATTCTAAAATATATCCTGTTTGGGGAAGTTAGGATGTATTTTACTTATACAAGCTTCACATATGAAAAATCTGCCAGGTGATAATACATGAAATCTGTTTACTATGCTTGATGTCTCCACACAGAATACATATCCTGATAAAGCTGCATGAAAACACAAAATCTAACTGTGCCAAATGAATTCATCCTCATGGGAATCACAGACCGCCCTGAACTGCAGGCTCCATTGTTTGGGCTCTTCCTCATCATCTATGTGACCTCAGCGGTGGGCAACTTGGGCATAGTCATCCTCACTAAGGTGGACTCCAGGCTACAGACACCCATGTACTTCCTTCTCAGACACCTGGCTCTTACTGATCTTGGCTATTCAACAGCTGTAGGACCCAAAATGTTGGCAAATTTTATTGTGAGTCAAAATTCAATCTCCTATTATATGTGTGCCACACAGCTGGCTTTCTTCATCATGTTCATTATAAGTGAATTTTTTATTCTGGCGGCAATGTCCTATGACCGCTACGTGGCCATCTGTCAACCCCTGCTTTACACAGTTATCATGTCACAAAGGGTGTGTCGGATACTGGTGGCAATTCCCTACCTCTATAGCACATTCGTGTCTCTTATAATCACTGTAAAGATTTTTAATTTATCCTTCTGTGGCTACAATGTCATCAAACATTTCTACTGTGACTGTCTCCCCTTGATATCTTTGGTCTGTTCAAATACACAAGAAATTGAGCTGATCATTCTGATCTTCGCAGGTGTTAATGTGATCCTCTCCCTTCCAATAATTCTTATGTCTTATTTGCTCATCCTTGTAGCCATTCTCAGGATGACCTCTGCTGAAGGCAGGCACAAGGCTTTTTCTACCTGTGGATCCCACCTGACAGTGGTCACAGTGTTCTTTGGGGCTTTGATATTTATGTATGCACAACCAGAGTCCAGACACTCCTTTGATACTGATAAAACGGCATCTGTATTTTACACCCTTGTTATTCCCATGTTAAATCCCTTGATCTACAGTTTGAGGAACAAAGATGTAAAATATGCACTACAAAATGTGTGGAATAAGCTTTGTAACATTTCCTCTTAAAGCCTACGTACAATACGATTCCTATCATTTAGATTCTGGGCCTCAAACTTTTCTCTGTGTATCTTTAAATGGACTAGTGAACACAAATAAGTTCAATATACTTTTAGAGATTGCCTTTTAAGTGCCAGTAACACTTTTATGTGCTGTACCTACACTAGCACACAAAGTAAGGAAAATATCTGCCTTTTTTGAGTAAGAGAGATTAATCATAAATATAATAAAGTAAATGTTATTATACAGGATAACTGATTAGGAAACTACAGAGTATTCAAGCAGGTAAGGAGAGTGGGTATGCTGTGTGTGAGAAAGGAAGAATCAGTTCAGTCATTCAGTCATGTCCAACTCTTTGCAACCCCATGAACTGCAGCACGCCAGGCCTCCCTGTCCATCACCAACTCTTAGAGTCTACCCAAGCCCATGTCCATTGAGTAGATGATGCCATCCAACCATCTCATCCTCTTTGGTCCCCTTCTCCTCCTGTCCTCAATCTTTCCCAGCATCAGGGTCTTTTCCAATGAGAAAGGAAGAATCAGATCAGATCGTGTCTGACTCTTTGCGACTCCATGAACCACAGCACGCCAGGCCTCCCTATCCATCACCAGCTCTCAGAGGTCACTCAGACTCACATTCATCGAGTCAGTGATGCCATCCAGCCATCTCATCCTCTGTTGTCCCCTTCTCCTCTTGCCCCCAATCCCTCCCAGCATCAGAGTCTTTTCCAATGAGTCAACTCTTTGCATGAGGTGGCCAAAGTACTGGAGTTCAGCTTTAGCATCATTCCTTCCAAAGAAATCCCAGGGCTGATCTCCTTCGGAATGGACTGGTTGGATCTCCTTGCAGTCCAAGGGACTCTCAAGAGTCTTCTCCAACACCACAGTTCAAAAGCATCAATTCTTCGGCACTCAGCCTTCTTCACAGTCCAGCTCTCACATCCATACATGACCACAGGAAAGACCATAACCTTGACTAGGCGAACCTTTGTTGGCAAAGTGATGTCTCTGCTTTTGAATATGCTATCTAGGTTGGTCATAACTTTCCTTCCAAGGAGTAAGCATCTTTTAATTTCATGGCTGCAGTCACCATCTGCAGTGATTTTGGAGCCCAGAAAAATAAAGTCTGACACTGTTTCCACTGTTTCTCCATCTATTTCCCATGAAGTGATGGGACTAGATGCCATGATCTTCGTTTTCTGAATATTGAGCTTTAAGCCAACCTTTTCACTCTCCACTTTCACTTTCATCAAGAGGCTTTTTAGTTCCTCTTCTCTTTCTGCCATAAGGGTGTTGTTATCTGCATATCTGAGGTTATTGATATTTCTCCCGCCAATCTTGATTCCAGCTTGTGTTTCTTCCAGTCCAGCATTTCTCATGATGTACTCTGCATATAAGGAAGAACAGTAGATATAAAAAGTTTAAATGTTTATTGCTTTTCTCAACTACTAAAATAAACTTCCCCATGACTATGTGTGTGTTTGGGCATGTGCATATATTTTTGTGTAAGAACATCTATCTGTTTGAGCCTCCATACATTTCTAAGGCATATGAAAAATTAAACTTTCCTGGAAAAGGACATGGCAACCCACTCCAGTATTCTTGCTGGAAAATTCCATGGACAGAGGAGCTTGGTGGGCTACACTCCATGGGGTCACAAAGAATTGGACATGACTGAGAACACAACACAAAAATTAAACTTGTTGTGGTTTCAAGGAGGCTCAGTGTAGCGTAATGATTTGACCTCAGCAATTATCTGAACTTTCCCAGATGTTTCTGTACCTCATGGAGGAGGTTAGTGTCCTGCTCTGTTCTCATCAGTGAAGTTACTTTCATACATGAGCCCTAGAAAGCCTGTTAACTCAGCACACTTTGCAATTCAGTAACCTACAAAATCAGCACAATATTTTATTTCAATCAATTCATTTTCTGTACCAGTGGACATTCCAATTAAGATTAATTTTCTTGATTATAGTTAGCAAGCTTTACTGTATATCTGAAGGTTAAGAGAGCAATATTTAAATGCTTTCATCACAAAAGGAAAGGTAATATGATGGAGGTATTGCTGGTGGTGGTGTTCAATCGCTAAGTCATGTTCAAGTCTTTGCAACCCTATAAATCACAACACTCTAGGCTTCTCTGTACGCCACTATATCCCATCTTTATGGTTTAGTTGGTAAGTCATGTTGAACTATTTTTGACCCCGTGGACTATAGCCAGCGAGGCTCCACTCCATGGGATTTCCCAGGCAAGAATACTGAAGTGGGTTGCCACTTCCTTCTCCAGGAGATATTCCTGACCCAGGGATTGAACCTGCATCTCTTGCAGTGGCAGGCAGATTCTTTACCACTGAGCCACCAGAGAATCCCAGAGTTTGCTCAAGTTCATGTCCATTGAGTCAGTGATGCTATCTAATCATCTTATCCTCTGCCATTCCCTTCTCCTTCTACTGATGGAGGTATTACCTCATGCTAAGTTGTAATCATGCTGTAGTGTGTAAGATTATCAAATAACACATTATACACCACACACTTACACAATGCTGTAAGTCAATTATATCTCAGTGATGCAGAAAAAAATAAATCTCTTGAGGTCTCCCATGGACACTCAATTTTGTATTTATAATTTTTGGAGATTTTTATTCCTAAATGCTTCTTTTTGTTTAATGTTGTCGTTCAGTTGATAGGTCATGTCCGACTCTTTGAGACCCAATGGACTGCTGCCTGCCAAGCTTCCCTGTCCTTTGTCATCCCCCTGAGTTTGAGCAGACTCATATCCTTTGAGTCATTGATGTTAACTAACCACCTCATCCTCCACCACCCCTTTCTCCTCTTGCCCTCAATCTTTCCCAGCATCAGGATTTTTTCCAATGAGATTATTCTACCCATTAAGGGGCCAAAGTAATGGAGCTTCAGCATCAGTCCTTCCAATGAACATTCAGGGTTGACTTCCTTTAGGATTGACTGGGTTGATCTCCTTGCAGCCCAAGGGACTCTCAAGAGTCTTCTCCAGCACTACAGTATGAAAGCACCAATTCTTCAGCACTCAGCCTTCCTATGGTACAACTCCTACATCTGTATGACTACTGGAAAATCTATAGCTTTGACTAAATGGACCTTTGTTTCATGAGGTTGTTACATTTCCTGACCTCTGTGAAGATCAAGAATACTTCTTGTTTAATATTTGTGCATCTTTACATAAGTGGTCTATTCTATACTGAATTAGGTTTGCTGTGTCTTTCATGGGGTGACTTTCCTCAATATTGGTTCATAAAAGCTTATGATATATTTTTATAAAGATCAATTTGATAATTCTTCTTATAAGAAGCAAAAGAAGGCAATTCCATGATTTGTTCTATAGTATGTTTCTAGTGAAAGTGTAGTAAGATAAGTACCACTATATAAATATTATGTCTTGTGAACTCTCCTAACACTTCTAAATTTCCTCTTTCTTTGGTTATATTTAATATTTTTAACACTCATGAAAGTTTATTTGCATCATAGTTTAAACAGTTTTTTTTACCATCACGGATTAAATTCTTTATGTAGTCAATCAAATTCAAATTAAAATAATTTATTGGAATAAAAATAATTATAGGTACTCTTTCAAGTGAGGTAAAATGTAAGGAATTTATATAGTTGATTTTTTTTAATTACTAAGAAAAATATGTACTGAATATACAAATATAAATGCAGAAAAATTTTGGTTTTTGGAAAATGTATGTTGAACAAATATACAGTAAAATGATGATTACATATTGATAGCTTCTGAGAACATGAAAATATTTAAATTAATGTTTTTGGATATGTACTTTTCTAAATTATCTTCAGTGAATATGTGTGACTTTTATAACAGAAAAAAGTAGAAGAATCTAATATCTGGATTTGAA
The DNA here is from genome assembly GCA_935064755.1 of Tragelaphus eurycerus. Lineage (NCBI taxonomy): Eukaryota > Metazoa > Chordata > Mammalia > Artiodactyla > Bovidae > Tragelaphus > Tragelaphus eurycerus. The sequence goes on along the minus strand of CAKXYN010000225.1, from coordinate 497,068 downwards.
AAAAATAAACTGTGACTATATATCCCAATATCCTATTTCTAAAATAAATCTTGCTGTACATTGTATAGTCCCTCCAAAGATGAACCAGAAAGAGAACAAAATATGTAGAGATTTACAAAGTTTGCTAATATATATTTTTTCCATTTTAAATGTTGTTCTTCAGTCACTAAGTCATGTCTGAGTCTTTGTGACCCATGAACTGCAGCACATCAAGCTTCCCTGTCCTTCACTATCTCTTGGAGTTTGTTCAGGTTCATGTCCATTGAGTCAGTGATGCCATCCAACTATCTCATCCTCCGTCACCCTCTTTTCCTCCTGTTCTTATTCTTTCCCAGCATTAAGATCTTTTCCAATGAGTCAGCTCTTTGTATCAGGTGGCCAAAGTATTGGAGCTTCAACTTCAACATCAGTCCTTTTAATGAATATTCAGAATTAAGTTCCTTTGTCTTTAGTCTTCCCATATATATTTAGTGACTTGCCTACAACTGCTGTTTTTGGTTCAGCCTAGAATATAAACATCTGTGTCATCAGTTGCTCAGTTGTGTCTGACTCCTTATGAGCCCATAGACTAGCCCACAGGGTTCGTCTAATTCTCTGGGAAAGAATACTGCAGAGAGTTGCCATTTCCTACTCCATGGGATCTTTCCAACCCAGGGATCGAACCCAGTTCTCTTCTGTCTCCTGCACTGGCAGGTAGATTCTTTACCACCTGGCCACCTGCAGAGCCCATATAAGCAACTAAGCCTACCAATTTCTTGGATCTTAATTAGTCTGATGATGACTCCCATCTACATGTACAATTACTAAATAGAATATATATGGTTTGGTCCTGTTAATCTTATGTCAATCTAATTATTAATCCAGGCAAGAGCCACTGTATAAAGAAGACGTTTTTCTTCCACTTAAGCTATTGATTATTTATTTTTGTGTGGTGATCAAAGCCCAGAAACAGCAGACATGTCCATCCATTTGAGGTCAAAAGAACCTAGAAGAGTAGAGGAAAACTTTCATCATCAAAAATGCAATCACTTTTAAGTGAAAGTTCATGGTAGCTGTATTTTTCATAGTAGAACAGTGGAAAGAACCCACAAGTCTTTCAATAAGTGAATATTTAAACAAAGTATCATCAATATCATGGAATATTACTCAATAATATAGGGAACAGATGATCTATACACACAAAAGTGCCAAAGAGTCTCAAGAGATTTATGTTGAGAGAAAATTCCAGTCCCTATTTTCTATATGAAAAATGTAGCAATAGAAAAGCTTAGTGATGACCAAGGGTTGGGAATGGTAGCAGAGGAGGAAAGAGGTGTGGTTATAAAAGGCAGGCACACGGAGTATGTGATGACACAGGTGCTTATTGGAATGGGGTAACAGGCTGGAATCACTAAAATGGTAATTTATGCAGTGAATAAAAAGAAAAAAAAAAAAAAGCAGAAGTTGTAAACAGACATGTGATAGAAACTCATGATGAAATAAGAAGTGCTGTGGTGTGCTTAGTCGCTCAGTCATGTCCAACTCTTTGCGACCCCGTGGACTGTAAACAAGCAGGCTCCTCTGTCCATGGGATTCTCCAGGCAAGAATACTGGAGTGGGTTGCCATTTCCTTCTCCAGAAATAAGAAATAACAGCAAGTAACTAATTTTTGTCTCTGAGAGATAAGTAAAAACAATGACATGGGCAACAAAGCAAGGGGGTGACACCTCATATCAGCATAACATTATTTTAATTTCCCAAATACATTAAATACTGTAATAAAACAATGTTGAAAAATTCTCCACAGTCACACATTTGAGGAGAACTTGTAGAAATACTGACTCTTAGTGGACATGCCCTATTGATTCAAGATTTAATCAAGAGTCTTGTGTGCTACAAAAGGAAAGTTAACCAAGAGTTAAAAAAATATAAATATATGAAATGAGTCGCCAGTCCAGGTTCGATGCAAGATACTGGATGCTTGGGGCTGGTGCACTGGGACGACCCAGAGGGATGGTATGGGGAGGGAGAAGGAAGAAGGGTTCAGGATGGGGAACACATGTATACCTGTGTCAGATTCTTTTTGATATATGGCAAAACAAATACAATATTGCAAAGTTAAATAAAATTAAATTAGAAAAAAAAATTAAAAAACACCTTTAAAATATATATAATCAGATCAGTAGCTCAGTCGTGTCCGACTCTTTGCGACCCCATGAACTGCAGCACGCCAGGCCTCCCTATCCATCACCAGCTCTCGGAGGTCACTCAGACTCACATTCATCGAGTCAGTGATGCCATCCAGCCATCTCATCCTCTGTCGTCCCCTTCTCCTCTTGCCCCCAATCCCTCCCAGCATCAGAGTCTTCTCCAATGAGTCAACTCTTCATATAAGGTGGCCAAAATACTGGAGTTTCAGCTTTAGTATCATTCCTTCCAAAGAAATCCCAGGGCTGATCTCCTTCAGAATGGACCGGTTGGATCTCCTTGCAGTCCAAGGGACTCTCAAGAGTCTTTTCCAACACCACAGTTCAAAAGCATCAATTCTTCGGCGCTCAGCCTTCTTCATAGTCCAGCTCTCACATCCATACATGACCACAGGAAAGACCATAGCCTTGACTAGGCGAACCTTTGTTGGCAAAGTGATGTCTCTGCTTTTGAATATGCTATCTAGGTTGGTCATAACTTTCCTTCCAAGGAGTAAGCGTCTTTTAATTTCATGGCTGCAGTCACCATCTGCAGTGATTTGGGAGCCCAGAAAAATAAAGTCTGACACTGTTTCCACTGTTTCTCCATCTATTTCCCATGTAGTGATGGGACCAGATGCCATGATCTTCGTTTTCTGAATGTTGAGCTTTAAGCCAACCTTTTCACTCTCCACTTTCACTTTCATCGAGAGGCTTTTGAGTTCCTCTTCACTTTCTGCCATAAGGGTGGTATCATCTGCATATCTGAGGTTATTGATATTTCTCCCAGCAATCTTGATTCCAGCTTGTGTTTCTTCCAGTCCAGCATTTCTCATGATGTACTCTGCATATAAGTTAAATAAACATGGTGACAATATGCAGCCTTGACGTACTCCTTTTCCTATTTGGAACCAGTCTGTTGTTCCATGACCAGTTCTAACTGTTGCTTCCTGACCTGCATACAGATTTCTCAAGAGGCAGATCAGGTGGTCTGGTATTCCCATCTCTTTCAGAATTTTCCACAGTTTATTGTTATCTATACAGTCAAAGGCTTTGGCAAAGTCAATAAAGCAGAAATAGATGTTTTTCTGGAACTCTCTTGCTTTTTCCATGATCCAGTGGATGTTGGCAATTTGATCTCTGGTTCCTCTGCCTTTTCTAAAACCTGCTTGAACATCAGGAAGTTCACGGTTCACATATTGCTGAAGCCTGGCTTGGAGAATTTTGAGCATTACTTTACTAGGGTGTGAGATGAGTGCAATTGTGCGGTAGTTTGAGCACTCCTTGGCATTGCCTTTCTTTGGGATTGGGATGAAAACTGACCTTTTCCAATCTTGTGGCCACTGCTGAGTTTTCCCAATTTGCTGGCATATTGAGTGCAGCACTTTCACAGCATCATCTTTCAGGATTTGGAATAGCTCCACTGGAATTCCATCAGCTCCACTAGCTTTGTTTGTAGTGATGCTTTCTAAGGCCCACTTGACTTCACAAATGTATGTATATATATGCAAAGAAAGAAGGGGTGTGGGTGGAAGGAAGTCACGAAGTAAGAAAGAAAAGAAAAATGTCCCTGGCCATTAAAAGACAATCTCTTGACATGTTGTTTTGCTCTCAATACTCTAGGGATAATCAACAAATTGCTTGGCATCTCCTCAGGGAGACGCTCAAAAAGTGAAAAAAATCCTTAAATTCTTCTCACTTAGCCATGTCAGAAGTACAGGTGAGAGTCATGAGAAATGCTTCATTACAGGTAAAATGACAGGATATTGCATGTTTTGCCTCATTTTCAATATCAGCAATGTTTCAGTGACATATTCAAAGTTCCAGTTTAGCTCAGTTGCAAAGCCCAAGCAAAATGACACTGCTTTTGATACGGTTTTGTTTGTTTTCCACTACTCCGTAATTCCTGAGCAGGAATAGGACCTCTCTTCTTGTCTCTTCATATTAATTTCTTGAATATTATTCCATAGGATGACAGACAAAATGCTGAAAATCACCTTTGAAACATCACCATGATATTTGTTTTATATAAACAACAATATCTCTAATGGAGGGCAAAGTAGAGAGCAAATGACACATAACAAAAGAATGTGAATTTTTAGAAATTGGCAAAATTCAGAAGCTGGGAGTATTGTCTTTTTTTAATTTTATTTTATTTTTTAACTTTACAACATTGTATTGGTTTTGCCATATATCGAAATGAATCCACCACAGGTATACATGTGTCTTTCTTTTTGAACTCCTTCCAAATTCTTAGTTATTTAGCACTTCACATGCTTCTTTGTGACCTCCCCTGAACATCATTTAATATTTAATGATTATTTAAATAAATGTAAAAGTATAATTCTTTCCAGATCCCTTGTTGAGGCAAAATGGAATTCCCACCTCACACTGAGATATAGAAAACATTATTTGCTTATTAAAAGACTTCTAAGTAGCCAATTTTATGGTAATGGTACAATGATCAACATGTTCTTTGATGTTAAGTGAGATCTGATCAAAAATATATAATTATCTCATGAGGTTCAGCTTTAAAAAAAAAACAAAACTGATATTCAACAAAGATGTTAAATTCTGAGAAAACTATTTGGTTTTTGTAGCATGCTAAAGCATGAGAGAAAAACAAAAACACTCTATCTTTTCTTATATTTACAGGAAAATTGAAATTTGCTAAGTTTGTATGGTCTCACTTTCATAATTGCAAAACAAAGCAAAGAAACAAAAGTAAGTTTCATATTACTTCTTACTAAATATATTGAAGATATTTCTCCAAATTTATTCTCCAGTGATGCCCATTTCAATATTTCTGATATAAGAAAAGTGTATGCATCAAGGCAAGACTGCTGATTAGGAGGTCATAAAATTGTAAGCAGTATTTTTAGTGAATTTAATGCAGATTTCATGTAATCATTTTCACATGTAATGTTATAAAATTGTGTTTTTATTCCTTTTCTTATAGACATACTTTAGCGATTACTGTCACTGTAATTTTTATTGTAGTCTGTATCATTTCTATTTCTTTAAAGAAACATTCAGGCTCACAATATTTTAAATTTAATAATTATCTACCTTAATCTGCCATCCACTTCTTACACTGGTATATTCTTGATGTGTACATTATTAGGGACCTTCAGATATATTTTTATTTGATTATATAAAAATAACTATGTTTTGTATTATAATTTGAAGGAATTTCTTTGGTAAGACGTAAAATTTAAAATGATATACAAGGGTCCATGTATAGCCATTCTATCGTGTATTTCATCCCATCACTCTAGTACATTATTACTTAACATAGGAACTTTGAGCATTTTTTTAATCATACTGTGGCCCGTTGTGTTCAGTTGCTAAGTTCCAGGTGACTGAAACCCCATGGACTGTAGCCTGCCAGGCTTCTCTGTCCAAGGGATTTTCCATGGCAAGAATACTGGAATGTGTTGCCAATTCCTTTCCATGGGATCTTTCTGACCCAGGGATTGAACTCATGTCTCCTGCATTGGCAGGCAAATTCTGTAATTCTGAGTCACCAGGGAAGTCCCCTTTTACGGGGAGGGGGGTTCAGGATGGGGAACACGTGTATACCCATGGCGGATTCATGTTGATGTATGGCAAAACCAATACAATATTGTAAAGTAATTAGCCTCTAATTAAATACATTTAAATTAAAAAAAATAAAGTTTAGCATCCCTTTATTCAAAGCAAGTTATTATGATATTCAAGATATGAAAACAATGCTAATTACCTCTCATTCTTCCAATTTGCTCAAATTTCCTCATATTGCCTTGGGTTCCTGTATAATAAAGTACATTTGAATTCTTACAAGTTAATAGAAGTCCATTATAGTGAAAATGCCCCTTGGGTCAGATTAATATTTTAAGAAAATATAGATCAAAATAAAGTTTTATTCACATTTTGCTAAAATAACTAAGAAACTTAGAAGATTAAAAAATCCAAGCACTCTGATGGCCCAATATTATTTCTGCAGAAGGGGCAAGGCTTGGAGTAAATTGCATGTATTCCATTGTACATTGTATAATCCTCACCTGTTAATCATATTGCCTTGACAAAGAAGGTATGTCACAGTGCAGATGAATTTACATACATAAAGAAGATCTCTTTGAGCTAAGCTATTGACTTCATTATATATATATATATATTTATATACTATAAGCCTCTTGATGAGAGTGAAAGTGGAGAGTGAAAAGGTTGGCTTAAAGCTCAACATTCAGAAAATGAAGATCATGGCATCTGGTCCCATCACTACATGGGAAATAGATGGGGAAACAGTGGAAACAGTGTCAGACTTTGTTTTTCTGGGCTCCAAGATCACTGCAGATGGTGACTGCAGCCATGAAATTAAAAGACGCTTACTCCTTGGAAGGAAAGTTATGACCAACCTAGATAGCATATTCAAAAGCAGAGACATTACTTTACCAACAAAGGTTCGCCTAGTCAAGGCTGTGGTCTTTCCTGTGGTCATGTATGGATGTGAGAGCTGGACTGTGAAGAAGGCTGAGCGCCGAAGAATTGATGCTTTTGAACTGTGGTGTTGGAGAAGACTCTTGAGAGTCCCTTGGACTGCAAGAAGATCCAACCAGTCCATTCTGAAGGAGATCAACCCTGGAATTTCTTTAGAAGGAATGATGCTAAAGCTGAAACTCCAGTATTTTGGCCACCTCATGCGAAGAGTTGACTCATTGGAGAAGACCCTGATGCTGGGAGGGATTGAGGGCAGGAGGAGAACGGGACGACAGAGGATGAGATGGCTGGATGGCATCACTGACTTCATGGGTGTGAGTCTGGGTGACCTCCGGGAGCTGGTGATGGACAGGGAGGCCTGGCGTGCTGCGGTTCATGGGGTCGCAAAGAGTCGGACACGACTGAGCGACTGATCTGATCTGATCTGATATAGTATATATATACACTTTTATATATTTATAAATATATATTTATATTTAAATTTATAAATATAAATATATAATATACACTTTTATATATTTAAACCAGTAGGTGCTTGATTTTCTGGTAACATAAAGACATTTAATTATTTAATCCTCATTTTCCTACCCGACAATCTCATAACCATATTGGCTTTGTGTAAGAAAATAAACTTTCAGATAAGTTCAATTATTTGCCCAAACTAGCCCTTTTTATATACTATAAGGAAATTTAGAACATAAATTCTATCTATCATCTGTCTATCTATCTTTCTATCTACTTATTATATGTCTTATATGTTACTTCACAGAAATAGATAAGTCTCACTGCAATCTGTTACAGTTTTCTTATTTATACAGCTGTCTAATATGTGTCAAGTGTGTTAACTGTTTCAGCCTATATCAACTGTGCATAAAACTATATAGAACTCTGTGTTGGAGTAGCAAGTTCTATACATTTTCTGAAATCTTGTTTCAAAATTTTATTATGGATAGTATTTAACTGCATCATAATTTATTATATAATTGGCATATGTATTGTCATATTATTAAATTTAATTTATACATGTAATTATGTAATTGCAATTATATAAATGACTAGATAGAAATTATAGAAAGTTTTCAGGAACAGCACAATAGTAGTTTATATATGTAGCCCTCAAATTTATGTCTTAACTTTTTTCTTGTCATATCTATGCTTGTATCTATTGTATTTCTTGTCTGTATCTATATCTATGTTTATATATATGTATCTGTCTATTTATCTATCATCTATCTATCTATAACATCCTGGTTTTTCAACCTTAGTACTATTGAGATTTATAGAGAGATATGGTGCTTTATAGGATGTTCAGAGACATCACTGACCTCTAACCATCATATGCCAATAGCTTCCATATTCCAATTGTAACAATTAACATGTCTTCTCAATTTTGACAAATGTCCTTTGGTTAGTAAAATAATTTCCAGTTGAGAAACAGCAACTGTCTCTGTCTCTATCAGTATTTATATATTTTATTATACATAGGAAAATGAAAGTGTTAGTTGCTCAGTCATGTTTGACTCTGCAACCCCATGGACTGTAGCCTTCCAGGCTCCTCTGTCCTTGGCATTCTCTGGGCCAGAATACTGGAGTGAGTTGCTATTCCCTTCTCCAGGGGATTTCCTGATTCAGGGATTGAACCCAGATCTCCTGACCTGCAGGCAGATTCTTTACTATCTGAGCCATGAGATGAGTTTATTTTCAAACATCCTAAACTGGAAAATTTAATCTCTTTATACTAGCTTTGCATAGTGAAACTCTTCCGGATGATGACACATAGAACCTATTGATCATGTTGATGTTTCTACCCAGAACAGGTTCTTTAATAAACCTGAATGGAAATACACAATGGAACAGTGCTGAATGAATTCATCCTCATGGGAATTACTGACCGCCCTGAGCTGCAGGCTCCATTGTTTGGAATCTTCCTCATCATCTATGTGATCTCAGTGGTGGGCAACTTGGGCATGATCATCCTCACCAAGATGGACTCCAAGCTACAGACACCCATGTACTTCTTTCTTAGACACCTTGCTTTTACAGATCTTGGTTATTCAACAACTGTGGGACCCAAAATGCTAGTAAATTTTGTTGAGGATCAAAATATAATCTCCTATTACTCTTGTGCTATGCAGCTAGCTTTCTTTCTTGTGTTTATCGTTAGTGAAATTTTTATTCTGTCAGCCATGTCTTATGACCGCTATGTGGCCATCTGTGACCCTCTTCTCTACCCAGTCACCATGTCACAAAGAGTGTGCTGGGTGCTGGTAGCGATCCCCTATGTCTACAGCACGTTTGTGTCTCTTCTCATCACTGTAAAATTATTTAATTTATCTTTCTGTGGCTACAGAGTCATCAGTCATTTCTACTGTGATAGTCTTCCTTTGTTACCTTTGCTCTGCTCAAATACACATGAAGTAGAAATGATTATTCTGATTTTAGCTGGGTTTGATTTGATTTTCTCTCTTCTGATAGTTCTTGTGTCTTACTTTCTCATTCTCAGATCCATTCTCAGGATGAGCTCTGCTGAAGGCAAGCGCAAGGCTTTTTCTACCTGTGGATCCCACTTGACTGTGGTCATAGTGTTCTATGGGACTTTACTATTTATGTATGTGCAACCAGAGTCCAGCCATTCCTTTGACACTGACAAAGTGGCTTCCATATTTTATACTCTCGTTATCCCTATGTTGAATCCATTAATCTATAGCTTGAGGAATAAAGACGTAAAATGTGCACTACATAGGGTGTGGAAAAAATCATGCAACCTTTTTTATTAACATGCAATACAATTTCTATAAACTGGTTATGGACTCTAAATTTTGTTCTATGTGCCTCCAAATTAAGTACTGAGTATAAATATGTTCAAAAATTATTTATAGATTATATTATATATACTAGGCACTTTCAATTGCTGCAAAGAGATTAATGAACAAAATAGTGAAAAAATTTGCCTTGAGCACAAAAGACCAATTTTGTATATAAATTAAGTAAATGTTAGGAGAATGTGTTGGGTGGATATAGACAAAGAAATGACTGTCCAGGTTCCTGAATGTGTTATCTTTTAGAAGAAAATTATGGCATATTGTGTGTGTCTCTGAATTCTTTATTTTCTTTTGTTTTTGCCTTCATACTTTTCCCCAGTATGCTTAATCTGTGTATTTGAAGTCATCAGTCACATTTGTTTTCTCAAATACTCTTATTCTTTAACACTGAGATCCCACATTTTTTTATCATCAATTCCTCTAATTCCTTATAAGAATCTATTCACCTATTAACTGAAAATATGTTGCAATTCAGCAATTCATAATCCGACTGAAGCCTGACTTTGTCTCAATTCATACATTTTGTTGAAATCAGAGGCCATTTAAATTAAGATAAACTTTGGGATCCCTCAGTAGCTCCCAGATTGGTACTTCTTGTTCTCTCAAGTGGTAATTCTTTCTTCATAACTGGTAGATTGATTGAAGGGATAGTAAAACAATTTTGTCTTTTTGAATAAAAATATTTATCCATGTTTAGAAGTAATGTTCTATTTTTTGCATTCTTGAGTAAGAGAAGTACTGATGAATTACATTGTGTTGGTTCTCTTTCCTTGGGTTGATGTTTCCAATTTTTATCAACACTGTTTATGCAGTAAGCTTTAATTGACTTTCAGTATTTAACTGCACAATTCATTATTCTACTTGTGGAAAGCAAAGGGAAACAATCTCATTGTTGGCACTATGCCATATTTCTAAGGCCTGGTACATGGCAGGGATGAAGTTATCTTGCTTTTTATAAATGATTTCTACATTTTCCCATATGCTATCTTTTACTCTACTTAATAATCCTTCAACTTTACTGAGGCTATTAGTCTACAGTATATGCTTTGATTAGTATCTTGCAATAAAATTATTTGTTTATCTCATGAAGCTTTAATAAAAAATCTTCACTGGAATACAATTTTTAAACAACATGACACAAAACACCAAGATCTCCTTTAATATAAGAATGGATAAAAAAAGATGGTGTATCCAGAAAATGGATGATAGCCTTTTAAAAACATATGCTGACATTATTGGGAATACAGAGACAAAAATAAACAAATTAACAAATAATGCTGACCTTAACCTTATAAAGATGTACTCAAAATGGAAAAAAAAAATAGATGTGAAATGCTAAACCATAAAACATTCAGATAAAGCAATAAGGGAAAATCTATATCCAAGACCAAGGGCTATTGAAAAGTTGGTATGACATCAAAACATAATCTAGATAACCCAATCAAAAACTGATCAGAAGGCCTTGTCATTTCTCAAAATAAGGCATATAGATGGTCAAAATACACATGAAAATATCTTCAGTGTTGCTGACTATTAGAAAAATGCAAATCAAAACTTCAATGAGATATTACCTCACATCAGCTAGAATGGCTATCCTCAAAATATACACAAACAGTAAATGTTAGAAGGGTGTGAAGAGAAAGGAGCCCTCTTAAAATATTGGTGGGAATACAAATTGGTTCAGAAACTATGAAGGACAGTATGGAGGTTAAATAAAAGATAAAAATAGAGCTACCATATGACCTTGGAATCACACTCTTAGGCATATATATGGAGAAAAATATGATTATATATTTTTGTGTATTTGTATTTTGTATAAATGATTATATATATTTTGTGTGTATATATATATACACACAACCAAATGTCATTGCAGCACTGTTTACAGTAGTCAAGACATGGAAGCAACATAAATGTCCAAAAACAGAGGAATAAATAAAGAAGATATAGCACATATATACAATGGAATACTATTCAGTCATTAAAAAGATCAAATAAAGCCATTTTCAAGAACATGAATGGACTTAGAGATTGTTCAGTTCAGTTCAGTCACTCAGTCGTGTCCAACTCTTTGTGATCCCATGGACTGCATCACGCCAGGCTTCCCTGTCCATCACCAACTCCTAGAGCTTACTCAAACTCATGTTCATCGAGTCAATGATGTCATCCAACCATCTCATTTTCTGTCATCTCCTTCTCCTCCCTAAATCTTTCCCAGCATCACGGTATTTTCCAGTGAGTCAGTTCTTCACATCAGGTGGCCAAAATATTGAAGTTTTAGCTTCAGCATCAGTCTTTCAAATAAATATTCAAGATTGATTTCATTTAGGATTGGCTGGTTTGATCTCCTTGCAGTTCAAGGGACTTTCAAGAGTTTTTTCCAACATCACACTTCAAAAGCATCAATTCTTCAGTGCTCAGGTTTCTTTATAGTCCAGCTCTCACATCCATACATGACTACTGGAAAAACCATAGCTATAACTAGATGTACATTGTTGGCAAAGTAATGTCTTTGCTTTTTAATATGCTGTCTAGGTTAGTTATAGATTTTCTTCCAAGAAGAAAGCATCTTTTAATTTCTTGGCTGCAGTCATCTGCAGTGATTTTGGAGCCCAAGAAAATAAAGTCCCTCACTGTTTCCATTATTTCTCCATTTATTTGCCATGAGTGATGGGACCAGATGCCATGATCTTAGTTTTCTGAATGTTGAGTTTTAAGTAAGCTTTTTCACTCTCCTCTTTCATTTTCATCATGAGTCTCTTTAGTTGCTCTAAACTTGCTGCCATAAGGGTGGTGTCATCTCCATATCTGAGGTTATCAACATGTGTCCTGGCAATCTTGACTCCAGCTTGTACTTCTTCCAGTCCAGCATTTTGCATGATGTACTCTGCATATAAGTTAAATAAGCAGGGTGATATACTCCTTTCCCAATTTGGAACCAGTCTGTTTTTCCATGTCCAGTTCTAATTGTTGCTTCTTGACCTGCATCCAGATTTCTCACGAGGCAGGTCAGGTGGTCTGGTATGCCCATCTTGATAATTTTCCACAGTTTGTTCTGATCTACCCAGTCAAAGGCTTTGGTGAATCAATAAAGCAGAGGTAGATGATTTCTGGGAATTCTCTTGCCTGGCGTGCTGCGGTTCATGGGGTCGCAAAGAGTCGGACACGACTGAGCGACTGATCTGATCTGATCTGAATGGATGTTCACAATTTGATCTCTGGTTCCTCTGCCTTTGATAAACCTGGCTTGAACATCTGGAAATTCACGGTTCACATACTGTTGAAGCCTGGCTTGAAGGATTTTGAGCATTACTTTGCTACCTTGTGAAATGAGTGCAATTGTGTGGTAATTTGAACATTCTTTGGCATTACCTTTCTTTGGGATTGGAATGAAAATTGACCTTTTCCAATCCTGTGGCCAATGCTGAGTTTTCCAAATTTGCTGACATATTGAGTTCAGGACTTGCACAGCATCATCTCTTAGGATTTGAAATAGCTCAACTGGAATTTCATCACCTCCACTAGCTTTGATCATAGTGATGCTTCCTGGGGTCCTCTTGACTTCACATTCCAGGATTTCTGGCTCTATGTGAGTGATCACACCATCGTGGCTATCTGGATCATGTCACTAGCTTTGATCAGAGTGATGCTTCCTGGGGTCCTCTTGACTTCACATTCCAGGACTTCTGGCTCCATGTGAGTGATCACACCATCGTGACTATCTGGATCATGTCACTAGCTTTGATCAGAGTGATGCTTCCTGGGGTCCTCTTGACTTCACATTCCCGGATTTCTGGCTCTGTGTGAGTGATCACATCATCATGGCTACCTGGATCATGTCACTAGCTTTGATCAGAGTGATGCTTCCTGGGGTCCTCTTGACTTCACATTCCAGGATTTCTGGCTCTGTGTGAGTGATCACACCATTGTGGCTATCTGGATCATGAAGATCTTTTTTGAATAGTTTTTCCTGTGTATTTTTTCCACCTCTTCTTAATATCTTCTGCTTACGTCCATAATATTTTTGTCCTTCATTGTACTCATCTTTGCATGAAATGTTCCTTTAGTATCGCTCGGATCCAAAGTGAAAGTGAAAATTCCTCAGTTGTGTCCATCTCTTTGTGGCCCCATGGACTATCCAGACCATGGAATTCTCCAAGCCACAATACTGGAATGGGTAACCTTTCCCTAATCCAAGGGATCTTTCCAACCCGGGGATGGAAACCAGGTCTCCCGCATTGCAGGCGGGTTCTTTACCAGCAGAGTCAAAACAGAAGCCCAAGAATACTGGAGTGGGTGGAGTAGGTAGCCTATCACTTTTCCAGCGGATCTTCCCAACCCAGGAAATAAACTGGAGACTCTTGCATTGCAGGCCAATTCTTTACCAACTGAACTATCAGGGAAGCCCCAATAAATGTACAATTCTTTCCAGATCCCTTTTTGATTGAAAATGGGGTTTCCAACACAGATTGAGATGTGGAAATAGTTAATTGTATATTAACAGATTTTTAAGTTTTATGGTTTTATTATTATTTTACTGCATAATACAACCTGTTACATAATTGGCATATGTATTAAGTCATATTAGCAAATGTCATTTATACATGTCCCTATGTGATTGCAGTTATGTAAATGACTAATAGAAAGCTTAGAAGAATAGCACAAAAATAGTTATACATGTAATTCAAATTTTTGTTTTAGCTTTCTTGTTTTGCATATCTAAGTTTATATATCTGTATCTGTATATCTATATTTATCTAGCTCTATCTATTCAACTATGTATGTACCTATTTATCTATCTAACCATCCTGGTTTTTCAGTCTTATAACTGTTCAGATATTGGGATGATAAAGGGTATTATAAGATGTTGAGAAGCATAATTGACCTCTAATCATTGCTGGCAAGTAGCACCCAACTCCTAGTTCTGACAACCAACATGACTCCTAGGCATTGACAAATGTTCTTCAGTTAGTAAAATAATGTTTAGTTGAGAACTAGTAAATATTTCTGACTCAGTCTCTGTCTTTGTATGCATTATTATATGTAGAATGTGGGTTTATTTTTAAATATCCTTTTTTGAGACATTAAGATGCATTTTATTTAAACTAGCTATGCATTTAAAAATCTTCCAGGTTATAATACATGAAATATGCTTGCTATGCTCATATCTCTATCCAGGATAAGTTTCTGATAAATGTAGATGGACAAACACAATATAATGGTGCTGAGTGAATTCATCCTCATGGGACTCAGACTGCCCCAAGCTGCAGGCTCCATTGTTTGGGTTCTTCCTCATCATCTATGTGATCTCAGTGGTGGGCAACTTGGACATGATCATCCTTACCAAGACAGACTTCAGGCTACAAACCCCATGTGCTTTTTCCCCAGACACCTGGCTTTTACTGACCTTGGTTGCTCTACAGCTATAGGACCTCAAATGCTGGGAAATTTTGTTTTGGATCAAAATACAATCTTTTATTATTCTTGTGCTATACAGCTAGCTTTCTTTCTTGTGTTCATTAGTAATGAACATTTTATTCTGTCAGCAATGTCCTATGACCGCTATGTGGCCACATGTAACCCCCTGCTCTACCAAGCTATCATGTCACCAAGGGTATGTCGGGTGTTGGACAATTCTGTACCTCTATAGTGCATTTGTATATCTTCTCATCACTGTAAAGACATTTAGTTTACCATTCTGTGGTTATAATGTCATCAGACATTTCTACTGTGACAGTTTCCCTTTGCTATCTTTGCTCTGCTCAAATACACATGAAGTAGAAATAATTATTCTAATTACAGCTGGTTCTGATTTGATTTGATCCCTTCTGATAGTTCTTGTGTCTTGCCTTCTTATTCTTGCATCCACTCTCAGGATGAGCTCTGCTGAAGTTAAAAAAAAAGCACAAGGCTTTTTTTAACTAGGGGTCTCACCTGGCGGTTGTCACAGTGTTCTATGGGGCTTTAATATTCATATATGTGAAGCCAGAGTCTAACCATTCATTTAACACAAATAAAATGGCATCTATATTTTACACTCTCATTCAGTTCAGTTCAGTTGCTTAGTAGTTTCCAACTCTTTGTAACCCCATGAATCGCAGCACGCCAGACCTCCCTGTCCATCACCAACTCCCGGAGTTCACTCAAACTCATGTACATCGAGTCGGTGATGCTATCCAGCCATCTCATCCTCTATCGTCCCCTTCTCCTCCTGCCCTCAATCCCTCCCAGCATCAGAGTCTTCTCCAATGAGTCAACTCTTCGCATGAGGTGGCCAAAATACTGGAGTTTCAGCTTTAGCATCATTCCTTCCAAAGAAATCCCAGGGCTGATCTCCTTCACAATGGACTGGTTGGATCTCCCTGCAGTCCAAGGGACTCTCAAGAGTCTTCTCCAACACCACAGTTCAAAAGCATCAATTCTTCGGCACTCAGCTTTCTTCACAGTCCAACTCTCCCATCCATACATGACCACAGGAAAAACCGTAGCCTTGACTAAATGGACCTTTGTTGGCAAAGAAATGTCTCTGCTTTTCAATATGCTATGTAGGTTGGTCATAACTTTCCTTCCAAGGAGTAAGCGTCTTTTAATTTCATGGCTGCAATCACCACACTCATCCCTATGCTAAAGCCCTTGATCTACAGTTTGAGGAAAAAAGATGTAAAACATGCCCTACAAAGTACGTAGAAAAGACTGTTCAATTTTCTCTCTTAAGGCTTCTGTACAATATGAATACTATAATTTAGGTGATGGATTTCAAATGGTTCTCTGTGTCTCTAAAAGGAATAAAATGTATGGAAATGTTCAACACATATTTAGAAAATGCCTTCTAAAGTGAAAGTGAAGTCACTCAGTCGTGTCCGACTCTTTGCGACCCCGTGGACTGTAGCCCAACAGGCTCCTCTGTCCATGGGATTCTCCAGGCAAGAATACTGGAGTGCATTGCCATTTCCTTCTCCAGGGGATCTTCCCCACCCAGGGATCGAACCCAGGTCTCCCGCATTGCGGGCACACGCTGTAACCTATAAGCCACAGTGCTATACATACATTAGCACCCAAAGGGGGAAAATATCTATCTTTCCTGAGGGAAGCGATGAATTACAAATATAATTAAGTAAATAGCACCATGCCTTAGAATGAGATAGGACACTGTAAGGGCGAGTAAAGAGAGTCGAGTGAGGAAGAATGGTGTATATAAAAGGATTCAAAGGGTTATTGTTATTCCCAACTATTAGAATAAATTTCCTAGTGTCTACATGTGTTTGTATATATACATTTGGTTTTATGTAAGTGCATACTTTTGCTTTTTTATTCACAACACTTTTCTAAGGCATGTATTAAAATTAAACTTATAGTGGTTTCTAGGAGGCTCATTGTAATACAATGATTTGAATTAATCAGTCATCTCAATTGGTACAGATGCTCCCTTATCACATGGAAGATTTTAGGATCCTTCTCTGTTCTCATCAATGAAGTTGCTTTTATATATTAGCCCTAAAAAGTCTTTAGACTCAGCACAATTAGCAATTTAGTAATTCACAACATCTTATTTATCTAAGTCACATCGTTTCTCTGTAAATTCAAGTTCAGTCACTCAGTCATGTCTGGCACTTTGCTATCCCATAGGCTGCAGCACATCAGGCCTCCCTGTCCATCACCAACTCTGGGAGATTGCTCAGACTCATGTCCATCACACCAGTGATGCCATCCACCAACCTCATGCTCTGCTGTCCCCTTCTCCTCCTGCCTTCGTTCTTTCCCAGCAGGAGGGTCATTTCCAAAAGACCAGTTATTTGCATCAAGTGGCCAAAGTATTCTCTGTACCAGATACATTTTTAAATTATCTTTAACAATATTCTATACTTGAAAGTAGGGAAAACCACTAGACCATTCAGGTATGACCTCAATCAAATCCCTTATGATTATACAGTGGAAGTGAGAAATAGATTTAAGGGCCTAGATCTGATAGATAGAGTGCCTGATGAACTATGGAATGAGGTTCGTGACATTGTACAGGAGACAGGGATCAAGACCATCCCCATGGAAAAGAAATGCAAAAAAGCAAAATGGCTGTCTGGGGAGGCCTTACAAATAGCTGTGAAAAGAAGAGAAGCAAAAAGCAAAGGAGAAAAAGGAAGATATAAGTATCTGAATGCAGAGTTTCAAAGAATAGGAGGAAGAGATAAGAAAGCCTTCCTCAGCGATCAATGCAAAGAAACAGAGGAAAACAACAGAATGGGAAAGACTAGAGATCTCTTCAAGAAAATTAGAGATACCAAGGGAACATTTCGTGCAAAGATGGGCTCGATAAAGGACAGAAATGGTATGGACCTAACAGAAGCAGAAGATATTAAGAAGAGGTGGCAAGAATACACAGAAGAACTGTACAAAAAAGAGCTTCATGATCAAGATAATCATGATGGTATGGTCGGTCACTCAAGTAGAGCCAGACATCCTGGAATGTGAGGTCAAGTGGGCCTTAGAAAGCATCACTATGAACAAAGCTAGTGGAGGTGATGGAATTCCAGTTGAGCTATTTCAAATCCTGAAAGATGATGCTGTGAAAGTGCTGCACTCAATATGCCAGCAAATTTGGAAAACTCAGCAGTGGCCACAGAACTGAAAAAGGTCAGTTTTCATTACAATCTCAAAGAAAGGCAATGCCACAGAATGTTCAAACTACTGCGCAATGGCACTCATCTCACATGCTGCTGCTGCTGCTAAGTCGCTTCAGTTGTGTCCGACTCTGTGCGACCCCATAGACGGCAGCCCACCAGGCTCCCCCATCCCTGGGATTCTCCAGGCAAGAACACTGGAGTGGGTTGCCATTGCTTTCTCCAATGAATGAAAGTGAAAAGTGAAAGTGAAGTCGCTCAGTCGTGTCCAACTCTTAGCGACCACATGGGCTGCAGCCTACCAGACTCCTCCATCCATGGGATTTTCCAGGCAAGAGTACTGGAGTGGGTTGCCATTACCTTCTCCGTCTCACATGCTAGTAAAGTGATGTTCAAAATTCTCCAAGCCAGGCTTCAGCAATATGTGAACCATGAATTTCCAGATGTTCAGGCTGGTTTTAGAAAAGGCAAAGGAACCAGACATCAAATTGCCAACATCTGCTGGATCATGAAAAAAGCAAGAGAGTTTCCAGAAAAACATCTATTTCTGCTTCATTGACTATGCCAAAGCCTTTGACTGTGTGGATACCAATAAACTGTGGAATATTCTCCAAGAGATGGGAATACCAGACCACCTGACCTGCCTCTTCAGAAACCTATATGCAGGTCAGGAAGCAACAGTTAGAACTGGACATGGAACAACAGACTGGTTCCAAATAGGAAAAGGAGTACATCAAGGCTGTATATTGTCAGCCTGCTTATTTAACTTATATGCACAGTACATCATGAGAAGTGCTGGGCTAGAAGAAGCACAAGCTGGAATCAAGATTGCTGGGAGAAATATCAATAAGCTCAGATATGCAGATGACACCACCCTATGGCAGAAAGTGAAGAGGAATTAAAAAGCCTCTTGATGAAAATGAAAGTGGAGAGTGAAAAAGTTGGCTTTTAGCTTAACATTTAAAAAACTAAGATCCTGTCATCCGGTCCCATCACTTGATGGCAAATGGATGAGGAACAGTGGAAACAGTGTCAAAATTTATTTTGGGGCCTCCAAAATCACTGCAGATGGTGACTGCAGCCATGAAATTAAAAGACACTTACTTCTTGGAAGAAAAGTTATGACCAACCTAGATAGAATATTGGCAAGCAGATATATTACTTTGCCAACAAAGGTCCATCTAGTCAAGGCTATGGTTTTTGCAGTGGTCATGTATGGATGCGAGAGCTGGACTGTGAAGAAGGCTGAGTGCCGAAGAATTGATGCTTTTGAACTGTGGTGTTGGTGAAGACTCTTAAGAGTCCCTTAGACTGCAAGGAGATCCAACCAGTCGGTTCTAGAGATCAGCCCTGGGTGTTCTTTGGAAGGAATGATGCTAAAGCTGAAACTCGGGTACTTTGGGAACCTTATGCGAAGAGTTGACTCATTGGAGAAGACTCTGATGCTTGGAGGAATTGGGGGCAGGAGGATAAGGGGACGACAGAGGATGAGATGGCTGGATGGCATCACTGACCCGATGGACGTGAGTTTGAGAGAACTCCGGGAGATCGTGATGAACAAGGAGGCCTGGCGTGCTGCAATTCATGGGGTCACAAAGAATCAGACACGACTGAGCCACTGAACTTAAGTGAAATGATACTTAAAAGTTGCTAAAAGAGCAGGCCTTAGATATTCTCACCTCACAAAAAGGAATGATAATCATGTAATGTAAAAATTTATCTAGTGCTAAATTTTAGCCATATTAAACTATAGAAATCGGTCAAATCAACATGTTGTATACTTTAAATTTACATCATATTAATTGAACAGTAGAAACAGTGTCATAATTTATTTTTCTGGGCTCCAAAATCACTGCAGATGGTGACTGCAGCCATGAAATTCAAAGACGCTTACTCCTTGGAAGGAAAGTTATGACCAACCTAGATCAGATCAGATCAGTCGCTCAGTCGTGTCCGACTCTTTGCGACCCCATGAACCGCAGCGAGCCAGGCCTCCCTATCCATCACCAGCTCTCAGAGGTCACCCAGACTCACATTCATCGAGTCAGTGATGCCATCCAGCCATCTCATCCTCTGTCGTCCCCTTCTCCTCCTGCCCTCAATCCTTCCCAGCATCAGAGTCTTCTCCAATGAGTCAACTCTTCACATGAGGTGGCCAAAATACTGGAGTTTCAGCTTTAGCATCATTCCTTTCAAAGAAATCCCAGGGCTGATCTCCTTCACAATGGACTGGTTGGATCTCCTTGCAGCCCAAGGGACTCTCAAGAGTCTTCTCCAACACCACACTTCAAAAGCATCAATTCTTCGGCACTCAGCCTTCTTCACAGTCCAGCTCTCACATCCATACATGACCACAGGAAAGACAATAGCCTTGACTAGGCGAACCTTTGTTGGCAAAGTGATGTCTCTGCTTTTGAATATGCTATCTAGGTTGGTCATAACTTTCCTTCCAAGGAGTATGCGTCTTTTAATTTCATGGCTGCAGTCACCATCTGCAGTGATTTTGCAGCCCAGAAAAATAAAGTCTGACACTGTTTCCACTGTTTCCCCATCTATTTCCCATGTAGTGATGGGACCAGATACCATAATCTTCGTTTTCTGAATGTTGAGTTTTAAGCCAACCTTTTCACTCTCCACTTTCACTTTCATCAAGAGGCTTTTTAGTTCCTCTTCACTTTCTGCCATAAGGGTGGTATCATCTGCATATCTGAGGTTATTGATATTTCTCCCGGCAATCTCGATTCCAGCTTGTGTTTCCTCCAGTCCAGCATTTCTCATGATGTACTCTGCATAGAAGTTAAATAAACATGGTGACAATATACAGCTTTGACGTACTCCTTTTCCTATTTGGAACCAGTCTGTTGTTCCATGACCAGTTCTAACTGTTGCTTCCTGACCTGCATACAGATTTCTCAAGAGGCAGATCAGGTGGTCTGGTATTTCCATCTCTCTCAGAATTTTCCACAGTTTATTGTGATCTACACAGTCAAAGGCCTTGGCATAGTCAATAAAGCAGAAGTAGATGCTTTTCTGGAACTCTCTTGCTTTTTCCATGATCCAGTGGATGTTGGCAATTTGATCTCTGGTTCCTCTGCCTTTTCTAAAACCAGCTTGAACATCAGGAAGTTCACGGTTCACATATTGCTGAAGCCTGGCTTGGAGAATTTTGAGCATTACTTTACTAGCGTGTGAGATGAGTGCAATTGTGCGGTAGTTTGAGCACTCTTTGGCATTGCCTTTCTTTGGGATTCATATTCAAAAGCAGAGACATTACTTTACCAACAAATGTTTGCCTATTCAAGGCTATGGTCTTTTCTGTGGTCACGTATGGATGTGAGAGTTGGACTGTGAAGAAGGTTGAGCGCCAAAGAATTGATGCTTTTGAAGTGTGGTGTTGGAGAAGACTCTTGAGAGTCCCTTGGACTGCAAGGAGATCCAACCAGTCCATTGTGAAGGAGATCAGCCCTGGGATTTCTTTGGAAGGAATGATGCTAAAGCTGAAACTCCAGTATTTTGGCCACCTCATGAGAAGAGGTGACTCATTGGAGAAGACTCTGTTGCTGGGAGGGATTGAGGGGAGGAGGAGAAGGGGATGACAGAGGATGAGATGGCTGGATGGCATCACTGACTTGATGGATGTGAGTCTGAGTGACCTCTGGGAGCTGGTGATGGACAGGGAGGCCTGGCTCGCTGCGGTTCATGGGGTCGCAAAGAGTCGGACACGACTGAGCAACTGATCTAATCTGATCTGATCTGAATTGTCAGTTTTGTCACAATATTACCAGAGGGAAAAAAGGTAAATTTCTTGAGATTCTCCGATGGAAGCCTTGAGTTACATTTTTATATTTTATTAGGATCTTGTTGCCTAACTTCCTTTTTGTCAAAATGGTAGTTACATTTCCTTATCTGTCTGAAAAACAAAAATATTTCTTATTTAAAGTTTGTGTTCTAATTATTTTTGTACTTTTGCATCAGAAGTCTACTCTATGCTGAACTAGCTTTGTGCCTTTATTATGGGATAACCTTATTGAATATTGGTTAATAAGAATATGTAAAAAAAATATTTACTATTAGGCAATGGCATCCCACCCCAGTACGTTTGCCTGGAAAATCCCATGGACGGAGGAGCCTGATAGGCTCCAGTCCACGGGGTCGCTAAGAGTTGGACACGACTGAAGCGACTTAGCAGCAGCAACAGCATGCATACATGTGTACTGTATTGTATATTGTATTGTAATATATTTTATTATATTCTATAATTTTTATTCCATTGTTTGATTGCCATGGTTTGATCATCTCTTTGTAGTAAACAAAAGACAAAACTCCATAATTTGGTCAATAATTCTATAAAGAATGTAATAAGATATGTAACAATTTGTTATATATATATAGTATACATACAAATGCTCGCTTATCCTGCTAAATTGTCACTTTTTTGTTTAATTTTGTATTTTTAGCATTTATGAAACTTTATTTACATCATAGAGAGACTCTGCTATTCTTTATTCACCATCATTAAAAGTTCAAAAAACATTTTTACTAATTTAAGAAAAAAGCAAGTAGGACTCTTCTTTCACATGATATTGACATTTTAATGGAGGTTGTATTCAATCAATATGGGAAAGGGAAAAAAGTGTCTAAATTGCAAAGCAGGAATAAAGTGCTTTTATTACTACATGATGAATTTGTGCAGGTGGAAATATAAACTATGGAAAAAAAGCATTGAATTAAAATGTGAGTTTTGCATGGTTTCAAGGAGAGATCAGTACACACAATAATTTTTATTTCTATATACTACAAATGAAAAATTAGAAATGAAAATTTTAAATGTTATTGTTATCATTCAGTTGGCAAGTCTTGTCTGACTCATTGCGACCCTATGGACTGTAGGATGCCAGGCCGTTCTCTCCCTCATCATCTCCTGGAGTTTGCCAAGTTTATGTCTATTGAATTGGTGATGCCATCCAATAATCTTATCCTCTTCAACCACTTCTCTTTCTGCCTTCAATTTTTCCCAGCTCAGGGTCTTTTCCAATGAGTCAGCTCTTCACATCAGATCAGATCAGATCAGATCAGTAGCTCAGTCGTGTCCGACTCTTCACGACCCATGAACCGCAGCACGCCAGGCCTCCCTGTCCATCACCAACTCCCGGAGGTCACTCAGACTCACATTCATCGAGTTAGTGATGCCATGCAGCCATCTCATCCTCTGTCGTCCCCTTCTCCTCTTGCCCCCAATCCCTCCCATCATCAGAGTCTTCTCCAATGAGTCACCTCTTCTCATGAGGTGGCCAAAATACTGGAGTTTCAGCTTTAGCATCATTCCTTCCAAAGAAATCCCAGGGTTGATCTCCTTCAGAATAGACCAGTTGGATCTCCTTGCAGTCCAAGGGACTCTCAAGAGTCTTCTCCAACACCACAGTTCAAAAGCATCAATTCTTCGGCTCTCAGCCTTCTTCACAGTCCAGCTCTCACATTCATACATGACCACAGGAAAGACCATAGCCTTGACTAGGCGAACCTTTGTTGGTAAAGTAATGTCTCTGCTTTTGAATACGCTGTCTAGGTTGGTCATAACTTTCCTTCCAAGGAGTAAGCATCTTTTAATTTCATGGCTGCAGTCACCATATGCAGTGATTTTGGAGCCCAGAAAAAGAAAGTCTGACACTGTTTCCACTGTTTCTCCATCTATTTCCCATGTAGTGGTGGGACCAGATGCCATGATCTTCGTTTTCTGAATGTTGAGCTTTAAGCCAACCTTTTCACTCTCCACTTTCACTTTCATCAAGAGGCTTTTGAGTTCCTCCTCACTTTCTGCCATAAGGGTGGTGTCATCCACATATATGAGGTTATTGATATTTCTCCCAGCAATCTTGATTTCAATTTGTGTTTCTTCCAGTCCAGCATTTCTCATGATGTACTCTGCATATAAGTTAAATAAACATGGTGACAATATACAGCGTTGACGTACTCCTTTTCCTATTTGGAACCAGTCTGTTGTTCCATGACCAGTTCTACCTGTTGCTTCCTGACCTGCATACAGATTTCTCAAGAGGCAGATCAGGTGGTCTGGTATTCCCATCTCTCTCAGAATTTTCCACAGTTTCTTGTGATCTACACAGTCAAAGGCTTTGGCATAGTCAATAAAGCAGAAATAGATGTTTTTCTGGAACTCTCTTGCCTTTTCAATGATCCAGCGGATGTTGGCAATTTGATCTCTGGTTCCTCTGCCTTTTCTAAAACCAGCTTGAACATCAGGAAGTTCATGGTTCACATATTGCTGAAGCCTGGCTTGGAGAATTTTGAGCATTACTTTACTAGCGAGTGAGATGAGTGCAATTGTGTGGTAAGTTGAGCACTCTTTGGCATTGCCTTTCTTTGGGATTGGGATGAAAATTGACCTTTTCCAATCTTGTGGCCACTGCTGAGTTTTCCAAATTTGCTGGCATATTGAGTGCAGCACTTTCACAGCATCATCTTTCAGGATTTGGAATAACTCCACTGGAATTCCATCACCTCCACTAGCTTTGTTTGTAGTGATGCTTTCTAAGGCCCATTTGACTTCACATTCCAGGATGTCTGGCTCTAGGTCAGTGATCACACCATCATAATTATCTGGGTCGTGAAGCTCTTTTTTGTACAGTTCTTCTGTGTATTCTTGCCATCTCTTCTTAATATCTTCTACTTCTGTTAGGTCCATACCATTTCTGTCCTTTATCGAGCCCATTTTGCATGAAATGTTCCTTTGGTATCTCTGATTTTCTTGAAGAGATCCCTAGTCTTTCCCATTCTGTTGTTTTCCTCTATTTCTTTGCATTGATCGCTGAAGAAGGCTTTCTTATCTCTTCTTGCTATTCTTTGGAACTCTGCATTCAGATGTTTATATCTTTCCTTTTCTCCTTTGCCTTTCACTTCTCTTCTTTCACAGCTATTTGCAAGGCGTCCCCAGACAGCCATTTTGCTTTTTTGCATTTCTTTTCCATGGGGATGGTCTTGATCCCTGTCTCCTGTACAATGTCACGAACCTCATTCCATAGTTCATCAGGCACTCTATCTATCAGATCTAGGCCCTTAAATCTATTTCTCACTTCCACTGTATAATCATAAGGGATTTGATTTAGGTCATACCTGAATGGTCTAGTGGTTTTCCCTACTTTCTTCAATTTCAGTCTGAATTTGGCAATAAGGAGTTCATGGTCTGAGCCACAGTCAGCTCCTGGTCTTGTTTTTGCTGATTGTATAGAGCTTCTCCATCTTTGGCTGCAAAGAATATAATCGATCTGATTTCGGTGTTGACCATCTGGTGATATCCATGCATAGAGTCTTTTCTTGTGTTGTTGAAAGAGGGTATTTGCTATGACCAACGCATTTTCTTGGCAAAACTCTGTTAGTCTTTGCCCTGCTTCATTCCATATTCCAAGGCCAAATTTGCCTGTTACTCCAGGTGCTTCTTGACTTCCTACTTTTGCATTCCAGTCCCCTATAATGAAAAGGACATCTTTTTTGGGTGTTAGTTCTAAAAGGTCTTGTAGGTCTTCATAGAACCATTCAACTTCAGCTTCTTCGGCGTTACTGGTTGGGGCATAGACTTGGATTACTGTGACATTGAATGGTTTGCCTTGGAAATTAACAGAGATCATTCTATCGTTTTTGAGATTGCATCCAACTACTGCATTTCGGACTCTTTTGTTGACCATGATGGCCACTCCATTTCTTCTGAGGGATTCCTGCCCACAGTAGTAGATATAATGGTCATCCGAGTTAAATTCACCCATTCCAGTCCATTTTATTTCGCTAATTCCTAGAATGTCAACATTCACTCTGGCCATCTCTTGTTTGACCACTTCCAATTTGGCTTGATTCATGGACCTGACATTCTAGGTTCCTATGCAATATTGCTCTTTACAGCATCGAACTTTGCTTCTATCACCAGACATTTCCACAGCTGGGTATTCTTTTTGTTTTGGCTCCATCCCTTAATTCTTTCTGGAGTTATTTTTCCACTGATTTCCAGTAGCATATTGTGCCCCTACTGACCTGGGGAGTTTCTCTTTCAGTATCCTATCATTTTGCCTTTTCATACTGTTCATGGGGTTCTCAAGGCAAGAATACTTAAGTGGTAGTCAAAATATTAGTATTCAAAATACTACTTCAATATTGATAGTCAAATATTTGTATTCAAATACTAAAAAATATTGGTAGTAAAAATACTACTTCACATCAGGTAGTCAAAATATTGGAGCTTCATCTTTAGCATCAGTCCTTCAAATGAGTATTCAGCGTTGACTTCCTTTAGGATGGACTGGTTGGATCTCCTTGCAGTCCACGGTACTCTCAAGAGTCTTCTCTAACACCACAGTGCAAAGGCATCAATTCTAGGCTCTTTGCCTTCTTTATGGTCCAACTCTCACTTCCATACATGACTACTGGAAAGATCACAGCCTTGTTAAATTTTGGAATGCCTGTTGTAAATTCATCATAATTATAAAATGCTTAAAAATAAATAAAAAATATGTAAGCATGTATGGCAAAAATTAGAAAATATTCCTGAAAGATATTGATGGAAACATAAATAAATGTGATCTTACCATATTTATTTACTGATTTATTCAATATTAGGTAAATATTACAGTTTCTGAAATAAAACACAATTAAAATCTAAGCAGGAATTCTTTTTTGATAGGAATTGAGAATCTAAAATCAAAATACTTAAAGGAGCTAAAATCAAACTATATAGAGCAAAAGATCTAGAATAGCTGAACTAACTTTAAAATGAGGAATAAACTTGTAATTTGAACATTAAGACAAGTACTAATTATATCCAGTCCTATTCCAAAGCTACAATTATTCATTTTAAAAGTCTGCTCCTGATATAAAAATTGGCAATATATATCTCAATGAAAAGATATTGGTAGATCAGAAATAGGCTCATGTGTATATTAACAATAAATAATCTACAAGGCAAAAGAAAGAAAAAAATCTATTTTGTGGAGTAAGCACAGACTTTTCAACTTCTCCTTTCATCTTGCTTATGTCCTAAGACCTTGTAACCAAGGTTCGCTCTGGGACGTTTGCTCTGGTTTTCGCTGGCTGAAGATGCTGGTTGCCAGGCTTGCATCAAGGCAAGCCAGCTGGCCTTGATCACAATAAACTGTGGAAAATTCTGAAAGAGATGGGAATACCAGACCACCTGACCTGCCTCGTGAGAAATCTGGATGCAACAGATTAGAACTGAACATGGAACAACAGACTGGCTCCAAGTAGAAAAAGGAGTACATCAAGGCTGTATATTGTCACCCTGTTTATTTAACTTACATATAGAGTACATCATGCGAAACGCTGGGCTGGAGGAAGCACAAGCTGGAATCATGATGGCCGGGAGAAATATCAATAACCTCAGATATGCAGATGACACCACCCTTATGGCAGACAGTGAAGAAGGACTAAAAAGCCTCTTGATGAAGGTGAAAGTGGAGAGTGAAAAAGTTGGCTTAAAGCTCAACATTCAGAAAATGAAGATCATGCCATCTGGCCCCATCATTTCATGGGAAATAGATGGGGGAATAGTGGGAACAGTGTCAGACTTAATTTTTGGGGGCTCCAAAATTATTGCAGATGGTGACTGCAGCCATGAAATTAAAAGACGCTTACTCCATGGAAGGAAAGTTATGACCAACCTAGATAGCAGGTTGAAAAGCAGAGACATTACTTTGCCAACAAAGGTCCTTCTGGTCAAGGCTATGGTTTTTCTTGAAAAAGAATCTCCATCTGGCACTTTCAGTGAGCTTTGAACTATGTGCCCAGTAGCCATGGGGATAACATATCTATGGCCAAACTGGTCTCCTGGACTGATAAACACCAGATTCCATACCAATACTTCCCATCGCCAAAAAGAATGTAATAATCCCCTATGTATTCAATCACCTTTGTAATCTTTATGGCACCTATTGGTGTAGGCTTCAATGTAAAATCTGCTGACCCATCTGATTATGAATCATGGCTGTAACCTGATTGCATCTACCCTTAATACTTCCCAGGCTAGGTTTAAGGAATTTGGGGATGTGGGCTTGAGTGGTACAGTTAAGGTATATAAGGTTTTCACAAAAGTTGGTTTGGGTACCTGGCTAAAGGGGAAACTCTGCCTCAGACCTGCTGGTGTAATAAACTGCACTCCACTATCCACGCTGTCCTTCTGAGTGAGTTTGTTTCTGGGAAAATTTGGTTATAACAATAGAACACTATCATGTTTCAATATTTTAATTATCTGCAGAATGTAGGCTAAATCTGAAAAGAATAAATAGAAAGACACTAATTTAACTTACCAAAGATAGAAAAGTTTAGGATATCAGTTTATGTAGGATACTCATATGTATATTTTCATGATTTCTTACTGGACATGAAATCAGTTAATGTTTCTTTTTCTGAGAGTCAGATTGATCAATACTTTAATGATAGATAACTGAAGATCTTTCCAGGTTAAAAAATGCCCAAATACTCATGCTGCTTTTAATATTTGTTCTTTGTGTTTGATTTTTGTTAATTTGATTAATATGTGTCTTGGGGTGTTTCACCTTGGGTTTATCCTGTTTGGGACTCTCTGGGTTTCTTGGACTTGGGTGATTATTTCCTTCCCCATTTTAGGGAAGTTTTCAATGATTATCTCCTCAAGTATTTTCTCATGGTCTTTCTTTTTGTCTTCTTCTGGGACTCCTATGATTCGAATGTTGGGGTGTTTAACACTGTCCTGGAGGTCTCTGAGATTGTCCTCATTTCTTTTAATTCGTTTTTCTTTTTTCCTCTCTGATTCATTTATTTCTACCATTCTATCTTCTAATTCACGAATCCTATCTTATGCCGCTTACTCCTTGGAAGGAAAGTTATGACCAACCTAGATAGCATATTCAAAAGCAGAGACATTACTTTGCCAACAAAGGTTCGCCTAGTCAAGGCTATGGTCTTTCCTGTGGTCATGTATGGATGTGAGAGCTGGACTGTGAAGAAGGCTGAGCGCCGAAGAATTGATGCTTTTGAACTGTGGTGTTGGAGAAGACTCTTGAGAGTCCCTTGGACTGCAAGGAGATCCAACCAGTCCATTCTGAAGGAGATCAATCCTGGAATTTCTTTGGAAGGAATGATGCTAAAGCTGAAACTCCAGTATTTTGGCCACCTCATGCGAAGAGTTGACTCATTGGAGAAGACTCTGATGCTGGGAGGGATTGAGGGCAGGAGGAGAAGGGGACGACAGAGGATGAGATGGCTGGATGGCATCACTGACTTGATGGGTGTGAGTCTGGGTGACCTCCGAGAGCTGGTGATGGACAGGGAGGCCTGGCATGCTGCGGTTCATGGGGTCACGAAGAGTCGGACATGACTGAGCGACTGATTTGATCTGATCTGATCTGATCTGATCTTATGCCTCTGTTATTCTACTATTTGGTGCCTCCAGAGTGTTTTTGATCTTATTTATTGCATTATTCTAGATGTCCATCAGCACATGAATGGATAAGAAAGCTGTGGTACATATACACAATGGAGTATTACTCAGCCATTAAAAAGAATGCATTTGAATCAGTTCTGATGAGGTGTATGAAACTGGAGCCTATTGTACAGAGTAAAGTAAGCCAGAAAGAAAAACACCAATACAGTATACTAACACATATATATGGAATTTAATAAGATGGTAACGATAACCCTGTATGCGAGACAGCAAAAGAGACACAGATGTATAGAACAATTTTGGACTCTGTGGGAGAGGGAGAGGGTGGGATGATTTGGGAGAATGGCATTGAAACATGTATATTATCATACATGAAACGAATCGCCTGTCCAAGTTTGATGCATGAAACTGGTTGCCTGGGGCTGGTGCATTGGGATGACCCAGAGGGATGGTACGGGGAGGGAGGTGGGAGGGAGGTTCAGGATGGGGAACACATGTACACTCGTAGCAGATTCATGCTGATGTATGGCAAAACCAATACAATGTTGTAAAGTAATTAACCTCCAATTAAAATAAATAAATTTATATTTTAAAAAATGCCCAAATAAAACTTAATACAAAGCAAACATATCAGAAAAAAGAAACAACAGTTTTATGTCTTTAATTCTCTTCTCAAGAGAACAAGTTGGAAAGAAAGGACAGGTACACATATATACATATGCAAGTTTTTGTTTTAATGAAGTCAGATTCCTGTAGTTGAAATGTTGATTACACTAAAGCAACAAGAACAACACAATTACACTTTGAATCGCATCTTAGTTTCTCAAGGGATCTTCTCAGGATACCTCAGTGGAACTGTTTTTTTTGTGTGTGTGTGTGTTGTTGTTGTTTGTTTTTTTTTTTTTAAGATGTGCAATATAAAAAAAAATGTTACAAAGGGTGGAAAGGGACAAAGCCAAAGATTAAAAATTAGAATTATTGATTATAAATAACGTGCATAACATGGAAAGAATTTCATTAAGATATAATATGGACTGAACCTACTCTTTGCGAGGAAAAATCGCATAAGTAAAATTGGCTTCACAAGGCTATTGTGTCTTGAAGCTTCTTAGGTAATGTCATCTTACCACCTATAGCTATACAATTCTGTTTAGAGCCCAATTCTGCATTTGATATCACAGGTAGAATGAATATGTTTTACTCCTATCTGGAGTGATGTTTAGCTTCAATAGTCTCATTTATTTCACAAATATTTCTTGAATGAAAAAGTCATGCTGGACATTGTGTTAGGCACAAATAGCCAAGGATTATCAAAATCAAACAGATAAGCAAACATGGTTGGCTATCCATTACTAACAAGTGGAAGACAAGTTATAACTCCATGCTCCTCAAAATTATTTTAAAAGATAACACATTGAAAGGCTAAACATAAATGTAAAATATTCTATAACATTTGAAGTTTACAAAAAATAAATGAGATGATCAGGCTCAAAAGGAAGAAAAAGAAGTAAATCAGAAGTAAACATAGGTGCTGACCTCATGGCTCTCCTACAGGCTTTACAAAACTTTTTAACTTCATAATTGAGACTAAGTTTAAAAAATGCAAAACCTTTGAGAATAAGAGCAACATAATACCCCATTAAAATTTATATATAAATCCATTACCTTTAAAAACTGACGTTTTCATTATCAGTTTTAATTAAATAAAGCTGCTTATCCACAAAAATCATAAATAACCTTATCTATCATGGTCGGATATCTGGTTAGAAAAAAATCCTCATGTAGAATCAACTGTCACAGCCTTTCCTCACATGAGTTAAAGTTTGGATTTTGCTGTCTGCACAAGTGAGGCTCATTCAAGCTAGAAATTAACATACAGCATACTGAGTTGGTAGCACTGAGGGATCCCTCAGTGCTGCCTCTTCCTGGAAGAGGCAGTCTTCCAGGAATATCCCAGAGAAATCCTGTTTAATGTACATTCACCATACAATTGCAAATCAAAATTAAAAAGAACTTCTTCAAATTTCTGAGACACAAACTGAGAGCAAAATAAAGGAGCTGTTATTTCAACCCACTAAACTTTTGGGTACTTTTTTATGTAACATCTTCATCAGAACAATAAAAATTGATTGATGAAAACCATTAAGTTGACTTGATTGAAGTTAATAA
Source organism: Tragelaphus eurycerus (assembly GCA_935064755.1). Taxonomy (NCBI): domain Eukaryota; kingdom Metazoa; phylum Chordata; class Mammalia; order Artiodactyla; family Bovidae; genus Tragelaphus; species Tragelaphus eurycerus. Next base: position 465,381 of record CAKXYN010000225.1, on the reverse strand, counting down.
ATTTCAGCTTCTGTTCATCAAAATACAGAAAGAAAATAGATAACAGGGAGAATTTTATTGAAACATGAAACCAATAAATGACAATATCCAAAATATGCAAAGAATTCCCATTGCTTGTAAAAGCAATACTTTCTAAAGAATTTAATATAATCTATACCAAACTATATTAGCTATAAGTTCCATAGGCATGACCAGAAGAAAATAATAACCAAGTATTTGAAAATATATCAATCAGTTCAGTTCCAGTTCCATTCAGTCACTCAATCATGTCCAACTCTTTGTGACCCCATGGACTGCAGCACGCCAGGCCTCCCTGTCCATCACCAACTCCTGGAGTTTACCCAAAGTCATGTCCATTGAGTCGGTGATGCCATTCAACCATCTGATCCTCTGTCATCCACTTTTCCTCCTGCCTTTAATCTTTCCCAGCATCAGAGTCTTTTCACATGAGTCAGCTCTTCGCATCAGATGGCTAAAGTAGTGGAGTTTCAGCTTTAGCATCAGTCCTTCCAGTGACAATTCAGGACTGATTTTCTTTAGGATGGACTGCATGGATCTCCTTACAGTCCAAGGGACTCTCAAGGGTCTTTTCCAACACCAGAGTTCAAAAGCATCAATTCTTTGGTGCTCAGCTTTCTTTATAGTCCAACTCTCACTTCCATATATGACTACTGGAAAAACCATAGCTTTGACTAGACGGACCTTTGTTGGCAAAATAATGTCTCTGTTTTTTAATATGCTATCTAGGTTGGTCATAACTTTCTTTCCAAAGAGCAAACATCTTTTAATTTTATGGCTGCAATCACCATCTGCAGTGATTTTTGAGCCTCCCAAAATAAAGTCAGCCACTGTTTCCCCATCTATTTGCCAATAAAAATACTAGAGTAACGAAAAAAATACATTGAGTATTTTAGTTACTAGAGTATTTAGTTACTAGAGTATTTAGTTACTAGAGTAACTTAAAAATACATTTTAGTTACTAGAGTAACTTAAAAAAAAATACATTGAAATTTTATCAGATCAGATCAGTCGCTCAGTCGTGTCCGACTCTTTGCGACCCCGTGAACCGCAGCACACCAGGCCTCCCTGTCCATCACCAGCTCCCGGAGGTCACCCAGACTCACACCCATCAAGTCAGTGATGCCATCCAGCCATCTCATCCTCTGTCGTCCCCTTCTCCTCCTGCCCTCAATCCCTCCCAGCATCAGAGTCTTCTCCAATGAGTCAACTCTTCGCATGAGGTGGCCAAAATACTGGAGTTTCAGCTTTAGCATCATTCCTTCTAAAGAAATTCCAGGATTGATCTCCTTCAGAATGGACTGGTTGGATCTCCTTGCAGTCCAAGGGACTCTCAAGAGTCTTCTCCAACACCACAGTTCAAAAGCATCAATTCTTCGGCGCTCAGTCTTCTTCACAGTCCAGCTCTCACATCCATACATGACCACAGGAAAGACCATAGCCTTGACTAGGCGAATCTTTGTTGGCAAAGTAATGTCTCTGCTTTTGAATATGCTATCTAGGTTGGTCATAACTTTCCTTCCAAGGAGTAAGCGTCTTTTAATTTCATGACTGCAGTCACCATCTGCAGTGATTTTGGAGCCCAGAAAAACAAAGTCTGACACTGTTTCCACTGTTTCCCCATCTATTTCCCATGTAGTGATGGGACTAGATGCCATGATCTTCGTTTTCTGAATGTTGAGCTTTAAGCCAACCTTTTCACTCTCCACTTTCACTTTCATCAACAGGCTTTTTAGCCCCTCTTCACTTTCTGCCATAAGAGTCATGTCATCTGCATATCTGAGGCTATTGATATTTCTCCCAGCAATCTTGATTTCAATTTGTGTTTCTTCCAGTCCAGCATTTCTCATGATGTACTCTGCATATAAGTTAAATAAACATGGTGACAATATGCAGCCTTGACGTACTCCTTTTCCTATTTGGAACCAGTCTGTTGTTCCATGACCAGTTCTAACTGTTGCTTCCTGACCTCCATACAGATTTCTCAAGAGGCAGATCAGGTGCTCTGGTATTCCCATCTCTTTCAGAATTTTCCATAGTTTATTGTGATCTACACAGTCAAAGGCTTTGGCATAGTCAATAAAGCAGAAATAGATACTTTTCTGGAACTCTCTTGCTTTTTCGATGATCGAGCAGATGTTGGCAATTTGATCTCTGGTTCCTCTGCCTTTTCTAAAATCAGCTTGAACATCAGGAAGTTCATGGTTCACATATTGCTGAAGCCTGGCTTGGAGAATTTTGAGCATTACTTTACTAGCGTGTGAGATGAGTGCAATTGTGTGGTAAGTTGAGCACTCTTTGGCATTGCCTTTCTTTGGGATTGGGATGAAAACTGACCTTTTCCAATCTTGTGGCCACTGCTGAGTTTTCCAAATTTGCTGGCATATTGAGTGCAGCACTTTCACAGCATCATCTTTCAGGACTTGGAATAGCTCCACTGGAATTCCATCACCTCCACTAGCTTTGTTCGTAGTGATGCTTTCTAAGGCCCATTTGACTTCACATTCCAAGATGTCTGGCTCTAGGTCAGTGATCACATCATCATGATTATCTAGGTCTTGAAGCTCTTTTTTGTACAGTTCTTCTGTGTATTCTTGCCACCTCTTCTTAATATCTTCTGCTTCTGTTAGGTCCACACCATCTCTGTCCTTTATCGTGCCCATCTTTGCATGAAATGTTCCTTTGGTATCTCTGATTTTCTTGAAGAGATCCCTAGTCTTTCCCATTCTGTTGTTTTCCTCTATTTCTTTGCATTGATCGCTGAAGAAGGCTTTCTTATCTCTTCTTGCTATTCTTTGGAACTCTGCATTCAGATGCTTATATCTTTCCTTTTCTCCTTTGCTTTTCGCTTCTCTTCTTTTTGCAGCTATTTGCAAGGCCTCCCCAGACAGCCATTTTGCTTTTTTGCATTTCTTTTCCATGGGGATGGTCTTGATCCCTGTCTCCTGTACAATGTCACGAACCTCATTCCATAGTTCATCAGGCACTCTATCTATCAGATCTAGGCCCTTAAATCTATTTCTCACTTCCACTGTATAATCATAAGGGATTTGATTTAGGTCATACCTGAATGGTCTAGTGGTTTTCCCTACTTTCTTCAATTTCAGTCTGAATTTGGCAATAAGGAGTTCATGGTCTGAGCCACAGTCAGCTCCTGGTCTTGTTTTTGCTGATTGTATAGAGCTTCTCCATCTTTGGCTGCAAAGAATATAATCGATCTGATTTCGGTGTTGACCATCTGGTGATGTCCATGTATAGAGTCTTCTCTTGTGTTGTTGGAAGAGGGTATTTGCTGTGACCAGTGCATTTTATTGGCAAAACTCTGTGAGTCTTTGCCCTGCTTCATTCCGTGTTCCAAGGCCAAATTTGCCTGTTACTCCAGGTGTTTCTTGACTTCCTACTTTTGCATTCCAGTCCCCTATAATGAAAAAGACATCTTTTTTGGGTGTTAGTTCTAAAAGGTCTTGTAGGTCTTCATAGAACCTTTCAACTTCAGCTTCTTCGGCGTTACTGGTTGGGGCATAGACTTGGATTACTGTGACATTGAATGGTTTGCCTTGGAAACGAACAGAGATCATTCTGTCATTTTTGAGATTGCATCCAAGTACTGCATTTCGGACTCTTTTGTTGACCATGATGGCCACTCCATTTCTTCTGAGGGATTCCTGCCCACAGTAGTAAATATATGGTCATCTGAGTTAAATTAACCCATTCCAGTCCATTTTATTTCGCTAATTCCTAGAATGTCAACATTCACTCTTGCCATCTCTTTTTTGACCACTTCCAATTTGCCTTGATTCATGGACCTGACATTCCAGGTTCCTATGCAATATTGCTCTTTACAGCATCGGACTTTGCTTCTATCACCAGACACATCCACAGCTGGGTATTCTTTTTGTTTTGGCTCCATCCCTTCATTCTTTCTGGAGTTATTTCTCCACTGATCTCCAGTAGCATATTGGGCCTCTACTGACCTGGGGAGTTTCTCTTTCAGTATCCTATCACTTTGTCTTTTCATACTGTTCATGGGGTTCTCAAGGCAAGAATACTGAAGTGGTTTGCCATTCCCTTCTCCAGCAGACCACACCCTGTCATCTCTCTCCACCATGACCCACCCATCCCAGGTTGCCCCTCGGGCATGGCTTAATTTCATTGAGTTAGACAAGGGTGTGGTCCTTGTGTGATTAGATTGACTAGTTTTCTGTGAGAACGGTTTTAGTGTATTTGCCCTCTGATGCCCTCTTACAAGACCTACTGTCTTACTTGGGTTCCTCTTACCTTGGGCGTTGGGTATCTCATCCCGGCTGCTCCCGGCTGCTCCGGCCAGCGAAGCAGAGCCATCGCACCTTACCTTGTACCCGGGGGTCTCTCCTCACCGTCGCCCTTCCTGACCTCGGTCGTGGGGTAGCTCTTCTCGGCCGCGCTTGAAATTTTATATATGAATATTAAAATAAATATGAGCTATGTGTTAAAGGAATGTAAAGACAAGACAGGAAATGTCGACAGATAATTGTCTTGGGTTGCAAACTAGCCCCCATACATGGAGGGCAAATAGAGGCAGCAGAAAGAGTCTGATCACTCCAGATGGAAGGTGGCAGGTTTAATAAACAAGGGAAATTAACAAATGAGCTTGTCTTGGGAGACCAGAATTTTTGTAAATCGCCATCCCTGCCTGCCAGAATCTTAAAATTTATGGAGAGACCTTCACTGGATTCAGTCATATATTCCATCCAGATTATCTCAACAGCACCTTCCTCTCTCAGGGCAGTGTCCCTAAACAATGCCTATTATAGGAATGCTGGACAGAACATATATTCCCAGGATGAGGGGTGGTGAGGAACATCCACTATCTGGGTCCAGCTCACCGTCAATGCACAAACATATCCTCTGGAAAAACTCCCCAAACAAGCTGGAAACTATAAACATCTGTTTAAATGAAATTTCTGCTTCTGTATAGGTAAAGATAAGTTAGTATCTTTATGGTAGAAAGGCAGAAAATGCTAAATTGCTATGGGGCAATGGTCCAACTAACAAACTTTAATGTTACATAATTTTTAAAATCCTAATTTAAGGCTTCAGTGACTGTAAAAATACTTATTTTCATATAAACTCTAATTTCTACTGGAGCTGTTTTTCAAAACAAGTGAGAAACTCCAGTCATTCCCCTCCCCCCTCACCCCGGGGGAGTATTTGCCTAATCCGAAATATAGTACTGGGTCAATTTATCCAGATGGGAATCTCTGATGGGAAAATGAAAAACTGTAAAGAATGTGTTGACCAACACTAATATGAAAAATATGAATTTAAAAGAAATTCAAAGCTGTGTCAGGTTATTTCCATGAAGCATTTTTGATACTGTAAATGGTTTAGAGACATAGACTAAACCTATGAAAGACAAAGTTAATTATATTTCAGTTGTATCTGTGCATTAGAAATAGAATTCCATCAATATGTATTGATTATAAAACTTATATGAAAAGTATAAAGAGTCAGTCAAGAGTAGCTAAATCCTTCTGAAAAAGAAGACCAAGGGACATGTTCCAGCTCACACAGATCCTAAGACACAGTGGCTAGAGTGTTTGATAAACTGTGATATTAGCACAGGAATAGATCAATAGAATACTGGAGTAACACTGAATGAGAATTGTTTTCCACTTACATATGAATCCCTAAATTAGGAAGAATTGATACAAAACAAAATAGCTCCTCTTTTTGATAAATGGTGCTAAATATTTGTGTATTTGTGTATAAAAGCAAGGGAAAACATAACCTTTTTAGAAGATAATATATCTCATTAGACTCAGGGTAGAAAGTACAAACTGTAAAGAACTATATATATATAAATTTATCCTACATTGAAATTTTACATGTTTTTGTTGTCAAAGTGGGCTTCCCTTATGGCTCAGTTGGTAAAAAATGCTCTTGCAGTGCAAGAGAGGCTGGTTCCATTCCTGGGTCAGGAAGATCCCCTGGAAAAGGGAAAGGCTACCCACTTCAGTATTCTGGCCTGGAGAATTCCATGGACTGTACAGTCCATGGGATCGCAAAGAGTCAGACACGACTGAGCGATTGTGCAACTTTCACTTGTTGTCAGAAGAGGAAATAAAGACAAGACAAACCTTGATGGGAGAGTGTGTTTCTGACAGATGCAACTAACAAGAAGTTGGGGTCCGATCACATCACTCCATGGCAAACAGATTTGGAAAAAAGTAGAAACAGTGGCAGATTTGTTTTTCTTGGGCTCCAAAATCATTGACATATGGACTGCCGCCACCAAATTAAAAGACACTTGACCCTTGAAAGAAAATCTATGACAAACTTAGACAGTTTATGAAAAAGCAGAGACATTACTTTGCTGACAAATGTCCATATAGTCAAAGTTATAGCTTTTCCAGTAATCATGTACAGATGTGAGAATTGGACCATAAAGAAGGCTGGGTGCTAAATAACTGGCCCTTTTGAATTGTGGTGCTGGAGAAGACTCTTCAGAGTTCCTTGGATAGCAAGGAGATCAAACCAGTGAATCCTAAAGGAAATCAATCCAGATGTGAAGAGCTGACTCATTTTGAAAGACCCTGATATTGGAAGGATGGCATGCCCCCTGCAAAATGTATGGGCAAAGACAAACACTTTTACAATATTTTGTAATTACTTTTCATAGGAAAGGTAAAAATTGCTTTTCCTGCTTTAAATCCTGTCATCCTTGCTAGCATATTGACTATGTCTTCATTGTCAAGTATGAAATAATGAATGTAAGCTTAACTATTTTAAACACTTTCTCATTTGTTTTAAAAATCCCAATCTGTATCTTTCTGATATCAGTGTTAATATAAAAATACATAAAACTGTCCATACTATAACTAATTTTTATTTTCAAATTTTATTGAAATATTATTCACAGGAACTTTGGTAACAGATAATCATTTCTAAAATGATGGGGAGTTTTGAAGTTACATAATTAAGTAAACCATCACTGCAGAATAGAAACTCTCATCCAGTAGTAATACCCATCATGTGATTTAAAGATTGCTAGAGTTTGTTTCTTTTCTTCTTCTTCTTTTTTTTTTAATCTTGAAAGAATATGAAGAAGGTTCTAAAAATCAGAGTTGAATGGGAAGGGTGCTGAAAGGATGCTGAATTATATCTACTCTCAAATTCCAAATATGTGTCTATCTTTATACTAGGTCTTTTTAAGGAAGAGAACATGCAAATTGAAAATTACAATAGTGTCATTTTCCAACAACCCAACATTTTTTTTTTATGTCATGAATGTCCAAGAACAAGAAGAAAAGTAAGAAAATCATTACTAGTTAGAAAATCTCATTTGGAATCATGGTGTCCTTTTTTGCTAATACAGGGATTTACCAATATTTAAAATTTTAATACAAGCTTTAAGAGGAAAAGAAAATGCCATGTATAAAATTATTTTCATTTTCTGAGTCAATACATTTAAGTATTTTATAAAAATATTTAATTCTTTATATCTCCAATAGTATACACACATTCACAAACTTTGTTTTCTGAATTTCAGAGAAGATGCATGTAATTCTATGAATTGATAAAATAAATTTATTAAAATCATTTTATTAAAAGTGATTAGTACAGATATTAATAACCTGAGTTTTTAGTTTGGCTTTTTAAAAATTGACTTATGCATAAAATCACTTCTGATTTCTAGTCTCAGTTTCTCATGTGAAAAGGACTACATAGAATGAAGTAATTTGTCCTATACTTAGAAGCTCTAGAATTCATTGAGTTCATGTGGATGTTGGTAAGGGAAGAATTGACTGATTGACTGCTAGAGAGCTAAATAATGTGAAATTAGCATGACCAATGTTTTATTTCTGTGGCCCTTCTCACAGCACCCTTTACCTCTTTGTTTCTCAGACTGTAAATCAGTGGGTTTAACATGGGAATCACTAGTGTATAGAACACTGAAACCACCTTCTCTTGTTCTACAGAATACTGGGAACTTGGCTGAATGTAATTAAAACTCAAGGTGCTGTAGAATATGGTCACAGCGGTCAGGTGAGAGGCACAGGTGGAGAAGGCTTTCTGTCTGCCTGCTGCTGAGCGGATCCTCAAGATAGCAACAGCAATGAAGGTGTAAGAAATGATCACAATCAAGAAGGTGGCCATGGCAATGACTCCAGAGAAGGTTAGGAGCAACAGCTTGTTCATGGAGGTATCAGAACACGACAACTTCAGCAGTGGGGGGACATCACAGAAGAAGTGACTGATGACATTGGACCTGCAGAAAGACAATCTCCCAAAGCTTATGGTATGGGTCAGTGAGTTAATCATTCCACCAATGAGTGATCCAGTGACCAGTCCTACAGACTTCCTCTTAGACATGGCTGCGGCATAAAGCAAAGGGTTGACAATGGCCACATAACGGTCATAAGCCATCACGGACAGCAAGAAGCCTTCTGTGGTGATGAACACCCCAAAAAACAAATGCTGCACTATGCAGGCATAGAAGGAGATGGTTTGCCTCACAACTAGGAAGCTGATCAGCAATTTTGGTGCAATAACAGATGAGTAACAGGCATCCACAAATGAAAGGCAGCTGAGGAAAAAGTACATGGGTGTGCGGAGCTTGGGGGTGATTTGGATTAAGAAGATCATGCCCAGGTTCCCCACCAAAGTAACAGCATAAATCACCAGGAACAACACAAAAAGAACAACTTTCAGTTCAGCATTGTCTGTCAGTCCCAAAAGAATAAATTCAGTAACAACCGTAAAATTCTTTGCAGCCATTTAATTCCTTAATCTTGAAATCTGTAAGTAAAAACAGATGTGGGGATTAGAATGTACACAGGAGAATCTGGTGTTTAATATTAAAGACTCAGAGAGGTATGGACAGGCTTCTGTCCTTGGAAAAATAAATTATTTTGCCAAACCAAAATATTAATTTTTTTAATTTTTTTAATTTAGTGCTAGTTATAATTCTACTCCATAAGCAAATATATGAAAATTCATTTTGGCTCTCAAAAATCTAATTCTGTGTCCAAGTGCCTGCCTCTATGAAACAGTGATACTGGCTTGAGGGATACTGATGGAAAATATAAGGAATTCACAAAATTAGCTTTATCCTTCTTTAAAAGTCTTCATTTTTAAAGAAGGAGTAATTGCAGATCTTTAGTCAGCTGTACTATTATCTCCGTTGTTAATCTATAAAAGCAGTATGGTATAGCCAGATAAAAGCAAAGCTGTGAGATGGAGTCCTGACCTCCAAAGATGCCATGATGCTCTTTAAGGTGCATAAATGTCTGGCCTCTTATGACACTTCCTTATAAGCATCACAGGGAGAGACCCTCAGTGAAATCACACAAGGGTGAGACTCAGAACATAGAAAACGAGGTCTTGTCTCAACGGAGCAGTTAAAAGCTGTTATATATTACATGGGGCTTTTTAGCTACATCTGTTGTTATATAAATTTCTATATATAATATTTAACTATTTATTATAAACATTCACATATAAACTTAGATATATATGTACACATATACATAGAAAAGATAAAATGTAAAATGTGGAATAACACAATCATTTACTGTTCTGATATGTTTTTTGTAGCCTTTATATAATTCTATATATAAAATTTAAGTGTGGCTCAGTTGTGTCTGACTCTTTGCAACCCCATGGACTGTAGTCTACCATGTTCTTCCGTCCATGGGATTTTTCCAGGCAAGAGTACTGGAGTGGGTTGGCATTTTCTTCTCCAGAGGATCTTCCCGACTCAGGGATCGAACCCAGGTCTGCCACATTATAGACAGATGTATATATTTATATTTATATATGTGGTGTTGGAGAAGACTCTTGAGAGTCCCTTGGTCTGCAAGGAGATCCAACCAGTCCATTCTGAAGGAGATCAGCCCTGGGATTTCTTTGGAAGAAATGATGCTAAAGCTGAAACCCCAGTATTTTGGCCACCTCATGCGAAGAGTTGACTCATTGGAGAAGATTCTGATGCTGGGAGGGATTGGGGGCAGGAGGAGAAGGGGACGACAGAGGATGAGATGGCTGGATGGCATCACTGACTCGATGGATGTGAGTCTGAGTGACCTCCAGGAGTTGGTGATGGACAGGGAGGCCTGGCGTGCTGCAATTCATGGGGTCGCAAAGAGTTGGACACGACTGAGCGACTGATCTGATCTGATGTGTATGCTGTGCTGTGCTTAGTCTTTCAGTTTTACCCAACTCTTTGCAAGCTCAGGGACCATTGCCCACCAGTCTCCTCTGTCGTTGGCATTCTCCAAGCAAGAATACTGGAGTTGGTAGCCATTCTCTTCTCAACCCAGGGATTGAATCCGGGTCTCTCTCTCTCTCTAATATATATGTGAATGTGGAGTCACTCAGTCATGTCCGACTCTTTGTGACCCCATGGACTGTAGCCTACCAGGCTCCTCTGTCCATGGGACATTGTAGACAAACAATTTACCATCTGAGCCAGTAGAACAAGCACTTTGAAATGAAAGTCACTCAGTCAAGCCTGACTCTTTGCCAGCCCAGGGAATGTATCCTACCAGTCTCCTCTGTCCTTGGAATTCTCCAGGCAGGAATACTGGAGGGGGTACCCCATTTTATTCTTGACCAGGAATTGAATCCTGGTCTCCTGCATTGCAGGCAGATTCTTCAGTTTGAGCCACCACGGAACACTATGGTTTTCTAAATCCAGTTTCTATTCCTTAGGTAGCTTGGTTACTTAGGCTTTTTTAGTCCGTTGTACCGGGCTTCTATGCTACATGAGTGCTCTGTCATTTCTGACACTTTTCAACCCCATGGACTCTAGCCCACCAGGCTCCTCTGTCCATGGAATTTTCCAGACAAGAATACTGGAGGGAGTTGTCATTTCCTCCTCCAAGGACTCTTATGGCTTCAGGGATGGAACCTGTGTTTCTTTTGCCTTCTACGTTAACAGGCAGATTCTTTACCACCGTACCACCTAGGAAGCCCCACTATGCTTATTTAAGAATCAATACATCTATAAGAGGATAGGGCTCTCCATATATTTTTAGATATAAATAAATAAACACAGTGATAACATTTGGTTTATCTATGTCAATTCTATTAATTTATTTTAATAAATATTTCAACTGCCCCAAAATTGAAATAGTTGGCATCAGCCCAACCTATAATTAAAATATGTTGCTATCATTTATTGACTTATTGACTTTGGGAAAGTCATTTATCTTCTTTCATACTAGTATAATCACACCTACATCACATGATTACTGAAAATAGATACTATGGGAAAAATGCTAGGTTTTGCTTTGAGTTAATAATAAGTGCACAAATTATAAGATAAATAAATAGGAAAGTGGGGAGATAAGTAAGTAGATAAGCAATAAATTGACAAAGGATTGCAATGTGAACAAATTTAATGGGCATGCAGATGAGTATAAATCATGAAAAAAGGTATAACAGTAAATCTATTAACATTTCCCAAATTTGAAACCTTTAGTTCATTCTGTTTAAAAATATAATGAAATAGAAATGCATGTTTTAATATTTTCTTTCATAAATTTGTAGCCTAGAAGTTTTCACAATTGCTAATACATTACTCAGAAACTATCAAAACATTTGACAAATGCATGAGTTCTTCAAACTGTAATGTTAAATCTAGACATTTCAAAACAAAATATAACATTAGTTCATCACATCTGAGCTATCTAATTCAGTAATTAGTAACTTTATGTGAATGTTTAAATAGAAATTAAACATAATAAAAATAGGTGAAATTCTACAGTTTGATTCACTCTCAAGTGCTCAGTAGTCATATATGACTATATAGCCACTATATTGAGCAGTGCTAATTACAGGACATTTCAGTCACTGTAGAAAGAGTTGCATTGATTAGAGCTCTCATCTAACTCTCTAACTCATCTTTCTAAAGTATCAGTTAAATAGCATTGTCTCAAGGAAAGATACTTTACAGATAGTTTTCATTGTAAGCATAATTAAAAAGGATTTCCAAGTGGAATTTAGAAATTAAATTATATTACTTACCAGGCACACCTATCCCTGTAAAACATAAAACAATATTGTGAATAAAACTAGATGATACAGGTGGAGTGGATAGAATGAAGTTGGTTTAAATGACCTCTAATATTCTTAACACTCATGATTCTATCAGATGTAAAACAATCTTTCTAAGTGATCTATTAAAATATGGGGAAAAAAATTTAAAAACAAAAGAAAGAAGTCAATTATTGTAAAATAAATTCAACTTACCAAAAGAAAATATTTTAAAATTTCAGCTTTAGAAACTTCATGTTGTTTTCCATGTTTTCTTTTTTAAACTTTATTAAAACAATAACTAAAAGTATATGATGAAGATGATATCTCCAAGTAAAACAACCAAAGGCAAATCAACATTAATACACAATAAATAGAGTAACAAAGTAACAAATTTTTAACATTTTTTATTTTTGCTCTAAAATAACAAATTTGAATAGAAGGTACAACTAAATATATATATATACACGCACTTTTTACATCAGCTTCTATTGAGTTCTACCACAGCTTAAATGTTACAAAGTTAACAAAGGAAACCTTGGGAAACACAGTTCTTAAGGGACTTTACATTTTCCCCTGATTCATAAAAGTCCCTAAAGTGTGTAATTAACTAAAACACTATAAAGAATTTTTAAACCCATCAAGCTTGGAGGATTCTTGAATTCAGTAAAATTTAAAAAGAAAAATAATGAAAAGAATTTGCTCCACAGAACAGAGTTTTACCTAAATGATAAATGGTCAGGTGTCACTAGGCTTGTTATGCACATATGCAAGATAAGGAAACTGAAAACAGTTAATTTTAAAGATTCTTTAAAAGCAGCAAACACAGAGAATAAAAAAGTGAATTTCTGGTGGTTAGATTGCCGATCTTTATTTTCAGTTTAACTTGTAAACTGAGTTCAAAAGAAGCCTTCTAGAACTCTGGTGAAAATTCAAGGCTTACATTCATCAAACTAATATTTACTGAAGAACAACATATTCTAGGCATCATTTACAAATAGAGATAAATGGGTTATCAAAAATGATTCAATCTTCCTTTTTAAAAAGATTGGAGAATAAATATATTCCCAAAGACAATTAGATTATATAGAAATCTATAATTAAAATAGAACATTGAGTTTAAAATCGATAATTTAAATTAAAAAAATGGGTAATCTCCATGGGGAGAAATGAGAGATTGCTCAAATTAGACAAGTAGGAAAATTGGTAGCATGCATTTCCCGAGGGCTTTTATCAATCTCTGTAACAAGAATATTGAATTTTAATAACTCTGTTGCTAAAAATAACTGGAAAATTAGAGACAGACATGTAACAAAATTTTCAGATATTTGACAACTGGTGGCCCAGGACAGAAGGATCGTGATTACTGGCCCCTGACATGGAATGATGGTGGGGCACATGGAGAACATGATAGTCGTGTAGAGAGGAAGACACTGAGTCAGGTCAGGAAGGGCTACAGTGCCTGGAATATGCAGGGCTGAGCACTGGAGTGGAGACACCTAAGCAAAATGATTTCACGTCAGCATGAAGTTGGCTTGAGTCATTTCCGATGGTTTCTAAATTGCAGCTATTGAGATTGTATAAAGCCAAGCCAAGAATGGGCTTCCCTCATAGCGCAGTTGGTAAAGAATTGGCCTACAATGCAGGAGACCCGGGTTTGATTCCTGGGTTGGGAAGATCCCCTGGAGAAGGAAACAGCAACCCACTCCAGTATTCTTGCCCGGAGAATCCCATGGGCAGAAGAGCCTGGTGGGCTACAGTCCATGGGAGTCACCAGAGTCAGACACAATTTAGCAGCTAAAGAGAAAGTCAAGAACAGCTACTAGGAAAAAAAGGAACTGCAAGGAATTTGTACCTTGAAAACTACCAGTTCTCATAGGGTTGGGATACATTCAAATTTGTCAAATCTTATTGAAGAATGTCATTGAACATCTAGGGCTTTCAATAAAGACAGCTGAAGAGAGAACTTGCCCCAAAGGAAGTAATCCACTATACTCCATCTAACAGAACTCAACATTAACTCTCAAAAGGATTAAGCAGGTGAGCAAGCAAATAAACTGACTGGCAAAACAAATCCCAACACTTTGAAGATAGAGAAAAACAAAAAACTGTGGACTCAACTGAAAAATGTTCTCAATGTCCAGCATCCAAAGAAATATCTGCAAGTTGAAGAGAAAATGTTATCCATAACCATGAGAAATGTGTCATCATTTCTAGACCCAGGAGCAACAGAGAAGAGAGAATAAGTGGTGAAAGGGTTAGTCGCTCAGTCGTGCCCAACTCTTTGCAACCCCATAGACTGTAGCCCTCCAGGCTCCTCTGTCCATGGAATTCTCCAGGCAGGAATACTGGAGTGGGTGGCCATTCCTTCTTCAGGAGACCTTCCCGACCCAGAGATCACGTGTTCCTGCATTGCAGGGAGATTCTTTACCATCCTAGCCACTAGGGAGGCCCCAGAATAGGTAAATAAGGACTTTAAAAGCAGTAGCAAATATTTTAAGAATTCAAAGGCAAATATAAATATGAAAATTAGAACTAAGAGTTATAATAGAAAACCAAATTGAATCAATAGGATTCAGCAGAGTATCAAGAATGAACATTTTACTCTGTATCTGTTAAAAGCAGATTAGACATTGAAGAAATAACTTAGTAAAAAAAGGCACAAAACAACTCTCTGCATTTAAGTACGAAGAGATAAATAGAAATCACTAAAAAGTTAGACACTTGACAGGCCTAAGAAAAACACATTATATACATATATATAAAAAGAATAATAAACACTGACTTTGTGAAAAATAATGCTCACTAAAAGAAAATGAACAAACATTTAACAACACTGGGAAAATAGCAGACAATAATTTTATATCAGACAAAAACATAACCTAGAAATTTAAAGAAACTTCTGGCAATCACCAGGTAAATTCTGATAAGCTATCACATCTCAGTTAAAAATTTTGAGATAAAAAGAAATAGCCAACCTTGAAAGTACTGGAGACAGAAAATTAAGCCAATTATGAAAGGCATTAGACATTCATTAATGGAACAAGTGAGGTTCTCATTTTACAAATTCTATTTTGGGAAGGGCTTGATCTTGCAACAAATAAATACCCTGTAAATAGCCCACAGTGTTTCTGAGCTGAACAACGAAAGAGACAGAATTGGGACAAACATAGTCAAAGGGAAAAAATGAGAGAGAGATGAATTCTAGGAAGGAGAAAGCCAGGGAAGGGGAGATTAATATCCTGTGTAAGAACATTGCCCTGTTCGCTGATCCTGAACCATGAAAGTGTGGTGCAGACTCCATATGCTAGACAGAGCTAAAAATATGAAGTAATATTTGTATTACAACCCATGAGACAGAGTTTGAGTCAAAGCATGTCAGTTTTCTGCTAAAAGAAAAAAGAACAAATAAAACCAACTCTCTTAAGATAAGGACAACAATATTCAGACATAGCAGGATATTACAATATCCAAGATGCAATAAAAAATTTCTTGACAAACAAATGTGCAAGAAAATTAGGACAAGCCTTGAAAGGGCAGCAGAAATTGGTTCTTTGCTCTTTTTCTCCCTTCTCAGTTTTTAGATAGTTCTGTATAGTTTGAGTGGTGGCTTTAACTTTTCAGTCTCCCTTTCCCACTTCATTCCCAAGTCTCTTTTATATTTGAGTGGCTTCCCTGGTAGCTCAGTGGTAAAGAATCTCACCTGCAAGGCAGAAGACACAGGAAATCCAGGGGTTTGCGAAGATCCCCTGGAGGAGGGCGTGGCATCCACTCCAGTATTCTTGCCTGGAGAATCCCATGGACAGAGGAGCCTGGCCACTACAGTCCATGGGTTCGCAGAGAGTCCGATAGGGCTGAAGCCACTGAGCACACAGGAGCAAAGGTGGCAGAGGGTTTCCTGCCCTCCCTGTGGTAGCACAATTCTTCTTTGTGTCACTGCAGGACCCTGGGCCAAATAACTAATAAATCAGTAAAATGCATAGAGGAAATCTGAATAAGTACTATTATCTAGCACAGATATAAAAGTTCAAAAAAATATATTGATCAGAAAGAAAAACAACCAAATTAAAATGAACCAAAGGGAGATGCTTCAAAAGGAAGTGTATGAAAGACTCACATGTTATACAGAAAAGTGTTTATTATTAGTCTTCAAGCAAAAAAAAAAAAAACAAATCACAATGAAATATTTTCACTAATTTCTATTTCAAAATTTTAAACTTCTACATGAAATATTGGCACAGATACTCAGAAAATGGGACTCTCATGGACATTTGTTGGTAATGTAAAAGGCTACAATAAGCTTGGAAAGCTTCAAATTTCTTATAAGCTTAAATATTAATTTATCCTGTGATCCAGCAATTTCACCCTTAGATCTAACTGTGAGAAATTAACTCATCCGTCAACAAATATATTTAAATGAAAATGTTTATACTAAGCTCTTTGTAATAACCCAAAACACTGATATTCATCAATGACTAAAGACTGGTGTCACATGCATGTATTGGAATATAATGTAGCTATAACAGTCACAGCATAGATAAACTTCAAAATCACTATATGAAGTGAAAGAGGCCATATTAACCCTGTGTATTGCATTACTCTACTTACATGAAACTCAGAAACAGGGAAAATGAGATTATGGAAACAAACCAGAGCAGCGGTTGCTGGAGGTGGGAACATTTTGTTTGAGACACAAAGGGAGAAGAACATTTCTACAATGGAAATGGTCTAGATAAAGGATATAAAGCATCAAAAAATTTCTGTGGGACTGAAAGTGTTCTATGTATTGATTTAGGTATTCAATTCAGTTCAGTTCAGTTCAGTCACTCAGTCGTGTCTGACTCTTTGTGACCCCATGTATTGCAGCACACCAGGCCTCACACCAGGCCTCCCTGTCCATCAACAACTCCCGGAGGTCACTCAGACTCACATCCATCGAGTCAGTGATGCCATCCAGCCATCTCATCCTCTGTCGTCCCCTTCTCCTCCTGCCCTCAATCCCTCCCAGCATCAGAGTCTTCTCCAATGAGTCAACTCTTCACATGAGGTGGCCAAAATACTGGAGTTTCAGCTTTAGCATCATTCCTTCCAAAGAAATCTCAGGGCTGATCTCCTTCAGAATGGACTGGTTGGATCTCCTTGCAGTCCAAGGGACTCTCAAGAGTCTTCTCCAACACCACAGTTCAAAAGCATCAATTCTTCAGCGCTCAGCCTGCTTCACAGTCCAGCTCTCACATCCATACATGACCACAGGAAAACCCATAGCCTTCACTAGACGGACCTTTGTTGGCAAAGTAATGTCTCTGCTTTTGAATATGCTATCTAGGTTGGTCATAACTTTCCCTCCAAGAAGTGTCTTTTAATTTCATGGCTGCAGTCACCATCTGTAGTGATTTTGGAGCCCCCCAAAATAAAGTCTGACACTGTTTCCACTCTTTCCCCATCTATTTCCCATGAAGTGATGCGACCGGATGCTATGATCTTCATTTTCTGAATGTTGAGCTTTAATCCAACTTTTTCACTTTCCACTTTCACTTTCATCAAGAGGCTTTTTAGTTCCTCTTCACTTTCTGCCATAAGGGTGGTGTCATCTGCAGCAGATCAGATCAGATCAGATCAGTCACTCAGTCGTGTCCGACTCTTCGCGACCCCATGAACTGCAGCACGCCAGGCCTCCCTGTCCATCACCAGCTCCCGGAGGTCACCCAGACTCACACCCATCAAGTCAGTGATGCCATCCAGCCATCTCATCCTCTGTCGTCCCCTTCTCCTCCTGCCCCCAATCCCTCCCAGCATCAGAGTCTTCTCCAATGAGTCAACTCTTCGCATGAGGTGGCCAAAATACTGGAGTTTCAGCTTTAGCATCATTCCTTCCAAAGAAATTCCAGGATTGATCTCCTTCAGAATGGACTGGTTGGATCTCCTTGAAGTCCAAGGGACTCTCAAGAGTCTTCTCCAACACCACAGTTCAAAAGCATCAATTCTTCGGCGCTCAGCCTTCTTCACAGTCCAGCTCTCACATCCATACATGACCACAGGAAAGACCATAGCCTTGACTAGGCGAACCTTTGTTGGCAAAGTAATGTCTCTGCTCTTGAATATGCTATCTAGGTTGGTCATAACTTTCCTTCCAAGGAGTAAGCGTCTTTTAATTTCATGGCTGCAGTCACCATCTGCAGTGATTTTGGAGCCCAGAAAAAGAAACTCTGACACTGTTTCCACTGTTTCCCCATCTATTTCCCATGTAGTGATGGGACTAGATGCCATGATCTTCGTTTTCTGAATGTTGAGATTTAAGCCAACCTTTTCACTCTCCACTTTCACTTTCATCAACAGGCTTTTTAGCCCCTCTTCACTTTCTGCCATAAGGGTGGTGTCATCTGCATATCTGAGGTTATTGATATTTCTCCCAGCAATCTTGATTCCAACTTGTGTTTCTTCCAGTCCAGCATTTCTCATGATGTACTCTGCATATAAGTTGAATAAACATGGTGACAATATGCAGCCTTGACGTACTCCTTTTCCTATTTGGAACCAGTCTGTTGTTCCATGTATTCTGAGGTTATTGATATTTCTCCCAGCAATCATGGTTCTAGCTTGTGTTTCTTCCAGCCCAGTGTTTCTCATGATGTACACTGCATAGAAGTTAAATAAGCAGGGTGACAATACACAGCCTTGACAATACCCTTTTCCTATTTGGAACCAGTCTGCTGTTCCATGTGCAGTTCTAACTGTTGCTTCCTGATCTGCATACAAATTTCTCAAGAGGCAGATCAGGTGGCCTGGTATTCCCATCTCTTTCAGAATTTTCCACAGTTTATTGTGATCCACACAGTCAAAGGCTTTGGCATAGCCAATAAAGCAGAAATAGATGTTTTTTATGGAAATCTCTTGCTTTTTCATTGATCCAGCGGATGTTGGCAATTTGATCTCTGGTTCCTCGGCCTTTTCTAAAACGAGCTTGAACATCAGGAAGTTCACAGTTCACATATTGCTGAAGCCTGGCTTGGAGAATTTTGAGCGTTACTTTACTAGCATGTGAGATGAGTGCAATTGTGCAGTAGTTTGAGCATTCTTTGGCATTACCTTTCTTTGGGAATGGAATGAAAACTTACCTTTTCCAGTCCTGTGGCCACTGCTGAGTTTTCCAAATTTGCTGACATATTGAGTGCAGCACTTTCATAGCATCATTTTTCAGGATTTGAAACAGCTCAACTGGAATTCCATCACATCCACTAGCTTTGTTCATAGTGATGCTTTCTAAAGCCCACTTGACTTCACATTCCAGGATGTCTGGCTCTAGGTGAGTGATCACACCATTGTGATTATCTGGGTCGTGAAGATCTTTTTTGTACAGTTCTTCTGTGTATTCTTGCCACCTCTTCTTAATACCTTCTGCTTCTGTTAACTCCAAACCATTTAGGTATTCAGATCAGACCAGATCAGATCAGTCGCTCAGTCCTGTCCGACTCTTTGCGACCCCATGAACTGCAGCACGCCAGGCCTCCCTATCCATCACCAGCCCTTGGAGGTCACTCAGACTCATATTCATCAAGTCAGTGATGCCATCCAGCCATCTCATCCTCTGTCGTCCCCTTCTCCTCCTGCCCTCAATCCCTCCCAGCATCAGAGTCTTCTCCAATGAGTCAACTCTTCGCATGACGTGGCCAAAATACTGGAGTTTCAGCTTTAGCATCATTCCTTCCAAAGAAATCCCAGGGCTGATCTCCTTCAGAGTGGACCGGTTGGATCTCCTTGCAGTCCAAGGGACTCTCAAGAGTCTTCTCCAACACCACAGTTCAAAAGCATCAATTCTTCGGCGCTCAGCCTTCTTCACAGTCCAGCTCTCACATCCATACATGACCACAGGAAAGACCATAGCCTTGACAGGTGAACAAATAAAACAGATATCAGAACTTATCCATTTGTACAATTTAGATCAATTTTTAATTGTATATGAATTTCCCTCAATTATTTTATGTACAGAAATAATAGAGAAGGTGACACGGGTAAAATATTATAATGGGGAATATAATATTTTGTATTAGATTTTATTCTTTTATTAAATTTATTTTATTTAACTTTACAATATTGTATTGGTTTTTGCCATATATCAAAATGAATCTGTCACAGTTATAAATGTGTTCCCCATCCTGAACCCTCCTCCCTCCTTCGTCCCCATACCATCCCTCTGGGTCCTCCCAGTGCACCACCCCAAGCATCCAATATCGTGCATCAAACCTGGAATGGCCACTCGTTTTATATATGATATTATACATATTTCAATGCCATTCTCCCAAATCATCCCACCCTCTCCCTCTCCCACAGAGTCCAAAAGCCTGGTCTATATATCAGTATCTCTTTTGCTGTCTCATATACAGGGTTATTGTTACCATCTTTTTAAATTCCATATATATGTGTTAGTATACTGTATTGGTGTTTTTCTTTCTGGCTTACTTCACTCTTTATAATAGGCTCCAGTTTCATCCACCTCATTAGAACTGATTCAAATGTATTCTTTTTAATGGCTGAGTAATACTCCATTGTGTAAATGTATCACAGCTTTCTTATCCATTCATCCGCTGATGGACATCTAGGTTGCTTCCATGTCCTGGCTATTATAAACAGTGCTGCGATGAACATCGGGATACACGTGTCTCTTTCAATTCTGGTTTTCTCAGTGTGTATACCCAGCAGTGGGATTGCTGGATCATAAGGCAGTTCTATTCCCAGTTTTTAAGGAATCTCCACACTGTTCTCCATAGTGGCTGTACTAGTTTACATTCCCACCAACAGTGGAAGAGGGTTCCCTTGTCTCCACACCCTCTCCAGCATTTATTGCTTGTAGACTTTTGGATTGCAGCCATTCTGACTGGCATGAAATGGTACCTCATAGTGGTTTTGATTTGCATTTCTCTGATAATGAGTGATGTTGAACATCTTTTCATGTGTTTGTTAGCCATCTGAATGTCTTCTTTGGAGAAATGTCTATTTAGTTCTTTGGCCCATTTTTTGATTGGGTCATTTATTTTTCTGGAATTGAGCTGTAGAAGTTGCTTGTATATTTTTGAGATTAGTTGTTTGTTTGTGCTTCATTTGCTATTATTTTCTCCCATTCTGAAGGCTGTCTTTTCACCTTGCTTATAGCTTCTTTTGTTGTGCAGAAGCTTTTAAGTTTAATTAGGTCCCATTTGTTTATTTTTGCTTTTATTTCCAATATTCTGGGAGGTGAGTCATAGAGGATCCTGCTGTGATGTATGTCAGAGAGTGTTTTGCCTATATTTTCCCCTAGGAGTTTTATAGTTTCTGGTCTTATGTTTAGATCATTAATCCATTTTGAGTTTATTTTTGTGTATGGTGTTAGAAAGTGCTCTAGTTTCATTCTTTTACAAGTCGTTGACCAGTTTTCCCAGCACCACTTGTTAAAGGGATTGTCTTTAATCCATTGTATATTCTTGCCCCCTTTGTCAAAAATAAGGTGTCCATATGTGCGTGGATATATCTCTGGGCTTTCTATTTTGTTCCATTGATCTATATTTCTGTCTTTGTGCCAGTACCATACTGTCTTGATGACTGTGGCTTTGTAGTAGAGCCTGGAGTCAGGCAGGTTGATTCCTGCAGTTCCATTCTTCTTCTCAAGATAGCTTTGGCTATTTGAGGTTTTTTTGTATTTCCATACAAATTGTGAAATTATTTGTTCTAGCTCTGTGAAGATTATCGCTGGTAGCTTGATAAGGATTGCAATGAATCAATAAATTGCTTTGGGCAGTATACTCATTTTCACTATATTGATTCTGCCAATCCATGAACATGGTATATTTCTCCATCTATTAGTGTCCTCTTTGATTTCTTTCACCAGTGTTTTACAGTTTTCTATATGTAAGTCTTTTCCATGAGGATTGTCTTGGTCTCTGTCTCCTGTACAATGTCACGAATCTCATTCCATAGTTCATCAGGCACTCTATCTATCAGATCTAGGCCCTTAAATCTATTTCTCACTTCCACTCTATAATCATAAGAGATTTGATTTAGGTCATATCTGAATGGTCTAGTGGTTTTCCCTACTTTCTTCAATTTAAGTCTGAATTTGTCTCCATGTATAGAGTCTTCTCGTGTTGTTGGAAGAGGGTGTTTTTATGAGTAGTGCATTTTCTTGGCAAAACTCTATTAGTCTTGGCCCTGCTTCATTGCATATTCCAAGGCCAAATTTGCCTGTTACTCCAGATGATTCTTGACTTCCTACTTTTGCATTCAAGTCCCGTATAATGAAAAGGACATCTTTTTTGGATGTTGGTTCTAAAAGGCATTGTAGGTCTTCATCAAAGGTCTTGTAGACATCCTCATGGAAAAAGAAATGCAAAACAGCAAAATGACTGTCTGGGGAGGCCTTACAAATAGCTGTGAAAAGAAGAGAATTAGAAGGCAAAGGAGAAAAGGAAAGATATAAACATCTGAGTGCAGAGTTCCAAAGAATAGCAAGAAGAGATAAGAAAGCCTTCTTCAGTGATCAATGCAAAGAAATAGAGGAAAGCAACGGAAGGGGAAAGACTAGGGATCTCTTCAAGAAAATCAGAGATACCAAAGGAATATTTCATGCAAATTGGGCTCCATAAAGGACAGAAATGGTGTGCACCTAACAGAAGCAGAAGATATTAAGAAAAGGTGGCAAGAATACACAGAAGAATTGTACAAAAAAGATCTTCACGGCCCAGATAATCATGATGGTGTGATCACTCACCTAGAGCCAGACATCCTGGAATGTGAAGTCAAGTGGGCCTTAGAAAGCATCACTATGAACAAAGCTAGTGGAGGTGATGGAATTCCAGCGGAGCTAATCCAAATCCTGAAAGATGATGCTGTGAAAGTGCTGCACTCAATATGCCAGCAAATTTGGAAAACTCAGCAGTGGCCACAAGATTGGAAAAGGTCAGTTTTCATCCCGATCCCAAAGAAAGGCAATGCCAAAGAATGCTCAAACTACTGCACAATTGCACTCATCTCACATGCTAGTAAAGTAATGCTCAAAATTCTCCAAGCCAGGCTTCAGCAATACGTGAACCATGAATTACCAAGTGTTCGAACTGGTTTTAGAAAAGGCAGAGGAACCAGAGATCAAATTGCCAACATCTGCTGGATCATGGAAAAAGCAAGAGAGTTCCAGAAAAGCATCTATTTCTGCTTTATTGACTATGCCAAAGCCTTTGACTGTGTGGATCCCAATAAACTGTGGAAAATTCTGAAAGAGATGGGAATACCAGACCACCTGATCTGCCTCTTGAGAAATTTGTATGCAGGTCAGGAAGCAACAGTTAGAACTGGACATGGAACAGCAGACTGGTTCCAAATAGGAAAAGGAGTACGTCAAGGCTGCATATTGTCATTATTTAACTTCTATGCAGTGTGCATCGTGAGAAACACTGGGCTGGAAGAAACACTAGCTGGAATCAAGTGTGCTGGGAGAAATATCAATAACCTCAGATATGCAGATGACACCACCCTTATGGCATAAAGTGAAGAGGAACTCAAAAGCCTGTTGATGAAAGTGAAAGTGGAGAGTGAAAAAGTTGGCTTAAAGCTCAACATTCAGAAAACAAAGATCATGGCATCTGGTCCCATCACTTCATGGGAAATAGATGGGGAAACAGTGGAAACAGTGTCAGACTTTATTTTTCTGGGCTCCAAAATCACTGCAGATGGTGACTGCAGCCATGAAAATAAAGACGATTACTCCTTGGAAAGAAAGTTATGACCAACCTAGATAGCATATTCAAAAGCAGAGATGTTACTTTGCCAACAAAGGTTCGTCTAGTAAAGGCTATTTTTTTTCCAGTGGTCATGTATGGATGTGAGAGTTGGACTGTGAAGAAGTCTGAGTGCCGAAGAATTAATGCTTTTGAACTGCGTTGTTGGAGAAGACTCTTGAGAGTCCCTTGGACTGGAAGGAGCTCCAACCAGTCCATTCTGAAGGAGATCAGCCCTGGGATTCTTTGGAAGGAATGATGCTAAAGCTGAAACTGCAGTACTCTGGCCATCTCGTGGAAGTGTTGACTCATTGGATAAGACTCTGATGTTGGGAAGGATTGGGGGCCAGAGGAGAAGGGTATGACAGAGGATGAGATGGCTGGATGGCATCACTGACTCAATGGATGTGAATCTCAGTGACATCCAGGATTTGGTGATGGACAGAGACGCCTGGTGTGCTGTGATTCATGGGGTCGCAAAGAGTCGGACACAACTGATTGATCTGATCTGATATATAGGTCTTTAGTTTCTTTAGGTAGATATATCCCTAAGTATTTTATTCTTTTCATTGCAATGGTGAATGGAATTCTTTCCTTAATTTCTCTGTCTATTTTCTCATTATTAGTATACAGAAATGCAAGGGAATTGTGTGTGTTGATTTTATATCCTGCAACTTTAGTATATTCATTGATTAGTTCTAGTAATATTCTGGTGGTGTTTAGGGTTTTTTATGTAGAGGATCATGAGAGTTTTACTTCTTCTTTTCCAATTTGGATTCCTTTTACTTTTTTTTGTTCTTGTTGCTGTGGCCAAAATTTCCAAAACTATGTTGAATAGTAATGGTGAAAGTGGGCACCCTTGTCTTTTTCCTGACTTTAGAGGAAATGCTTTCCATTTTTCACCATTGAGGATAATGTTTGCTGTGGGTTTGTCGTATATAGCTTTTATTAGGTTGAGGTATGTTCCTTCTATTCCTGCTTTCTGGAGAGTTTTTATCATAAATAGATGTTGAATTTTGTCAAAGGCTTTCTCTGCATCTATTGAGATAATCATATGGTTTTTATTTTTAAATTTGTTAATGTGGTGTTAATTACACTGATTGATTTGAAGATATTGAAGAATCCTTGGATCCCTGGGATAAAGCCCACTTGGTCATGGTGTATGATCTTTTTAGTGTGTTGTTGGATTCTGATTGCTAGAATTTTGTTGAGGATTTTTGCTTCTATGTTCATCAGTGATATTGGCCTGTAGATTTTTTTTTTTTTTTTTGCATCTTTGTCAGGGTTTGGTATTAGGGTGATGGTGGCCTCATAGAATGAGTTTGGAAGTTTACCTTCCTCTGCAATTTTCTGGAAGAGTTTGAGTAGGATAGGTGTTAGCTCTTCTCTAAATTTTTGGTAGAATTCAGCTGTGAAGCAGTCTGGACCTGGGCTTTTGTTTGCTGGAAGATTTTTGATTACAGTTTCAATTCCTGTGCTTGTGATGGGTCTGTTAAGATTTTCTATTTCTTCCTGGTCTGGTTTTGGAAAGTTTTACTTTTCTAAGAATTTGTCCATTTCTTCCACATTGTCCATTTTATTGGCATATAATTGCTGATAGTAGTCTCTTATGATCCTTTGTATTTCTGTGTTGTCTGTTGTGATCTCTCCATTTTCATTTCTAATTTTATGGATTTGATTTTTCTCCCTTTGTTTCTTGATGAGTCTGGCTAGTGGTTTGTCAATTTTATTTACCCTTCAAAGAACCAGCTTTTGGCTTTGTTGATTTTTGCTATTGTCTCTTTTGTTTCTTTGGCATTTATTTCTGCCCTAATTTTTAAGATTTATTTCCTTCTACTAACCCTGGGGTTCTTCATTTCTTCCTTTTCTAGTTGTTTTAGGTGTAGAGTTTGATTATGTATTTGACTTTTTTCTTGTTTCTTGAAGTATGCCTGTAGTGCTATGAACTTTCCCCTTAGGACTGCTTTTACAATGTCCCACAGGTTTTGGGTTGTTTTGTTTTTGATTTCATTCGTTTCTATGCAAATTTTGATTTCTTTTTTGATTTCTTCTGTGATTTCTTGGTTATGCAGCAGCGTGTTGTTCAGCTTCCATATTTTGGAATTTTTAATAGTTTTTCTCCTGTAATTGAGATCCAATCTTACTGGATTGTGGTCAGAAAAGATGCTTGGAATGATTTTTGAGAGGAAATATAATATTTTGTATTAGATTTTATTCTTGATGAGGTTGTACTGAACATTATCCAAGCATGGTTGAATCTCAGCTCAGGCAACACTGTGGTTGAGACGATCATCACAGTAAGATACTGTATCTCAGTGATTGTTATGGTTGGTCATATGGAAGGACAAGACAAGAATATATTATCCATTTAAAGATTAGGGTTTAATTTCAAATCGTCTACTTGTCAATTATATGGCTTTGGTCAAATTATCTGGTTATCCTAAACTTGATGTCCTCTGAATATGGAAATATTACCTATGCCACATAGATTAAATGATATATTTTTAACCCAGCTTTCACTACATATTTTTACTTGAGTAATACATTAAAAAAAAAAAAAAAACTGTATGTGATGATGATAATGCCATTTAAAATTTATCATGGGTCTTGTAATTGTTCCAGATTTACTTGAATAAAGCTGATTGAAGAATTTTTCTTGGCTACTTCAATCATTGACTCTGTGTGAAGGGATACATATTTTTTACAGAGCTCTCCGTGAATTGTACAGATCATTTATGCTGTTTGGTTTCTTTCCTTGAATTATCCCTTACACCATTTTTTTTCCTTTCAATTGGGGATACGCAGAACATTCTGAATAATTAGCAGTCACCACAGGCAGTTTTTAATAAATGCTCAGATGATTTAGGTGTAATCATCTGAATAAATTATACTACTTCCTCTGAGATCATCACAGAGGGAGAGAAAAGGTATATATTCTCCTTATCCAAACAGAAAGTAATTTTGGAGAAGAAAATCCAATTCTTCATTAAAGGTGAGTGGATAGAAGTTGTCGATTTTGATTATCACCTGGGAGTTGGTCATTTCTTAAGTTTTCTGGCCTCTGACCATGGACTCTAATGATTCTTAATGGTCACTGAGCACTAATTTTTTACATGACAAAAACATTATTATGTACCTTTTTATCTGGAGTAGTATGAAATTTTTAGAGTATTAGATCCTATGAATTGACTAGAAGTAATATAGCTCAACATTCAGAAAACTAAGATCATGGCATCCGGTCCCATCACTGCATGGGAAATAGATGGGGAAACAGTGGAAACAGTAGCAGACTTTATTTTTCTGGGTTCCAAAATCACTGTAGATGGTGATTGCAGCCTTGAAATTAATAGATGCTTACTCCTTGGAAAGAAAGTTATAACCAACCTAGATAGCATATTCAAAAGCAGAGACATTACCTTGCCAACACAAATTCATCTAGTCAAGGCTATGGTTTTTCCTGTGGTCACGTATGGATGTGAGAGTTGGACTGTGAAGAAGGCTGAGCGCCAAAGAATTGATGCTTTTGAACTGCGTTGTTGGAGAAGACTCTTGAGAGTCCCTTGGACTGCAAGGAGATCCAACCAGTCCATTCTGAAGGAGATCAGCCCTGGGATTTCTTTGGAAGGAATGATGCTAAAGCTGAAACTCCAGTACTTTGGCCACCTCATGCGAAGAGTTGACTCATTGGAGAAGACTCTGATGCTGGGAGGGATTGAGGGCAGGAGGAGAAGGGGACGACAGAGAATGAGATGGCTGGATGGCATCACTGACTTGGTGGATGTGAGTCTGTGTGACCTCCGGGAGTTGGTGATGGACAGGGAGGCCTGGCATGCTGCAATTCATGGCGTCGCAAAGAGTCGAACAGGACTGAGCGACTGATCCGATCTGAATATATGCACTTGATTTCTGAAATGTGAAAGTGCATTTGGATACTTCATGTGAAGAAAAAAGTTAGAAATATCTGAAAAAATCATCACTGATCTCATCTATTAGAATCTATTAAGATTCATCTAGATAAGATATAGGATGCCCAGTTACATCTGAATTTTAGATAAAAGAATTTTTAGTAGATATCTTTTGTTCTATTTGATCATTGTTATTCATATGAATATATACAATGCAATATTTAAAAGGCATACATTAAATGATGTATTATATATTGTAGTATATATTTTTAAAATTGCAATATTTTAAGTGAAGACAATTTTAATATAATGATATAAGTCTTTACGACACTTCCCTGGTGGCTCAGAAAGAGCCTCATAAAGAATCTGCCTACAATGCAGGAGGGTTTGATCTCAGAGTTGGGAAGATTCTCTGGAGAAGGGAATGGTTACCCACTCCAGTATTCTTTCCTGGAGAATTCCACAGACAAAGGAGCCTGGCAGCCTATAGTCTTTGGGCTCACAAAAAGTTGGACACAACTAAGTGACTAATCAAGTCCTTATGTAGAAAGATAAACCATATGTATGAACTTTTACATTTTTTCAGTTGTCTGCTTTTTGCCCCTGCTGGTTGCTTACTACTTGATTAGTGTTTTTTGTTTGCTTGTTTGTTTTCAGGAAAGGCTTTACAAACTGAAAAAAAAAACTGACTTGCAAATATATAGAATGATTTAAGAGTTACCGAGAAAGCCCCGACCCTCAGATAACTCCTAACTATCATTATGTTTGAAGATGGAAAATTCAGTCATTCTTTTGTATAATTTTTGCATTTTGTATGCCTTAACTCCCTAAATGGAAGTGCATAAAATGCTGCATCAAAATGACTGGAGATATTCTTTCCTGAAATAGAAGAATGGACAGGGTATCAATACCTCTTTAAGATTCTAGCAGCTGCTATTTCTATAAATAGTAGAAGTGAGGTTGTTGGATCATGTGGGGAACTTTTAATCAACAAGTATAAAATTATAATTTTGCAGGACAAATAGGATAAAGATATGCTGTACATCATTGTGTACACAGTTAATAGTGTATTGTACACTTCAAAGTATTCTAATGGGGTAAATTCTCATACTAGAATGAGCAGGGTAAAAGAATCAAGACATCTTCAGAGGGAGGTAGTCACTGACACTGAAAATGGAGATCAACTCATTAAACACTAAAATAATTCTTGGCAAACACTGAAGACTTCAAAGGGTACTGGAATTTTGGATTGTCTTAACTCAGTTATGACCAACCTAGACAGCATATTAAAAATCAGAGATATTACTTTGCCAACAAAGATCCATCTAGTCAAGGCTATGGTTTTTCCAGTAGTCATGTATGGATGTGAGAGTTGGACTATAAGGAAAGCTGAGCACCGAAGAATTGATGCTTTTAAATTGTGGTGTTGGAAAAGACTCTTGAGAGTCCCTTGAACTGCAAGGGAGATCCAACCAGTCCATCCTAAAGGAGACCAGTCCTAAGTGTTCATTGGAAGGACTGATGTTGAAGCTGAAACTCCAATACTTTGGTCACCTGATGGGAAAAGCTGACTCATTTGGAAAGACCCTGATGCTGGGAAAGATTGAGGGCAGGAGGAGAAGGGGTTGACAGAGGATGAGATGGTTGGATGGATGGATGGACTCCACGGACTCAATGGACATGAGTTTGAGTAAACTCCAGGAGTTGGTGATGGACAGAGAGGCTTGGTGAGCTGCAGTCCATGGGATCGCAGAGTTGGACAGGACTGAGCGACTGAACTGAACTGAACTCAGTGTGTCTCCCATTCTGCAGGAAAACCTTGAGAGTAGCGTCTGAAACACTGGGGTTGTAAAATGAGAAGGGGCCTGAAAGCAGAATAGGATTCAATGGGGAATCCACAGATGACATCATCTAGGAGAAAGGGGTAGAAATGGCTCAGCAATCTCCAGTATGGCATCCCTACTCTTGGCTGAATCAAACTGGCTGAATCAGTACTAAAAACTACAAAGTGCCACTGAGTGGCCTCAGACTCCAACTAACCTTCTGGTCAGCTTTGTAGGGGAGCAATATTTGACCCCCAGCCCCCCAAAATATCTCTTTGGCATGTGGATTATTTCCAGCTGAAAACAATCAAGATCCAGAAGACTCCAGAATAATTTTTTTTCTTCCCTCCGATTGTCTAAAAAATATTAGATAAAGGGCTTGTTGATATCTGCAGAGAAAGTCGGCTAGGTGTAGTCAGGGAAACACAGGCAGAACCTAGATATCCGAGTCCACTCTGTACCACTGTCTCTATCAGACCCAGCAGATATCAGTTTATCAAGCATTTGATTTTCCATCTCCATGTGAATTCCCTCCTGCTCCTTTGAAGTCCCAAACCACTACCCTCAACATCCTCTTCTGTCTCTAGCTGAAGAAACAGTATTTAAGGTAAAGACTTTGGCCATTTTGATGAGCTACTCAGTTTTCCTGAGTTGCTTCCATGTATACATGTTATACAACTTATTTGATTTCTTCCTGCAAATCTGTCTCATGGCAATTTAATTCTCAGACCCACCAACCAGCCAAAAGAACTTAGGAAGATGGTAGAGGAGAATTATTTCCTCTTGACAGCTCTGATGAAATAAAAATGCACATTCTAAGGCAAGTCAGAGAAATGTGTACATAATTTTTGTTTCTCTTCCTTTGGCACCCTCCCCTCTCCTCTACTGTGCACTGTGTATCTCTATTATGCCTCAACCAAACTTCCCATCAGCAGAAATGTCTACTGAAAAACAAAGACACACATTCTCCTAGCATCAGCAAGATAATCCTTAGGAAATAACATTCTTTCTTGTAAGGGGCTCACCATGATGATCCCTGACACAACATTAACTGTAAATGTAGACCTGGTTTGTTTACACTGTCAAAAATACATTATTCAATGAACAGCTCTTCGTCTCAGAAAATTACTTGACTGTGCTTTGACCTTTAAAAGATAGAACAATTCCAGAAGTTTCTGAGAAGCTGTTTCTGGGTTATAATCCTTAGTTTGGTTCAAATAAGATCTTCTATTTAATTCTTAGATCAACTGATTAATTTTTTCATCGACAGATTCCACAAGTTTCACCTGATACAAGTTCCCGCCTTGGCCCATTTGGATTTCTCAGGCAAAAGTTGAGCATTCTATTACTTTTAATAATTCTATCCTGTATTTTGTCTGATTGAGATTTTTGAACTCGAATTACTCCTCCAATTGAAAGTCAGGCTTACAGAGTTCCAGTTTTTGTTGAAGGAGAAACTGAAAGGGAATCCAGATGGATTAAGCTAAGAGAAGTTCTAATTGTTTTTACTGATCTGTGACTTAGTCCCTAAGTATCTGACTCTTTGTGATCCCATTGTCTGTAGCCTACCAGGCTACTCATGAGATTTTCCAGGCTAGAATACTGGAGTGGGTTGCCATTTCCTCCTCCAGAGCATCTTCTCCACCCAGGGATCAAACCTGAGTCTTCTGCATTGCAAGCAGATTCTTTACCAATTGAGTCACCAGGGAAGCCCATGTAAATTTTATGAAATGCAGAAGGCAGCACTTAACCGTGAAACATTTTAAAAATTATGGTGCTATGCTCTGTATTATACAATTGTACAATATATACTATACTGTGCAATTTGAGAAGTCCAAAAGAATTCTCAGATGAAAGTGGAAGTGCACTAAATAAAAATGTGATATCCTTGTATAGATGAAATAAAGTCTATATTTCTATGTTAATACCTATCAGATCAGATCAGATCAGTCGCTCAGTCGTGTCCGACTCTTTGCGACCCCATGAACTGCAGCACGCCAGGCCTCCCTGTCCATCACCAGCTCCCGGAGGTCACTCAGACTCGCATCCATCGAGTCAGTGATGCCATCCAGCCATCTCATCCTCTGTCGTCCCCTTCTCCTCCTGCCCTCAATCCCTCCCAGCATCAGAGTCTTCTCCAATGAGTCAGCTCTTCGCATGAGGTGGCCAAAATACTGGAGTTTCAGCTTGAGCATCATTCCTTCCAAAGAAATCCCAGGGTTGATCTCCTTCAGAATGGACTGGTTGGATCTCATGGCAGTCCAAGGGACTCTCAAGAGTTTTCTCCAACACCACAGTTCAAAAGCATCAATTCTTCGGCGCTCAGCCTTCTTCACAGTCCAGCTCTCACATCCATACATGACCACAGGAAAGACCACAGCCTTGACTAGGCGAACCTTTGTTGGTAAAGTAATGTCTCTGCTTTTGAATATGCTATCTAGGTTGGTCATAACTTTCCTTCCAAGGAGCAAGCGTCTTTTAATTTCTTGGCTGCAGTCACCATCTGCAGTGATTTTGGAGCCCAGAAAAACAAAGTCTGACACTGTTTCCACTGTTTCCCCATCTATTTCCCATGTAGTGATGGGACCAGATGCCATGATCTTCGTTTTCTGAATGTTGAGCTTTAAGCCAACCTTTTCACTCTCCACTTTCACTTTCATCAACAGGCTTTTTAGCCCCTCTTCACTTTCTGCCATAAGAGTGGTGTCATCTGCATATCTGAGGTTATTGATATTTCTCCCGACAATCTTGATTCCAACTTGTGTTTCTTCCAGTCCAGCATTTCTCATGATGTACTGTGCATATAAGTTAAATAAACATGGTGACAATATGCAGCCTTGACGTACTCCTTTTCCTATTTGGAACCAGTCTGTTGTTCCATGACCAATTCTAACTGTTGCTTCCTGACCTGCATACAGATTTTTTAAGAGGCAGATCAGGTGGTCTGGTATTCCCATCTCTTTCAGAATTTTCCATAGTTTATTGTGATCTACACAGTCAAAGGCTTTGGCATAGTCAATAAAGCAGAAATAGATGTTTTTCTGAAACTCTCTTGCTTTTTCTATGATCCAGCGGATGTTGGCAATTTGATCTCTGGTTCCTCTGCCTTTTCTAAAACCAGCTTGAACATCAGGAAGTTCATGGTTCACATATTGCTGAAGCCTGGCTTGGAGAATTTTGAGCATTACTTTACTAGCGTGTGAGATGAGTGCAGTTGTGCGGTAGTTTGAGCACTCCTTGGCATTGCCTTTCTTTGGGATTGGGATGAAAACTGACCTTTTCCAATCTTGTGGCCACTGCTGAGTTTTCCAAATTTGCTGGCATATTGAGTGCAGCACTTTCACAGCATTATCATTCAGGACTTGGAATAGCTCCACTGGAATTCCATCACCTCCACTAGCTTTGTTCGTAGTGATGCTTTCTAAGGCCCATTTGACTTCACATTCCAAGATGTCTGGCTCTAGGTCAGTGATCACATCATCATGATTATCTGGGTCTTGAAGCTCTTTTTTGTACAGTTCTTCTGTGTATTCTTGTTAATACCTATATGGTAATTTAAATCAACAGATATTTTCCAACTATCACTGACTCTATTTAATCTGTAGTAACAGTGCATGTGGTTTCCCAGGATTTCTGCTTTTTGGAAAGTAGAAGATTCTGTCCTTTATTTTAGTTTCAAAATAAGATATGGAAATTACTTTTCTATTCCTTGTCATGAAATAAAATATCTACTCTCTCTAAAAATATTATACTTAATTGGATGACATCAAGGGAAAATTAACCCATTTCTTTCCAGAAAAGCTAACTGGACTAAATGGACCAACAGAATCGGTCATCACTGACTGAATTCATTCTGATGGGGTTCACAAAGCAGCCTGAGCTTCAGGCTCCCCTTTTGGAGCCTTCCTCATCATCTACACAATCACAGTGGTGGGAAATCTGGGCATGATCATATTAACTGAAGTGGATTCCCGGCTACACACACTTATGTACTTTTTTATCAAACACCTGGCTTTCATTGATCTTGGTAATTCTACTGTCATTTGTCCCAAGATGCTGGTGAATTTTGTTGTGGATCAAAATACCATTTCCTATTATGCATGTGCCACACAGTTGGCTTTCTTCCTTATGTTCATTATCAGTGAATTTTTTATCTTGTCAGCCATGGCCTATGACCGCTACTTGGCTATCTGCAACCGTCTGCTCTACAATGTTATCATGTCCCAGAGACTTTGTCATATGCTGGTAGGCATTCCATACCTCTACAGCACCTTTCAGGCACTCATGTTTACTATTAAGATTTTTACATTGGCTTTTTGTGGCTCTAATGTCATCAGTCATTTCTACTGTGATGATGTTCCCTTGTTACTTATGCTCTGCTCAAACGCACAAGAAATAGAATTGTTGATCATACTGTTTTCAGTGTTTAATTTGATCTCTTCCCTCCTGGTCATCCTAATGTCCTACATACTAATCCTGACAGTAGTATTTCAAATGCATTCTGCAGAGAGCAGGAAAAAAGCTTTCTCCACACGTGGTTCTCACCTGATGGTGGTGGTAGTGTTCTATGGGTCTCTACTATTTATGAATATGCAGCCCAACTCCACTTAGTCCTTTGATACAGATAAAATGGCCTCTGTGTTTTATACTTTAGTGATTCCCATGCTTAACCCCTTCATCTATAGCTTAAGGAACAAAGAAGTAAAAAGTGCCTTCCAAATGGTCTTAAAGAATAAATGCAAACTTTGTATCTAATATGCAATAATGAAATAAGAAATAGTATTTTAATAAACTATGATTAAGGCATATGTCACTTGATGTTTCTAAAAAATATATACCATTCTTGGCTCCAGAGCAAAAGCTCATTAAAATACAAAGAGAAATAGATGGTTTCCTTTGTATTCAGTCCAGTTAATTTTCTTACTTTAAATCTCAATGAAATCTCACTCTCTTCCCCACATTCCTTGCTGTTGATCCAATGTTTCCTTTAATGATTCCACAGAACCCTGAATCTATCGCAAAGGGAGCTCTTATTAAACTCTACCTAATAAACTCTGTGTCTATTTCTGTCAAGCTTCTTGTTTGTTTTCTAGGAATGTGTCCGATACATCATTTTGCATTGTATTTCCTAAACATAAACAACTGTGTGTAGATCAAGTGAGTCTCTTACATACAGCAGACATTTGGATCATAATTTAAAAAAAAATCATTCTACTCATCTCAACCTTTGGGAAATTTAATCCATTTTCATTTAAGGTAATTACAAGATTTCCTTGCATTTGTGACTGAAACTAATTTGGGCATGCCTAGAGCGAAAAGCCCCAAGTCTGTTAAAATAATGATCATGGGATTGTGAGTTAAACAATCCCAGAGGTCACACAGAACAGGAAGTCATCAGTGTTCCAAAAAGCCAGAGAGTGGAATCCTTGTTCCATACCTGGACATCCAGTAGAGATCTCAGAGGTATAATAAAAGCTACTTTAGACTCACATAGTTTGAAAACAAGTCTCAAAGGGAGCTAGTTGATCCTTGTTTAACATTCTTTTAGGAAGACAACAGGAATTTGCAGCTCTCATTATTCTGTATTTCTTCACAGTATTTAGCATCTAGTCACAAATACTAGACAAATGTGAAAGCAGGAACATGTGATTCCAATCCAGGAGATAACTAAAACAGATCCTGAAATGTCAGTGAAGATATAATTAATAAGCAAGGAATTTAAAACGTATTATAAATATGTTCCATATACCAAATCATTTAATAAAAACACTAAACTTAGGAAAAGAGAAGCAAAAAGCAAAGGAGAAAAGGAAAGATATAAGCATCTGAATGCAGAGCTCCAAAGAATAGCAAGAAGAGATAAGAAGGCCTTCCTCAGTAATCAATGCAAAGAAATACAGGAAAACAACAGAATGGGAAAGACTAGAGATCTCTTCAAGAAAATTAGAGATATCAATGGAACACATCATACAAAGATGGGCTCGATAAAGGACAGAAATGATATGGACCTAACAGAAGCAGAAGATATTAAGAAGAGGTGGCAGGAATACACAGAAGAACTGTCAAAAAAGATCTTCACTATCAAGATAATTACAATGGTATGATCACTCACCTAGAGCTAGACATCTTAGAATGTGAAGTCAAGTGGGCCTTAGAAAGCATCACTATGAACAAAGCTAGTGGAAGTGATGGGATTCCAGTTGAGCTGTTTCAAATCCTGAAAGATGATGCTGTGAAAGTGTTGCATTCAATATGCCAGCAAATTTGGAAAACTCAGCAGTGGCCACAGGACTGGAGAAGGTCAGTTTTCATTCTTATCCCAAAGAAAGGCAATGCCAAAGAATGCTCAAACTACCACACAATTGCACTCATCTCACATGCTAGTAAAGTAATTCTCAAAATTCTTGGTTCAAAATTCTCCAAGCCAGGCTTCAGCAATATGTGAACCGTGAACTTTCAGATGTTCAAGCTGGTTTTAGAAAAGGCAGAGGAACCAGAGATCAAATTGCCAAATTCACAGGATCATCAAAAAAACAAGAGAGTTCCAGAAAAACATCTATTTCTGCTTTATTGACTATGCCAAAGCCTTTGACTGTGTAGATCCCAATAAACTGTGGAAAATTCTGAAAGAGATGGGAATACCAGACCACCTGACCTGCCACTTGAGAAATCTGTATGCAGGTCAGGAAGCAACAGTTAGAACTGGACATGGAACAACAGACTAGTTCCAAATAGGAAAAGGAGGACATCAAGGCTTTATATTGTCACCCTGCTTATTTAACATATATGCAGAGTACATCATGAGAAACACTGGGCTGGAAGAAACACTAGCTGGAATCAAGATTGTCGGGAGAAATATCAATAACCTCAGATATGCAGATGACACCACTCTTATGGCAGAAAGTGAAGAGGAACTAAAAAGCCTCTTGATGAAGGTGAAAGTAGAGAGTGAAAATGTTGGCTTAAAGCTCAACATTCAGAAAACGAAGATCATGGCATCTGGTCCTATCACTTCATAGGAAATAGATGAGGAAACAGTGGAAACAGTGTCAGACTTTATTTTGGGGGGCTCCAAAATCACTGCAGATGGTGACTGCAGCCAGGAAATTAAAAGACACTTACTCCTTGGAAGAAAAGTTAAGATCAACCTAGATAGCATAATGAAAAGCAGAGACATTACTTTGCCAACAAAGGTTCGCCTAGTCAAGGCTATGGTCTTTCCTGTGGTCATGTATGGATGTGAGAGCTGGACTGTGAAGAAGGCTGAGCGCCGAAGAATTGATGCTTTTGAACTGTGGTGTTGGAGAAGACTCTTGAGAGTCCCTTGGACTTCAAGGAGATCCAACCAGTCCATTCTGAAGGAGATCAGCCCTGGGATTCTTTGGAAGGAATGATGCTACAGCTTAAACTCCAGTACTTTGGCCACTTCATGCGAAGAGTTGACTCACTGGAAAAATCTCAGATGCTGGGAGGGATTGGGGCAAGAGGAGAAGGGGATCACATAGGATGAGATGGCTGGATAGCCTCACTGACTCAATGGACGTGATTCTGAGTGAACTCCGGGAGTCGATGATGGACAGGGAGGCCTGGCATGCTGCGATTCGTGGGGTCGTGAAGAGTTAGGCATGACTGAGCCACTGAAATGAACTGAGCTGAAACTCAGGAACAAAATATTTATTGCATGAGCGTAACAGTATATTGTTACTGAAAAATAAATGATGGCTACACTTAAACACATCACAATAATGGTACTCAAGAGAAAAGCTAAAATACTGGATAAACACCACGAAAATTGTTTCAGTGATCTGTAGAACAATAGCAACCTAAATACTGTATTTTTAAGTATAGGAAAATGGAAAGAAGAAATTACATGATTGAAAAATCAATGAGAGAAATGTTGGCCAGAATTTTTTCCAAACATTAAAAAAGATAATCCTAAGATAAACAGAGCTAAAATAATTATAAGCAGGATAAACTGAAAGGAAATTACACCAAAGCATGTCCTGTCAAGTTTCTGAAAACTGAAGATAAAATCATTAGTAACCTAGAAATGAAAGATATAGATGAAGATGAACACATAAAGAGTTATCACTGATCTTTTTGTAGAAACCATATGTTATAAAACATTATTTTGTGTCAATCTTCAATTTTATATTCTTCAAAAACATTCTTGGTTAATGAATGCTATGTTATAAAATATTGCATAATCTTTTTCTACAAAGTCATTTTTCATTTACTTATACCCTGTGTGCATATGTAACATATCTAATATGTGCATTAAATTGTGTAACTGAGATGCTGACAAAAGTATATTTATGTTTTCCAATGTTTAGTGATATTGCATCAGATCAGATCAGATCAGATCAGTCGCTCAGTCATGTCCGACTCTTTGCGAACCCATGAACCGCAGCACGCCAGGCCTCCCTGTCCATCACCAGCTCCCGGAGGTCACTCAGACTCACATTCATCAAGTCAGTGATGCCATCCAGCCATCTCATCCTCTGTCGTCCCCTTCTCCTCCTGCCCTCAATCCCTCCCAGCATCAGAGTCTTTCCCAATGAGTCAGCTCTTCGCATGAGGTGGCCAAAATACTGGAGTTTCAGCTTTAGCATCATTCCTTCCAAAGAAATCCCAGGGTTGATCTCCTTCAGAATGGACTGGTTGGATCTTCTTGCAGTCCAAGGGACTCTCAAGAGTCTTCTCCAACACCACAGTTCAAAAGCATCAATTCTTCGGCACTCAGCCTTCTTCACAGTCCAGCTCTCACATCCATACATGACCACAGGAAAGACCATAGCCTTGACTAGGCGAACCTTTGTTGGTAAAGTAATGTCTCTGCTTTTGAATATGCTATCTAGGTTGGTCATAACTTTCCTTCCAAGGAGTAAGCGTCTTTTAATTTCCTGGCTGCAGTCACCATCTGCAGTGATTTTGGAGTTCAGAAAAACAAAGTCTGACACTGTTTCCACTGTTTCTCCATCTATTTCCCATGCAGTGATGGGACCAGATGCCATGATCTTCGTTTTCTGAATGTTGAGCTTTAAGCCAACCTTTTCACTCTCCACTTTCACTTTCATCAAGAGGCTTTTTAGCCCCTCTTCACTTTCTGCCATAAGAGTGGTGTCATCTACATATCTGAGGTTATTGATATTTCTCTCAGCAATCTTGATTCCAACTTGTGTTTCTTCCAGTCCAACATTTCTCATGATGTACTCTGCATATAAGTTAAATACACATGGTGACAATATGCAGCCTTGACGTATTCCTTTTCCTATTTGAAAATTGCATAGTTTGTTCAATTAGACCAGGGAATGAAATACTTTTTTTTTCTTTTTTTTAATATAAATTTATTTATTTTAATTGGAGGTTAATTACTTGACAATATTGTATTGGTTTTGCCATACATCAACAAGAATCAACCACAGGTATACACATGTTCCCCATCCTGAAGCCCTCTCCCTCCTCCCTCCCCGTACCATACCTCTGGGTTGTCCCAGTGCACCAGCCCCAAGCAACCAGTATCATGCATCGAATGAATCGGCAATCCAAGTTCGAGGAATGAAATGCTTTTGACATTTCCTAATTAGACATTTGGAGAATAACATATCCAAGGCACTCTCCCTAAGGTAATTATGTTCAATGTTTGTTGTTATTGTTTTTTTTTTTAATCTTTGAATCAGATCAAAATTTTAACAAAATGAAATCTCAAAGGGATAGAAAAACACTTAAAATGATTCTGTAATAGAGGATTGAAACAGTAGGAAGTCAATACAAATTCTCCAGTAAGGTAAGTAGAAAACACTGGTCTGCAAGTTTCTTAGGGCATACAGCTCAAACTCAATCATCACCAAATGTCTTGAAGGCATTATGTTCTGTGAAACTGTTTCTTCCCTTTCACTATCCTTTTCTGATCAACAAGATTAACGTGTGGGACAGACCTTTTGTATGGACTCTGATGCAAAGCATTTAGACTATCTTAGCTTTCCAAATGAACTTAAAGCTCTCCCATCTATTTTAACAAGGATTTTTCTCTATCCTTGCTTTCCGAGTGCCTCCCCTTCTCCATTTTTCATTGCCTGTGTACTCAGGATGACCAGGATAGAACAGAAGAATGCGATGTTTGTGAGAATATATTCTGGAGAAAATTAATTTTATTTGAATCCTAACTCTGCCAGTTATTGTCTGGGCCATCTTGATTAAGCTATTTTATTCTTGACATGTAAATGGATTATGTTCATATAGTTGACCCTTGAACAACATGTTTTGGACTGTACGGGTCCACTTATATGCAGATTTTTTTTTCCTCAGCAACTACACCACTATGTTTACCAGTGATGGTTGGCCAAATCTACAGATAGAGTATCCCCAGTCGATAAGGAAGGTGGACTATGAAACTTTAGCATCTGTAGATTTTGTTATCTTGAGTGGATGCTGGAACCAATTCCCCACAAGTACCAGGGGCAACTGTGCCATTTATTTTCTAGAGTTATTGTGTGGATCATGTGAATTAATACATGCAAAGTCCCTGACAAATTATCAGTTCCATATCAGTGCTTGGTATTCATTTGCATTCTTCTTTCCAGTGGATCTATTTACATGGATCTCCATAAATAACCAGATTCATAAAGAATCAGAATGATCCACCCTTTATGTTTCAGAAGAGGGATGTGTGATTGGAAGACCATTAAAGGTGATTCAATTGTCAGAAACAATCAATATGGCAAATAAGGATTAAGATATTAATAGCAAAATTTGAAAATTAAGACATTATAGCATTGGATTTTGTATTGGATAAACAAGCTGAGCTTATAGTAAATGAGAAACATTGAAATTTATGTTTAACTATCAGGTTTTCTACTCACCACATCATTCATCAGTCTACCAACAGAGAATATTTTTATTATTCCTTGCAACTTTGAACAGATAAGACAATTGTCAATAATATAAGGTTTATTGTTTGAGTGTATATGTTTGTTTTAAAAATTATCTGAACATTTTTAAAAAGTTCAAATATAATAGACAGATCTTTTGATATATTTTAAAAGACCATGTGAAAACAAGTAGGCCATAGAAGCTGTATCAAAGCAATCATTTCAAAATGCCTTGTCCCTTTAAAACAAAATCTCCCAAAGTTTCAATGAATGTGCTTTGTGTTGATCTCAGCCTGTTAATAGTGATTCTATCAACGAGGAATTCCTGTGGGCACTCAAGTGGGCCCTATTATTTGTAGTGAGCTGCACAGACATTGGAGAAGGCAATGGCACCCCACTCCAGTACTCTTGCCTGGACAACCCCATGGACAGAGGAGCCTGGTGAGCTGGAGTCCATGGGGTCACTAAGAGTTGGACACGACTGAGTGACTTCACTTTGACTTTTCACTTTCCTGCATTAGAGAAGGAAATGTCAACCCACTCCAGTGTTCTTGTCTGAAGAATCTCTGGGATGGGGGAGCCTGGTGGGCTACCATCTATGGGGTTGCATAGAGTCAGACATGACTGAAGTGACTTAGCAGTAGCAGCACAGACATTTCCCTGGTCAGAGCCAGTGCTGTGGCTGGAAGAGCACTTGTGATTCTTTTATGATTGCAAGATGCATCTCAGCAACAAGTATTAGGTAACTTTGAAAAATAAGTCTTGTTACATTCTGGAGGGTACATGGCACACCCAAGGCCACAAAGAGAGGTTAAGGAGAGAAAGAGAGAAAGAATGAGAGTAAGAGAGGACAGCATGGTTCTGCCTTTGTTGTGATCAAGGATGGGGTGCCTACATTAAATTTTTATTGGTTAATTTAAAACATAAGAGCAGGAGTTATAAAATTCAGAAAGAGAAAAGTAGGGTCAATCAAGCTGGCAGTTATTTATATTATTCAGGGCTTTCTAAAAGGGAAATTTCATGGATAGGACAGCCCAGCTATTTATCTAAGTGTTTAGCTAGAAATATGTTTATTTGAGATATATATCTTTGAAATCTATTGTCTCAGCAATGAAAAGGTTAATATCAGAACTTACATAACAATTTAAAAAGCTGATCATTATGCACTTATATTGCAATGTGAATATAGGTAGGTGTAGTCTTGACCTGATGGGAAGATGAATCTGTATTTATAATTTTAGACAAAGAGAATGACTCACATGTCATGTGTTAAATTCTCCTAGATGATAGCATTGCAAATACAAAGCATTGATTTTATACTCAGATAACCAGGATGGACCCCATGGAGAAACACAATCATACTGCCATACACAAGGTGACTGAGTTTGTCCTCACGGGGATCACAGACAGTCCTGAGCTGCAGGCGCCTCTCTTTGGAGTCTTCCTGGTCATCTACTTGGTCACAGTGACAGGAAATCTAGGTATGGTTATCCTGACCCATTTGGACTCCAAGCTACATACTCCCATGTACTTTTTCCTTAGACATTTGTCAATTACTGATTTTGGTTACTCCACTGTCATTGGCCCAAAGATGATGGTCAGCTTTGTGGTGCACAAAAATACGATTTCCTACAACTGGTGTGCCACCCAACTGGCGTTCTTTGAGACTTTCATTATCACTGAATTCTTCATTCTATCGGCAATGGCCTATGATCGCTACGTAGCCATCTGCAAACCTCTTCTCTACGTGGTCATCATGGCACAGAAAGTGCGTTGGGGGCTGGTACTTACCCCCTACCTCTACAGCACCTTCGTGTCACTATTTCTCACCATTAAGTTGTTTAAATTGTCCTTCTGTGGCTCTAATGTCATCAGTTATTTTTACTGTGACTGTGTCCCTCTGATATCTCTGCTCTGTTCTGACACAGATGAGTTAGAATTGATCATCTTGATCTTTTCAGGCTGCAATTTGCTCTGTTCCCTCTTGATTGTTCTTATATCCTACATGTTCATTCTTGTGGCCATCCTCAGAATGAACTCAAGCAAGGGAGGTACAAAGCCTTCTCCACCTGTAGTTCCCATCTGACAGTGGTGGTCATGTTCTATGGAACATTACTGTTTATGTACCTGCAACCCAAGTCCAGCCATACTTTTGCTGTTGATAAAATGGCCTCTGTGTTTTATACTCTGGTGATCCCTATGCTCAATCCATTGATCTATGGTCTAAGGAACAAAGAAGTACAAGACGCTCTGAGAAGAACTTTAACTAATCGATGCAAAATTCCCAAGTAATATCTTAATACAAGTTGCAAATGTGGGTCCAAAATCCTTGTAGAATGCTCTATCAGTCCAATGAAAGCATCAAAAATAAAAATGTTTTATCACATTGTTTAATCTTTTTCAAAATAAAATGCTCCCTTTCATGTCTCCCAGTACTCTTCTCCACCTCACCTGAATAAACATGGTGTCAGATGATTAAGTCTCAAGTGATTTTCAAGATCATATTGGAACCTATGTTATTTAGAAAGAAGGCAAATCATGCCAAATTTTTGGTCAAATTCAGACTTGCAGAGGTTAAAAAACTATTTTTTAGTCAAAATGGAGTACAATGGACCAAAAAATTAGTGATATATATGTTAAGGCAGGCACTGTACTAAAGGTAAAGAATATTAAACTATGAATAATGTGCAGACCAGACAAGAGGCAAGAAAGTGAATAAGCTTATGATTATAACTGAACAAGTTATTTCAAGAACATAGGCAATATAGAAAATAAAGTATGACTCTCCGAATTAAATTTTCAGTCAGATTGAGTTAATGTTTTCTATCTCAGGGATACAGTGGGGATTTTAGAAGATATTTAAATTAAGAAGTATGAGAAGACTACTGGCTAACTCTGAGTCTCCTTGACAGAGTCACATGCTATAGTTACTTTTGGTTTATGCTAGCTTCATGATAAACAAGTTTATTTAGAATTAGCAGATTCAAGAAAAATGAGTTATCTGGTCTTTTTCTTGTTGTTGTTGTTGGTTTTCAGTCACTAAGTTGTGTCTGACTCTTTGACACTCCATGGGCTGCAACACACCATACCACCCTATCCCTCACTATCTCCCAAAGTTTGCCCAAGTTCATGTCCATTGAGTCAGGAATGCTATCCTACCATCTCATCCTCTGTCACCCTCTTCTCTTTTTGCCCTCAATCTTTCCCAGCATCAGGGTCTTTTCCATTGAGTCTGCTCTTCACATCAGGTGGCCAAAGTATTGGAGCTTCAGCGTCAGCATCAGTCCTTCCACTGAATATTCAGGGTTATTTCCTTTAGGATTGACTGGTTTGATCTCCTTGCAGACCAAGGGACACTCAAAGGTCTTTTCCAGCACCACAATCTGAAAGAATCAATTTTTTGGTGCTCCGCCTTCTTTATGGTCCAACTCTCACATCCATACATGACTACTAGAAAAACCACAGCTTTGACTATACAGCCCTTTGTCAGTAAATGACATCTTTGATTTTTAATACACTATCTAGGTTTGTCATAGTTTTTCTTCCAAGGAGTAAACATCTTTTAATTTCATGGCTCAAGTCACTGTCTGCAGTGATTCTGGAGCCCAGCAAGAGACAATCTGTCACTGTTTCTACTTTTTCTTCTAGTTGCCATGAAGTGATGGGACTCGATGCCATGATCTTTGTTTTTTGAATATTGAGTTTTAAACCAGCTTTTTCACTCTCCTCTTTCACCCTTATCAAGAGGCTCTTTAATTCTTCTTTTTGCCATTAGAGTGGTGTCATCTGCTGATCTTATCTGAGGTTGTTGATATTTCTCCCAGTAATTTTGATTCTGGCTTATAACATCCAGCTTGGCATTTCACGTGATGTGCTCTGCATAGAAATTAAATAAAGAGGATGACAATATGCAGCCTTGTCATACTTCTTCCCCAATGTTGATGCAGTCAGTTGTTCCATGTAAGGTTCTCACTGTTGCTTGTTACATCTTTTATAGATATCTAAGGAGACTGGTCAGATTGTCTGGCATTATCATCTCTTTAAAAGTTTTCCACAATTTGTTGCAATCCACACAGTTAAAGGCTTTCAGTTAATCAATGAAGCATAAAGAGATGTTTTTTTGTCCCTGGAATTTCCCTTGGCAATTTGATCTTTTGTTTCTCTGCCTTTTC
Source organism: Tragelaphus eurycerus (assembly GCA_935064755.1). Lineage (NCBI taxonomy): Eukaryota > Metazoa > Chordata > Mammalia > Artiodactyla > Bovidae > Tragelaphus > Tragelaphus eurycerus. Next base: position 420,830 of record CAKXYN010000225.1, on the reverse strand, counting down.
TAAACCCAGCTTGTAATCTGAATGTTCTTGACTCAAGTACTGCTGAAGCCTAGCTTGAAGGATTGTGTGTATATGGTCATTTACTAAAGTGACATAAATATTTTGCAAATCCATAGCAATGATAACCTAGGTTGGAGACGATTGACACATTCTAGGGTTAACTGACCTTTCGTCGTGTATTTTGCTTTCTTCATCAGCTTGTATACACAGATCCAATATTTTGCATGAACTCTGTGCCAACAAAATGCTTCATCCTTTGTACTTACTCAGGGCTTCCCTGGTAGCTCATGGTAGAGAATCTGCCTGCAATGCAGGAGAACTGGGTTCGATCTCTGGATGGGGAAAATCCCCTGGAGAAGGGAATGTCTATCCACTCTAGTATTCCTGCCTGAAGATTTCCATGGACAGAGGAGCCTGGCAGGCTGCAGTCCATAGGGTTGCAGAGAGTCAGACATGACTGAGAGACTAACACACAGCAAATGAACCAATTCCTTATACATTAGGGTTACCCTACTTGTTTGGATAGACACTTTTCAGATTTTTAAAAATTTATAAACACTACCCCAGTCATTTTGATTCAGTCTAGTATTCAAAGTGAAAATTTTGGGGAATTAAATCAAAATATGAACCAGAGTCTCTTTATCTTCAGTTCAGTTCAGTCGCTCAGTCATGTCCAACTCTTTGCGACCCCATGAATCACAGCACACCAGGCATCCCTGCCCATCACCAATTCCCAGAGTTCACTCAGACTCATATCCATCAGATCAATGATGCCATCCAGCCATCTCATTCTCTGTCATCCCCTTCTCCTCCTGCCCCCAATCCCTCCCAGCATCAGGGTCTTTTCCAGTGAGTCAACTCTTCTCATGAGGTGGCCAAACTATTGGAGTTTCAGCACCAGTCCTTCCAGTGAACACCCAGGACTGATCTCCTTTAGAATGGACTGGTTGGATCTCCTTGCAGTCCAAGGGACTCTCAAGGGTCTTCTCCAACACCACAGTTCAAAAGCATCAATTATTTGGTGCTCAGTTTTCTTCACAGTTCAACTCTCACATCCACACATGACCACAGGAAAACCATAGCCTTGACTAGATGGACCTTTGTTGGCAAAGTAATATCTTTGCTCTTTATCTTAGACCCATGTATTTTATTTATTTGTCCCTTCTTTAATGTACTGTGATTTACTTTATTAACAAAGTGTTACCACAAAAGGAAAAAAAAAAAACTATCCCTGAGATGGTGGATATATTAATTATGTGATTATGATAATATTTTACCTTTATACATGTATATCAGAATATCATATTTGCACACTGAAAATATATACAAATTTTATTTATTAATTTTAACATTATAAAGATAGAAAAATTTTAACTTTTAAAAATGAATCAATAAAATAAAATATAACAAATTAAATTTAAAAGCACAAAATTGCATTCTCCAAGAACATCAATTTTACTTGCTACAGTACCTTTGGATCCTGTCTGTAAGTTTATTTATTGTCATGAATAAATTTCATTTTTTAGATCAACACTTTATATTGTACTGTAGACATTTTTGGTCACATATTTTCCCCAAATTATATCATTTCCTTTACTTTTCACAATCTATGCTGCTGCTGCTGCTAAGTCACATCAGTCGTGTCCAATTCTGTGCAACCCCATAGACGGCAGCCCACCAGGCTCCCCTGTCCCTGGGATTCTCCAGGCAAGAACACTGGAGTGGGTTGCCATTTCCTTCTCCAGTGCATGAAAGTGAAAAGTGAAAGTGAAGTTGCTCAGTCGTGTCCGACTCCTAGCGACCCCATGGACTGCAGCCCACCAGGCTCCTCCGTCCATGGGGTTGTCCAGGCAACAGTACTGGAGTGGGGTGCCATTGCCTTCTCCCTTTCACAATCCATAAATGAAGTTAAATAGTGAAGTTAAATAGTATTGAAAGCATCTTTAGTTTCATCCACATAGGAAAGCATTAAAAAAAACATGATACATCGTATTCCCTACAATTTACTTTCTTAATTTGAGAAAGCATAACATTATCCTTCTTAGTTAATAAAAGTTACTTTTTAAATTTTTTACTGAAAATTAATACAGTGATACATGGCAATGAATAAATTGATACAGGATACCATACTATTATGATGATATTAAATTAATGCCTTGAATTGACTTCAGAAGGGCAGACTTCAAGAAGCAAGATTTCTACAGCAAGACCCTCAGAATAATTATGTTTGTCAGATTATGACACTTTATCACAGCATACAACTGTGGAGTTCACATTGATCTCTTTTTATTTGGATATTCTTCGACTGATGGACCTAGTTGTTGGCAGATTTTAATTTCTTTGCCACTATAAAAAGTGCTGTAATAAATAGCTTTGTACTTATAACATGATACACTATTGCTTTTTGTTTACAAAATAGATGCATAAGGGTTCTTCCACATTCTAACTGTTTTGTTGGTAAATTATTTACCTATTTGCATAATAATTTCAAATAAAAATAATATGCTAATAAAAGTACTATGCTTTGTGATAGAGTGTGGAGCAATTCACTGTAAAGAGACATTGAGGAACATTTCAGGATGGTGGAAATTTTCTTATTGGGAGCAGTAGTAGCATGTCATCATTTTTCAAGGTCAGACATACATACTTCACATTTTTTTATATTCTATTGTGCCTAAAATATACATTATTAATGTCTTTAAAATGCGATATGACCTTTTCAATACTATTTTTGCTTTTTTTAGACACTTCTAGAATTTTTATATAATCCATATAGACAAAGATTTAAAGGATATATAAAAGTATATTAAATACATATCTATAACTCATTGCATAAACTTCCAAATTGTATACATAGTTTGCAGTATTTCTCTATACGGATAATACTATAATGACAATATCAACTTAATACCTTAAACTGGCTTCATCAGAACAGACTTCAGGAAGCAAGGTTTCTACAGCAAGACCCTCAGAATAATTACGGTTTTCAGATTGTGAAACTTTGTCATTATTGGGCCAGGCAGAACCTCTTCTCTTATGTATTTATTTTTTCTCCAAGTTGTTGTGGGCAGAATTGTGTCCCACCAAAATTGGTATGTTGAAGGCTCAATCCACAATATCTCAGAATCTAGTGTATTCAGAGATAAGGCTTTTTAAAGAAGTAATTAGTTAAAACAGGTTATTAAAGTGAACCGTAATCCAATATCATAAGTGTCCTTATAAGAAGAGGTTAAAACACATAGAGAGACACCAGACACTTCGATGTACCCAAACCGAGTGACAATCACATAAAGATACAGCAAGAAGGGGGCCATCTATGCAAGGAAAGCAGGCTCCATCATATGCAAGCCAAGGAGAAAGGCCCCAGAAGACATCAAATCTGCTAACGTCTTACTCATAGGCTGTATTTATTTGTTTAAGATTTTTTGATATGAGCGCTTATTTGCTCAGTTATGTCTGACTCTTTGTGACCCTTCGGATGGTAGCCCTCCAGGCTCCTCTGTCCGTGGGATATTTCAGGCAAGCATTCTGCAGTGGGTTGCCATTTTCCTCCTCCAAGAATCTCCTGACCCAGAGATTGAACTCATATTGGCAAGAAATTATTTGCCTGCTGAACCATCGCAGAAGCCCTTTTTGATATGAACTGCTTTTAAAGCCTTCACTGAATTCATTACAGCACTGCTTCTGTTTCATGTTTTGTTTTGTTTTTTTTTTTTTTTGACCATAGGCATGTGGGATCTCAGCTCCCTGACTATGAATCAAACCCACACCCTCTGTATGAAGCCTTAACCAGTGGACCACAAGGGAAATCCCTGATCATCGGCTTTTAGACTCCAGAACTGAGAACACATATTTCTTTTATTTAAACAAACCTGTTTTTGGTATCTGTTATAGCTGCTTAAGCAAATGAATACATTTTTCGTCTTTATTCATTTACCCCACGAGGTGGGCTTCCTAGTGGCTCAATTGTAAAGAATCTGCCTGTAATACAGGAGACACAAGTTTGATCCCTAGGTTGGGAAGATCCCCTGGAGAAGGAAATGGCAACCCAAACCACTTCAGTATTCTTTCTTGGGAAACCCCATGGACAGAGGAATCTGGCAGGTTACAGTCCATGGGGTCGCAAAAGAGTTGGACATGACTTAGTAACTAAACAACAACAAAACCTTACTAGATAACCATCCCAATGCATTTAATGTGAATCTACTCCAACTTCCAGCTTTAAATTTAAGGCCTAAAGGGGAAAATAATATGACAAAAAAATGTTGTTGCAAAGAGAACTTAAGCCCCAAAGCTGATAATTTCTCCAGGGCATTTTTCTTTCTACATGCTTCTCTTAGTCTTTAAATGCATGAAAATATATGTCTAAAATATTTAGTGTTTAAAAAATTGTGTGATAGGAAATTTATAGACTTTTATAAATAAAAGCTTTAGTTTCAAATATTATATTTGATCCTTGCCTAGAATTTATCTTCTACATTTTTCACCTGAAATACAGTTATAAAGAAAGGATTAAAATAATATTTTTAATATAGAATATTTTTTGGAGGACATAGCTTCACCTTTAATATCCAATTTATCTTATTATTGAAATAATGACTGTGCTAAGTTGCATTCTTTGAAGTAAAAGTTAGGAAACAAAGAGAAATAGTGTCATATAAAAACAAAATATGTAGATGGAATTTGTTTTTATTTCATTGTTAGTCCATTGGTTTCTAGCTCTTTGGTTTGCATTTTTGCTGTACTGAGTCGCTGAATGCAACAAAGTTACTTTGATAGATACACTTTAATCAGATGTCATGGAATTCAACTCATTTCAATAATATAGGTCATCAGATCAGATCATATCAGATCAGTCGCTCAGTCGTGTCCGACTCTTTGCGACCCCATGAACTGCAGCACGCCAGGCCTCCCTGTTCATCTGCCACCAAAAAAAAAAAAAAAAGACTGAAGAGATGTCTGGTTGAACTCCTAGGGGGAGATCTTATTAAAGAGCAAATCCCAAATGGCATCTTCCCAAAGGATGCAAAAGACAATGTGTGGATATTAGAATCATCTAGGTTTTAGTTAGGTTCTCAAAGGTTTATAGAGCCCAATCAACTCTCAGTGGCACAGCCATGTAGAAATTCTCACTAAGAGGCTGAAACAGATGTGCCTTAGATGTGGGTAGAAAATATTTATCTTATTTTGGTGTAATGGCCTTCAAAAGATTGAAATCTACATCTCAAAGTGCACCACTTCACTTTCATTTTGGAAGGCATCAGACATTACGTGTGATCAAATAATACAATACTTAAGTAAAGGTTATTTCCAAGATTTATAACATTTTTGGAGAAAACAAGTTATAAAAACTATCCAGCTGTTTATATTTCAAACTTACAACTGGTATCATTAGATATTATATAATTTTACCACTATTGAAACAATGGATTTTTTCTCACTGAGATTATATATATCATAGTTTTGTTTCTGCAATACTAACTAGAATGAAAAATTTATCTTTCACACACATAGGCAAAAACACTTGTGAAGGAAAACTGAGTACAGAATCACCCAAACTTTAAATGATGATTCTTTTTGAGAATACAATGATATACCATCAATTTTTTCAAGAAAATTTTCATTAACTCTGGTAATATATTCAATACAATAGAGGTGAATATATATATACACATATATACTCATATATATAAACATAATATATCAGATTAGATCAGATCAAATCAGTCGCTCAGTCGTGTCCAACTCTTTGTGACCCCATGAACTGCAGCACGCCAGGCCTCCCTGTCCATCACCAACTCCCGGAGGTCACTCAGACTCACATTCATTGAGTCAGTGATGCCATCCAGCCATCTCATCCTCTGTCGTCCCCTTCTCCTCCTGCCCCCAATCCCTCCCAGCATCAGAGTCTTCTCCAATGAGTCAACTCTTCACATGACGTGGCCAAAATACTGGAGTTTCAGCTTTAGCATCATTCCTTCCAAAGAAATCCCAGGGCTGATCTCCTTCAGAATGGATTGGTTGGATCTCCTTGCAGTCCAAGGGACTCTCAAGAGTCTTCTCCAACACCACACTTCAAAAGCATCAATTCTTCGGCGCTCAGCCTTCTTCACAGTCCAGCTCTCACATCCATACATGACCCCAGGAAAGACCATAGCCTTGACTAGGTGAACCTTTGTTGGCAAAGTGATGTCTCTGCTTTGGAATATGCTATCTAGGCTGGTCATAACTTTCCTTCCAAGGAGTAAGTGTCTTTTAATTTCATGGCTGCAGTCACCATCTGCAGTGATTTTGGAGCCCAGAAAATTAAAGTCTGACACTGTTTCCACTGTTTCTCCATCTATTTCCCATGTAGTGATGGGACCAGATGCCATATCTTCGTTTTCTGAATGTTGAGCTTTAAGCCAACCTTTTCACTCTCCACTTTCACTTTCATCAAGAGGCTTTTGAGTTCTTCTTCACTTTCTGCCATAAGGGTGGTGTCATCTGCATATCTGAGGTTATTGATATTTCTCCCAGCAATCTTGATTCCAACTTGTGTTACTTCCAGTCCAGCATTTCTCATGATGTACTCTGCATATAAGTTAAATAAACATGGTGACAATATACAGCCTTGACGTACTCCTTTTCCTATTTGGAACCAGTCTGTTGTTCCATGACCAGTTCTAACTGTGGCTTCCTGACCTGCATACAGATTTCTGAAAAGGCAGATCAGGTGGTCTGATAATCCCATCTCTCTCAGAATTTTCCACAGTTTATTGTGATCTACACAGTCAAAGGCTTTGGCATAGTCAATAAAGCAGAAATAGATGTTTTTCTGGAACTCTCTTGCTTTTTCCATGATCCAGCAGATGTTGGCAATTTGATCTCTGGTTCCTTTGCCTTTACTAAATCCAGCTTGAACATCAGGAAGTTCACGGTTCACATATTGCTGAAGCCTGGCTTGGAGAATTTTGAGCATTACTTTACTAGCGTGTGAGATGAGTGCAATTGTTTGGTAGTTTGAGCACTCTTTGGCATTGCCTTTCTTTGGGATTGGGATGAAAACTGACCTTTTCCAATCTTGTGGCCACTGCTGAGTTTTCCAAATTTGCTGGCATATTGAGTGTAGCACTTTCACAGCATCATCTTTCAGGATTTGGAATAGCTCCACTGGAATTCCGTCACCTCCACTAGCTTTGTTCGTAGTGATGCTTTCTAAGGCCCACTTGACTTCACATTCCAGGATGTCTGGCTCTAGGTCGGTGATCACACTATCATGATTATCTGGGTCGTGAAGCTCTTTTTTGTACAGTTCTTCTGTGTATTCTTGCCACCTCTTCTTATTATCTTCTGCTTCTGTTAGGTCCATACCATTTCTGTCCTTTATCGAGCCCATCTTTGCATGAAATGTTCCTTTGGTATCTTTGATTTTCTTGAAGAGATCCCTAGTCTTTCCCATTCTGTTGTTTTCCTCTATTTCTTTGCATTGATCGCTGAAGAAGGCTTTCTTACCTCTTCTTGCTATTCTTTGGAACTCTGCATTCAGATGTTTATACCTTTCCTTTTCTCCTTTGCTTTTCGCTTTTCTTCTTTCACAGCTATTTGCAAGGCCTCCCCATACAGTCATTTTGCTTTTTGCATTTCTTTTCCATGGGGATGGTCTTGATCCCTGTCTCCTGTACAATGTCACGAACCTCATTCCATAGTTCATCAGGCACTCTATCTATCAGATCTAGGCCCTTAAATCTATTTCTCACTTCCACTGTATAATCAGAAGGGATTTGATTTAGGTCATACCTGAATGGTCTAGTGGTTTTCCCTACTTTCTTCAATTTCAGTCTGAATTTGGCAATAAGGAGTTCATGGTCTGAGCCACAGTCAGCTCCTGGTCTTGTTTTTGCTGATTGTATAGAGCTTCTCCATCTTTGGCTGCAAAGAATATAATCGATCTGATTTCGGTGCTGATCATCTGGTGATGTCCATGTATAGAGTCTTCTCGTGTTGTTGGAAGAGGGTATTTGCTATGACCAGTGCATTTTCTTGGCAAAACTCTATTAGTCTTTGCCCTGCTTCATTCCGTATTCCAAGGCCAAAATTGCCTGTTACTCCAGGTGTTTCTTGACTTCCTACTTTTGCATTCCAGTCCCCTATAATGAAATGGACATCTTTTTTGGATGTTAGTTCTAAAAGGTCTTGTAGGTCTTCATAGAACCGTTCAGCTTCAGCTTCTTCAGTGTTACTGGTTGGGGCATAGACTTGGATTACTGTGACATTGAATGGTTTGCCTTGGAAACGAACAGAGATCATTCTGTCATTTTTGAGATTGCATCCAAGTACTGCATTTCAGACTCTTTTGTTGACCATGATGGCCTCTCCATTTCTTCTGAGGAATTCCTGCCCACAGTAGTAGATATAATGGTCCTCTGAGTTAAATTCACCCTTTCCAGTCCATTTTAGTTTGCTGATTCCTAGAATGTCAACATTCACTCTTGCCATCTCTTATTTGACCACTTCCAATTTGCCTTGATTCATGGACCTGACATTTCAGGTTCCTATGCAATATTGCTCTTTACAGCATCAGACTTTGCTTCTATCACCAGACACATCCACAGCTGGGTATTCTTTTTGTTTTGGCTCCATCCCTTCATTCTTTCTGGAGTTATTTCTCCACTGATCTCCAGTAGCATATTGCGCCCCTACTGACCTGGGGAGTTTCACTTTCAGTATCCTATCATTTTGCCTTTTCTTACTGTTCATGGGGTTCTCAAAGCAAGAATACTGAAGTGGTTTGCCATTCCCTTCTCCAAATCTCCAGCGGACCACACCCTGTCAGATCTTTCCACCATGACCCGCCCATCCTGGGTTGCCCCAGGGGCATGGCTTAATTTCATTGAGTTAGACAAGACTGTGGTCCTGGTGTGATTAGATTGAGTAGTTTTCTGTGAGTATGGTTTCATGTATTTGCCCTCTGATGCCCTCTTGCAAGACCTACCATCTTACTTGGGTTTCTCTTACCTTGGGCGTAGGGTATCTCTTCCCAGCTGCTCCAGCAAAGCACAGCCATCGCACCTTACCTTGGACGAGGGGTCTCTCCTCACCGCTGCCCTTCCTGACCTCGGTCGTGGGGTAGTTCCTCTCGGCCGTGCTTAGTGACCAGTGTTATAATAATATATATTTAGATAAATCATCTATGTAGAATAAAATTAATCTGACAACCTTTTACTCAATAAGTTTTCAGAAAGAAGACTTCAGTTTGAAGGGACAGTGCATAAGCAGGATCAAGACATTAAGAACTGCAGACCCCTAAATTTCTGGTTTGATAAGACAAGGCTTTCTGTAACATTCTCAAGGAGAAAATGAAACCCAGGAAGAAAGAGAATGCTCATTTACTGGGATAATTTTAGTTCAAGTAACCCAAAATAAAATATCGGAAATGAATTTACTTAAAAAAAAATACTGGCCTTATAATTTTATAATAAAATAAATTTCTAAGTACATGGAGAAAATTACTCATCCTTAGTCATAAGCACTGTTGCTAATTTAAAGATAATTCCCCTCTCTTTTAGCCTTATTGTTACTCATTGGTGCCATTAAGAAAATTAAAAATGCCTAGAGTATGATCAGGAATGACATTTTACAATACCATAAGTTCAAGTTTTGTAACCTCATTTGAGGTTACATTCATTTGCAGTTTCTGGTAGCATGGGGCAACTGCTGCAAATGATGAGCAGTCTTTTTCCAGATAATTGGTACCTCTCATCAGTCTATGTATTTGAAGAATCAATATGAATATGGACACAAAAGGCCAGAGATCCTAATAAATTCCACATTCCCTACTTTGACACATTATCTTCTGCTAGAAATGCTTTAACACTGCTTAACTTATTCTTAAAATTTTACTCCTGCCTTCCAATTTCTACCCATTCCAATCATACAATTTCTATCCTTTCCAATCATATAATTAATTATCTTTATAACAGCAAGAATTTGTTTTTTAATTTAATGCTGACCTTATTATCACCTACATTAAAATCTATCAGTTTTACAATTTACTAGGAAAAAAAATTCAAATATTTATTGTGACCTAAATTTTCTGATTTTACTGATTTTACTTTCAGATTTTCAATGTATCCTGATATAAGCTAGTAAGACAAGAAAAATAATATGATACTGATTGTGAAATGTATTGAAAATGAAGCTAAAGATACTTCAATTATTCTAAAAAGCTAAGCTTAGATTGCATGAATTAATAAATCAAAAATTTGTGATACTGCCATTTGCCTACCAGCTAACCTGAGAATCACGGCACAGCAACTATTAAAGATAACAGTCAGTGACTGTGTTAATGACCCAGGGAAGTCTAGACCTAAGAAAGAAAAAGAAGAGGTGCTTAGGATGGCAAAGTATTACATAAATTGCCAAATACTTCAGTGTGGAACCTTGAATAAGAAAATTAGAGGATGAATAGAATGCTTGTGATCTAAAATAGTTGTTTTTTGAAATGTAATTTTACAATTTAAGATCAAGGATATAACCAGTGAGGCATTAGACTTCAGCAGAAATACAGGAGCTGATATAACTTGGAAGTTTTGTTTGGGCTGATAGTTGATGTTTGCCAAGGCAGACAATGCAGAGACTGACAATTGTAGACAAAACATTAAACATTGTAAACATGGAGAAGACAAAAAAAAAAGAGGCATGGTGGGGACAGGGGGAACACAGAAGCAATATTCTGTAGCTCAGTGTCTGAGGAAAAAAAAAAGCTAGAATCTCAAAATACAGGGTTGTCCTCAGTGTAAAAGGATGGAGGTTGATTGAGGAACATATTAGGATTTTTTCTTACAACATTTAACAAATAATTTTGAAATAAATGAAAAAAATATAGTATGCCTATCAAGGTAGGCATTTTTTTTAAGTACCTGTAAGAATAAACACAAGAAATGTGTTTAAGAAATATCCCAGACTTCCGGTTAAGATGGCGAAGGATTAGGACGGGGAATACGCTTTCTCCTCCACAAATTCATCAATGGGACATCTGGGCGCCGAGTAAATACCACAAACAGCTTCGGAGTGCTGGCGGAGGACGTCGGACACCCAGAAAAGCAACTCACTGCCTTCTAAAGGAGGTAGGAAAGAATATAGAAGCCAGAGAGAGACAAAGAGGGAGGGGCGGACCTCTGTCCGGGGAAGGGAGTCTTAAAAAGAGAAGTTTCCAAACACCAGGAAACACTCTCCCTGCGGAATCTGCGCCGAACCTGGGAAACACGGAGACTATCATAACAGGGAGGAGAACAGTTGAGCAATTAGAACCCACAGACTGCGGGCCCTGCGGTAACTTCCGCAGCGGAAAAGCACCGCTGCAAACGCCCGCATCTGCCATTGGGGAGCCGGGGCTGGGCAGGGAGACGCCTTGGCCGTTCCCACGCGGGACGCTCCGCTGCCGGCGCTCCCCAGAGGGACGCTCCCCCGCGGGACTCTCCCCCACTGGACGCTCCCCCACCGGCCACTCCCGCGCAGGCGTGCCCCCGCCCGCTGTGCCGGCGGCTCCCACGAGGGCCACCCCATCCCCTCCCCCACCCGCCCGCCATTCCCGTCGCCGACCCCTCCCCCTCTGCGGGCCTCAGCGCAGACTTCCTTCGCCTGTGCACAGAACAAAGAACTATACAGACCAACCACAGAGAAAGGGGCCTATAGATCTTGAGAAATTTAAGCCGGAACAAGGAACTAGCTGAAAATGAACTGAACCCACAACAATAATAGAGAAACTCTTATATATATTGTTACTATTTTTACCATCATTATTTCCTTTTTTTTTTTTTTTCTTTTTTTAATATATATATATTTTTTAAATTTTTATTATTTTTTAATTGGAAAAAGGAAAACAAAAATTTTTTTTTCCCTTTTAATTTTTTTTTGTTGTTGTTTGTTTTGTTTCTTTTATTTTTTTATTATTATTATTTTTTTTATCCTCTAGTACTTCTTTAATCTCCACGTTTAGATATAACTTTTGCGACCCTGTTTTGTTTTTTTTTTCCTTTTTCCTTTTTGTCCTTTGCTTTTTTCCTTTCCTTTTTTCTTTTCTTTACTGATTACTGACTAGATCTGTCTCTCTCCTTCACACTCCCTCCTTTTATCCTCCTGACCACCTCTGTCTCCTTCCTCCCTTTTTCCTTCTATGTATAATTCCATGAACATCTCTGAGCAGTCCAGTTGTGGAATGCATTATAGAAGAAGAAGTTTTTGAGACTACTGTAAAAATAAGACCAATAACTGGAACCAGGAGGCTTAAGTCCATACCCTGATCCCACGAAACACTAATTGACAGGAGCTCATTAAAAGCCTCCATACCTACTCTGAAACCAAGCATCACACAAAGACCAGCAAGTTCCACAACAAGACATACCAAGCAAATTCTCCAGAAAAACAAGAACACAGCCTGAGCTCCAATACACAGGCTACACAAAGCGACCCCAAAAGCATAGACATCTCATAACTCACTACTAGACACTCCACTGCACCCCAGAGAAAAGAAATCCAGCTCCACCCACCAGAACACCGATACAAGCTTCCATAAACAAGAAACCTCGACAAGCCACCGGTACAAACCCACATATAGTGCAGAAACGCCACAATAAAGAGAACTCCACAGACTACCAGAATACAGTAAAGACGCCCCAAACTTAGCAATTTAAACAAGATGAAAAGACAGAAGAATTCCCAGCAGGTAAAGGAACAGGATAAAAGCCCACCAAACCAAACAAAAGAGGAAGAAATAGCGAACCTACCTGATAAAGAATTCCGAATAATGATCGTTAAATTAATCCAAAATCTGGAAAGCAAAATGGAATCATGGATAAATAGTCTGGAGAAAAGCATTGAGAAGATGCAAGAAAGATTTAACAAGGACCTAGAAGAAATAAAAAAGAATCAACATATAATGAATAATGCAATAAATGAGATCCAAAACACTCTGGAGGCAACAAATAGTAGAATAACAGAGGCAGAAGATAGAATTAGCGAATTAGAAGATAGAATGGCAGAATTAAAGGAATCAGAGGAGAAAAAAGAAAAACGAATTAAAAGAAATGAGGACAATCTCAGAGACCTCCAGGACAATATTAAACGTTACAATATTCGAATCATAGGAGTCCCAGAAGAAGAAGACAAAAAGAAAGACCATGAGAAGATACTAGAGGAGATAATAGTTGAAAACTTCCCTAAAATGGGGAAGGAAATAATCACTCAAGTCCAAGAAACCCAGAGAGTCCCAAATAGGATAAACCCAAGACGAAACACCCCAAGACACATATTAATCAAATTAACAAAGATCAAACACAAAGAACAAATATTAAAAGCAGCAAGGGAAAAACAACAAATAACACACAAGGGAATTCCCATAAGGATAACAGCTGATCTTTCAATAGAAACTCTCCAAGCCAGGAGGGAATGGCAAGACATACTTAAAGTGATGAAAGAAAAGAACCTACAGCCCAGATTATTGTACCCAGCAAGGATCTCATTCAAATATGAAGGAGAAATCAAAACCTTTACAGACAAGCAAAAGCTGAGAGAATTCAGCACCACCAAACCAGCTCTCCAACAAATACTAAAGGACATTCTCTAGACAGGAAACACAAAAAGGATATATAAATTCAAACCCAAAACAACAAAGTAAATGGCAACGGGATCATATTTATCATTAATTACCTTAAATGTAAATGGGTTGAATGCCCCAACCAAAAGACAGAGACTGGCTGAATGGATACAAAAACAAGACCCCTCCATATGAATGAAACTAGAACACTTTCTAACACCATACACAAAAATAAACTCAAAATGGATTAAAGAGCTAAATGTAAGACCAGAAACCATAAAACTCCTAGAGGAAAACATAGGCAAAACACTCTCTGACTTACATCACAGCAGGATCCTCTATGACCCACCTCCCAGAATATTGGAAATAAAATCAAAAATGAACAAATGGGACCTAATCAAACTTAAAAAGCTTTTGCACAACAAAGGAAACTATAAGCAAGGTGAAAAGACAGCCTTCAGAATGGGAGAAAATAATAGCAAATGAAGCAACTGACAAACAACTAATCTCAAAAATATACAAGCAACTTCTACAGCTCAATTCCAGAAAAATAAACGACCCAATCAAAAAATGGGCCAAAGAACTCAATAGACATTTCTCCAAAGAAGACATACAGATGGCTAACAAACACATGAAAAGATGCTCAATATCACTCATTATCAGAGAAATGCAAATCAAAACCACTATGAGATACCATTTCATGCCAATCAGTATGGCTGCTATCCAAAAGTCCACAAGCAATAAATGCTGGAGAGGGTGCGGAGAGAAGGGAACCCTCTTGCACTGTTGGTGGGAATGCAAACTAGTACAGCCACTTTGGAGAACAGTATGGAGATTCCTCAAAAAACTGCGAATAGAACTGCCTTATGATCCAGCAATCCCACTGCTGGGCATATACACTGAGAAAACCAGAATTGAAAGAGACACCTGTACCCCAATGTTCATAGCAGCACTGTTTGCAATAGCCAGAACGTGGAAGCAACCTAGTTGTCCATCCACAGATGAATGGATAAGCAAGCTGTGGTACATATACACAATGGAATATTACTCAGCCATTAAAAAGAATACATTTGAATCAGTTCTAAGGAGGTGGATGGAACTGGAGCCTATTATACAGAGTGAAGTAAGCCAGAAACAAAAACACAAATACAGTATACTAACGCATATATATGGAATTTAGAAAGATGGTAAAAAATAACCCTATTTACGAGACAACAAAAGAGACACTGATGTATAGACCAGACTTTTGGACTCTGGGACCAGGAGAGGGTGAGATGATTGGGGAGAATAGCATTGAAATATGTATAATATTATATCTGAAATGTATTAATTGTTCAAACTAAACACTATCATGTTACAATTTGTTCATACTAGATGTTTGTAATGTTTCTGATAATCAATAAAAGAGATTCTTGATTAAAAAAAAAAAAAAAAAAGAAATATCCCAGACTTAAATATTAACTTGCCTGAATGTTTTATAAATGTCTCATAAGTACCTAAAACTTAATAGGTTCAAAATATTACTTTGATCACTTCATTTTAAATCATATCTTTTAATATTTGAAAAATGTCATGGCCAATGGCCTAAATTAAAAGATCACAAAAGTTTTTCCTATTCCTTCAGTTCAGTTCAGTTCAGTTCAGATCAGTTCAGTCACTCAGTTGTATCTGACTCTTTCTGACCCCATGGACTGCAGCATGCTAGGCACCCAAACTCATGTCCATTGAGTGATGTACATGATGATGTACGGTGATGCCATCCAACGATCTCATCCTCTGTTGTCCCCTTCTTCTTCTGCCTTCAATCTTTCCCAGCATCAGGGTCTTCCCCAATGAGTCAATTCTTCCCATATGGTGGCCAAAGTATTGGAGCTTCAGTTTCAGCACCAGTCCTTCCAATGAATATTCAGGACTGATTTCCTTTAGGATGGACTGGTTGGATCTCCTTTGCAGTACAAGGAATCCTAAAGCGTCTTCAACATCACAATTCAAAAGCATCAATTATTTAGCACTCAGCTTTCTTTATACTCCAACTCTCACATCCATACATGACTACTGGAAAAACTGTAACCTTGACTACATGGACTTTTGTTGGCAAAAAAATGTCTTTGCTTTTTAATATGCTGTCTAGATGGGTCATAACTTTCCCTCCAAGGAGTAAGTGTCTTTTAATTTCATGGTTGCTGTGACCATATGCAGTGACATTGGAGCTCAAAAAAATATTCAGTCACTGTTTCTAATGTTTCCCCATCTATTTGCCACTGGAATGCAAAAATAGGAAGTCAAGAAACATCTGGGGTAACAGGAAAATTTGGCCTTGGGATATGGAATGAAGCAGGGCAAATGCTAATAGAGTTTTGCCAAGAAAACGCACTGATCATAGCAAACACCCTCTTCCCACAACACAAAAGATGACTCTACACATGGACATCACCAGATGGCCAACATTGAAATCTGATTGATTATATTCTTTGCAGGCAAAGATGGAGAAGCTCTATACAGTCAGCAAAAACAAGACCGGGAGCTGACTGGTGCTCAGATCATGAACTCCTTATTGCCAAATTCAGACTTAAATTGAAGAAGGGAAAACACGAGACCATTGAGGTATGGCCTAAATCAAATTCCTTATGATTATACAGTGAAAAGTGAGAAATAGATTTAAGGGACTAGATCTGATAGATAGAGTTCCTGATGAACTATGGAATGAGGTTCGTGACATTATACAGGAGACAGGGATCAAGACCATCCCCATGGAAAAGGAATGCAAAAAAAAGCAAAATGGCTGCCTAGGGAGGCCTTATAAATAGCTGCGAAAGAAGAGAAGTGAAAAGCAAAAGAGAAAAGGAAAGATATAAGCATCTGAATGCAGAGTTCCAAAGAATAGCAAGAAGAGATAAGAAAGCCTTCCGCTGAGATCAATGCAAAGAAATAGAGGAAAACAACAGAATGGGAAAGACTAGGGATCTCTTCAAGAAAATCAGAGATACCAAAGGAACATTTCATGCAAAGATGGGCTCGATAAAGGACAGAAATTGTATGGACCTAACAGAAGCAGAAGATATTAAGAAGAAGTGGCAAGAATACACAGAAGAACTGTACAAAAAAGATCTTCACGACTCAGATAATCACTATGGTATGATCACTCACCTAGAGCCAGACATTCTGGAATGTGAAGTCAAGTGGGCCTTAGAAAGCATTACTACGAACAAAGCTAGTGGAGGTGATGGAATTCCAGTTAAGCTCTTTCAAATAATGAAAGATGATCCTGTGAAAGTGCTGCACTCAATATGCTAGCAAATTTGGAAAACTCAGCAGTGGCCACAAGATTGGAAAAGATCAGTTTTCATTCTAATCCAAAGAAAGGCAATGCCAAAGAATGCTCAAACTACCCAACAATTGCACTCATCTCTCACGCTAGTAAAGTAATGCTCAAAATTTTTCAAGCTAGGCTTCAGCAATACTTGAACCATGAACTTCCAGATGTTCAAGCTGGTTTTAGGAAAGGCAGATGAACCAGAGATCAAATTGCCAACATCCGCTGGATCATCGAAAAAGCAAGAGAGTTCCAGAAAAACATCTGTTTCTTCTTTCTTGACTATGCCAAAACCTTTGACTGTGTGGAACCCAATAAACTGTGGAAAATTCTGAAAGAGATGGGAATACCAGATCACCTGACCTACCTCTTGAGAAACCTATATGCAGGTCAGGAAACAACAGTTAGAACTGGACATGGAACAACAGACTGATTCCAAATAGGTAAAGGTGTATGTCAAGGCTGCATATTGTCACCCTGCTTATTTAACATATATGCAGAGTACATCATGAGAAACACTGGGCTGGAAGAAGCACAAGCTGGAATCAACATTGCTGGGAGAAATATCAATAACCTCAGATATGCAGATGACACTACCCTTATGGCAAAAAGTGAAGAGGAACTAAAAGCCTGTTGATGAAAGTGAAAGAGGAGAGTGAAAAAGTTGGCTTAAAGCTCAACATTCAGAAAACAAAGGTCATGGCATCTGGTCCCATCACTTCATGGGAAATAGATGGGGAAACAGTGGAATCAGTGTCAGACTTTATTTTGGGGGGCTCCAAAATCACTGCAGATGGTAATTGAAGCCATAAAATTAAAAGACGCTTACTCCTTGGAAAGAAAGTTATGACCAACCCAGATAGCATATTCTGGGTTGAAAAGCAGACACATTATGTTGCCCACCAAGGTCCATCTAGTCAAGGCTATGGTTTTTCCAGTGGTCATGTATAGATGTGAAAGTTGGACTGTGAAGAAAGCTGAGCACTGAAGAATTGATGCTTTTGAACTGTGGTGTTGGAGAAGACTCTCGAGAGTCACTTGGACTGCAAGGATATCCAACCAGTCCATTCTAAAGGAGATCAGTCCTAGGTTTTCATTGGAAGGACTGATGCTAAAGCTGAAACTTCAATACTTTGGCCACCTCATGTGTAGAGTTGACTCTTTGGGAAAGACTCTGATGCTGGGAGGGATGGGGGCAGGAGGAGAAGGGGATGACAGAGGATGAGATGGTTGGATGGCATCACTGATTTGATGGACATGAGTTTGAGTGAACTCCTGGATTTGGTGATGAACAGGGAGGCCTGGCATGCTGTGATTCATGGGGTTGCAGAATTGGACATGACTGAGTGACTGAACTGAACTGAACCGAACTGATGGGACCAGATGCTATGATCTTATTTTTCTGAATGTTGAGCTTTAAGCCAACTTTTTCTCTCTCCTCTTTCACTTTATCAAGAGGCTCTTCAGTTCTTTTTCACTTTCTGCCATTATGGTGGTGTCGTCTGCATATCTGAAGTCATTGATATTTCTCCTGACAACCTTAGTTCCAGCTTCGTCCATCCCAGCGTTTATCATGATGTACTCTGCACCTAAGTTAAATAAGCAGAGTGACAATATACAACCTTGATGTACTCCTTTCCTATGTGGAACCAGTCTGTTGTTCCATGCCCAGTTCTAACTGTTTCTTTCCGACCTGCATACAGATTTCTCAAGAGGCAGGTCAGCCGGTCTGGTTTTCGAATTTCTTGAAGAATTTTCCACAGTTTGTTGTGATCCACACAGTAAAAGGCTTTGGCATAGGGAATAAAGCAGAAGTAAATATTTTTCTGGAACTCTCTTGCTTTTTCGATGGTCTGGGGGATGTTGGCAATTTGATCTCTGGTTTATGTCTTTACTAAAACCAGCTTGAACATCTGGAAGTACACGGTTCAGGTACTGTTGAACTTTCCAGCTGCAACCCTGGAATGGCGTCTGCATGGCATGGAGCAGCCTTGAGGATATACCCCACATCCAAGTTCAGAGAAACTCCAGAAATATGGGAGGAGGTGCAAATTCACGTTTAGAATCAAACTCCATTCCCTCCAGAGATGCTCAGAAGGCTCAAACAAACCTTGTGTGCAGCAGGACCCAGAGACCCCACAGAGACTGAGACAGAACTGTATTTGAGCATCTCTTGTGGAGGTAAGGGTCAGCAGTGGACTGCCGCAGGGACGGGGCTCTGTGTGCAGCAGATTAAGGTATGGCATAAGTCCTCTTGGAGGAGGTCGCCAGTAACTCTATCAGAGAGCCGCCAGAACTTACACAGGACTGGGAAAGAGACACGTGGTGGGCACAAATAGAACCTCATCCACAAGAACCCAGGAGAAAGGAGCAGTGACCCCACAAGAGACTGACCCAGACTTGCCTGTGAGTGTCCAGGAGTCTCCAGCAGAGGCGTGGGTCGGTGGTGGCCAGCTGAAGGGTTGGGGGCACTGAGTGTAGCAGTACATGCATGGGATCTTTGGAAGGGGGTCACCACCGATGCCCTTCATTACCTGCACCACAGTTTGGCCCCAGGCAAATAGCAGGGAGGGAACACAGCTTCACCCATCAACAGAAAATTGGATTAAAGATTTACTGAGCATGGCCCCACCCATCAGAACAAGACTCAGTTTCCCCCTCAGTCATTCTTTTCCATGGAGAAGCTTCCATAAACCTCTTATTCTTCTCCATCAGAGGGCAGACAGGCTGAAAACCACAATCACAGAAAACTAACCAATCTAGTCACATGGACCACAGCCTTGTCTAACTCAATGAAACTATGAGCCATGCTGTGTAGGGCCACCCAAGATGGATGGGTCATAGTGGAGACTTCTGACCAAACGTGGTCCACTGGAGAAGGGAATGGCAAACCACTTCAGTATTCTTGACTTGAGAACCCCATGAATACTATGAAAAGGCAAAAAGACAGGACACTGAAAGATGAAAGCCCCGTCAGTAGGTGCCCGATATGCTACTGGAGATCAGTGGAGAAATAACTCCAGAAAGAATGAAGGGATGGAGCAAAAGCAAAAACAATATCCAGTTGTGGATGTGACTGGTGATGGAAGCAAAGCCTGATACTGTAAAGAGCAATATTGCATAGGAACCTGGAATATTAGGTCCATGAATCAAGGTAAATTGGAAGTGGTCAAACAGGAGATGGCAAGAGTGAATATCAACATTTAGCAATCAGTGAAGTGAAATGGACTAGAATGGATGAAGTTAACTCAGATGACCATTATATCTACTACTGTGGGCAAGAATACCTTAAAGGAAATGGAGTAGCCATCATAGTCAACAAGAGAGTCCAAAATGCAGTACCTGGATGCAATCTCAAAAATGACAGAATGATCTCTGTTCATTTCTAAGGCAAACCATTCAAAATCAAGGTAATCCAAGTCTATGACACAACCAGTAATGCTGAAGAAGCTGAAGTTGAATGGTTCTATGAGGACCTAACACCCAAAAAGGATGTCATTTTTATTCTAGGGGACTGGAATGAAAAAGTAGGAAGTCAAGAAACACCTGGAGTAACAGGAAAATTTGGCCTTGGAATACGGAATGAAGCAGGGCAAAGACTAATAGAGTTTTGCCAAGAGAATGCACTGCTTATTGCAAACACCCTCTTCCAACAACACACAAGACTCTACACATGGACATCATCAGATGGCCAACACTGAAATCAGATTGATTATAGTCTTTGCAGCCAAAGATGGAGAAGCTCTTTACAGTCAGCACAAAGGAGACCTGGATCTGACTGTGACTCAAATCATGAACTCCTTATTGCCAAATTCAGACTTAAGTTGAAGAAAGTAGAGAATACCACTAGGCCATTCAGGTATGACCTAAATCAAATCCCTTTCCTGTTCCTATGTTATGCTATGCTATGCTATGCTAAGTCACTTCAGTCGTGTCAGATTCTGTGTGACCCCATAGACGGCAGCCCACCAGGCTTCCCCGTCCCTGGGATTCTCCAGCCAAGAACACTGGAGTGGGTTGCCATTTTCTTCTCCAATGCATGAAAGTGAAAAGAGAAAGTGAAGTTGCTCAGTCATGTCCGACTCTTAGCGACCCCATGGACTGCAGCCTACCAGGCTCCTCTGTCCATGGGATTTTCCAGGCAAGAGTACTGGAGTGGGGTGCCATTGCCTTCTCCTTCCTGTTCCTAATGTAACACAAATTATGTCACAGATATTACCTTTTTTCTTTTTCCAATTGTTAAATTTACCTCTTCTCTCTATTGCCAAGTTTTCTACTTTGGCTCATTATCTTCTGCCAGAAATCCTGTAACACTGCTTAACTCATTGCTAAAATTTTATGCCCCTCTTCAATTTTCTACTCCCTTCTCACATATATTTTCTACCCCCTTCCAACCTATAATTTCTACCCCTTTACAATCATATAATTCATTATCTTTGTAACTGCAAGATTAACCTTTTTTTTTTTAAATGAATGTAAAGCTGACCTTGTTACCCACCTACCCAAAAACCTATCAGTGTTTTACAATTTACTTAAAAAAAAATCCAAATATTTATTGTGACCTACATTATCTGATTTTACTAATACTCACTATTATTCAGTGATTCTGGCCTTAAAGGAAACACTAGCCTTTATTAAGTTCCCATGACACAAACAAACAAAAACAAAAAATTTTCTATCTCAGGACAGCATCTTTAGGAAATACATTCTTTATTATAACCATGAATGTATCTCTTAAATATGCCTGGAATCCTGGGATATTCCTCCTGTGACTTATTTAGTACTTGATTACTTCTCATTCTTTAGGTTTTAATTGAAATTTCACCCTCAGAAAGGAATTTTCTTAACAACATCTAAGAAGTAATTCTCCCAGGTTATCTTGATAAATCATTTTTGCTTAATTTATGGTACTTAAAACAACCTACAGTTATCTTGTTTATGTGTTTTATTCTAGCCCTTTGTTTCTTTCTCATTATTGGAATAGTAGGTCCAGAGGTACACATAACTTCACATTGGGACTGAATTATACCACTGGCATTCCTGGCTTTATACCTTGTAGGCAGGAGGTTGTGGAATTTCTCAGCCTCCATAAATAGGGAACTAAACTCCTCAAGATAAACCTCCTTTATATATATATAGGCTTCCCTCATAGCTCAGTTGGTAAAGAATTTGCCTGCAATGCAGGAGATGCAGGTTTGATTACTGGGTCAGGAAGATTCCCTGGAGAAGGAAATGGCAACCCACTCCAGTATTCTTGCCTGGAGAATCCCATGGGCAAAGAAGCATGGCAGTCTAAAGTCCATGGGGTCACAAGAGTTGGACATGACATAGTGACTAAATCAACCAACCAACCAACCAGGTCCAGAGGTAAGGGGCAAATAAAGTAACTGAAACTTTAATATCTCTTGGAACAAGTAGGAAACAAATAAGATTATATTGTTGTTGTCCAGCTCTTTGTGACCCCATGAACTGCAGCATGCCAGGCTTCCGTCTCCTTCACTATCTCCCAGAATTTGCTTAAACCCATATCCATTGAGTCAGTGATGCCATCCAACCATCTCATCTTCTGTCACCCCCTTCTCCCCCTTCCCTCAATCTTTCCCAGTGTCAGGTTCTTTACCAATGAGTCATCTCTTTGCATCAGATGACCAAAGTATTGGAGCTTCAGCATCAGCCCTTTCAATGAATATCCAGAGTTGATTTCTTTTAAAATAGACTGGTTTGATCGCCTTGCTGTCCAAGGGACTCTTACAAGTCTTCTCCAGCACCACAGTTTGAAAGCGTCAATTCTTGGACATTCAGCCTTCTAGTATGACTCAAAGTGTTAAGAGAAAGAATGAGTTGAAGTCAGAAATGACTAATATCAAATACTCAAAATTGTTTGGTGTTATTACCACCTTATTTCTTCAATTGATTTATATCACTGCTTCATTTTTTATTTCATTGCAGAACTTTTTTTTAAATATTCTTTTGGAGAAGAGATATCAATAACTTTTACTGGTCAGGCAATTATGATACATATCTTTTAAAAATCACTTTACTGACTTATGCTTGACATAAAAGAGCTGTATGTGGTTAATGCATACAATTTGATGAATTTGAAAATATATATATATATATATATTAGTGATACAATTACCAAAAATCTATGCCGTAAACATATGCACCATTCCCAAAAGTATCATCTTGCCCATTTTATTATGATTATTTTATACATATACATAATTAAATTTTCATTAAAGGGTAGATATTATATTAAATGATGAAATAGTATTGATTCTTTGGATATAAATTTTACCTTTCCCATGGATCAGGAAGATCCTCTGGAGGAGGAAATAGCAACCCACTCTAGTATTCTTGCCTGGAAAATCACAGGGACAGAGGAGCCTGACAATCTACAGTCCATGGGGTCACAAAAAAAGAGTCGGACATGATTTAGCAACTAAATAATATTTAAAAATGACTAGATCCTGCATTATTCAAAAGAGGCAAATATTTTCAAATTAGAGTTAACAAGGAACATTGAATTATTTGGATGCATACAATTACTCAAGAGTTTCTCACACTCAGTGCAGAAGATATCAATATGATGCCATGATATGAATCATAGCTTTAAATATTTTCAAGCTAATAAGATATCCATAACTTAATAAAATTCAATGGATTGGATCTTTGAAATATTCATAATGTTGGATCATCTATTTAATTTGCCACACTTGAATATTCTCTTTAATAGATGATTTCAAATTTGATTTAATAGACCTAGAAATATGAGTTCAATAAATTCTTTGAGGAAATCTCATCCAAGGGATGCTTTTGCCATCTACTGACAGTCCTAGAAGATAATTACTTAATTTCTAACCAAGTCTCTTTTTCTTCCATATGGATGACTTTCCAAACTCATACATGGCTAATGGAAATTTCACCCGAGTCACTGAGTTTATTCTCATAGGAGTCTCAGAACGCCCAGACCTCCAGATCCCACTCTTCTTTATCTTCCTGGTCATCTATGGACTGACCATGACAGGGAACCTAAGCATCGTCACCCTCACCAGTGTGGACCCTCGACTTCAGACCCCCATGTATTTCTTCCTCAGGCACTTGGCCATCATCAGTCTTGGCAATTCAACTGTCATTGCCCCTAAAATGCTGATCAACTTCTTAGTAAAGAAACTCACCACCTCCTTTTATGAATGTGCCACCCAACTAGACATGTTCTTGGTTTTCATTGTAGCTGAAATTTTCATTTTAGCCGTGATGGCCTATGAGCGCTATGTGGCCATTTGTAACCCTCTGCTCTACATGGTGGTTGTATCTCGGCGAATCTGCTTTCTGCTAGTTTCCCTCATATACCTCTACAGCTTTTCCACAGCTATTGTGGCTTCATTTTCTGTATTCTCTATGTGTTATTGCTCTTCCAATGTAATCAATCATTTTTACTGTGATATCGTCCCTCTGATAGCATTGTCTTGCTCTGATACTTACTTTCCAGAAACAGTAGTATTTGTATCTGCATCTACAAATTTGGTGTTTTCCATAATTACCGTTGTAGTATCTTATTTCAACATTGTTTTGTCCATTCTAAGGATACGTTCATCAGAAGGAAGAAAAAGAGCCTTCTCCACATGCGCTTCCCATATGACAGCTGTGTCAGTCTTCTATGGAACTCTGCTTTTCATGTATCTGCAGCCTCAAACTAACCATTCTATGGGTGCTGATAAAATGGCTTCAGTGTTTTATACACTGGTGATTCCCATGCTGAATCCTATGATCTACAGCCTGAGGAACAAGGACGTGAAGGCTGCCTTGAAGAGATTTCTGACAAATTCATGCTGTTCTTCTAAGCTGATGTAATTTTTAAATCTAAGGTAAATGAGGAGATGGTTAAGAAAGGCTCATTGTGTGGAGGAGATTCTGAACAGCATTAGAAGCTAACGGAATGGGTGTTTTTCCCATTTTATTTATTTTGAGGCAAGGCTCTAGTTTGCATCATACAAATAGAAATCTTAAAAATAACCTAGCTTTTTTTCTGATCTAAAGAACAAAAAGTCAGAATTTAGACAATAGTTTCAGAAATTTTAGCAATGCATTGCAGAAAAGAAACAGTGTATGAAAATGAGATCCCCATTCTTTGTAAAAGCTGTCCAGTTCACTTATCCGGAGCCAAGTTCATTTATCCTACTGACCCACGTAGGTTACTGGAAGATTTCAGTTGTCCCAGACCAAAAACAAACAAACAAAATCAAAACAACAACAACAAAAAAACAATTAACTAATATTTATGAAATCACCCATGAGGCAGAGTTTGTATTTTGCCACAATCCTTAATTTCCTGCTCTAATTAAAAAAGAACAAATAAATCAACCCTCTTAAGAAGAAGATAACAATATTCACATCTTCACAGCACAATATAACCATGTTCAAGGTAGATCCTAAGTTCCTGACAAACCAATATAGTCAAGAGAAGAAAATTAGAGCAACCCCTGAAGTGACAGCAGAGTGGCTCTCATTCTCCTGCTCCCTGCTCAGCCTGCAGATCCTCAGAGCATTCGTCTGTACCTTCGTTTGAGACTTTGCCAACTTCATGGCCTCTTCTACCCACTTCATCTCCTGCATTCCAGTCTGTTTTGTACTTGTGGAATTTTTCTTGTGGGAGATAACTTTTCTTATCGGAGAAGGCAACGGCACCCCACTCCGGCACTCTTGCCTGGAAAATCCCATGGATGGGGGAGCCTGGTAGGCTGCAGTCCCTGGGGTCGCTAAGAGCCGGACACGACTGAGTGACTTCGCTTTCACTTTTCACTTTCATGCTTTGGAGTAGGCAATGGCACCCCACTACAGTACTCTTGCCTGGAAAATCCCATGGACTGAGGAGCCTGGTAGGTTGCAGTCCATGGGGTCGCTAAGAGTTGGACACGACTGAGTGACTTCCCTTTCACTTTTCACTTTCATGCATTGGAGAAGGAAATGGCAACCCACTCCAGTGTTCTTGCCTGGAGAATCCCAGGGACGGGGGAGCCTGGTGGGCTGCCGTCTCTGGGGTCGCACAGAGTCGGACACGACTGAAGCGACTCAGCAGCAGCAATGATAGCAAAAATCTCTTTGGTAATACAATAAGATATTGGGGCATAGAACAAAACAGAAATATCAAAATATAAAACATCAGGGAGAAAATATGCAAAAGTTTTTCTATCTAGCACATGTAAAAATTCAAAAAATCAAGTAAAATTTAAATTTCAATGGGCAAAATTTAGACAATGTGAGATGTAGATTTGAACACAGACTGGTTCCAAATAGGGAAAGGAGTTCATCAAGCCTGAATACTGTCACCCTGCTTATTTAACTTATATGCAGAGTACATCATGAGAATCGCTGGGCTGGATGAAGCACAAGCTGGAATCAAGACTGCTGGGAGAAATATCAATAACCTCAGATATGCAGATGATAATACCCTTGTGGCAGAAAGTGAAGAAGAACTAAAGAGCCTCTTGATGAAAGTGAAAGAGGAGAGTTAAAGAGTTGACTTAAAACTCAACATTCAGAAAACTAAAATCATGGCATCCGGTCCTATAATTCATGGCAAATAGATGGGAATGAATGGAAACAGAGACAGACTTTATTTTGGGGGGCCTCCAAAATCACTGCAGATGGTGACTGCAGCTATGAATTAAAATATGCTTGCTCCTTGGATTGAACCCAGGTCTCCCACATTGCAGGCAGATTCTTTACTGTCTGAGCCACCAAGGAATAGAATTATTTTATCCCAATGTCCATTCGTATTTATGTGTGTGTATTAATTTTCACATCAAATATTGATAAGAATATGGTGAAAATGAAATTCTCTTGCATGGCTTTTGCAGTATAAAATGTTACAGTAATTTTGGTAATCTCACAGTTTCTTGTAAAGTTAAATATACAGTGATCTATGTCCTAGTTATTCTAAGATCTCTAACTAGGAGAAAGTAATGGATATATACTCACACATGTGCTTATACAGGACTCTTTATGCTAGACGTTTTAATAGCACAGCACAAACACAATATCCATCAATGTTTGGAGAGTTGTGGCACTCACATGCTGTGGGATATCATATAGTTATAAAATCACACATGGATAAATTTCAAAATCTCTATGCTGAATGAAAGATACCAGACTGAGAATATTATGTGGTTCCATTTACATGAAATTCAAAAGCAGGATAACAAGTTTAGGGATAGAAAGCAGAGTAGTAGTTGCTAGAGTTGTGAAAATGTTTGTGGAGTTAAATGAGGGAAATTTCCATTATTCCTGGAGAGGTGAAGGGTGGAGGGGTTATAAAGCACTGGAGAGGTTTCTGTGGTGCTGAAAACATTCTATATCTTGATTTAGGTATTAGGAACAAATGACACATTTTCCAAAACTTGCCCATCTATGCATCTTAGATCCATCTTTAGCTGTTCATGATTTTTCCTCAATTCTAATACATAAGGATGAGGGTACAGGTAAAATGTTATGAGAGAGCATGTACTGTCTTGTATTAAATTTTACCTTCCATGAGGTTGCACTGAACATTATCCAAGTGTGTTGGTGTCTCAGCTCAGGAAGCACTATAGTTTAAACACACACTGCTTTCCAATAATTGTTATGGATTTGCCATATTAAAGGTCGGGGTATGTACACCACCCACTTAAAGATGAGGCTTTAATTTCGTCATGGCTTTGGTCAGGTTACATAATTTATCTGAGCTTGGTTTTCCTCTGTTATTGTTATAGTCCATATTTATATCATGTAGGTTAAATGATATATTTTCACCCCAGTGCCAGCTACATATTTTTTTACTGGAATTATAAATTCAAAAAATTCTATGCAATGATGATGATGATTCATTTACAATTATATCATGGCTTTTGGAACTGTTTCAGTTTGGGGGAGTTAAAGCCCATACAGTAGCATTTTCATTGTTACTATAATCATTGAGTCTGTGTAAATGAATGAGCACATAAAACAGGCTGTAGGTCTCAATGGAACTGTGCACATCATTTATGCTGTTTTCTTCCTTTCCTTAAATTGCCCCGTACACTTTTTCACTAGAGAATATGCAGAATATCTTGGATAATTAGCAGAAACTACAGGCAATTTTTTAATCTCTCAGATGATTTAAACAAAAATGTCTGAATAAATACCATACTACTTCCTCAAGGAACATCAGGAAGAGAGAAGAAAAGCATAAATTCTCGTTACTCAGAGAAAAGTCAGAAACTTGAAAGCAGAAAACTGCAATTATTCTTTATTTTTTTGTTTATTACCTTTTTTAAATTTAATTTAATTTTATTTAACTTTACAATATTGTACTGGTTTTGCCATATATCAAAATGAATCTGCCACAGGTATACATATGCTCCCCATTCTTTAAATGTGAGTAGATAAACATTGCTATTGATTTTGATGATCACCTAATGTTGGTAATTCACCTTGATTCTTAGATTCTGACTAAAGACACTTTTATGGTCACTGACAGATCATTGTTTATGTCACAGGAATTTCATTATTTCCTTTTTTAACTGGTTTCCCTGGAATAGTATGGTATTTAAGGTGTTAAAATCCCATGAATTGACAACATGTTCTCTATCTATTTGACTTGTGAAAGTTGAAAGCTGCATTTGGATATTACAAGTGCAGAAAGAGTGCACAGATCATCACCAATCTAACTATTAGAATCCAGTAAAGTTAGAATTTGCAGATAAAATACAGGATATTCAGCTGCATTTAAATTTCAGATCAATAACAAATACTTTATAATATTTGCCTCATGCAACATTTGGCTTTTTTGTTAATGTAACCAATTCAATATTTTAAAAAGAATATTTTAAAATATTGTGTCACACATTAGGATATTAAATATTTTATAAATTGAAAATAATTTAATTTAAAGATATGCATATTCTTATATATAAGATCGACTCCCATGCATAAACTTGGAGATTTTTTATTCGTTTGTTTTCTCTCAGTTCAGTTCAGTTCAGTCGCTCAGTCGTGTCCGACTCTTGTTTTCTCTACCAGCTGCTAACTTGCTAATTACGTAGTCTTTTTTTCTTTTCTTTTCTTTTCTTTTTTTTTTTTAAGAAAAGACTTTACAAATTGAGCAAGTAGACTGGTAAATATAGGATGATTTTTTAAGAGTTTTGGAGAAAGACTTCAAGCCCCAATAATTCCTAACTGCCATCAGCAATTCCGAAGATTCAAAATGCAGTCATCCCTGTGCACACATTTCGTGTCTTCTCTGCTTTATTGCACACATGCATGCTCAGTTTGTGTCCGACTCTTGGGGATCCCACGAACTGTAGCCCCTGTGGGATGTTCCAGGCCAGAATCCTGGAGTGGGTTGTTATTTCCTCATCCAGGGTATCTTTCTGACCCTACAGGAATAGAAACTGCATCTATAACCAGACATATCCCTTCCTTAAAAAAAGAAAAAAAAACAACTTGGCAGGGTATTCAGTCATGTTGCTTTGTCGATGATCCAGCGGATGTTGGCAATTTGATCTCTGGTTCCTCTGCCTTTTCTAAAACCAGCTTGAACATCAGGAAGTTCACAGTTCACATATTGCTGAAGCCTGGCTTGGAGAATTTTAAGCATCATTTTACTAGCGTGTGATATGAGTGCAATTGTATGGTAGTTTGAGCATTCTTTCACATTGCCTTTCTTTGAGATTGGAATGAAAACTGACCTTTTCCAGTCCTGTGGTCACTGCTGAATTTCCAAATTTGCTAGCATATTGAGTGCAGCACTTTAATAGCATCATCTTTTAGGATTTGAAATAGCTCAACTGGTATTCCATCACCTCTACTAGCTTTGGTCATAGTGATGCTTCCTAAGGCCCACTTGACTTCACATTCCAGAATATCTGGCTCTAGGTGAATGATCACACCATTGTAATTATCTGGGTCTTGAAGATCTTTTTTGTATAGTTCTTCTGTGCATTCTTACCGCCTCTTTTTAATATCTAGCTTCTGTTAGGTCCCTACAATTTCTGCCTGTTGTTGAGCCCATATTTGCATGATATGCTCCCTTGGAATCTCTAGTGTTCTTGAAGAGATCTCTAGTCTTTCCCATTCTGTTGTTTTCCTCTATTTCTTTGCATTCATCGCTGAGGAAGTCTTTCTTATCTCTCCTTGCTATTCTTTGGAACTCTGCATTCAAATCAGTA
Organism: Tragelaphus eurycerus; assembly: GCA_935064755.1. NCBI lineage: Eukaryota > Metazoa > Chordata > Mammalia > Artiodactyla > Bovidae > Tragelaphus > Tragelaphus eurycerus. Next base: position 390,754 of record CAKXYN010000225.1, on the reverse strand, counting down.
TATCTCTCCTTTTCTCCTTTGCTTTTCGTTTCCCTTCTTTTCACAGCTATTTGTAAGGTCTCCTTAGACAGCCATTTTGCTTTTTTGCATTTCTTTTTCTTGGGGATGATCTTGATTTCTGTCTCCTGTACAATGTCATGAACCTCCGTCCATAGTTCATCAGGCACTTTCTATCGGATCTAGTCCCTTAAATCTATTTCTCACTTCCACTCTATACTCATAAGGGATTTGATGTAGGTTATATCTGAATGGTCTAGTGGTTTTCTCCACTTTCTTTAATTTCAGTCTGAATTTTGCATTAAGTAGTTTTCATGATCTGAGCTACAGTCAGCTCCTGGTCTTGTTTTTCGTGACTGTATAGAGCTTCTCCATCTTTGGCTGCAAAGAATATAATCAATCTGATTTCGGTGTTGGCCATCTGGTGATGTCCGTGTGTAGAGTCTTCTTTTGTGTTGTTGGAAGATGGTGTTTGCTATGACCAGTGCATTCTCTTGGCAAAACTCTATTAGCCTTTGCCTTGCTTCATTCTGTATTCCAAGGCCAAATTTGTCTGTTACACCAGGTGTTTCTTGACTTCCTACTTTTGCATCCCAGTACCCTTTAATGAAAAGGACATCTTTTTTGGGTGTTAGTTCTAAAAGGTCTTTTAAGTCTTCATAGAACTGTTCAACTTCAGCTTCTTCAGCATTACTGTTCAGGGCATAGACTTGGATCACCGTGACACTGAATGGTTTGCCTTGGAAATGAACAGATATCATTCTGTCATGTTTGAGATTGCATCCAACTACTGCATTTCAGACTCTTTTGTTGACTACGATGGTTACTCCATTTCTCTAAGGGATTCCTACCCACAGTGGTAGACATACTGGTCATCTCAGTTAAATTCACCCATTCCAGTCCATCTTAGTTTGCTGATTCCTAGAATGTCAATGTCTCTTTCCATCTTCTGTTTGACCACTTCCAATTTACCTTGATTCGTGGACCTGACATTCCAGGTTCCTATGCAATACTACTCTTTACAGCATCAAACCTTGCTTCTGTCACCAGTCCCATCCACAACTGGGTGGTGTTTTGCTTTGGCTCAATACCTTCATTTTTTCTAGAGTTATTTCTCCACTGATCTCCAGTAGCATAGTGGGCACCTACCAACCTGGGGAATTCATCTTTCAGTGTCCTATCCTTTTGCCTTTTCATACTGTTCATGGGATTCACAAGGCAAAAATACTAAAGTGGTTTGCCATTCCCTTCTCCAGTGGACCACATTCTGTCAGACCTCTCCACCATGATCCTTCCATCTTGGGTGGAAATTATTTTCATTAAATGCCCAGAAGTCGTAAGTTGGACTATACAGGGAGTTGCTAATCAACAGGTATGTAAAGTTTCGGTTAAGGAAGGTGAATAAAATTTAGAGATCTACTCTATAGCATTTAACTATATTTTACCATACTGTACTGTTCACTCATAAATTACTTAATGGGGCAGATTTCATATTATGTATTTTATCACATTAAATCAAAATTTAAAGAGTAGACAAGGCCCATGGGATTTCCCAAGCAAAAATACTAGAGTGGGTTGCCATTTCCTACTCCAGGGGATCTCCCCAATCCAAAGATCAAACTCAAGTCTCCCACATTGGTAGGCAGATTCTCTACCACTGTGCCACCTGGGAAGCCCAAATCAACTATACTTCAATACAAATTTTTTTTTCTTGAGAAAAAAAGAAAAAAGAGGCATGAGAGACACAGAATCAACATCCTGCAGTGCAGTGTTACAGGACAGAAGAAAAACTAGAATCTCAAAAGAGAGGGTTGTCCTCAGTGGAAAAGGATGCAGGTAGAGTGGGAAACCTATTGGGAAGTTATACTACAATTAAAAAAAAAAAAAAAACTTAAAACAGATGAAAAAATCTTGAAATAGATAAAAAAATATCATATGATCATTAGGGTTAATTTCCTAAATATCCTCAAGTCTCTCTTACATAGTAGCTTGCCTAAATTAATATTTAAATGTCTCATAAACACTTAAAGTTTAATAAGTTTCTAATATCACTTTCATCACTCCATATTAAATCATAACACCAAATATTTAAAAAACCATATCTGATCTAGTACAAAAAAATCACAAAAGTATTTTTTGTTCCTAATCTCAGTGTCATGCCCTCGTCTCTTTCTCATAGAGCCCACACCATGAATTATGTTGCTGATGCTTTCTTGTTTCTGCTCTCAACTGTTAATGCACCATCTTCTCTCTATTTCCATTTCTCTACTTTGGCTCATTATGTTCCACCAGGAATCCTGTAGCAACTGCTTACTCACTTTAAAAATTTTTCTCATGATTTCTACCTCCTTTCAATTATATAATTATTATCTTCATAGCAGCAAGAATTATCTTTTTAAAGTTTAAAATTGGCCATGTTCCCTATCTGCCTTCAAACTTATCAATGCTTTAAAATTCACTTACAATAAAATTCAACTATTTACTGTGGCCTATATCATATGTATGATTCTACTGTCCCCGTTTCCTCATTATTATTTAGTCACACTGGCTCCATTTAGTTTTGCTATAAAAACAGGAAAAATAATAGTTATTTTCTACCCCCAAACAGCATCTTTAAGAACTCAGAATCCTGGAATGTTCTTCCAGTGATTCATTCAAAAGTTGGTTCTGCCTCACTGTTCAGTTTCAGTTCAAATGTCATGTCTCAAAAAGGTCTTCTATTAACATCTTGTGTGAAATAATTTTCCCAGGTTATCCTAATGCATATTTTGTTACTTGTTCTTATTAAAATTAATATTCTCTACAATTATCTTGTGCTTATATTTTGTTACCAGCCCTTTTTCTCTTCCTTATTATTGGAATAGAATGTCCATGAGGTAAGGGACAAGTCATTCAACTGAAGCTTGGCTATTTGCTGACAAAAGTAGAAAATAAACAAATACTTTGTAATTAAGTAAGAAAATAATTCAAGGGACCAAAGAGAATGTTTGGTGTCAGAAACAAACTAGTATAAAATATTCAACAATATTAGAAGTAATTTTGGTCTTATATCTCTGATTCTTTTTCATTGTCACAATTCTTTTTTTTTTTCTTACTGTAGAATTTTTGTTTTAATTTTGTTTAGAAGAGAAATATCAACAGTTCTGGTTTTTGAAAAGTCACATATTTATGATATATAGATTTAAAAAACACTTTATTGAATTCTGATTGACATGCAAAAACTCTACATGTTTAATGTATGCAACTTGATGAGATTGGAGATATGTGTGTATCAGTGAGATCATCACCACAATCTATGCCATAAGCAGATTCACCATCTACAAAAGTTTCTTCCTGCTCACTTTATTAATTATTATTAATATAGTGGATATATATATATATATATATATATATATATATGTTAATTGTTGCTACAGGGTAAATCTTATGTTAACTGATTATGTAGCTTTGACCCTCTACAACTTCTCTCCAAGTCCTCGGATTAGAGACTATGAACAGGCTTCTCTGTGTCAGGTGCCCCCATCTAGATATCAATTGTTATTGAGAAAAAGCTCAACTTAGTGAGGTCAAATATCACCTTTCAAATATCTCTAGCAAACTATTCAGTTGTATTATAATCTCATGTAGATCCTTTAGCAAATATATGTAATGAATTTACCATAGAAGTTCTATAAAAGGATGTTTAATATTATTGCATTGATGAAAAACTATAAAAAATCTGATAAAGTATCAGTAAAGTGATGAACTAAAATTGAGGTCAGAAGTATTTCATAATTCAAAAAATAACATTATAAAGTTGTATAAATAAAAAAATAATGGTTAAAATAAAATCACATTGAAATAATATGAGGAATTGCATCAACTTGTGGGCAAGAAGGAAAAGAGCTATGAAAGGGAGGAAAACACTTTCAAAGATAAAATTTTTTTTAAAGCTGAAAAGAGGATAGTTGATGTAAAAAATGTATCTGAGAACATGTCTCCATATATTTTTTTCTGGTAATAAAGTGAAAAATGAGCAAAGAGGTTAACAGAATTAGATGGTCAAATTTGCAAGTTCAACATATACCGAATAGAAGCTATAGAAATATAGTATAAATGAAAAGGGGTAGAGCATTGGCTAAATTATCTATTCTTAAGAAAAAGCAAGAAATCTCAGATTAGGAAATTAAGAATAGATGCCAAATTATTTGTGTGCTTAGTCGCTCAGTCATGTCCGATTCTGTAACCCCCATCAGGACTGTTGCCCACCAGGGTCTTCTATCCATGGAATTTTCCAGGCAAGACTATTGGAACAGGTTGACATTTCCTATTCCCAGGGATCTTCCCAACCCAGGGATAGAACCTCTGTCTCTTGCGTATCCTGCATTGGCAGGCAGATTTTTTACCATTAAGCCACTTGGGAAATCTTGAATTTTTAGGGAACTTGCAGTTCCTCATGTCTTCCTCACACTTTGTGCAAGAGGCATCAGATTGGAATCTCCGTTCTGGTTTTTTTTTTTTTAATGTAAATTTATTTATTTTAATTGGAGGTTAATTACTTTACACTACTGTATTGGTTCTGCCATACATCAACATGAATCCGACACAGACTAAAACAGTCCCAACTTAATAAGATTATGAGAAAATAAATTTTCAAAATATATATTACACTGGATCATCTATTTAATTTGCCATACCTGTTTCATCTCTTCAGTAAATGATTGCAAAGTTGGTTTACTAGACCTAGAACTGAGTTTAATAACTGAGACCAATAGGAAATCTCATCAAAGAATTGCTTTTGACATCTAATAACAGTCCTGGAAAATAATTCCATAAAGTTTGTGACTACTTCTTTTTTTTCTTCAAAGAGATGACTTTCCAAACTGTTACATGGCTAATGGAAATTTCACTCAGGTCACTGAGTTTATTCTCACAGGAGTCTCAGAACGTCTGGACCTCCAGATCCCACTCTTCTTTGTCTTCCTGGTCATCTATGGACTGACCGTGACAGGGAACCTAAGCATCATCACCCTCACCAGTGTGGACTCTCGGCTTCAGACCCCCATGTATTTCTTCCTGAGGCACTTGGCTATCATCAATCTTGGCAATTCAACTGTCATTGCCCCTAAAATGCTGATCAATTTCTTAGTAAAGAAACACACCACCTCCTACTATGAATGTGCCACCCAACTGGGAGGGTTCTTGGTTTTCATTGTAGCTGAGGTGCTCATGTTAGCTGTGATGGCCTATGATCGCTATGTGGCCATTTGTAATCCCCTGCTCTACATGGTGGTGGTGTCTCAGAGGATCTGTCTTCTGCTGGTTTCCCTCACATATCTCTATAGCTTTTGTACATCAATTGTGACTTCATCGTCTGTATTCTCTATGACTTACTGCTCTTCCAATGTAATCAATCACTTTTACTGTGATACCGTCCCTCTGTTGGCATTGTCTTGCTCTGATACTTCAGTTCCAGAAGCAGTAATATATATATCTGCATCTACAAATTTGGTGTTTTCCATAATTACTGTTGTAGCATCTTATTTCAACATTGTTCTGTCCATTCTAAAGATACGTTCATCAGAAGGAAGGAAAAGAGCCTTCTCCACATGTGCCTCACATATTACAGCAGTGTCAGTCTTCTATGGAACTCTCCTTTTTATGTATTTGCAGCCTCAAACTAACCATTCTATGGGTGCTAATAAAATGGCTTCAGTGTTCTATACACTGGTGATTCCCACGCTGAACCCCATGATCTATAGCCTGAGGAACAAGGACATGAAAGCTGCATTGAAGAGATTTATTAGAAATCCATGCTGTTTTTAAAGTCCTTATAGTTTTAAAACTCTGTAGATAAATGAAGATAGGCTGCCATTGGTTGGAGAAAGCTGAGATTAGATGTCTGGTTTATAGGTTCTCAAGTAATCCTGGAAATTAAATAGGATTCTGTTTCTAGGAAATGGTGATTTAAAAAATAAACTGACTCTCCTGGAATTCATATATTCACTAACTTTGCTAAGTGTTCAGTTATCTAGATATATAGAAATGTTTCCAGGAGTCAGAGAGAGATGTTAAGAAATAAGGAAACTAGAACAGAGCAATATTTGTAAACGAAACAAGCAAGCTGATCTTTCTTATTATTTTGTTTCTTTTTCTTTTTATCCTGGATATGTATGGGTATAGTAGATAACTACATCTTGAACAATTGTAATTAGAGATGGCTAAAATACTTTTTACTCTTTTTAGCAAAATTATGCAAGTTATTTTTAAAGTAAAACTCCCTACTCTCTCTTAATATTGTTTGTTTGATAAAATGTATAGTTAAAGTGAATTTATATTTGTAATGTCAACCAAAATATGACTATTTTATTCTATTAATATGTTTTATATATTTTGAATTTATTATAAATGTATATAATTTATACATCAACATAAAAACATAGTCAATGCTCTAATATGCTCTCATTTTATTCATGAGCTTAGTGGATACCATTAAGATTTTCCTTTCTCCTTACTGAGTATAGTCCTCTTTATCATGTTTAATACATGGACTTTATTGTGAGACAATGGACATTCAATGAACAATCTTTTTCAAAATTCTTTATACCATTACAAAAATAATTTGTCTTCCAAAAATATTCTGTTGTGTTGTCTGATAGTTTTTGATCAGTGAGCTTACACTAAAATCTGTTCTCCAACTCTGACTGGATAGGGGTGACCAGGTCATATCACGCACTTATTAAATCAGATCACCAAATAAAGATTACTAAAATCATATTTTAAGAAAAGTTGAAAGGAGTTGAGGTTACAAAAATATTCAAAGATTGTAAAGACTCACATTAACATATAAGCTTTCAAATACAATCCACACTTTATTTTTAATGCAATATAAAATGGGTTTTATGTCCAAATATCAGATGTTTGTGTTTTGAAAGGACTGAAAAGCAACTGAGAAGAAATGCCATCAGGAAAATAAGGGAAATTTGGATACACTTTATTTTTCACAAAGTCTTGTTGATTTATAGTATTTTATTAGTTTTAGGAAGGTCAGGAAGGGCGGCGGTGAGGAGAGACCCCCTCGTCCAAAGTAAGGTGCGATGGCTGTGCTTTGCTGGCCAGGAGCAACCAGGAGCAGCCGGGATGAGATACCCCACGCCCAAGGTAAGAGAAACCCGAGTAAGACAGTAGGTCTTGAAAGAGGGCATCAGAGGGCAAATACACTAAAACCATTCTCACAGATAACTAGTCAGTCTAATCACACAAGGACCACACCCTTGTCTAACTCAATGAGATTAAGCCATGCCCGAGGGGCAACTTGGGATGGGCGGGTCATGATGGAGAGATATGACAGGGTGTGGTCCGCTGGAGAAGGGAATGGCAAACCACTTCAGTATTCTTGCCTTGAGAACCCCATGAACAGTATGAAAAGACAAAATGATAGGATACTGAAAGAGAAACTCCCCAGGTCAGTAGGGGCCCAATATGCTACTGGAGATCAGTGGAGAAATAACTCCAGAAAGAATGAAGGGGTGGAGCCAAAACAAAAAGAATACCCAGCTGTGGATGTGTCTGGTGATAGAAGCAAAGTCCGATGCTGTAAAGAGCAATATTGCATAGGAACCTGGAATGTCAGGTCCATGAATCAAGGCAAATTGGAAGTGGTCAAACAAGAGATGGCAAGAGTGAATGTCGACATTCTAGGAATTAGCGAACTAAAATGGACTGGAATGGGTGAATTTAACTCGGATGACCATTATATCTACTACTGTGGGCAGGAATCCCTCAGAAGAAATGGAGTGGCCATCATGGTCAACAAAAGAGTCCGAAATGCAGTACTTGGATGCAATCTCAAAAACGATAGAATGATCTCTGTTCGTTTCCAAGGCAAACCATTCAATGTCACAGTAATCCAAGTCTATGCCCCAACCAGTAACGCCGAAGAAGCTGAAGTTGAAAGGTTGTATGAAGACCTACAAGACCTTTTAGAACTAACACCCAAAAAAGATGTCCTTTTCATTATAGGGGACTGGAATGCAAAAGTAGGAAGTCAAGAAACACCTGGAGTAACAGGCAAATTTGGCCTTGGAATACGGAATGAAGCAGGGCAAAGACTAATAGAGTTTTGCCAAGAAAATGCACTGGTCATAGCAAATACCCTCTTCCAACAACACAAGAGAAGACTCTATACATGGACATCACCAGATGGTCAACACCGAAATCAGATCGATTATATTCTTTGCAGCCAAAGATGGAGAAGCTCTATACAATCAGCAAAAACAAGGCCAGGAGCTGACTGTGGCTCAGACCATGAACTCCTTATTGCCAAATTCAGATTGAAATTGAAGAAAGTAGAGAAAACTACTAGACCATTCAGGTATGACCTAAATCAAATCCCTTATGATTATACAGTGGAAGTGAGAAATAGATTTAAGGGCCTAGATCTGATAGATAGAGTGCCTGATGAACTATGGAATGAGGTTCGTGACATTGTACAGGAGACAGGGATCAAGACCATCCCCATGGAAAAGAAATGCAAAAAAGCAAAATGGCTGTCTGGGGAGGCCTTACAAATAGCTGTGAAAAGAAGAGAAGCGAAAAGCAAAGGAGAAAAGGAAAGATATAAGCATCTGAATGCAGAGTTCCAAAGAATAGCAAGAAGAGATAAGAAAGCCTTCTTCAATGATCAATGCAAAGAAATAGAGGAAAACAACAGAATGGGAAAGACTAGGGATCTCTTCAAGAAAATCAGAGATACCAAAGGAACATTTCATGCAAAGATGGGCACAATAAAGGACAGAGATGGTGTGGATCTAACAGAAGCAGAAGATATCAAGAAGAGGTGGCAAGAATACACAGAAGAACTGTACAAAAAAGAGCTTCAAGACCCAGATAATCATGATGATGTGATCACTGACCTAGAGCCAGACATCTTGGAATGTGAAGTCAAATGGGCCTTAGAAAGCATCACTACAAACAAAGCTAGTGGAGGTGATGGAATTCCAGTGGAGCTATTCCAAGTCCTGAATGATGATGCTGTGAAAGTGCTACACTCAATATGCCAGCAAATTTGGAAAACTCAGCAGTGGCCACAAGATTGGAAAAGGTCAGTTTTCATCCCAATCCCAAAGAAAGGCAATGCCAAGGAGTGCTCAAACTACCGAACAATTGCACTCATCTCACACGCTAGTAAAGTAATGCTCAAAATTCTCCAAGCCAGGCTTCAGCAATATGTGAACCGTGAACTTCCTGACGTTCAAGCTGGTTTTAGAAAAGGCAGAGGAACCAGAGATCAAATTGCCAACATCCGCTGGATCATGGAAAAAGCAAGAGAGTTCCAGAAAAACATCTATTTCTGCTTTATTGACTATGCCAAAGCCTTTGACTGTGTAGATCACAATAAACTATGGAAAATTCTGAAAGAGATGGGAATACCAGACCACCTGATCTGCCTCTTGAGAAATCTGTATGCAGGTCAGGAAGCAACAGTTAGAACTGGTCATGGAACAACAGACTGGTTCCAAATAGGAAAAGGAGTACGTCAAGGCTGTATATTGTCACCCTGTTTATTTAACTTATATGCAGAGTACATCATGAGAAATGCTGGACTGGAAGAAACACAAGTTGGAATCAAGATTGCCGGGAGAAATATCAATAACCTCAGATATGCAGATGACACCACCCTTATGGCAGAAAGTGAAGAGGGGCTAAAAAGCCTCTTGATGAGAGTGAAAGTGGAGAGTGAAAAGGTTGGCTTAAAGCTCAACATTCAGAAAACGAAGATCATGGCATCTGGTCCCATCACTGCATGGGAAATAGATGGGGAAACAGTGGAAACAGTGTCAGACTTTGTTTTTCTGGGCTCCAAGATCACTGCAGATGGTGACTGCAGCCATGAAATTAAAAGACGCTTACTCCTTGGAAGGAAAGTTATGACCAACCTAGATAGCATATTCAAAAGCAGAGACATTACTTTACCAACAAAGGTTCGCCTAGTCAAGGCTATGGTCTTTCCTGTGGTCATGTATGGATGTGAGAGCTGGACTGTGAAGAAGGCTGAGCGCCGAAGAATTGATGCTTTTGAACTGTGGTGTTGGAGAAGACTCTTGAGAGTCCCTTGGACTGCAAGAAGATCCAACCAGTCCATTCTGAAGGAGATCAGTCCTGGAATTTCTTTGGAAGGAATGATGCTAAAGCTGAAACTCCAGTATTTTGGCCACCTCATGCGAAGAGTTGACTCATTGGAGAAGACTCTGATGCTGGGAGGGATTGAGGGCAGGAGGAGAAGGGGACGACAGAGGATGAGATGGCTGGATGGCATCACTGACTCGATGGATGCGAGTCTGAGTGACCTCCGGGAGCTGGTGATGGACAGGGAGGCCTGGCGTGCTGCGGTTCATGGGGTCGCAAAGAGTCGGACACGACTGAGCGACTGATCTGATCTGATCTGATTAGTTTTAGGTGTAGTTGGACATTACATATGTGGAATAAAAAAATAAAACACACTAATGACTATAACAAAATAGAAATAGATTCATAGGAACAAAGAGCTGACTAGTGGGGAAAGGGAAGAGGAGAGAGATAGGACAGGGGCAGAGGAAGAGGCACAATCCACCGTGTGCAGAATTATGGGAAAATTGGTGAACAGAGAGGACACATATGTAATGAGTGTTTTAGGTATCTAACAATTGGCAGCACAGGACTGTGATGTCAGTAAAGGGAACAGTTAACTGTCCTTCACATGGGGTGATGATGGGCATGAAGAGGACACAGTATTCACGTAAAGATGAAGACACAGTCAGACACAGTCAGACCAGAAGGGCTGAGGTGCCTGGGATATGCAAGTTGGGAACTGGAGTGGAGACACCTAAGCAGACACAGTGACTACCCAGCAGCCTGAATTCTGCTTGAGAGGTCCAGTGACTTCTGAACCATACCTATTAAGGTGAGATTCCAAAAGGCCAGGTCAAGAACAGCTACCAGGGAGTGAGAAATGGCTGGAGGTCTGGATGATGAAGACTACCACTTCACGCAGGATTGAAACACATCAAAATTCCATCAAACTCGAGTGAGAAAACTCACTAAATGTCTAGGGCTCTGTTCAGCTCAAACCTGAGCCATGTGGGTGGGGGAAGGTTCAAGACCCCAGACTAAGCTGAAAATGTGCATGGACATTTATATAACCATCCATGAGGCAGAGTTTGCAGTTTGACACAAACTTTATTAATTTCCTGAAAAAATAAGTAACTAAAAGAACAAATAAATTCAGCCCTCTTAAGAAGAATATGGCAATATTTAGATATCGTCACAGCATCCCATGAACAGTATAAAAAGGCATAATGACAGAATACTGAAAGAGGAACTCCCCAAGTCAGTAGGTGCCCAATATGCTACTGGAGATCAGTGGAGAAATAACTCCAGAAAGAATGAAGGGATAGACTCAAAAATGCAGTACTTGGATGCAATCTCAAAAACGATAGAATGATCTCTGTTCATTTCCAAGGCAAACCATTCAATGTCACAGTAATCCAAGTCTATGCCCCAACCAGTAATGCTGAAGAACCTGAAGTTGAACGGTTCTATGAAGACCTACAAGACCTTTTAGAACTAACACCCAAAAAAGATGTCCTTTTCATTTATAGGGGACTGGAATACAAAAGTAGGAAGTCAAGAAACACCTGGAGTAACAGGCAAATTTGGCCTTGGAATATGAATGAAGCAGGGCAAAGACTAATAGAGTTTTGCCAAGAAAATGCACTGGTCATAACAAACAACACAAGAGAAGACTCTACACGTTGACATCACCAGATGGTCAACACTGAAATCAGATTGATGATATTCTTTTCAGCCAAAAATGGAGAAACTCTATACAGTCAACAAAAACAAGACCAGGAGCTGACTGTGGCTCAGATCATGAACTCCTTATTGCCAAATTCAGACTGAAATTGAAGAAAGTAGGGGAAACCACTAGACCATTCAGGTATGACCTAAATCAAATGCCGTATGATAATACAGTGGAAGTGAGAAATAGATTTAAAGGCCTAAATCTGATAGATAGAGTGCCTGATGAACTATGGAATGAGGTTCATGACATTGTACAGGAGACAGGGATCAAGACCATCCCCATGGAAAAGAAATGCAAAAAAGCAAAATGGCTGTCTGGGGAGGCCTTACAAATAGCTGTGAAAAGAAGAGAAGCGAAAAGCAAATGAGCAAAGGAAAGATATAAGCATCTGAATGCAGAGTTCCAAAGAAAAGCAAGAAGAGATAAGAAAGCCTTTCTCAGTGATCAATGCAAAAAAAAAAAAAAAAAAAGGAAAATAACAGAATGGGAAAGACTAGAGATCCCTTCAAGAAAATTAGAGATACCAAGGGAACATTTCATGTAAAAATGGGCTCGATAAAGGACAGAAATGGTATGGACCTAACAGAAGCAGAAGATATTAAGAAGAGGTTGCAAGAATACACAGAAGAACTGTACAAAAAAAATCTTCACGACCCAGATAATTATAGTGGTGTGATCACTGACCTAGAGCCAGACATCCTGGAATGTGAAATCAAGTGGGCCTTAGAAAGCATCACTATGAACAAAGCTAGTGGAGGTGATGGAATTCCAGTGGAGCTATTCCAAATCCTGAAAGATGATACTGTGAAAGTGCTGCAATCAATATGCCAGCAAATTTGGAAACTCAGCAGTGGCCACAAGATTGGAAAAGGTCAGTTTTCATTTCAATCCCAAAGAAAGGCAATGCCAAAAAATGCTCAGACTAGCACACAATTGCACTCATCTCACACGCTACTAAAGTAATGCTCAAAATTCTCCAAGCCAGGCTTCAGCAATATGTGAACCGTGAACTTCCTGATGTGCAAGCTGATTTTAGAAAAGGCAGAGGAACCAGAGATCAAATTGCCAACATCCGCTGGATCATGGAAAAAGCAAGAGAGTTCCAGAAAAACATCTATTTCTGCTTTATTGACTATGCCAAAGCCTTTGACTGTGTAGATCACAATAAACTGTGGGAAATTCTGAAAGAGATGAGAATACCAGATCACCTGACCTGCCTCTTGAGAAATCTGAGGTCAGGAAGCAACAGTTAGAACTGGTCATGGAACAACAGACTGGTTCCAAATAGGAAAAGGCGTACGTCAAGGCTGTATATTGTCACCCTGCTTATTTAACTTATATGCAGAGTACATCATGAGAAATGCTGGACTGGAAGAAACACAATTGGAATCAAGATTGCCGGGAGAAATATCCATAACCTCAGATATGCAGATAATACCACACTTATGGCAGAAAGTGAAGAGGAACTAAAAAGCCTCTTGATGAAAGTGAAAGTGGAGAGTGAAAAAGTTGGCTTAAAGCTCAACATTCAGAAAACAAAGATCATGGCATCTGGTCCCATCACTTCATGGGAGATAGATGGGGAAACAGTGGAAACATTGTCAGACTTTATTTTTTGGGGGGCGCTTCAAAATCATTACGGATGGTGACTGCAGCCATGAAATTAAAAAACGCTTACTCCTTGGGAGGAAAGTTATGACCAACCTAGATAGCATATTCAAAAGCAGAGACATTACTTTGCCATCAAAAGTTCGTCTAGTCAGGGCTATGGTTTTTGCAGTAGTCATGTATGGATGTGAGAGTTGGACTGTGAAGAAGGCTGAGCACCGAAGTATTGATGCTTTTGAAGTGTGGTGTTGGAGAAGACTCTTGAGAGTCCCTTGGACTGCAAGGAGATCCCACCAGTCCATTCTGAAGGAGATCAGCCCTGGGATTTCTTTGGAAGGAATGATGCTAAAGCTGAAACTCCAGTCCTTTGGCCACCTCATGCGAAGAGTTGACTCATTGGAAAAGACTCTTATGCTGAGAGGGATTGGGGGCAGGAGGAGAAGGGGACGACAGAGGATGAGATGGCTGGATGGCATCACTGACTCGATGGACGTGAGTCTGGGTGAACTCCGGAAGTTGGTGATGGACAGGGAAGGCTGGCGTGCTGTGATTCATGGAATCGCAAAGAGTCAGACACAACTGAGCAACTGAACTGAACTGAACTGAACAGCATCCTATCACAATTTCCAATTAGACTCCAAAGTTCTCTAACACAGAACAATCCTTGAAGTGATAACAGAGAGAGCTTTCAAGTTTTTCCTCTCTCTTCTCAGTCTTCAGAGTGTTAGTCTGTGTAACTTGAGATGGGACTTTATCAGCTTTATGGCCTGTCCTACTCACTCCATCTCCTGCATCCCAACCTGTTCTGTACCTGAGAAGCCGTCAGAGGGGAGAAGATTTTCTGCCCACCCTGCTGCTGCTGCTGCTATGTTGCTTCAGTTGTGTCCAAGTTTTTGCGACCCACAGATGGCAGCCCACCAGGCTCCCCTGTCCCTTGGATTCTCCAGGCAAGAGCACTGGAGTGGATTGCCATTTCCTTTTCCAATGCATGAAAGTGAAAAGTGAAAGTGAAGCCGCTTAGTCATGTCCGACTCTTTGCGACCCCATGGACTGCAGCCCACCAGGCTCCTCTGTCCATGGGATTTTCCAGGCAAGAGTACTGGAGTGGGTTGCCATTGCCTTCTCCATCCCTACTGGTGCATAATTCTGCTTTGTATCACTGCAAGATCTTGAGCCAAAGAACTAAACAGAGACATCAAAATAATAAAACCTCTGTGTTTATTGGCCATCTGGATGTCTTCTTTGGACAAATCTCTGTTTAGGTCTTCTGCTCATTTTCTTGATTAGGTTGTTTGTTTTCCTAATATTGAGCTATAGCAACTGCTTATATATTTTGGAGATTAATATTTTGTCAGTTGTTTCATTTGCAACTATTTTGTCCCATTCTGAGGATTGTCTTTTAATCTTGTTTATTGTTTTCTTTGATGTGCAAATACTTTTAAGTTTAATTAGGTTCCATTTGTCTATTTTTGTTTTTATTTTCCATTACTCTAGTAGGTGGGTCAAAGAAGACCTTGCTATAACTTATGTCAAAGAGTGTTCTGTCTATATTTCCTTTCAGAATTTTATAGCTTCTGGTCTTACATTTAGTTTAGTTTTATTTTTTAATTCACTTTGAGTTTATCTTTGTGTATGGTGGTAGGAACTGTTCTAATTTCATTCTTTCACACATAATTGTCCAATTTTCCCAGCACCACATATTGAAGAAACTATCTTTTCTCCATTGTATATCATTGCTTTCTTTGTCAAAAATGACATGTCCATGGGTGTGCAGGTTTATCTCTGGACTTTACATCTTATCCCATTGGTCTATATTTCTGTTTTTGTACCAACCCAAAAAATGGGCAGAAGACCTAAGTAGACAATTCTTCAAAGAAGACATACAGATTACTAATAAACACATGGGAAAAAAATGCTTAGCATTGCCTATGGCTAGAGAAATGTAAATCAAAATGACAATGAGGTATCACCTCACACAGCTCATAATGGTCATCATCAAAACATCTGTGCTAAGTCACTACAGTCATGTCCGACTCTGTGCGACCCCATAGATGGCAGCCCACCAGGCTCCCCCGTCCCTGGGATTCTCCAGGCAAGAACACTGGAGTGGGTCGCCACTTCCTTCTCCAATGCGTGAAAGTGAAAAGTGAAAGGGAAGTCATTCAGTCGTCTCTGGCTCCTAGCGACCCCATGGACTGCAGCCTACCAGGCTCCTCTGTCCATGGGACTTTCTAGGCAAGAGTACTGGAGTGGGGTGCCATTGTCTTCTCCCTACAAACAATAAATGCTGGAGAGAATGTGGAGAAAAGGGAATCCTATTGCACTGTTGGTGGGAATATAAATTGATACAGCCACTATGGAGAACAGTATGGAGATTCCTTAAAACACTAGGCATAAAACTACCATATGACCCAGTGATCCCACTACTGGGCATATACCCTGAGAAAGCCATAATTGGAAAAGACACATGTACCCCAATGTTCATAGTGGCACTATTTACAATAGCTACGAGGTTGAAGCAACTTAGATGTCCATTGACAGATGAATGGATAAAGAAAATGTCATACAAATATACAATGGAATATTACTCAGCCTCAAAAAAGAATGGATTTAACTCCATTCTAGGGAGGTGGATGAAATTACAACCTGTTATATAGAGTGAAATAAGTCATAAAGAGAAAAACAAATATTGCGTATTAACATACATACACACAAAAACACAGACACACATACATATATACATATATATATATATATATAGAGAGAGAAAGTGAATCTAGAAAAAAATGGTATTGATGAATCTATTTGCAGAAAAGGAATGGAAACTGATACAGAGAACGGACTTGTGGATACAGTGGAGGAAAAGGAGAACAGGATGAATGGAGAAAGTAGCACTGACGTATATACACTGCCACACGTAAAAAAGATAGCTGGTGAGAAGTTGCTATATAACACAGGGACCCAGCCTGGCACTCTGTCATGACCTAAAGGGGTGGAATAAGTGGAGGGGAGGGAAGCCGCAGCAGGATGTGATACATGTATAATTATGGCTGATTTGCATCGCTATATGGCAGAAAATAACAAAACACTATAAAGCAGATTTCCCTCAATATGAAATAAATTAAGAAAACTTCTAGAAGAAAATCTCCAAAAGCAGTCTCATCTAACACACATAAAAAATCCAAAAAAATCAATAACAGGTTGATTAAAATGGACAAAATTTAGACACTTTAAAATGTATATATATATATATATATATATATATGCTGCTGCTGCTAAGTCACTTCAGTCGTGTCCGACTCTGTGCGACCCCATAGACGGCCTCCTACCAGGCTCCCCCATCCCTGGGATTCTCCAGGAAAGAACACTGGAGTGGGTTGCCATTTCATGAATGACCAACAAATACATTGACAAATGTCCAATATTATTAGTCACTAAGTAAATGAAAATTAAACTCACAATGAGATTATTTCATCCCTATTTTCATTTATAATTTTTTTTAAAATCCTATCCAGTATCATGCATTGAACCTGGACTGGCAACTCGTTTCATACATGATATTATACATGTTTCAATGCCATTCTCCCAAATCATCCCACCCTCTACCTCTCCCACAGAGTCCAAAAGACTGTTCTATACATCAGTGTCTCTTTTGCTGTCTCATGTACAGGGTTATTGTTACCATCTTTCTAAATTCCATATATATGCGTTAGTATACTGTATTGGTGTTTTTCTTTCTGGCTTACTTCACTATTGTAAAGTTAAAAAGCAAAATTAAATTAAATTTAAAAAATCCTATCCAATGATGATGGTTTGCTTGCAATGTTATCATAACTTCTGGAACAGTTGTAGTTTTACTGTGAGAAAGCACATCCATCTTTTTCATTGTTACTGTAATAGCTGTCTTGAAGTAAATGTCTCCGTGGAACTATACAGATAAATTATACTGTCTTTTTCCTTTCCTTAAATTGTTCCTTACAATTTTTCACTAGAGAATATGCAGGTTATCCTAGGTAATTTGAAGACATCACAGGCAATTAAAAAAAAAAAAATAAACTCATATAATTTGGGGAGAGTCATCTGAATAAATTTCATACTACTTCCTCAGGGAACATCACAAGGAGAGAGGGAACATATAAACTGCCCCTACCCAAAGACAAGTCAGAGTAATTTGAGAGCAGAAAATCAAATTCTTCATTAAAGGTGAGTAAATAGGAATTGTAGATATTGATTAACACCACGGTTTTGGTAATTTCACTTAATTCTTAACTATGGATACTCTTTTAGTCACTGACAGCTTATTCTTTACATCACAAAAATTTCATTATCTCTTTGGTTAACTGGTTTCCCTGGAAAAGCATGGCAGTTTTAGGACATTAAATCCTATGAATTGACTAGAGGTCATATATTCATTTGGTTTGTGAAAATGAAAATTGGTAGTTGGATATTGCAAGTGCAGGAGTAACTAGGAATATCTGAAAATCATCAGCAAATTAATCTGTTAAAATTAGTAAAGCTAAGATTTCCAGATAAAATACAGGATGTTCAGTTGAATTTAAATTTCAGATAAATAATAACTATGTTTTAATATCTGCCTCATTTGGAGAAGGAAATGGAACCCACTGCAGTATTCTTGCCTGAAGAATCTCAGGGACAGGGGAGCCTGGTGGGATGCCACCTATGTGGTCACATTGAGTCGGACACAACTGAAGTGACTTAGCAGCAGCAGCATGTAATATTTGACTTTTTTCCTATAAATATACACAACACAGGTCTTGTCTGGTGGATCAGTGGTAAAGAATTCCCCTGCCAATGCAGGAGACTTAGATTTGATCCATGGTCCGAGAAGATCCCCTGGAGAAGGAAATGGCAACCCACTCCAGTATTCTTTCCTGGAAAATCCCATGGATGGAGGAGCTTGGTGGTCTACAATTCATGGGGTTGCCAGGGGTTGAATGTGACTTAGCAACCGAACAACTACAAAAACAAATACCCAGTGCAATCCTAGAAAAATAATATTTTAAGATATGTGTTACTCATGAATCATTTTATGAACTGAATAATTTTACTATATTATTCCTTATATATGTGAATAAACTCCCATGCTTAAATTGAGAAATGTTTGAGTTGTTTTCCCTACTGATTGCTTATGCTTATGTTTTCATTTGTTTGTTTCTTTTCAGAGAAATATTTACAACCTGAGTGAATAGACTGGCAAATGAATAGAATGAAAAAAAAAATGTTATGGAGTTTTTTAAGAGTTATGGAGAAAGCTATATACCTCAAATAATTCTTAACTGCTATCACCAAGTCTGAAGATTGAAAAGTCAATCATTACATTGCATAATTTTGTACTCTGTGATTTAATTTCTAAGTCATGTCTGACTCTTGCAAACTCATGGACTGTAGTCCACCAGGTTCCTCTGCCCATGAGATTCTCCTCTAATGGTTAGCCCTAAATGAAAGTATATAAAGTGTTTCATCAGGATATTTGAAAATGACCAGAGGTATCATTTCCCAAATTAGCAGAATGAGTAGGGTTTCACTTTCTCTTAAACATCCTGATAGCAATTCCTTTTGATAAATACCTGGAAGGTGTAAGCTGGACCATATAGAGAGTTGCTAATCAACAAGTATAATGTTTCAGTTACATGAGATGAATAAGATCTAGAGATCTGCTGCACAACATTATGTCTGTAATTAACAATACTGTTCTGTTCAGCCATAAATCTCTTAACGGAGCAGATTTCAAGTTATGTATTCTTACCACATTGTTAAAATAAAAATTTAAAAGAACGGGCAAGGTACAAGGATCTGGAAATGTAGAAGGATGTAATAGCTGACACTGAAAATGAAGACATGTCTAATAAACATAAGGATGACTCTTAGAAATGAAGACTTCCAAGTGGTAAAACTGATACTATGAATCTGAATTCCACTGCTTAATCCAATGTGTCTCTCTTTCTAAAACAAAACAAAACAAAACCAAGATAGCAAGCCCTGTAAACCAGAGTGGGACTCAGTAGAGAAACAGCAGACAACACCATCTATAAGGAAGAAGAGCTGGCTCAGCAGTCTCCAGCACTGTCTTTCCTTCTCAACTCCACTCCTTGGATCAGACTAGATTTCTGGTTTGTTAAGTCAGAACCTCTGTAGTGTCTTAAGGAGAAAAGAAAATTTGAGGGGAAAAAATGTTTATTTTCTAGATTAGTTTTCTTCACTCAACTGGTATCTTTGAATATCAGTAGGGAAACAGACAGAGAAGGCAATGGCACCCCACTCCAGCACTCTTGCCTGGAAAATCCCATGGGCGGAGGAGCCTGGTAGGCTGCAGTCCATGGGGTCGCGAAGAGTCGGACAGGACTGAGCGACTTCACTTCCACTTTTCACTTTCATGCATTGGAGAAGGAAATGGCAACCCACTCCAGTGTTCTTGCCTGGAGAATCCCAGGGATGGGGGAGCCTGGTGGCTGCCGACTATGGGGTCACACAGAGTCGGACACGACTGAAGTGACTTAGCATCAGGGAAACAGAGGGACTAGGGTTGAGTGCGTGTCTGGTGAAACGATATGACTAGGAAAGTTAACAGACCTGAGTGTGGAATGCATTGAATATGAGACCAAGGCTTTTTTCAATTATTTTAAAAGATATCTCAGATTACATGTTTCATTAATCAGAAAGCTTTAATGACTCCTATTTGCTTATCAACAAATCTGAGAGAATGGTAGCCTGAAGAAGAGAAGGATACAGCAGTCCATGGCAGTGATAATGACTGCTTGACCTACGGAAGTAGGAGAGGGGGTGCTTAAGATGGCAAAGAAATATGGAAATCGGCAAAAAACACAACACAGAGGTCTAAAAGGAATTTAGAGGAAAAATGTAATGTTTGTGATTTAACTGATTGCTTCTCAACATTTACTTTTGCAATTTAGGAAGAGTATATAACCAGCCTGTGCGTGCTCAGTCACTCACTCGTGTCCGACTTTTCACGACACCATGGACTGTAGACCACCAGGTTCCTCTGTCCATGCGATTCTCCAGGCGAGAATACTGGAGTAGGTAGCCATTCCCTCCTCCAGGGGATTTTCCTGACCCAGGGGTTGAACCCATGTCTCCTGCATTGGCAGATAAACTCTACTACTGCACCCCCTGGGAAGTTATAAACCATCAGGACGCTTGATTTTTGCAGAAGTAAGGGAACTGATGGGCTTTGCTGGTGGCTCAAAGGGTAAAGAATCTGCCAGCAATGTGGGAGACCTGAGTTCCATCCGTGGATTGAGAAGATCCCCTGGAGAAGGCAACAGCTACCCACTCCAGTATTCTGACCTGGTAAATTCCATGGACTGTAAGGTCCATGGGGTCACAAAGAGTCAGACACAATTGAGTGACTTTCACTTACTCAAGGGAATGGATATAATTTCAAAGTATGATTCCAGGAAATCTTACCCCAGAAATTTCCCTTGCCATATAACAACAGTCCTAGAAATTTTTAAAAACTGTAACCACTCTCCTTTCTTTCCCAGATGACTTTCTACACTCTTACATGGCTAATGGAAATTTCACCCGAGTCACTGAGTTTATTCTCACAGGAGTCTCAGAACGTCCAGACCTCCAGATCCCACTCTTCTTTGTCTTCCTGGTCATCTATGGACTGATCGTGACAGGGAACCTAAGCATCATCACCCTCACCAGTGTGGACTCTCGGCTTCAGACCCCCATGTATTTCTTCCTCAGGCACTTGGCCATCATCAATCTTGGCAATTCAACTGTCATTGCCCCTAAAATGCTGATCAACTTTTTAGTAAAGAAACACACTATCTCCTACTATGAATGTGCCACCCAACTGGGAGGGTTCTTGGTTTTCATTGTAGCTGAGGTGCTCCTGTTAGCTGTGATGGCCTATGACCGCTATGTGGCCATTTGTAACCCCCTGCTCTACATGGTGGTTGTATCTCGGCGGATCTGTCTTCTGCTAGTTTCCCTCACGTACCTCTACAGCTTTTCCACAGTTATTGTGGCCTCATCTTCTGTATTCTCTGTGACTTATTGCTCTTGTAATATCATCAATCATTTTTATTGTGATATCGCCCCTCTGCTAACACTGTCCTGCTCTGATACTTCCTTTCCAGAAACATTTGTGTTTATATCTGCAGCTACAAATCTGGTGTTTTCCATAATTATAGTTCTTGTATCTTATTTCAACATTGTTTTATCCATTCTCAAAATACGTTCATCAGAAGGAAGGAAAAAAGCCTTTTCCACCTGTGCATCACATATGATGGCAGTATCTGTCTTCTACGGCACAATGATATTCATGTATGCGCAGCCCCAAACTAACCATTCTATGGACACTGATAAAGTGGCCTCCGTGTTTTATACTCTGGTGATTCCCATGCTGAACCCCATGATCTACAGCCTGAGGAACACAGACATGAAGGCTGCCTTAAAGAGATTTCTGACAAATTCATGCTATTCTTTACGCTGATGTAATTTTAGAAATTTGTAAATAAATAGAGTTAAGACAAACGGCCATTGTGTCAGAAAAAGCAATGGCTAGATGACTGAATAATAGGCATGCAGGATACTCTGGGAATTAAAAGGTGCTAGAATTTGGGATGCACTGATTTAAAAAATAATCAGAAGCTCTTGGAAGTATGAATTTAATACAGAAACAAAGCATTGTTGACTTATTTTCTCAAGGATTATGCAAATATCTACATTGAAATAAATATTTCCAGCAGTCAGGAGAGATATGAATTTGAAAGTTTTAAATAAGTCAAAACAGAAGAAGGAAGATAATAGCTGAGGGGACTAGAGTGGATTTTTCTCATTCTTTGGCTTTCTTTTACTTTCTGTGCATGTAGCAGATCACTGCATCTGGAAGTGCAGATGGCCTAAACCCTTTTCATCACCAAGTAGCAAAATTAAACTGACAAATTTATTTAAAACAATCCCTAACTCTTTCTTACTATGGTTTGAAGGAAAAGCTACACACTCCTGATACATTTGTATTTTGAATGATAACCAAAATGCAGTTGAAATTGTTTTTATGGCAATGAATACAATTTATACAAATTATTAATGAAGAACACAAGGCATCATCACTGATGGCTTTCACTCTGAGTACTACTGTATGATAATCTTACTGGAGTTTATAAGAATTTTCTCTTCTTACTCTAAGTATCAGTTTTCTGTAGTATGTTTAATAAATGTCCTCTGCTTTGATATAAGTAAGCATTCAATGAATCATGTTTTTGAAAGTTCCTTGCATCATTAAGAAAAAAATTATTCTTGTAACTTTTTGATTTCTGATAGTTTTTGAGTGCATATCAAAATTTATCATACAACTTGCATATATGCAGATGACCAGAGTGTATCTCAAATTTATCAAATCCAAATGGAGTTAACCAATATGAGGATAAATTAATGGAGTATTATTTATATAGTACATGTAACCAAGCTGGGCATTTCCAGTGAAGAACAATAGTAAGTCTTATTTGGTACTAATTTACTAACAATGTCTGGATTTCTAGACTAGCCATGTACCTGGTACACAAATAGTATCCCTGAAAAAGGTTAGTTTCATTTGGATACTCAAATAGAGAGTATTAAAACCCTCAGTGTTTCATGATAAAATGTATCAGGTTAATTAAAAAAAGTCATGTTGTACAAACTAAGAGTGCTATGGGTATAACTGCATTTGGAAAGAAATCTCTGAATATCCTTTTTTAATTTCAGAAATTCCTTCTCAACATCATTGGGTAAATATTTCCCAAATGTGTCTCTTTTATATCTCTCTTCTGTGGACCAGAATAAATTTGTTTTGTCACTTACTTCTATTTATCATTTGCCATTAAAAAGATGTCACATTTAAAATACAAAGAAATTGCACAGCAAATTTGCTGTATCTGTATATGTGTAATACCACTATTAATTCTCTTATGGCAGAAAGTGAAGAACTAAAGAGCCTCTTGATGAAAGTGAGAGAGGAGAGTGAAAAAGTTGGCTTAACACTCAACGTTCAGAAAACTAAGATCATGGCATCTGGTCCCATCACTTCATGGGAAACAGATGGGGAAACCGTGGAAACAGTGGCTGACTTTATTTTGGGTGGCTCCAGAATCACTGCAGATAGTGATTGCAGCCATGAAATTAAAAGACGCTTACTCCTTGAAAGGAAAGTTATGACCAACCTAGATGGCATATTAAAAAGCAGAAACATTATACTGTCAACAAAGGTCCGTCTAGTCAAGGCTATGGTTTTTCCAGTAGTCATGTGTGGATGTGAGAGTTGGACTATAAAGAAAGATGGGCACAGAAAAATTGATGCTTTTGAACTGTAGTGTTGGAGAAGACTTTTGAGAGTCCCTTGGACTGCAAAGAGATCCAACCAGTCCATTCTAAAGGAAATCAGTCCTGCATGTTCATTGGAAGGACTGATGTTGAAGCTGAAACTCCAATACTTTGGCCACCAGATGTGAAGAGATAACTCACTTGAAAAGAACCTTATTTGGGGAAAGATTGAGGGCAGGAGGAGAAGGGGACAACAGAGGATGACATGGTTGGATGGCATCACCGACTCAATGGACATGAGTTTGGGTAAACTCTGGGACCTGGTGATGGACAGGGAGGCCTGGCATGTTTGGATTGTGGGCGACCAAACTGAGCGACCAAACTGAACTATGAATACTATCATTGTAAATAGAAATGTGTGATCTTATTAGAAAATGCTATTTATTAAAGAAAATGAAAGACAGAAGCTTCTAACCAGGCACTCAGAATTGATACTGTGGGAGTTCCTTGGCAGTTCAAAGGGTGAGGCTCCACAGTCACAGTGCAGGGGGTGCAAGTTCCATCCCTGGTCTGAGGATTCAGATCCCTTATCACACAACACAGCCCCCCCCTAAAAAACCTGACATTGTTTCAGGTCAAACAGTGTGATGTGACAGGCAAAAGTAGCAACACAGATAAATAAGTCAGGTACCAACATGAATACAGCAAGACAAGAGATCAAAAGACAATGAGGAGAACACAGTATGCATGAACACATTATAGTATAATGTGCACTATGTTATATTGATGAAAGTGAAAGTGGAGAGTGAAAAGGTTGGCTTAAAGCTCAACATTTAGAAAACAAAGATCATGGCATCTGGTCCCATCACTTCATGGCAAATAGATGGGGAAAAAAAGTGTCAGGCTTTATTTTGGGGGGGAGCTCCAAAATCACTGCAGATGGTGACTGCAGACATGAAATTAAAAGACACTTACTTCTTGGAAGAAAAGTTATGACCAACCTAGACAGGATATTAAAAAGCAAGAGACATTACTTTGCCAATACAGGTCCGTCTAGTCAAGGCTATTGTTTTTCCAATAGTCATGTATGGATGTGAGAGTTGGACTATAAAGAAAGCTGAGGGCTGAAGAATTGATGTTTTTGAACTGTGGTGTTGGAAAGACTCTTGAGAGTCCCTTGAACTGCAAGGAGATCCAACCAGTCCATCTTAAAGGAAATCAGTCCTGAATATTCATTGGAAGGACTGATGCTGAAGCTGAAACTCCAATACTTTGGCCACCTCATGTGAAGAACTGACTCATTGAAAAGACCCTGATGCTGGGAAATATTGAAGACAGGAGGAGAAGGGGACGACAGAGAATGAGACAGATGGATGGCATCACTGACTCAATGGATATGGGTTTGAGTAAACTCTGGGAGTTGCTGATGGACAGGGAGGCCTGGCATGCTTCAGTCCATGGGGTTTCAAAGAGTCGGACATGACTGATCGACTGAACTGAGCTGAACTAATGCTATATGCGTTCACAACCTACAGAGGAAACATTCTATAGGTTCAAAGCCTAAACATTCTTAGGAGAAGGGAATGGCAACCCACTCCAGTATTCTTGTCTGGAGAATCCCATGGACAGAGGAACCTGGTGGGTGATAGCCCATTGAGTCGCAAAGAGTTGGACGAGACTGTGCAACTAACACACACAAACGTTTTTAAGGACCATTTATAATTAGAAAGATTTAAGGCAAGAGAAATGTACTACAAGGACACATAGTATGACACATAGTATGAGACTGTGTGGCAGTGACTTGAGCATATTAACCACTTGGCATTCGGCAGTGCGGTCATGTCTGACTCTTTTTGACCCCATGGATGCAGCATGCCAAGTTTCCCTGTCCTTCATAGTCTCCCGGATTTCGTTCAAACTCATGTCCACTGAGTCAGTGACGCTTATCCAACCATCTCCTCCTCTGTAGCTTTGTTCTCCTTCTGCTTTCAGTCTTTCCCAGGATCAGAGGCTTTATTATATGAACCATCATTTCAGTTCAGTTCAGTCACTCAGTTGTGTCCCCATGAATCACAGCACGCCAGGCTTCCCTGTCTATCACCAACTCCGGGAGTTCACTCAGACTCATGTTCATCGAGTCTGTGATGCCATTCAGCCATCTCATCCTGTCATCTCCTTCTCCTGCCCCCGATCCCTTCCAGCATCAGAGTCTTTTCCAATGAGTCAACTGTTTGCATGAGGTTGCCAAAGTACTGGAGTTTCAACCTTAGCATCATTCCTTCCACAGAACACCCAGGGCTGATCTCCTTCAGAATGGACTGACTGGATCTTCTTGTAGTCCAAGGGACTCTCAAGAGTCTTCTCTAACACCACAGTTCAAAAGCATCAGTTCTTCAGTGCTCAGCCTTCACAGTCCAACTCTCACATCCATATATGACCACAGGAAAAACCATAGCCTTGACTATACGGACCTTTGTTGGCAAAGTAATGTCTCTACTTTTGAATATGCTATCTAGGTTGGTCATAACTTTGCTTCCAAGGAGTAAGTGTCTTTTAATTTCATGGCTGGAGTCAGCATCTGCAGTGATTTTGGAGCCCAGAAAAATAAAGTCTGACACTGTTTCCAGTTTTTCCCCATCTACTTCCCGTGAAGTGATGGGACCAGATGCCATGATCTTCATTTTCTGAATGTTGAGTTTTAAGCCAACTTTTTCCCTCTCCTCTTTCACCTTCATCAAGAGGCTTTTTAGTTCCTCTTCACTTTCTGCCATAAGGGTGGTATCATCTGCATATCTGAGGTTATTGATATTTCTCCCGGCAATCTTGATTCCTACTTGTGCTTCCTCCAGCCCAGCATTTCTCATGATGTACTCTGCATAGAATTTAAATAAGCAGGGTGACAATATACAGCCTTGATGTACTTCTTTTCCTATTTGGAAACAGTTTGTTGTTCCATGTCCGGTTCTGTTTCTTCCTGACCAAATAGATGTAAGCAAAAAGTTAGAAACTAACATATCCCAACTTAGAAAACTTTCCTACAGCCTGGTAGCTTCTGATATTCAGTGGTGACTGATATTATTCATATGACTTATTTGCGATAATAGAGACAAACCACAAAGACCTTTAACATACAACAAGAATAAGATTACAATCCATGAAAAAGCAAAGTTGAACCAACTCTTAGACAAGGAACACAAATCATCACAATCCCTAAAATAAGAAAACATAAGAAAAGATCATTTAAAATGTTACATCATCTATTATGACCATACTTTGAAACAAAAAGTTCATTTCAGCTTGTGAATTAATTTTTGTGGAAATACTTAATTAAATAAATAATAAAAAATGGGAAAAAAAATTTTTATTGATCTGATCTGATAAATTTTTGAAGTATACTATTTATTACAGTGTGCTAAGCAGTTTATAGACATTATTTACTACTCAATGGTTACATTAAATACGTTTTTTTTTACTTGAATCAACCAGCATTTGAATTTGAGACAGACTTTCAGATAAGATAACTATGACTTTGAGAAGAGTAATTGTCAAAATCTCCCAACTAATAAGTGACAAAGTTGGGATTCAAAATGGAAATTTGACTCAAAAGCTCACACTCCCAAGAACTAAACACAGTTGCAT
Organism: Tragelaphus eurycerus; assembly: GCA_935064755.1. NCBI lineage: Eukaryota > Metazoa > Chordata > Mammalia > Artiodactyla > Bovidae > Tragelaphus > Tragelaphus eurycerus. The sequence goes on along the minus strand of CAKXYN010000225.1, from coordinate 363,396 downwards.
AGCATCAAATCTTGTTTAGTTCATATTCTTACTACATGAAATTCAACTAAATATAAATATTTATAGTATATACATAATTGATCATACAAATTTTATAATGACTGGATAAATTGGGACTTAGCCAAGAGATGAAAAACTATCCTCTACATTGAATTTGATAATGTTTTAACAGCTTTATTAAAGTATACATATGCATTATAAAATGCACTTATTGTGAGGAAATACACTTTAAGTGAATTAGTATTCTTTTACTCAAGTAAATTTATAGTAATTATGCAACCATATCATTATCCAAATTCAGTTACAAACTTGCAAGTTTATAAAGTATATATTTATAAATCAGATCAGATCAGATCAGTCGCTCAGTAGTGTCTGACTCTTTGCGACCCCATGAATCGCAGCATGCCAGGCCTCCCTGTCCATCACCAACTCCCACAGTTCACAAAGACTCACGTCCATCGAGTCAGTGATGCCATCCAGCCATCTCATCCTCTGTCCTCCCCTTCTCCTCTTGCCCCCAATCCCTCCCAGCATCAGAGTCTTCTCCAATGAGTCAACTCTTTGCATGAGGTGGCCAAAGTACTGGAGTTTCAGCTTTAGCATCATTCCTTCCAAAGAAATCCCAGAGCTGATCTCCTTCAGAATGGACTGGTTGGATCTCCTTGCAGTCCAAGGGACTCTCAGGAGTCTTTTCCAACACCACAGTTCAAAAGCATTAGTTCTTTGGCACTCAGCCTTCTTCACAGTCCAGCTCTCACATCCATACATGACCACAGGAAAAACCATAGCCTTGACTAGATGAACCTTTGTTGGCAAAGTACTGTCTCTGCTTTTGAATATGCTATCTAGGGTGGTCATAACTTTCCTTCCAAGGAGTAAGCGTCTTTTAATTTCATGGCTGCAGTCACCATCTGTAGTGATTTTGGAGCCCAAAAAACAAAGTCTGACACTGTTTCCACTCTTTCCCCATCTATTTCCCATGAAGTGATGGGACCAGAGGCCATGATCTTTGTTTTCTGAATGTTGAGCTTTAAGCCAACTTTTTCACTCTCCACTTTCACTTTCATCAAGAGGCTTTTTAGTTCCTCTTCACTTATAAAGAGTTGTGCATATGCAATCATGTTCCAGTTGCAAATATCTATATTGTCACCACATAAAGTTTCTTTCTGCCAATTTCCAGTTAATTTTCACTTCCATCCATATCTTCAGGCAGCTTCTGATCTACATTCTGTCTCATATATTTGTTATTTTAGGAATTTTCATTAAAATAGAGGCATAAAATGTGCAAACTTCTATGTCTGACTTCTTACACTGATAAAAGATTTTGTGTTTCATTCATGTTGTAGCATGTGTTAGAAATATTATTTTTTATTACTGAATAGCATTTGCTTATATGAATATACCATTTTTGTTTGTTCATTAATTGATTGGTAGACATTTGGATTATTCTACTTTTTGCTTATTATGAATGTTGTTGGTATGTATATTTGTGTAACTGTCTCATGTTCGTATTTTTATTTTTCTTGGATTGATATTTTGGCGCAGAATTGCTAGAGTGATTGGAGAGTCTTTTGTTAAATCTTTTATGAAAATACTAATAAAAGTTTTCCAAAGTTTTTATTCTAACACACATATGAGTGTTTTAGTGTCTTTACACTGGGTATTGACAGTCATTTTGATTAAAGTCATTCTAGTGTATTCGTAGTGAAACAGTGCTGTGGTCTTAATTTGCTTTTCCTTAGTGGCTGATGATTTTGAGTTTGATATTGCTATTAAATAGGCAGCTGATCTGCTAGTCTATTGGTTTTACCAATCAGTACTGTGACTTCACATTATCTACAACTTTAGTGTTTCCAAGAAAAGCCACTGGGACCACATTTGCTTTGAAATTCATCTCTAGAAATGGATTTTTTTCAAGCTCTGCATCATATTAAATTAGCCCATATCTAGTAGCAAAGCTGTAGATCCTCATGACACCTCCAAAATGACATTTCTAGATAGTTAGCCAATAGATTTTATTTATTCAAACTGCAATTTTATTTATTGCAGCCATATTTATAATTGATAGTGAGAACAACCATTTATCCTTTAATAGGTGAATGCACAAACAAATTGTAATACATCCATACAATGGAATACTATTCAGAAATAAAGGGGATTGAGATATCAAGGTATAAGCAGAGATGGGACATTTGTTCAAATGTAGATTCATTTATAAATGTAATTAATGAAATAAAACAGGCATTGTATTTTCATAGAATATTTAATATCTCCAATATACTGTTCCTGCCTATATAATTCCTATCCTGATCATCATCTATAGAATATAATCAAGCTGCTATTATTTAAATATTTAATTCCTCATTGAAAGGACTGAACTGAGGCTGAAGCTCCAATACTTTGGCCAACTGATGCGAAGAGCCGACTCATTGGAAAAGTCCTGGATTCTGCAAACGATTGAAGGAGCAGAAGCGGACAACAGAGGATGAGATGGTTGGATGGCATCAATGACTCAGTGGACATAAGTTTGAGCAAACACCTGGGGATGGTGAAGGACAGGGAAGTCTGGTGTGCTGCAGTCCATGAGGTCACAAAAAGTTGGATATGACTGAGTGAACAACAACACTTTAGATATTTCATGAAATTTTTAGCTGTAGATATGCAATTCTTCAAAAATGGACTTTTATTAATATATCTTCAGTCAGCCTTCACCTCCCAACTGAGCACAGACTGTAATTTTTTTGATGATCTCACTTACATTACACTCTGAGGTAAAGTCCTTTGGGACAGAGATACTGACAAAAGAATGCAGTCATCTGTTGCCCAAACTATTAGGAAGAGAAATTTGTGCAGCCTCTGCTCAGGTAGGTTAGAAGAATGCATTTCAAAATGGCGAGTTATGAGTCACAGGTGTGGAATAACATTGCTATAGTAGCTCAAGATAAGAATTTTTAAAATTAAAGAGTATAATATTAATACAATAAAGTAAAAGTGAAGTGAAGTCATTCAGTCTTGTCCGACTCTTTGCGACCCCATGGAATGTAGCCTACCAGGCTTCTCTGTCCATGGGATTTTCCAGGCAAGAGTACTGGAGTGGGTTGCCATTTCCTTCTCCAGAGTATCTTCCTGACCCATGGATCAAACCCAGGTCTCCCGCATTGTAAGCAAGACGGTTTACTGTCTGAGCCACCAGATAACTGGGTTAGAGTAAAACAATTTGAAATACAATTTGTAACCTAAAGATAGTGCTTTATCTCTATTTATATTAGTTTGGCAAAAGTATCAAAAACTTTTAGTTTTTCAAGTAAACAGTTAAAGAATTAGAAGGAAGTGGAGAGATAACCTAGTCTGCTGCTGCTGTTAAGTCTCTTCAGTCGTGTCTGACTCTGTGCGACTCATAGACAGCAGCCCACCAGGCTCCCCCGTCCCTGGGATTCTCCAGGCAAGAACACTGGAGTGGGTGCCATTGCCTTCTCTGATAACCTGGTCTAGTGCCTTTTAAAATATATATTGTTGTTGGTTGTTCACTCACTAAGTGGTGAGTGACTCTTTGTGACCCAATGGACTACGGCATGCAAGGTCCCCCCTGTCTTTCACTATCTCCCGGAGTTTGCTCAAATTCATGTCCACTGAGTTGGTGATGCTATCTAAACATTTCATCATCTGTCATCTTCTTCTACTCCTGCCTTCAATCTTTCCAGGCATCAGGGCTTTTTCCAACAAGTCAGCTCTTCGCATCAGGTGGCCAAAATATCAGAGCTTTAGCTTCAGCATCAGTCCTTCCAATGAATATTCAGGGTTGATTTCCTTTAAGATTGACTGGTTCAACATATATACATGAATAAATTGAACTCCAAAATGTTCAAGTGGGTTTCCCAAGCTCATGTAACTAATTAAAGACAGAACCAAATCTAGAAGGTAAAGTTGAATAAGCATGACGTATGCATATGTCTAGGATTTATAGAAATTATGCATATACTTAACTACTTGCTCAGTGCTGAAGCTCCTAAGCTGAGCACTGAAGGATTGATGCTTTTGAACTGTGGTGTTGAAGACTCTTATTGTCCCTTAGACTGCATGGAGATCCAACCAGTCCATCCTAAAGGAAATCATTGCTGAATATTCATTGAAAAGACTGATGTTGAAGCTGAAAGTCCAATACTTGGCAAAGAACTGACTCATCTGAAAAGATACAATATTGTAAAGTAAAAAAGAAAATTAAAGAAAACACCCTGATGCTGGGAAAGATTGAAGGCAGGAGGAGAAGGGGACGACAGAGGATGAGTTGATTGGATGGCATCACCGACTGGACGGACATGAGTCTGAGTAAACTCTGGGTGTTGGTGATGGACAGGGAGGCCTGGCATGCTGCAGTCCATGGGGTCACAGAGAGTTGGACAGGACTGAGTGGCTGAACTGAACTGAACCATCTAGTTGCTTTTTTACATATTCTCTGCTTGAAACTTCCCTTGTCTTAAATTGTTCCATGCTAATTTTGACATGCTTATCCAGGAAAATCTTCCCTTAACCGTTCCCTCCTCAAAGTATTCTAGTTTTCAGGCCTCCTCTCATATGTGTTTCTGGTGCACAGCACTGAGCTCCATTAGGTTATTATACAGTAACTCACTATTCCAAATAGGCTTGATTGCTCTCTTCCTGTTTTTACTCACAGATATCTGGAGTCTGACTTTGATGTACCCTCAAAACACAGAAAGATATTTAATAATATGGAGTCAGTAAAGATGTTTTAATGCATTCAAATTGCAAATTAATGACTTATGTTGCTCTTATATATGTGTATATATTTATTATTAAAAAAATAAAATTACAGTTTAGACTCTATGAGGAGATTTGAAAAAAGCAGGCATATGATTGACCACATTGCAATCTATGTCAAAACTATGCTTTCTACTTTGGGAGGATTATATCAGATAAATTTCATCATTATATGCTTAGAGATAGCCACCAAAATGGAGAATATAACTTAAGAATAAGGAGATGAAATGGTTAAATGCAATTAGCATGATATGAATCTTTAATTAAGCCAGATAAGATTTAATTTCCCATTACCCTGGTGGCTCAGTGGTAAAAGAATCTGCCTGCCAATGCAGGAGACCTGAGTTTGATTTATCCCTTGGTCAGGAAGCTCCGCTGGAGGAGGAAATGGCAACCCACTCCAGTATCCTTGCTGGGAAATCCATGAACAGAGGACTCTGGTAGGCTACAGTCCTTGGGGTCGCAAAGAGTTGGACACAACTGAGAGCCTAACACTTTACCTAACATTTAGAAGAGACTTCACTAAAAAATAATTTTAAAAAATAACCAAAACAAAAGCACTGAGAGCAAGGCTGTCAAACATAAAGTATCGACACTCTATCAGGGACAGAGTTATGGAAACATTTGGTTTTATAAATGTGAGAGAAAATATAAATAGAGTATGTCTGAAGTGATTTTATAACACAAATATGAAATATGTTAACTGAACTTGGGAAGCAACTTCAAAGAAGAGGTGATAATTAAATGGACCTTAAAAGTAAATAGGTTTCCCTTTATGTATTTTTATTGTAGGGAAGTGTACTAGGAATGGCAAAGACAGTGGAAGAAAAGCAAAGCAAGTCATGTTTTTATTGACAAAGAGACCAGTGGGCATCCCTTACTGGTTGGGAGAGTTGAATGGAATCAGAAAAATAACACTATTCAGGGACACAATTATGAAAGGTCACATGTATTTTAAAGTATAATTTACACCTTATTTTTGATATACAACAAAATGATATCTATGTATAAATGTCAAAGTTTTGTGTTTTGGAAGTGGAGAAAGATGACTGAGAGGAAGAGACCAGAAAAACAAAGAACATGTCAGTAGAGCTTTTTTTTTTTCTTTTTTCTTTCTGATTTAGTCTACTTTCTTTTCTTTGAGACTCTAAGTAGTATTTGGAAATTAATAATTTTCAACATATATTCTTGAATTAGGAAATGAGTGAACTGAAATAGGCTCCTAAAGAAGCAGCATTTGGACATGAAAAGCCCTGAAAGTGAAGTTGCTCAGTCATGTCTGACTCTTTGTGACTCCATGGACTGTAGCCAACCAGGCCCCTCGGTCCAGGGGATTTTTCCAGGTAAGAATACTGGAATGGGTTGCCATTTCCTTCTCCAGGAGATCTTCCTGACCCAGGGATTGAACCCAGGTCTCCCACATTGTAGGCAGATGCTTAACCATCTGAGCCACCAAGGAAGTCCTTTAGATATAATCAAGATAAATGTTAAGGATAGGAGGGCACAATCCTGGCTATAGATCAGAGTGGGAGGTGTAGCCTAGACCTGTTTATCGATAAGTTGTTTATCTGTGTTTGGGAAAATGCTGATGGTGGGTGATGGGCTAGATTATAGTTTTAGATATTGTGCTTGTAATGGCCTCTATATTATGAACTCAATTTTTAGAGTCTTGGCCTGTATAATTTGGGCAAAACAAAATAGAACAGATTACAGTACAACACAATGGACCACGCAAGCTAAGCGATGCCAGGTAATCAGAGTAGTATTCTAGGTGTATTTATTAGTCTATACCATCACATAAAAAGTATTTATTTCTGTGATTTGTAGTCAAAAAGTTTGAGTCTGAAAGCTAGTTGTCTAGAGAAGTGGCTTGGTCTGGGCAGTCCTATGAACAAAACATTATCTCTTTCTCTTTCTTTTTTTATTTATTCAAAAATTACATTTGTTTTTTAAAATGCAAATTATTTTCATTTCTTTTGATCATGTAAATTCCTGCTTTAGGGATAAAAATGTGCATAATTATAGCAAAAAGATCTGGAAATAATTTGCTTCTTACAATAGAACTAATAAGATATAGTGATAGCATAATAATGAGGTGTGGACTCAAGTCAGAAACTCACAGATTTGAAACACAACTAATCATATGCAGACCAACCTGCTGATTTTATTTGGGATGTTTGTTTTGCTCTCCTTTTCTTCATATGCAGAGTGAGCATAATGATATGATTTTAGGTTTAAAGTTTTCGTAAAACAAATGAAGTAAATAAACTCCTCATTGTAACTTCCATACTTACCTATTTTCAGTATTTGTGTTATAAACATAACTAAGAAGATAGTCTATAATTGATAGTGACCTTTTAGTGATAAATTATTAAAGGAAAACAGAAAATGCAGAACTATGTTTCTGCTTGCCTTGGAATAATATGGAGTTCTGTCTGCACAGGTACAATGACAGATACATCAAAGACAAGTACCACTCCAGACTATTTCCTTTATGCTGTTAATGTTAACAGTTTCTCCATAAAAGAAAAATAGCTATGGGCTTCCAGTGGTTAAGACTTTGCCTTTCAGTGCAGGGGTACGGGTCCCCAGATGGCACTAGTGGTAAGGAATCTGCCTGCCAATGCAGGAGACTCAGGAGAAGTGCGTTCTGTCCCTGGGTTGGGAAGATCCCCTGGAGGAGGAAATAGCAACCAACTCCAGTATTCTTCCTGGGAAAATCACATGGACAGAGGAGACTGGCAGGCTACATACAGTCCACTGGATCACAAAGATTCAGCCATGACTGAGACTCTGACCAATAACTGGATAAAATAAAATAAAACAGATTAATTAGATAAGATACCACTTGACTCCAGGCCAAAAAATATATATATATAATAAAATAAAAAAAAAAACATAAAGCAGAAGCAATACTGTAATGAATTCACCAAAGACTTCAAAGAATGGCTGAACATTTGAATAAGTCAGATTAAAGTTGCAGACAGCTTAATGTTCAGGAACTTTCATCAGAAACCAGACTGTTCCACAGCTCCCTTCTTTGTATAAACAATGAATCTGGGAGAAGAGAGCTATGCCTTTCCCACATTTATCTGTTTCTACTCTCCATCCCATTCCCAGAATCCCTGTATGCTAACTATAAACATGAAGTCACTCAGTCGTGTCCAACTCTTTGTGACCCCATGGACTGTAGCCTACCAGGCTCCTCTGTCCATGGGATTTTCCAGGCAATAGTACTGGAGTGGATTGCCATTTCCATCTCCAAGGGATCTTTCCAACCCAGGGATCTAACCCAGGTCTCCCACATCATAGAAAGACGCTTTACCGTCTGAGCCAACAGGGAATTTCATTATGCTAACGATATGTTAGCATTAAATCTCCTTACAAGATATCAAAGCATAAAAATACCACTTATATATGCAGAGTACATCATGAGAAATGCTGGACTGGAAGAAACACAAGTTGGAATCAAGATTGCAGGGAGAAATATCAATAACCTCAGATATGCAGATGACACCACCCTTATGGCAGAAAGTGAAGAGGGGCTAAAAAGCCTCTTGATGAAAGTGAAAGTGGAGAGTGAAAAGGTTGGCTTAAAGCTCAACATTCAGAAAACGAAGATCATGGCATCTGGTCCCATCACTGCATGGGAAATAGATGGGGAAACAGTGGAAACAGTGTCAGACTTCGTTTTACTGGGCTCCAAAATCACTGCAGATGGTGACTGCAGCCATGAAATTAAAAGACGCTTACTCCTTGGAAGGGAAGTTATGACCAACCTAGATAGCATATTCAAAAGCAGAGACATTACTTTACCAACAAAGGTTCGCCTAGTCAAGGCTATGGTCTTTCCTGTGGTCATGTATGGATGTGAGAGCTGGACTGTGAAGAAGGCTGAGCATCGAAGAATTGATGCTTTTGAACTGTGGTGTTGGAGAAGACTCTTGAGAGTCCCTTGGACTGCAAGAAGATCCAACCAGTCCATTCTGAAGGAGATCAATCCTGGAATTTCTTTAGAAGGAATGATGCTAAAGCTGAAACTCCAGTATTTTGGCCACCTCATGCGAAGAGTTGACTCATTGGAGAAGACTCATGCTGGGAGGGATTGAGGGCAGGAGGAGAAGGGGACGACAGAGGATGAGATGGCTGGATGGCATCACTGACTTGATGGATGTGAGTCTGAGTGACCTCCGGGAGCTGGTGATGGACAGGGAGGCCTGGCGTGCTGTGGTTCATGGGGTCGCAAAGAGTCGGACACGACTGAGTGACTGATCTGATCTGATCTGAACGGCAAGTTGAATTTAACTTTTTTCTACTTCTTCATGCAGATGTCTGGAAGAGATATCTCACAGATCAACTGCACTCAGGTAAAGGAGTTTATTCTCGTAGGCCTCACGGATGAAGAGGAGTTGAAGATGCCCCTCTTTGTCCTGTTCTTATCCATCTACCTCTTCACAGTAGCAGGCAACCTGGGTCTGATCCTAGTCATCAGAACAGATTCAAGACTCCACACACCAATGTACTTCTTCCTTAGTAATCTGGCCTTTGTTGATTTCTGTTATGCTTCTGTCGTTACACCCAAAATGCTTGGAAATTTCTTGTACAAGCAAAATGTTATCTCTTTCAACTCATGTGCTGCCCAGTTAGGCTGTTTCCTCACCTTCATGGTATCTGAGTGCTTGCTACTGGCTTCCATGGCCTATGATCGATACGTGGCCATTTGTAACCCTCTCCTCTATATGGCCTCAATGTCCCGAGGAATCTGTATTCAGCTTGTAGCTATCCCCTACAGCTATGGCTTTTTGATGGCGCTGTTTCATACCATCTTCACTTTTCGTCTCTCCTATTGCCACTCGAATACCATCAACCATTTCTACTGCGATGACATGCCTCTTCTCAGGCTCGCTTGCTCAGATACACGTTCTAAACAGCTATGGATTTTGGCCTGTGCTGGTGTTACTCTCATCTCCTCTGTTCTGATTGTCTTTATCTCCTACATGTTTATTATTTCTACCATCCTGAGGATGCGCTCAGCTGAGGGAAGACACAAAGCCTTCTCCACATGTAGCTCCCACATGCTCGCAGTCACCATATTCTACGGGACCCTCATCTTTATGTACTTACAGCCAAGTTCTCAGCATGCTCTTGACACAGATAAGATGGCCTCTGTCTTCTATACAGTGATCATTCCCATGTTGAACCCTTTAATCTACAGCCTCAGAAATAAGGATGTTAAAAATGCCCTGAAAAAAATCATCACTGATAAAAACCAGGCTTCTGTGTTCACAACATTTAAAAAATGATTTGAATAAATAAATGTGGACTTTCTCTCATGGCACATTTTTTTTTTTAGTTGACTATGAAAAACTAGTCAAATGACTTGACCTTATTTGGTGTTCAATAAAGATTTCTTCAAACTAAAATAAATTCATTCTCTGAATTCTTTGTAGTCACACTTGACTTAGAATTATAATTTATATGTAGAAAGTATCAGAATGTACATGCCATTTCTCAAATTTTATATATGCATATATATATTTACACATAAAAGTATATAAAAATATATTTATATATTTATAAAAATTCATTTCATCTGATATCAACATAAGTAGATATAAGCCAAAGGTAGACAAAACTGAGTTCCCTTTAATACCCAGTTTAAAATTATAAGAATGCCTTAATAATGTATCTTAGAGTGCTTTTGTAATATATTCCCAATTAAATGCTAAGAGACAACTGTAAATCAGTGATTTCAATCTGAATTGATTTTTCTCCCAGGGGCTATTTGGCAATGTCTGGAAATATTATTGATTTTCACCATGACAAGGCGGTGTAAACGAGTAGCCTTGCTATGTAGACAATCAAGGGTGTGGGTGTGTTAGTCGCTCCATCGTGTCCGACTCTTTGTGACATAACCTGCTAGGCTTCTCTGTCCTTGGGATTCTCCAGGAATAATATTGGAGTGGATTGCCATCTCCTTCTCCAAGGCTGTAGATGCTGCTACGTAAACTGTAGTGAATATGAAAAATTGGTCACACACAAAACAATCATTCAGTCCTAAACGCTAAGTTTCAATGCTGGGAAAGTCTGCCCTCGACAACTGTTTTCTAAGCATTGTAGAGTTCATCCTGGTCAGACTGGTGAATGGTGTTACTAAAGCTTCCTACATTCTTGGCCACTCAGTCATGTCTGACTCCCTGTACAGGCCCCATGGACTGTAGCCCATCATGTTCCTCTGTCCATGGAATTTTCCAGGCAAGCATAATGGAGTGGGTTACCATTTCCTCCTCTTGTGTCTCCTGTCTTAGCAGGCGGATTCTTTACCACTAGCCACCTGAAAAGTCTCCTATAGACTTGCTGATTCCTCCCCCACCCTTTTTTTTTTTTCATCAGTTCAGTTCAATTGCTCAGTAGTGTCTGACTCTTTGCGACCCCATGAATTGCAGTACGCCAGGCCTCCCTGTCCATCAGCAACTCCCAGAGTTCACTCAAACTCAATGTCCATCGAGTAGGTGATGCCATCCAGGCATCTCATCCTCTGTCTTCCCCTTTTTCTCCTGCCCCCAATCCCTCCCAGCATCAGACTCTTTTCCAATGAGTCAACTCTTCGCATGAGGTGGCCAAAGTACTGGAGTTTCAGCTTTAGCATCAGTCCTTCCAAAGAAATCCCAGGGCTGATCTCCTTCAGAATGGACTGGTTGGATCTCCTTGCAATCCAAGGGACTCTCAAGAGTCTTCTCCAACACCACAGTTCAAAAGCATCAATTCTTTGGCGCTCAGCCTTCTTCACAGTCCAACTCTCACATCCATACACGACTACTGGAAAAACCATAGCCTTGACTAGATGGACATTTGTTGGCAAAGTAATGTCTCTGCTTTTTAATATGCTATCTAGGTTGGTCATAACTTTTCTTCCTAGGAGTAAGTGTCTTTTAATTTCATGGCTGCAATCACCATCTGCAGTGATTTTGGAGCCTCCAAAAATAAAGTCTGACACTGGTTCCACAGAAAACTAGTCAACTTTTTTCCATCAAGCGCCATTAAATATCCCCAGTTGAATTATGCTTTGCTGTTCACATATGCCACTTTCTATTTCATAAATCTTGAATTGACTGTGTCACTTGTTCATGAATTTATAATTGCTAAATTTTCTGTGTTTTCCTGTTATTATTATTAAAAATCCATATTTGTTCACTCTAATCCTATTTTCCTATGACTTTAATATAAAATATCAGCTCTCTTATAGTTACTATTTGCATGGAATCATTTTCTATCATTTTACATTAAAATATATATATATATATATTTATTATTTTATTTTTGGCTGCACTGGTTCTTATTGCTGTGAGCTGGTTTTCTCTAACTTTGGTGAGTGGTACTACTCTCTAGCTACAGTATCCAGGCTTCTCATTATGGTGAGTTTTCTTGGTACAGAGTTCTGCCTCTTGAGCATGGTCTCAGTAGCTGCAGTGCACAGACATAGTTGCCTTGAGGTATATGGAATCTTCCTGGACCGACAATTGAACCCATGTCCCCTACATTGGCAGTGGAAAAAACTGAGTGAAAATTGTGTCTCTTTTAGACAGCCAGTTGTTGGATTTTGCCTTTCTAAAGTAACAAAATATATATGCCTTTTGATTGGTATAATTAGTACCTTTCTACTTAATGACATCTGGAGGGCTTGTTAGAACATGTATTGCTGAATCAAACTTCCAGAGTTTAAGAATCAGTAGGTCTGATTCAGGAGAAGGCAATGGCATCCCACTCCAGTACTCTTGCCTGGAAAATCCCATGGATGGAGGAGGCTGGTGGGCTGCAGTCCGTGGGGTTGCTAAGAGTCAGACACGACTGAGCAACTTCAATTTCACTTTTCACTTTCATGCATTGGAGAAGGAAATGGCAACCCACTCCAGTGTTCTTGCCTGGAGAATCCCAGGGATGGGGGAGCCTTGGTGGGCTGCCGTCTATGGGGTCACACAGAATCGGACACGACTGAAGCTACTTAGCAGCAGCAGCAGCAGGTCTGATTCAGAGCAAGAAAAAACAATTGCATTTTCAACAGCTACTTATAGTTTCCAAGTGTTGAATGAGGTTACTGAGAGGATGTGACCTTTGGTTGACTCTTGAGCTGGACCTGGACAATCAGAGGGTCCGCACTATCAATCCCTGCCTCCATGCCTTTGGAATGTACTTTTCTGCCTGTTGCTTCCACTGTAGAAGCCATTGTCAAGGATGCAGCCTGGAGAGCCTAAGGTGTTGAAATCATCTGGATGGTAGGTGTGCTGCTGCTGCTGCTAAGTTGCTTCAGTAGTGTCCAACTCTGTGCGACCCCATAGATGGCAGCCCACCAGGCTCCCCCATCCTTGGGATTCTCAAGGCAAGAACACTCGAGTGGGTTGCCATTTCCTTCTCCAATTCATGAAAGTGAAAAGTGGAAGTGAAGTCGCTCAGTCGTTGTCCAACTCTTAGCAACCCCATGGACTGATGCCTACCAGGCTCCTCGGCCCACGGGATTTTCCAGGCAAGAGTACTGGAGTGGGTTGCCATTGTCTTCCCCAAGGTAGGCATGAGTGAACCAGTAAGTCTACTATATGAACTTTTAGGAGTCCAGGAGGCCTTTGCAGAGATTTACTCATTTTATAGACACCCAAGCCAAGACTCGTACGTATATTCCCTTGTTGTTTAAAATTGCTACTGACCAATATGGGTTGATCTGCTTCTTTCTTTTGTTTCTACCTGCCCTTCATGTATGCTTGTCTAGTTTCAGATATCACCCAGGAAACTCTCATGTTTGCAAACGAATACCAAGTTATCTTGGTGTTGCTTGTCCAGGGCTCCACTTTGATAGCCATTGCCTCAGATGATCTGTTCATCATATCTATATTCAATTTCTGGTGGCTTTTTTCACTTAAGAGTAAGTGCCTACATTTCTTTATTTGAGAACTGCTTCAGGTTTCCTGAAGCTGTTATGCCTGTGGGCCAGGTAAGACAGAAGAAACTGGAAATTTACATCCCACAGGGACTAGCCTTTAGCAATGATTGATGAGCACAGGAGTATACAGGTGGCCCTTGGACACTGCAAGTTTGAATTGCACAGGTCTACCTACACACGAAGAAGGCTTTCTTATCTCTTCGTGCTATTCTTTGGAACTCTGCATTCAGATGTTTATATCTTTCCTTTTCTCCTTTTTTTTCCACTTCTCTTCTTTTCACAGCGATTTGTAAGGCCTCCCGAGACAGCCATTTTGCTTTTTTGCATTTCTTTTCCATGGGGATGGTCTTGATCCCTGTCTCCTGTACAATGTCACGAACCTCATTCCATAGTTCATCAGGCACTCTATCTATCAGATCTAGGCCCTTATATCTATTTCTCACTTCCACTGTATAATCATAAGGGATTTGATGTAGGTCATACCTGAATGGTCTAGTGGTTTTCCTTACTTTTTTCAATTTCAGTCTGAATTTGGGAATAAGGAGTTCATGGTCAGAGCCACAGTCAGCTCCTGTTCTTTTTTTTTTTTTTTGCTGACTGTATAGAGCTTTTTCATCTTTGGCCGCAAAGAATATAATCAATCTGATTTTGGTGTTGACCATCTGGTGATATCCATGGGTAGAGTCTTCTCTTGTGTTGTTGGAAGAGGGTGTTTGTTATGACCAGTGCACTTTCTTGGCAAAACTCTATTAGTCTTTGCCCTGTTTCATTCCGTATTCCAAGGCCAAATTTGCCTGTTACTCCAGGTGTTTCTTGACTTCCTACTTTTGCATTCCAGTCCCCTAGAATGAAAAGGACATCTTTTTTGGGTGTTAGTTCTAAAAGGTCTTGTAGGTCTTCATAGAACCATTCAACTTCAGCTTCTTCAGCGTTACTGGTTGGGGCATAGACTTGGATTACTGTGATATTGAATGGTTTGCCTTGGAAACGAACAGAGATCATTCTATCGTTTTTGGGATTGCATCCAAGTACTGCATTTTGGATTCTTTTGTTGACCATGATGGCCACTCCATTTCTTCTGAGGGATTCCTGCCTGCAGTAGTAGATATAATGGTCATCTGAGTTAAATTCACCCATTCCAGTCCATTTCAGTTTGCTGATTCCTAGAATGTCTACCTTCACTCTGGCCATCTCTTGTTTGACCACTTCCAATTTGCCTTGATTCTTGGACCTGACATTCCAGGTTCCTATGCAATACTGCTCTTTAGAGCATCAGACCTTGCTTCTATCACCAGTCACATCCACAGCTGGGTATTCTTTATGCTTTGGCTCCATCCCTTCATTCTTTCTGGAGTTATTTCTCCACTGATCTCCAGTAGCATATTGGGCACCTACTGACCTGGGGAGTTTCTCTTTCAGTATTCTATCATTTTGCCTTTTCATACTGTTCATGGGGTTCTCAAGGCAAGAATACTGAAGTGGTTTGCCTTTCCCTTCTCCAGTGGACTACATTCTGTCAGACCTCTCCACCATGACCCGCCCAACTTGAGTGGCCCCATGGGGATGGCTTAGTTTCATTGAGTTAGACAAGGCTGTGGTCCTAGTGTGATTAGATTGACTAGTTTTCTGTGAGTATGGTTTCAGTGTGTCTGCCCTCTGATACCCTCTTGCAACACCTACCAACTTACTTGGGTTTCTCTTATCTTGGGCGTGGAGTATCTCTTCATGGCTCCTCCAGCAAAGCACAACCAATGCTTCTTACCTTGGAAAGGGGTGTCTCCTCACTGCCGCCCTTCCTGATCTTCAACATGGGATAGCTCCTCTAGGCCCTCCTGTGCCCGAGCAGCCATGGCCTGGTCCACCTGGCCACCGCCCCTGGCCTCGGGCGTGAGGTTGCTCCTCCCACTTGCTGCCCCTGGCCTTGGTCCTGGGGGTATGGGGTTGCTCCTCCTGCCCACCGCCCATGGCTTCGGACTTAGGGGCATGGGGTATCTCCTCCCCGCCACCACCTCTGACCTCGAAAGTGGGGTAACTTCTCTCATCGCCGCCCCTGATCTTGGAGGCTGGGTATCTCCTCTCGGCTGCCCCGCCTGACCTTGGACATGGGATAGCTCCTCTCGGCCATTCCTGCACCACTGCAATCTGGCACTCTCGGCCGCTGCCCCTGACATCAGACATGGGGTAACTCCTGTTGGCCGCTGCCCTTGGGGCACAGGGTCCTCCCAGCTTCTGCCCCTGACCTCGGACATAGGGTAGCTCCTCTTGGCTGTGCTTAACGCACCCACTGCAGCCGCCTGTGCAACAGAATGGGAAAGACTAGAGATCTCTTCAAGAATATCAGAGATACCAAAGGAACATTTCATGCAAAGATGGGCTCGATAAAGGACAGAAATGGTATGGACCCAACAGAAGCAGAAGATATTAAGAAGATGTGGCAAGAATACACAGAAGAACTGTACAAAAAAGATCTTCACAACCTAGATAATCACGATGGTGTGATCACTGACCTAGAGCCAGACATCCTGGAATGTGAAGTCAAGTGGGCCTTAGACAGCATCACTACGAACAAAGCTAGTGGAGGTGATGGAATTCCAGTTCAGCTATTCCAAATCCTGAAAGAGGATGCTGTGAAAGTGCTGCAATCAATATGCCAGCAAATTTGGAAAACTCAGCAGTGGCCACAGGACTGGAAAAGATCAGTTTTCATCCCAATCCCAAAGAAAGGCAATGCTCAAACTGCCACATTATTGCACTCATCTCACACATTAGTATAGTAATGCTCAAAATTCTCCAAGCCAGGCTTCAGCAATATGTGAACCGTGAACTTCCTAATGTTCAAACTGGTTTTAGAAAATGTAGAGGAACCAGAGATCAAATTGCCAACATCCTCTGGATCATGGAAAGAGCAAGAGAGTCCCAGAAAAAAAATCTATTTCTGCTTTATTGACTATGCCAAAGCCTTTGACTGCGTGGATCACAATAAACTGTGGAAAATTCTTAAAGAGATGGGAATACCAGACCACCTGACCTGCCTCTTGAAAAATCTGTATGCAGGTCAGGAAGCAACAGTTAGAACTGGACATGGAACAACAGACTGTTTCCAAATAGGAAAAAGGAGTATTTCAAGGCTATATATTGTCACCTTGCTTATTTAACTTATATGCAGAGTACATCATGCGAAATGCTGGACTGGAAGAAACACAAGCTGGAATCAATATTGCCGGGAGAAATATCAATAACCTCAGATATGCAGATGACACCACCCTTATGGCAGAAAGTGAAGAGGAACTAAAAAGTCTCTTGATGAAAGTTAAAGTGGAGAGTGAAAAAGTTAGCTTAAAGCTCAACATTCAGAAAACGAAGATCATGGCATCTGGTCCCACCACTTCATGGGAAATAGATGGGGAAACAGTGGAAACAGTGTCAGACTTTGTTTTTCTGGGCTCCAAGATCACTGCAGATGGTGACTGCAGCCATGAAATTAAAAGACGCTTACTCCTTGGAAGGAAAATTATGACCAACCTAGATAGCATATTCAAAAGTAGAGACATCACTTTGCCAACAAAGGTTTGCCTAGTCAAGGCTATGGTCTTTCCTGTGGTCATGTATGGATGTGAGAGCTGGACTGTGAAGAAGGCTGAGCGCTGAAGCATTAATGCTTTTGAACTGTGGTGTTGGAGAAGATTCTTGAGAGTCCCTTGGACTGCAAGAAGATCCAACCAGTCCATTCTGAAGGAGATCAGCCCTGGGATTTCTTTGGAAGGAATGATGCTAAAGCTGAAACTCCAGTATTTTGGCCACCTCATGCGAAGAGTTGACTCACTTGAGAAGACTCTGATGCTGGGAGGGATTGAGGGCAGGAGGAGAAGCGGACGATAGAGGATGAGATGGCTGGATGGCATCACTGACTTGATGAATGTGAGTCTGAGTGACCTCCGAGAGCTGGTGATGGACAGGGAGGCCTGGCGTGCTGCAGTTCACGGGGTCGCAAAGAGTCGGACATGACTGAGCCACTGATCTGATCTGATAATTCTTTGCAATATATTATTTGTGTAATTTTCCATAAAGAAAAGTCCTCTTGATAGTCATATATATTGAAACATTAAAATTGTTTAACATTCATCATCTTTTCTCAGCCTACTTAATAGAAAGTGCTTCTAGCACCTCCTCTTATCACAAAACGGGCTCAGAAGTTTAAAAACAAAATTTTGAAAAAGTAAAAGTCCGAAGAATTATTTAGCCTATGTTGTCAAATCTAGTTTGCTCTTAACCGTGAAATTCTGGGTCCTTTTTCTTCTGGGGCCTTCCATGGGAGCTCAGATGGTAAAGAATTTTTCTGCAATACAGGAGACACAGGTTTGACCCCTGGGTCAGGAAGATCCCCTGGAGAAGGGAATGGCAACCCACCTTAGTGTTCTTGTCTGGGGAATCCCATGGATAGAGGAGCCTGGCAGGCTATAGACAATGGAATCTCAAAGAATCAGACATGACTAAGCGCATTCATTTTCTTTCTTTTCTTCTGGAAAAAGAAAGCTAACTGAATGGATGTGGATATCAGGAGGCATGAATTGGACTCCTGATAGAACCACTAACTTTATTTCCTATTTAAGATGTGAGCTTTCTCACTGATAAATGATTGGATTCTGTTAGATATATGATTTCATTTTTTGTAGAATTATTTTGGTTAGAGTTTTTTATGTTATTAATAATGGTATCATTGTGTGCATGGGTGCTAAGTCGTATCTGACCCTTTGCGACCCTGTGGAGTGTAACCCACCAGGTTCTTCTCTCCTTGGGATCCTCAGGGAAGAATACTGGAGTGGGTTGTCATGCCCTCCTCCAGGGGATCTTCCCTACCCAAAGATCAAGCCTGCATCTCTACATCTCCTGCATTGGCAGGTGGGTTCTTTACCAGTAGCACCATCTGGGAAGCTCCAATAAACAACAATAACTAAACTTAGTCTGGTGGAGTGGGGTGGTATAACCAAAGCTCTGACCAATTTTTCCTCTTAACACATTTTCCAGTGATTTTCCTTCTGGTCACTCAGAAACAACTTGAGCCATTGCCACAAGACCAAGTTGCTTTCACAGAACTATCTGAAAGTTATGAGACTAAATACGATCTATGGTCCCATGCTGTTTGGTAGTTCTTTGAGTTCCAATCTTTTCATAAGCACCATAGGAATTCTATTTTGACAAGGGAAATCTCTCTCACCAGTGCTGTTTCTGACCTGTTCCTAAATCTCCCCCAATCCTCACAATGTTAATGTCCAGTTGTTCTTCCAATTACAAACTTCTTAAATGTAGTATCATTCATGAGGGTATAAATTCTACCAGGACTTCTACCAGTCTGAAAATGCCAAAACCTAAATTTGAAAAAGAAGCTTTATTTATTTATTGCTTGTTTGTTGGTTTTTGGCCGCATGGCTTGTGAGATTTTAGTTCCCTGAACAAGGATTGAACCCAGGTGCTCAGCAGTGAGAAGCGGGAGCGCTAACCACTGGATCACCAGGGAATGTCCGAGAAAGCCTGTCTCTTGACAACTTTGAGATCTAGGGAACTAGCACTGCTTGGAAAACAGCTGTGATTTTCAAACTGTTAAGTATAACTTTTCTTTAATAATGCTGTTAAGGAAAACATGAAATTGTGAAAATTGCTGTGTGGGTCTGATTTAAAATGTGTTATTGAAATGAGGTGAATTTTATTGATGTGTTTGGGGATTCAAGGTTTCAATGATCATCATTTGTCATAATTTTTGTCATAATCTATTCCACAAAGTTTCTAAATAACTGTAGTAATACATCTGCTTTATTTACAGAGGTTCAATTCCCAAGTTCTCACAGATCAGTCTCTTGTGACAACTCAGAAAGGAATGTGAGATAAATGAGTCCCAGTGGTACTTTCTCATGCAGATGGCATGAAATCTTTTTTCAGGTTCTCCCAGGCTTTTAAATGAAGATCTTGGGGGAGGGAAAAAATAAAAAAGCAAACTCAGAAATCTCCCAAACTTTCTCTCCACAAGTGAAAATTCCATCATTGAGGACTATTTTCCAGGGAACAGCTGCCAGGAACACTGTCTAAATTGCATGTTTATTTGTAAAGCTCCTGCCTCAACAGCATGCTTATCTCATTTGCAAGCTTATTTGTCAAGTTTCTCTCCAGCAGTGAGAAACCTGGCCCCACTACTTAAAAGCCATTTAATTACTTGTTCAACACCAATATACATGTACAGCCTTTCAGAATTAACTTGCACCACCATGAGAAACAGATTTGTAAACCAGAATGCAAAGTTTATATTCAGTTCCTTTTGTCTGTAATTTTACAATGACTAATCAAAGAGCCATTTTCCAAAGTTACTCATGACAATAAGTCTCCCATCTTAAGTGTGATTATGTCATACATTCATAATACAGTTAAATATATTTGTATGCAATTTTTCCTGGCATTGTCTGACAATCTCACCAACTTTTCTATATATATATAAAATTTAGTCTTTGCAATATGCAGTTCTATGAATTTATGATAATTGCAGAGAGTTAAATAACAACCCCCTAGGTAACATGCAGAACAGTTCCTTCACCTTAAAAATTCCCTTAATGTATCTCCTAGTCAAATACTCTCCCCTCCCCAAAACTTTGATCAACTGAACTGAACTTTCTCCTAAAGTTTAAGAAATGGAAAGATAAACCTTTCCCTGGGAAGAGCCCTTGATTTTATATATATATATATAACTAATGCTGAAATAGCTTTATAAAAACTCAATCCTAACAAGTTGTGGTTAATAACTCCTCTTATTGTCACTTGGATTCAACTAATGTATTTGCATGCAGGGATTTATACAGAAGATTTCTACTTAGTTAATTTTCCAACATCCCTATACCAAGTAGAAGTCAAGCCATTTTATGGTTAAACATAAATGAGATCAGAACATTTTTCCAACTGCATTAACCATGTTTGTCATTTAAAATAAAATATAGAATAATTATGTAATTTACTAAGCATAATTCATGTTAATTCATATAATCCTGATTGATGCTGACAAATTGTGATCATGTCAAGCTGTGAAATGCAAGGATTTGCTGCTTTTCCTGTTCAGTGAACCACGTATATTAATGCATCGTGTACAAACAGTGTTAGATACTAACACTGCCGCTCCCCTGCAGCCATTATATTAAAGCCCATAATTATCACTGGAAATTTATTTCATAGAAAACTGCATGGTAAAATTTATATTCAAAATCACTATACAAAGCAGACAAATCCCTCACTGTATCCTCACAAACTCTATGCAGGATAATCTGGTTATCCATCATTAATCCAGAATCCTTAGGGATGCAAACTTCTCCTTGCTTTGGGCCTCACAGTTTACATCAAATGTTTTACTGATCCTTTCATTTATGTCTTTTAGGGTCACTGTGTGTAACTGGTTTTGTTTTTCACCTCCTAGCCGAAACCTCTAGAAGATATAATTAAAGTATCTGGTGAATTCTCAGTTAATTGCTGGATGCCCTAAATTATGGAGAAGGCCAGAAAAAAAAAATCCAATACAGTATACTAACGCATATATATGGAATTTAGAAAGATGGTAACGATAACCCTGTATGTGAGACAGCAAAAGAGACAGAGATGTATAGAACAGTCCTTTGGACTCTGGGAGAGGGCGAGGGTGGGATGATTTGGGAGAACGGTATTGAAACATGTATATTATCATATGTGAAACAAACTGCCAGTCCAGATTCGGTGCATGATACAGGATGCTCTGGGCTGGTGCACTGGGATGAGCCAGAGGGATGGTATGGGAAGGGAGGTGGAAGAGGGGTTCAGGATGGGGAACACATGTACATCCGTGATGGATTCATGTCAATGTATGGCAAAACCAATACAATATTGTAAAGTAATTAACCTCCAATTAAAATAAATAAATTTATATTTAAAAAAATTACAGAGAAGGCAACAGAAAATAAAGATAATTCCATAGTTCCTTTCTCCCTCATCACTTCCTCCCACAAACCCAACAAAAACTGTTTCAATGTAGAAAATTATTGTTTCCATAAACATGCTGTTTTTGTCCATTCAAGCTATTGTAACAAAATACTATAAAAATGAGTGGGTTTTAACAATAGAAAGTTATTTTTTCATAATTTTGGGGGCTGGTAAGTCCAAGATCAAGGTCCTGATCATTTGGTTCTTTGTAGGAACTCTCTTGCTGGATTGTGTGTGGCTGCTCTCTAACTGTGCTCTCCTCACATCACCTTTTCTGTGTGTGTATCAGAGAGTGTAATGTTTGTGTGTGTTTATGTGTAAAGAGAGAGGAGAGGAGAAGGCAATGGCACCCCACTCCAGTACTTTTGCCTGGAAAATCCCATGGATGGAGGAGCCTGGTAGGCTGCAGTCCATGGGGTCGCTAGAGTTGGACACGACTGAGCAACTTCACTTTCATTTTTCACTTTCCTGCATTGGAGAAGGAAATGGCAACCCACTCCAGTGTTCTTGCCTGGAGAATCCCAGGGACAGGAGGCCTGGTGGGCTGCCGTCTATGGGGTTGCACAGAGTCGGACACAACTAAAGCGACGCAGCAGCAGCATGTGTAAAGAGAGAGAGAACAAACTAGTGTCTCTCCTTATAAGGCCACTGATTTATCATGAGGGTCCCATTCTCATTATTGCTTCTAACCCTCCCTCCCTCCCTAAGAACCATCTGCAAATATCATCCCATTGGGTTTGGGCCCTTGATCTATGAATTTGGGGAGGATACAATTCAGTTTACAGCAGACACACTGTGTCCAAGTAAATTTTCAAACCATCTTCTATCTGTACACCCTTGTTGTAGACACAGAAGAGCTAAGAAAGCTCTCTGGGAGAGTGTCCTTTAGACATGGTCGCCAAGGAAATCAACTAATGATGGAGAGAGACAACCTAAAGAGAAAATGAAGATTTCACGAACATTTCAAAGAATAGGACAGTGATCTTCAGAAATAGATTCTTGGAGGAGTTATATATTTATTTCTTTGAAAGAGATGTAGTTAGAAAGTTCACAAGGTAATTTTTATCTTTCTTCCAGGGATAGATTTAAATCCTTTTGTTGAACAACAACAACCACATAACAATTAAAGCAACAAATAAGAGTAACTCAAAAACTAGAAAATCTTAGGGCAATGATATCAAACACAGAACTATACACTTGAAGTTCTTCAAAACAGAATAATAATGCTAATTGATCTCCAGCCTGCCTTGGGATCCCTTTGGGGTGTGGGCTCTAAGCTTTCTGATTATTTTACTTGCCTCCTACTCTAAGTAAGAAAGAACCCCTGGGATACATCAGTGACAAAACCTTGCAGTTTGCTGCTGCCCAGACCTATTTGGAGAAGAAATAGGAACACAGTCTGTCCAGGTATAGTTTAGAAGAGTACATTTAAAAATTGGGATACAAATGACAGTTTTAAAATGAGTTAGAATAGAATAAATTTTAGAATAAAATATTTTGGATGGCATTTTGGAAACAAGGGAAAAAATATCTCCTCTAATCTTATTTCAGTTATGCAGACATGCGGTATTGTATAAAATGCATTTTTAGTAGTTTGGGATGAAAAAAATATTTGAAATCTCTGAGATAGAATCTATCCAAACATTTAGACAAGTTAGGCACTTAACTGATTAGATTGTAAACTATGAGAAGACTCTCCTTTACATTTTATCAAATCTAATCATTTTACCCAGAATGAGAGATAAGCACATTAAATTAAATCATCATTGTGACCCTTAACATATTTGATACAAATAAAAGTATGAATTATGAACAGGGGCATAAATGAAATAGCATGACAAAATTAATATTTAATTCATTATCACCAAGCATGTAGAAAATGAATAAAGAATTCATGACTCCCACCCATGGAGTAGATAATATATCAAAAGAAGAAATATAGAAACAGACGGAAATCATAAATTATATGTAAATAAATTATGTATAAAATGTTTCCAGAACATAAAAATGAAAACTGGTAAGTAACAGAGGAACTGGAATTTAAGGAAGTCTCTTCTCAGGAAAGATTGAGTTTTGATAGGCTTTGAAGAATAAATAGGAATTTTTCTTCCAACTCTTTAATTACCATTCACCTGGTAGAGATAAGTATAGGATAAAACACACAGAAAGTAGGGGAAATGGAAAGTCATATTGTAATTGAGGATTGCAAAATAATTCTGCGTGTTGATTGCAGCATAAGAGATGTGAGTATATAAAATCTGAATATAAAATATCATGAGTTAGATCGTAAAAGATCATATATAATATCCTTTCAAATATATTGTCAAATATATGCATGTGTTACCTTTAAGATAAGATAAAATGGCATACTGAAGCATGTCTAGTTGCTAAACAATGAACTCTTACCTGCTGTCTTGCAACTAGTAAACCAAAGTTCCAATAAAATACTTG
The DNA here is from genome assembly GCA_935064755.1 of Tragelaphus eurycerus. Taxonomy (NCBI): domain Eukaryota; kingdom Metazoa; phylum Chordata; class Mammalia; order Artiodactyla; family Bovidae; genus Tragelaphus; species Tragelaphus eurycerus. The sequence goes on along the minus strand of CAKXYN010000225.1, from coordinate 339,254 downwards.
CTTAATTATTTCAAAGTGGAATTCATTTATTTGTGGGACCACGAACTAGGCTTTTAAACACTCTGATGACTTGCTTCACGTATTGGTCAATGCCATCAAAAATTATCTTCTTCCCATAGAAAGTTGTAGAAATATTCACACATGCACACTTCAAATTTATTTTTGATTTTGATAAAATAGGCACCACTTTAAATTAGGAAAATGAGGAACAAACTGAATTTTTGACATACTAAATTTAACGTATTTTGAGAGTGACAGAGCATTCAAATAAAGATGTCCCAGTTTCATTCAGGGTTCTTTCTGCTGTGCCTTGCTTGGCATAAACCTCAATGAAATGGCATTTTTCAACATTTATCTGTTAGAAAATCAGTGGTTCATTACTGAGACTCCATTGTATTTTTTTCTCATAGATATAATAGAATAAGTGAAATAAAACAGAAATTTTATATTGACTTTTAAATTTTTATTGAAGCGTATTTTTTTTTTATTGATTTACAATATTGCAATTTCTGCTGAACAGCAAAGTGACTCACTATACATATACATCTATCCAATCTTTTGTAGATGCTTTTCCATTTCTGAGTATTGGGTAGACTACCCTGCATTACAAGGTAGATGCTTGTTAGTTATCTAGTAGTGAGCGGGCTCCTGCATCAGAAGAACACTCATTTGAAAGCCCTGTGCACAGACAGGCTGTCTGAGCTTACTTCAGTTGCTTTACCTCTCAGTGTTTCTTCCCTGTCTGTAGGATGGGAATATAAGAAGCAAAGTAGGACTTCCCTCATGGTCCAGTGGTTAAGAATCCACCTGCCAATGCAGGGGACATGGGTTTGATACCTGGTCCGGGAAGATCCCACATGGGACCAGAAAGCCCATCTGACACAACTACTGAGCCCGTGCTCTGCACCGAGGAAGCCAGCAAAGTGAGGGGCCTGGGTGCCACACGGAGGGGCGGCCCTGGTCACTGCAAGCTGAGAATGCCTGAGCGCACTGACGAAGACCAGGGCAGTCACATAATATGTATAATATTTTTAAAAATAACAAACAACCCATGAGGTAGCTATAGTCCTTCATAAAGTTGCCCATTTTCAGCATTTGCATTATTAACACATTTGTGAAGATTATGTAGCAACCAATGATGGCCTCCCTGCAATAAGCACTGAGTATAGAATAGATGGGTAGAACGTGCTGTTCATTGCTTCGTCAGCACTGCAACAATGTGGGGTTTGTATCACATATGCAAGTCTGTCAGAGTGATGTCACTGCAGGGGGCTCATTTTCCTTTATATTATTAATGTTAGGATATTTTTGATACAAGCAATAGCTTTAATGTTTTGAAAAAATAATGTTAAATTTTAAACAGCATGAGAGCTTTGAGCAAAGAGTCAGCATGGACTGAATCCTATCCACAGCTGTTAATTTCATAAAATGCACTTATTTGGGGGAAATAAATATGTCTCTCCTATAAAACATCTCCGTCTACTCTCTGTCCCATCGCCAGACTCAAGGGTGCTAGCACTTTCACTGTTAGCATTTTCATCTTGATAATACCAATTGCTTTAAAGGATATTAAGACTTGAATTTAATTAACTTGGATTTCATTATCCTCTCTTCATCCAGACATACTGAAGACACATGATCCAGATGAATTGCACCCAGGTGACAGACTTTGTTCTCGTGGGCCTCACAGATCGTCAGGAGTTGAAGATGTCCCTCTTTGTCCTGTTCTTATCCATCTACCTCTTCACAGTAGCAGGCAACCTGGGTCTGATCCTAGTCATCAGAACAGACTCAAGACTCCACACACCAATGTACTTCTTCCTTAGTAACTTGGCTTTTGTTGATTTCTGTTATTCCTCTATCATTACACCCAAAATGCTGGGGAATTTCTTGTGCAAACAAAATGTTATCCCTTTCAGTGGATGTGCTGCCCAGCTGGGCTGTTTCCTGGCCTTCATGACTGCCGAGTGTTTGCTGCTGGCTTCCATGGCCTATGGCCGGTATGTGGCCATCTGCAACCCTCTGCTCTATATGGTCGTAATGTCCCCAGGCATCTGCGTTCAGCTTGTGGCTGCCCCCTATGGCTACAGCTTCCTGGTCGCCCTATTTCATACCATCCTCACCTTCCGCCTCTCCTACTGCCATTCCAACCGCATCAATCATTTCTATTGCGATGACATGCCCCTTCTCAGGCTCACTAGCTCAGACACTCACTCCAAGCAGCTATGGATTTTTGCCTGTGCTGGTCTCATGTTCATTTCTTCCCTTCTGGTCGTCTTTGTCTCCTATGTGTACATTATTTCTGCCATCCTGAAGATGCGCTCTGCTGAAGGCAGACGCAAGGCCTTTTCCACCTGTGGCTCCCACATGCTGGCAGTCACCATATTCTATGGGACCCTCATCTTTATGTACTTACAGCCAAGTTTTCATCATTCCCTTGACACAGATAAGATGGCCTCTGTCTTCTATACAGTGATCATCCCATGCTGAACCCTTTAATCTACAGCCTTAGGAATAAGGAAGTGAAAGATGCCCTGATAAAAGTCATCATGAATAGAAACCAGGCTTTTATGTTCATGAAATTAAGAAAGTGACTTGAATGAATAAAAACAGAATTTTCTTCACAGTCCGATTTTTTTTCTCTTAAGCTACCAAAATGCCTATTCTTAATACTGGATTTCTACATGTATGTTCATTGTGCAGTAAAATTTTCTAAAGATTTTCACTTAGAATGAAATTTCAGATATAAAAGTGCCCATTAGAATTTTTGACCAATTCTCTCATTTTCAAATGAAATTATATTAAAAAAATAATTCTTTGTTCCATAAGAATTTATACCAATGTTTTTTTATTTCTCAATTGAATAATTGCATAAGAAACTATTATCTGGATATATAACTAGTTATAAGACAACGGTTTCACCTTTCCACCACTTTAAAATCCCTGGTTCAGGATTCTCCAGTTCCATTCATCGTATCCCATATGAAAGGCAAAGATGCACATGTACTTCTTTCCCTGATTTGCTAGTTTCTTAGAAAAATATAACGGGACTTCCCTGGTGGCTCAGAGGTTAAAGCGTCTGCCTCCAATGAGGGAGACCCAGGTTCGATCCCTGGGTTGGGAAGATCCCCTGGAGAAGGAAATGGCAACCCACTCCAATATTCTTGCCTGGAGAATCCCATGGACGGAGGAGCCTAGTAGGCTACAGTCCACAGGGTCGCAAAGAGTCGGACACGACTGAGTGACTTCACTTCACTTCACTTCACTAGAAAAATATAACACTATAAAACTGTTCCATAAATCAAATATCAGATCAGATCAAATCAGTTGCTCAGTCGTGTCCGACTCTTTGCGACCCCGTGAACTGCAGCACGCCAGGCCTCCCTATCCATCACCAGCTCCCAGAGGTCACTCAGACTCACATCCATCGAGTCAGTGATGCCATCCAGCCATCTCATCCTTTGTTGTCCCCTTCTCCTCCTGCCCCCAATCCCTCCCAGCATCAGAGTCTTCTCCAATGAGTCAACTCTTCACATGAGGTGGCCAAAATACTGGAGTTTCAGCTTTAGCATCATTCCTTCCAAAGAAATCCCAGGGCTGATCTCCTTTAGAATGGACTGGTTGGATCTCCTTGCAGTCCAAGGGACTCTCAAGAGTCTTCTCCAACACCACAGTTCAAATATACTTCAATAAAAATAATTGTAAATTAATGAATGAATTAATAAAACTGCTCCATATTTATACATTTAACAAATTGTCTTTATTTATTTATTTTTCAAATTGTCTTTGTTCAGAAGAATAATGCATCTGAAGTTTACCTTAGTCACTGATTTAATATGGCCTGTCATCTGGTCTGATCTCTGAAGACTAATTTTCAAGTGAACTTCTTTTTTTAAAGCCTATGAGATCTTGTTATATTTTTTCAAGGTATCTAGAAAAGGTGTAACTCAAGAATGGAATCCCAGGGGTATCGTATATTCTAAATTAATATACACAAAATGATTGAAACGTCATAGATCATTTTCCAGTAGCAAGGATCCTATGCAATTATACTGGGCAGATCTCAGGTAAGTTGGTCATCAATGGATAAGGTATAGTTTATAATATTATGAGCACACTAGGCCATGCAGCCTAGCTTGGAAAAGAACACACGCCTTGTAGTCAAAGGATAGACTTGAACTGTGTGTGGGCTTCCTATAGCTTATTTTTCAATTAAATAAGGACAGCATTACAAAATTTGGAGTCTTCTAAAATATTGAATACACAAAAGAGTAATAATAAATCATAAGCATTTTCACATCATCTTTCTTGCTAAAGAACCTGAATTCTAGTCTCAACTATACTATACGCGAGAGGCCAATTTATAAATGAGGATTAATGTACACAACAGATAACTGTGATATAGATAGATAGATATAGATATACAGGTATGTATATATAATTTCAAATAAATGTAATGATAATTGAACAGTTTGCAATTACAAAGAAAATGGTTTTGAGTTTGTAATTTGCATATCATTTTAATATATATTAATGAATGTATATAGTATGTGTGTGTGTGTGTGTGTGTGTGTGTGTGTTCAGTTGCTCAGTTATGTCTGACTCTTTGCAACCCCATGGACAGTAGCCCACCAGGCTGCTCTGTCCATGGAATTGTCCCTGCAAGAGTACAGGAGTGTGTTGTCATTTCCTACTCGAATGGATCTTCCTGACCAAAAAATCGAATCTGTATCTGCTGCATCTCCTGAGTTGGCAGGCAGATTCTTTATCACTAGCACCACCTGTAAAGACCATATGTGTGAGAGTGTGTGTGTGTATGCCATTTGAATGTTTAATGAAACATAACCAGAGAAAGGAAATATAGTATATATTTGGGTGAATCATAGAGATACAGGGTTGACTTAATCTACAGTTCTCAAAAGTTTCTTTTTTTGTCTATCTTTAAACACATTTATCCACTATTTGAACATTTCAGTGTTTCCTGCAGCAAATTTTGAGTCTCTATTCTATATACTCAAAGCCTGTCATTAATGTCTTTGAATTCACACTGTCTTGTTTTGGCAAGATGGAGCTTTTACCATGACATAGCTCTTCAATTAAAGAGCATAGATTCCTTGGTGTCTGAAAGACCAAATCTGAATGCTAGGTCTGACCTTTGAGGAATCAAAACATCTCAGAATTTATGTACTCCTCCATCTCTTTAACACTGTGAAGGTGAAATGAATACAAACTCTAAATCTATTGTCATGAAACCAAGACTACAGATGAATTTCTTTTCTAAATGTCATTCTACCAAAAATAATGTGAAACTATGAATTTATTTGACTTAAACATAAATAACATGAATATATAAGATGAATATAGCAATTTAATATTGCTAAGCTCAATATTTGGAGAAGGCAATGGCCCCCCACTCCAGTACTCTTGCCTGGAAAATCCCATGGATGGAGGAGCCTGGTAAGCTGCAGTCCATTGGGTCGCCAAGAGTCGGACACGACTGAGCGACTTCACTTTCACTTTTCACTTTCATGCATTGGAGAAGGAAATGGAAACCCACTCCAGTGTTCTTGCCTGGAGAGTCCCAGGGACAGGGGGAGCCTGGTGGGCTGCCGTCTATGGGGTCACACAGAGTTGGACACGACTGAAGCGACTTAGCAGCAGCAAGCTCAATATTAAGTTAAGCTTTATGTTTAAATGTTTTGTTTATCATATGAAGTGGAATTCTGAAAACTATGTTTTCACTTTGAAGTTTCACATTTTTTTGAAAATTATGTTATAATTTTCATTACATAGCATTCTTCTATCTATTGTAATAGAAGACATTGTCACAATCATAAAAAAATCCAATATTATCTTTTCACTAAATATATTGGTTTAGATAAACTTTCATACTTTATACACAACTATATTTCACCTTTTCCTTCATTGCATTGGCTAGCACATTAAGAATAATATTTAGTAAGAGTCAGTTAGTTTTGTTAACTCTAGTTGAAATGCCTTGTGTTTCATTTAATATATTACTCAATATATTCATGGCCATCTCTTTAACTCTTGAAATATTTATCCTGCTATACTACCTATGATGCTGGAATTTTGTATACATGTTATCCTATATTTTAATTCAAGATATTCTGTCTTCCTTAACAAATGTCCTGACTACTGATTGTGTTGGAACTCCTGCCTGCAGCAAGTCCCTTCAAATCCAAAGCAGGCAGCACTGAAATCTGAGAATGGCCTGTTGACCAGTGAGGACTTTTCTTTCCAATATGGTGACCATAAGATAAGCATGAGCGAAGTCCTTAATCCACAACGTGAAAGATTATCTGCAATGGATGTTCTGCAGGTAACAGTATGATATGCTTCTATATACAATTCATGGCCAAACACAATAATTCAGAAGTAACTGAATTCATCCTCTCGGGACTCACAGACAGTCCTGAGGTTCAAGCCCTTCTTTTTGGGATCTTTTTAGTGATCTACTTAATTAGTGTCATTGGTAACCTTGGATTAATCCTGCTAATTCGTGTCAGTCCTCAGCTTCATACAGCTATGTATTACTTCCTTAGCCACCTAGCTTTTGTTGATTTTTGCTATACCTCCTCGGTCACTCCTAACACTCTGGTGAACTTCCTCCAAGAAACTAAAAGAATATCCTTACCTGCTTGTGCCATTCAGTTGTTTTGCTTTATCATGTTTGTGGCTTGTGAATTTTATATGCTCTCAGTCATGGCTTATGACAGGTATGTGGCCATTTGTAATCCTTTACTCTATACTATTGTCGTGAACAAAAGGGTCTGTATCCAGATGGTGCTTAGCACATATCTATATAGCTTTTGTGTGGGACTCCTACAAGCAATCCTTACATTCCACTTATCTTTCTGTCATTCAAACATAATAAATCACTTCTACTGTGATGATGTCCCCTTGGTTGCCCTGGCCTGTCATGAAACCCATCACAAATATATCAAAAAGTTGTTATTGTTCACACTTGCTGGGTTCAATATCTTTTTTTCTCTTTTTATTGTCCTTGTCTCCTATGTATTCATTCTATTTGCCATTCTAAGGACTAAATCAGCTGAAGGCAGGAAAAAGGCATTTTCTACCTGCGCTTCCCACTTGACTTCCATCACTATATTTTATGGAACGATCATCTTCATGTATATGCAACCAGAAACAAGCCATTCCTTGCATACTGATAAAATATCTTCTGTATTCTATATAGTGGTAATTCCCATGCTAAATCCTCTCATATACAGCCTGAGGAACAAGGAAGTAAAAAGTGCTTTGAAGAGAACTATGGGAAAAGTGTATTCTACTATAATATAAGTTTTCCATGGTTTAACTGAAAGCCTTCACATTTAGGGAGCCCCCCGCCCCCAAAGCAAATAAACAAAAAAACAAATAGTTTTTCTGCATGATTATGCCTTTAGTGACATGCTTTCTAACACTGCAATATTTAAAAAGTGAAAGTGGTAGTGTTGTCTCAGTCCTGTCCGACTCTGTGCAACCCCATGGACTGTAACCTGCCAGGCTCCTCTGCCCAAGGAATCCTCCAGGCAAGAAGACTAGAGTGAGTTCCATTCCCTTCTCCTGTGGATCTTCCTGACACAGGGATGGAGCCAATCTCCCGCATTGCCAGCAGATTCTTTACCATCTGAGCCACCAAGTGAAAGTTAATATTAATATAGAAGATACATTTAGTTTCTAATTTTATTTTTATTACTTTGTAAATTATAACTTCTGATAATGCTGAATATGCATTGGAAAGACGGATGCTGAAGCTCCAATATTCTGGCCAACTGATGTGAAGAGTTGATTCACTGGAAAAGACCCTGATGCTTATAAAGATTGAAGGCAGTAAGACAAGAGAATGACAGAGGATGAGATGGTTGGATGGCATCCTCAACTCAATGGACGTGAGTCTGAGCAAACTCCAGGAGATAATGAAGGACACGGAAGCCTGGAGTGCTATAGTCTATGGGGTTGCAAATGGTTGAACATGGTTAGTGATTGAACTACAACAGCAATACTGAAAGATATGAGGCTGAAATAAGTTCAAATAGTGGGTTAAATTTTCTTTTGTAGATCACATAAAATCTCTCTCTTTTTTTCATAGTGGAATTTTGACTTGAATGCTTCATTTCATAAATTTTACATGATAAAAATCATATCGTCTTTAGATTACTAAAGCAGCTTTCAGTTATTAGTATGGTATAAAATACACTCATGCACACACACATACACACACACAGAGTAAGAAGAATCTGAAAAGAACTGTTGATTCTAAAACTCTAACATGGACACTGATATCAACACTGACAGAAATTCTGACTTAAAAAGACTGAAACAGTAACTTGAAGTTTAACAAGGGAAGCATGTCCTTCTGCAAACAGTAAGGTCTATAGATCCAATAATATAGTTAATTTTCTGATTTGTACTGAAGTTATTGGGTCTTTTAAGAATGTCCTTGCTTTGAATAACATACACGTATGACCATATGAAAACAATTACACTGAATATATAAACTTCCTTGGAGAATATCATTATTTTAACAAGACTAATGAGCAGAATATATATTTCCATTTATTTTGTCTTTAATTTTATTCATAAATGTCATTGATTTCTGAGAAAATTCTTTGGCTAGATTTATTCCCAGATATTTTATTCTTTTTATTCAATTGTTAATAAGATTGTTTTCTTAATTCTTATGATGATTCATTATCATTATATAGAAATAAAACAGATTTGTATTTATTAAATTTGTGTCCATCAATTTTATTCATTGGTGAGTTCTATCAGTTTTTTGGTGACCTCTTGGAATGTTTTATACAGAATATCATATCATCTGTCTCTGTTCCTTTCAAAAAGAAGATATTTCATTGAAGGTTTTTGCATCGATGTCCATCATGGATATTAACCTGTAATTATCTCTTTTGGTAGTGTCTTTATCTGATGTTGGCCTTGTAGAATGAGGTTGCAAGGAAATGCAAATTAAAACCACATTAGATATTACCTCACATCTGTCAGAATGACTATTACCAAAAATGTAACAAATAACAAATCCTGCCAATGAAATAGAGAGGACACCCTTGTGCACTGTTGATAGGAATGTAAATTGATACAGCAACTACTGAAAAGAGTAGGAGACTCCTCAGAAAACTAATAGTAGATGTCATGTGATCAGAACTCCATTTCTGGGTATCTTTCTTTTTTTTTTTTTTTTTTGCAGGGGAAAATGGACAAAGGGAAGGATCAATGAGGGTGGGAGGGAAATGGGAAGGAAGACGGGGAGTGATGGTGGGGAGGAGTATATATAATTTCTTAACACATGGCTTTCAGTTTTTAATCACAAAGAACATTTAAAAAAATCATATAGAATTCATCTTATATTAGGAGGTTTGATCTGGAAATGAAAAGTTCAGGAAACTAAAAGTCAAGTTTGGGTGTCCTCATCTTAGGCACATCTTAGTATTTTGTATTGGTAGGTCTATCTTTACAATAATATATTATTAAGGACAGGATCACATTTGTCACTTCTTCCTCCCTAATACCCAAAGTGGTACCAGACTCATAAAATAGTCAATAAACATTTACAGAATGAACAAATAAGTCTATTTTTGTTAAAACTCTCCTGAGTGAACTGAGTTTTTTGAGGCTCGTAAGTGAATATATTTTCCTCTTTACTTTGTCTATTACAGCCAGATTGTATAAGTATGAGTGGGGTATTAAAGTCTCCCACTATTATTGTGTGACTGTATATTTCTTCTATCATACTAATTAGTGTTTGTCTTAGATATATCAATGCTCCAATGTTGGGTGCATATATATTTATAATTGTTATAACTTCTTTTTGCATTGTTCCTTTGAGTCATTATGTGTAACCTTCACTGTCTCCTTTTCAGGACCTTTATTTTAAAGTCAATTTTATCTGATATGAGTATTGCTACTCCTGTTTTCTTTTGGTCCATATTTGCATAGAAAATCTTTTTCCAGCCCTTCATTTTCAGTCAGTATATTTTCCCTATTTTAAGGTGGTTCTCTTGTAGACAACATATATAGGGGTCTTGTTTTTGTATCGATTCGGCCAGTCTTTGTCTGTTGATTAGGGCATTCAGCCCATTAACGTTTAAAGTTAATTATTGATAATTAAGATTTACTTTATTGTTTTGGGTTTGAATTTATACACCCTTTTAGTGATTCCTATCTAGAGAATGTCCTTTAGTTTTTGTTGGAGAAATGGTTTAGTGGTGCAAAATTCTCTCAACTTTTGCTTATCTGTGAAGCTTTTGATTTCTCCTTCATATTTGAATGAGATCCTTGCTGGATACAATAATCTAGGCTGTAAGTTATTTTTTTTCATCACTTTAATTATGTCTTGCCATTCCCTCCTGGCTTGGAGAGTTTCTATTGAAAGATCAGCTGTTATCCTTATGCGAATTCCCTTGTGAGTTATTTGATGTTTTTCCCTTGCTGCTTTTAATATTTGTTCTTTATATTTAATCTTTGTTAATTTGATTAATATGTGTCTTGGGGTGTTTTGCCTTGGGTTTATCCTGTTAGGGACTCTCTGCATTTCTTGAACTTGAGTGGTTATTTCCTTCTCCATTTTAGGGAACTTTTCAACTATTATCTCCTCAAGTATTTTCTCATGGTCTTTCTTTTTATCTTCTTCTTCTGGAACTCCTATGATTCGAATGTTGTAGCATTTAATGTTATCCTGGAGATCTCTGAGATTGTCCTCATTTCTTTTGATTTGTTTTTCTTTTTTCTCCTCTGATTCATTTATTTCTCCCATTCTATCTTCTAATTCACTAATCCTATCTTCTGCCTCTGTTATTCTACTATTTGTTGCCTCCGGAGTGTTTTGGATCTCATTTATTGCATTATTCATTATGTGTTGACTCTTTTTTATTTCTTCTAGGTCCTTGTTAAACCTTTCTTGCATCGTCTCAATCCTTGTCTCCAAACTATTTAACTGTGATTCCATTTTGATTTCAAGATTTTGGATTAATTTCACTATCATTATTTGGAATTCTTTATCAGGTAGATTCCCTATCTCTTCCTCTTTGGTTTGGTTTGGTGGGCATTTATCCTGTTCCTTTAGCTGCTGGGTATTCTTCTGTCTCTTCATCTTGTTAAAATTGCCAAGTTTAGAGTGTCCTTATTATATTCTGGTAGTTTGTTGAATTCTCTTTATTGAGGCGGTTTATTGGTCTTTTCAATATCTGATCTCTGCCCTGTTACAGAGGGGGCAGAGATGAACACCCAAATCTAAGCCCGCCAGGTTCAGGCACTAGGATAGTTCTCAGAATCATAGACTCGGTTGAGTCTGCATTTTGTGCCCTTCCCAGGTCCGAGTAGCCCAGGTGATGAAATGTTTAGTGAGTGCAGCTGCTGCGACTTATCGCCTCCCCACTGCTCAGTTTTCTGGGTATAAAACCGGCGCACCTTCTCAGGCAGATGTTGACCGTCCAGAGCCCCAAGAAGCGTGAGTTAGCACAGAAACCTGCTTACAGTCTTGTAGATAATGTCTCTTTAGGGCTGTGATTGCCCGCTTCTGGCTCTGGCTGCCTGTCACTGGAGTGGGACGGTCTGCAGCCGGCTATCTCTGTGCAGCCCTTTGTTCCGTAGGTAATCCTGGTGCTGTCTTAGGTTAGGGCTGGCTTTTGACATAGTAGATATCCGACAGTCTGGTTATTTCGCTCAGGTAGCCCTCGGGATAGCCAGGCCAAATCCTTACTCAAAGCCATGCAGGCCGCGACGCTCCTCCTAGCCCAGCCCCCGCTTGCTAAGAGCAAATGCTGGTGTCCTTGCCACTTCTTTGCAAAAGGAGTTGCCACAGGGCATGTAATCTCCTTTTGAAAACAATGAATTGTCTTTCTAAGTGCCTGATGTCCTCTGCCGGCATTCAGAAGTTGTTTTGTAGAATTTACTCAGCATTCAAATGTTCTTTTAATGAATTTGTGGAGGAAAAAGTATTCTCCCCATCCTACTCGTCCACCATCTTCTCTGGGTATCTTTCTAAAGGAAACAAAACAGTAATGTGAAAAAATATATACACCTTTATGTTCACTGCAGAATTATTTACCATAACCAATTTATGAAAGTATTATAAATATCCATCAAAGAAAATGGAATTTTACTCAGCCATTAAAAAAAAAAAAAGAATGAAATCCTGTCATTTGTGATAACGTAGGTTAACCTAGGGGGTATTATGCCAAGTGAAATGTCAGATAGAAAAAGACAGATCAGATCAGATCAGTCGCTCAGTCATGTCCGACTCTTTGCGACCCCATGAACCGCAGCACGCCAGGCCTCCCTGTCCATCACCAGCTCCCGGAGGTCACCCAGACTCGCATCTATCGAGTCAGTGATGCCATCCAGCCATCTCATCCTCTGTCGTCCCCTTCTCCTCCTGCCCTCAATCCCTCCCAGCATCAGAGTCTTCTCCAATGAGTCAACTCTTCGCATGAGGTGGCCAAAATACTGGAGTTTCAGCTTTAGCATCATTCCTTCCAAAGAAATTCCAGGATTGATCTCCTTCAGAATGGACTGGCTGGATCTTCTTGCAGTCCAAGGGACTCTCAAGAGTCTTCTCCAACACCACAGTTCAAAAGCATCAATTCTTCGGCGTTCAGCCTTCCTCACAGTCCAGCTCTCACATCCATACATGACCACAGGAAAGACCATAGCCTTGACTAGAAAAAGACAAATACCACACAATTCAACCGGCATGTGAAATCTAAAGAAACACTTAATAAAACAGAGAATAAGAAGTTTCTTGATGAAAGTGGAGTGGGGAGATGTGTGAGCGAGGTGAGAGACCTTAAGTACAAACTTCCAGTCACAAAATAAATGCGTCACTGTGTGAAATGCAGCAAGCGTGGGGAATATAATCAATTGCACTGCAATCCATGCGTACGGTAACAGACAATGACTAGACAAGCCGTGGTGACTGTGTTGTAACGTACAAGAGTATTCAGTCACTATGTGGTGCAGATGGAACCAACACAGTGTTGTAAGTCAGTTATTTTGTTATTGTTGTTCAGTGTCCGACTCTTTGTGATCCCCTTGATTCCAACACCCCAGGCTTCCCTGTCCCTCACCGTCTCCTGGAGTTGGCCCAAGTTCAAGTCCACTACATCAGTGATGCCATCCAGCCATCGCATCCTCTGATACCCTCTTCTCCTTTTTCCCTCAGTCTTTACTCAAAATCAGTGACTTTTCTGATGAGCCAACTATTTGCATCAGTTCAGTTCACTTCAGTCGCTCAGTCATGTCTGACTCTTTGGGACCCCATGGACTGCAGCATGCCAGGCTTCCCTGTCCATCACCAACTCCCAGAGCCTGCTCAAACTCATGTCCATCAAGTTGATGATGTCACACAACCATCTCATCCTCTGTCATCCACTTCTCCTGCTGCCTTCAATCTTTCCCAGCATCAGGGTCTCTTCCAATGAGTCAGTTTTTGCATCAGGTGGCCAAATTATTGGAGCTTCGGCTTCAGTATCAGTCCCTCCAATGAGTATCCAGAACTGATTTCCTTTAGGATGGATTGGTTTGATCTCCTTGCAGTCCAATGGACTCTTCAAGAGTCTTCTCCAACACCACCGTTTCAAAGCATCAATCTTTCAGCTCTCAGCTTTTTTTATGGTCCAACTCTCATATCAGATGACCAAAACACTGGAGCTTCAGCTTCAGCATCACTCCTTTCAATGAGTATTCTACAATTCAACTGAAATGAAAATAATAAAGAAATCAGCAAAACAGAAAAGAAAGAAAGAAAGAAAAAGTAGTCACTGGGGTAAAAGCAAATGAAGGTTATCTCTGAGAATGGAGATTATAGGTGATGGTTATTTTTTACTTTAGGTTTTTCTGTGTTTCTATTTGTGGGCAATGAAAAGTATTGTTTGTATAATTAGAGAGAAGACAATATATGTTATAAAAAGTAGTATATAAAAGTAAAGAGGTATCATGTCTTTGACAATCAAAGAGTTCAAAGAAAAAAAAATATGTTAAATTGGTTAATATTTAAGGAATATGGGCGAAGGTTTTACCAGAATCCTTTGTAATATATTAACACCTTTTCTTGAAACTCTGAATTTATGTCAAAATAAAAAGTTAAATAAGTCATCTAGCATTTGCTAATTTTAATTTAATGCTTTAATTGAGCAATATTTTTAACGCATTTCTTATTTTGATGTTCTGATTCATAATCCTTTGTAACTTTAAAAGGCTATAACTTCTTGCCAGTAATACCTAAAAGTAATATATCTTTCCTTAAGAAAATAAATAAAACAATTCATGCATCTTCCCTAAAGTTTATTTTAACACAATTGCCTTTTGCTTTATAAGGGCTTATTACTAAGATTGTAGTTTTCATTTGTCACAGTCTGTCACAAAACAATATACCATACTTTTAAAGAAAACTTTAAATTGCAATTTTGTATAATATTTTAAAATGGCTGTATATTTGTTAGCAACTTTATGATCAGCCTTAAAATTACATCAAAGTAATGAATATATCAAGGTATCTTCTCAAGTATTCAACTCTTTTAAGTCAGGAGGAGAAATACAGCTCTTTTAGACTCAGTTTCATTACTTCATGTTGGGAGGTCAAGTGCTTTGAGGGCATGACAGAGGAAAACCAACCTCTGTGTCCACTGTATCAGTTTTATTGTGTCTCCTGGCCCAAGCAGAGAAGGCTTAAATCACAGCCACCACCTGTCAGACTCCGGGTCACTTCCACAGATTCCACTGTGCCTGCATCACTATGCACGGTGTGCTATGTACTCCTAAGATGGGTCTTCTCAAGTATGTTTCAAGATATTATAGGCTCATGGTGATGATCTATAAAAGGTAATTCAAAGCTGAAATAAGTTTTAAAAATGTGCTTGAAGGCACAATTCCCATTAGCGTAAAAAGAACTGACATGTTTACATTATTTATTTATTGAGGTAACATTGGTTTGCAATATTATATAAGTTTCAAGTGTACAACATTATATTTCAACATCTGCATACACACAGCACAAGAAAAGGGAGGTTACATATATGTGCCTGCATGTGTGTTCAGTTGTCTCTTTCTGACGCTATGGACTGTAGCCCACCAGGCTCCTCTGTCCTTGGGATTCTCCAGGCAAGAATACTGGAGTGGGTTGCCATTTCTTCCTCCAGGGGATCTTCCCAATGCAGGGATCTAATCCATGACTCCTGCATCTCCTGCATTGCAGGTATATTCTTTACCACTGGAATAGGCACCCCTCTCCAGTATTCTTACCTGGAAAATTCCATGGACAGAGGAGCCTGGTGGATTACATCCCATGGGGCTGCAAAGAACCAGATACAACAGAGCAGGCATATACAAAATCACAAGATCCAAAAAACAGGGTGAGGTCAATCTTCATATAAACCTCGAACATGCTCCTCAGGATCCAACCCAAGCCCCCAAACTTTTCCCCATTTTGTAGTATATTTGAGAAAGGCAAATGCCTTTTCACCTGAAGTTTTTTCAGTGACCTTCCCTGTTGCCTCACAACATTAATCCAGTGCATCAGGATATGTTAGATTGCAGGGACTTCAGCTTAGCCCACTTGCAGAAAGTATAAGACAAATTTATCAGCAACCACTACTTGCTTCCACTGTGTGTGGCCACAAATCTCTCTGTATGCAACTTTCCATGTGGCAGGCTAAACAGCGAGGCCATTGGCAACAGCCCAGGAAGCAAAAATACAATAATTAATACATAATAAATTTTTTTTCAAGGAATACAGAATGTTTCATTTAAAACAAGCTCCTAACTAAGTCTCCATGGACAGCAGCATCTCCTTAAGGATGGGTGGGCGCTCTCTAACCCTGCAGAGAGGGCAGCTTCAGGAGGCTGGTCATGCTCAGGGCTGGTTGTTGGTTGTGGGCTCTGAGTATTACCATTCCTCAATCTGGGTGTCATCCCTTCTTCCCATGGCAGACCACTAGTGGAACAGCATGTGCTGGGCATGGCCTGGGAGATTCCCGCTGACAAGCTGACAGACTCTGTCCTGGGACATGGTCAGACTGTTGTCCAGGCTTACCTTGCAGACTCCAGGTACAGGCTTCCGAGGGACTCCTCGTGGTCCTGATGCTGAGTCCACCAGCCATGCGTGCTCACCAGAGAGGCCTGGGGCAGCCCCGAGGGCACGTCCTCTTGAATGCCTTTGTCCAAACCTCAGTCAGCTCCCAGCTCATCGAACTGTGTTTCTCACTCTTCCTTGGCTCTTTCCCTTTGTTTCATTACACAAATAATCTCACCTTACATCACAAAAAGAGTCTTCCTTATTTGGGGCAGAAGAGGATGTATTCAAATGCATGATTGTAGAACTCATCTCTGATATCACAGGAGGGGAGCCTGATGAAGCAAAGAGGTGTGGAGAGCAGTGTCTGCCTCTGACTTTTGCCATCTGACCGGTTACAGCTTTCCAGCTTCACCACTTGTGTCCTTTTCGTCCATCACTGGAGTAAGGAACCCACTGCTCCACCTTTGCAGAAGATTCAAGCCCTGCAAGTCTTTTCCTGCACATGGGAATCCTCACTCAGTCCCACTCACTCATCACAATAAAAAACCTCAAGCCCTGTGACCATTACTGGCTCCTCCTAGCCATGTTTTCAGGTCAGATTGGGAATTCACCCTCCTCTCCCTAGAAAGCCCCATTATGTGAACAAAGCTCTTATTATCTTTTCTTCTTAGATGTGCGGTATCATCTGACTGGCCATCTAAAGCAAGTTGTGAATGGAATGGTCCATATATTTCTGTGAAATGTCAGTTGACCTATGATTTGTAGGTTTTATCTTCTAGATACTGAAGAGAAAGAAATGGATACTATTTTAATCTTTGCAGCTGAACTGAAATGTCAATCATAATATTGATTTGAACATTAATCTCAGAAGGAAGGAATAAAAGTTACTTATTGGGAAAGTCATTTTTATCCAATGATTTCCAAAAACTAAATACAAGGCCCATAGATGTAACATTTATTTTAAATAAATTTATAATTTTAATATGAAGCCAATGCGACAGACTTCAAAACAAATAATCAAAGCAGACATAGCAACTAATCAAATTGTTTTCCCAAAAGAGATCATTAAAATTTTCCTTTACTCTTGATTCTTTAAACATAGCTGAAAAAGTGACCTACCATTTCAAGGGAAATAGTTTTTTCCCCAGTTATTAAACATTAAATAATTATGTTCTTGGGTGTATAATTATATTGTCTTTCAACGTTTGTTAAAAAGAATGTAGTACAGAAAGAAATCTCCCTGAGGGACTACATGCACAAAATACAAAGTTGTCTCATAAATACCCAGGTAATTTAAAATGTTACTGGCCTCACAAAGATTCCTTTCAGGTACACTGAACTACTTAGGGGTTTGCTGTTGAATTGAATGATGACATACTGAATATTGAAAGGCATCAGGTAGTAGAAAAATGTCGGGAGCCGAATTAGGCATTACAGACAAAATGGAGGCATGGTCCCCAGCCCTCTCTCCTCATTCCACAGGCAAGGATCCCAGGATGAAGGAGTTAGGCCTTGTAATGCTGACTTGTCTTTTTCTTTCCTCCACTGAGTTGACTGAAAAGGAATATTAAGGTGCTGCTTATTGTTCTTGAGAGGAGCATGAGAAGGCACAAAGCCTTCTGCAGCATTGCTCAGAAAATAATTCATAAAGCTAATCATTGACATTTGTTCAAGGACTTTTACAAGAGTGTTCCAGGATGACACATGGGCTGTAGCTTGAGGCCATGGGAGGGATCCATATCTGAAGCCTATTTTTGAGGAGAATGTTTATGGCAAAGGAGTTTACTGAATATAGGGCTTGGAAATAATTAAAATAGTTAGAAATTAAAGATGTAAGGAATGTTGTAAAGTTACCATATATTACTATACCTTATAGAAGTTAGGAATTTTTAGAGACACTATAGCTAGAAGCCTTTTTAAGAGATAGTGAGCTCAGGATGTTAGGGGCAAACAGGACTTAGGAAGATAAGTAGTAAACTGAGGAATGTAGCATGAGTTACAATGTAATTGCAAGTTAACTATAGGACACATTAGAAGAGGTAGATAATAGATGATAAGAATAAGGCTGATTCCAAGAGAATCACTGAAGCAGGAACTCTGTTTGAAGAGCAACAGTGATTTATGGAGATAATAAATCTGGGAGATGGGGAACTGAAAATGTCAAACCTCTGGCCTAATGTCTTTGTAAAAGTATAAAAGAGAATCTTAAACTTGAAATGAACAGGCAGTCCACAGAAAACTAAGAGGCTGTCTCATTGGCCAACACTGTCCATCTCTTCAGGTTGAATCCCTGGTTGCTGGAGTTGGACTCTGGCAGAAAAATGTGCTCAATCCCTTTTTTTGGCGAAACAATATGGATGTACAAAAATATAACTTTTATCCACTTAATCATTTAAAAATAATTATTGACCATCTTCTGTATACTAGGTATAGTTGGAGGTAATGATTAAATTGAATATAAGATAGAAATATTATTGCTTGCCAAAAGGATTTGAAGCTTAGGATGTGTTATAGGTATATTGTCTGCAATATAGTGTGGTTTAAGTATTTTAAAGGAATTAGTGGCTGCAAAAATTTATGTAAGAGGAGGACTTAAACTGCTTTGAAATCCTCTAAGAGGAAGTGATTCAATAGAATAGAGAAAATTAAATAGAAGAATAATCAGGCAAATAAAGAGAATGATGGCAGAGGAAAAGTGTTCTAGGAAGAGAATAAAGGATATATAAAATTGTGTCTCATTTAAATATATACAGCAATTTGGCATAACTGTGACATAGAAACCACATAAAAAATGTTTCAGGAGGCACCTGATCTGAGAGGCAGAAATGAAGTTTTCAAGGGCTGTGTTAGAAAGAACTTGAAATTTATCCAAATGGCAATGGGCAGACACTGAAGGATTTCATCAGAACAAAATAAAGAATAAAGTTTCTGTAAAATTTCATATAAGCTGATAACAGAGGAACAGAGAACCACAACTGACTGGAGACAAGACTAAAAGATAGGTTTAACTTGCAAAAAAATAAACAAACAAAGCATCACTGTGCTTGGACCAATAAAGCAGTAAATGTGAGCAGATTTGAAAATTGTGTAAGGGGTAAATTGTTAGTGTTGTCATTGTTTAGTCACTCAGTCGTGTCCGACTTGTTGGAGTAGCCCACCTGTAGCCCACCAGGCTCCTCTGTCCATGGGATTTCCCAGGCAAGAATGCTAGAGTGGGTTGCTATTTCCTCATCCAGAGGATCTTCCCAACACAGGCATTGTACCCACGTCTACTGGGTCTCCTGCTTTGACAGGCAGATTCTTTATCAAGGGGGCAAATTGAACATGGGCATGAGGATCAGGAAAGCATAGTAAAAGAAACTGCTCTCTGATTTGGAGAGAAAATGGATAATAGCACTGTTCATTGAGACTCTTTGTGACCCCATGGACTAGAGCCTGCCAGACTAATCTGTCCGTGGAATTCTCCAGGCAAGAATACTGTAGCGGGTTGCCATTTCCTCCTCCACGGGATCTTCCCTACCCAGGGATCAAACCCACTTCTCTTATGTCTCCTGCATTGGCAGGCAGATTCTTTACCACTAACGCCATCTGGGAAGCTCGTTCATTGTGCTAGGAAATATATATTCCAAGTCTTGTGTTTTGGGTCCCATGTGCAGAAATATCAAGTTCTTTTCTGGGTGCAATACTTTTGATGACAGTATTTTTACTTTTGATAAGTTGTAATTTCTGAGAGATATTTGGATGTATAAAGGTATAGCAGAAAAAAGATAGTTGGAAAGTTAATTTATTAATATATTTGCTCATAACCTGCATATAGATGCCTATTCAGCACATAGGTTTGGAAAACTGATCAAGAAGGTGCCAAAATGAGAGGAAGGAGCTTTGGAGAGAACATGAAGAACATGCCATCTAAAACATAGTAATAGGAACAGACTCCAAGGTTGAGAATCAAAATGAACAAATAAATTCAAAAGACTGCTTTAGAACTCAAACTTGTATTCAATAGAGTTCACTGTTACAGTGCTGCCAAAAAATACAGATTTTATTGGATTTGAAAATAGGGGAGTTGATAAAAAACATGCTCAGGGAATTTTTTTGTTTTAATGGAAAAGAGAGGTGGATTACACCTTGTTAAGTTATAAATGGAGCTTCCAAGGTGGCACTGGTGGTAAAACAGTCTGCCTGTCAATGCAGGAGACATAAGAGGTGCAAGTTACATATCTGAGTTGTGAAGATCCCCTGGAGTATGAAATGGTAACCCACTCCAATATCTTTGCCTGGAAAACTCCATGGACAGAGGAGCCTTGTGGACTACAATTCGTTGGATCACAAAGAGCCACTCTAATGGCAGAAAGTGCTTCTTGATGAGGGTGAAAGACGAGAGTGAAGAAGCTGGCTTAAAACTCAACATCAAAAACATTAAGATCATGGCATCCAGTCCCAACTCTTCATGACAAATAGAAGAAGAAAAAGTGGAAACTGGCAAATTTTACTTTCTTGGGCTCCAAAATCACTGCAGATGGTGCCTGAAGCCTTGAAATTAAAAGATGCTTGCTTCTTGGAAGAAAGCTATCACAGAACTAGGCAGCATATTAAAAAGCCAAGACATCACTTTTTGTTGATAAAGGTCCGTATAGTCAAAGCTATCATTTTTTCCAGTAGTTGTGTATAAATATGAGAGTTGGACTATAAAGAAGGTTGAGTGCCAAAGAATTTATACTTCAAAGTGTTGTGCTGGAGAAGACTCTTCAGTCCCTTAGACTGCAAGGTGATCAAACCAGTCAATCCTAAAGGAAATCAACCCTGAATATTCACTGGAAGGATTGATACTGAAGTTAAAGCTGCAATACTCTGGCCACCTGATGTGAAGAGCAGCCTCATTGATAAAGACCCTGCTGCTGAAAAGATTGAGGACAAGAGGAGAAGAGGATGAGATAGGATGAGATGTTTGGATGGTATCAATGACTCAAAGGACATGAATCTGAGCAAACTCTGAGAGGGAGTAAAGGACAGGGATGCCTGGCATGTTGCAGTCCATGGGGTCACAAAGATTCAGACACAACTTAGCAACTGAAAATAGTTATAAATATATTTGAGAAATTGGGGACAGATACCTGTTCCAATAAGTTTGGTTGAAAATTGGTGATGGGAACAGAAAGAGAAAGGAATAACCAAGATAAATTTTCAAGGGGATGTCATTCCAAATTTAACATGGGAGGAGCTCTTATGTTTATTTTGTCATGTTTTAAGGTGTATGTGAAGTAACCTGAGACAATACAGTGATAAAGGAAAATCATATTAACTTATCTTCTGCCCTGTTAAGAAAGGATGGGGACAAATTCAATTATACCAGTTTTTGAGCACTGAGAATCCACCTTGGGTCTGTATCAATCTTCTGTGAAATGAGGTTCTTCTAAATGCTGTCCAAATGCTGTTCACTTGGGACCATTTGATACTTCAAAATAGAGCCTAAAAACATATATCTTAATTATTTAAAAACATTTTGCAATGTGGAAAATTGTTCACTGGTGTGTATTTTCCCAAAAGATAGCCAGAAAATTTCACAATGCAGTTTTCCTAAATATCAATATTATGTATGTATTTAAAAAATAGAATATAAAGATAAACAAAAGGAAGAAAATGTTAACATTATACCAAACTGGTTCCCTAAAGATACATACTGTTAGTATTTTTATTTTTGACTTACATTAATTTTTAATATTCTTATGAAATGATAAAATGAGTTCTGTGAATGAAATTTACAACTTAAGAAATTATGTTAATGTATTTGCTATCAAAGCAATTTTATATCCTGAATGCTTTTTTTTTTTTTTTAAAGAAAAGTACAACACAGGCTTTGCTATTGTACTGATTATAAAATTTTAATTGAAATTCTCCCTTTCTTCTTTTACAGCTTCTTAGTGGAATTTCTGCCTGGACCAAATGTGTTTTACAGTAAATTCACAAGTAAATCTACACATAATTCAGAGCCCTTATCAAGATTCTACTTTAACTGAACTTAGCATAACATCCTAGAGAGCCAGGGATACCGTCTCATACTTAACCATTCCTTACAGAGTCAAGATTATTCAGAGTGTGTGCTCTGGTGGAATTTACTGTAGAATTGTTTATTTCATGGCAGAAAGCAATCATTCAGCAGTTACTGAGTTCATCCTCTTGGGCCTCACGGATAACCCAGAGTTTCAGCTCATTTTCTTTTGTGTTTTATTGTTGATCTACTTGATTACTGCCTTGGGTAATCTTGGTTTGATTGTGCTAATACAAGTGAGTCCTCAACTTCACACACCCATGTATTTTTTCCTCTGTCATCTGGCTTTTGTGGATTTTTATGGTTCCTCCATCATCACACCAAACACCCTTGTAAACACTTTTCGTGAAATTAAAAGCGTGTCACTTTATGCATGTGCCACTCAAGTGTGTGGCTTTATCACATTTTCAGTTTGGGAATTATTAATGCTGTCGGTCATGGCTTATGATCGGTACGTGGCCATATGCCACCCTTTACTCTATGTGGTTCTTATGCCTAGGAAACTCTGCATCCAAATGGTCACTAGCTCTTATATTTATGGATTCCCGGTGGGATTCATACAAGCAGTGGCTACATTCCACATGGCTTTCTGTGGCCCTAATGTGATCAATCAGTTCTACTGTGATGATGTTCCCTTGATCGCTCTGGCCTGCTCTGATACGCGAGTCAAAGAGCTGATGTTATTAGCCATTGCAGGATTCAATGTCTTCTGTTCCCTTCTCATTGTTCTCATGTCCTATGTGTTCATCGTCTTTGCCATCACAAGGATCCCTTCTGCTGGAGGGAGACAGAAAGCCTTTTCTACCTGCGCCTCTCACCTGTTTTCTATTACTATGTATTATGGGACCCTCAGTTTTATGTACCTGCAGCCCAAGTCAAGCCACTCACTAGATAAAGACAAATTTGCCTCAATTTTCTATACTGTGGTGATTCCTATGCTAAACCCACTGATCTACAGCTTGAGGAATTGGGAGGTAAAAAATGCTTTGAGAAAAATTATTGAAAAGATGTATTTGAATAAAAAATAAGAAGTGTGTTGTAACTAAAGATATGCTGGGTATAGAATTCAGTTCAGTTCAGTTCAGTCGCTCAGTCATGTCCGACTCTTTGTGACCCCATGAACTGCAGCACGCCAGGCCTCTCTGTCCATCACCAACTCCTGGAGTCCATCCAAACCCATGTCCATTAAGTCAGTGATGCCATCCAACCATCTCATTCTTTGTTGTCCCCTTCTCCTCCTGGCGTCAATCTTTCCCAGCATCAAGGTCTTTTCAAATGAGTCAGCTCTTTGCATCTGGTAGCCAGAGTATTACAGTTTCAGCTTTAACATCATTCCCTCCAATAAATACCCAGGATTGATCTCCTTTAGGATGGACTGGTTGGATCTCCTTGCAGTCCAAGGGACTCTCAAGAGTCTTCTCCAACACCACAGTTCAAAAGCATCAATTCTTCAGCACTCAGCTTTCTCTATAGTCCAACTTTCACATCCATACATGACCACTGGAAAAACCATAGCCTTGATTAGACAGACGTTTGTTGACAAAGTAATGTCTCTGCTTTTTAATATGTTGTCTAGGTTGGTCATAACTTTCCTTCCAAGGAGTAAGCATCTTTTAATTTCATGGCTGCAATCACCATCTGCAGTGATTTTGGAGTCCCTGAAAATAAAGTCAGCCACTGTTTCCATTGTTTCCCCATCTATTTGCCATGAAGTGATGGGACCAGATGCCATGATCTTAGTTTTCTGAATGTTGAGCTTTAAGCCAACTTTTTCACTCTCCTCTTTCACTTTCATCAAGAGACTCTTTAGTTCTTCTTCACTTTCTACCATAAGGGTACAGATTTAGGACATTTTAAATCAAGGCTTGTAAAATGATTCAGTACCAGTAGGAAGAGGAGACTTTGTCCTTTGTGACTCAGTTTGCTGATGTCTTATTTCTCCCTTGAAAACAGATAGTTCCTATTTTGACTTACACATAGTAGACATCTCAGAAATATTTTAATGGTCAAATTCTAAAAAGAGATAGAAACTATCCATTCTCTTTGAACATAAAATGCTTTGTCAATAGAGATGAAAAATAAAGCACTTTAAAATCGTAATTTTGTCTCATTTCTCTTTAATATTGACGATTTTAGGCTATCTTTAGAGACATGAGCTATGCAAATAGTATAAACACTGTGTAAATTTTTTCCTCCGTGTTAAACCAAAGTTAAATATGTTGCTTGGTGTTTTGGTTTTAAAATATCTGTAAAATGAACTTCTTCTTATCTTTACAGTGTTACATTTATATGGTTGGGCGTGTTTTGAAAGGCTTTATTTTTTAGAGAAGTTTTATGTTTACAAAAAAATTGAGAGGGAGATGCAGAGCTTTGGTCTTACACCCCTTACTGTCACAGAGGCATAACCTCCCAGTTATCAACACCACTCACCAAAATGGTGCCCTTGTTCCAATAGATGAATCTTCATTCATGTGTCTTAATCACGCAATGTCCATAATTTACCTTAGGTTTCACTCTAGGTATTGTGCATTCTGTGACTCTGGTCAAATGTGTGGTGACTTAACCCCTCATTGCACCACTGCACAGAGTATCTTCACTGCCCTAAGGGTCTTCTCTGCTCTGTCTATTCATCTCGTCCCCACCGCCCTCACCCATGGCAAATATGGATTTTCTGATCGTCTCTGATGTTTTGCCTTTTCCAGAATGTCATAGAGCTGTAATTGTATAGTATGTAGCTTTCTCTGGTTGTCTTTTTTCACTTAGTAACATGCATTTAAGGTTCCTCTGTGTCTTTTCAGAGCTAATAGCTCATTTCTGTTTGGCTTTGAATAACATTCCTTTGTCTGGATGTACCACAGTTTATTCATCTGTTCACCTACTGAAGGACATCTTGGTTGCTTCAAAATTTTATCAATTAAGAATAAATCAGCCATAAATATCTTTATGCATATTTTATGTAGATGCATGTTTTGAATTCCTTTGGATAAATTGTTGATTTGCATGGTAAAAAAATGTGTTTATTTTTGTATGAAACAGCCAAGCTTTCCTGGTTGAACATTTTAACATGATCATTTAAGCACTGTGCCTTTTATGTTCAGCCTACACTTTAGCTCCACTGATGACTTCTGGGTGCAGTGACATAAACTTTATTCTGCATGATTACTGAGAAATTGATTGCCCTGTCTTTGTTAATATATTTTAATAGTTTGTGCAGTTTCCCACTGGCAGTGGCATTATCACTGGGCACAGAAGTTCTAAAGATGCCATGTGAATCCCTGGGTTTCATATATATTTTTCCTGGCTCCATTGTGCATGGGTACCCCTAACTTCTTAAGCAAATCTGAGTTGATCACCTTAACTGACACTCTAAGTCTTTCCTGTCTGCCAGTCTGTTGGTGTGAAGTAGTCAAAGACTCCAGTTTCTCAAAACACTAATTGAACTGCTAGCGCAAATATTTGCCCTGTGGGATGCTCATCCTACAATCCAGAGAGCCTAATATAAATAGGAATAGGAGCCATAAAATCAGAAAGTTGGTCACAGGCTGTAATGATAGGCATCAATTCTGTTCTCACGTCTTTGTGTCCAGACTCATGATCCCACGCTGCTACGGACACTTTAACTTATGCTCTCATCGGTTCATTACCCACAGCATGTCATGGAGGACGGTGCACCAAGTCATTTTCTGAGCCAGTGACTTGGCTGTGTGGTCAGGTTGCCATCCATAAGTCCAATCAAGCCAACTGAGTCTTGACAAGAGATAATCGGTTAAGACCATTCATTATATGCCATGGCCATGTCAAACTTTCATTGCTGTGGAGTGAGTGTATTTCTTCTAAGGGAATATTGTATGGCATATTATTTAAAGAACAAAAT
Source organism: Tragelaphus eurycerus (assembly GCA_935064755.1). Lineage (NCBI taxonomy): Eukaryota > Metazoa > Chordata > Mammalia > Artiodactyla > Bovidae > Tragelaphus > Tragelaphus eurycerus. Next base: position 313,280 of record CAKXYN010000225.1, on the reverse strand, counting down.
GCCTTTTAAACTATTGAAAGATTACACATCCTAGGATAATGGGTCTTGGGAAGAAAAATTCCTTTTCAATCTATTGATTTCAGTGAGGACGAACTGCTATCCCGTCAAACATTGAAGGGATCTGATATAACTGTTGTATCATGTGTTTCTGATTTTTATATCAAAAGAAGGGTGCCACACTCAGGACTTGGCATAGGTCTCTGCTTGTAATAGATTGGGCACTCAGCATTGGCAGCAGTAGGAAGGAGCCGTGTTTTCGGGAACATTCATGGTCTCCAATCCTGACACTGTGACTATGCTGTCCATGGTGTCCTTGGGGCTGTGAGGGGGAAGGGAAGGTGGCGAGTGTGTCTGTGGTGGGTTTTCCAACCCTTCTCATCAGTGCAGACCTCTTATGCAGTAGTTAGTCCTTACTGTTTAGTCACTAGGCCATGTTCTGTTCTTTGTGGCCCCACAGACTGGAGCCCACCAGGCTCCTCTGTCCATGGGATTTCCCAGGCAAGAATACTGCAGTGGGTTGCCATTTTCTTCTCCAGGTGGTCTTCCTGATCCAAGGATCAAACTCTTGCTAAGCATAGCAAGCAGATTCTTTATCACTAAGCCACCTGGGAATCCCAGTGACTCCTTGGTAGTTAAAAAAAAAAAAAAAAAAAATTAAATCAGCATGCTTTGTGCCTTTCACAAGTTTATCTAAAGTCCTCTTCTTCAAATGCCATGTTCTTGGACACTTGATATCCTCAGTCCATGAACAAGTGTCCAGAGCTATTTATCACCATCTATGTGTCAGAGAGTGGCCATGATCTTCAGGCCTCAATCTCCCCATTTGAAATAGAAGACCATAATCTACCCACTGAGATAAACTGCTTTCACCGTTATCATTCAGGATCACCTCTGTTTCCTACATGATGTAAAAGCCCTTCTTTGCATTTGGCTCAAATCTTATTTGTGTGTGTGTGCTCAGTCATGTCAGACTCTGTGACTCCTTGGACTGTAGCCTGCCAGGCTCTTCTGTTCATGGAATTTTCCAGTAGGTTGTCATTTTCTACTCCAAGAAATCTTTCCGACCTAGAAATTGAACCCCCATCTCTCGTATATCTCCTGTTTGCTACCATTCTTGCCACTCCAATCTTATTTGGAACCTCTTTCTTTGGACCCTCTTAAGCTCCAAATTAAAAAGCATAGACCTCACTTTGCTAACAAAGGTCCGTCTAGTCGAGGCTATGGTTTTTCCTGTGGTTTGGTCATGTATGGATGTGAGAGTTGGACTGTGAAGAAGGCTGAGCACTGAAGAATTGGTGCTTTTGAACTGTGGTGTTGGAGAAGACTCGTGAGAGTCCCTTGGACTGCAAGGAGATCCAACCAGTCCATTCTAAAGGAGATCAACCCTGGGTGTTCTTTGGAAGGAATGATGCTAAAGCTGAAACTCCAGTACTTTGACCACCTCATGCAAAGAGTTGACTCATTGGAAAAGACTCTGATGCTGGGAGGGATTGGGAACAGGAGGAAAAGGGGATGACAAAAGATGAGATGGCTGTTTGACATCACTGACTCGATGGATGTGAGTTTGAGTGAACTCCGGGAGTTGGTGACGGACAGGGAGGCCTGGCATGCTGTGATTCATGGGGTGTCAAAGAGTCGGACACGGCTGAGTGACTGAACTGAACTGAACTGAAGAGTCCATTCATCTGGTCCCATCACTTCATGGGAAATAGATGGAGAAACAGTGGAAACAGAGTCAGACTTTATTTTGGGGGGCTCCAAAATCACTGCAGATGGTAATTGAAGCCATAAAATTAAAGGACACTTACTCCTTGGAAGGAAAGTTATGACCAACCTAGATAGCATATTAAAAAGCAGAAATATTGCTTTGCCAACACAGGTCCATCTAGTCAAGACTATGGTTTTTACAGTGGTCATGTATGGATGTGAGAGTTGGACTGTGAAGAAAGCTGAGCACTGAAGAATTGATACTTTTGAACTGTGGTGTTGGAGAAGACTCTTGAGAGTCTCTTGGACTGCAAGGAGATCCAACCAGTCCATCCTAAAGGAGATCAGTCCTGGGTATTCATTGGAAGGACTGATGCTGAAGGTGAAACTTCACTTTGGCCACCTTATGGGAAGAGCTGACTCACTGGAAAAGACCCAGATGCTGGGAGGGATTGGGGACAGGAAAAGAATGGGACGACAGAGGAAGAGATGGCTGTATGGCATCACAAACTCAATGGACATGGGTTTGGGTGAACTCCGGGAGTTGGTGATGGACAGGGAGGCCTGACGTGCTGCAGTTCATGGGGTCACAAAGAGTCAGACATGACTGAGCGACTGAACTAAACTGAACTGGAGATTCCATGGTACATATGTTCCACATCTTCCTTATCCCTTCCTCTGTTTATGTACATTTAAGTTGCTTCCATGTCCAGGCTATTGCAAATTGTGCTGCAATGCACATTGGGGTGCATTGTTAGAAATTATGGTTTTCTTCAGATATATGTCCAGGTAGGCTTCCCCAGTAACTCAGCTGGTAAAGTTGCCCAGGAGACCTTGTTTCAATCCCTGGATGGGGAAGGTCACTCAAAGGAGGGCACGGCAACCCACTCCAGTATGCTTGCCTGGAGAATCCCATGGACAGAGGAGTCTGGTGGGTGACAGTCCATAGCATTGCAAAAAATCAGACATGAATGAGCAACTAAGCACACAGATGGCAGCTGTAGTTTTACTTAAGGAACTTCCATTCTGTTCTCCATAGTGGTTATGCCAATTTACATCCCCGCCAACAGTCTAGGAGGGTTCTTTTTTCTCCATACCCTCTCTAGCATGCATTGTCTGTAGATATTTTGAAGATGGATAGACATTTCTACAAAGAAGACATATAGGCGGTAAAAGAATACGTGAAAAGATGCTCAGTATCATTAGTTGTTAGTGAAATGCAGATCAAAACTACAGTTGGGTAGCAATGACAACCCACTCAAATATGTTTGCCTGGAGAATTCCATGGACAGAGGAGCCTGGCAGGCTACAGTCCTTGGGGTCTCAAAGAGTTGGACAGGATTGAGTGAATATCACTCACTCACTCGCTTACCTAGTTGGCCATTTTAAATTTATTTTTGAATGGCCATTTTAAATTTAGTTTTTCTTGTGTTTGTGAGCATATTTGAAACTGATTTTTTTTTTGTTTTTTTTTTTTGGTACTTCCATTCGTGCTATTAAAATAAGCATATATTTTCTGGAAACAAAATTTGAGCTATTTTTTGCATTTAGTAAGGATTGCATTAATAAAATATTAATTTATTTAGTTCCACTTTTCAAAATAAAACTCAGTTGAATCTTCTTCTGTGTGTCTGGTGCTGGATGAGTCTTTAAATGGATGGTATCAGCTAATTTTTATAACACTTTACTGAGACGGATATTTAAAAAATAAAAAGTCCAAAACAGTTTATGTAGTTCTTTAATAAGTATGTAGCTAATAATTAGAAAAAAATGAGTTTAATTTTGGTAAAACAGATATTTAGTGACTATTTTAAACATTTTTAACTATGGCATCAGAGAAGACTCTCAAGAGTCCCTCGGACTACACGGAGTTTTTCATGTAAGTTGAGATATTCAGGAGAAATGAACTCTAATGTTCCTCAGCCTGGATTATTACTTACATAATAAAATATCAACATCCTATGCTTAAAGACTCTGATGCTGGGAGGGATTGGGCGCAGAAGGAGAAGGGGATGACAGAGGATGAGATGACTGGATGGCATCACTGACTCGATGGAGGTGAGTTTGAGTGAACTCTGGGAGTTGGTGATGGACAGGAAGGCCTGGCATGCTGCGGTTCATGGGGTCGCAAAGAGTCGGATACGACTGAGTGACTGAACTGAACTGAACTGAACTGATGCTTAATTTAATTATCTAAAAACCAAATTAAATGACAAGAAGAAAGTCTGAGAGAAAAAAATCCGTCTATAAATATATATTTACTAATAGTTTTTCTTCATAGATAACACTGTAATATTACTATGAAGCAGTCAAACTATATTAAAACATGGGCTTCTCTGAACTAATATATAAATAGAAAATATAATTGAGGGAATATGAGGTACTTACACATAAGCAACAAAAAATTAAACTCATCAGAATATTTACATTGTAAACATATTCTTGATAATCTAGTACTTCTACAATTTTTTGTTAAATTAATAAATCATACTTCAAGAAAATTTAACTTCAAATGTTTTCTATTTATCATTTTCAAAAAGGTAAAATGGGTTAAAGCTCACTTTCTTTATTTTGTAAATCCTGATTTTCACATTGCTAAACTTAAATGCATATGACTTATCTGAGCATTGGTAAGAAGATTAAATAAGTTTATCAAATTAAAAATTAGGCTAAGTAATAGCAAGCACTCAATAAATGTCAGGTAGTTTTCTTCTTTTTCTTTGTCGCTAGTAAATTGTATAAGTGAGTGATGGTCTTTGTTTAAATATATCACGTAAAAATAAGTTGTGTGCTATCCTTTTTAAAATAATTCAATTGTCACTCAAGGAACTGAAAAGTTGATGTATGGCAAAACCAATACAATATTGTAAAGTAATTAGCCTCCAATTGAAATAAATAAATTTATATTAAAATCAGATCAGATCAGATCAGATCAGTCGCTCAGTCGTGTCCGACTCTTTGCGACCCCATGAACCGCAGCACGCCAGGCCTCCCTGTCCATCACCAGCTCCCGGAGGTCACTCAGACTCGCATCCATCGAGTCAGTGATGCCATCCAGCCATCTCATCCTCTGTCGTCCCCTTCTCCTCCTGCCCTCAATCCCTCCCAGCATCAGAGTCTTCTCCAATGAGTCAACTCTTCGCATGAGGTGGCCAAAATACTGGAGTTTCAGCTTTAGCATCATTCCTTCCAAAGAAATCCCAGGGCTGATCTCCTTCAGAATGGACTGGTTGGATCTTCTTGCAGTCCAAGGGACTCTCAAGAGTCTTCTCCAACACCACAGTTCAAAAGCATCAATTCTTTGGCGCTCAGCCTTCTTCACAGTCCAGCTCTCACATCCATACATGACCACAGGAAAGACCATAGCCTTGACTAGGCGAACCTTTGTTGGTAAAGTAATGTCTCTGCTTTTGAATATGCTATCTAGGTTGGTCATAACTTTCCTTCCAAGGAGTAAGCGTCTTTTAATTTCATGGCTGCAGTCACCATCTGCAGTGATCTTGGAGCCCAGAAAAACAAAGTCTGACACTGTTTTCACTGTTTCCCCATCTATTTCCCATGCAGTGATGGGACCAGATGCCATGATCTTCGTTTTCTGAATGTTGAGCTTTAAGCCAACCTTTTCACTCTCCACTTTCACTTTCATCAAGAGGCTTTTTAGCCCCTCTTCACTTTCTGCCATAAAAAAATTAAAAAAAAAAAAAAAAAAAACTGAAAAGAATTGAGAGGAGCTTGCTTTCTGTACCAAAGGGTTTGTTTTCTTCCTCAGGTTAATTTTCTGCCTTTTTAAAAATTTATATATAAATGTATTATTTTTGAAATTATTTCCATTATCAGATCAGATCAGTTGCTCAGTCATGTCCGACTCTTCGCGACCCCATGAATCGCAGCACGCCAGGCCTCCCTGTCCATTACCAACTTCCGGAGTTCACTCAGACTCACGTCCATCGAGTCAGTGATGCCATCCAGCCATCTCATCCTCTGTCCTCCCCTTCTCCTCCTGCCCCCAATCCCTCCCAGCATCAGAGTCTTCTCCAATGAGTCAACTTTTCGCATGAGGTGGCCAAAGTACTGGAGTTTCAGCTTTAGCATCATTCCTTCCAAAGAAATCCCAGGGCTAATCTCCTTCAGAATGGACTGGTTGGATCTCCTTGCAGTCCAAGGGACTCTCAAGAGTCTTCTCCAACACCACAGTTCAAAAGCATCAATTCTTTGGGGCTCAGCCTTCTTCAAAATCCAACCTTCACATCCATACATGACCACAGGAAAAACCATAGCCTTGACTAGGCGAACCTTTGTTGGCAAAGTAATGTCTCTGCTTTTTAATATGCTATCCAGGTTGGTCATAACTTTCCTTCCAAGGAGTAGCGTCTTTTAATTTCATGGCTGCATTCACCATCTGCAGTGATTTTGGAGCCCCCCAAAAATAAAGTCTGACACTGTTTCCACTGTTTGCCCATCTATTTCCCATCAAGTGATGGGACCAGATGCCATGATCTTTGTTTTCTGAATATTGAGCTTCAAGCCAACTTTTTCACTCTCTACTTTCACTTTCATCAAGAGGCTTTTTAGTTTCTTTTCACTTTCTGCCATAGAATTTGCTTTAATTTTGTATTAGATATGCAGTTCTTCATCTGAAGAGTCAACAAACTTTGAATAGAGTAGGACTGTAGTAGTATTTATTGAAAAGAAAATGGAATATGAGTGGATCCATGCAGTTCAAACCCGTATTGTTCAGGTGTCAACTATAATTTATTTATTTTATTAAAAAGACATTTTCTTTTCATTAATTAAGCATGTATAAAAATGCCCTAAAAGTTTTCTAAAACTCTAAACTCATGGATTTTATTGAGATATTTTAGTAAATGAGTTGATACTTTTAAAGTCTTGTTAATTGCAAATTAATAAGAAGGAGATGGATTTTTTAATTAATAATATTAGGGAAATTAGTTTGCTGTGTGGAAAACCAATAGCTTAGATTCTTGCTGCAGGTCACACAACAAATTAATGCTATGTAATTTTAAAAGTTGAATTTTAATGACATATGATGTAGACAGAGGGTACTTATTGTTCTTAGGTCTACACGTAGCAAAGAATAAAGAAAACAACTTATGACTTATATCATGGCATCTGGTCCAATAACTTCATGTAAATAGATGGGGAAACAATGGAAACAGTGAGAGACTTTATTTTGGGGGTTCCAAAATCAGTGCAGATGGTGACTGCAGCCATGAAATTAAAAGACCTTGCTCCTTGGAAGAAAAGCTATTGTCAACCTAGACACTCTATTAAAAAGCAAACACATTACTTTTCCAAAAAAGGTCCTTCTAGTCAAAGCTATGGTTTTTCCAGTAGTCATGTATAGATGTGAGAACCGGAGTATAAAGAAAGCTGAGTGCAGAAGAATTGGTGCTTTTGAAACTGGACAGCAAGAAGATCCAACCAGTCTATCCTAAAGTAAATCAGTCCTGAATATTCATTGGAAGGACCGATGGTGAAGCTGAAACTCCAATACTTTGGCCACTTGATACTAAGACCTGACTCACTAGAAAAGACCCTCATGCTGGGAGAAATTGAAGGTGAGAGGAGAAGGGACCAACAGAGTATAAGATGGTTGTTGGATGGCATTACCGACTTGATAGACATGAGTTTGAGGAAGCTTCAGGAGTTGGTGATGGATAGGGAAGCCTGTCATCCTGCAGTCCATGGAGCTGCAAAGAGTTGGACATGACTGAGTGAATGAACTGAACTAAATCAAGGATTAGTGATTTCATGATGACATCATTATAGTTCATTTTTAAATTTTTTTAGTTAATTTATTTATTTTAATTGAAGGCTAATTACTTCACAACATTCTAGTTTAAAATAAGACCTATTTTACCATTGTCTTTATAGACTATTTATTTTTTTTTTCCTAATTTAAGCTTTCTAATCACAGTTGCACCCTGGAGGGTCAGTGAACCTGGTGCAGTCACATCTGGGGAATATTAGGAATTAACTCCACCAGGAATAGAGACTGCACTTTATAAAGGCCTACTTCACACATTCAGGTACCCTGGGTATTTCAACTTTCAGGGGAAGATTTCTTCTACAACCAAGTAGGTTAAGAGGTACTGTCGGTCATTGCCACATTGCCATAAGCCTCCTTTCCAAGCCTCTACACTTATCACAATTTAAAGGAAAGTAGATGACCCTGCCTAACTCTTCTCCAACTGGATGAAGCTGACATGTATACACAATAATGAAATACCTTTCTTAGCCCACCCCAAATAAAATATCCTCTTTGACTTCTGCCCAAGACTTGGGTTTCCTTTAGAAGAAAACACTTTATTGATGAAACTGTAGAAGCCAATTCCTAAGGCAGAGGACCATTTGTATGTGTGAGTGTTGTCTTTCTCTCAGGGGAAACTTTTGATGGTTTAAAAAAATGTAAAACAGAGACATTTGTGGCTGAAAGTAATTCACAAAATAGAGAATTTTTTTTTTCATTGATGAGGCTGTGTGGCATCTTTTTCCTTTTATTACAAAGAAGAAATATAAAATAATAAGCCTGATTTCAATGTGCGCTCAATGGAAAGTAACTCATATCAAAATACCTGTTAATTACCTGTAAAATATCCAAATTGATATTTATCAAGGAAGACCAAAGTGAGCCCAGAGTTATTATATTACCATAATAGAAATGGGCAAATGGTGTTCAGATCAATATTTAACCATTTTCTCCATTCTTTTGCCAGATGGTGATCTGTAGTGCCAGTAGCTCTGTTAAGGTGTCTGTTCAGGAAGATAAGTTAGTTAAAACCATGCCTTTCACAAGCTAGGTTTTGCCTCCAGCAAGAGGAAAATAAATGAATGGGGGAAAACAGTTTTCATGTGACATTTTATGTATGTACTTATGTGTAAGTATGCGTGTGTTTGTATAGATGCATACGTATGTATATATGTGTGTGGTGGTGGTTTAGTCACTAAGTCATGTCTGACTCTTGCGACCCTATGCACTGTAGCCCACCAGGCTCCTCTGTCCATTGGATTCTCCAGGCAAGAATACTGGAGTGCGTTGCCATTTCCTTCTCTTAGGGGATCTTCCCAACACAGGAATCGAACCTGGGTCTCCTGCATTGCAGGCAGATGATTTACCATATACGTATGTGTGTGTGTGTGTGTGTGTGTGTGTGTGTGTGTGTGTGTGTGTGTATACTTCTCTAGAGGCTCATCAGTAAAGCGTCTGCTTGCAGTTCAGGAGCAAAAGGAGATGCGGGTTCGATTCCTAGGTTGGAAAGTTTCCCTGGCGGAGGGTTCAGCAACCCACCAAAGTATTCCTGCCTGGAGAATCCTGTGGACAGAGGATCTTTGCAGACTATAATTCATAGTGTCACAAAGAGTCAGATACATCTGAAGTGACTTAACACACACAAGTACATACACATAGGTGCATGTGTATTTTTTTTTTTTTTTTCTGGAATACGCATTAGGTACAAGTCATCGCATTAAGCTGAGTCAATAGAAAGAGGAGGAAAAACTAAAAGGACACATTTTCTGACTACTCACAGTAACTTGTTAAAGAACAACAACTAGAAGCAAAGCTTCCCTTTGGGTGAAATGTTTAGGGGAAAAGTAAGGGGTTATTCTCTCTATTTTGCACACTTCATTTTAATTTGCTATGGTGAATTTTTTTTCTTTTTTACCTTTACTCCTGAAATTAAAATTACCTAGTTATCTTCCTTAGCCTCAGAAGTGAAAAGAGGCATAGAACTCTCAAAAAACACATCATGCAAGTTCAACATTATGATAGGAGTACCATTTCCATATAATTGCTATTTCTCTTGTCAAAGAGATGGCTACCTTTCAAAAGCAGGAGTGCTATTGTTACACTAAAAATTTACCAGATAATTTAGAAAGCATTCCTGATGATTAGTGTTGAAAATAATTAATGTAAAACTGTTTGTTGTTGTTCACTCACTCAGTCGTGTCGGGCTCTTTGTGACCCCAGGGGCTGCAGCACGCCAGCCTGCCCTGTCCTTCACTGTCCCCTGGAGGTTGCTCAAACTCATGTCCATTGAGTAAATGATTATCAAGAACTCTACTTTTTAACATATGTATATTCGAACTCTAACTACAAATGTACGGTGTCAGTTTTAGAAAGTAGCATTTGAAAAGGAATCCAAAATTAATTGCCTCCATTTTTCTATCCATTGACTATCCTGTTTAGCTTTGTTTTATTATATTTAGCATAGTGTACATTTGTTAAAATAAAATATATGTCTATTAAAACAGATAAAATATTACATATTAAAATTTTACTCCACTGAGAAGTAAATATTGGGTGCAGGATAGTTAATAATATCTTTATTCTCTCTATTATTAAATATAACTAAAATAATCTAAACCTAAAATATTCCATATTTTTATAAATATTATTTTTATTAAATCTCAATTTTTGGCTTCAAAAATTATAAATAGTCAAACAGGAGAGTTTGAGAGGGAATATATTTATTTGTTTTGATATTCTGCTTCAAGGAGCAATAATTTCTAAAGTTAAAACACGCATGTTTTGGCACCTAATGACAATTCCTTATTCCTGATAACTTATCTATCTTTACTTTGTCTCTTTTCTGCAGTTCAAAGACTAGAACAAATGATTGAAGAGAATATTACCAGGGTGATGGAATTCATTCTTTTGGGTTTTTCAGTTCAGAGAGAGATTGAAATCCTTCTCTTTCTTCTCATTTTAGTGGTATATTCTCTGACTCTGGTGGGAAACATTGGCCTGATTTCCTTAATCCGGTTGGATCCTCACCTTCACACACCCATGTATTTTTTTCTCAGTAATCTGGCCTTTGTAGACTTTTGTTACTCCTCATCAATAGCCCCAAAGTTCCTGGAGACCCTCCTGACCAAGCACAGGTCCATATCTTTCTATGCATGTGCGACACAGCTGGGCTTTTTCCTAAACTTCTTGGTTTTGGAGATGTTCCTTCTTGCAGTAATGGCTTATGACCGCTATGTGGCCATCTGCAATCCTCTTCTCTACATGGTGATCATGTCCCAAAAGGTGTGCATGCAACTGGTCACAGGCCCTTACTTATACAGCTTTTCTGTTGCTTTCCTCCACACAGCTGTTACTTTTCGGTTGATTTACTGTGGCCCCAATGCTATTAATCACTTCTATTGTGATGATGTCCCTTTGATGGCCCTTGCATGCTCAGACACCAGCCTCAAAGAGATCTTGATTTTTATCTTTGCTGGATTCAACCTGATCAGCTCTTTGACCACAGTCCTTATTTCTTACCTATACATTGTGGCTGCCATCCTGAGAATCCAGTCTGCAGAAGGAAGGCGCAAAGCATTCTCAACCTGTGGTTCTCATCTGACTGCTGTCACTATATTCTATGGGACCCTGACCTTCATGTATCTGCAGCCCAAATCAAACCATTCCCTTGACACAGACAAAATGGCCTCTGTCTTCTACACAATAGTCATTCCTATGTTGAATCCCATGATCTACAGCCTGAGGAACCAAGAGGTAAAAAATGCCTTGAAGAAAGCATTTGAAAAATGTTATTTCCTGTCTCTAATAAACATTAGAATGTAACTTGTAACACTGACTGTCTTGGAACTATGCCACATGCCGATATGTTGTTTTTATTATCTTTGATAGGTTAATTTTACCATTTTTGTATGAACAAAATGACTTTGCACATGTGTTCTATTTTTCATATAATTTATAAGATGAAAGGTTTAAAAGATTATAATGCACATTTTTAACAAATTGCTACTATTTGCATATGTGACACCTGATAATTTTGACCTGGTTAGTTTCTATTTAACCGATAAAAAGATTTAGCCACTGCTTTCAAAAATGTTTCTATTTTATACATTGTGGAGACAGAAAAAAGGAGGTGATAAACTAAGTTTCTTGTCCATCCCCACGTCATTCCATGCAGTAGTTGTTCCTCAACTGTATCCTGTCTGCTAAAAATCTTTCCTCTCTGCTTCTGACTCCCACTGGATTCACTGTTGGTTACTCTCTGTAATTCCATGGTTCCCATGTTGTTTGAAAAGATGTCATTTTTCGACATGCAGATCTGGAAATCAGGGTCAGCTTTTGGAAAGTCACACTCTCTTTTTCTGTATCAAAACAAAAATGAAGACATAACTCTATATTCCCTCAGCAAAGCTTAAGATCCTTTTATATTTTAGGGAGTTGAAGAAATTACAATGGGATGAAGGGACAGGAAGCGGTAGTTTAAAACCAAGTTATAAATGTGGTTGCTGTCAGATGTCAGGAATATAGTTTTATGTTGGGGTGGTTGTAAAGTGATGCAATCTAAGACACACTTAAACTGTCAACTGGAATTTTTTTTTTTAATTCAGATTCAAATGTTTGATGTCTACCATGTGGGTGATATTGTGAGCTATTCTTATAGGGTAAAATCAAAAACATTCCTTAATATGCTGAACAGTTTGCTATTTTTGGAAATACTGGCAAAAAAAATGATCGTATAAATTATTCAGAAACATTTTAGCCTATTTCATCCAAGTTATCTTAGTACACATTTCATTATTAGATTTCAGATTTATGTGAAGACATCAATATTGCCATGTTAAATTATTTATATTAAACTTTATTTTAATATATGCCATTATTAAAGCAGCAACAAGGTGTTCTAAGTGGAGGTAAACTGTACAAGTTCTGAAGAGATGCAATGAATTACAATCCTGATTTTCAAGTTCTTAGATCAACTTCTTTCAGAGTCAGGGAGCATAGTTGCAGAGAAATCAATCTTGGAAATCATGACTGTCAACTGCCAAAGATAAAACTCAAGAAAAGAGAACATCTTTGTTGTTGCTATTTTTTTAAATAATTCCAAAAGTATAATTTTAATAGTTAAAAGCACAGCAACGAGCTTCTATAGTAAACTGCAGAGTAAGAGATGAACCTGAGATTGGAGATGTGAGAAGGGTTTAAAGGTCAGTGAATCTTTCAAAAGGAACCTGGTGCCCATTCTGGGTAGCACACAGGATTCAGGGGAGGTTGCTGCAAAACCACATGTTTACCAAAGAAACTTTAGATACACTTAAAGAGCTCCCAGAGAAGAAAGGATAATAGCCTGGGAGACCAAAGAAGACTAAAGTAAAACCAAAGTTCTAACATTGAAACAATACTGTAAAGAAATATATTAGTTTCATCAGTCTGCATTAACAAAGTACCACACACTCACTGACTCAGAACAACAAAAATTTATGTTCTCGCATTTCTGGAGCCTACAAGTCTAAAGTCAAGGTACTGGCAGAACCATCCTCTCTATGAAGCTCTAGGGGAGGTTCCTTCCTTGTTTTTTCCAGCTGCTCATGGTCCCAGGCATTCCTTGGCTTGTAAGCATCTTTCCAGTCTCTGCTGTCTTCTCATGGTCCCTCTACATCTCTGTCCAGATTTCTTCATTCCTGTAAGGACATCACTCACACTGGATTAACAGTCCACCTTACTTCAGTATGACTTCATATTAACAATTGCATCTTCCAAGACCCTATATCCAAATAATGATCCTATAACCAAACTCTGAGGTTCTTCAGGTTAGAAACTTAACGCATCTTTTGGGGGAACTATTTCACTCATAATAAGTGCATGTAAGTGTGTGCATGCTCAGTTGTGTTTGACTCTGTGTGACCCTATGGACTGTAACTCGCCAGGCTCCTCTGTCCATGGGGTTTTCCAGGCAAGAATACTGGAGTGGGTTGCCATTTTCTTCTCCAGAGGATGTTCGCCCAGGGATTGAAACCATGTCTCTTGCCTGCAGATGATTCTCTACTGCTGAGCCATTGGGGAAGCCCCACTAATAAGTGAAAAGTGATAGTGAAATCGTTCAGTCGTGTCTGATTCTTTGCGATCCCCTGGATGGTAGCCTACCAGGCTCCACAGTCCATGGGATTTTCCAGGCAAGAATACTGGGGTGGGCTGCCATTTCCGTCTCCAGGGGATCTTTCCAACCCAGGGATCGAACCCAGGTCTCCTGCATGGCAGACAGACGCTTTACCGTCTGAGCCAAAGGACAATTAAAGATGTGCTGGCTCAAATGTCTGGTGAAAACACACCTTATCTACACCTGCAAGTACAGTGTAGAAAGAAAAAAAAAATAGCTGAGATTTCCTAAGCTTAAGAAAGAGACTTGTTAAGTACCTAAAAAGGCTAGCAAAATAGCCTAGATGACAGGTCAAAAGGGATCCAAAACCATTTAATGTTAAAACTGGAGGTCTTAAAGGTCATAAAAAGCCCAAGGATTCATCAAGTAGTTAGGACAAAGGGATATAACCTAATATCTGAAATAGATCAGAAGTTTGAGTTTTTCTCCTTCTGGTTAACACAGAAGACAAGATGCCCTTCTCTCAATACCAGAATAGCTTCTGAAGAAACTTGATCACTCTTAGGTAAAAATTGTCCTAATGAGTGGTAAGATGTGGAGGTGAAGTGCCAAGGATATGTTTATGTAAAGTATTATAAAAGCAAATATAGCACTATAGCTAAGTGAACTCCCAAGATGCAGTGACTTAATAAAGTAATTTATTCCTTTCTCAGTCAGCAGTATGAGTTAAGGGGTTTGGGAAGGGCAATTAGACCCTCAATATGTGGTTTCCATCTTTGTCTAAAAAGTGACCATTTCAGTGGTAACATTTTCAAGTGGGAAGGAAGAGAAAAACACCTGTATCTAATGGCTTTAACATACAGAAGGTGATTTTTGGTTTCAGGCATCACTTTCTACTGATGGCTCATTGCCAAGACTTGACAACATTATGTATCCCACTGACAAGGGGCAATGGGAACAGTGGTTAACAGCTGGATGACAAATGTTTTACTTATAAAATAAAACATCAAATAGTGGACACTGAGGAATATGTCTGCCATAAGCATCACAGAAAATGTGATCTTAAAGAGTCAAGTTATGATGATCTCGTTCAGCACGACTGCTTCTTGAGCAGCCTATCATTTCATACTTGACACCAACTTGTTAGAAGCAAACTTGGGTGATTTGAAAACATTAAAAAACAAAACAACGTTGTTAATGTAGTTTCCAATACTAATCAAATGGTACTCTTTCTTTTCTGCTCAGAAACTAAAGTTATGAAAAGAAACTCTCCTTCCATCATCTGCCTTTTCTCAAAACCAATCTGAGGGAATGTGGCTTGTGGGCAATTAGTAAATTAGCCTGAGTAGCAATACTTTCTGTGCTTAACTTAATAAATCTTTCCAGTGATATTACCACAAGTAAATGTTACTTCTCAGAGTCTTTCTACACATGTTCAATTGTCCACCCCTTTTAATTGGATTAGCCCTTAAACAAGAATAAACTCATTCATGAGAAATTACTTCTGCTTCTGATTTGCTTTTATGCTGGTATTATTAGCAAGAGTCAACAAGGACAAAAAATGTATTCCACTTATATTAAGAATGAAGGCAAATTAAGTGGACACCAATCCATATAAATTGAATAGTAAACTTGTAATCAGATCCCAATGGATACCAGTTTGAGCTGTGCTGATCACATTTTAACACAGGTCTAGTGCAATGGCCCAACCAGTAAGGCTGAAGAAGCTGAAGTTGAACGGTACTATGAAGACCTACAAGACCTTTTAGAACTAACACCCAAAAAAGATGTCCTTTTCAATATAGGGGACTGGAATGCAAAAGTAGGAAGTCAAGAAACATCTGGAGTAACAGGCAAATTTGGCCTTGGAATACGAAATGAAGCAGGGCAAAGACTAACAGAGTTTTGCCAAGAAAATGCACTTGTCATAGCAAATACCCTGTTACAACAACAAAAGAGAAGACTCTATACATGGACATCACAAGATGGTCAACACCGAAATCAGACTGATTATATTCTTTGCAGCCAAAGATGGAGAAGCTCTATACAATCAGCAAAAACAAGACCAGGAGCTGACTGTGGCTCAGACCATGAACTCCTTATTGCCAAATTCAGACTGAAATTGAAGAAAGTAGGGAAAACCACTAGACCATTCAGGTATGACCTAAATCAAATCCCTTATGATTATACAGTGGAAGTGAGAAATAGGTTTAAGGACCTAGATCTGATAGATAGAGTGCCTGATGAACTATGGAATGAGGTTCGTGACACTGTACAGGAGACAGGGATCAAGACCATCCCCATGGAAAAGAAATGCAGAAAAGCAAAATGGCTGTCTGGGGAGGCCTTGCAAATAGCTGTGAAAAGAAGAGAAGTGAAAAGCAAAGGAGAAAAGGAAAGATATAAGCATCTGAATGCAGAGTTCCAAAGAATAGCAAGAAGAGATAAGAAAGCCTTCTTCAGTGATCAATGCAAAGAAATAGAGGAAAACAACAGAATGGGAAAGACTAGGGATCTCTTCAAGAAAATCAGAGATACCAAAGGAACACTTCATGCAAAAATAGGCTCGATAAAGGACAGAAATGGTATGGATCTAACAGAAGCAGAAGATATTAAGAAGAGGTGGCAAGAATACACAGAAGAACTGTACAAAAAAGAACTTCGTGACCCAGATAATCATGATGGTGTGATCACTGACCTAGAGCCAGACATCCTGGAATGTGAAGTCAAATGGGCCTTAGAAAGCATCACTATGAACAAAGCTAGTGGAGGTGATGGAATTCCAGTGGAGCTATTCCAAATCCTGAAAGATGATGCTGTGAAAGTGCTGCACTCAATATGCCAGCAAATCTGGAAAACCCAGCAGTGGCCACAAGATTGGAAAAGGTTAGGTTTCATTCCAATCCCAAAGAAAGGCAATGCCAAAGAATGCTCAAACTACCACACAATTGTACTCATCTCACACGCTAATCAAGTAATGCTCAAAATTCTCCAAGCCAGTCTTCAGCAATATGTGAACTGTGAACTTCCTGATGTTCAAGCTGGTTTTCGAAAAGGCAGAGGAACCAGAGATCAAATTGCCAACATCCACTGGATCATGGAAAAAGCAAGAGAGTTCCAGAAAAACATCTATTTCTGCTTTATTGACTATGCCAAAACCTTTGACTGTGTAGATCACAATAAACTGTGGAAAATTCTGAAAGAGATGGGGATACCAGACCACCTGATCTGCCTCTTGAGAAATTTGTATGCAGGTCAGGAAGCAACAGTTAGAACTGGACGTGGAAAAACAGACTGATTCCAAATAGGAAAAGGAGTACATCAAGGGTGTATATTGTCACCAAAACCTATGGGATTCAATAAAAGCAATGCTAACGTGAAGGTTCATAGCAATACAAGCTTACAGCAAGAAACAAGATAAAAATCAAATAAAAACCTAACTCTACACCTAGAACAACTTGAAAAAGAAGAAATGAAGAACCCCAGGGTTAGTAGAAAGGAATAACTCTTGAAACTTAGGGTATAAATAAACGAAAAAAAAAAAGAGAAAGAAACAAAGAAAACTATAGCAAAAATCAACAAAGCTAAAAGCTCTTTCTTTGAGAAGTTAAATAAAATAGCCAAACCATTAGCCAGACTTATCAAGAAAAAAATGGAGAAGAATCAAATCAACAAAATTAGAAATTAAAATGGAGACATCACAACAGACAACATAGAAATACTAAGGATCATAAGAAACTATATGCCAATAAAATGGACAACTTGCAAGAAATGGGCAAATTCTTAGAAAAATATAACTTTCCAAAACTGACCAAGGAAGAAATAGAAAATCTTAACAGACCTATCAAAAGCACAGAAATTGAAACTATAATCAGAAATCTTCCAACAAACAAAAGCCCAGGACAGATAGCTTCACAGCTGAATTTTACCAAAAAATTCTACCATTCTACCATTCAGAGAAGAGCTAAGACCTATCCTCCTCAAACTCTTCCAGAAAATTGCAGAGGAAGGTAAACTTCCAAACTCATTCTATGAGGCCACCATCACCCTAATACCAAAACCAAATAAAGATGCCACAAAAAAAGGAAAACTACAGGCCAATATCACTGATGAACATAGATGCAAAAATCCTTAACAAAATTCTAGCAAACAGAATTCAACAGCATATTAAGAAGATCATACATCATGACGAAGTGGGCTTTATCCCAGGAATGCAAGGATTCTTCAATATTTACAGATCAATCAATGTGATATACCACATTAACAAATTGAAAGATAAAAACCATATGATTATTTCAATAGATGGTGAGAAATCCTTTGACAAAATTCAACATCCATCTATGATAACAGCCCTCCAGAAAGCATGCATATAGTAATATACCTCAACATAATAAAAGCAATATATGATAAACCCACAGCTAACATTATTCTCAATGGTGAAAAATAAAAAAACATTTCCCCTAAAGTCAGGAACAAGACAAGGGTGTCCACTCTCACCACTACTATTCAACATAATATTGGAAGTTTTAGCCAGAACAGAAGAAAAGACATGAAATTCAGATTGGAAAAGAAGTAAAACTCTCACTGTTTGCAGATGACATTATCCTCTACATAGAAAACCTAAAGACTGCACCAAAAAATTACTAGAGTTAATCAATGAATATAGTAAAATTGCAAGATATAAAATTAACACACAGAAATCCCTTGCATTCCTATACACTAACAATTAGTAAACAGAAAGATAAATTAAAGAAACAATTCCATTCACCATTGCAACAAAAAGAATAAAATACTTAGGAGTAAATCTACCTATGGAAACAAAAGACCTATATTTAGAAAACTATAAAACACTGATGAATGAAATCAAAGATGACACAAATAGATGGAGAAATATACCATGTTCATGGATCAGAAGAATCGATATAGTGAAAATCAGTATACTACCCAAAAGCTAACTATAGATTCAATGCAATCCCTATCAAGCTACCAACGGTATTTTTCAGAGAACTGGAATAAATAATTTCACAATTTGTATGGAAATACAAAAACCTCGAATAGTGAAAGCGATCTTGAGAAAGAAGAATGGAACTGGAAGAATCAACCTGCCTGACTTCAGACTATACTACAAGGTACAGTCATCAAGACAGTATGGTACTGGCAAAAAGACAGAAATATAGATCAATGGAAAAAAATAGAAAGCCCAGAGATAAATCCACGCACCTTATCTTTGACAAAGGTGGTAAGAATATACAATGGAGAAAAGAAAATCTGTTTAACAAGTCATGCTGGGAAAACTGGTCAACTACTTGTAAAAGAATGAATCTAGAACACTTTCTAACACCATACACCATACACAAAAATAAACTCAAAATGGATTAAAGATCTAAATGTAAGACCAAAAACTATAAAACTCCTAGAGGAAAACATGGGCAGAACACTCTCTGGCATAAATCATAGCAGGATCCTCTATGACCCACCTCCCAGATTTATGGAAATAGAAGCAAAAACAAACAAGCAAACAAACAAATGGGACCTAATTAAAAAGCTTGTGCACAACGAAGGAAACTATAAGCAAGGTGAAAAGACAGCCTTCAGAATGGGAGAAAATAATAGCAAAGAAAGCCACTGACAAAGAATTAATCTCAAAAATATACAAGCAGCTCCTGCAGCTAAGTTCCAGAAAAATAAATGACCCAGTTAAAAAATGGGCCAAAGAACAGACATTTCTCCAAAGAAGACATACAGATGGCTAATACACACATGAAAAGATGCTCAACATCACTCATTATCAGATAAATGAAAATCAAAACCACTAGGAGGTACCATCTCATGCCACGTCAGAATGGCTGCTATTAAAAAGTCTACAAACAACAAATGCTGAAGAGGGTGCACAGAAAGTGGCAAAGATGATGGATGTCACTTCCATAATTAGGCTACAAAAAATGTGACTTTTGTCTTGCCAGTAGTATCTCTCTCTGAATATGAGATAAGCAGATATACTGAGAGTTTCCTTAGAAAGATACCTTTGTGACAATGAAGTGTGTGTGGAAACTCTCAGGAGCCAACAAGAAACTGAAGCCAATGAGGTACCATCTCACGCTGGTCAGAATGGCTGCTACCAAAAAGTCTACAAACAATAATTGCTGGAGAGGGTGTGGAGAAAAAGGAATGCTCTTACACTGTTGGTAGGAATGCAGACTAGTACAGCCACTATAGAGAACAGTGTGGAGATTCCTTTTAAAAATGGGAATAGAACCGCCTTACGAACCAGTAATCCCATTACTGGGCATCAGATCAGATCAGTCGCTCAGTCGTGTCCGACTCTTTGCGACCCCATGAACCGCAGCACGCCAGGCCTCCCTGTCCATCACCAGCTCCCGGAGGTCACTCAGACTCGCATCCATCGAGTCAGTGATGCCATCCAGCCATCTCATCCTCTGTCGTCCCCTTCTCCTCCTGCCCTCAATCTCTCCCAGCATAAGAGTCTTCTCCAATGAGTCAACTCTTCGCATGAGGTGGCCAAAAGACTGGAGTTTCAGCTTTAGCATCATTCCTTCCAAAGAAATTCCAGGATTGATCTCCTTCAGAATGGACTGGTTGGATCTTCTTGCAGTCCAAGAGTCTTCTCCATCACCACAGTTCAAAAGCATCAATTCTTCAGCGCTCAGCCTTCTTCACAGTCCAGCTCTCACATCCATACATGACCACAGGAAAGACCATAGCCTTGACTAGGCGAACCTTTGTTGGTAAAGTAATGTCTCTGCTTTTGAATATGCTATCTAGGTTGGTCATAACTTTCCTTCCAAGGAGTAAGCATCTTTTAATTTCATGGCTACAGTCACCATCTGCAGTGATTTTGGAGCCCAGAAAAATAAAGTCTGACACTGTTTCCACTGTTTCCCCATCTATTTCCCATGCAGTGATGGGACCAGATGCCATGATCTTCGTTTTCTGAATGTTGAGCTTTAAGCCAACCTTTTCACTCTCCACTTTCACTTTCATCAAGAGGCTTTTTAGCCCCTCTTCACTTTCTGCCATAAGAGTGGTGTCATCTTCATGTCTGAGGTTATTGATATTTCTCCCAGCAATCTTGATTCCAGCTTGTATTTCTTCCAGTCCAGCATTTCTCATGATGTACTCTGCATATAAGTTAAATAAACATGGTGACAATATGCAGCCTTGACGTACTCCTTTTCCTATTTGGAACCAGTCTGTTGTTCCATGACCAGTTCTAACTGTTGCTTCCTGACCTGCATACAGATTTCTTAAGAGGCAGATCAGGTGGTCTGGTATTCCCATCTCTTTCAGAATTTTCCATAGTTTATTGTGATCCACACAGTCAAAGGCTTTGGCATAGTCAATAAAGCAGAAATAGATGTTTTTCTGGAACTCTCTTGCTTTTTCCATGATCCAGGTAAGTTCAAAGAAAAACACCAATACAGTATATTAATGCACATGTATATGGAATTTAGAAAGATGGTAACCATGACTCTCTGTGCCAGACAGAGACACAGATGTAAAGAACAGCCTTTTGAACTCTGTGGGAGAAGGCAAGGCAAGGGTGGGATTATCTGAGAGAATAGCTTTGAAACATGCATGTTATTGAAAAGTTGTTATTGACCCACGAAAAGATGCCAGGATTCTTGGCCTCTGGAGCCGAATTCAACCCAGGTCCAAAGACAAAGCTTGATCACTCAGAGCTTTTGTGTAACAAAGTTTTATTAAAGTACAAAGGAAATAGAGAAAGCTTCTGACATAGGAATCAGAAGGGAACAGAAAGAGTGCCCCCTGCTAAGTCAGACACAACTGAGCGACTGAACTGAACTGAACTGAGCAGTCTGTTAATGAAAGAAAGGAATGTCTTAAAATTCAGAATGGCACCAGGCCCCTCATCCATAAGATGCATTTTGGGACAATCTTGGCACCAGAAGATTCATCCTGGGCCATAAAACAATTGACTTGAATCTTGTAGAAAGGCAGATTACCATACAAATAGTTTCGTTTACATAGATTCAGTTCAGTTCAGTTCAGTCGCTCAGTCGTGTCTGACTCTTTGCAACCCCATGAACTGCAGCACAACAGGCTTCCCTGTCCATCACCAACTCCCAGAGTTCACTCAAACTCATGTCCATTGAGTTGGGGATGCCATCCAGCCATCTCATCCTCTGTTGTCCCCTTCTCTTCTTGCCCCTAATCCCTCCCAGCATCAGAGTCTTTTACAATGAGTCAACTCTTCGCATGAGGTGGCCGAAGTTTCAACTTCAGCATCAGTCCTTCCAATGAACACCCAGGACCGATCTCCTTTAGAATGGACTGGTTGGATCTCCTTGCAGTCCAAGGGACTCTCAAGAGTCTTCTCCAACACCACAGTTCAAAAGCATCAATTCTTTGGCTCTCAGCTTTCTTCACAGTCAGGGGAACAGTATCTGAGTATAACATACTGGTTTGTCAGGTAGACTCTGAGCTATTAGGCAGAACCGACTTGAAGACAGAGGCTGGAGTAAATGCATAGTACATTAACATAGCTTAAGACAAACGTTTCCATAAAAAAAAATGCATTGGTTAGCTCAAGGTTTGAGAATAGTTAACTTCAGGTGAAACCAAGTGTCATTATGGCAACACAGTATTTTAAGAGAAACCTCCTTTTAAATTTGTGTAGAAAAGAAAAAAAAAAAAATCCCTAGCTTGTTTCCTCCTGCCGCTCGAGAGATAAAAATGTCTGACACTTGCAGCCTATTTCTTCCATTTGGAAACCTCTAGCCTTCCTGCCTGTTACCCTTCCATTATCATATATGAAAGAGATCACCAGTCCAGGTTCAATGCATGAGACAGGGTGCTCAGGGCTGGTGCACTGGGATGACCCAGAGGGATGGGATGGGGAGAGAGATGGGAGGTGAGTTCAGGATGGGGAACACATGTACACTCATGGCTGATTCATGTCAATGTATGGCAAAACCCACTACAATATTATAAAGTAATTAGCTTCCAATTAAAATAAATAAATTAATTAATAAATACAGGGAAAATATTACATTTTATATATTTTAGTATTTCTTTGTTTTTCTACAATAAATGTGTTCAATTATTTTTGTAACTAAGTTAGTGTGATTTAATTGTTAATATTAACTGCATTATATCTGTGGTGGATTCATTTCGATATATAGCAAAACCAATACAATATTGCAAAGTTAAAAAATAAAATAAAATAAATAAATAAAATAAAAGTGGTGTTCACCAAAAATAGTATCTTTGAAATGTAAACCTTATACTATCAAATGAAACTCAAGATTTATATATAGCACATGATTCTAATTTTGCTTTATCAATTATAATTATATATGTACATAATATTATTGAGAAGCAATATTTAAAAACACAAAGAGAATTCATTAATTGGTTTAGAACACATAACTGATAAAACTTATTTCTCCACATCTGTTTTTATTTTCTAGTCATTTATAATGAACATGTATGTTTTATAATCTGAAAAATATATTCATAAAATATGGTCAAAATAAATCTTCCACATATCAAAATTGCCTGCTTTACATGGAACAACAAGACAGTTCTATTATATTTCCCACAAATTATCCTGAGGACATGTAGAAGAAATTCACATTAGCTGGTATTAGTTATCTTGCCCTCATTACAGTCACCATGATCATTTATAGGAATACACTGGTCAATCCCTCACCCCCAGCATCCCACCCAGTGTCTGTTGTATAATAAGGGTTAGCTGAGTTTCTCAGGTGGTTCTAGTGCTGAAGAACCACCTGCCAAAGCAGGAGAGGTAAGAGATGTGGCTTGGATCCCTGGGTCAGGAAGGTCCTCTGGAGGAGGGCATGGCAACCCACTCCAGTATTCTTGCCTGGAGAATCCCATGGTCAGAGGAGCCTGGTGGGCTACAGTTCATAAGGTCACAGAGAGTCATACACAACTGAAGTAACTTATCATGCACACAAAAGAGGTTTAGCCACTTCAATATGAATTGGAAAGAGAGAATTTGGAATCAAATTGCCTTTGTGCTACTAAGTGGCTGAATGACTTTGGGTAGGTCATTTAGTCTCTCTGTGCCTAACAAGGTAAAACTTATAAATGGAGATGATGATTTTCTCACTAGTTCATTTGTCAGGATTTAATGCATAATGACATAAAAGTGAAAACTCAAATATAATTGTGTTACTTATGATTATTTTCATACATGTTGATATATACTCTCAAGAATTTCTGAGATGAGTTTCACCCAAAGTACAAAAACATAAATTGCAAATAGAGGTTAATAAGTAGAATATTAAAAAAATGAGAGACTCCAAATAGGTCAGCCATTGGATTAAGAATTGCAAAGACTGAGTTTAAATTTGGGTCCTAAAAGCCACAGTGGTTTTCAAGACTACAAAATTTAGGCAAAATGTTAAGTACTTTACAATGATTTTATTAAATTTTATTTTGCTTAACTTTACAATATTGTATTGTTTTTGCCATACATCAAGATGGATCTGCCACAAGTATACATGTGTTCCCCATCCTGAACCCTCCTCCCTCCTCCCTCCCCATACCATCCCTCTGGGTCGTCCCAGTGCACCAGCCCCAGGCATCAATTATCAGGCATTGTACCTGGACTGGCGACTCATTTCAGATATGATATTATACATATTTCAATGCTATTCTCCCAAATCATCCCACCCTCTCCCATTCCCAGAGTCCAAAAGTCTGTTCTATACATCAGTGTTTCTTTTGCTGTCTCATAAGCAGGGTTATTGTTACCATCTTTCTAAATTCCATATATATGCGTTAGTATACTGTATTTATGTTTTTATTTCTGGCTTACTTCACTCTGTATAATAGGCTCCAGTTCCATCCACCTCATTAGAACTGATTCAAATGTATTCTTTTTAATGGCTGAGTAATACTCCATTGTGTATATGTACCACTGCTTTCTTATCCATTCATCTGTGGATGGACATCTAGGTTGCTTCCACGTCCTGGCTATTGTAAACAGTGCTGCTATGAACATTGGGGTACACGTGTCTCTTTCAATTCTGGTTTTCTCAGTGTTTATGCCCAGCAGTGGGATTGCTGGATCATAAGGCAGTTCTATTCCCAGTTTTTTGAGGAATCTCCATACTGTTCTCCATAGTGGCTGTACTAGTTTGCATTCCCACCAACAGTGTAAGAGGGTTCCCTTTTCTCCACACCCTCTCCAGCATTTATTGCTTGTGGACTTTTGGATTGCAGCCATTCTGACTGGCGTGTAATGGTACCTCATAGTGGTTTTGATTTGCATTTCTCTGATAATGAGTGATGTTGAGCATCTTTTCATGTGTTTGTTAGCCATCTGTATGTCTTCTTTGGAGAAATGTCTACCTAGTTCTTTGGCCCATTTTTTGATTGGGTCATTTATTTTTCTGGAATTGAGCTGTAGGAGTTGCTTGTATATTTTTGAGATTAGTTGTTTGTCTGTTGCTTCATTTGTTATTATTTTCTCCCATTCTGAAGGCTGTCTTTTCACCTTGCTTATAGTTTCCTTTGTTGTGCAGAAGCTTTTAAGTTTAATTACGTCCCATTTGTTTATTTTTGATTTTATTTCCAATATTTTTCTAACGATATAAATCTGGACATCAGAATATTCTGTTGGCTAAGGGTGAAACACATCTCTTTGCTTAACCAAAAGAAGAGATTGCTATATATCATGTCCCAATGACTAAATGATCCTGATCCTCAAAATAATAATATTAATAATAATAAATAATTAATTAATTTAAAAAATGGAACCTGGAATTCTATAACAGTTAGAGTTCTGTGTTACTCATTTCTAATCTCTAAAACACAAGGCTGCTATGGACACTTAGTCATATCAAATGAACAGATGCTTAAACTGCAATTTTATGAAAGGTTTCTCTTAATCATTTGCTGCATGGCTTGGATCACATCCTTGTTCCTCATACTGTAGATCAATGGGTTCAACAATGGGCTCAGAAAACTATAAAAGACTGCAAATATTTTGGACTCCTTTATAGACTTCTCTGTTGGAGGCCTCAAGTACATGCAGAAGAGGGTTCCATAAAATAGAGTGACTATTGTCAGGTGGGAACCACAGGTAGAAAAGGCTTTGTGCCTGCCTTCCACAGAACGGATCGCCAAGATAGATGCAACGATGAAAACATAAGACAGGAGAATGATGAACAAAGAGCTCGAGAGAGTGAAACCAGCAACCACAAACATTGCCATCTTTTTGACATAGGTGTCAGAGCAGGCCAACATTATCAGAGGAGGATCCGCACAGTAGAAATGGTTGATCTCAAGGGAGTCACAGAAGGACAAGTGAAAAGTCAGCAGTGCCTGAGAGAGACCATTGAAGAATCCACAAGTATAAGGGACTGTGACTAGAAAGATGCAAACGTCTTTGGACATCCTGGTGCTGTAATGTAGAGGGCTGCAGATGGCTACATAGCGGTCCAAGGCCATTGAAGCAAGGAGATAAAACTCAGTGATCACCAAGGCAATGAAGAGAAGGCACTGTGTGAAGCATCCCGCATAGGAGATGGTCTTCTGGTTTGAGAGGAAATTGTGCAGCATATTTGGAGTAACATTGGAGGAATGGCAAAGGTCTACAAAGGAGAGGTGGCTGAGGAAGAAGTACATGGGGGTCTGGAGGTGGGGATTGGTCCTGATCAGCACAATCATGCCCAGATTCCCTGCCAGTGTGATTAGGTAGATCACCAGGAACACCCCAAACAGGGCCTTCTGTAGCACTGGGTCATCTGTGAGTCCCAGGAGAATAAATTCTGTCACTGCAGTGTGGTTAGGGGAAGACATATTCTCATCCCTTAAAAACTGAAAGTGGTAAAGTGAAGAATTCTATCTGATCCTGCTTCTGCATTTATTCCATTCTTTTGTCATTTACTTTTGATCTATCTCTCTATAAGGAAATTACTCTTCTCAACCAATGCATCAGAGCATCTATGTAAATATTTGCACCTTATCTCTTTGCGATATATTTTTCTATATATATACTGGAAACACACACTCACAAACTCACATTCTCTTTCTCCTTCTTATTTGTAAATCATGTATACACATATACAATTAAACCTGTTTTCTTGGAAAACTCCATATTCAGTATTTTTTTTTTTCAAATTCTGTGAAAAAGAAAGCCAAAAGAATGAAAACCAGGTCTGGAAAGCAGCAGGTCAGTGGCATCATTCAAATGGACAAATGAAGGATGCAGAGTTTCTATGGTCCCTGCACCTCTGATACACTATTGTTTTCAACACACATTAGAACACATGTTCAGTCCAGCATTTTCTCCTGAAACCCATACTTGTCTAGCTTAAATTCATTCGGAAGACATTTAATTAGTAGATGCATCTTTTGACATATGGCAAAGAAGGTTCAGAATGAAGAATTGTTCTTTCTGCATTTTAAATTCACCCACTCATTATTTACGGAGGCATTTTTTTTTCTTCTGTTCTAGCTTCTGGGGTTACATGAGTGAGCAAATTACCTATCCTGGTGAACCATACATTGTAAGAGAGGTAATAGATGTTGAGCACATAGACAAATGTTTACAGCAGTGTGTTCACTTAGAAGAAAACACTATGGGGAAAATTAAAGGTGGAGTGCTTTTAGAAGGCCATTCAAAGAAAATCTGAGAAGGCAGAATTTAGCAGTAAATAAAGAATTCAAATATCTGAAGAGGAGTTTGTTTCCATTATTTTTTAAAACTGACACACCTCTGAGTATATTTGTTTAGGAAAGCACATTAGGATAACATTTAAATGCGGACTTAGCCCCCAGCTGGAATTATCATTTCTGTTTTTTTGTGTGTGAAAGTAAGATATTACTGGAAGCCTTGTGCCTCAAGAATTTCACCTTAAGGCCTTTTAAATTTAGTTTTCACATACACATCAGAAGAGCCTGTATATAATACTTGATTTTTCAGAGATGCCATGAAATATTAACATTTGAATGGAAAAAAACAAGCATAAATGATGAAAATAATTATTTCAATATCAGTGAGAATATTAATTTTCACACAAAATAAAAAACATATTTTTAGTGAACAAATGTAGAAAATGACTTACCTGTAAAACTGACTTACTATATTTTCTAAAACAAGGTGGGAAGATTTATAGTGTTTCTTAGGAATATTCCCTAGAGTATTTTTAAAAAAATTCTTACAATCCAATTAAGATAGATTTTGTTCCCTCAAGGGCATAACCTTAATTTCATGATTTGAGACCTTTAATTTTCCTTCAAGACCAAAATCTCTATGCAACATCTTTGTACCCTGCTTTATACTATGTGGCTGAGATCTTTGGCAAAAATAAAGAAGTTCACCATCACTTTCAATACTATGAAAGGACAAAAATGTGGTTGGATGAATTTTGCACTTTTTGTGTATAAAAGTGACTGAGAACCAGGATCATTCATAAAATTGATGTATCACAAAATTGGTGATTTAGGAGAAGAGGTCAAATATGAGTAAAGAATATCTGAATATTGTTTGATACTGCATTTGTTAGAGAATAAAGGAATCTAGAGATGGTCTCAGTAGCTTCTATCTTCCAGGGCATTGATAACTCCAGCCAATTCAATCAAAGGAATTAAAGTAGAGTCTCATTAAGACAAGAGAGGCATCTCTGATTGTTTTAAATTTCCAAATACTGGGTTACAGTTTGAGAAATCAGTCAGCGAATAAAGCTGTATATCATTATAAAAATATATATTGTCATCAACTTAGCACATTAGGAGAGATTTGAGCATAACCATGTATTTTTCAGATTGGAGTTGAAAATATTATTTATCCCAACATTTTCTGTTTTACCTTGATTCCTTGAACAAATTAAATAAACATTTAAAGTGTAAAATCATAAATATTCCCATGAAATAAGTTTCTTATATGATTGTAAGGCTAATTGTAGGATAGTAGAGCTCTTATTGGAGAAAGCAATGGCACCCCACTCCTGTACTCTTGCCTGGAAAAATCACATGGACGGAGGAGTCTGGTAGGCTGCAGTCCATGGGGTCGCTAAGAGTCGGACATAGCTGAGCGACTTCACTTTCACTTTTCACTTTCATGCATTGGAGAAGGAAATGGCAACCCACTCCAATGTTCTTCCCTGGAGAATCCCAGGGACAGGGGAGCCTGGTGGGCTACTGTCTATGGGGTTGCACAGAATCGGAAACAACTGAAGCAACTTAGCAGCAATAGCAGCAGCAGCAGAGCTCTTTATTTCCTGACCCCTTAATGTAAAGATTCCTTATTTTGCATAAAGATAATTGAAGGTTTGACCCTTCTTTAAGCTGAATGTCAGCACTGGTTTCCTAAAGTACTTATATATATGTAAGTACATTCTGATATGGGCTTCCCTGGTGGCTCAGATAATAAAGAAGCAGGAAACACTGGCTCAGTCCCTGAGTTAGGAAGATCCCCTGAAGAAGGAAATGGCAACCCACTCCAGTATTCTTGCCTGGAGAATCCCATGGACAGAGGAGCCCGGTGGGCTAGAGTCCATGGGAGCACAAGAGCTGGACACCACTCAGGGATTAAACCACCACCACCACTATATCCTGATATACTTTAATATAGAATACCGTTGTGATAATCACAATATTTACAAACAGATTTTTCCAAGAAGAGGTAGGATTATCTCAATAGCAATTGAACAAGTAGGAAAAAATAGCAAATTAACTCTGGAAAGGCAAAATAACAGTACTTTTCAGTATGGGATCACTTGATCAAAAGTTTACACATAAGAAGTAAATGCTTATTTATTTTACATGTATAGCAACAAATAATACTGAAGGGCACAGAATTTACCTATCTACCATTGATACTGGTTAAAAGAAAGCTTTTCAGTGTTCTTATTTTCTTAGAAAGCCTTCAGGAGATTCTATTTAATTTATATTTGAAGACACAAATTCCTTAGTTAATATCACTCTGCTTCAATTGCAAAGACCAGTTGACACGTGTCTGCTAAAAGAACACATAATTGCTTTAGCTACACAAACATCAAACAGTCAGATAATTGAAAGTATCCCACTGACACCGCTATCTGTGTCCTTGTGATTATTTAATTCACTATATTTTTGGTTATGGCAGATTCAATAATATACTGCAAGTTCTAATCTATGTAATAAAATTGTACTGATTCAAAGGGAAAAAAATAAAAGCATCCTATTCACAGATCACTTAACAGTTTATACAGAATCTCCTTTTAAGATACACAAATAAAATGTTAACTAGATTTATTGTGGTGATCATTAAGTGGTACATCACATTTTTTAATATGCAGAAGGAAAGCTAAGAGTACATTGTGGAAGGTCACAAGGTAAAGATCAATATGTATAGATTATTTATATTATGTAAAAACCAACCATAACTAGAAAATAAATGCTTATATATATCACTTATAATAACATCAAAAGAGTAAGCACTTAAAAATGAATTTTTTAAAGTAAAACTTCAAGAGTTACATACTGATAACCACAAAACACTGCATGCAAGAGAAATTAAAGGAGACTTAAATAATGGAGAGATATATCTTCCTTGTGGATTGTAATATTCAGTAGTTTTAAGTCCACTATTTTTAAGTTACCAATTTGTCTAAACTTGATCAATAGTTTTAATGCCAGTTCAGCTGGCTTATTTTTAATGGAAAAACTGATTCTAAGTTATATAGAGATTATTAAAAAAAATTTTTTTAAATTAGGCAAAACAATTTTGAGACAGAAGAAAAATCTTTAAATGATTTACACTATCTAATTTTAAGAGTTAGTAAGGAACTACAGCACTCAAAACAATAAATTTAGCTACCCTGAACAATGTATTTTCAATATGGGTGAAATAGCTTTATATTGGAAGGAGGTGTTATCTAGGACTTCCAAAGCTAAAGAGAAGTCAAAGTTTCAAAGGACAAAGTTTGCCTCACTTCAAACCTTCAAAGGATTGGCTGACTCTCTTGTTAGGGGCGAATTTAGCCCTAACAGTTGAAGCCAATGCTCATTTACCATTTTGAACATTCTAGGGCCCTTAAGAAGTATGGTAAATCTACTCTGCCTCTGGTCTATAAATAAAACAACGGTGTAGAAGATAGCACATCTGCTTACAACGTGCTGCTGCTGCTAAGTTGCTTCAGTCATGTCCAACTCTGTGCTACACTATGGACTGTTGCCTGCCAGGCTTCCTCTGTCCATGGGATTCTCCAGGCAGGAATACTGGAGTGGGTTGCCATGCCTACTCCAGGATAATTTTTCCGACCCAGGGATCGAACCCATGTCTCTTATATCTCCTGCATTGACAGGCGAGTTCTTTACCACTAGTGCCACCTGAGAAGCATGGTTCACTAAATATTTTAAGCTCACTGTTGAGATCTACTGCTATAAAAAATAAAATAAAAGGAAGAAAATATTTCTTTTTAAAGTACTATTACTTATTGACAATGTACCTGTTCACCCAAGAGTTCTAATGGAGATGTACAACAAGATATGTGCTGTTTTTATGCCTGCTAACACAACAGAGCAATCACATTCCCCATCCATTCTACAGCCTATAGATCAAGGTATCATTTCAACTTTCAGATGTTATTATTTTAAAAATATGGTTTGTAAGACTATGGCTGTTGTAGTTAGTGATTTATATGATGTCTGGGCAAAGAAATTGAAAGCTTCCAGAATGGATTCATTATTGTGAATGCCATTAAGAACATTCATGATCCATTTGGAAGATGTAAAAATACTAACATTCACAGGATTTGGGGTAAGTCGTATCCTGCCTTCATGAATGACTTTGAGGAGTTCAAAATTTCAGTGGAGAGAGTAGCTGCAGATGTAGTGGAAATAGTAAGAGAACTTGATTAGAGGTAGAGACTGAAGATGTGACTGAATTGCTGCAATCTCAGGATAAAACTTTAGTGGATGAGGACTTGCTTCTTGTGGATGTGCAAAGCAAATCGTTTCTTGAGATGGAATCACTCCTGGTGAAAAATGTTGTACAGATTGTTGACATGACAACAAAGGATTTAGAATATTACATAAACTTAGTTGATAAAGCAGTGGCAGCCTTTGAGAGTATCAATTTGAGGTTTCAAAGTTCTACTGTGGGTAAAATGCTGTGGAACAGCATTACATGCTACAGGCTAATCTTTTGTGACAATGTCAATTGATGTAGCAAACTTCATTGCTGCATTTTAAGAAATTGTCACCACAGCCCACATTTTGAGCAACTGCCACCCTGATCAGTCAGCAGTCATCAGCAGTAAAGCAATACCCTTCACCAGAAAATGATTGTAACTCACTGAAGGTTAAATTTTAATAAAGTATTTTAATTAAAATATATACACTTTAGACATAATGCTATTGCATACTTAATAGACTACAATATAATATAAATAAAAGTGTTACATGAGCTGGGAAACCAAAAAATTGTGTAATTTGCCTTATTATGCCATTCATATATTGCAGTGGTCTGGAACAAAGTCTACAGTATATTTAGGTATGCCTATTTTGAGTTTTTTATGCTCCTAAATAGGGAGTTGAACTATGATAACTGGTTTTTTCATGCATATACATTCTCTGGAATAAATGGGACTTATATAGAGCAATCATATTCCCCAGAATGCTTAGAATATTTGGTCCAATTCCACTATTAGAAAAAAAAAAAAGCAAAAACAAAGCAGGAAACCTCATGACAGAATGACATGGAGCCAGAGTAAACACATGTGGATTTGACCATTTCTAAGTTCCCTCTGAGCCCTAAAAGCCCACGCTTTGACAATTCTAAGTTACAGAAGCAAAAAGAGGATGTTTTAAAAAGGGCTGGTGCACTGGGATGACCCAGAGGGATGGTACGGGGTGGGAGGTGGGAGGGGGGTTCAGGATGGGGAACACGTGTACACCCGTGGTGGATTCATGTTGATGTATGGCAAAACCAATACAATATTGTAAAGTAATTAGCCTCCAATTAAAATAAATAAATTTAAATTTTAAAAAATTTTTGCCAAAGGAAGTTTTGTCCTCCTTGTTTCTCAGACTATAGATGAGAGGATTAACATGGGGATGACCACCATATAAAACACAGACAGCACTTTGTCTTGGTCTATTGAGTAGCTGGAGCTGGGGTGCAGATACATGAACAGGATTGTGCCAGAGAAGATGGTGACCACCATCAGGAGTGACGCACAGGTGGAGAAGGCTTTGTGCCTCCCTCAGCAGAGTGGATCCTCATGATGGCAGTGAGGATGCAGAGATAGGAAGTGAGAATGGTCAGGAGGCAGCTCAGCTCATTAAAACTGGCCAAAGCAAGAATGACAGCTTCATTGACACGAGTGTCAGAACAAGTGAGTTTCAGGAGGGCTGGAATGTCACAGAAAAAGTGGTTGATGACACTGGAGTGGCAGAAAGACAGCTGGAAGGTGAGGCCCATGTGAATGGCAGCATGTATGAAGCCAGCAAGTTATGTGGCCAACACCAGCAGGACATTAAGTTGAGGGGATAAATTATGCAAAAAAGAAAAAGAAAATCAAACAGTTTATTCTCTACTGTAAAATTACTTCTAAAACATCCAAAGAACATGTATATTAAGGCTTTTTATTTTTTTAACTGCAGAACAACAAAAAGATTTCTTAAGTGAACTCAGCAACTTTTATTTTAAAATAAACATTTATCCATGTGCATGTGAAATTGTTGATAATCAACCCCTGCTTGTCTATATCTTACCTTACCTCCCAAAGTTTTTCACCTCCTCTGCTGATCTTTTTGCCTTCACTGTCTATCATCCAGTTCCTTTGCATTCTCCTTGGTAATAAAATGTAAGACATACTTGGATATATAATACTTTCTGAATTCAGTTCAGTTTTTTTCCTGTTTTCTCTTAAGCCTACTCTAATCAAAATTTCACTCCATCACTCCACAGAAATTGTTCTTGTCAAAGTTGTCAGGGTTCTTTATGGTGCTAAATTCAGTGGTCAATTCTCAATCTTCACCTTTTTGATCTTTCGATAATATTTGGCAGAGTTAATTACTAACTACTCCTTGAAAAACTATCATTTCTTGTCTTCCAGGACACACCATTCTGAGTTTTCCTTCTACCATATGGGCTGCTCCTTATCAGCCTTCTTTGTTTATTCCTCTTTTCTCTGACTGTTAGGATTGGAGTAGAACTCATTTTGTGATTTTCTTCCTTTTTTTTTTTTTTATATACACTCTACCTTCATGATCCTATTCAGACTCATGACTATAAATACTATATATATATTTAAAACTCCTGAATTTATTTCAGCCCTGACCTCTTTTCCAAAACTCAGACTTATAATGCAATCATTTACGCACATTTTCACATTAAGATCAAATAATGACTCAACCTGACTTAAAGCTGATTTGCTCATGTTTTCCTTTAATTTTCCCAAACATAACATTCTCTGTCTCAAGTCAGTGACAACTCTCTACTTCCATGTGTTCAAATAAAAAATAAATACAAACAAATAAATATTGAAGAAATCGTTCTTTTTTTTTTTTCCTCACACACTATGTAACTAGTCTATCAGATAATTATGTTATCTCTATTTTCAAAATACCTCCATCAACAAACCAACTACCTCCTTCAATCTTTATTTCTACCATTAAGCCTCAAGCCAACTACAATAGTCCTTTAACTGACCATTCTTTCTCTAAAATCAGTTAAATTCCACCTTGTAAAATACCACTTAAAAAAATTTACAGCCATTTTGTAGATCTCTACTTAATGACTCAACCTGACTTAAAGCTGATTTGCTCATGTTTTCCTTTAATTTTCCCAAACATAACATTCTCTGTCTCAAGTCAGTGACAACTCTCTACTTCCATGTGTTCAAATAAAAAATAAATACAAACAAATAAATATTGAAGAAATCGTTCTTTTTTTTTTTTCTCACACACTATGTAACTAGTCTATCAGATAATTATGTTATCTCTATTTTCAAAATACCTCCATCAACAAACCAACTACCTCCTTCAATCTTTATTTCTACCATTAAGCCTCAAGCCAACATCATCTTTCACCTAGGTTACTACAATAGTCCTTTAACTGACCATTCTTTCTCTAAAATCAGTTAAATTCCACCCTGTAAAATACCACTTAAAAAAATTTACAGCCATTTTGTAGATCTCTACTTTATACATATAAATATATATACATTATCTATATATATATGATATAAATGAAATTATATTCTATATGACATATATGACCTTATATGTGTGTATGTATTTACATATGTTTATGTATATATAGATAGGTAGATAGATAAAGGCTGACAATTGCAGTAGTTTCTCAAAGTATGCATATAAGAGCATAAAATAATTTTATTTAATGTAGTACACAGTGTTAAATATGTCAAGTGCTTTCACACTCTTTCTGCAGAAAAATTAATTTAATTTCCCTGCTTCATACATGAGAAGGCAATAGCAACCCACCCCAGTGCTCTTGCCTGGAAAATCCCATGGATTAAGGAGCCTGGTAGGCTGCAGTCCATGGGGTCATAAAGAGTTGGAGACTACTAAGTGACCTCACTTTCATACATTGGAGAAAGCAATATCAACCCACTCCAGTGTTCTTGCCTGGAGAACTCCAGGGACCGCAGAGCCTGGTGGGCTGCTGTCTATGGGGTCACACAGAGTTGAACACAACTGAAGTGACTTAGCAGCAGCAGCTTCACACACACACAAAAACACACATATATACACAGAGAGATGCATGTGTACACATGTGTTTGTATGTGTATGCATAGGCTGAATATTCTATAAAATCCTCATCTCTTATTAGTCACCCTGCTATGCTAAGTCACTTCAGTCGTGTCCGACTCTGTGCGACCCCATAGACGGCAGACCACCAGGCTTCCCCATCCCTGGGATTCTCCAGGCAAGAACACTGGAGTGGGCTGCCATTTCCTTCTCCAATGCATGAAAGTGAAAAGTGAAAGAGAAGTCGCTCAGTCGTGTCCGACTCTTAGCGACCCCATGGACTGCAGCCTACCAGGCTCCTCCATCCGTGGGATTTTCCAGGCAAGAGTACTGGAGTGGGGTGCCATTGCCTTCTCCATTAGTCACCCTAAACCCCTTCTAAAAAAAAAAAAATGTGTTAGTTTAGTTGCTAACCTTCAGTTCAGTGTTTCAGACATATTGCAATTTAGGGATAAAGTATTTTTAAAATTTTTATTTATTTATCTTAATTGGAGGATAATTACAATATTGTGATGGTTTTTGCCTTCATCAATATGAATCTGCCATAGGCACATGTGCATCCCCTCCATGCTGAGCCTCCTCCCTGTCAACTCTGTCCCTCCAGGTTGTCACAGCACTGAGTGGTTTTTGTCTTAATTCCTTGAATGCTTTTTGAATCTTCTTTGAATCTTTCTATATCTAACCACTTAGAGATAACTTGAATCATCTTACCTGCTGTCTTTAAGACATACTCACTGAAAGTAGTGGTGTTTATAAGTTTAATTTTATTTATTGCTTTTTGGAGGAATGCATTTTTTTCCCCCTACAGAGTGAAATTTATAGCTTTGATAAAAATGGAAGTGGCAGAAGGAACTCAACTGTGACAGACTTAAGATATGGTTAATTAATTCAACAAAGAGTGTAAGATGCTACCTCTGAATTTGAGGCTGAGGGTCAGATTATTAAGGTTGTGATGATGCTCTTGAGATTTAATCATCTTTGCAAAATACTAAAACAATGAAAGCCTGAAATATACTAACCCAAAATTAAGACATCCACTTATTTTTCACTGAGATAATTTAACTATTTTCTCCCCAGGGGGTCACTTATACCTTTGTGAATAAGTTAGGCATTTGAAGTACAAAATCTCTTTTATGGTCTTAAGACTCCATTGTGAATAACATTGAATTAAATTAAATGTTATAAAATGTATTAGGTCTTGCCTCAAAATTTCACAGTTCCACTGAAAATATAATCCATACTCATATCTATTTTAATAGGCAAGAATACTGGAATGAGTTACCATAACCTACTCCAATTGATCCATCACTCGCCAAACACCTTCCTGATTGCAGTTTTTTCTCTCTTTTTATTTGCTCACTCTGTTCCATGTATACCTGTTCCCTTACTATTCTTTTAGCAAATCAACGAGGATCTCACCTCAGGGCCTTTGTATTCACCACAGGTATTCATGCAATTTTATTCCTATGCAGGACTTGCTCAAATGTTATTTCCACAGGTTGCTCTACTCCCATACAACTCTTTTCTCTCACTTTAATTTCTTTAAAGCACAACTCTTATCCATGTCACACACATGCATCCCACACAAACAGGAACAAATGTCTGTGCACACATGCATACACACTTTGCTGTTGACAATAAAGGCTTCCTCACTCAAAAACAAGTTTAATGAAATCAAGAATTTTGCTTTCTCACATGGTATATCTTCAGCATGTGTTACCTGCTGAATACATTTTTCCACTAATGTCTTTGAGAGAAATGTTGGTTAATAATTAAAAGTGGAATTAACAGGAGATTGGAAGGCTATTCCAGGGGATAGGGTGAGTTTTCTCCTCCTTTGTGGTCTCTAACACAACTTTTGGGGATGAAGTGGTCTCATTTGGAACATTGGTATTCCACCTTCTGGTCTGTAGTGGAGAGTGGGATGGAAAGACATAGGAAACAGACATTTAGCTGATTCCAAATCATTACTTAGTCCTTCTTCAACATATCATCTCATGAAAGACAGTTTTTCCCCTGTTGTTCCAACATTGACAGCCCCAACCCCACTAATAAGCAATAAATAGATAATTGTGTTTGATAAAAGTTTATTGAAAATTATGTGAAACTTTGGCTGGGCTGGCTACAGATAAAAAGTTAGAACACTTTGACTTTGAGATTACTACACTCCAAAATATTTCAGTTAATTCACAAGGTCAGTAAACTATACCCCCATTATTGCTATGGCACCCTTATTATTAAACAGCTAAGACTTTCTTCTATAGTATTTGGTACTCTTGACATCCATGTGAATGAAAGAGTGTTACTATTTACAATAGATGCTGGTGACTGCAGCCATGAAATTAAAAGACGCTTACTCCTTGGAAGGAAAGTTATGACCAACCTAGATAGCATATTCAAAAGCAGAGACATTACTTTACCAACAAAGGTTCGCCTAGTCAAGGCTATGGTCTTTCCTGTGGTCATGTATGGATGTGAGAGCTGGACTGTGAAGAAGGCTGAGCGCCGGAGAATTGATGCTTTTGAACTGTGGTGTTGGAGAAGACTCTTGAGAGTCCCTTGGACTGCAAGAAGATCCAACCAGTCCATTCTGAAGGAGATCAATGCTGGAATTTCTTTAGAAGGAATGATGCTAAAGCTGAAACTCCAGTATTTTGGCCACCTCATGCGAAGAGTTGACTCATTGGAGAAGACTCTGATGCTGGGAGGGATTGAGGGCAGGAGGAGAAGGGGACGACAGAGGATGAGATGGCTGGATGGCATCACTGACTCGATGGATGCGAGTCTGAGTGACCTCCGGGAGCTGGTGATGGACAGGGAGGCCTGGCGTGCTGCGGTTCATGGGGTCACAAAGAGTCGGACACGACTGAGCGACTGATCTGATCTGATCTGATATACTACCCAGATTGGACTTTCAATATTGAAGTGTTTACTTCTTCAGCTTCCTAGGGCATCGACAGCTCACACCTCATAGCTGAGCTTTACTCTTGGAATATCCCTGCTGAAAGGCATTGTCATTCTGAAAATTAGACCGTTGCCAGTGGGTGACCCATATCTAAAGCAGGTTATTATGGAGGTATAAATACCTGTTCAAATTTGAAACATCTCTGAGAAGGATAATCTCAACTGCAGATCTCCATATGGAACTGGCTGAATACTCTGTTGCAATTTCATCACAAATTAGTTTCTTCTACCTAATCCTATTTCCCTTATTTCTTTATCAGTATTGTTCCTGGGAACACTCTCCAATAAATTCCTTAAATACAGATATCTGTTTCAGAGTCTATTTTCCAAGATCCAATCAAAGTCATATATATATATATAAAGAGTGAAAAAGCTCAATATTGAAATTGAGATTTAAATCTAGGTCAGCCAGTTCTAAGTATTTTGATGTTTTACCAGACACTGCCTTCCTTCACTGTATTGATTCATACTATAGGCTAATAAATACACATTTAGGATACCAGGTAATTAAGGATACATCTAATTTTAAACAATATAACACAGAAATGCAGTTCAAGCAGTTAGACAATACAGTTAACATGAAAACATTCTTCTTCCACATAATGGGGTGATATGTAACATGGCTTCACAGTATCTGTTGCTGTAACAGCTTCTTTCAGGCCCCTTTCACATCCTTATTTTTCAAACTGTAGATGAGGGGATTTAGCATAAGGATCACTACCATATAAAAGACAGAGACAATCTTGTCCTGCTCCATTGAGTAGCTAGTCTTAGGACACAAGTACATGAAGAGAATCATCCCAAAGAATATGATGCTGGCCACAAGGTGAGAGGCACAGGTGGAGAAGGCTTTGTGCCTGCCCTCCAACGAGGGCATCCTCAAGATAGCAACAAGGATGCATAGGTAGGAAGTGAGGATGATCATAACACAGCCGATGACCTTAACGCTGGAGAAAGCCATGATCACGATGCCATTGATGCGGGTATCAGAGCAAGAGAGTTTGAGAATTAAGGTGTAAGAAATCAGGATGATGATGAGGGAGCTGGAGAGGTTGAAGCCTGCTGATATTAACATGGCATGCTCTTTGATATAAGTATCAGAGCAAGAAAGCTTGATGAGTGGTGGGTGAGCACAGTAGAAATGGTTGATGATGTTGGATCTACAGAAGGTCAAGTGGAAGGTCAGGATGGCCTGGAAGAGTCCATCTGAGAAGCCATAGACATAAGGGAATGTGGCCAAGCTTATGCAGACTCACCTGCACATCTTCACACTGTAGTGCAGAGGGTTGCATATGGCCATGGAGCAATCATAGGCCACTGCTGCCAGCACGTAGAACTCAGTGAGGAGAAGTGCTATGAAAAGGTAACATCATACAAAGCAGCCAGCAAAGCTGATGGTCTTCTGTGATACCAGAAGAGTCAGCATCTGTGGGGCTGCAGTAGAGGTATAGCACAAGTCTACAAAGGATAAATGAGTGAGGAAGAAGTACATGGGTGTATGAAGGCGAGAGTCCAGTCTGATTAACACCATCATGCCCAGGTTGCCTAGGAGGATGACAAAGTAAATGACCAGAAACAGCACAAAGAGGAGCGGCTGGAGTTCTGGGCAATCTGTGAGCCCCAAGAGGATGAATTCTCTTAGTGCAGTGTCATTGGTGAAGGGCATTTTCTGCACTTGAAACAGATGCAATCAGAGATATGAAGGGACACTTTTTATTACTGACTATTGAAATGAATTTTATCTACACCTCCAGATCATTCAAAATGAATACTATTGTAGGATGATGTTTTGCTTCTAATAAGCCATTGTTTCAGCTTCTTTAATACAGAACTATTATTCTATTTCCTTCTCGTACCTACCTTGTACCTACACCTGTACCTAAAGATAACTATGCTTATAGCTACGTCCATAAATGAACTGCATATTCCCTAGCTCCCTGCACTTTTTAAGCTTCTGCATTTTACATACCTTTATATCCCCAGCTTCAAGGCTGTCCTTTATGAAATACTTTCACTCCTCTCCCGTCATACAGAAAACTGAATTAATCTTTTTCTGCTTTATACTTCTCACAACCCTATATCTTCTCATTTATTTTTTAGCACATTACATCAATAAAATGGATCCACTTGCTACTTATATGTTAGTTTTTCAAGGGCAGAATAAATTGTTTTTCATTACTGTTCTTTTATTTCTAAGGGCATATTTATATACTAATTTAATGGCACCCCTCTCCACTACTCTTGCCTGGAAAATCCCATGGACGGAGGAGCCTTGTAGGCTGCAGTCCATTGGATCGCAAAGAGTCAGACACAGCTGTGCGACTTCACTTTCACTTTTCACTTTCATGCATTAGAGAAGGAAATGGCAACCCACTCCAATGTTCTTGCCTGAAGAATCCCAGGGACGGGGGAGCCTGGTGGGCTGCAGTCTATGCGGTCGCAGAGAGTCGGACACGACTGAAGTGAATTAGCAGTAGCAGTTAAAATAGAAAAGAAAAAAAAAATAGCATGAGCATCAAATAACAAACTACTTGTAATATTTTATTCATTTCTGAATTCCGACAGAATGATTCACAATGTTTTATCTTTAACAGGAAAAAAAAAGGGGGGGGGGGTGCCTTACAAACTATTTGACAAAACAATTGCTCCAAGAAGTTTGTTAATCAAGATAATCTACAGAACATCTGTGTCAGAAAATCACACGGGACAGTGGAATCTCACACTTAACATTTATCCCGATGATCCTAACACAGATTTTCCCAGAATCACACTTTAAAAATATAATTACAAACCAAAACACAAAGGCACAGTCACTAGAGTCCTAAAAACACATGACAAATCAATGAACAAATAATTTTTAGAGGACATGAATTCTCACATACTTATTTTGAGGATCAGATCAGATCAGTCACTCAGTCATGTCTGACTCTTTGCAACCCCATGAATCGCAGCACGCCAGGCCTCCCTGTCCATCACCAGCTCCCGCAGTTCACTCAGACTCACATCCATTGAGTCAGTGATGTCATCCAGTCATCTCATCCTCTGTCATCCCTTTCTCCTCTTGCCCCCAATCCCTCCCAGCATCAGAGTCTTCTCCAATGAGTCAACTCTCGCGTGAGGTGGCCAAAGTACTGGAGTTTCAGCTTTAGCATCATTCCTTCCAAAGAAATCCCAGGGCTGATCTCCTTCAGAATGGAGTGGTTGGATCTCCTTGCAGTCCAAGGGACTCTCAAGAGTCTTCTCCAACACCACAGTTCAAAAGCATCAATTCTTCGGCGCTCAGCCTTCTTCACAGTCCAGATCTCACATCCATACATGACCACAGGAAAAACCATAGCCTTGACTAAACAAACCTTTGTTGGCAAAGTAATGTCTCTGCTTTTAAATATGCTATCTAGGTTGGTCATAACTTTCCTTCCAAGGAGTAAGCGTCTTTTAATTTCATGGCTGCAGTCACCATCTGCAGTGATTTTGGAGCCCAGAAAAATAAAGTCTGACACTGTTTCCACTGTTTCCCCATCTATTTCCCATGAAGTGATGGGACCAGATGCCATGATCTTCGTTTTCTGAATGTTAAGCTTTAAGCCAACTTTTTCACTCTCCACTGTCACTTTTATCAAGAGGTCTTTTGAGTTCCTCTTCACTTTCTGCCATAAGGGTGGTGTCATCTGTATATCTGAGGTTATTGATATTTCTCCCAGCAATCTTGATTCCAACTTGTGTTTCTTCCAGTCCAGCATTTCTCATGATGTACTCTGCATATAAGTTAAATAAACATGGTGACAATGTACAGCCTTGACGTACTCCTTTTCCTATTTGGAACCAGTCTGTTGTTCCATGTCCAGTTCTAACTGTTGCTTCCTGACCTGCATACAGATTTCTCAAGAAGCAGATCAGGTGGTCTGGTATTCCCATCTCGTTCAGAATTTTCCATAGTTTATTGTGATCCACACAGTCAAAGGCTTTGGCATAGTCAATAAAGCAGAAATAGATGTTTTTCTGGAACTCTCTTGCTTTTTCCATGATCGAGCAGATGTTGGCAATTTGATCTCTGGTTCCTCTGCCTTTTCTAAAACCAGCTTGAACATCAAGAAGTTCACGGTTCACATATTGCTGAAGCCTGTTTGCTCCCTCAGATTGTCCTCAGGGGATTCAGGCCCTGTCCCCACCCTAAGTAATGCAAAATCCCTCCCTGTTCAACCCCGCTGGCTGCTGGTGGACTTAAGCCTCTGGGCTACTTCTCCGCTGGGAGTCGTGACTAGGCACATAATCTGTGGGTTCTCCCCTCTCCCTGGCCCTGCTCTGAGATTCCAAAACTCCCCCATAGACCCACCACTGAGATGATTTCCTGGTGTTTGGAAACTTTTCCTCTTTCACAACTCCCTCCCCGGGGCGGGTCTCTGTCCCTAACTGTTTTGTCTCTCTTTTTATCTTTTACATTTTGTCCTACCTCCTTTTGAAGAGCATGGGCTACCTTTCTGGGTCCCTGGTGTCCTCCGCCAGAATTCAGAAGTTGTTTTGTGGAATTTGCTTAGCGTTTAAAAGATCTTTTAATGAATTTGTGGGGGAGAAAGTGGTCTCCTTTTCCTATTTCTCCACCATTTTAGGACGGACCCCAATAAATATTATTTTTAAAAAAGATAGTCTTAATAAGTCCTTAAAATAATGCATACTATGCTTCATCAGTTGTCACAATGATTTATAATGTAAAATACTTAATTGTAAAATGAAGTTTGTAGTAGACAGACACCAATAATATAGATCAGAGAAGAAAACTAAAAATTTAGACCCAAACATGTACATATACACACACAGACCCCTTCTCATGAATTGTCTTCAGCTACTCTCAGGACTGAAGACTGATAGTTCTATAGGAGGTTTGTTTTTGATGTATGATGTATGAGAAGTTCTAACCAGTTGACTCCATTGATTTTAAATCATATGAACAAAATATAGTTATGTGTACATTCATTTCCATATCCTAACTACAATGGATCATCTCCAAGAAAAAGAAATGCAGAAAAAACAAAATGGCTGTCTGAGAAGGCCTTACAAATTAGCTGTGAAAAGAAGAGATGCAAAAAGCAAAGAAGAAAAGGAAAGATATGGCAATTTGAAGGCAGAGTTCAAAAAAAATAGCAAGGAGAGATAAGAAAGCCTTCCTCAATGATCAGTGCAAAGAAACAGAGGAAAACAATAGAATGGGAAAGACTAGAGATTTCTTCAAGAAAATTAGAGATGCCGACTCAATGGACATGAGTGTGGGTAAGCTCTGGGAATTGGCAATGGACAGGGAGGGCTGGCGTGCTGCAGTCCATGGGGTCACAAAGAGTCGGGCACTGCTGAGTGACTGAACTGAACTGAGCTGAACTGCAAAGGAAAAAGTAATTGGAAATGAAACCTTTCGGTTAATCACTAGGCCATATTTTGCGTATGTATTAGAGATTTTTTGATAGTCAGAATTTTGAATTAAAATAATATTTTTTGAGTGCTAACATTCACCTTTGTGCCTGCTATGTAGCTTCAGGAATGTCTGACTCTGTGTGACCCCATGGACTGTAGCCTACCAGGCTCCTCTGTCCACATGATTCTCGAGCAAGAGGACTGGAGCAGGTTGCCATGCTCTCCTCCAGGTATCTT
The DNA here is from genome assembly GCA_935064755.1 of Tragelaphus eurycerus. NCBI lineage: Eukaryota > Metazoa > Chordata > Mammalia > Artiodactyla > Bovidae > Tragelaphus > Tragelaphus eurycerus. The sequence continues at coordinate 269,388 of CAKXYN010000225.1, read as the reverse complement.
CCCAATCCAGCGATCAAGACACATCTCTTATGTCTCTTGCATTGGCATCCAGGTACTTTACCACAATGCCACCTGGGAAGCCACAGGAAAAAGTGCAAATATCAAAACATAATATAAACTTGAATGAAGTAAAATCTTTCATTTTAATGAATTCATCACTGTGCTTTCGCCAGCAAGCAAAAATGAAAGAAAAGATTTACTTGTATATTGAATAAGTGATGCATTTGCTACATATAGTGGAGAGTAAAACTATGACTAACCACATTCTTTTCGCAAAGAGCTTACAATATATTTGGTGAGAGAGAAATATTTTACACATATATTTTCTTTTAAAAATACCACTTCAAATTAATCTTCACTTCCTTTCAATAAACATTTATATGTGATTGTCCCAATTCTTTCATTACCACTCAGTGTCAGTGTTTCATGCACAGTGAAAGCGTGGAGAGAGGCTCAGAGTGAGGGGATATACGTGTAATAAGTAATTCACTCTGTTGTACAGCAGAAACTAACACACAGATGTAAAGCTATTACACTCCAAAATAATTAAATAATAAATAAAAATTTTAAAAATAAAGTCAATATTTTCAAGGAGTCATCAAAATTATACCATTTCATGCAGAATGTTAACTTGATGAATTCAATAATACTTCATTTCCAAAGAAGTGCAAAATGAGCATCTTTCCCACATACAAAGACACTCATCTTAGGTTTCATTGATAAAAAGAATATTCAAGTATACACCTGTAAATGTATGCAGAAAGTCTCAAAAAATATAGGAAATGTCAGAAATATCACACATGTTCATAATCAGATCAGATCAGATCAGTTGCTCAGTGGTGTCTGACTCTTTGCGACCAAATGAATCACAGCATGCCAGGCCACCCTGTCCATCACCAACTCCCTTAGTTCATTCAGACTCACATCCATCCAGTCAGTGATGCCATGCAGGCATCTTATCCTCTGTCGTCCCCTTCTCCTCTTGCCCCCAATCCCTCCCAGCATTAGAGTCTTCTCCAATGAGTCAACTCTTCGCATGAGGTGGCCAAAATACTGGAGTTTCAGTTTTAGCATCATTCCTTCCGAAGAAATCCCAGGGCTGATTTCCTTCAGAATGGACTGGTTGGATCTCCTTGCAGTCCAAAGGACTCTCAAGAGTCTTCTCCAACACCACAGTTTAAAAGCATCAATTCTTTGGCGCTTAGCCTTCTTCACAGTCCAGCTCTCATATCCATACATGAACACAGGAAAAACCATAGCCTTGACTAGACAAAAATTTGTTGGCAAAGTAATGTCTCTGCTTTTTTTTTCTTTTTTTTTTATTTTGCTTAACTTTACAATATTGTATTACTTTTACTATACATCGAGATGGATCCGCCACCAGAATACACGTGAACCCTCCTCCCTCCCCCTTCCCACACCATCCCTCCAGGTCATCCCAGTGCTCCAGTCCCAGGCATCTGTTATAGGGCATCATACCTGGACTGACTCGTTTCAGATATGATATTATACATATTTCAATGCTATTCTCCCCAATCATCCCACCCTCTCCCGGTCCCAGAGTCCAAAAGTCTGTTCTATACATCAGTGTCTCTTTTGCTGTCTCATAAGCAGGGTGATTGTTACCATCTTTCTAAATTCCATATATATGCGTTAGTATACTGTATTTGTGTTTTTCTTTCTGGCTTACTTCACTCTGTATAATAGGCTCCAGTTCCATCCACCTCATTAGAACTGATTCAAATGTATTCTTTTAATGGCTGAGTAATACTCCATCGTGTATATGTACCACAGCTTGCTTATCAATTCATCTGTGGATGGACATCTAGGTTGCTTCCAAGTCCTGGCTATTGTAAACAGTGCTGCTATGAACAGTGGGGTACACGTGTCTCTTTCAATTCTGGTTTTCTCAGTGTGTATGCCCAGCAGTGGGATTGCTGGGTCATAAGGCAGTTCTATTCCCAGTTTTTTGAGGAATCTCCATACTGTTCTCCATAGTGGCTGTACTAGTTTGCATTCCCACCAACAGTGTAAGAGGGTTCCCTTCTCTCCGCACCCTCTCCAGCATTTATTGCTTGTGGACTTTTGGATCGCAGCCATTCTGATTGGCGTGTGATGGTACCTCATAGTGGTTTTGATTTGCATTTCTCTGATAATGAGTGATGTTGAGCATCTTTTCATGTGTTTGTCAGCCATCTGTATGTCTTCTTTGGAGAAATGTCTATTAAGTTCTTTGGCCCATTTTTTGATTGGGTCGTTTATTTTTCTGGAATTGAGCTGTAGAAGTTGCTTGTATATTTTTGAGATTAGTTGTTTGTCTGTTGCTTCATTTGCTATTATTTTCTCCCATTCTGAAGGCTGTCTTTTCAGCTTGCCTATAGTTTCCTTTGTTGTGCAGAAGCTTTTAAGTTTGATTAGGTCCCATTTGTTCATTTTTGATTTTATTTCCGATATTCTGGGAGGTGGGTCATAGAGGATCCTGCTGTGATGTAAGTCAGAGAGTGTTTTGCCTATGTTTTCCTCTAGGAGTTTTATGGTTTCTGGTCTTACATTTAGCTCTTTAATCCATTTTGAGTTTATTTTTGAGTATGGTGTTAGAAAGTGTTCTAGTTTCATTCTTTTACAAGTGTTCAACCAGTTTTCCCAGCACCACTTGTTAAAAAGATTGCAGAGAAAGCCTTTGACAAAGATCAACATCCATTTATGATAAAAACTCTCCAGAAAGCAGGAATATAAGGAACATACCTCAACATAATAAAAGCTATATACAACAAACCCACAGCAAACATTATCCTCAATGGTGAAAAACTGAAAGCATTTCCTCTAAAGTCATGAACAAGACAAGGATGCCCACTTTCACCATTACTATTCAACATTGTTCTGGAAGTTTTGGCCACAGCAATCAGAGCAGAAAAAGAAATAAAAGGAATCCAAATTCGAAAAGAAGAAGTAAAACTCTCACTATTTGCAGATGACATGATCCTCTACGTAGAAAACCCTAAAGATTCCACCAGAAAATTACTAGAACTGATCAATGAATATGGTAAAGTTGCAGGATATAAAATTAACACACAGAAATCCCTTGCATTCCTGTACACTAATAAAAAGAAAATAGAAAGAGAAATTAAGGAAACAATTCCATTCACCATTGCAATGAAAACAATAAAATACTTAGGAATATATCTTCCTAAAGAATCTAAAGACCTATATATAGAAAACTATAAAACACTGGTAAAAGAAATCAAAGAGGACACTAATAGATGGAGAAATATACCATGTTCGTGGATTGGTAGAATCAATATAGTGAAAATGAGTATACTGCCCAAAGCAATTTATAGATTCAATGCAATCCCCATCAAGCTACCAACGGTATTCTTCACAGAGCTAGAACAAATAATTTCTCAATTTGTATGGAAATACAAAAAACCTCGAATAGCCAAAGCTATCTTGAGAAAGAAAAACGGAACTGGAGGAATCAACCTGCCTGACTTCAGGCTCTACTATAAAGCTACAGTCATCAAGACAGTATGGTACTGGCACAAAGACAGAAATATAGATCAATGGAACAAAATAGAAAGTCCAGAGATAAATCCACGCACATATGGTCACCTAATCTTTGACAAAGGTGGCAAGAATATACAATGGATTAAAGACAATCTTTTTAACAATGTCTCTGCTTTTGAATATGCTATCTAGGTTGGACATAACTTTCCTTCCAAGGAGTAAGCGTCTTTTAATTTCAGGCCTGCAGTCACCATCTGTAATGATTTTGGAGCCCAGAAAAATAAACTCTGACACTGTTTCCACTGTTTCCCCATCTATTTCCCATGAAGTGATGGGACCAGATGCCATGATCTTCGTTTTCTGAATGTTGAGCTTTAAGCCAACATTTTCACTCTCCACTTTCACCTTCATCAAGAGGCCTTTGTGTTCCTCTTCACTTTCTGACATAAGGGTGGTGGCATCTGCATATCTGAGGTTATTGATATGTCTCCCAGCAATCTTGATTCCAACTTGTGTTTCTTCCAGTCCAGCATTTTTTGTGATGTACGCTGCATATAAGTTAAATAAACAGGGAGACAATATGCAGCCTTGACGTACTCCTTTTCCTATTTGGAACCAGTCTGTTGTTCCATGACCAGTTCTAACAGTTGCTTCCTGACCTGCATACAGATTTCTCAAGAGGCAGATCAGGTGGTCTGGTATTCCCATCTCTCTCAGAATTTTCCATAGTTTATTGTGATCTACACAGTCAAAGGCTTTGGCATAGTCAATAAAGCAGAAATAGATGTTTTTCTGGAACTCTCTTGCTTTTTCCATGATACGGCGGATGTTGGCAATTTGATCTCTGGTTCCTCTGCCTTTTCTAAAACCGGCTTGAACATCAGGAAGTTCATAGTTCACATATTGCTGAAGCCTGGCTTGGAGAATTTTGAGCATGACTTTAATAGCGTGTGAGATGAGTACAATTGTGCAGTAGTTTGAGCATTCCTTGGCATTGCCTTTGTTTGAGACTGGAATGAAAACTGACCTTTTCCAGTCCTGTGGCCACTGCTGAGTTTTCCAAATTTGTGGGCATATTTAGTGCACCACTTTCACAGCATCATCTTTCAGGATTTGGAATAGCTCAACTGGAATTCCATCACCTCCACTAGCTTTGTTGGTAGTGATGCTTTCTAAGGCCCACTTGACTTCACATTCCAGGGTGTCTGGCTCTAGGTCAGTGATCACACCATCATGATTATCTGGGTCGTGAAGCTCTTTTTTGTACAGTTCTTCTGTGTATTCTTGCCACCTCTTCTTAATATCTTCTGCTTCTGTTAGGTCCATACCATTTCTGTCCTTTATCGAGTCCATCTTTGCAAGAAATGTTCCTTTGGTATCTCTGATTTTCTTGAAGAGATCCCTAGTCTCCTAGTTTCCTCTCTTTCTTTGCATTGATCGCTGAAGAAGGCTTTCTTATCTCTTCTTGCTATTCTTTGGAACTCTGCATTCAGATGCTTATATCTTTCCTTTTCTCCTTTGCTTTTCACTTCTCTTCTTTTCACAGCTATTTGTAAGGCCTCCCCAGACAGCTATTTTGCTTTTCTGCATTTCTTTTCCATGGGGATGGTCTTGGTTCCTGTCTCCTGTACAATGCCATGAACCTCATTCCATAGTTCATCATGCACTCTATCTATCAGATCTAGGCCCTTAAATCTATTTCTCACTTCCACTGTATAATCGTAAGGGATTTGATTTTGGTCATCCCTGAATGGTCTAGTGGTTTTCCCTACTTTTCTTCAATTTATGTCTGAAATTGCCAATAAGGAGTTCATGATCTGCGCCACAATCAGCTCCTGGTCTTGTTTTTGCTGACTTTATAGAGCTTCTCCATCTTTGGCTGCAAAGAATATAATCTATCTGGTTTTGTTGTTGACCATCTGGTGATGTCCATGTATAGAGTCTTCTCTTTTGTTGTTGGAAGAGGGTGTTTGTTATGACTAGCGCATTTTCTTGGCAAAACTCTTATTAGCCTTTTCCCTGCTTCATTCCGTATTCCAAGGCCAAATTTGCCTGTTACTCTAGGTGTTTCTTGACTTCTTACTTTTGCATTCCAGTCCCCTATAATGAAAAGAACATCTTTTTTGGGGTGTTCGTTCTAAAAGGTCTTGTAGGTTTTCATAAAACCGTTTAACTTCAGCTTCTTCAGCGTTACTGGTTGGGGCATAGACTTGGATTACAGTGACATTGAATGGTTTGCCTTGGAAACGAACAGAGATCATTCTGTCATTTTTGAGATTGCATCCAAGTACTGCATTTTGGACTCTTTTGTTGATCATGATGCCCACTCCATTTCTTCTGAGGGATTCCTACCCCCAGTAATAGATATAATGGTCATCTGAGCTAAATTCACCCATTCCAGTCCATTTCAGTTCACTGATTTCTAGAATGTCGACATTCATTCTGGCCATCTCTTGTTTGACCACTTCCAATTTGCCTTGATTCATGCACCTGACATTCCAGGTTCCTATGCAATATTGCTCTTTACAGCATCAGACCTTGCTTCTATCACCAGACACATCCACAGCTGGGTATTCTTTTTGCTTTGGCTCCATCCCTTCATTCTTTCTGGAGTTATTTCTCCACTGATCTCCAGTAGCATATTGGGTCCCTACTGACCTGGGGAGTTTCTCTTTCAGTATCCTATCAATTTGCCTTTTCATACTGTTCATGGGGTTCTCAAGGCAAGAATACTGAAGTGGTTTGACATTCCCTTCTCCAGTGGACCACATCCTGTCAGATCTCTCCACCATGACCCACCCATCCTGGGTTGCCCCATGGGCATGGCTTAGTTTCATTGAGTAGACAAGGTTGTGGTCCTAGTATGATTAGATTGACTAGTTTTCTGTGAGTATGGTTTCAGTTTGTCCTCTGATACCGTCTTGCAACACCTACCATCTTACTTGGGTTTTTCTTACCCTGGGCGTGGGGTATCTCTTCACGGCTGCTCCAGCAAAGCACAGCCATAGCACCTTACCTCGGACGAGGGGTCTCTCCTCACCACCACCCTTCCTGACCTTCAATGTGGGATAGCTCCTTCCTCCTGTGCCCAGGCAGCCACTGCTCCTTGCAAGTGGGATTGGTCCTCTTGGCCACCGCCCCTGGCCTCTGGCATAGAATTGCTCTTCCTGGCCTCGGGCGTGGGGGCGTAGGGTAGCTCCTCCCACCCGCTGCCCCTGGCCTCGGGCTTGGGTCGTGGGGTATCTCCTCTAAGACATCGCCCCTGACCTCGGACACGGTAACTCCTCTCCGCCATTCCTGCGCCGTCACAGTCTTGTACTCTCGGCTTCTGCCCCTGACCTTGGATGTAGGGTGGCTCCTCTTGGCCGCACTTTAGCGCACCAGTGCTTTAGAGAGCCCCCCAGAAGCTGCCTGCGCATTACTTCAAAAAGCTTGGGTTTTTATAAACAACATGATATATTTATATTTGAAAGTATATTTTGATGTTTCTAGAAATTGAGAAGAGGGTTGTAGAGAGTATGAAAAGAAAACTCTTAATTTGACTACCAAATATAGAAATAAGGGTAACTATATATTGGGATGTAATGTAGCAAAACCTAGTACAGTTGAATAGTTGGAATGACTGATACTATTTTAAGGCTTGTCATTATTAATGCATTTAATTACCATGAGATTATTATATTGTAGTTAGTACCATTTGACACATTCTTCATATGAGAAAAAAAGCAGTGTGAATTTAGTTAACCCAACCAGAGTCAGAGCTATTAAATATTGAATCTGATATTCTACCAAGGTAGATTGGCACCCCACCCCAGTACTCTTGCCTGGAAAATCCCATGGACAGAGGTCCCTGGTGGGCCGCTGTCCATGGGATCACTAAGAGTCGGACCCGACTGAGCGACTTCACTTTCACTTTTCACTTTCATGCATTGGAGAAGGAAATGGCAACCCACTCCAGTGTTCTTGCCTGGAGAATCCCAGGGATGGGGGGCCTGGTGGGCTGCTGTCTATGGGGTCGCACAGAGTCGGACACGACTGAAGCGACTTAGCAGCAGCAGCAGCAGCAGATTAACCTGAGAAGAAATACCCATAATACTATCTATATTCTTATTTATGATTGATTTCAGCAAACCTGACACATTTTTTGTTATATAATAACAAAAAATTGTTTGAGATATATATAATTGATAATTTGATGCATATATAAATTGATATATCAGTTCAGTCCAGTTCAGTTGCTCAGTCGTGTCCGACTCTGTGACCCCATGAATCGCAGCACGCCAGGCCTCCTTGTCCATCACCATCTCTTGGAGTTCACTCAAACTCTTGTCCATCAAGTCGGTGATGCTATCCAGCCCATCTCATCCTCTGTCATCCCCTTTTCCTCCTGCCCCCAATCCCTCCCAGCATCAGAGTCGTTTCCAATGAGTCATCTCTTTGCATGAGGTGGCCAAAGTACTGGAGTTTCAGCTTTAGCATCATTCCTTCCAAAGAAATCCCAGGGCTGATCTCCTTTAGAATTTATTGGTTGGATCTCCTTGCAGTCCAAGGGACTCTCAAGAGTCTTCTCCAACACCACAGTTCAAAAGCATCAATTCCTTGGCACTCAGCTTTCTTCACAGTCCAACTCTCGCATCCATACATGACCACTGGAAAAAACATAGCCTTGACTAAATGGACATTTGTTGGCAAAGCAATGTCTCTGCTTTTGAATATGCTATCTAGGTTGGACATAACTTTTCTTCCAAGGAGTAAGCGTCTTTTAATTTCATTGCTGCAGTCACCATCTGGAGTGATTTTGGAGCCCCAAAAGATAAAATCTGTCACGGTTTCCACTGTTTACTCATCTATTTCCGAATGAAGTGATGGGACCAGATGCCATGATCTTCGTTTTCTGAATGTTGAGCTTTAAGCCAACTTTTTCACTCTCCACTTTCACTTTCATCAAGAAGCTTTTTAGTTCCTCTTCACTTTCTGCCATAAAGGAGATGTCATCTGCATATCTGAGGTTATTGATATTTCTCCTGGCAATCTTGATTCCCGCTTGTTCTTCTTCCAGCCCAGCGTTTATAATTGTTTGATATATATAGTTTAATGCACCATGCACTGTTCTTTCTTTCCCAATATATTAAATATTATACTAATGAAATAGTAATTTCAACTTTAGTGAACTTCAGTAGCATATACTATATTATAGACCATATATTAGTATTAACCTTCAAACAATAGGATACTTGTACAACTTGATAATGCAAAATTAAATTTCTTCCAAAATTGTATTTCTAAATATGCACATTGATTGCAGACCATGATTATATCAACTTTGTATTTCTGGTTCTACAAATCTTGGCATTACTTAGGGAAAGGTTTAAATGATATCAGTGTACATATTCTGAAAATATCTCCATTTTATTTGATTCTACCCAAAACCTTCTACCTTTGAGAATAATACTTACTGGAGGTCAAGGTTGGTAAAATACACTTCTTTCAATATTATCTATCTTTGAAGTATGTCAGCCACAAATTTTGCTCACAGATAAAACATGAAGATCATCAGTTGAAAATTTCTATAATAAACATGGTTCTTTTTTGAGATAAATTATTTTTAAATTTTAATGCATTCATTTTGTTTTCTTCTGTAGGGAAAAGTAAATCAAACTAGAAACTTCATTCAGCTCCTGATCAAATGTAAAATTTGCCAGGAAGTTATACCTGAAAAGAATTTCAGGGCCCCACTCTATAGGTACATCAGCAGAGAAGAATATGCTTTTCATCTCATCCTAATATTTCCAGGGTAGTTCATATACTGGGAATTGTTGATAATGAAACGTTTGCTCATCCCTATGGACCAATTATCAAGAAATATTTCTTTGCCTGTCTCCAGGGACAAAAGTTCAAGGACCAAAAGTAGCTATGATAGTATTTGAGAAGCTAGTTGTCTTTTCCCTTAGGAGCCACAAAATGAAGGGCCTAATGATTTGGTCTACCTTTGTGATGCTCTAAATTTATGCCCAGGTTGGTAGAGAAACTATTTCTAGCAAAACATCTACTCTATGACTAAAATCATCAGGGGCAGAATGATACATTTTTGACAATAAGTTTTATATTTAAATGTGTAATACTATTTAAGGAGTAAATATGTTTGTTAAAAAGAAAACTAGAATATAATAAAATTCAAAGAATGATATGAAAAATAAATCAAAACTGCTGTAACAATTTAATGAATTGCTCCCAATTATTTTTGTCATGGAGTACTTATCTGTATATCTCTAGATTTGTGTAATCAGTATCATACTGTATAGGCAGTATCCACTCTCATTTTATAGTTAAAAGCCACCTCAAAAACCATGATAAATGCAAAACTATGAGGAGAAAGTTTTTCTTACTTAATATTTTCTGACACTGGAACTCATTTTGTTCATTTTAGTGTTTTTCCTGATTTCAAACTATTGTTATACCATTCATTGTGTCATGTCAGAAACCAAAGCATGATCAGAGATTTTAAAAATCTCTCTTAATTTAAAGATGGTATAGCTACATTTCCTAATTCATTACAGTTTAAACTATGCTATATATATATATATATATATATATATAGATATATATGTATGTATGTATGTATGTATGTATGTATGGGTTTCCCTGGTGGCTCAGATGGAAAAGAATCTGTCTGCAATGCTGGAGACGAGGGTTTGATCCCTGGGTTGGGAAGATTCCCTGGAGAAGGGAATGGCTATCCACTCCAGCATTCTTGCTTGGAGAATTCGGTAGACAGGGAGGCTGGAAGGCTACATTCTATGGTGTTGCAAAAAGTCAGACATGACTGAGTGCCTAACACTGTCACTTTCATATATAAACAGACAGATAGATTTTTAATCTATCTATTTAGCTTTTTTTCTTAATCTAGAATAATGGAAAATACACCAAGGATAAATACAAGGACATTTTGAAAAATATATATGGACATGTAATCATTACTCTGAACAAATAAAATATATTTCTGGTTCTGGTTCTTATGCTTAACAAGAAGAGTGTGGCATGCTTTTTTCTTGGAAAGAGAATAGCAAGGCAATATTAAAACACAGAAATAAAAATTAGATACCTGTTTTTATTAGCATTAAATTAGTATAAAATATTGAAATTATCTACAGAACAGCATATATTCAGTACAAGTGAAAATGAAAATATATATACAATTAGAACCACAGTAAATATAAAGAAGGTTCAACAGTGAGGATGTTTCATACAATTTTCAACATTTGAGCATTGTAGTTATGATACATGGATGAAAATCCCTGGTAGAGAAAAAGGGAAATATAATCATTTTAATAATTTTCAATAACGATGATAAAATATCTTGAAGGCAACTAATCTGATTCAGACACTGTGCTTAGAAGAAAAAAAAATTGATGTTAAATTAGTAAAGGGAATAAGTGATGAGTTAAGACAGTATCTTCAATAAGTCCCTAAAATAATGCATAGTATGTTTCATCAGTTGTCACTTACAATACTTTATAATGTAAAATATTTTATTGTAAAATGAAGTTTGCTGGCATCAGGCACCAGTAATACATATCTGAGAAGAAAATTAAAATTTTAAACAAAACATACATATATATATGTACTCACAGATCCCTTCACATGAATTATCTTCAATTATTCCACAACTGAAGATCATTTACCATCAAAAAGAAGTTTCCTTTTGATGTATGATATTATCAGATCAGATCAGTCGCTCAGTCGTGTCCATCTCCTTGCAACCCCATGAATCACAGCATGCCAGGCCTCCTTGTCCATCACCAACTCCTGGAGTTCACTGAGACTCACATCCATTGAGTCAGTGATGCCATCCAGCCATCTCATCCTCTGTCGTTCCTTTCTCCTCTTGCCCTCAATCCCTCCCAGCATCAGAGTCTTCTCCAATAAGTCAACTCTTCTCATGAGGTGGCCAAAGTACTGGAGTTTCAGCTTTAGCATCATTCCTTCCAAAGAAATCCCAGGGCTGATCTCCTTCAGAAGAAGTCCTAAAACCTTGACTCCAATGATTTAATATCATATGAACAAATACAGATCTATGTGCACTCATTACCATATCCTAATCACTAAAGGAAAAAAATCATTTTAAAAAGTCTATTAATCTCTATGCCATTTTTAATATACCAGTAAGCAATGTTTTGAAAGAATTCTTGACTGAATTTTCAACTGAACTAATGTTTTTTTGAGTGCTAATATGCACAGGATGGTCCAAATTCCAAGGCAAGTTATAAACATGATTAAGGAAGAAACATTGATCTTAATAAATTCATAACTTTGTTTCCACAAGCCAAAAAGAGAAAAGAAAGCATTTACTTATTGTAAATATGATAAATATTACCTATATGTTTGTTCCATGATGTGGAGAGCAATAGTCAAACTATGACTAAACAGACTTTTCTCTCAAAAACTTACAATCTTGTCTGCGAGAGAAAAATATAAGCACACATATTTTCTCCTAAAAGTACTTTATGTATTAATCTTCAGTCCTTTTCAATAAACATTTAAATAGGATTACCCAACTTTCATTACTTCTTAGTGATTCATACACAGTGAAAGCAGTACTGAGGGTTTCATCTTTTCCAGGGGCCATTTTGTATCAATGCTGAAGAGAGTACATTAAATATGGTCTAATCCAAGTCTATGCCCCAACCAGTAACGCTGAAGAAGCTGAAGTTGAATGATTCTATGAAGACCTACAAGACCTTTTAGAACTAACACCCAAAAAAGATGTCCTTTTCATTATAGGGGACTGGAATGCAAAAATAGGAAGTCAAGAAACACCTGGAGTAACAGGCAAATTTGGCCTTGGAATACGGAATGAAGCAGGGCAAAGACTAACAGAGTTTTGCCAAGAAAATGCACTGGTCATAGCAAATACCCTCTTCCAACAACACAAGAGAAGACTCTATACATGGACATCACAAGATGGTCAACACCAAAATCAGATTGATTATATTCTTTGCAGGCAAAGATGGAGAAGCTCTATCCAATCAGCAAAAACAAGACCAGGAGCTGACTGTGGCTCGGACCATGAACTCCTTATTGCCAAATTCAGACTGAAATTGAAGAAAGTAGGGAAAACCACTAGACCATTCAGAGATGACCTAAATCAAATCCCTTATGATTATACAGTGGAAGTGAGAAATAGATTTAAGGGCCTAGATCTGATAGATAGAGTGCCTGATGAACTATGGAATGAGGTTCGTGACATTGTACAGGAGACAGGGATCAAGACCATCCCCATGGAAAAGAAATGCAAAAAAGCAAAATGGCTGTCTGGGGAGGCCTTACAAATAGCTGTGAAAAGAAGAGAAGTGAAAAGCAAAGGAGAAAAGGAAAGATATAAGCATCTGAATGCAGAGTTCCAAAGAATAGCAAGAAGAGATAAGAAAGCCTTCTTCAGCGATCAATGCAAAGAAATAGAGGAAAATAACAGAATGGGAAAGATTAAGGATCTATTCAAGAAAATCAGAGATACCAAAGGAACATTTCATGCAAAAATGGGCTCGATAAAGGACAGAAATGGTATGGACCTAACGGAAGCAGAAGATATTAAGAAGAGGTGGCAAGAATACACAGAAGAACTGTACAAAAAAGAGCTTCACGACCCAGATAATCATGATGGTGTGATCACTGACCTAGAGCCAGACATCCTGGAATGTGAAGTCAAGTGGGCCTTAGAAAGCATCACTATGAACAAAGCTAGTGGAGGTGATGGAATTCCAGTGGAGCTATTCCAAATCCTGAAAGATGATGCTGTGAAAGTGCTGCACTCAATATGCCAGCAAATTTGGAAAACTCAGCAGTGGCCACAAGATTAGAAAAGGTCAGTTTTCATTCCAATCCCAAAGAAAGGCAATGCCAAAGAATGCTCAAACTACCGCACAAATGCACTCATCTCACACGCTAGTAAAGTAATGCTCAAAATTCTCCAAGCCAGGCTTCAGCAATATGTGAACCATGAACTTCCTGATGTTCAAGCTGGATTTAGAAAAGGCAGAGGAATCAGAGATCAAATTGCCAACATCCGCTGGATCATGGAGAAAGCAAGAGAGTTCCAGAAAAACATCTATTTCTGCTTTATTGACTATGCCAAAGCCTTTGACTGTGTAGATCACAATAAACTATGGAAAATTCTGAGAGAGATGGGAATACCAGACCACCTGATCTGCCTCTTGAGAAATCTGTATGCAGGTCAGGAAGCAACAGTTAGAACTGGTCATGGAACAACAGACTGGTTCCAAATAGGAAAAGGAGTACGTCAAGGCTGCATATTGTCACCATGTTTATTTAACTTATATGCAGAGTACATCATGTGAAATGCTGGACTGGAAGAAACACAAGCTGGAATCAAGATTGCCGGGAGAAATATCAATAACCTCAGATATCCAGATGATACCACTCTTATGGCAGAGAGTGAAGAGGAACTCAAAAGCCTCTGGATGAAAGTGAAAGTGGAGAGTGAAAAGGTAGGCTTAAAGCTCAACATTCAGAAAACGAAGATCATGGCATCTGGTCCCATCACTACATGGCAAATAGATGGAGAAACAGTGGAAACAGTGTCAGACTTTCTTTTTCTGGGCTCCAAAATCACTGCAGATGGTGACTGCAGCCATGAAATTAAAACACCCTTGCTCCTTGGAAGGAAAGTTAGGACCAACCTAGATAGCATATTCAAAAGCAGAGACATCACTTTGCCAACAAAGGTTCGCCTAGTCAAGGCTATGGTCTTTCCTGTGGTCATGTATGGATGTGAGAGCTGGACTATGAAGAAGGCTGAGCACCGAAGAATTGATGCTTTTGAACTGTGGTGTTGGAGAAGACTCTTGAGAGTCCCTTGGACTGCAAGGAGATCCAACCGGTCCATTCTGAAGGAGATCAGCCCTGGGATTTCTTTGGAAGGAATGATGCTAAAGCTGAAACTCCAGTAACTTGGCCACCTCATGCGAAGAGTTGACTCATTGGAGAAGACTCTGATGCTGGGAGGGATTGGGGGCAGGCGGAGAAGGGGACGACAGAGGATGAGATGGCTGAATGGCATCACTGACTCGATGGATGTGAGTCTGAGTGACCTCCGAGAGCTGGTGATGGATAGGGAGGCCTGGCGTGCTGCAGTTCATGGGGTCGCAAAGAGTCGGACACGACTTAGTGACTGATCTGATCTGCTCTGATCTGATGTTCAAGTCTCTTGTCAAGGAAAAATAGAAGGAAAACCCAGTTTCTCTTTTTAATACTATAGATTTAATGAAAATTTTCTCCCCAATCTGGAGAAATAAGAGTCTCTAACTATACCTTGCAAATGTTGCAGTGATATTTTACACCTAGTACTTCATGATTATACACATACACACAAACATGCATATCATTGTTGTTCAGTTGCTAAGTTGTGTCTGATTCTTTGCGATTGTGTGGATGGCAATAAAACAGCTTCCCTGTCTTCACTGTCTCCTGGAGTTTGCTCAAACTCAAGTCCACTGAATTGGTGGTGCCATCCAACCATGTCATCCTCTATCACCCTCTTCTCATTTTCAATCTTTCCCAGCATAAAGGTCTTTTCTAATGAGTTGGTTCTTCACATCAGATGGCCAAAGTGTTGGAGCTTTAGCTTCAGCTTCAGTCCTTCCAACAAATATTCAGAGTTGGTTTCCTTTAGGAGTGACTGGTTTGATCTTCTTGCTGCCCAGGGGACTCTCAAGAGTTTTCTCCAGCACCACAGTTTGAAAACATGATTTCTTCAGTGCTCATCATTCTTTATGGTTCAACTCTCACATCCATGCTTGACTACTGGAAAGGCCATAGATTTGATTATATGAACCTGTGTCCACAATGTGATGCCTCTGCTTTTTAGTATGCTGTCTATACTTTAGTTTTTCTTTCACCTTTTAATATGCTGACCAGGTTTGTCATAGATTTTATTCCATGTCATATAACTTTTTTTCCATGGAGCAAGTGTCTTTTAATTTCATGGCTGCAGTCACCATCCACAGTGATTTTGGAGCCCAAGAAAATAAAATCTGTTACTGTTTACATTTTTCCCCATCTGTTTGCCATGAAGTGATGGGACCAGATGCCATGATCTTAGTTTTTTTGAATGTTGAGTTTTAGTTCAGGCTTTTTACTCTCTTCTTTCAACTTCATCAAGAGGGTCTGAAGTTCTTTTTTACTTTCTGTTTTTAGGGTAGTATCATCTGTACATCTGAAGTTGTTGATACTTCTCCCGGCAATCTTGATTCCAGCTTGTGCTTCATCCAGCTGTGCATTTCACATGATGTCCTCTTCATAGATGTTAATAAGCAGGGTGAAAATATAAAACCTTGACATACTCCTTTCCCAGTTTTGAACCAATCCATTATGGACAGGGAGGCCTGGCGTGCTGCAGTTCATGGGGTCGCAGAGAGTCGGACACGACTGAGCTACTGATCTGATCTGATCTGATTGTTCCATGGCTGGTTCTAACCATTGCCTCTTGACCTGCATACAGGTTTTTCAGGAGCCAGATAAGATGGTCTGGTATTCCCATCTCTTGAAGAATTTTCCACAGTTTGGTGTGATCCACACAAAATTTTTAGCATAGTCAATGAAGCAGTAGTAGATTTTTTTCCTGGAATTCTCTTGCTTTTTTTTTTTTTTTTGATACAATGGATACTGGCAATTTGATCTCCAATTCCTCTGCCTTTTCTAAACCCAGCTGGTACATTTGGAAGTTCTCGACTGGCATGTTGTTGAAGCCTATCTTGAAGGATTCTGAGTATTACCTTGCTAGCATGTGAAATGAGAGCAACTGTACTGTAGCTTGAACTTTCTTTGGCATTGCCCTTTTTTGGCATCGAAATGAAAATTGACCTTTTCTAGTCCTGTGGCCACTGTTGAGTTTTCCAATTTGCTGACATATTGAGTGCAACACTTTAACAGCATCATCTTTAGGATTTTAAATGGCTCAGGTGGAATTCCATCACTTTCACTAGCTTTGTTCATAGTGATGCTTCTGAAGGCCCACTTGACTTCACATTCCAGGATGTCTGGCTCTAGCTGAGTGGCTATGCCACTGTGGTTATCTGGGTCTTTAAGACCTTTTTTGCAGTTCTTCTGTGTACCACCTTTTCTTACTCTCTTTTGCTTTTGTTAGATCCTTCCTGTTTCTGTCTATTGTGCCCATCTTTGCATGAAATGTTCCCTTGTTATTTCTAATCTTTAAAAGTTATCAATTCTTTGAATTTAGAGAGACACATTATAAGGATTAAAAAATTAATTTTTTTTGTTTTATGCTATACCTCACTGCATAATTTGGAAAAACTCTGGGAGATGGTGAGGGGCAGGGGAGCTTGATGAGCTGCAGTCCACAGGGTCTCAAAGAGTTGGACACAAATTGGCAACTGAACAACAACCACTGCAAAAATGCATCTCTTTACCTTGACATCAAAGTAAAGTTATAGTTTGTCAAATAGAGTAGAAAAATAAAAAATGCACATAAAAATAAAATGAGGTAATATGCTTTGAAAGAGGAGATAGTAGCCAAAAAGTTATTCTTAAACAAATGCAAGTGAAAGCAAATGCAAGGAAAGCAAATAACAATAGCTGTAAATATAAAGTCTAGAAAACATGAATATCAGAGCAAGAATAAGTCTTAATAATTTCATGGTAATCAAATATGAAAGGGAATTTTTAAAATAAATTAGGGGAAATAATGCAAGACAAATAAATTTGTCTAGAGTTTTGAATTAGTAAAAATAATTTAAACTTTCATTTCCTAAAAGAGAGTTTGAATTTTAACATTTAAAAGTACTTTGTAAAAAAAAAACACCACTTTAGATAGAAACCAATATAAATTTAAAAAAATGTTTATAATAATTATTTGAATATAATGACCTATTTAATTACAAAGATATATAAAATTATGAAATATTTGGAAATTTTAAAATATATTCTTATGCTTCATGTAGAGAAAATTACAGATAATGTACAAAATTTTTAAATAAAGGAAATTTTAGCATCTATCTGATTAAGCTAATAGGTTGCTGCAACGTCTGATTTCATTGTAATTTTGTAGCTTTACAACTTGTCTTTGGTAAAAATATTAATACAAATAAGACAAGCATTTAAGTAAAAAATTATTTTAATAATCATGCCAAACCTATAGAAATCAGCAGAAAAGCAATGAGGTCTTAAAATATATAGAATTTCAGTGAAGAAGCAGTGTACTAAAGCTTGTTGATATGTCACAGAAGTAAGCCTTTATTTATTTATTTTTTTTGAGGATTTTTAAGCCATTTTTATTTATTTATTTCATTATTTAAAATGTTTTCTTTGTGGGGAAGTTCAACCCAAGAGGGAGGGGATGTGTGTAAATCTACTTGATTCAGTTCGTTGTAATGCAGAAAATAACCAAATCAATCAAAAGTAATTCATAAAAAAATGAACATTCAATAAGAAAAAGCTGTTGTACATATAAAATACTGCAGGATTATGAGTGTTCAAACAATAATGGCCAGTGTTTATTAGTATGTCCTTAAATGCCATTATTATCTGATTTAATCTTTATAGAATAATTTATGGACCTGGAATTATTATGTATCTTGAGCAAGATAAATGACTATTTTCCTTGAGGAAACTTGAAACTTAAACTTTCAGCAATGCTTTAAAGGGTTATATATGTAAAAGTGCAGCAGATCTAGAATCTAAGTTGTGGAACGGTTGGTTGGGTCTGGGCAAGTGCTCATAATCACTCTGCTATGCTGATTCTCCATAAGGTAAAGGAAATAATTTCCAAAATAATTTATTATTCCCAAAACTGAGCTGTTTTCCATCGTAAAATTCTGGGAAGTTGTATTATGCATGTGAACTTGTATGATACAATTTAAAAGATGAAGACTATAATCTCTCATTTGCAAACAAGTTGTCTTTAAAAATGTATATATATAGACCATGGTTTAACATGGTTCATGATTTCCAGTTACAGTGTAGATTTCTAAAGACATATTCTTAGAAATATTTGACATTATATTCAATCAAGCAGGATGGTTCAACAACAACATAAATACATAAATAATAAATGTAAATAATTCTATTTGTTCCTGTAAAGAAAGCAAGGAAATACACTATAGGGATGGAAAAAAAATGAGCTTTAAAATTTATCATCGCTGTTATTTTAATTGTTTGGGGACTTTTCTCTTCTGCATGACTCTTCTGAGAGCATTTTTCACTTCTTTGTTTCGAAGACTATATATGAGTGGATTCAGCATGGGGATGACAATAGTATAAAACACAGAAGCCACGTGATCCTTTCCCAATGAGTAGGACTTACTTGGTTTTACATAAGTAAAAATTGTAGTACCATAAAAGATGGTGACTGCCAGGAGATGGGAGGCACAAGTAGAGAAGGCTTTTTGCTTCCCTGAAGTGGAAGTAATTTTCAGGATGGTAGACAAGATGGCCACATAAGACACAGACACCATGATTACAGACACCAGTAGAGTGGAGCCAGCAAAAATGGATATAATGATTTCAATGTCATGTATGTCAGTGCATGACAAGGCTAAAATTGGGGGTGCTTCACAGAAAGAGTGATAGATTACATTGGAGCCACAGAAATGCAGTCTGCTCATGCAAAGCACATTAACAAAAGAGTCCATAAAACCAATCAAATAAGATCCAAAAAAGTAGGGAGCGGCATTGTCTGGTGGACATAACAACCAGGTAATGCAGAGGGTTGCAGATAGCTACATAGCGATCATAGGCCATGGAGGAGAGAAGGAAACATTCAGTGATGGCCAAGAAAACAAAGCAATTCATCTGGATGAAGCAGTTCAGGTATGAAACATACTTGTTGGAAGTCAGTAAATTGTCTAAGGTTTTAGGAGTGATGACACTTGAGTAATTGAGATCAATAAATGACAAGTGACCGAGGAAAAAATACATGGGTGTGTGAAGCTGGGAGTCCAGGGAGATTATCAATATCATTCCCACATTCCCCAGCACAGTGGTCAGGTATATCAGGAGAAAGAGGGTGAATAGGACCAGCCGGATCTCTTCAGAGTCTGTCAGTCCCATGAGGATGAAATCAGACACCTGTGTGATATTTCTTCTGCCCATAGTGTTCAAATGCTGCAAACAGTTGAGATCAAAGTTGATACTCAGGAAAAATTTCTTCAAAAAGTTTGCATTTTCATTAATGACATGACAGATTTATGTTAGTGTTTCTAGGATGTGATAATAATGAAGTGTGTAGAGTATGAAGAGAAACATCTTAATTTGATTGTCAAATATATAAATATAGAAACAGGTATAAACTGACATTTGGATATAATATAATAAACACTAATATATTGATACTTTTGAACTGTGGTGTTGGAGAAGACTCTTGAGAGTCCCTTGGATTGCAATGAGATCCAACCAGTCCATCCTAAAGGAGATCAGTCCTGGGTGTTCACTGGAAGGACTGATGCTGAAGCTGAAACTCCAGTACTTTGGCCACCTGATGCGAAGAGCTGACTCACTTTAAAAGACCCTGATGCTAGGAAAGACTGAGGGCAGGAGAAGAAGGGGACAACAGAGGATGAGATGGCTGAATGGCATCACCGACTTGATGGACATGAGTTTGGGTAAACTCCAGAAGTTGGTGATGGACAGGGAGGCTGACGTGCGATTCATGGGGTCACAAAGAGTAGGATGCAACTGAGTGACTGAACTGAACTGAACTGAATATATCGAAAACAATTAGGGTAGCCCTAACACCATTTCCCTTTGTTAAAAAGTTTAATTCTCATTAGAATATTATATCATAGATATTACCCACATTTTTTAGGTGAGAAAAAGTACACAGAGAATTTAGGTAATTTTTTCAGTCAGGTCTATTTCAGTTTTTCTCTGTAATTCTACCAAGAGAGACTGATCCCAGAGAGCATGTTCATGATACTCTATTCCTATTTATAATTAATTTCAGCAAACCTGAAAATAAATGCTAGATATAAAAGGAGCAGTGGTAGAATTGTTTTACTATATCATGTACTGTTCACTATATTAAAATATTCTTTAATACAAATGAAAAATCAATATCAACCTATTGAATTTTTAACTGTAAAGAGTATTAAAATTGTGGATTCATATTCATATTAATTTTCAAAATATACATTTTTCTAATTTGACTATTAAAATCAAATTTCTTCTAAAATTAACAATTTCCTTGCAGACCTTGATTACATCAATCTTATATTTCTGAATCCACAAGTCCTGGAACTTCTTAGGGTAAGAAGAAGAAATGATAAAGTAAGTAATAATTCAAATAATATTTGTAAGAAATGATATAGAAATCATTTAAATGATATCTGTAAGAAATGATACACATATCATTTTAAAAATGGTACCTGTATGCAGAGACTTCTGATAATTCCTTATTATATTTGAACCTAACAAAAGTCTTCTAATTTTGAGAATGGTGCTTACCAGGAGGCAAAGTTAGTGAAAAATCATTTTCTTCTAATATTATCTGTCTGCTGCTGCTGCTAAGTCGCTTCAGTCATGTCCGACTCAGTGCGACCCCAGAGACGACAGCCCAACAGGCTCCCCCATCCCTGGGATTCTCCAGGCAAGAACACTGGAGTGGGTTGTCTAGACGTATGTTAACCTCGAATTTTGCTCACAAATGAAATATGAAGATCTTTTCATATTTTCATACAAAAATTTCTGTAATATAATATTTGTTTTCTTTGAGATAAGTTCTTTTGATTTCTTAGTGCATTCCTTTTGTTTTATTCTGAGAGAAAAGTTAATCAACATAGAAATTCTGTCCAGCTGCTGATCATGTGTAACTTTTGCCTGGAGGTTGTGTCTAAAAAGAACATCAGGGCTCTACCATGTAAGTAAATAGAGCAGAGTATGCCTTGCCTCTTATATTAACAATTTCAAGGTACCTCACATACTGGAGATTGATGTTAATGCAAAATTTAATCATCCCTGTGGACTAGTTTCAAGGAATATTATTTTATGTGTCTCCAAAGACAAGATTTCTTAAACTAAGTGTAGCTATGCTAAGGTTTTCAAAAGCTAGTTATCTTTTCCCTTAGGAGTCAGACAGTGAAGAGCATGATGGTTTAATCTTCCTTTGTGATGCTCTAGATTTATGCATGTGGTGATAGAGAAACTATTTCTAAAAATATACTTGATTACTTTATGACTGGAACCAATAGGGACAAAATGATGCATTTTTCACAATGTAACTTTTATATTTAAATGTGTAACACCATTATAGGAGTTATTATGTTCATTAGAAACAAAATGAAATCTGAAAATGTGAAGGGAATTCTAGGCAAGGTAAGAACTATTTTTTTTTTTTTTAAGTTTTATTGAAATATAATTTAAACAGGAAGATTTGCACTCATTTACTGGTACATATTAATGAGTTTGGACTTCTGTATATATCCATGATGCCATCACCACAATCAAAGCTCTAAACCTATCCAAAAATCTTCAAAAATGTCCTTGTGTTCTTTTCTGCATATGTATAATTTATGATAACAACTGATTTTTCTAAAATAACTGTTGCATACTAAATCATATCAGGAAAAATAAAGATACAAAATGAGAATATAATAAAATTCAAAAATGATATGAAAATAATCAACCTCTTGTAATATTTGATAAAGTTTTCTCAATTTTTCTGGTTCATAAATGCTTATTTGGGTGCCTCTAGATTTGCATACTTTTTATCATCCTGTATATTTAGTATTCTTCTGCATTTTATAACTAAAATTTCACAGCATACTATCACCCATGTTATGCTGTCCTTTCCTAAAACCCATAATTTCATGCGTTATGCATTGACTGATACTCCATGACCAGCTTTCCTCCAGAAATGTTCATCAAATGCTGCATTGTAGCAAACCAGGGACGAAAGAACAGATAAAACCAAAGAGGGTCCTGGAATGCAGGAAGAGAAAAACCAGACCCTAATCGTTCTTTCCTCCCCCATGTTGTAACTATTAATGGATTTCAGGTCCTCCTGGGCAGTATAACCTGTCTCCCTTCCTACCCCATATGAGGGAAGAAGGCATTTGCCTTACTCTTCCCCCGGCTCAGTATACCTGCCTCATCCAATCAGCAAATGACCCACAAGTCCCATATTCCACTGCTTGTACCCTGGGTATAAAAGTGGATTAAGGATTCGTGTTCAGCATCGGTTCTCCCTTGAGCTGGCCTGCTGTTCTAACAGCGTCTCCCACTCTAATAAACTTCATTTCCTTCTCACTCTGTCTATTGTCTGGAAATTCTTTTCCAACTCGTGCCCACTCCATGACAGTTTTCGTGGCCCATACGGGGACTTGGGGTCTTTTGCCCCACCTCTTCACTTCTCCTTTCTCACAGGGACCCTCTGAGAACAGGCGAGTGCTATGGAAGCAACTGAGGAACTCTGGCCATGGTTTCCCTCTGGTGTATTCCAAAGGCCCCACTGCTCATAGTTCCCTGGTAGCTGCCCCCTGAATGGGTGAGAATCTCTCCTTTTTCTTCTCTCCAGCTGAGGACTAGGCCAACCAATATTGTGTGCATGGGTCAGGCACTTAAAAGCCATTAGGGTGCCTGCCCCATGAAGACGCCTGTGCGAGGATGTGGGGGACACAGAACCGATCAGGACACAACGGCATCCGCCTCCAGCAAGACAACTTCCGTGCACCATGTCAGGTACATAGTGGTTGAAGAAAACAGAGACCATTGTCCCCTGGCCACCGCCTTCCCGATAGGATTGTAAGGCTGATTCCTCTTCCTTCTTCTCTGTCACTTTCACTTCTTTCCCTTTCAGTACGGATTGATTTACAGGAGCCTAGGTGTAGCCTCTGAACCATCCTTACGGATTGATTTACAGGAGCCTAGGTGTAGCCTCTGAACCATCCCAAGAGTGCCTTCCATGTTTCAGGAAATCGCCAAACGGTGAGTCACCTGGTTGCTCCCGGGAATCTCTGTCTTTCTCTGCCCAGGTCACATGGTGCCTTAGCTGCAGCCGTTCTCAGGAGTCACCTCTGTGGACGTGACTGTTGGGACGGTCGGCCATTTTTGTGCCATTAGTCTCACGCAGAGATCACTGGGACAAAAGTGACGCCTTTCTGGCAGCCAGTGACGCTCAGTACCCGCGTTCCAGGGCACGTACGCTGAGTGTGTTCTGCTATGTTCCAGGAACCTCTCTCAGACTCACTTCACCTCTTGGCTATATTCTCAGAAACTGCAAAATTTTGACCTTGCAAAGGCCTGGCCCCAATACAAATTGGGGGACAAAAAAAAAGGCCTCTGAATGGCACACTAGCTTTTACCAAAATCAGGAAAAGAACTCAGAATTTCCTTCCATTCAGTCCTTCATGACCCTCAGTCAGAATCCCCAGATTTGAGGGACTCATGCCGCATGTATCTTTCTGTTGCCTCCCAACCTACTTTTGCCCTCTGTCTCTCTCCGTCAGATTTCCTAGACTACCAAGCTCAACCTGTCATATCCACATGATCTCTAGGAAAGGATTCTGAGGTTCCCTTTGGTCCAGGTCTTTCTTCTATATTCAAAAGCTTGAAGGATCAAAAACTCTCCTTTATGCTTCAAAACTTGTTCTTTCTGCATATGCAATAAAAAACAACTAGCTTGTTAAAAAGCCTGCCAAATCATGAGAAATGCTGGACTGGAAGAAACACAAGC
Source organism: Tragelaphus eurycerus (assembly GCA_935064755.1). Classification (NCBI taxonomy): domain Eukaryota; kingdom Metazoa; phylum Chordata; class Mammalia; order Artiodactyla; family Bovidae; genus Tragelaphus; species Tragelaphus eurycerus. The sequence continues at coordinate 245,183 of CAKXYN010000225.1, read as the reverse complement.
TGGAATCAAGATTTCCAGGACAAATATCAATAACCTCAGATATACAAATGACACCACCCTTATGGCAGAAAGTGAAGAGGAACTAAAAAGCCTCTTGATGAAAGTTGAGAGTGAAAAAGTTGGCTTAAAGCTCAACATTCAGAAAACGAAGATCATGGCCTCTGGTCCCATCACTTGATGGGAAAACAGTGGAAACAGTGTCAGACTTTATTTTTCTGGGCTCCAAAATCACTACAGGTGGTGACTGCAGCCATGAAATTAAAAGACGCTTACTCCTTGGAAGGAAAGTTATGACCAACCTAGATAGCATATTCAAAAGCAGAGACATCACTTTGCCAACAAAGGTCCGTCTAGTCAAGGCTATGGTTTTTCCTGTGGTCATGTATGGATGTGAGAGCTGGACTGTGAAGAAGGCTGAGCACCGAAGAATTGATGCTTTTGAACTGTGGTGTTGGAGAAGACTCTTGAGAGTCCCTTGGACTGCAAGGAGATCCAACCAGTCCATTCTGAAGGAGATCAGCCCTGGGATCTCTTTGAATGGAATGATGCTAAAGCTGAAACTGCAGTACTTTGGCCACCTCATGCGAAGTGTTGACTCATTGGAAAAGACTCTGATGCTGGGAGGGATTGGGGGCAAGAGGAGAAGGAGATGACAGAGGATGAGATGGCTGGATGGCATCACTGACTCGATGGACGTGAGTCTGAGTGAACTCTGGGAGTTGGTGATGGACAGGGAGGCCTGGCATGCTGCGATTCATGGGGTTGCAAAGAGTCGGACTCGACTGAGCAACTGAACTGAACTGAACTGAACTGAATGAAAAGCTTGAAGTTAACCTATTCTATGTCCCTGAAATACACAGCCCACTTTGCCTGAGACCTCAGTCTTGGGCAAATTAGAACTCCAAAAAAAAAGGAGGTGGGTTTTCAAAGAGACATTTTTTTTTTTTTTTTTTAGGAGCCACAGTCCAGGGCGCCGCGGGTGCTGCCTCGGGGCCCCCGAAGTTCTGGGGAGCCTGAGAAGGGAGCCTCCCTGAGACTGAGGAAGCCCAGTCCTCAGGACTTGGAGAGGATAGGTGACCGGTCGCGCCAGGGACAGGGGTTACCGCATAGCGATAGGATCTTCCCGCTGGGACTAGCCGCGCGGGGTCCTTGGGCCCCAGCCCGACCGACACCGGAGACACTAATCCAAAAGAGCAGGTAACTGCGTGCGCGTCCGGACCCCCGCGCCCACGTGGCCCGCGCTCCCCTCCGGGCCGCGTCTTTCCAAGTTGTTGCAGGGTTTCCTTGAACCAGGAGAACTCCCCGGGACCGCTGGCCCGTCGCGGGGCCTTAGTCTCTCAAAGAGACATTTTAATTATCAAGTGGAAAACTATGAGATCTCTGTCTGTCTGGATTTATGTATATCTCAGTGTATGTTTTTGTTTTGTTTGTTTGTTTTTATTTTTTATAATATTGCTGAACTTGTAAGTCATTTCTAATTTAATTGGCCTAAAGAAAAGTAATTGCTTACAGATCAGACAATTCTAAATATAAGAGAAATTAACCTAAATGAATTTCAGATTCATGTGAACTGGGAAATATTCAATATTAAATATCTAGCATTAATGTTTGTTTGCTAATCTAATATAGATATGTCTAAGAGCCATTAACATTAAGCAGGATATTTTCATTGTGCCTTGGTTCAGTTCATTGTGCCTTGGTTCAGTTCAGTTCAGTTCAGTTCAGTTGCTCACTCACGTCCAACTTTTTGCGACCCCATGAATCGCAGCACACCAGGCCTCCCTGTTCATCACCAACTCCCAGAGTTCTCCCAAACTCATGTCCATCGAGTCAGTGATGCCATCCAGCCATCTCATCCTCTGTTGTCCCCTTCTCCTCCTGCCCTCAATCCCTCTCAGCATCAGAGTCTTTTCCAATGAGTCAACTCTTCGCATGAGGTGGCCAAAGTATTGTAGTTTTAGCTTTAGCATCAGTTCTTTCACTAAACACCCAGGACTGATCTCATTTAGAATGGATCTACTTGCAGTCCAAGGGACTCTCAAGGGTCTTCTCCAACACCACAGTTCAAAAGCATCAATTCTTTAGCACTCAGCTTTCTTCACAGTCCAATTCTCACATCCATACATGACTACTGGAAAACCATAGCCTTGACTAGACGAACATTTGTTGGCAAGGTAATGTCTCTGCTTTTTAATATGCACACTAAAACCATAATCACATAAAACTAGTCAATCTGATTACATGGATCACAGCCTTGTCTAACTCAATGAAACTAAGCCATGCCATGTGGGGCCACCCAAGACAAGCGGGGCATGGTGGAGAGGTCTGACAGAAAGTGCCTAGGTTTACTATAAATTAAATAGTTATATTTCTTTATTTTTAAATTTTATTTTATTTAACTTTACAATATTATATTGGTTTTGCCATAAATCAAAATGAATCTGCCACAAGTATATATGTGTTCCCCATCCTGAACCCTCCTCCCTCCTCCCTCCCCATACCATCCCCCTGGGTCGTCCCAGTGCACCAGCCCCAGGCATCCGTTATCAGGCATTGTACCTGGACTGGCAACTCGTTTCATATATGATATTATACATATTTCAATGCCATTCTCCCAAATCATCCCACCCTCTCCCTCTCCCAGAGTCCAGAAGACTGTTCTATACATCAGTGTCTCTTTTGCTGTCTCGTATACAGGGTTATTGTTACCATCTTTCTAAATTCTATCCATTACAAGTTTGTCAGAAAGTACCTTGAGTGAAGAAACTTTAAAAAAATGTAAATGAGCTATGAGCTTTTAAATAAACTCTATTAAGAGTGCTGCTGCTGCTGCTAAGTCGCTTCAGTTGTGTTCGACTCAGTGCAACCTCATAGATGGCAGCCCACCAGGCTCCCCGTCCCTGGGATTCTCCAGGCAAGAACACTGGAGTGGGTTGCCATTTCCTTCTCCAATGCATGAAAGTGAAAAGTCAAAGTGAAGTCGCTCAGTCGTGTCCGACTCTTGGCCACTCCATGGATTGCAGCCTACCAGGCTCCTCCATCCATGGGATTTTCCAAGCAAGAGTACTGGAGTGGGGTACCATTGCCTTCTCCTATTAAGAATAATTATACTTTTAAAATGTCTGTCCAAAACAGTCTTTCTAGATTTTGGTAACCTGAATTTCTAGGGTTGTGCTAAACTACGTGACCGAAGTTTATTGAATAGCTAGGTCATTTCCAAATAAAATAAGATTCTGAAATAGTCATAACTTAACTCTCACTTCCTCTTACACAGAAACTAAAGAGATTTTGGACTATTAATGAATAATGTTTGGTGCCACCCTGAGATGTTCTCTATAAGAAAGTAAATTTTTAAAGAAATTATCACTGGTATTTATGTTCACCAATCTATAGGATGCTAATATAAAGGTCAGTTCTTGGTTGCTTAAGGAAAGTAGGATGTGTGTTTTCAGTAAAGAAGCTTTGAGGAATGAACCTACATTTTATGAAGGGAAAAGGAAGTAGGCCTGACTTAGAGGTGGCTGTTTCAGGATGGGAGAACAAATGGGCACAGAAAGTGATAAGAAGGCTTTATGGAAAGTGGACCCCAAGGGAAGAGCTTTGTGCATAAATACCATGTTCTTGAAATATTGAACTGCCTTTGATAATGGATTTTAAGTTTCTTTACCTCTGAAGTGATCTGTTCTATATTTACCTTTGAAATCTTCTTTGTTACTTTGGCTAAGTGCATGTATTGTTTCACAGTGGTCTATATGATTCTATCTGATTAAGTGTTATAAATCCTTTTGATATTTATTGACAAAACTTCCTAAATAACTTGAGTTCTAGCTAACTTTGGGATACTTCAGAGGGCCCCTGAGACATCCAAAAGAGCTATTAAACTACCTGAGTTCATGTGACATGTTAAATTACATTGGAAGTATTGTTGGAGGAGTGATGGAATCTTCTCAGCTTATATTGTATATTGATGTTACTTATATAAATATCCTGGAAATTATATGAACTTCATGAAAATCTGATATGTCCCGGTAAAATGTTTTCAGTTACATTCTAGTTATCATGTTAAAGTGGTACAAGTCACAGCAATGACCAGGCTACTTTGTCAATTGCACTTTAATTAGATTTTAAACGTGTCTTCTATGGTTTCACACTCATGCCTTAGAAAAATACTCCTAGTTTTCCAAGGTGATTGGAAAAGACTTTTCTAAGATTAACTGATAAACAACTTTTGTTTGTTATCTGATAAACTGGTAACAGACTGGAATTTAGTCTACTCTCTATGTTACGAGAGCAAAGTTTTCTTAGAATGAAGCTTTCAATAACAGATTATGAATTTATTTGCCTCTAAGTGATTGGCAAGCCACTCCAGTACTCTTGCCTAGATGGATGGAGGAGCCTGGTGGGCTGCAGTCCATGGGGTCGCTACTAGTCGGACGTGACTGAACGACTTCACTTTCATTTTCACTTTCACACAATGGAGAAGGCAATGGCAACCCACTCCAGTGTTCTTGCCTGGAGAATCCCAGGGACGGCAGAGCCTGGTAAGCTGCCGTCTATGGGGTCACACTGTTCATGGGGTTCTCAAGGCAAGAATACTGAAGTGGTTTGCCATTCCCTTCTCCAGCGGACCACACCCTGTCATATCTCTTCACCATGACCCGCCCATCCCAGGTTGCCCCTCGGGCATGGCTTAATTTCATTGAGTTAGACAAGGGTGTGGTCCTTGTGTGATTAGATTGACTAGTTTTCTGTGAGAATGGTTTTGGTGTATTTGCCCTCTGATGCCCTCTTTCAAGACCTACTGTCTTACTTGGGTTTCTCTTACCTCGGGCGTGGGGTATCTCATCCCGGCTGCTCCCGGCTGCGTCCGGCCAGGGAAGCACAGCCATCGCACCTTACCTTGGACGAGGGGTCTCTCCTCACCGCCGCCCTTCCTGACCTCGGTCGTGGGATAGCTCTTCTCAGTCGTGCTTAGTGCGCTGGCCCTCACCCTCGTCCTTCCTCGGTCATGGGGTAGCTCCTCTCGGCCGCGCTCTCTTAGTGCGCGACGCAGCCGGCGGGGCGCTCTTAGGGCGCGACGCAGCCGGCGGGGCGCTCTTAATAAGAATTAGCCAAGGAATAAGAATTAGCCAAGGAATAAGTTGGAGAGAAGATTGCTCCAGGCATTTAAGCATTAGAATCAAGGCCCTGGGGAAGGGAGGAATTAGGAGCACTCAAGGAATGGAAAGGCAGCCAGTGTGGCAGAGCATGGTGTGTGTGGAGGGGCTGAGGGTTAAGGGATAACCCCATGAACAGTATGAAAAGACAAAATGATAGAATACTGAAAGAAAAACTCCCCAGGTCAGTAAGGGCCCAATATGCTACTGGAGATCAGTGGAGAAATAACTCCAGAAAGAATGAAAGGATGGAGCCAAAACAAAAAGAATACCCAGCTGTGGATGTGTCTGGTGATAGAAGCAAAGTCCGATGCTGTAAAGAGCAATATTGCATAGGAACCTGGAATGTCAGGTCCATGAATCAAGGCAAATTGGAAGTGGTCAAACAAGAGATGGCAAGAGTGAATGTCGACATTCTAGGAATTAGCGAACTAAAATGGACTGGAATGGGTGAATTTAACTCGGATGACCATTATATCTACTACTGTGGGCAGGAATCCCTCAGAAGAAATGGAGTGGCCATCATGGTCAACAAAAGAGTCCGAAATGCAGTACTTGGATGCAATCTCAAAAACGACAGAATGATCTCTGTTCGTATCCAAGGCAAACCATTCAATGTCACAGTAATCCAAGTCTATGCCCCAACCAGTAACGCTGAAGAAGCTGAAGTTGAAAGGTTCTATGAAGACCTACAAGACCTTTTAGAACTAACACCCAAAAAAGATGTCCTTTTCATTATGGGGGACTAGAATGCAAAAGTAGGAAGTCAAGAAACACCTGGAGTAACAGGCAAATTTGGCCTTGGAATACGGAATGAAGCAGGGCAAAGACTAATAGAGTTTTGCCAAGAAAATGTACTGGTCATAGCAAATACCGTCTTCCAACAACACAAGAGAAGACTCTATACATGGACATCACCAGATGGTCAACACCGAAATCAGATCGATTATATTCTTTGCAGCCAAAGATGGAGAAGCTCTATATAATCAGCAAAAACAAGACCAGGAGCTGACTGTGGCTCGGACCATGAACTCCTTATTGCCAGATTCAGACTGAAATTGAAGAAAGTAGGGAAAACTACTAGACCATTCAGGTATGACCTAAATCAAATCCCTTATGATTATACAGTGGAAGTGAGAAATAGATTTAAGGGCCTAGATCTGATAGATAGAGTGCCTGATGAACCATGGAATGAGGTTCATGACATTGTACAGGAGACAGGGATCAAGACCATCCCCATGGAAAAGAAATGCAAAAAAGCAAAATGGCTGTCTGGGGAGGCCTTACAAATAGCTGTGAAAAGAAGAGAAGCGAAAAGCAAAGGAGAAAAGGAAAGATATAAACATCTAAATGCAGAGTTCCAAAGAATAGCAAGAAGAGATAAGAAAGCCTTCTTCAGTGATCAATGCAAAGAAATAGAGGAAAACAACAGAATGGGAAAGACTAGGGATCTCTTCAAGAAAGTCAGAGATACCAAAGGAACATTTCATGCAAAGATGGACACGATAAAGGGCAGAGATGGTGTGGACCTAACAGAAGCAGAAGATATTAAGAAGAGGTGGCAAGAATACACAGAAGAACTATACAAAAAAGAGCTTCAAGACCTAGATAATCACGATGATGTGATCACTGACCTAGAGCCAGACATCTTGGAATGTGAAGTCAAATGGGCCTTAGAAAGCATCACTATGAACAAAGCTAGTGGAGGTGATGGAATTCCAGTGGAACTATTCCAAGTCCTGAATGATGATGCTGTGAAAGTGCTGCACTCAATATGCCAGCAAATTTGGAAAACTCAGCAGTGGCCACAAGATTGGAAAAGGTCAGTTTTCATCCCAATCCCAAAGAAAGGCAATGCCAAGAAGTGCTCAAACTACCGAATAATTGCACTCATCTCACACGCTAGTAAAGTAATGCTCAAAATTCTCCAAGCCAGGCTTCAGCAATATGTGAACCGTGAACTTCCTGATGTTCAAGCTGGTTTTAGAAAAGGCAGAGGAATCAGAGATCAAATTGCCAACATCCGCTGGATCATGGAGAAAGCAAGAGAGTTCCAGAAAAACATCTATTTCTGCTTTATTGACTATGCCAAAGCCTTTGACTGTGTGGATCACAATAAACTGTGGAAAATTCTGAAAGAGATGGGAATACCAGACCACCTGATCTGCCTCTTAAGAAATCTGTATGCAGGTCAGGAAGCAACAGTTAGAACTGGTCATGGAACAACAGACTGGTTCCAAATAGGAAAAGGAGTACGTCAAGGCTGCATATTGTCACCATGTTTATTTAACTTATATGCAGAGTACATCATGAGAAATGCTGGACTGGAAGAAACAGAAGTTGGAATCAAGATTGCCGGGAGAAATATCAATAACCTCAGATATGCAGATGATACCACTCTTATGGCAGAAAGTGAAGAGGGGCTAAAAAGCCTCTTGATGAAAGTGAAAGTGCAGAGTGAAAAGGTTGGCTTAAAGCTCAACATTCAGAAAAAGAAGATCGTGGCATCTGGTCCCATCACTTCTTGGGAAATAGATGGGGAAACAGTGGAAACAGTGTCAGACTTTATTTTTCTGGGCTCCAAAATCACTGCAGATGGTGACTGCAGCCATGAAATTAAAAGACGCTTACTCCTTGGAAGGAAAGTTATGACCAACCTAGATCATATATTCAAAAGCAGAGACATCACTTTGCCAACAAAGGTCTGTCTAGTCAAGGCTATGGTTTTTCCAGTGGTCATGTATGGATGTGAGAGTTAGACTGTGAAGCAGGCTGAGCACCGAAGAATTGATGCTTTTGAACTGTGGTGTTGGAGAAGACTCTTGAGAGTCCCTTGGACTGCAAGGAGATTCAACCAGTCCATTCTGAAGGAGATCAGCCCTGGGATTTCTTTGGATGAAATGATGCTAAAGCTGAAACTGCAGTACCTTGGCCACCTCATGTGAAGAGTTGACTCATTGGAAAAGACTCTGATGCTGGGAGGGATTGGGGGCAAAAGGAGAAGGGGACAACAGAGGATGAGATGGCTGGATGGCATCACTGACTCGATGGACATGAGTCTGAGTGAGCTCCAGGAATTGGTGATGGATAGGGAGGCCTGGTGTACTGCGATTCATGGGGTTGCAAAGAGTCAGACACGACTGAGCAACTGAGCTGATCTGATCTCATCTGTGCTCTGGGAAAAACCCAGAAGAACTGGCCTTCAGGTAGTCAGATGTTTTCAGGTAAAGATTTTATGAGCCCTAATCCTTGCCTCTTCTCGCACCCAGAGAAACACTAACACCATGAAGCAAAGTCTGGTCCTGGTTCTCCTGGTAGCCCCCAAGTAGCTCTGCTGCTTCTATTCATCTTGGGTCACATACCTTTAACTTGTTAAGCTTGTTTCTCCTATAGTACCACAAGTCTCCAAGTACAAAAATTTCTCTGAGCAACACCTAGGCAATGTTAAAACAAGTCACCTTATCACCTTGCTGCTGCTGCTGCTAAGTCACTTCAGTCGTGTCTGACTCTGTGCGACCCCATAGATGGAGCCCACCAGGCTCCCCTGCCCTTGGGATTCTCCAAGCAAGAACACTGAAGTGGGTTTCCATGTCCTTTTCCAATGCATGAAAGTGAAAAGTGAAAGTGAAGTCACTCAGTCGTGTCTGACTCTTAGCGACCCCATGGACCGCAGCCTACCAGGCTCCTCCATCCCTGGGATTTTCCAGGCAAGAGTACTGGAGTGCGGTGACATTGCCGTCTCCATCTTATCACCTTAGTCCCTCCTAAATGCACCCTGACAGAGAGCAGGCAAAGGGAACGCAGAGCTCTATGACGCCCCTGTACAGCCTGAAGAAGTCAGAGCATTCATTGCCCCTTTTCCTTTGAGACTGGGTTCTCAAATGTCTGAGAAGGGAAATAAGTATACAGTTAGACATGAGCAGGGTATCAAAAGGGGCCAAAGAATTGGCCCTAAAAATAAAGACAGTGAGGAATGTGGTGATCCAAGGATGAAAGAGCAGATAAAGCCAAGGAGAGTCCTGGCATGCAGCAACAGAAAAAACAGACCCTTATGGGCCTTCCCTCCCCCATGTTGTAACTATTAATGGATTTCAAGTCCTCCTGAGCAGAATAACCTGTCTCCCTTCCTACCCCATAGGAGGGGAGAAGGCATTTGCCTTACTCTTCCCTCTTACCCAGTATACATGTCTCATCCAATCAGCAAATGACTCTCAAGACCTCTATCCCACTCCTTGAACCCTGGGTATAAAAGTGGACTAAGGAACCCTGTTCAACATCAGTTCTCCCTTAAGCTGGCATGCTGTTCTAACAGCATCTCCCACTCCAATAAACTTTAATTCCCTCTCATTCTGTCTATTGTCTGGAAATTCTTTTCCAGCTCATGCCTGGACCACAACAAGTATTTCACTGAAGATAATTTATCAAGATGAAGAAAGATCAGATCAGATCAGATCAGTCACTCAGTCACAGTCGCTCAGTTGTGTCCGACTCTCCTCGACCCCATGAATTGCAGCACGCCAGGTCTCCCTGTCCATCACCAACTCCCAGAGGTCACTGAGACTCACATCCATTGAGTGAGTCAGTGATGCCATCCAGTCATCTCATCCTCTGTCATCCCCTTCTCCTCTTGCCCTCAATCCCTCCCAGCATCAAGTCTTCTCCAATGAGTCAACTCTTCGCATGAGGTGGCCAAAGTACTGGAGTTTCAGCTTTAGCATCATTCCTTCCAAAGAAATCTCAGGGCTGATCTCCTTCAGAATGGACTGGTTAGATCTCCTTGCAGTCCAAGGGACTCTCAAGAAGAAACACAGGAAGGGTCTAAAAAGGAACAGACTAAGAATAGATTACAATGTTATTATAAAGTTTCTGTTGATTTTTGATAATTAAATCCATGTTAATATAGATTTAAAAGTGACTCTTACAGAGAAGGCTGCTCATACTGAACACTTTCAGGTGATAACTTATTGGTGTCGATATAGGAGCTGCTTTTGTATGTGCTATTGAAGGGCAATTCTACTCAACAAATTTAGTCTTGATAAAACAGGCCTCTTTGGAAACTAAACAAACAAACAAACAAACAAATAGTGTAAACCTATTTGACAACAGGCAACTGTGAGAGTTAAGCCAGTAATTGGAAACTAATGGCAATTTTTAATGTAAATGCCACTGCTGTAACAATGGTAATTGCAAAATTACCAGAATCGAGTTTTTCATGCTCAATAATGTCCCAAAGTTGAAACTCATTTTGTTCATGCTTAGTGTTATGACTTCACGCTACTCTCATATGTCAACTACAAACTGGCACTTACCAAGAATGTTGCCAACAACTAAACAACAAAGGCATTTGCTATCTGTCTCTATGGAGGTAGAACCCCATGCTGCTATAGCTTTTGACCTCCAACGACCCCTGAGAGAGTTCAGGGTGGAGTGAGGCACTCTGTGCTCCAAGGAATCTGGTGGGACAGGAATTTAGATAATTTGATGATTTTATGATCTCAATGCTTGCATCTCTTCATATCTAGAGAAGCATTAAGCACTAAATCCCTTCACGGTGGCCTCAAATCTTCATGACTAACAGAAATCCTTTTGTAGAATGAGTGCTTCAGGGTATTAACTCCCTTCATCAAAACCTTATATATTGACTTTAACCCACTGCCGCTTTGGAGCAGTCTCTCAGAGCTATATGAGATGCTGCCTTCTGGCTGCAGTCCTAATTTTGCCCCAAATAGAGCTTAATTTACAACTTTCAAGTTATACATCTTTTTTAGTGGACTCATACCATCTATTTTTTGGGTATTATTTCTAAAAGTTCTTGTAGGTCTTCATAGAACCGTTGAACTTCAGCTTCTTCAGCCTTACTGGTGGGGGCGTAGACTTGGATTACTGTGATATTGAATGGTTTGCCTTGGAAACGATCAGAGATCATTCTGTCATTTTTGACATTGCATCCAAGTACTGCATTATGGACTCTATTGTTGACCATGAAGGCCACTCCATTTATTCTGAGGGATTCCTACCCCCAGTAGTAGATACAATGGTCCTCTGAGTTAAATTCACCCATTCCAGTCCATTTGAGTTCGCTGATTCCTAGAATGTCGACATTCACTCTTGCCATCTCCTGTTTGACCACTTCCAATTTGCCTTGATTCATGGACCTGACATTCCAAGTTCCTATACAATATTGCTCTTTAAAGCTTCTATCACCAGTCACATCCACAGCTGGGTATTCTTTTTGCTTTGGCTCCATCCCTTCATTCTTTCTGGAGTTATTTCTCCACTGATCTCCAGTAGCATACTGGGCACCTACTGACCTGGGGAGTTCCCCTTTCTGTACCCTATCATTTTACCTTTCATGCTGCTCATGTGGTTCTCAAGGCAAGAATACTGAAGTGGTTTGTCATTCCCTTCTCCAGTGGACCACATCCTGTCAGATCTCTCCACTATGACCTGCCCTTCTTGGGTGGCCCCGTGGGAATGGCTTAGTTTCATTGAGTTAGACAAGGCTGCGGTCCTAGTGTGATTAGATTGACTAGTTTCCTGTGAGCATGGTTTCAGTATGTCTGCCCTCTGTTGCTCTCTCGCAACACCTACCATCTTACTTGGATTTCTCTTACCTTGGGTGTGGGGTATCTCTTCACGGCTGCTCCAGCAAAGTGTAGCTGCTGCTCCTTAACTTGGATGAGGGTTGTCTCCTCACCCAAAAAAAGATGTCCTTTTCATTATAGGGGACTGAAATGCAAAAGTAGGAAGTCAAAAAACACCTGGAATAACAGACAAATTTGGCCTTGGATTACATAATGAAACAGGGCAAAGACTAATAGACTTTGCCAAGAAAATGCACTGGTCATAGCAAAACACCCTCTTCCAACAGCACAAGAGAAGACTCTACACATGGACATCACCAGATGGTCAACACAGAAATGAGATTGTTTATGTTCCTTGCAGCCAAAGATGGAGAAGCTCTATACAGTCATCAAAAAAAAAAAAAGACTGGAATTTGACTGTGGCTCAAATCATGAACTCCTTATTACCAAATTCAGACTGAAATTGAAGAAAGTAGGGAAAACCACTAGACCGTTCAGGTATGACCTATATCAAATCCCTTATGATTATACAGTGGAAATGAGAAATAGATTTAAGGGCCTAGATCTGACAGATAGCGTGCCTGATGAACTATGGACTGAGGTTCATGACATTGTACAGGAGACAGGGATCAAGATCATCCCCATGGAAAAGAAATGCAAAAAAGGAAAATGGCTCTCTGGGGAGGCCTTACAAATAGCTGTGAAAAGAAGAGAAGTGAAAAGCAAAGGAGAAAAGGAAAAATATAAGCATTTGAATGCAGAGTTCCAAAGAATAGCAAGAAGAGATATGAAAGCCTTCCACAGCAATCAATGCAAAGAAATAGAGGAAAACAACAGTATGGGAAAGACTAGACATCTCTTCAAGAAAATTAGAGATACCAAGGGAACATTTCATGCAAAGACGGGCTCGATAAAGGACAGAAAAGCTATGGATGTAACCAAAGCAGAAGATATTAAGAAGAGGTGGCAAGAATACACAGAAGAACTGTACAAAAAAGACCTTCACTATCCAGATAATCACGATGGTGTGATCACTGACCTAGAGCCAGTCATCCTGGAATGTGAAGTCAAGTGGGCCTTAGAAAGCATCACTACCAACAAAGCTAGTGGAGGTGATGGAATTGCAGTTGATCTCTTTCAAATCCTGAAAGATGATGCTGTGAAAGTGCTGCATTCAATATGCCACGAAATTTGAAAAACTCAGCAGTGGCCATAGGACTGGAAAAGGTCACTTTTCATTTCAATCCCAAACAAAGGCAATGCCAAAGAATGCTCAAACTACCACACAATTGCACACATCTCCCATGCTGCTAAAGTAATGCTCAAAATTCTCCAAGCCAGGCTTCAGCAATATGTGAACCGTGAACTTCCTGATGTTCAAGTTGGATTTAGAAAAGGCAGAGGAACCAGAGATCAAATTGCCAACATCCTCTGGGTCATCCAAAAAGCAAGAGAGTTCCAGAAAAAACATCTTTTTCTGCTTTATTGACTATGCTAAAGCCCTTGACTGTGTGGATCACAATAAACTGTGGAAAATTCTGAACGAGATGGGAATACCAGACCACCTGACCTGCCTCTTGAGAAATTTGTATGCAGGTCAGGACGCAGCTGTTAGAACTGGACATGGACAACAGACCTGTTCCAAATAGGAAAAGGAGTACGTCAAGCCTGTATATTGTCACCCTGCTTATTTAATTTACATGCAGAGTACATCATGAGAAACGCTGGACTGGAAGAAGCACAAGCTGGAATCAATATTGCCGGGAGAAATAACCTCAAATATGCAGATGACACAATCCTTATGGCAGAAAGTGAAGAGGAACTAAAAAGCCTCTTGATGAAAGTGAAAGAAGAGAGTGAAAATGTTGGCTTAAAGCTCAACATTCAGAAAATGAAGATTATGGCAGCAGTCCCATCACTTCATGGGAAATAGATGGGGAATCAGTGGAAACAGTGTCAGACCTTATTTTGGGGGTTTCCAAAATCACTGCAGATGGGGACTGCAGCCATGAAATTAAAAGTCACTTACTCCTTGGAAGGAAAGTTATGACCAACCTAGATAGCATATTCAAAAGCAGACACATTACTTTGCCAAAAAAGGTCCGTCTAGTCAAGGCTATTGTTTTTCCTGTGGTCATGTATAGATGTGAGAGCTGGACTGTGAAGAAGGCTGAGTGCCGAAGAATTGATGCTTTTGAACTATGGTGTTGGAGAAGACTCTTGAGAGTCCCTTGGACTGCAAGGAGATCCAACCAGACCTTTCTGAAGGAGATCAGCCTCTGAATTTCTTTGGAAGGAATGATGCTAAAGCTGAAAGTCCAGTACTCTGGCCACCTCATGTGAAGAGTTGACTCATTGGAAAAGACTTTAATGCTTGGAGGGATTGGGGACAGGAGGAGAAGGGGACGACAGAGGATGAGATGGCTTGGATGGCATCACTGACTTGATGGACGTGAGTCTTAGTAAATTCCGGGAGTTGGTGATGAGCAGCGAGGCCTGGCGTGCTGCGATTCATGGGGTCGCAAAGAGTCAGACACGACTGAGTGACTGAACTGAAATGAACCATCTATTTTGTCACGTTGAAACCAGGTCCTCTTAAAATTGAGCTCCCTTGCTTAGTTTATGATTAACATCTCTATGCAAAATGGGATCTCTTTTCTTGTCCATCACTTGTTCCCCACTAAGTTGAAGATTATCAAAGAAAAGTGGGATTGAACTCAGAGGCCACCCTGAGGCTCTTTCAAATACAAAACCATTGTCCCCCAGTTTCTTATTTGTAGAAAGGAAGCGTTCACCCTCCTATTTCAATGGCACCCTACTCTACTACTCTTGCCTGGAAAATCCCATGGACGGAGGAGCCTGGTAGGCTACAGTCCATGGGGTCGCTAGAGTCGGACATGACTAAGCGACTTCACTTTCACTTTTCACTTTCATGCCTTGGAGAAGGCAGTGACAACCCACTCCAGTGCTCTTGCCTGGAGAATCCATGGGACAGGGGAGCCTGGTGGGATGCCATCTATGTGGTCACACAGAGTCGGACACGACTGAAGCGATGCAGCAGCAGCAGCAGCAGCAGACCTTCCCTATGTCCCAAAGGGCATATTCACACAGTAACGAATTAAGGCTCGAAAAAGTTGGTTTAAAATTCAGCATTCATAAAACTAAGATCATGGTGTCCGGTCCCATCACTTCATGGCATATAGATGGGGAAACAATTGAAATGATGAGAGACTATTTTTTGAGGCTCCAAACTCACTTCAGATGGTGACTGCAGCCATGAAATTAAAAGATATTTTCTCCTGGGAAGAAAAGCTGTGACCAAACTAGACAGCATATTAAAAAGCAGATACACTACTTTGCAAACAAGGGTCCATCTAGTCAAAGCAATGATTTTTCCAGCAGTCATGTATGGATGTAAGGTTTGGATTCTGAAGAAAGCTGAGTGGTGAAGAACTGATGCTTTTGAACTGCGGTGTTTGAGAAGACTCTTGAGAGTCCTTTGGACTGCAAGGAGATCCAACTAGTCCATCCTAAAGGAAACCAGTCCTGAATATTCATTGAAGGACTGATGCTGAAGCAGAAACTCCAATACTCTGGCCACGTGATGTGAAGAACTGACTTATTGGAAAAGACCCTGATGCTGGGAAAGATTGAAGGTGGGAGGGGAAGGGGACAACAGAGGATGAGATGATTGGATGGTATCACTGACTCAATGGGCATGAGCAAGCCAGTAGTTGGTGATGGACAGGGAAACCTGGTGTGCTGCAGTCCATGGGTTGTGCAGTCAGACATGACTGAGTGACTGAACTGAACTGAACTGGACTGCAGCATGCCAGGCTTCCCTGTCCATCACCAACTGCCAGAACTTGCTCAAATCCATGTGCACTGAGTGGTGATGCCATCCAAATACCTCATCTTCTGTCTGAAGTGGTCCATTTGTGCATCAATATGTTTCAATTGTAGCTACTACATTACAAAAGGATCCTCAGTTGAATTTGTAGAAGTGGGTGAACCACAAAAACACAAAAACAGAGGGAAGACTCACAATTATGCATGGATTTTTCAACTGTCCAAGGGGACTGGCACCCCAACACATTATTCAAGAGTCAGTTGTGCATTTCTTATATAAATATGTCATATGTGGACTGAAAATGGATTATATATTAAAAAACTAACAAACAGAGAACACATCAAGTACTTAAAGTGCTCTGCTGCTGCTGCTGCTAAGTCACTTCATTCGTGTCTGACTCCGTGCGTCCCCAGAGGTGGCAGCCCACCAGGCTCCCCCGTCCCTGGGATTCTCCAGGTAAGAACATTGGAGTGGATTGCCATTTCCTTCTCCAATGCATGAAAGTGAAAAGTGAAAATGAAGTCGCTCAGTCGCGTCCGACTCTTAGCGACCTCATGGACTGCAGCCTACCACGCTCCTTTGTCCATGGGATTTTCCAGGCAAGAGTACTGGAGTGGGTTGCCATTGCCTAGATCTCATCAAATAATGGAGTATCTTCTGGCCTAACTCAAGCTTATTATATCAACTAACCCCCACTCCTAACTTTTTCCCCATCAGCTGTTAATTCAGACATTTAAGAAATTTATATAGATAGACAGATAGATAGATATAGATATAGATAATATGGGATAGTTTGAAATACTGCTACCAGAATCACTCATGATTCATTTTAAGATAAAGATAAAAACCCCCAAATTTTTATCAGCAAGCACAGGCTAGATTGGATGAATGGTTGACGTCTTTGCAAGCAAAACTTTTTATGATGTAGTAGTTTTAATTGTGTGACCCCATAGATGGAAGCCGACCAGGCTTCCCCATCCCTGGGATTCTCCAGGCAAGAACACTGGAGTGGGTTGCCATTTCTATGGGGTCACACAGAGTCGGACACGACTGTAGTGACTTAGCAGCAGCAGCAGTTTGAATTGTAATTTTCTTGATGACAGTCTTACAATCTAAGGAAGTAAAGAGATAGATTTTTAAATTATCAGGTCTTATTCTACTACCTTAAAACTCACTGATGTTTGCTTTTGCTTCTGTTTTTGTTTATTGGAATATGTGTGCATGTGTGTGTGTTTCCGACATTAGGCACAGATAATACATTCTGAAAAGCTCCTCTTCCTAAAGCACCAAGCATGGATCACTATCAATTGCATTTTTATTTTATTTTATATATATATTATATATATAATATAATATATATATATATTCAGTTCAGTTCAGTCCAGTCACTCAGTCATGTCTAACTTTTTTCGACCCCATGGACTGCAGCACCCCAGGCCTCCCTGTCCATCAACAACTCACAGAGTTTACTCAAACTCATGTCCATTGAGTCGGTGATGCCATCCAGCCATGTCATCCTCTGTCGCCCGCTTCTCCTCCTGCCTTCAATCTTTCCCAGCATCAGGGTCTTTTCCAATAAGTCAGTTCTTGTGTCAGGTGGCCAAAGTATTGGAGTTTCAGCTTCAGCATCAGTCCTTGCAATGAACACCCAGGACTGATCTCCTTTAGGATGGACTGGTTGTATCTCCTTGCAGTCCAAGGGACTCTCAAGAGTCTTCTCCAACACCCCAGTTCAAAAGCATCAATTCTTTGGTGCTCAGCTTTCTTTATAGTCCAATTCTCAATACACACATGACTACTGAAAAAAACAGAGTTTTGACTAGACAGATCTTTGTTGGTATGTATGTACACACACACACACACACACACAGATTTTTCTCTTTACTTGTGGTAAATTTCCTTTATTCTTTGTAAAGTAAGGAACTGAAATCCTTAGAGGCAAATTGCATTCTTGTGAGTTTCCTAAATCCCTCAAGATACACAGAGGAACTTTTAATAACATATTTATTATATCCTTTGGTCACAAGATGAACTCCAGGGACTCTATTCCTTTTGAACTGAGGTAATTATATAAATGAACTTTTTAACTAAATCTGTTTTCTGATGTGATTGTTCTTTGTTCATCTTGCTCTTGCCTTGACAGCATGAAATCTGTGCTTTTTGTTCTTTTATTTAAAAAATTTTAAATTTCAAATCTACTACCTGCTAACTTCTGCCACTGAGTTAACTCATGCATCACTGCAAACCAACAGATTTAACTATCTTTTGTGTGCTTGTATTGGTTTGGGGGGAAATATAGAAAAATAGACCACAAGAATGGGTGGTGATGAGGCTCATAAATGAGTTAAGTTTTTGCACTTTGTTTTTCTTCCACTCACTGGTAAGTAAATTTCATGCAATACTCAGTATATATTGAGTATTTATATATTTTGTATATAAATATATATTTGTATATATATATTTCAATATATATATTGAGTATATATATATTTTGACAGCACTCTGTCAAAAGTTGAAATACAAGGAAGAAGAAGAAAATCACATTCAGATTTTAGTGTGATAAAGACTTCAAGGTGTACGGGAGGGAGAGATTTGTAATTTGGCTCTCATCTCCTATATCCTCCACTTAAATCTCTTTCTCTTATATTAACCTCAAAGTTGTCATGCAACTTCTTTGGGAGTAATACAAATGAATGTTTGGATTCAATTTGGAATATTTTTTAAACAATGAATTTCAGTATAAAACATAACTATATGAAAATAATAAGAAATAAGGAAATATTGGGTTTTACATACTGAACACAGGGCTAGCATCTCCCATGTGAAAGGATGATAAGTTCAAGAAAATCTAATCCTTTATTCTGTAGAAATAAAGTTACTATCTGTGTGTGTGTGTCAGTTGTTCAGTATTGTCTGACTCTTTGTCACCCTGTGGACTGTAGCCAGCCAGGTTCTTCTGTCCATGGAATTTCCCAGGATTGGGTTGCCATTTCCTTCTCCAGGGGGTCTTTCCAACCCAGAGATTCAACCCAGGCAGATTGCAGGCAGAATTTTTTAGCATCTGAGCCAAGGTTGCACTAGTAATCCTGACTTATTTACAATGTTTTAATTTTTAATATAAATGTAAAAAATAGAGTTCCATTTTGTGAGCAATATTTAGAAATAATAAATGTGCATTGGAAAAGACATGGCATATTTTAAGGAACTTGCTGTGATATCATGAAAAAATATTGCAAAGAAGTAACTGTATGTTCAATAGTTGGCTTTATTTTATGGGACTTTCCAAGTGCTCAGAAGATGTCTATTGGTTAAGTGGGAGAAACGTGGCATATTTTAAGAAACCTGTTGGCAATATCATGAAAAAAATATTGCAGAGAAGTAGTTGTATGTTTTATAGGTTGGCTTTATTTTATAAACTTGTTTTACTTAGAAAAGTATAAAAATTGTTTCCAGAGTCTCTTGAGTATGGTGTTTCTATTGGATATCAAAGGCCATAGATATTCCTTTGTATTAGAAATGCATTGTTAATACAAACCATCCAAAATAGATTAATAACAGTTCTGCTTCTTATGTTATTTATTCTATAAGATTTTCCACACTATCATATGAAAGTAGGAGTATACTGTTGTATGGTTTATCATTTTGGAAAATGAGAACCGCCTAAACATGCCAACTATTTCAACAAATTTTTTTTAAAAAGGAAGTTTTTCCCAAAAAGGCCACTTACAAGCTCTACTTATCATATTTTGTATTTCAGCTCAGAGTACCCTCTCTCTCAATTTCTAGTGGACATTCTTTTCAAAAGCCAATGCTTCTGGCTATTTTCTAAGAATGAATCCAGAATTTTTGATATTGAGACCTTGCCTTTTGTCAAATCAAAGTTTAAAAAAATGTGGACTACACAATAAACATGAAAACATAAGGGAGAAAACAAGTTTAAAGGTTATGATATAGTTTAATCTCAGATATTTATAGATATGACATTCAGTTCAGTTCAGTTCAGTTCAGTCAGTCCCATCTGACTCTTTGAGATCTGATGAATTGCAGCATGCCAGGGATCCCTGTCCATCATCAACTCCCGGAGTTCACTCAAACTCACGTCCATCGAATCAGTGATGCCATTCAGCCATCTCATCCTCTGTGGTCCCCTTCTTCTCCTGCCCCTAATCCCTCCCAGCATCAGAGTCTTTTCCAATGAGTCAACTCTTTGCATAAGGTGGCCAAAGTACTGGATTTTCAGCTTTAGCATCATTCCTTCCAAAGAACACCCAGGACTGATCTCCTTTAGAATGGACTGGTTGGACCTTCTTGCAGTCCAAGGGACTCTCAAGAGTCTTCTCCAACACCACAGTTCAAAAGCATCAATTCTTCGGCACTCAGCTTTCTTCACAGTCCAACTCTCACATCCATACATGACCACTGGAAAAACCATAGCCTTGACTAAATGGATCTTTGTTGGCTAAGTAATGTCTCTGCTTTTCAATATGTTATCTAGGTTGGTCATAACTTTCCTTCCAAGGAGTAAGCATGTTTTAATTTCATGGCTGAACTCACCATCTACAGTGATTTTGGAGCCCCAAAAAATAAAATCTGACACTGTTTCCACTGTTTCCCCATCTATTTCCCATGAAGATATGACATTAGCCACAATTAAATCTGATATGTTTATTTTTTTGTAGAGACAGAGAATGTATATATATATTATATATATATATATAATATATATATTATATATATGTATATATATATAATCACTTTGCCATACACCAGAAACTAAAACAATATTATAAATCAACTACACATCATCAACAACAAAAAACCCCATGTAGCTTACTATAAAATATTGAGTATAGTTCCCTGTGTCATTCAGTAGGTCCTTGTTTTTATCTATTTCATCTATAGTAGTGCGCATATGTTACTCTCAAGTCCCTACTTTATGTCTCCCCATCCCCTTTCCCTTTGGAGACCATAGGTTTGTTTCCTATGTCTGTAACTCGGTTTCTGTTTTGTAAATAAGTTCATTTGTATCATTTTTAAAAACTTATTTCTTTCAGTCTTTGACTGTGGGGACTTAGTTCCCTGATCAGAAATCAAATCTACAACCCCCTGCAATGGAAACGTGGAGTCCTAACCACTGGACTCCAGGGACACCACTGTATCATTTTTTAAAAGAGAACATCAGTGGTATCACAGATTACATTTCCAACTTAAATAATTATGCTTTATAATCTAGATTTTGCCTATTTTAGAAGCTTCCCTGGTGGCTCAGATGGTAAAGAATCTGCCTGCAATGCAGGAGACCTGGGTTTGATCTGTGGGAAGATCCCCTGGAGAAAGGCTACCCCCTCCTGTATTTTTGCCTGGAACAATCCCATGGACAGAGGGACCTGGAGGGCTACAGTCTATGAGGTCACAAAGAGTAGGACACCACTGAGCAATTCACACACACACAGAATGAAATTCACTTAAGTTTTGTGTTTTTGTTTTTTTTTTTTCTCCTTCACACTAAGAACAGCATTTTGAATGTATCCTGAATATAAAACTCTTAATGTTTTCTTGCTTCAATTCTTGGAATTTTCTATGGGACAAGCAAAGAGACAGTGCTTGAAGAGACCAGATATTTCTAGTTAAATTGTTTTCTAATTTTATAGCTAAAACAACCAGAGCAGAGCAGTCAATAACTTAAGTCATATTGCTATTTAGAGATTCCAAGTACTCTTGATAATGCTGCATGACCATTCTTAATTTGTTTGTTGACAGTTACCAAGATAAACAAACCCATGGCTGATGTTAATTTTACACTGGTGACCGAGTTTATCCTTTTGGGACTGACAGATCATGCTGAACTGAAAGTGGTCCTCTTCCTGGTGTTCCTGCTCATCTATTCCATTTCCTTGGTGGGTAATCTAGGAATGTTCCTTCTAATCCAAATAACTCCCAAACTCCAAACGCCCATGTATCATTTCCTCAGCTGCCTGTCATTCATCGATGCCTGCTATTCGTCAGTCTTTGCACCCAGAATGCTGCTGAACTTCTTTGTTGAACGGGAGACAATCTCATTCTCTGCCTGCATTGTGCAGTACTTTTCATTCGTGTCTCTCCTTACCGCTGAGGGCTTCTTGCTGGCAGCAATGGCTTATGACCGCTACATGGCCATTGTGAACCCTTTACTTTATACCGTGGCTATGACAAAAATAGTTTGTGTTGTTCTGGTCATTGGATCATGTGTAGGGGGCGTAATCAACTCGTTGACTCACACAATTGGCTTGCTGAAGTTGTCTTTCTGTGGGCCAAATGTCATCAGGCACTTCTTCTGTGACCTCCCCCCACTGTTGAAGCTGTCCTGCTCTGACACATCCATGAATGAGCTGCTGCTTTTAATCTTCTCTGGCGTTATTGCCTTGATCACGTTCATGACTGTGATGGTCTCCTACCTCTTCATTGTTGCTGCTATCCTGAGGATCCGCTCAGCAGCAGGCAGACACAAAGCCTTCTCCACGTGTGCGTCACATCTCACGGTTGTGACTCTATGCTATGGTTCTGTAAGCTTTAGCTACATTCAACCAAGCTCCCAGTATTCCTTAGAACAGGAAAAGGTGGTATCTGTGTTTTATACCCTAGTTATTCCTATGTTAAACCCATTAATTTATACCTTAAGAAACAAAGAAGTGAAGGATGCTATGAAAAAGGTTAAAGAAATGAAGCATATTCCGTGTTAATGTCATACCATATGTGCCAAATTGTTTGTAGACAAATGAGTGCTTTAGATAATGGTATTTATATGCATTTATTAAAATTATGAACTGTTTTGCAATGGAAGGAAAAGGCTTGCAAGCATAGCATGTCATAGTATATATGGATGGTTATTGTGTAAACTAAGCTGATAAGCCATACTAGGTTCCAGTTTAGCTATCTCTGGCTAACTGTTAACACTCTTATTCCTGTATTTAGGTAGAAGTAAATGTATACATGCAGATATACAGACACACTCACAAATAGGGAGACACAAACATAAAATTCATAAGTAATGAAGTATCTCTTAACTCATTTTCTCTATTGAGCACAGACAAAAAGCAAAATAATTTTAAAGCAAAAGGCCTTGGTATTTGAACTATCCAATAAAACTGACAGATACATGTTCCTGGAATTAGCCTGAAATACTTATAGTCAGATATTCTGCAAAATGAAGGCAAACACACAAAAATAGTCAAAGAGGACTTGGTTCTTGATTACCTTTCCACTCACAGGAGTTAGTCCAGACCATTTCTTTTTTTCTCACCATGGTTTCCATTACTATTAAATCATATGAAACTGAGAAAGATGGAATGCCTTGGTTTCTGTACCATTTCACACAGAAGGGCCACTAACACTCACAGGAAATATACCCTGAAAAAGTTTACTTAATGGTTAGAAAGGGTGCTGTCAAGTTAATCAAGGAGCCATTAATAATAAGACTTATTCCCCTTTCCTTTAAGGATCTCCCAACATCTTCTTTAGACATTAAACAAAAAATTCTCCAACAGTATTTTAGATAGGAGAAAACATGCTTTGAATTCAAGGGGGAAAAAATGTGTAAAGCCAGTTTCTTTCTTTTTGACTCAAATTATGTGTGCATTTTTTGATCATGGCCATTCTGACTGGTGTGAGGTGATACCTCATCAACCAAAATGCATTTTGGTTTGCATTTCTCTAATAATTAGTGATGTTGAGCATCTTTTCATATGTTTGTTGAACATGTGTATGTCTTCTCCAGAGAAATGTCTGTTTACGTCTGCCACTCATATTTTGATTGCATTGTTTTTTTGTTTTTTTTTTTCATACTGAGCTAAATGAATTATTTTTACATTTTGGAGATTAATTCTTTGTCAGTTGCTTCATTTGCAAATATTTTCTCCCATTTTGAGGGAGGCTTGTGGATTGCTGGTAATGCTGTGTTTCCTGATCTGAGTGCTAGTTACACTACCATGTTCATTCTGTTAAAATCTCTTCACTTACAATTTATGGGCTTCTCTATGTATATGTTAATTCTTGGAGAAGGAAATGGCAACCCAGACCAGTATGCTTGCCTGGAGAATCTCCATGGACAGAGGAACCTGGCAGGTCCATGAAGTCTCAGAGTCAGGTACGATCGAGCAAGTGAGCACAGCACATGTTAAATCTCAGTTAAAAACTTTACAAAATAAAAAAAAAAAAATTTATGTACAGATGCATAATGATAAAATCAGGCCTGTAAATACTGATTGTCCCATGGTGATCTCCTTTCCTTAAATTGCTATAAATTAGAGTATCTTGAAAACAGAAACAATTTTCTAAAGAATACTTTCATTTATAAATAAAGTCATATTTAATTTTCTAAATACTGAAATAACTACTGGCAAGTAGGCTAAACAGCACAATGAGAAAGCTGAAGGCTTAATAAATATTGTCATGTTTTTAATTTTCTTATCAGTTTCAATTAAGATAATATGTAAATGGTTCCACTACGTGAGAAGGTAGCAAGTTGAAATGCTTATTATATTAGCCATTCATGCAAAGAAATTCATTTGAAAGTTTACTTTTTAGAATGAAATAACTCCACAACTACTATCAAAAAGAGCATATAACATTTGTATGAAAATGAAGTCTCTCAGTCGTGTCTGACTCTTTGTGACCCCATGGACTGTAGCCTACCAGACTCTTCCATCCATGGGATTTTCCAGGCAAGAACACTGGAGTGGGTTGCCATTTCCTTCTCCAGGAGATCTTCCTGACCTAGGGACTGAACACAGGGCTCCCGCATTGTAGGCAGACGCTCTACCACGTAAGCCACCAGGGAGGTCCGTTTGTATAGACCTTGACAATTTTCCAAAATCATTTAATATATTATTTGATATTGACTCCTTTATGGCTACATTTAATTATTTTTTTTTTTTGGTATGAGACTTCCTGTAAATAGATTTGTATGAAAGTAATTTTCAGAATAAAATAAAATAATGGTAATATTTAAGCCTAATTTTATATAATTCTTCACAATTTCTCAAGAACATTCAATATCTTGTATCTAGAGTATGGAACACAAGGAATGGTATACAGATAAGATTATTAAACTCATAAAATAAATTTTTATTTTTGTTTTTTAAATTCTGTTATAGTATGTTCTGTGTGCTGTGCTAATTTGCTTCAGTTGTATCTGACTCTTCGTGACGCTATGGACTACAGCCTACCAGGCTCCTCTGCCCATGGATTCTCCAGGCAAGAATACTGGAGCGGGTTGCCATTTCCTCCTCCACATGATCTTTCTGCCTTTTATTGAATCTGCTTCTCTTGCATCTCCTGCACTGGCAGGTGATTGTTTACCACCTGGGTAGCCGAAGAGCTCCTATCAGTTCAGTTCAGTCCCTCAGTCGTGTCTGACTCTTTGCGACCCCATGGACTGCAGCACACCAGGCCTCCCTGTCCATCACCAACTCCTGGAGCTAACTCAAACTCATGTCCATTGAGTCAGTGATGCCATCCAACCATCTCATCCTCTGTCATCCGCTTCTCTTCCCACCTTAAATCTTTCCCAGCATCAGGGTCTTTTCCGATGAGTCAGTCCTTGGCATCAGGTGGCCAAAGTATTGGAGTTTCAGCTTCAGCATCAGTCCTTCCAGTGAATATTCAGGACTGATTTCCTTTAGGGTGGACTGGTTGAATCTCCTTGCAATCGAAGGGACTCTCAAGAGTCTTTTCCCTCCAACACCACAGTTCAGAAGCATCAGCATGCAGTTCTTCAGTGCACAGCTTTCTCTATAGTCCAACTCTCACATCTATACATGACCACTGAAAAACCATAGCCTTGACTAGACGGACCTTTGTCAGCAAAGTAATGTCTCTGCTTTTTAATTTGCTGTCTAGGTTGGTCATAACTTTTCTTCCAAGGACGAAGTGTCTTTTAATTTCATGGCTGCAGTCACCATCTGCAGTGAGTTCACTCTTCTCATCTCCTGTTTGACCACTTCCAATTTGCCTTGATTCATGGACCTGACATTCCAGGTTCCTATGCCATATTGCTCTCTACCGCATCGGACCTTGCTTCTGTCACCAGTCACATCCACAACTAGGTATTATTTTTGCTTTGGCTCCAGCCCTTCATTCTTTCTGGAGTTATTTCTCCACTGATCTCCAGTAGCGTATTGGGCACCTACTGACCTGGGGAGTTCCCCTTTCAGTGTCCTATCTTTTTGCCTTTTCATACTGTTCATGGTGTTCTCAAAGCAAGAATATTGAAGTGGTTTGCCATTCCTTTCGCCAGTGAAGAGCTGCTGTATTATACTATAAAAATAAACTGGCTGCTTAAGTGAGGAAAATAAATCTCTGTCTTAGAATTTTCAAATGGCAAGTCTGTTGCAGATTTGTAGTTCATATTATTAGACTGAAAAATTAGGAATATAACAAAAATTAGTAACAAACTAAATATATATATTAGTATATATCCTGAAAGTAAATAAACTGAGTTTAGCACATTTTAAACATCTTTAAATGACAAATACAATTAGTCAATGGAAAATAAATGAGGACTTCACCAATGAAATATCTGTTAGTACTCTATCAACTGTCATGTAAAATATCAGGAAAAAAATTGAGAATGAGCACTTGTAGCTCTAAGCCCTGCACTTCATACATAAAACTGGTTACTGTTTAATATCCATATTGAGAGAAATCACGGCTCAGCTGATGTTTATATCACATAACTTCCTCTCAGCACTCAGAGAACCTCTATCACATATCTGCTAATTTTATTTCATATGTGTAAACATAGAGTCTGCAATTTGGAAATGGTCCAAATCATTACAAAAATAAGTTACTGGCAGCATCTGGACTAGCCATGGCAAACTGGCATTGTGGTCATCTTTGATACTTATTAGGAGACTCTCAAAGAAATCTAGTTCATTTCCTTAGTTGGGAGTGTCCCTATAGACAGATGTCCGGAATATGTAGGGACCTTGTTTTATTCTTCGTGGCTCATGAAGTTTTAAAACAATTATTATAACAATATTGCTGACAGAATTAAAAAGTATATGGATGAATGAAAATGATTGAATGACTAAAGGTGGGTTAAGTGTTGTTCTCTATTTAAGTGTGTGGTAGAGAGAGATGACATTAATATGAATTAAAATGGATAACTGATGAATCAAGTATATTATGCATTTTTGAGTAAGGATGATATAGACATTGATAAGCAGTAGCCCATTATTGATCTGAGTCTGTTGCAAGTTTGCTGTTTGTTTTGTTAAGAGAAACACAATTAAATTAATTACTTGATTCATCAGTTGTCCATTTTAATTCATATTGATGTCATTTCTCTTTGCTACACATTTAAGTAGAGAACAATGCTTGGCCCATTTTTAGTCATTCAATCATTTTTATTCATTTATATACTTTTTGATTCTGTATTATTAAGGCAATGGCACCCCACTCCAGTACTCTTGCCTGGAAAATCCCATGGATGGAGGAGCCTGGTGGGCTGCAGTCCATGGGGTCGCTAAGAGTCGGACACAACTGAGCGACTTCACTTTCACTTTTTCGCTTTCATGCATTGGAGAAGGAAATGGCAACCCACTCCAGTTTTCTTGCCTGGAGAATCCCAGGGACGGGGGAGCCTGGTGGGCTGACGTCTATGGGGTCACGCAGAGTCGGACACGACTGAAGTGACTTAGCAGCAGCAGCAGCAGGAGACTCTCAAGCCAATGCAATCAATTTATGTTTCTAAGATTTGAGATTTCTTTGGCCTTCCCAGGTGGTGCTAGTGTAAAAACTTCACCTGCCAATGCAGGAGACGTAAGAGACATGGGTTCAATTCCTGGGTCATGAAGATCCCCTGGAAGAGGGCATGGCAACCCACTCTCATATTCTTGCCTGGAGAATCCCGTGAACAGAGGAGGCTGGAGGGCTACAGTCCATGGGGCAGCAAAGAGTCAAACGTGGCTAACGGCTGAACAACAACTACAACAGAAACATGTGGTCATCAAAAAATGGGACTTAGCATTCTTTAAAACACACACACACACAGGTACACACACACAAAAAAAATATATATATATATATAATTAGACCATGTAAATCATAACTATAAACACCATGGAGTTCATTTTTAATAATTTGGTTTTCCCTCCTTGTTGTTGTTTAGTTATTAAGTCATGTCTGACTCTTTTGTGACCCCATGGACTGTAGCCCACAAGGCTCCTCTGTCTGTGGGATTTCCCAGGCAAGAACACTGGAGTGGGCTGCCATTTCCTTCCCCAGAAGATCTTTCTGACCCAAGGATAGAACCCACGTCTCCTGTATTGCAGGCAGATTTTTTTCCCACTGAACAACCAGGGAAGCACTTCCCCATGTAGAGCCTCCTATTAGACAAGGACATATGCAACAGTTTTTCCTAAGACTGAGAAAAAGCCAAATCCATCAGATCAGATCAGATCAGATCAGTCGCTCAGTCGTGTCTGACTCTTTGCGACCCCATGAACTGCAGCACGCCAGGCCTCCCTATCCATCACCAGCTCTCGATGGTCACTCAGACTCACATCCATCGAGTCAGTGATGCCATCCAGCCATCTCATCCTCTGTCGTCCCCTTCTCCTCCTGCCCCCAATCCCTCCCAGCATCAGAGTCTTCTCCAATGAGTCAACTCTTCCCATGAAGTGGCCAAAATACTGGAGTTTCAGCTTTAGCATCATTCCTTCCAAAGAAATCCCAGGGCTGATCTCCTTCAGAATGGACCGGTTGGATCTCCTTGCAGTCCAAGGGACTCTCAAGAGTCTTCTCCAACACCACAGTTCAAAAGCATCAATTCTTCGGCGCTCAGCCTTCTTCACAGTCCAGCTCTCACATCCATACATGACCACAGGAAAGACCATAGCCTTGACTAGGCGAACCTTTGTTGGCAAAGTGATGTCTCCGCTTTTGAATATGCTATCTAGATTGGTCATAACTTTCCTTCCAAGGAGCAAGCATCTTTTAATTTCATGGCTGCAGTCACCATCTGCAGTGATTTTGGAGCCCAGAAAAACAAAGTCTGACACTGTTTCCACTGTTTCTCCATCTATTTCCCATGTAGTGATGGGACCAGATGCCATGATCTTCATTTTCTGAATGTTGAGCTGTAAACCAACCTTTTCATTCTCCACTTTCACTTTCATCAAGAGGCTTTTGAGTTCCTCTTCACTTTCTGCCATAAGGGTGGTATCATCTGCATATCTGAGGTTATTGATATTTCTCCCGGCAATCTTGATTCCAGCCTGTCTTTCTTCCAGTCCAGCATTTCTCATGATGTACTCTGCATATAAGTTAAATAAACAGGGTGACAATATACAGCCTTGACGTACTCCTTTTCCTATTTGGAACCAGTCTGTTGTTCCATGACCAGTTTCAACTGTTGCTTCCTGACCTGCATACAGATTTCTCAAGAGGCAGATCAGGTGGTCTGGTATTCCCATCTCTCTCAGAATTTTCCACAGTTTATTGTGATCTACACAGTCAAAGGGTTTGGCATAGTCAATAAAGCAGAAATAGATGTTTTTCTGGAACTCTCTTGCCTTTTTGATGATCCAGCGGATGTTGGCAATTTGATCTCTGGTTCCTCTGCCTTTTCTAACTGCTGTAATTTGGAAAGATAGTGCTGGGACCTTACTTCCCCCATGCCTCTTGATAGCCATTTTGATGAAACTCAGTATTCATAGAATCCCCGGTGATCACATACTTCAAAGGCCCAGAGCCAAATATAAACACAGGTCAGGAAACTAAGAGAGAGGAACAGACTTCCTTTTGGCACCAGGTAGGTGTTGCATTTATGTGTTCTAACAAAGGAATTATAAATGCCTTTTCCACTTCTCACAAACAGCAACTCTCAGTACATGCTGTGAATGGAAGGGGAAGAAAAATCACCTGCCTCAAATCTATTCTGATCACTGGAAATAGAACTGTCAACTAACACTCTTGAAAGAATCAGTGGGCTTAGTCCATATTTCCTCAAGTAGCTGTGCTTAAAATTTCACATAACTACATAAATTAAAAAAAATTACTATATTCAAAGAAATTCTTTAAGAACTAAAACTAATTATTTCAAACTGTTGAATTTTGTTAAATCTGAGGGAAAGAACAGTCATTTATTACCAAAGCTAATCTTGAGACTCAAAGATTATTTTATATACCTGAATTTATAGCAAAAGAAAAGTGCTGTTATAAGGCAGTATAGAGGAAAATTACTA
Source organism: Tragelaphus eurycerus (assembly GCA_935064755.1). Taxonomy (NCBI): domain Eukaryota; kingdom Metazoa; phylum Chordata; class Mammalia; order Artiodactyla; family Bovidae; genus Tragelaphus; species Tragelaphus eurycerus. Next base: position 215,368 of record CAKXYN010000225.1, on the reverse strand, counting down.
TTTATTAAGTGATTCTTGGTGAGTTGGATAGTAAATAATTTGCCTGTAATGTGGGAGACTTGTGTTTGATCTGTGGGTCAGAAAAATTGCCTGCAGAAGGGGATTCCACTCCAGTATTGTTGTCTGGAGAATTTCATGGACAGAAGAACCTGGCGTGCTATAGTCCATGGGGTTGGAAAGAGTCAGACATGACAGAAATTGACACTCAAGCAAAAAGAAATATGAAATCAATGAAATAAGAAACTCATCATTAAAAAAAGTTAGTCAAGGCAAAGTTAACAAAATGAAACCCAAAACAGCAAAGATCCAAAAAGTGACTTTAGCCAAAAACTGTTTGTCCTATATATCAACAGATAGTCTTATCTCTATTTTCCCTATTAGTTTTACTTTGAATATAAAACAACCTTTCAGAGAGTACCAGTGATATACAACATGGCTTTCACATGTTTTCTTATTTAATTCCCATAACTACATCTGAGGAAGGGCTATACATGAAGCTCAGAGATGTGAAACCACCGCTTAAGGTAGTAAAAAGTGTCTAGTTGTTCTTTTTTACACTTTGTGTTTTGGTAACATGGACATAATCAAAGGTATTTTGTAGCATAGTTTGCAGTATTTGAATTGTTATTTATAACTTACATCACACTAATGTTATTAAATGGCTTACTTTGCACCACATTGATAATAAGGCATAGAGATCCAAACTCATTCATTCTTCATTCAATACCAGGAAGTATTATTTCCAAAGCATGGATTTTTGGAACATAATATTCATTAATTTTTAGTGAAAATACATTCAACTGTTAATTGGATGTGAAATATGTTCTATATTTCTTTGTTTATTTATTTATTTGTTGGAACTCACAAAACATAGTCATATACTATGTGCTACTAAAAGTTCTGCAGTAAAGAAAACCTTCCTTACAAATTATTTAATCAAGTATTTCCCCAATATATTAAATATCAAAACCTTGCTTTTTAAAATTTATTTATTTTTAATTGAAGGACAATTGCTTTACAAGAACCTTGACTTTTATGTACTTTGAGTTATATGATAGAAACCTAAAAGTAAATAATGATCTAACTATTCCTGGATAATTATACCTGAGTAAAAATTCACTTCAGTGTTCTTGTCTGGAGAATCCCAGGGACTGCAGAGCCTGATAGGCTGCCATCTATGGGGTCACACAGAGTCGGACATGACTAAAGAGACTTAGTAGCAGCAGCACAAATTCAGATATGGGATGAAATATGCCAAAGGCATATGCATTATACTTGAAATTAGATTTGAGAATTTTTGACTGCCAGGATTAAAAAATATTGAAAGTTTTCTATCTTAATTTAAAAAATCTGATATGGACTAATTCAAGCCATTGGATAATAAAATGGGAAATCAGGATGAAATAATAAATATCTATTGGAGGAGCAAAGAATGACTTCCTGCAGTGAGTGAGTTTTAACAAGTAAGGTATGTTAGGATAGACAATTTTTAAATTTGTTTCTTTCTATATTCTAGATGTCCATAATTGCCATTTTCCATTTTTATGGATAATCATTAATTTTATTAGGTGATATTATATATGTGCATATGTATATGCATATATATATTCTATTCATTTGTTATTTTTATTGCTTAACATATGTTTTGTTTCTAGGTTAAAAAGTTGTTATAGAGAATAATTTTGCTAGATGTCTCAAGACTTTACCTGTTAAATACTGATTTTTTTTTTTCTCTCTGTTAACAGATGTACTTACTTAAAATATGAGATTGTTGTCTATGTCTGAAATTTGGACTATACTGTTATCCAGGATCTATCTCCTGAATTTTCTTTGTTAAAGACTCCTGTTAGGGCTCTTCATGAGGACTTTAATTTCTCTAGAGGTTCTTTTATGGTGCATAATGCCAGGTTACACGCACTGGTGACTTTTGTACCAAATAAAGTTTTATATCTGGTAAACTTTTCATACTTAAAAGAATTGGATTATCATAGATTATTATTATTATTATTATTATTGAGGCTTCCCTGGTTGCTCAGACAGTAAATAATCTGTCTTCAATGCAGGAGACCCAGGTTCCATCCCTGGGTCAGGAGGATCCTCTGGAGAAAGCACTGCCAACACAGTCCAGTATTCCTGCTTGCAGAACTCCATGAACAGAGGAGCCTGGCAGGTTTACAGTTCATGGGTCCACAAAGAGCTGAACAAGACTGAGTGCCTAACACTTCACTTTCACTTTCAGCTTATTATTATTAACTACAACCATGCAGTTTTCTAAAGCTACTAGCAAATGGAATTCATATATTCAGGTTGTTCCTTTGCTTATTTTCTTTCTTCTCCTACCCTCTGCAGATCCGCCTTAGAGGAGTCTCATAAATGGCTGACAGCAATGTCAGTGGGATAACTGAATTCATCCTCCTGGGGCTGACCGATAACCCTGAACTGAGTACAGTCCTATTTGTGGTGTTTCTCTTAATCTATCTTGTTACTGTCCTGGGCAATGTCTGGATCATCACCATCATCCTAGTTAGTGATCAGCTCCACTCTCCCAAGTACTTTTTCCTTAGCCAGTTGGCTTTCCTGGATTTCTGCTATTCCTCAGTCTTCATCCCTAAGCTGCTGGTGAACTACGTAGCAGGACAGAAAGTTATCTCCTACAGGGGTTGCCTCCTGCAATACTCCTTTGTCAGCTTGTTCCTGACCACAGAATGCTTCCTCTTGGCCGCCATGGCCTATGATCGGTGCCTTGCCATCTTCCGCCCTCTTCACTATAAAGGTCTCATGACGCCCACCTTCTGCATCCACCTGATCACTGCCTCCTATCTACTGGGTTGTGCCAACTCACTCACCCACCTGTCTGGTTTGCTCAGTCTGTCCTTCTGTGGGCATAATGTCATTAACCACTATTTCTGTGATATCCCACTGCTTTTCCAACTTGCCTGTTCTGACACCCGTTACAATGAGGCTTTACTTACTGTCCTGTCTGGAGCCACATCAGTGGCTACCTTTCTGATGGTGGTTTGTTCCTATCTGGAAATTCTTCTCACGGTCCTGAAAACACAGTCTTTGAGAAGCAGATACAAAGCCTTCTCCACGTGTGTTGGAACAGTGATTTTTACTTATTTGGGGACCAGCTCTAGCTACCCAGATGAGAAAGTCAAAATCTTGTCTGTGTTCTATATCCTTTTCCTGTCAGTACTAAATCTTCTGATATACAGCATAAGGAACACAGAAGCCAAAGAAGCAATGAAAAGAATTATCATTAGAAAAATATTTGCTCAGTGACTATGATTTTCAAGCAGAAACTTTTAAGAATACTAGTTGATGCTACATACAGGTACATTATTAAATATGTGTGAGAATTTTGGAGAAAAGAAGGATGATATTTTAAATTAGCATATGCACAGATACTTTTCATTGACATTTAGAAACAGATGCCTATACGTTATATTACATTTTATGTGTGTGCATATACATACATACATATGCAATACTTTCTGTCACGAAGGAAGAAACCTTTTCTTTTACTTTTTTAGGTTTATTAATTAAAGGACTGTGGATTAAATTGACAAAAGGTAGATTAATGGGAGAAGAGATGAAGTTTATTCATATGTATATAAAAGTGTACAAAAAATTTACCTGTTCAATAATTTGACAATAGAGAAAAGGTAGAGTGAGAAATGGCTTCTGTGAGAAAAACAAATGGGCTTCTAAGGGAAGAGATGGGAGATAAGAAACCTGGGGCATCATTTATTTATGATAGAGGCAGGTGGCCTTCTCTGTCTTTTCCTGGCAGACAAAGCAGCCCCAAAGAGAGGGAGTTTATGGCAGCCTCACTCTCAGAAGTTCTGCCTTCGATCAGATAAAGGAAGCTCTGAGAAGTCTCTTGACATTGAATCCAAAGTATCTCCAGTATACAATAATTTTATACCACTGTACACTTTGGATTTCTTCAATTCCCAAATCATTATTTCGAATCTCTTCTAACTTCTTATGTAAGAAACTGACACCATCTTCTACAGGTTGTTTAGTTATAAAATATGATTTTCAGTTTTGACTGAATAATAATGAACCAGTAGATGATAATCACAGAAACACCCACACATACATGCTTCTATAAAAAGCACCTCCCCCCAAAATCAGTTACAGACAGTGGTCTCAATTTTCCTTCTTTTTTAAACTCTAGAACTAATCCATTTTATAGTTGAGGAAACAAAGGATCAATGGAATTAAAAGCTTGATCCAGATCAAAAAACATCAAGATTTCAGAAGTAGAATTCAAGCACACATATGTTCATGTGTTAGTACATAGTCCCCCTACCATTTTACATAAACAGATAGAATTCCCATATGTATTTTGTAATTCCATATCGACCTACAGAAGAAACCAACACAATGTAGTACATCCATTATACTCCAGTAAAAATTTTTAAAAATGTATAAACAACAAAAAATCATTAGTGTGAAAGTCAAACAGTTAGAGAAACAGTTCAATAAATGTGGATGTATGTTTGTAATAGATTATTATAAAGCACTTATATTAAGGACATGAGATAGATATTGACTGAATGCATGCTTAGTCATTCAGTCACATCTGACTCTGTGTGACCCAATGGACTGTAGACTGCCATACTCCTCTGACCTTGGGGATTCTCCAGGCAAGAATACTGAAGTAGGCTGCCGTGTCCTCCTCCAGGGGATCTTCCCAACCCAGGGATGAAACTCAAGTCATCCACATTGCAGGCAGATTCTTTACCATCTGAGCCACCAGGGAACTGATTGAATATATCAATATCCACTCAGGTATTTATTGAATATCTGGTAAAATCTCAATATCATGCAGTATATTTTATAATTTAATTTAATTTTCACAAACATGTAAGGTGGGTACTACTATTGTCACTTTGCAGACAAGGACACCATGAATCAAAATGATAAGAAATGCTTACATGGCCATAAAGCTAGCAAATGGCTTTTCTGAACACAAACTCAGGATCATGCTTCCCAGTTCTAAGCATCTTCAACTAAAGCATAGAGTCTTCATTTATAAGATTATGATTAGAAAGACTTGAAACTTAAAAACAATAAAAATGTTAAAAACTTTTTTACATATTCTTAAGGGGAAAATATAAAGGCACACAGGAAAAGGAAATGCAAGTGAAAATAAAATATCCGTGATTCCAAACACCCTACTCTCATAAAAGATAACAGGCTTCCTTGGAAAAGTGGTTGTTTCCCCAGGAAAATATAAAATGAACCTGGAGTAACTTGTGCTTCCAAGGTGTAAGAAGTAAAAATAAAACAAAGAGAAATGTCAAGCATGTACAAACAAATAATGCACAGAGGAGCAATGATGTTCCCACTAACAAAGCTGGAACAATTTTAACAACAAAATAAGTGATGACAGTGTTGGATAATAACCTCAAAGGACAAAACACTTATAAACAAGTACATACTGGTATAAATAAATACATAAGAACCACTCTCCCTTAGAGGATATTTTCAGTTAAAATACATTGAGAGAATATGGGAAATGGAAATTTACTATGAAAGCACCACTGTGATAATCATCAGATGTAGCTTATTTATGGAGTCCAACCTTATTTAAGGTTATAAATGAAATAACCTTACATAGTCTGTTTTCTTACATATATATGAATTTATATAAAAGACATAGTAAATGATACTGATTTAAGTAAAAATTTTAATAATGCATATATATACATTACATATAAATATTAATGTATGTACATTACAGAGTAAGGAATCATATTTTTACAGTAAAGAATTCAGGCAGACATTACCTTAACTAAGTGACCAAGTTTAATATTACTAGAAATATTTATCGGTGTAATGTATCCTCTGATAATGTGAACAAGGCATATATATGGGCCTTTGGTACTTTTTCCCATAATGAATAATTTCAAGTTAGTCATGAGAAAAAATCAGCCTAACTTAAATTGAGAGACATTCTTCAAAATACTTGACCAATTTCTTTAAAATGCATCAAGATTATGAAGGAAAAGGAAAGAAAAGGAGGCAATCACTGATAACAGAAAACTAAAGAGATAAGACATTAACTGTGTTGCCAAAAAAAAAAAAAATGGCCTCTCTTCGCTAATATCGAAAAGAAATATGGAGACAGAGTTTTGGAGGAGTAGAAAGGAGTAGCTATATTACTTTGCCAGTCAAAGGGGAACCACAGCAAACTAATACTTCCAAAACTGTGCCCCCTTCCTCAGAAGTTGGTAGAGGTCTTGTAATTTCAGGATGGAAAGTGGGACTGAAGATAAAGATCACGGTTGATGTGGTCTTGTATTCTTCTCCTTCTCCTGGAGGCATTGAGGTCTTTAGGGTGATTCCAGGACCTCAGGTCTAGGACAGGTTCTGATGTTTCTTGAGGTCATCACTCTGTGATACTCTTTCTGGAATGAAGAATGCCCCCAGAGGAAAGGACTGTTAGGGAGTGTTGTCTTGGAGGTGTGTACCTAGTGGGTAAACATTTTCAGAGTGCAATTAAGCAAGAAAGAGAGGAAGAACAAACATCTGTAGGCTAAATGGGTGGAGAGAACAAGAGCTGAATAAAGGGTAACATAATGGGGTGCCTCCTTAGTGTCTGTGAGAGCAACTGCAGCGTGCCATTTGGACTCGGATCTTGGAGCAGGAAGAAAGAAATTAGTGTAAATACTGGTAAAATTAAGTAAACTCTTTATTTCTTCTTTATGCTAATAATTGTGCTATAATCATGTAAGCTGTTAGTGTTCCTGAGCAAGGTAAGGTGCATCTGTAAGTCTGAAAATATCTAATAAAAAGCTAAAAATATAGCTGATTAACAGCCATAACCCAAAGTGGGTTTATTTTCTTGTTATTGCTGTTTAGTGGCTAAATCATATCTGACGCTTTGCAACCCCATGGCCTGTAGCATGCCAAGCTCCTGTCATTCACTATTGCTCAAATTCACCTCTGTTGATTCAGTAATACTATCCAACCATCTCATCCTCTGCCACCCACTTCTGTTGCCTTCAATCTTCCCCAGCATCAGGGTCTTTTCTAATGAGTCAGCTCTTCACATCAGGTGGCCAAAGTTTGGAGCTTCAGCATCAGTCCTTCCAATGAATATTCAGGGTTGATTTCCTTTAGGATGGACTGGTTGGATCTCCTTGCAGTCCAAGGGACTCTGAAGAGTCTTCTCCAGCATCACAATTCGAAAGCATCAGTTCTTTAGTGCTCAGCCTTCTTTGTGGTCTAACTCTCACATGGTGTAACTCATGGTCTAACTCTTAGTCCCTACATGACTAACGGAAAAGCCACAGTTTTGATGTTATGGATCTTTGTCGGCAAAGTGATGTCTCTGCTTTCTAATACACTGTCTAGGTTTGTCAAAGCTTTTCTTCCAAGGAGCAAGCATTTTTCAGTTTCATAGCTGCAGTCACTGCCTGCAGTGATTTTGGAGCCCAAGAAAATAAAATATGCCAATGCTTCCACTTTTTCTCCTTCTATTTTCCATGAAGTGATGGGACTAGATGTGATGATCTTCATTTGTTTGTTTGTTTTAATGTTGAGTTTCAAAGCCGTTTTCTCATTTTCTTATAATTACGTTTATAAGAAATATAAACTGGGGGAGGAGCTAAGATGGTGGAGGAATAGGACGGGGAGAACACTTTCTCCTCCACAAATTCATCAAAAGAACATCTAAACACCGAGTAAATTCCACAAAACAACTTTAGAATGCAGGAAGAGGACATCAGACACCCAGAAAAGCAACTCATTGCCTTCTAAGGAGGTAGGAAAAAATATAGAACACATAAAAAAGAGACAAAGAGGGAGGGACGGACCTCTGTCCGGGGAAGGGAGTCTTAAAAAAGAGAAGTTTCCAAACACCAGGAAACACTCTCACTGCCAAGTCTGTGCCAAACCTGGGAAGCACGGAGGCCAACATAACAGGGAGGAGAATAAATAAACAATTAAAACCCACAGACCACGAGCCCTACGTATCCCCAGGTGAGAAGCAGCGCAAACGCCTGCATCTGCCATTAGCAAGCGGGGGCTGGGAAGGGAGGCGCCGTGTGGGCAACTTCTCAGGGCTTCACAGGCGGCTTCGCGGGCGCTACCTGAGCGGAATAATTTGGGCTAGCAAACCAGACTGTACCACACGAAAAGCCAGACTTAACCCAAGACACCGCCAGGCCCGCGCACAGAACAAAGGTCTGTACAGAGATAGCCGGCTGCAGTCTGCTCGCCTCCGGTGACAGGCAGCCAGAGCCGGAGGGAGGCAATCGCAGCCCCAGAGAGACATTATCCACAAAACTGTAAGCAGGCTTCTTTGCTAACTAAGACTTCTTGGGGCTCTGGTCGGCTAACATCCACCTAAGAAAGTGCGCCGTGGGGCGGCGAGGCGATAAGTCACAGAAGCCACGCTTTCTAAACACCTCATTACCTGTGCTGCTGGATTCTGTGAAGGGCACAAACACAAGCCCAACCGAGCCTGGGCCTCTGAACACAAGCTTCCCTAACCAAGAAACCTTGACAAGCCACCTGTACAAACCCACATACAGTGAGGGAACGCCACAATAAAGAGAACTCCACAGACTGCCAGAATACAGTAAGGACACCCCAAACTCAGCAATTTAAACAAGATGAAGAGACAGAAGAATTCCCAGCAGGTAAAGGAACAGGATAAATGCCCACCAAACCAAACAAAAGAGGAAGAAATAGCGAATCTACCGGATAAAGAATTCCGAATAATGATAGTGAAATTAATCCAAAATCTGGAAATCAAAATGGAATCACAGATAAATAGCCTGTAGAAAAGAATTGAGAAGATGCAAGAACGGTTTAACAAGGACCTAGAAGAAATAAAAAAGAGTCAATATATAATGAATAATGCAATAAATGAGATCCAAAACACTCTGGAGGCAACAAATAGTAGAATAACAGAGGCAGAAGATAGAATTAGTGAATTAGAAGATAGAATGGTAGAAATAAATGAATCAGAGGAGAAAAAAGAAAAACAAATTAAAAGAAATGAGGACAATCTCAGAGACCTCCAGGACAATATTAAACGTTACAACATTCGAATCATAGGAGTCTCAGAAGAAGAAGACAAAAACAAAGACCATGAGAAAATACTAGAGGAGGTAATAGTTGAAAACTTCCCCAAAATGGGGAAGGAAATAATCACTCAAGTCCAAGAAACCCAGAGAGTCCCAAACAGGATAAACCTAAGGCGAAACACCCCAAGACACATATTAATCAAATTAACAAAGATCAAACACAAAGAACAAATATTAAAAGCAGCAAGGGAAAAACAACAAATAACACACAAGGGAATTCCCATAAGGATAACAGCTGATCTTTCAATAGAGACTCTCCAAGCCAGGATGGAATGGCAAGACATACTTAAAGTGATGAAAGAAAATAACCCACAGCCCAGATTATTGTACCCAGCAAGGATATCATTCAAATATGAAGGAGAAATCAAAACCTTTACAGACAAGCAAAAGCTTAGAGAATTCAGCACCACAAAACCAGCTCTCCAAAAAATACTAAAGGACATTCTCTAGACAGGAAACACAAAAAGGGTATATAAATTCTAACCCAAAACAATAAAGTAAATGGCAACAGGATCATACTTATCAATAATTACCTTAAATGTAAATGGGTTGAATGCCCCAACCAAAAGACAGAGACTGGCCGAAAGGATACAAAAACAAGACCCTTATATATGTTGTCTACAAGAGACCCACCTCAAAACAAGGGACACATATGGACTGAAAGTGAAGGGCTGGAAGAAGATTTTCCATGCAAATAGGGACCAAAAGAAAGCAGGAGTAATAATACTCATATCAGATAAAATAGACTCTAAAACAAAGGCTGTGAAAAGAGACAAAGAAGGTCACTACATAATGATCAAAGGATCAATCCAAGAAGAAGATATAACAATTATAAATATATATGCACCCAACATAGGAGCACCGCAATATGTAAGACAAATACTAACAAGTATGAAAGGAGAAATCAACAATAATACAATAATAGTGGGAGACTTAAATACCCCACTCACACCAATGAATAGAGCAACTAAACAGAAAATTAATAAGAAAACACAAATTTTAAACGATACAATAGACCAGTTAGACCTAATTGATATCTATAGGACATTTCATCCCAAAACAATGAATTTCACCTTATTCTCAAGTGCACACAGAACCTTCTCCAGGATAGACCACATCCTGGGCCATAAATCTAGCCTTGGTGAGTTCGGAAAAATTGAAATCATTCCAAGCATCTTTTCTGACCACAATGCAGTAAGATTAGATCTCAATAACAGGAGAAAAACTATTAAAAATTCCAACATATGGAGGCTGAACAACACACTCCTGAATAACCAACAAATCACAGAAGAAATCAAAAAAGAAATCAAAATCTGCATAGAAATGAATGAAAATGAATATACAACAACCCAAAACCTGTGGGACACTGTAAAAGCAGTCCTAAGGGGAAAGTTCATAGCAATACAGGCATACCTCAAGAAACAGGAACAAAGCCAAATAAATAACCTAACTCTACACCTAAAGCAACTAGAAAAGGAAGAAATGAAGAACCCCAAGGTTAGTAGAAGGAAAGAAATCTTAAAACTTAAGGCAGAAATAAATGCAAAAGAAACAAAAGAGACCATAGCAAAAATCAACGAAGCCAAAATCTGGTTCTTTGAAAGGGTAAATAAAATTGACAAACCATTAGCCAGACTCATCAAGAAACAAAAGGAGAAAAATCAAATCAAGAAAATTAGAAATGAAAATGGAGAGATCACAACAGACAACACAGAAATACAAAGGATCATAAGAGACTACTATCAGCAATTATATGGCAATAAAATGGACAACGTGGAAGAAATGGACAAATTCTTAGAAAAGTACAACTTTCCAAAACTGGATCAGGAAGAAATAAAAAATCTTAACAGACCTATCACAAGCATGGAAATTGAAACTGTAATCAGATATCTTCCAGCAAACAAAAGCCCAGGTCCAGACGGCTTCACAGCTGAATTCTACCAAAAATTCAGAGAAGAACTAACACCTATCCTACTCAAACTGTTCCAGAAAATTGCAGAAGAAGGTAAACTTCCAAACTCATTCTATGAGGCCACCATCACCCTAATACCAAAACCTGACAAAGATCCCACAAAAAAAGAAAACTACAGGCCAATATCACTGATGAACATAGATGCAAAAATCCTTAACAAAATTCTAGCAATCAGAATCCAACAACACGTTAAAAAGATCATACACCATGACCAAGTGGGCTTTATCCCAGGAATGCAAGGATTCTTCAATATCCGCAAATCAATCAACGCAATACACCACATTAACAAATTGAAAAATAAAAACCATATGATTATCTCAATAGATGCAGAGAAAGTCTTTGACAAAGTTCAACATCCATTTATGATAAAAACTCTCCAGAAAGCAGGAATAGAAGGAACATACCTCAACATAATAAAAGCTATATATGACAAACCCACAGCAAACATTATCCTCAATGGTGAAAAATTGAAAGCATTTCCTCTAAAGTCAGGAACAAGACAAGAATGCCCACTTTCACCATTACTATTCAACATAGTTTTGGAAGTTTTGGCCACAGCAATCAGAGCAGAAAAAGAAATAAAAGGAATCCAAATTGAAAAAGAAGAAGTAAAACTCTCACTGTTTGCAGATGACATGATCCTCTACCTAGAAAACCCTAAAGATTCCACCAGAAAATTACTAGAACTGATCAATGAATATAGTAAAGTTGCAGGATATAAAATCAACACACAGAAATCCCTTGCATTCCTGTACACTAATAATGAGAAAATAGAGAAATTAAGGAAACAATTCCATTCACCATTGCAATGAAAAGAATAAAATACTTAGGAATATATCTTCCTAAAGAAACTAAAGACCTATATATAGAAAACTATAAAACACTGGTGAAAGAAATCAAAGAGGACACTAAAAGATGGAGAAATATACCATGTTCATGGATTGGCAGAATCAATATAGTGAAAATGAGTATACTACCCAAAGCAATTTATAGATTCAATGCAATCCCCATCAAGCTACCAACGGTATTCTTCACAGAGCTAGAACAAATAATTTCTAAATTTGTATGGAAATACAAAAAACCTCGAATAGCCAAAGCTATCTTGAGAAAGAAGAATGGAACTGGAGGAATCAACCTGCCTGACTTCAGGCTTTACTACAAAGCTATAGTCATCAAGACAGTATGGTACTGGCACAAAGACAGAAATATAGATCAATGGAACAAAATAGAAAGCCCAGAGATAAATCCACGCACATATGGACACCTTATCTTTGACAAAGGAGGCAAGAATATACAATGGATTAAAGACAATCTCTTTAACAAGTGGTGCTGGGAAAACTGGTCAACCACTTGTAAAAGAATGAAACTAGAACACTTTCTAACACCATACATAAAAATAAATTCAAAATGGATTAAAGATCTAAATGTAAGACCAGAAACCATAAAACTCCTAGAGGAAAACATAGGCAAAACACTCTCTGACATACATCACAGCAGGATCCTCTATGACCCACCTCCCAGAATATTGGAAATAAAATCAAAAATAAACAAATGGGACCTAATTAAACTTAAAAGCTTCTGCACAACAAAGGAAACTATAAGCAAGGTGAAAAGACAGCCTTCAGAATGGGAGAAAATAATAACAAATGAAGCAACAGACAAACAACTAATCTCAAAAATATACAAGCAACTCCTACAGCTCAATTACAGAAAAATAAATGACCGAATCAAAAAATGGGCAAAAGAAGTAAATAGACATTTCTCCAAAGAAGACATACAGATGGCTAACAAACACATGAAAAGATGCTCAACATCACTCATTATCAGAGAAATGCAAATCAAAACCACTATGAGGTACCATTTCACGCCAGTCAGAATGGCTGTGATCCAAAAGTCCACAAGCAATAAATGCTGGAGAGGGTGTGGAGAAAAGGGAACCGTCTTACACTGTTGGTGGGAATGCAAACTAGTACAGCCACTTTGGAGAACAGTATGGAGATTCCTCAAAAAACTGGGAATAGAACTGCCTTATGATCCAGCAATCCCACTGCTGGGCATACACACTGAGAAAACCAGAATTGAAAGAGACACCTGTACCCCAATGTTCATAGCAGCACTGTTTACAATAGCCAGGACTTGGAAGCAACCTAAATGTCCATCCACAGATGAATGGATAAGAAAGCAGTGGTACATATACACAATGGAGTATTATTAGGCCATTAAAAAGAATACATTTGAATCAGTTCTAATGAGGTGGATGGAACTGGAGCCTATTATACAGAGTGAAGTAAGCCAGAAAGAAAAACACAAATACAGTATACTAATGCATATATATGGAATTTATAAAGATGGTAACAATAACCCTGTTTGATGCTAAGTCGCTTCAGTCGTGTCCGACTCTGTGCGACCCCATAGACAGAAGCTCACCAGGCTCCCTCGTCCCTGGGATTCTCCAGGCAAGAACACTGGAGTGGGTTGCCATTTCCTTCTCCAATGCATGAAAGCGAAAAGTGAAAGTGAAGCCGCTCAGTTGTGTCCGACTCCTAGCGACCCCACTGACTGGAGCCCACCAGGCTCCTCCGTCCATGGGATTTTCCAGGCAAAAGTACTGGGGTGGGGTGCCATTGCCTTCCCCGATAACCCTGTTTACGAGACAGCAAAAGAGACACTGATGTATAGAACAGTCTTTTGGACTCTGGGAACGGGAGAGAGTGGGATGATTTGGGAGAATAGCATTGAAATATGTGTAATATCATATCTGAAATGAGTCGCCAGTCCAGGTACAATGCCTGATAACAGATGCCAGGGGCTGGTGCAATGGGACGACCCAGAGGGATGGTATGGGGAGGGAGGAGGGAGGAGGGTTCAGGATGGGGAACACATGTATACTTGTGATGGATCCATCTTGATGTATGGCAAAAGCAATACAATATTGTAAAGTTAAGCAAAATAAAATAAAATGAAAAAAAAAAAAAAAGAAATATGAACTGAATTGAGCAAGCATTTATTACATGGTAAAGAACCCTCCTGCTAAGGCAGGAAACATGAGCCGTGGGTTCCATCCTGGGTTGGGAAGATCCCCTGGAGGAGGGCACGGGAACCCACTCCAGTATTCTTGCCTGGAGAATCCCCATGGACAGAGGAGCTTGGTGAGCTGCCGTCCTTAGGGTTGCAAAGGGTTGGACATAACTGAAGTGACTTAGCATGCACGCACACATTCACTCTATGGCACGGTCAAACAAAGTCCCTAAACCAATTAAACAATGGTAGCTACAATAACTTTAGCTCACAAAATGTAAGAATATTGAAGAACTGAGACAAATTTTGAAACTTGAAGGAGGCAACCAAGTCTAAGGGATGCAAAAGTAGAGATGACTTTGTTCTCATCTTTGTTTTCCCACATAAAGCACAGTTGCTGCTAAGTCACGTCAGTTGTGTCCGACTCTGTGCAACCCCAGAGACGGCAGCCCACCAGGCTCTGCTGTCCCTGGGATTCTCTGGGCAAGAATACTGGAGTGGGTTGCCATTTCCTTCTCCAATAAACCTCAATGAACCTTAAACATATCAAACAAGATTAAATGATTCAAAGTTTAAACGTTCTACAAGCTTCCAGACAATCCCTAATTCCTCTACACCATAAACTGCAGGTACTGAACAAATGTTCAAAATGCATACTCCGCGGGTATACGTTGTGGATTCATGTTGATGTATGGCAAAACCAATACAATATTGTAAAGTAATTAACTTCCAATTAAAATTAATAAATTTATATTAAAAAAAAAAAAAAAACAACCGTGCTCCATAAGCTCTGCTGTCAAAGAGAGGAGTTTATCTTGTCTCATAATTTCACAATGATACAGGAAAAATGGTCTCCCACTAGGCTGTTAATAAACTGTGAAATGGCAGTAAAGTACAGATCGAGGAAATGGAACATAACAACGGGTCTACCTATCCAGTGACGTCTGTGCAACTCTACTTGTGAGAAAGGTAAATAGACCAGCCGCTCAGAGTCCGAGAGATGCAGAGGCAACGTTTCTAACCCAGCACAGTTAGAAAGCACAGTGTCTGTTATTTAATAGTTGCTCAATAAAAGTATGTTGAAAGAAGTAAGAAAATGGATGGAAATTTGATACTTATAGCCCAATGTTTTCAAAGTCTAAGTTTTTCAAGACACATACTAGAGGGGGGAAAGTGTAGTACAATTTCTTTCTTCCTAATGTCTTAATTTGCTGTCCACCTTTAACTGATATGGCCCATGAGTAATAGATTTTATTTCTCTTTTTAAATCTATAGCACAACAAGTAGAATTAGAGATGTGTTTTTTGTTTTCTTCCCCAATGAAAAATCTGTCATGTTTCATCATTGTAACACTAAATCCCTTCTAAAGGTAAGTAAAATAATAAAATATAATGATGCCAACTGATAAGTAACTTAATTAGACAAATCTGTGACATTCTTCTAAGCTAGTATTTGGAAAGAGTCAATGACCTGAGACACTTTAAAAATGTCACCTTTGTGGGTGAGTCACAGATTTCCTAACCTAAAATCTTTATAGAGTGTGTCTTACCAAGCTGATTAGAAAATAAATAAACAATAATAATATAATCTGTATGCAGGTCAGGAAACAACAGTTAGAACTGGTCAGGGAATAACAGACTGGTTCCAAATAGGAAAAGAAGTACTTCAAGGCTGTATATTGTCACCATGTTTATTTAACTTATATGCAGAGTACATCATGAGAAATGCTGGACTGGAAGAAACACAAGTTGGAATCAAGATTGCTGGGAGAAATATCAATAACCTCAGATATGCAGATGACACCTCCATTATGGCAGAAAGTGAAGAGGAACTAAAAAGCCTCTTGATGAAAGTGAAAGTGGAGAGTGAAAAGGTTGGCTTAAAGCTCAACATTCAGAAAACGAAGATCATGGCATCTGGTCCCATCACTACATGGGAAATAGATGGAGAAACAGTGGAAACAGTGTCAGACTTTGTTTTTCTGGGCTCCAAAATCACTGCAGATGGTGACTGCAGCCATGAAATTAAAAGATGCTTACTCCTTGGAAGGAAAGTTATGACCAACCTAGATAGCATATTCAAAAGCAGAGACATCACTTTGCCAACAAAGGTTCGCCTCTTCAAGGCTATGGTCTTTCCTGTGGTCATGTATGGATGTGAGAGCTGGACTGTGAAGAAAGCTGAGCGCCAAAGAATTGATGCTTTTGAACTGTGGTGTTGGAGAAGACTCTTGAGAGTCCCTTGGACTGCAAGGAGATCCAACCGGTCCATTCTGAAGGAGATCAGCCCTGGGATTTCTTTGGAAGGAATGATGCTAAAGCTGAAACTCCAGTATTTTGGCCACCTCCTGCGAAGAGTTGACTCATTGGAGAAGACTCTGATGCTGGGAGGGATTGAGGGCAGGAGGAGAAGGGGATGACAGAGGATGAGATGGCTGGATGGCATCACTGACTCGATGGATGCGAGTCTGAGTGACCTCTGGGAGTTGGTAATGGACATGGAGGCCTGGCGTGCTGCAGTTCATGGGGTCGCAAGGAGTTGGACACGACTGAGCGACTGATCTGATCTGATCTGATAATTAAATTGTTTCAAATTACTGACCATTCCGCTGAGCATGAAACTCAGAGCACAAACTTTAAGATTTTTTGTTTATTTTTCTAGATGGCATACTTATTCTCAACTAGTTATTTTGTGTACACACAATGGAGCAAGTCAATTAAAAATCACTGAATGTCTGCATTAAAAAAAAGCATACATGATTTATTAACATAGGTGGTAACATGACTTCAATGTTAAATCAGTAGATAGGAAGACTCACTTCTCTTTGATGGGAGAGTTACCTGGGAAGCTTAGAAAGGGGCAGTAGTTATCTGATATTTACTAATACCATGAATCTCATATACATTTCATATTTTAGAAAAACTGTTATAAATATATATAACAATTTAATAATATAAAATCTAAAGTGTATAAAATAAAAAAATATAACAAATATAATGTTGATAATTTAAATGTATAATATAAAGTAAATATACTTTTGAAAACTATATTAAATTGCATTTTTCAGTATGCCTATGGACATTTAAAGAAATACACACAAGTAAGGGCTATTTATTTCCAAACCTTTTCACTGCGGATGTATCCTATGCAAATTAAAAATAAACCTTGGGGTACAATTAAAGTACAAATCTCAAGAGATGAAAGGTGCTAATTGACCAGCTCCTTTATGATATATATTTGTGAGTTTAAACAGAGATTTTGGTACACAAAGACAGTTTAAGACTAGATTTCTGAAGATAATTCTTTGTCATGAGAATGCTTTATAAAAACACTGAGAACAAAAATAATTCTGAATGCAAATCTAAATTTTAACTAAAAAATAGATTTGAATTCTTGAGAAGGTACATGCAAATAAACAATCACTTTGCTAATTTGGCTCATATTTTATCCCATCATTGGAAGGTGATATATATATTTTCCATAATTGTCATCAAAACCACCACAATTTTCCCCATCAACTTCCTGATATCATTAGGACTCCATTATGTTAGAAATAGAGCTCTGTGATAAGCACAGCCACAGCAAAAACAGCAACAGATCCAAGTCATCTTACTGGGAATTCACAGAGTTGGAATTATAGGTGAGAAAAGTATAGTTATGCGCCAAAAATTATAATGAATTTTGCAAGTATTAAGCAATATTTTCTCTTTCTATTGTCTGATCATAAACCTGAAAAAAGGTGGAAGAGTCCTGAATGAGAGAGTTTCCTTTTGATGACTAAATCCCAGGTAAGTCTAATTTTATCACCCTCTTCTTTTAATTATTGTGTAGTTATGTGTGTTTCTCACATTAACACAGTTTTTATTTTTATACACCTGCAGCTTCCAGTATGCTTTAAGAAAAGTGCCTTTAATGACGGCCAAGACAAAATGTCTTCATTGACTAAATGTAAATAAAGGTATGAATGGATAAGTAAATAGGAACACTGTGAACATGAGAGATACTAAGGGATTAAGTGTACTTTATATAACATAAGATTCCTTTGGGCTACTCAAGCAGAGTGCCACATGTCTGATATAAACCACATTAATATCACACCAGTTTCAGTTTTACTTTAACACATGCTTATGTCAATGTAACTAGGAAAATAAGTTCTTTAATTTTTAGTGAAATCACTTTATATTTTAATTTTCTGTTTTAAATATAACAAATCATATTCATATTACCATTTGTAGGCTTCTTCACATCATATTATTGAGTTGAATCCTGCTATTGGCAATGAATTAGTTATTGCCTGATGTTGTAGATAACCAAGTGTTTCATTCTGGCAATAAACCTGATTTTAACCACAGAGACAAAACAATTTAGCTGCATCATAGACTATGTTCCCCATTGAGAAATGTTTACCAATAGAAAGAAAGGGTACGTGATAGAAAAAAAAAAAATGTAGAGAGGATTTTAGCATTAACATATCTAATAAACAAGATGTTTCTTTCCTTTTATATTAACATATAATCCCCTACATATGAAAGAGTTCTGTTCCCAGAGCACATTGGGAAGTCCAATTTGTTCATTAAGTCCAACAAAGTTAAGTTAGATACCTAGCTAACACAATCAGCTATATAGTTTTGTTCTGTAGTAGGTTTATAATAATTTTTGCACAAATAATGCATAAAAACAAACACAAAAGAGAAAGAAAACATTTTTAATCTTACAGAACAGTGCCTTGAAAAGCTCAGTACTACAGAACAACAGCTGGCATACAGGGGCTGGCACTGAGTGAGCAGGCAAGAAGAGTTACCGACTGAAGGGAAGAGAGGAGCTGGGAGATGGCAGAGCTGAAGATCATCAGCCATAGTAACAGGGAAAGCTGCAGTGTCACTCAGGCCTGACGCTGATGCACAAGTTCTTGCTCCTTGCCAGATTCAGTTCTATCGATGACTACCCTCTTGAAACATCGATGCAGAGATGTCTGAGTAGTAGACCTTTTATTCTTGTCATAGATGACAGGCTAGCAACTGATTGCATTCTGAACGGCTGCTGCAGCTTTCATGCACCATTCTATGTTTGGGTCCCATGCCTCAAAAAACTAGCAGTGTCTCCTCAAATAAATAAAATCCCCTTACCATTTCCTGAATCTCTTCTGAGCAGTACCAGCTACATCACTGCTGCTTTTATGCTTGCTTCTCCCCAACCTGCACTTGAAATAAAGATCCTGCACTACTGTACTCCACATGCTGCTGCTGAGTCACTTCAGTCGTGTCCGACTCTGCGTGACCCCATAGACGTCAGCCCACCAGGCTCTCCTGCCCCTGGGATTCTCCAGGCAAGAAAACTGGAGTGGGTTGCCATTTCCTTCTCCAATGCATGAAAGCGAAAAAGTGAAAGTGAAGTCGCTCAGTCATGTCCGACTCTTAGCGACCCCATGGACTGCAGCCCACCAGGCTCCTCCATCCATGGGATTTTCCAGGCAAGAGTACTGGAGTGGGGTGCCATTGCTTTCTCCATAGCAATGTTCAGTAAAATACACAGAAGCACAACCAATTGTAGAGGATGGACAATGTACGCCAGACATGTAAACTGACATGCGATTGAACATGTGAACTCACATTTGAATCTTTGAAAGTTCACAACCTGGGGGTTCGTATTAGGGGACTTAGATATATGTATATAAAGTGTGTGTGTGTGTTAGTCACTCAGTCGTGTCCAGATCTTTGTGACTCCATGGACTCTAGCTCATCAGGGTCCTTTGTCCATGGGATTCTCCAGGCAAGAATGCTGGAGTGGGTTGTCATCCCATTATCCATTTTATATATATAATATCTTGACTATTATATGTAAATATATTTATCAGATCAGATCAGTCGCTCACTCATGTCCGACTCTTTGCGACCCCATGAACTGCAGCACGCCAGGCCTCTCTATCCATCACCAGCTCCCAGAGGTCACCCAGACTCACACCCATCAAGTCAGTGATGCCATCCAGCCATCTCATCCTCTGTCGTCCCCTTCTCCTCCTGCCCCCAATCCCTCCCAGCATCAGAGTCTTCTCCAGTAAGTCAACTCTTCGCAGGAGGTGGCCAAAATACTGGAGCTTTAGCATCATTCCTTCCAAAGAAATCCCAGGGCTGATCTCCTTCAGAATGGACCGGTTGGATCTCCTTGCAGTCCAAGGGACTCTCAAGAGTCTTCTCCAACACCACAGTTCAAAAGCATCAATTCTTGGGTGCTCAGTCTTCTTCACAGTCCAGCTCTCACTTCCATACATGACCACAGGAAAGACCATAGCCTTGACTAGGCGAAGCTTTGTTGGCAAAGTGATGTCTCTGCTTTTGAATATGCTATCTAGGTTGGTCATAATTTTCCTTCCAAGGAGTAAGCGTCTTTTAATTTCATGGCTGCAGTCACCATCTGCAGTGATCTTGGAGCCCAGAAAAACAAAGTCTGACACTGTTTCCACTGTTTCTCCATCTATTTCCCATGTAATGATGGGATCAGATGCCATGATCTTCGTTTTCTGAATGTTGAGCTTTAAGCCAACCTTTTCACTCTCCACTTTCACTTTCATCAAGAGGCTTTTGAGTTCCTCTTCACTTTCTGCCATAATGGTGGTATCATCTGCATATCTGAGGTTATTGATATTTCTCCCGGCAACCTTGACTCCAACTTATGTTTCTTCCAGTCCAGCATTTCTCATGATGTACTCTGCATATAAGTTAAATAAACATGGTGACAATATGCAGCCTTGATGTACTCCTTTTCCTATTTGGAACCAGTCTGTTGTTCCATGTCCAGTTCTAACTGTTGCTTCCTGACCTGCATATAGATTTCTCAAGAGGCAGATCAGGTGGTCTGGTATTCCCATCTCTCTCAGAATTTTCCACAGTTTATTGTGATCCATACAGTCAAAGGCTTTGGCATAGTCAATAAAGTAGAAATAGATGTTTTTCTGGAACTCTCTTGCTTTTTTGATGATCTAGCAGATGTTGGCAATTTGATCTCTGGTTCCTCTGCCTTTTCTAAAACCAGCTTGCACATCAGGAAGTTCACGGTTCACATATTGCTGAAGCCTGGCTTGGAGAATTTTGAGCATTACTTTACTAGCGTGTGAGATGAGTGCAATTGTGCGGTAGTTTGAGCACTCTTTGGCATTACCTTTCTTTGGGATTGGGATGAAAACTGACCTTTTCAAATCTTGTGGCCACTGCTGAGTTTTCCAAATTTGCTGGCATATTGAGTGCAGCACTTTCACAGCATCATCTTTCAGGATTTGGAATAGCTCCACTGGAATTCCATCACCTCCACTAGCTTTGTTGGTAGTGATGCTTTCTAAGGCCCACTTGACTTCACATTCCAGGATGTCTGGCTTTAGGTCAGTGATCACACCATCATGATTATCTGGGTCGTGAAGCTCTTTTTTGTACAGTTCTTCTGTGTATTCTTGCCACCTCTTCTTAATATCTTCTGCCTCTGTTAGGTCCATACCATTTCTGTCCTTTATCGAACCCATTTTTGCATGAAATGTTCCTTTGGTATCTCTGATTTTCTTGAATAGATCCTTAGTCTTTCACATTCTGTTGTTTTCCTCTATTTCTTTGCATTGATCGCTGAAGAAGGCTTTCTTATCTCTTCTTGCTATTCTTTGGAACTCTGCATTCAGATGTTTATATCTTTCCTTTTCTCCTTTGCTTTTTGCTTCTCTTCTTTTCGCAGCTATTTGCAAGGCCCCTCGAGACAGCCATTTTGCTTTTTTGCATTTCTTTTCCATGGGGATGGTCTTGATCCCTGTCTCCTGTGCAATGTCACGAACCTCATTCCATAGTTCATCAGGCACTCTGTCTATCAGATCTAGGCCCTTAAATCTATTTCTCACTTCCACTGTATAATCATAAGGGATTTGATTTAGGTCATACCTGAATGGTCTAGTGGTTTTCCCTACTTTCTTCAATTTCAGGCTGAATTTGGCAATAAGGAGTTCATGGTCCGAGCCACAGTCAGCTCCTGGTCTTGTTTTTGCTGATTGTATAGAGCTGAGAGCGCCTGGCCTACCGGGCTGAGAGGCATACCGGGCTGATTGTATAGAGCTGAGAGCACCCGGCCTGCCCGCGAGCGACGCACTGAGAGCGCCCGGCCTGCCCGCGAGCGGCGCACTGAGAGCCCCTCGCCGGCTGCGTGGTGCACTGAGAGCCCCTCGCCGGCTGCGCGGCACACTGAGAGCACTCCCGAGAGGAGCTACCCAACGACCGAGGAAGGACGGCGGTGAGGACTGGCGCACTAAGCACGGCGGAGAGGAGCTACCCCAGGACCGAGGTCAGGAACGGCGGCGGTGAGGAGAGAACCCTCATCCAAGGTAAGGTGTGATGGCTGTGCTTTGCTGGAGCAGCCGGGAAGAGATACTCCATGCCCAAGGTAAGAGAAACCCAAGTAAGACGGTAGGTCTTGCAAGAGGGCATCAGAGGGCAAATGCACTGAAACCATACTCACAGAAAACTAGTCAATCTAATCACACCAGGACCACAGCCTTGTCTAACTCAATGAAAACAAGCCATGCCCGTGGGGCAACCCAGGATGGGCGGGTCATGGTGGAAAGATCTGACAGGGTGTGGTCCGCTGGAGAAGGGAATGGCAAACCACTTTAGTATTCTTGCCTTGAAAACCCCATGAACAGTATGAAAAGGCAAAATGATAGGATACTGACAGAGAAACTCCCCAGGTCAGTAGGGGCCCAATATGCTACTGGAGGTCAGTGGAGAAATAACTCCAGAAAGAATGAAGGGATGGAACCAAAGCAGAAAGAATACCCAGCTGTAGATGTGTCTGGTGATAGAAGCAAAGTCCGATGCTGTAAAGAACAATACTGCATAGGAACCTGGAATGTCAGGTCCATGAATCAAGGCAAATTGGAAGTGGTCAAACAGGAGATGGCAAGAGTGAATGTTGACATTCTAGGAATTAGCGAACTGAAATGGACTGGAATGGGTGAATTTAACTCAGAGGACCATTATATTTACTACTGTGGGCAGGAATCCCTCAGAAGAAATGGAGTGGCCATCATGGTCAACAAAAGAGTCCAAAATGCAGTACTTGGATGCAATCTCAAAAATGACAGAATGATCTCTGTTCGTTTCCAAGGCAAACCATTCAATGTCACAGTAATCCAAGTCTATGCCCCAACCAGTAACGCCGAAGAAGCTGAAGTTGAAAGGTTCTATGAAGACCTACAAGACCTTTTAGAACTAACACCCAAAAAAGATGTCCTTTTCATTATAGGGGACTGGAATGCAAAAGTAGGAAGTCAAGAAACACCTGGAGTAACAGGCAAATTTGGCCTTGGAATACGGAATGAAGCAGGGCAAAGACTAACAGAGTTTTGCCAAGAAAATGCACTGGTCATAGCAAATACCCTCTTCCAACAACACAAGAGAAGACTCTATACATGGACATCACCAGATGGTCAACACCGAAATCAGATCGATCATATTCTTTGCAGCCAAAGATGGAGAAGCTCTATACAATCAGCAAAAACAAGACCAGGAGCTGACTGTGGCTCGGACCATGAACTCCTTATTGCCAAATATATTTATGTTTATATATAACATTTTTAAAAATATATATTTTATATATTTATATGCATATATATATTTGCAAAATGTAGCAAGTTTTATTGAGTCCAAGGAACTATTAGATATGCCCACTGAAGATCTTATTAAGCACCTAAAACAACCCTATAAAGTAGTTATTGGCTGCTGAAATCTTATGACTGCCACACAAGGTATCATTACATACCAAATTTAAATTTCCAGTTGAGCTCCATGTTTTCTAAGAATAATACATAATCAATTACAGTATGTAAGTTTCTAAGTATATGAATTGGGTCCCAGTGATAGATAAGGGAAGAGGATGGTTTATCTCTAGAGAAATTTCTTTAAAAAGCAATCAGGATAAATTTGGTATTTTAGAGTGTAACCAATTCCAGTGAATGTGCACTTGGAATTTTTGATTAGTGTTTGTTAGTTCTATTTTTTAAAAATTAAAATCATGTATAAATTCTCAATTAACTTGAAGTCATTTGATATTTGCTTCCCATCTGTTATTCTCTCATTATGGAAGTCTAGGTCAGTGCTGGTTATCATGCCTTTGGACTTGAATTTCCTCTAACTTTTCTTATCATTTTTCAGCAGAGAAGTCAAGGGTCTGAGTTGACAGAAATGGCTGGGAACAATTTCACGGAGGTGGCGTTCTTCGTCCTCTCTGGAATTGCAAATCACCCTGAACTACAAGTCAGCCTCTTCATGATGTTCCTCTTTATTTATCTCATCACTGTTTTGGGGAACCTTGCACTAATTCTGATAATCAGAATCGACTCTCAGCTCCACACACCTATGTATTTTTTCCTTAGCAATTTAGCATTCATTGATATATTTTATTCTTCTACTGTAACACCCAAGGCACTGGCAAATCTCCAGTCAATTTAGAAAACCATCTCCTTCATTGGCTGCTTTGTTCAAATGTACTTTTTTGTGGGTTTGGTGTGTAGTGAGTGTTTTCTTCTGGGGTCCATGGCCTATGACCGCTATGTAGCCATCTGAAATCCCTTACTGTATTCCGTGGTCATGTCCCAGAAGGTGTGCAGATGGTTGGGAGTCATGCCTTATATGATTGGCTTCACCAATTCTCTGGTCTCCATCTGTGTGATCAGCAGGTTGGCATTCTGTGATGCCACCATCAATCACTTTTTCTGCGACACCACAGCTCTTCTGGCTCTGTCCTGTGTAGATGCATTCAGCTCAGAAATGGTGATCTTTGTTTTAGCTGGCTTCACGCTTCTTAGTTCTCCTTTCATCATCACAGTCACCTACATTGCCATCATCTCAGCCATCCTGCAGGTCCGGTCTGCAGCAGGCAGACGGAAAGCCTTTTCCACCTGTGTGTCCCACATCGTGGGGGTGACCGTCTTCTATGGGTCCCTGATTTTCACGTATTTGCAGCCTGATAACACATCTTCCTTGGCCCAGGCACAGGTGGCCTCTGTGTTCTATACCATTGTCATTCCCATGCTGAATCCGCTTATCTATAGTTTGAGGAACAAAGATGTAAAAAAATGCTCTTTTTTACATCTGACATAGACATGCACAGATATATAAAGCATCTGAATGGTGGCTAAACCCCACCTATGATTATGCCATCACACTGCAAAATGTTGCACTACTATTAAATTGATTTTTTATAAGTTTGGACATGGTGTTTTCTCCACTATCAACAAATTGAGAGTAGAAAATTGGTAGATTAAGAAATGATGACTCAAATGCTATTAACAAGAAATGATTGCTGATTAGCTGAGAGGAAGTGAACGCATAGAGAAATAATAAAAGCAATTATAAATCTGTGGCTGGAAGGGAGTGGTGAGGGTTTAGAGTTATTAATTTTCATGAGGTGCAAACACAAGTGATAAGAGGACATTGGGTGATTCAGAGAAATCTTTTGGTAATGTGCACTCATTTTGCCGTGAGAGTTAAAATTCTTACCATTTATCTATGAAACCTCATTTTATGAAGTAGAAAATATTTCAAAAACCACAGAGTTCCATTTCTTAACTGATACAATGTGTTTCTCTAAGTTCAAAGACTAAATAAACTGTGTGTGTGTGTGTGTGTGTATAGATTAATAAAGCACTGGCTATAGCACAACTCCTGAGGCATTTTGGAGGCATCTGTAGAGGTGGTGGTTCAGACGCTAAAGAGTCTGCTTGCAATGCAGGGGACCAGGGTTTGATCCCTAGGTCTGGAAGATTCCCTGGAAAATGGAATGGCCAGCCACTCCAGTGTTCTTGCTGGACAATTCCATGGACAGACGAGACTGGCAGGCTACAGTCCATGGTATCCCAAAGAATTGAACATGACTTAGCAACACTACAGATGCACATTAGCACTCAAAAACTATTAGTTTTGTTGAAAATTCTATTTAAGAAATCATTTCAAAGACATCTGTCAGGGTCTGGGAGTGGGTTGGAAACAAATTTCTAGACATGAAACAGAAGGAGAGAGAAATAAAGTTTATTAGAGTGGGAGATGCTGTTAGAACAGCGGACCAGCTCAAGGGAGAACTGATGTTGAACAGAGATCCTTAGTTCACTTTTATATCCGCAGTACAAGGAGTGGGATAGTGCTCTGGCAGGTCATTTGCTGATTGGATGAGGCAGGTATACTGAACGGGGGGCAGAGTAAGGCAAATGCCTTCTCCCTATGGAGTAGGAGGGGAGACACGTTATACTGCTCAGGAGTATCTGAAATCCATTAATAGTTACAACACAGGCGAGGGAATGATGATAAGGGTCTGGTGTTTCTGTTCCTGCATTCCAGGACCCTCCTTGGTTTTATCTGCTCTTTCATCCTTGGTTCACCACAACATCTTTTATTTATAAATGTCTTTTCAAATCACGTTTTCCTTAATGGTTAGGACATTGAAATGAATGTATACAGAATTATACATTGTATAGGTAATTATAAGTAATTGCATTCAACTGGTTAGGTATTGTTGAGAAATGTAGCTATTTGGAGCAAAGAAAGACTTATTCCAAAGTTAAGCAAGGAGGATGTGGTGTTCATGTTCAAAGGGCTTCTCAGGTGGCTAGTGGTAAAGGACTTGCCTGCTAATGCAGGAAACATAAGAGATGAGAATTCGATCTCTAGGTGGGGGAAGCTCCCCTAAAGGAGGGCATGGCAACCCAGTGCAGCATTCTTGTCTGGAGAATCCGATGGGCAGAGGAGCCGGCAGACTACATTTCATTACATTGCACTGAGTCGGACATGACTGAACTGAATTAGCACACATGCACACATGTTCAAAAGACACAAACTCCCAGATGATTTTCAAGGAAAAGTTTTATAGGCAAAATTTGCAGGGAGTTCTACAGGATACGTGAGCTTCCTCTGATTGGTTGGTGGTGAGGTCACAGGGTGGTGTTCCAGGGATCTACCTTCTGGTACCAACCAGTCTGGGGTCCCCATGCTTATGCTCAGCCTGGAGTTACCATGCTCCAGCTGGGTGGGGCCTTAGTTCCTATAGAAGATCGCAGTGACATGCACTGTTACCTGCCTCGCTTGGGGAAGAAGCAGGACACCGGCCCATTACTACACTATTGTTGCTTTCCACGTGTGCTAACTGACCTAAACAGTTATTGTTTGAATATGTCCTTCGGAACTCAAGAAAGGTCAAGGAGGATGAAAACCTTCTTTCTATAAATAGGAAACTGGGGACTAGAAATGGCACTTGTACCTGGGAGGGCCCCACAAGATCCTGCTGGGTTTCAATCTCTCTTTTCTTTGATAATCCTAAACTTTGTGGGGAACAGCTGTTGGACAAGAAAGGGAATAACATTTTGGATAAAGATGTTAATGATAAACTCAGCAGAGGAGCTCGGTTTTATGAGGAATTTGTATCAACATGACAAAATAAATGGTTGTAGTCAAATAAATATTCTGAAAGCATAATTCTAAACTTTAACAAAATGAGTTTCAACACTGGGATATTACTGAGCAAGAACTTGCTTCTGATAATTTTGCAATCACTATGGTTATTAAGGTGACTTTAGACTGAAAATAATTGAGAGTTTCTCAGTGGGTTTAATTCCCAAAGTTGACTGTTGCCAAATAAGTTTACAGTGGCATTTTAATTTCTAAAGATTCCTGTGTTAGCAGCACTATCTTTTGATGAATAGGATTGTCCTGTGTCAAATGTATAACACAAAAAATTGTAGCTTCTTTATCAACACCAATAAATTATTACCTGAAATTCTGCATGTATAGAAAAACTTTCTTGTAAGATTCACTTTTAAATCTACATAAACATTGATTTCATTATAATGAATCAGCAGAAAGTTTATCAGATGAGATCAGTCCCTTAGTCATGTCCGACTCTTTACGACCCCATGAATCGCAGGATGCCAGGCCACCCTGCCCATCATCAACTCCTGGAGTTCCCTAAGACTCACGTCTATCGATTCAGTGATGCCATCCAGCCATCTCATCCTCTGTCGTCCCCTTCTCCTCCTGCCCGCAATCCCTCCCAGCATCAGTCTTCTTCAATGAGTCAACTCTTCACATGAGGTGGCCAAAGTACTGGAGTTTCAGCTTGAGCATCATTCCTTCCAAAGAAATCCCAGGGCTGATCTCCTTCAGAATGGACTGGTTGGATCTCCTTGCAGTCCAAAGGACTCTCAAGAGTCTTCTCCAACACCACACTTCAAAAGCATCAATTCTTCGGCGCTCAGCCTTCTTCACAGTCCAACTTTCACATCCATACATGATCACAGGAAAAACCATAACCTTGACTAGATGAACCTTTGTTGGCAAAGTAATGTCTCGACTTTTGAATATGCAATCTAGGTTGGTCATAACCTTCCTTCCAAGGAACAAGCGTCTTTTAATTTCATGGCTGCAGTCACCATCTGCAGTGATTTTGGAGCCCAGAAAAAGAAAGTCTGACACTGTTTCCAATGTTTTCCCATCTATTTCCCATGAAATGATGGGACCGGATGCCATGATCTTCATTTTCTGAATGTTGAGCTTTAAGCCAATCTTTTCACTCTCCACTTTCACTTTCATCAAGAGGCTTTTGAATTCCTCTTCACTTTCTGCCATAAGGGTGGTGTCATCTGCATATCTGAGAATATTGATATTTCTCCCAGCAATCTTGATTCCAACTTGTGTTTCTTCCAGTCCAGCATTTCTCATGATGTACTCTGCATATAAGTTAAATAAACAGGGTGACAATATACAGCCTTGATGTACTCCTTTTCCTATTTGGAACCAGTCTGTTGATTCATGTCAAATTCTAACTGTTGCTTCCTGACCTGCATATAGATTTCTCAAGAGGCAGATCAGGTGGTCTGGTTTTCACATCTATTTCAGAATTTTCCACAGTTTGTTGTGATCCACACATTCAAAGGCTTTGGCATAGTCAATAAAGCAGAAATAGATGTTTTTTCTGGAACTCTCTTGCTTTTTCCATGATCCAGCAGATGTTGACTATTTGATCTCTGGTTCCTCTGCCTTTTCTAAAACCAGCTTGAACATCAGGAAGTTCATGATTCACATATTACTGAAGCTTGGCTTGGAGAATTTTGAGCATTACTTTACTAGAGTGTGAGATGAGTGAAATTGTGTGGTAGTTTGAGCATTCTTTGGCATTGCCTTTCTTTGGGATTGGAATGAAAACTGACCTTTTCTAATCTTGTGGCCACTGCTGAGTTTTCCAAATTTGCTGGCATATTGAGTGCAACACTTTCACAGCATCATCTTTCAGGATTTGGAAGAGCTCAACTGGAAGTCCATCACCTCCACTAGCTTTGTTTGTAGTGATGCTTTCTAAGGCCCACTTGACTTCATATTCCAGGATGTCTGGCTCTAGGTCAGTGATCACACCATCGTGATTATCTGGGTCTTGAAGATCTTTTTTGTACAATTCTTCTGTGTATTCTTGCCATCTCTTCTTAATATCTTCTGCTTCTGTTAGGTCCATACCATTTCTGTCCTTTATGGAGCCCGTCTTTGGATGAAATGTTCCTTTGGTATCTCTGATTTTCTTGAAGAGATCCCTAGTCTTTCCCATTTTGTTATTTTCCTCTATTTCTTTGTATTGATAACTGAAGAAGGCTTTCTTATCTCTTCTTGCTATTCTTTGGAACTCTGCATTCAGATGCTTATATCTTTCTTTTTCTCCTTTGATTTTCGCTTCTCTTTTTTTCACAGCTATTTGTAAGGCCTCCCCAGACAGCCATTTTGCTTTTCTGTATTTCTTTTCCATGGGGATGGTCTTGATTCCTGTCTCCTGTACAGTGTCAGGAACCTCATTCCATACTTCATCAGGCACTCTATCTATCAGATCTAGGCCCTTAAATCTATTTCTCACTTCTAATGTATAATCATAAGGGATTTGATATAGGTCATACCTGAATGGTCTAGTGGTTTTCCCTACTTTCTTCAATTTAAGCCTGAATTTGGCATTAAGGAATTCATGATCTGAGCCATAGTCACCTCCTGGTCTTGTTTTTGCTGACTGTATAGAGCTTCTCCATCCTTGGCTGCAAGAATATAATCAATCTGATTTCGGTGTTGACCATCTGGTGATGTCCATGTACAGAGTCTTTTCTTGTGTTGTTGGAAGAGGGTGTTTGTTATGACCAGTGCATTTTCTTGGCAAAACTCTATTAGTCTTTTCCCTGCTTCATTCCGTATTCCAAGGCCAAATTTGCCTGTTACTCCAGGTGTTTCTTGACTTCCTACTTTTGCATTCCAGTCCCCTATAATGCAAAGGACACCTTTTTGGGTGTTAGTTCTAAAAGGTCTTGTAGGTCTTCATAGAACTGTTCAACTTCAGCTTCTTCAGCATCAATGGCTGGGGCATAGACTTGGATTACAGTGACATTGAATGGTTTGCCTTGGAAACGAACAGAGATCATTCTGTCATTTTTGAGATTGCATCCAAGTACTGCATTTCGGACTCTTTTGTTGACCATGATGGCCACTCCGTTTCTTCTGAAAGATCCCTGCCTGCAGTAGTAGATATAATGGTCATCTGAGTTAAATTCACCCATTCCAGTCCATTTCAGTTCGCTGATTCGTAGAATGTCGACATTGCAATTTTAACTTTCTCTATTGAAAGCTTATTTTAGAAAGTATTTTTTTATTTTCCAGGCATTTCATATTTCTTGTTTAAACTTTTGAAACTACATAGATCATTTTATTCAAACATCAGTGGTTGTAAAAAATTTGTTATTTGAAATTTAGATTGCTCTCTATGTAAAAGAATCTTTGATTTTTGTAAATATTTTTAAGTGTTAAAAATAAAATGCATAAGCATAAACTTTTTATTAGGAGATAATGTAAATTGTTTATATTAATTCAAAACTCTCAACAAATTCAAATGTTTTAAATGTGCATTGTTTCACCTACCTAATTTATTTTAATTATTTTCCATTTTTACAAATTCTACTTGAGATTATTATGACTTATTTTTGCTCTGATGTCCATGTTTTATAGACTGTATATTTACAGCAATTGCTATTTATTTTTGCTTGAATTTGTTCAATAATACACTTTTTGACTTCTCTCTTGTCTTTCAGAAGCATAATGCTTTTTCCTATATTTCTGGATAGTTTTCATTTTTCATGTTTTGACAACCTATGTTTATATCTTGTTTTCAAGATAAAGGTGATGCATTTATGCAGTGGAGTACAGAACTCATTAAAAATAGCTAGATTCAATTTTTATTCAGTATAATGTGCTTCTCTAAGATCAAAGAGTCAATAATTTTTTAATGAGTGTGTGTGTTTGTGTGTGTGTGTCTATGCGTTTGTGAAGAGACATGAAGTACTTTAGCATAGCATAATTCCTAAGCCCTTTTGGAGGTCTATTTAGAGATTCTCATTTCTCCAAATCAGGCAGAAAAACTTCATTAAGTTCATAGTATTAAAAATAAAACTGGGTTTTGCTTTTATTTTTCCTTGAAAAGAGACTGGAACATCAACCTACTTTAACGTACTCTTCTCAGTATTGTTACAAAATGACCTCTGGAAAAGATAAAATCCCTACTGCTGCCTTCACTGTGCATGAATCTTGAGAAGGAATGGAACAAATTGAGCAGTCAAAACATTTATTGAAAGGAACCAAAGATTAATTTCATGAAGTTCTTTTAGGAGAAAATACGTGTGTTTAAAATATTTGTCTCTCTCTTCAACAAGATTGTAAGCTCTTTGAGAAAATTTGTTTACTCATAGTTTTGCTCTTCACAGCATGGAACAAATGTGTCACATATGCAGTGACACATTTTCTTTGCTTTATTGGCTTGTGGAAACATAGTGATGAATTCATTGAGGTTAAGAATTCTATCTTATTCATGTTTATATCTTGCCTGGTAGTTAGACAATCCTGTGCATATCAGCACTCAACAAATATTAATTGAAAATTCTATTTCTAGAATTCTTTCAAAGACATAGCTTACTTGTATATTAAAAATGGCATAGTGATTAAGAGATTTCTTTTCAAATGATTGTTTTCTTTAATGGCTAGGATAAGGAAATGAGTGTATGTAGATTTATACTTTGTTTATGTGTTTTGTAACCATCGCAGTCAACTGGTTAGGCCTTCTTATATATCTTACATACATCACAAACCAACCTCCTGCAGAAATAAACAGTCTTCAGTCTTGGGACTGGCTGACGACAATTCATGTGAAGGGATATGTGTGTGCGCACAGTGTATACGTTTGGTTTTAAAATTTTAACTTTCTTCCTTGATGTACATTACTGATATCTGACTCCTGAAACTTCACTTTACTATGTGATTATACATTAAAAACTATTGCAAGAATATAATTGCAAGTGACAGCTGATGAAATATACTAGGGACTTATTGATCTATTTCAAATCCTGAAAGATGATGCTGAGAAAGTGCTGCACTCAATATGCCAGCAAATATGGAAAACTCAGCTGTGGCCACAGAACTGGAAAAGGTCACTTTTCATTCCAATCCCAAAGAAAGGCAATGCCAAAGAATGCTCAAACTACCACACAATTGCACTCATCTCACACGCTAGTAAAGTAATGCTCAAAATTCTACAAGCCAGGCTTCAGCAATACGTGAACCGTGAATTTCCTGATGTTCAAGCTGGTTTTAGAAAAGGCAGAGGAACCAGAGATCAAATTGCCAACATCCTCTGGATCATGGAAAAAGCAAGAGAGTTCCAGAAAAGCATCTATTTCTGCTTTATTGACTATGCCAAAGCCTTTGAATGTATGGGTGACAATAAATTGTGGAAAATTCTGAAAAAGATGGGAATACCAGACCACCTGACCTGCCTCTTGAGAAACCTATATTCAGGTCAGGAAGCAGCAGTTAGAACTGGACATGTGACAACAGACTGGTTCCAAATAGGAAAAGGGTTGCATCAAAGCTGTATATTGTCACTGAGCGACTGATCTGATCTGATCTGAAGTGTGTATAATGAAGAAATCTGAAGATACAGTTTAGAAAAGAGAAAAGGAAAATAGAGATCTTATTAGTACAAAAGGGACAAAACAGGTAAAATAAATAATAAAGTTCTACCCACATAACCAGTAATTGAAAGCAGGCCAAAAGTCTGATAGGAAGCAGCACTGGCTGCCAGAAAAAGGCTAGCGGTTGTATAGGATTTGAGGTACAAACTTCAGAGAAATTTCTTTCTAAGACAAAGGAGGACAGAAAAAAAAAAAAAAAAATGACCATAGAGTTATAAATGTTAAGAGAAGCAAAATGAGTAAATTGTGTTAAGGATCTTCCAGAAACAAGATAAAAGAAACACACACAAAAAAACTGATAACCAAAATCTCTCAACAACCATACATTTTACATAGAGAGAGATTTATATATAGATTTAGGTATATGCTGATGATGAAGCTGAAACTCTAGTACTCTAGCCACCTGCTGTGAACAGCCAATGCGTTGGAAAAGACCCTGATGCTGGGAAAGACTGAAGGCAAAAGAAGAAGAGAGTGGCTGAGGAGGAGATGGTTGGATAGCATCACTGACTCAACGGACATGAATTTGAGCAAATTCTGAGGGATAGTGAAGAACAGGGAAGCCTGGCATGCTGCAGTCCATGGGGTCTCTAAGAGTCAGACACGACTTAGCAACTGATCAACAACAAAATAGATACATTCATATATATCTGTGTATAAGTGTGAGCATATGTATGTGTGTATGTGTATTCACATATACTTCATTTCACTACACTACAGAAGAAAACAGCACTAAGCTAGAATTCTTGTAAGCCACAGAAAACCCAAAACTTACTCTACTAAGTTATCAAAAAAAGAAAAGAAAAAATCTGTATCCATACAATGCTTCTATAAATGGAGGGGGGAAAAACATAAATTGTGTCAAAACATTCCAAACAATGAATATGTCCCTGTAATAACATTGCATGTACACAAAGACACAGAGAGAACAGACAAAAACCGTAACACTCTGAATTGAACTAAATCTCCTTAAATAATTATTTGGAAATATTAAAAATATTTCATAAATATAAAATAAAACATGAATAGAAAAAAGACATTATGCCAAAAAAGAGTTGGTCACACGAATGTATGTTCCTCTGTTCTTTGTCTCGTCACAACAAAGATTTGGAGCGAGGGACATTAAAGCCCTTGGCGCATCATAGATCTCGGGTCTTGGACAAACCCTGTTATAGCTCTTAAGCAAATCAGTGTTACAGCTCTATTTTATTTAGAAGATAGCAAGAAAGAGAGAGAATGAGAGGGAGAGAGAGAGAGAAAAGAGCGCACACACGCGAGATAGAGAGAGTCCATGAGAAAGCACTTTGGCTCCTCCTTTTAAATGCTTTTTTCCTCCACCTGGGCCTACCCTATGCTAATTGGGCTTAGCCAGGAGTGCTGTTTGTTCTGCCTGAAGTCTTCACTCTGGTCCTCGGACCTTTGACCTTCCTTGTCTTTTAGTCACCGCCACTTTGGACTTCTTTTCCCTATTCTAACTACCTAACATTCCCCCCTCAAGAGATGGGAGGCCCAATTCTTTGGGAATAAGGGTGTCGAGGTCTTTCTGGCTACTTCCTGCTGAACTGGGACGGCAAGGGGTATTGGGCCTTTCCCTCTTGCTAGTCTCTCCCCAGAGTCCTTAGAGCAATGTCCAAGGATGTGTGATATTTTCTGTGGTCAGTTGTAGTTTTATATCTTTGTTGAATTGGCATTGAATGCTGTAGCTGGTTGACCTGGGCAGAGACAAAACAGATTAGACATTGACAGTACATGGAATAATCATCAGATCAGTCGCTCAGTCGTGTCCGACTCTTTGCGACCCCATGAACCGCAGCACTCCAGGCCTCCCTGTCCATCACCAGCTCCCGGAGGTCACTCAGACTCGCATCCATCGAGTCAGTGATGCCATCCAGCCATCTCATCCTCTGTCGTTCCCTTCTCCTCCTGCCTTCAATCCCTCCCAGCATCAGAGTCTTCTCCAATGAGTCAATTCTTCGCATGAGGTGGCCAAAATACTGGAGTTTCACCTTTAGCATCATTCCTTCTAAAGAAATTCCAGGATTGATCTCCTGCAGAATGGACTGGTTGGATCTTCTTGCAGTCCAAGGGACTTTCAAGAGTCTTCTCCAACACCATAGTTCAAAAGCATCAATTCTTCGGCGCTCAGCCTTCTTCACAGTCCAGCTCTCACATCCATACACATCCACAGGAAAGACCATAGCCTTGACTAGGCGAACCTTTGTTGGCAAAGTAATGTCTCTGCTTTAGAATATGCTATCTAGGTTGGTCATAACTTTCCTTCCAAGGAGCAAGCGTCTTTTAATTTCATGGCTGCAGTCACCATCTGCAGTGATTTTGGAGCCCAGAAAAACAAAGTCTGACACTGTTTCCACTGTTTCCCCATCTATTTCCCATGCAGTGATGGGACCAGATGCCATGATCTTCGTTTTCTGAATGTTGAGCTTTAAGCCAACCTTTTCACTCTCCACTTTCACTCTCATCAAGAGGCTTTTTAGCCCCTCTTCACTTTCTGCCATAAGAGTGGTGTCATCTGCATATCTGAGGTTATTGATATTTCTCCCAGCAATCTTGATTCCAACTTGTGTTTTTTCCAGTCCAGCATTTCTCATGATGTACTCTGCATATAAGTTAAATAAACATGGTGACAATATGCAGCCTTGACGTACTCCTTTTCCTATTTGGAACCAGTCTGTTGTTCCATGACCAGTTCTAACTGTTGCTTCCTGACCTGCATACAGATTTCTTAAGAGGCAGATCAGGTGGTCTGGTATTCCCATCTCTTTCAGAATTTTCCATAGTTTATTGTGATCCACACAGTCAAAGGCTTTGGCATAGTCAATAAAGCAGAAATAGATGTTTTTCTGGAACTTTCTTGCTTTTTCGATGATCCAGCGGATGTTGGCGATTCGATCTCTGGTTCCTCTGCCTTTTCTAAAACCAGCTTGAACATCAGGAAGTTCACGGTTAACATATTGCTGAAGCCTGGCTTGGAGAATTTTGAGCATTACTTTACTAGTGTGTGAGATGAGTGCAATTGTTCGGTAGTTTGAGCACTCCTTGGCATTGCCTTTCTTTGGGATTGGGATGAAAACTGACCTTTTCCAATCTTGTGGCCACTGCTGAGTTTTCCAAATTTGCTGGCATATTGAGTGTAGCACTTTCACAGCATCATCATTCAGGACTTGCAATAGCTCCACTGGAATTCCATCACCTCCACTAGCTTTGTTCGCAGTGATGCTTTCTAAGGCCCATTTGACTTCACATTCCAAGATGTCTGGCTCTAGGTCAGTGATCACATCATCATGATTGTCTAGGTCTTGAAGCTCTTTTTTGTACAGTTCTTCTGTGTATTCTTGCCACCTCTTCTTAATATCTTCTGCTTCTGTTAGGTCCACACCATCTCTGTCCTTTATCGTGCCCATCTTTGCATGAAATGTTCCTTTGGTATCTCTGATTTTCTTGAAGAGATCCCTAGTCTTTTCCATTCTGTTGTTTTCCTCTATTTCTTTGCATTGGTCACT
The DNA here is from genome assembly GCA_935064755.1 of Tragelaphus eurycerus. Lineage (NCBI taxonomy): Eukaryota > Metazoa > Chordata > Mammalia > Artiodactyla > Bovidae > Tragelaphus > Tragelaphus eurycerus. The sequence continues at coordinate 178,693 of CAKXYN010000225.1, read as the reverse complement.
GAAGAAGGCTTTCTTATCTCTTCTTGCTATTCTTTGGAACTCTGCATTTAGATGTTTATATCTTTCCTTTTCTCCTTTGCTTTTCGCTTCTCTTCTTTTCACAGCTATTTGTAAGGCCTCCCCAGACAGCCATTTTGCTTTTCTGCATTTCTTTTCCATGGGGAAGGTCTTGATCCCTGTCTCTTGTACAATGTCATGAACCTCATTCCATAGTTCATCAGGCACTCTATCTATTAGATCTAGGCCCTTAAATCTATTTCTCACTTCCACTGTATAATCATAAGGGATTTGATATAGGTCATACCTGAATGGTCTAGTAGTTTTCCCTACTTTCTTCAATTTCAGTCTGAATTTGCCAATAAGGAGTTCATGGTCCGAGCCACAGTCAGCTTCTGGTCTTGTTTTTGCTGATTGTATAGAGCTTCTCCATCTTTGGCTGCAAAGAATATAATCGATCTGATTTCGGTGTTGACCATCTGGTGATGTCCATGTATAGAGTCTTCTCTTGTGTTGTTGGAAGAGGGTATTTGCTATGACCAGTGCATTTTCTTGGCAAAACTCTATTAGTCTTTGCCCTGCTTCATTCCGTATTCCAAGGCCAAATTTGCCTGTTACTCCAGGTGTTTCTTGACTTCCTACTTTTGCATTCCAGTCCCCTATAATGAAAAGGACATCTTTTTTGGGTGTTAGTTCTAAAAGGTCTTGTAGGTCTTCATAGAACCTTTCAACTTCAGCTTCTTCGGCGTTACTGGTTGGGGCATAGACTTGGATTACTGTGACATTGAATGGTTTGCCTTGGAAACGAACAGAGATCATTCTGTCATTTTTGAGATTGCATCCAAGTACTGCATTTCGGACTCTTTTGTTGACCATGATGGCCACTCCATTTCTTCTGAGGGATTCCTGCCCACAGTAGTAGATATAATGGTCATCCGAGTTAAATTCACCCATTCCAGTCCATTTTAGTTCGCTAATTCCTAGAATGTCGACATTCACTCTTGCCATCTCCTGTTTGACCACTTCCAATTTGCCTTGATTCATGGACCTGACATTCCAGGTTCCTATGCAATATTGCTCTTTACAGCATCGGACTTTGCTTCTATCACCAGACACATCCACAGCTGGGTATTCTTTTGTTTTGGCTCCATCCTTTCATTCTTTCTGGAGTTATTTCGCCACTGATCTCCAGTAGCATATTGGGCCCCTACTGACCTGGGGAGTTTTTCTTTCATATCCTATCATTTTTTCTTTTCATACTGTTCATGGGGTTCTCAAGGCAAGAATACTGAAGTGGTTTGCCATTCTCTTCTCCAGCGGACCACACCCTGTCATATCTCTCCACCATGACCCGCCCATCCCAGGTTGCCCCTGGGGCATGGCTAAATTTCATTGAGTTAGACAAGGGTGTGATCCTTGTGTGATTAGATTGACTAGTTATCTGTGAGAATGGTTTTAGTGTATTTGCCCTCTGAAGCCCTCTTTCAAGACCTACTGTCTTACTTGGGTTTCTCTTACCTTGGGTGTGGGGTATCTCGTCCTAGCTGCTCCCGGCTGCTCCCGGCCAGCGTAGCACAGCCATCGCACCTTACCTTGGACGAGGGGTCTCTCCTCACCGTCGCCCTTCCTGACCTCGGTCGTGGGGTAGCTCTTCTCGGCTGTGCTTAGTGCGCTGGCCCTCACCGCCGTCCTTCCTCTGTCGTTGGGTAGCTCCACTCGGCCGCGCTTTAGTGCGCGACGCAGCCGGCGGGGCGTAATTAGCTTCCATTTACAATAAATAAATTAATTTAAAAATACAGGGAAATATTACATTTTATATATTTTGGTATTTGTTTTTCTACAATTAACATGTTCAATTATTTTTGTAACTAAGTTAGTGTGATTTAATTGTTAATATTAACTGCATTATACCTGTGGTGGATTCATTTCAATATATAGCAAAACCAATACAATATTATAAAGTTAAAAAATAAAATAAAATTTAAAAATAAATAAATAAAATAAAAGTTGTGTTCACCAAAAATAGTATCTTCGAAATATAAACCTTATACTATTAAATGAAACTCAAGATTTATATATAGCACATGATTCCAATTTTGCTTTATCAATTATAATTATATATGTACATAATATTATTGAGAAGCAATATTTAAAAACACAAAGAGAATTCATTCATTGGTTTATAACACATAACTCATAAAAGTTATTTCTTTGCATCTGTTTTTATTTTCTAGTCATTTATAATGAACATGTTTTATAATCTGAAAAATATATTCATAAAATATGATCAAAATAAATCTTCCACATATCAAAATTGCCTGCTTTACATGGAACAACAAGACAGTTCTATTATATTTCCCACAAATTATCCTGAGGACATGTGAAGAAATTCACACTAGCTGTCATTAGTTATCTTGCCCTCATTACAATCACCATGATCATTTATAGGAATACACTGGTCGATTCCCCACCCACAGCATCCCACCCAGTGTCTGTTGTATAATAAGGGGTTTAGCTGAGTTTCTCAGGTGGTTCTAGTGCTGAAGAACAACCTGCCAAAGCAGGAGTGGTAAGAGACGTGGCTTGGATCCCTGGGTCAGGAAGGTCCTCTGGAGGAGGGCATGGCAACCCACTCCAGTATTCTTGCCTGGAGAATCCCATGGTCAGAGGAGCCTGGTGGGCTACAGTCCATAAGGTCACAGAGAGTCAGACACAACTGAAGTAATTTATCATGCACACAAAAGAAGTTTAGCCACTTCAATATGAATTGGAAAGAGAGAATTTGGAATCAAATTGCCTTTGTGCTACTAAGTGGCTGAATGACTTTGGGTAGGTCATTTAGTCTCTCTGTGCCTAACAAGGTAAAATTTATAAGTGGAGATGATGATTTTCTCACTAGTTCATTTGTCAGGATTTAATGCATAATGACATAAAAGTGAAAACTCAAATATCATTGTGTTACTTATGATTATTTTCATGCATGTTGATATATACTCTCAAGAATTTCTGAGATGAGTTTCACACAAAGACTTGCAGAGTACAAAAACACAAATCACAAATAGAGGTCAATAAGTAGAATATTAAAAAATGAGAGACTCTAAATAGGTCAACCATTGGATTAAGAATTGCAAAGACTGAGTTTAAATTTGGGTCCTAAAAGCCACAGTGGTTTTCAAGACTACAAAATTTAGGCAAAATGTTAAGTACTTTGCAATGATTTTAAAACACATTTTCAAACTGGATATAAATCTTGACATCAGAGTATTCTGTTGTCTAAGAGTGAAACACAGCTCTTTGCTTAACCAAAAGAAGGGATTGCTATACGTCATGTCCCAATGACTAAATGATTCTGATCCTAAAAAAAAAAAAAAAAAAATGGAACCTGGAATTCTATCACTGTTAGAGTTCTGTGTTATGCCTTTCTAATCTCTAAAACACAAGGCTGTTATGGACACTTAGTCATATCAAGTGAACATATGCTTAAACTGCAATTTTATGAAAGACTTCTCTTAATTCTTTGCTGCATGGCTTGGATCACATCCCTGTTCCTCATACTGTAGATTAATGGGTTCAACATTGGGCTCAAAAAACTATAAAAGACTGCAAATATTTTGGACTCCTTTACAGACTTCTCAGTTGGAGGCCTCAAGTACATGCAGAAGAGGGTTCCATAAAATAGAGTGACTATTGTCAGGTGGGAACCACAGGTAGAAAAGGCTTTGTGCCTGCCTTCCACAGAACGGATCGCCAAGATAGATGCAACGATGAAAACATAAGACAGGAGAATGATGAACAAAGAGCTCGAGAGAGTGAAACCAGCAACCACAAACATTGCCATCTTTTTGATATAGGTGTCAGAGCAGGCCAACATTATCAGAGGAGGATCCGCACAGTAGAAATGGTTGATCTCAAGGGAGTCACAGAAGGACAAGTGAAAAGTCAGCAGTGCCTGAGAGAGACCATTGAAGAATCCACAAGTATAAGGGACTGTGACTAGAAAGATGCAAACATCTTTGGACATCCTGGTGCTGTAATGTAGAGGGCTGCAGATGGCTACATAGCGGTCCAAGGCCATTGAAGCAAGGAGATAAAACTCAGTGATCACCAGGGCAATGAAGACAAGACACTGTGTGAAGCATCCCGCATAGGAGATGGTCTTCTGGTCTGAGAGGAAATTGTGCAACATATTTGGAGTAACATTGGAGGAATAGCAAAGGTCTACAAAGGAGAGGTGGCTGAGGAAGAAGTACATGGGGGTCTGGAGGTGGGGATTGGTCCTGATCAGCATGATCATGCCCAGATTCCCTGCCAGTGTGATTAGGTAGATCACCAGGAACACCCCAAATAGGGCCTTCTGTAGCACTGGGTCATCTGTGAGTCCCAGGAGAATGAATTCTGTCACTGCAGTGTGGTTAGGGGAAGACATATTCTCATCCCTTAAAAACTGAAAGTGGTAAAGTGAAGAATGTTATCTGATCCTGATCTTGCATTTATTCCATTCTTTTGTCATTTACTTTTGATCTATCTCTCTATAAGGAAATTACTCTTCTCAACCAATGCATCAGAGCATCTATGTAAATATTTGCACCTTATCTCTTTGCGATATATATATATATATATATATATATATATATATATATTGGAAACACACACTCACAGACTCACACATTCTCTTTCTCCTTCTTATTTGTAAATCGTGTGTACATATATACAATTAAACCTGTTTTCTTGGAAAACTCCATATTTGTTTGTTTGTTTGTTTTTCAAATTGTGTGAAAAAGAAAGCCAAAAGAATGAAAACCAGGTCTGAAAAGCAGCAGGTCAGTGGCATCATTCAAATGGACAAATGAAGGATGCAGAGTTTCTATGGTCCCTGCACCTCTGATACACTATTGTTTTCGACACACATTAGAACAAATATTCAGTCCAGCATTTTCTCCTGAAACCCATACTTGTCTAGCTTAAATTCATACAGAAGACATTTAATTAGTAGATGCATCTCTTGACATATGGCTAAGAAGGTACAGAATGAAGAATTGTTCTTTCTGCTTTTTAAATTCACCCACTCATGAGTGAGCAAATTACTTATCTTGGTGAACCATATATTGTAAGAGAGATAATAGATATTGAGCACATATACAAATGTTTACAGCAGTGTGTCATTTAGAAGAAAATACTATGAGGAAAATTAAAGGTGGAGTGCTTTTCGATGGCCATTCAAAGAAAATCTGAGAAGGCAGAATTTAACAGTAAATAAAGAATTCAAATATCTGAACAGGAATTTGTTTCCATTATTTTTTAAAACTGACACATCTCTGAATATATTTGTTTAGGAAAACACATCAGGATAATATTTAAATGCAGACTTAGCTCCCAGCTGGAATTATCATTTCTATTTGTGTGTGTGTGTGTGTGTGTGTGTGTGTGTGTGTGTGTGTGTGTGATGTGAGTAAGATATGACTGGAAGCATTATGGCTCAAGAATTTCACCTTAAGGCCTTTTAAATTTAGTTTTCACATACACATCAGAAGAGCCTGTATATAATACTTGATTTTTCAGAGATGCTATGAAATATTAACATTTGAATAGGAAAAAAAGTATAAATGATGAAAATAATTTTTTCAATATCGGTGAGAATATTAATTTTCACACAAAATAAAAAACATATTTTTAGTTAACAAATGTAGAAAATTACTTACCTGTAAAGCTGACTTAATATATTTTCTAAAACAAGGTGAGAAGATTTATAGTGTTTCTTAGGAATATTCCCTAGAGCATTTTTTAAAAAAATTCTTATAATCCAATTAAGATAGATTTTGTTCCCTCAAGACATAACCTTAATTTTATGCTTTGAGATCTTTAATTTTCCTTCAAGACCAAAATCTCTATGCAACATCTTTTTACCCTGCTTTATACTATGTGGCTGAGATCTTTGGCAAAAATAAAGAAGTTCACCATTACTTTTAATACTATGAAAGAACAAAAATGTGTTTGGATGAGTTTTGCAATTTTTGTGTATAAAAGTGACTGAGAACCAGGATCATTCATAACATTGATATATCACAAAATTGGTGATTTAGGAGGAGAGGTCAAACATGAGTAAAGAATATCTGAATATTGTTTGATACTGCATCTGTTAGAGAATAAAGGAATCTAGAGATGGTCTCAGTAGCCCCTAACTTCCAGGGCATTGATAACTCCAGCCAATTTAATCAAAGGAATTAAAGTAGAGTCTCATTAAGACAAGAGAGGCATCTGTTTTAGATTTCAAAATACTGGGTTATGGTCTGAGAAATCAGTCAGTGAAATAAAACTGTATATCATTATAAAAATATATATTGTCATCAACTTGCACATTAGGAGAGATTTGAGCATAATGATGTGTTTTTCAGATTGGGATCGGAAATATTTATTTATCCCAACATTTCCTGTTTTAACTTGATTCCTTGAACAAATTAAATAAAAATTTAAAGTGTAAAATCTTAAATATTCCCATGAAGTAAAAGTTTCTTATATGATAGTAAGGTTAATTGTAGGATAGTAGAGCTCTTATTTCCTAACCCCTTAATGTAAAGATTCCTTATCTTGCATAAAGATATTTGAAGATTTGACCCTTCTTTAAGCTGAATGTCAGCACTGGTTTCCTAAACTACATATATATGTATGTAAGTACATTCTGATATGGGCTTCCCTGGTGGCTCAGATAATTAAGAAGCAGGAAACACTGGCTCAATCCTTGAGTTAGGAAGATCCCCTGAAGAAGGAAACAGCAACCCACTCCAGTATTCTTGCCTGGAGAATCCCATGGACAGAGGAGCCCGGTGGGCTACAGTCCATGGGAGCACAAGAGCTGGACACCACTCAGGGATTAAACCACCACCACCACTATATCCTGATATACTTTAATATAGAATACCGTTGTGATAATCATAATATTTACAAACAGATTTTTCTAAGAAGAGGTAGGAATAACTCAAAAGCAATTGAACAAGTAGGAAAAAAGTAGTGAATTAACTCTGGAAAGGCAAAATAACAATATTTTTCTGTATGGGATCACTTGATCAGAAGTTCACGCATAAGAAGTAAATGCTTATTTTTTTTTTTTTACACGTATAACAACAAATAATACTGGAGGGCACAGAATTTACGTATCTACCATTCATACAGGCTAAAATAATTCTTTTCAGAATTCTTATTTTATTTTCCTAGAAAGCCTTCAGGAGACTCTATTTAATTTATATTTGAAGACAGAAATTCCTTAGCTAATATCACTCTGCTTCAGTTGCAAAGACCAGTTGACATGTGTCTGCTAAAAGAACACATAATTGCTTTAGCTACACAAATGTCAAACAGTCAGATAATTGAAACTATCCCACTGACAATGCTATGTGTTCTTGTGATTATTTAATTCACTATATTTTTGGTTATGGCAGATTCAATAATATACTAGAAGTTCAAATCTATGTAATAAAATTGTACTGATTCAAAGGGAAAAAAATAAAAGCATCCTATTCACAGATCGCTTAATAGTTTATATAGAATATCCTTTTAAGATACACAAATAAAATGTTAATTAGATTTATTGTGATGATCATTAAGTTTATACATCCCTTTTTTTTACTATGCAGAAGAAAATCTAAGAGTAGATAGTGGAAGTTCACAAAGTAAAGATCAATATGCATAGATTATGTATATTTTATGTAAAAACCAACCATAACTAGAAAATAAATGCTTCTATATATCACTTGTAATAACATCAAAAGAGTAAGCCACTTAAAAATGATTTTTTTTAAATAAAACTGCAAGAGTTACATACTGATAACCACAAAACACTGCATGCAGAGAGAAATTAAAGGAGACTTAAATAATGGAGAGATGTATCTTCCTTGTGGATTGTAATATTCAGTAGTTTTAAGTCCAATGTTTTTAAGTTACCCATTTGTCTAAAATTGGTCAATAGTTTTAATGCCAGTTCAGCTGGCTTACTTTTAAAGACAAACTGATTCTAAGCTATATAGAAATTGTTTTTTTTAAAAATCTTAAATTAGCCAAAACAATTTTGAAACAGAAGAAAAATCTTTAAATGATTTACACTATCTAATTTTAAGAGTTAGTAAGGAACTACAGCACTCAAAACAATAAATTTAGCTACCCTGAACAACGTATTTTCAATATGGGTGAAATAGCTTTATATTGGAAGGAGATGTTATCTAGGACTTCCCAAAGCTAAAGAGAAGTCAAAGTTTCAAAGGACAAGGCTTGCCTCCCTTCAAACCTTCAAAGGATTGACTGACTCTCTTGTTAGGGGCAAATGTATCTCAAGGCTTCTGTTGAAGCCAGTGCTCATTTATCACTTTGAACATTCTAGGGCCCTTAAGAAGTATGCTAAATCTATTCTGCCTCTGCTCTATAAATAAAACAACAGTGTAGATGATGGCACATCTGTTTACAACATGCTGCTGCTACTAAGTTGCTTCTGCTGCTGCTGCTGCTGCTAAGTCGCTTCAGTCGTGTCCGACTCTGTGTGACCCCATAGATGGCAGCCCACCAGGCTCCCCTGTTCCTGGGATTCTCCAGGCAAGAAAACTGGAGTGGGTTGCCATTTCCTTCTCCAATGCATGAAAGTGAGAAGTGAAAATGAAGTCACTCAGGCGTGTCCCACTCCTAGCGACCCTATGGACTGCAGCTCACCAGGCCCCTCCGTCCATGGAATTTTCCAGGCAAGAGTACTGGAGTGGGGTGCCATTGCCCAGTCGTGTCCAACACTACACCATGGACTTTCGCCTGCCAGGCTTCCTCTGTCTATGGGATTCTCCAGCAAGGAATAATGGAGTGGGTTGCCATGGCTACTCCAGGGGAATCTTCTGGACCCAGGGATCGAACCCATGTCTCTTATATCTCCTGCATTGGCAGGCGAGTTCTTTACCACTAGTGCCGCCTGAGAATCATGGTTCACTAAATATTTTAAGCTCACTGTTGAGATCTACTGTTCAGAAAAGATAAAATAAAAGGAAAAAAAAGAAGATTTCTTTTTAAAGTACTGTTACTTATTGACAATACACCTGTTCACCCAAGAGTTCTAATGGAGATGTACAACAAGATATGTGCTGTCTTTATGACTGCTAACACAACAAAGCAATCACATTCCCTGCCGACGTCCAGCCCCGGCTGATCCAGGGTGTTCAGTGGGGACGGCATTGGTGAGGGTCAGGAAACAATTGCTTAATTAAGTATTAATTAAAGATATAAAGAGTAATAGAATGAGGATAGCTCAGAGAGGAAATTCAGTGAAGAAAAGAGGCTGAATAAAATTCCAAAGCAAGGAATTTACATCACCTACGTAGGCCGCAGGTGTCCTCCCATTCTCCCAAAGGAGAGGAGACACTAAGGCCTCCCCGGTCAGATCTTAGAAGCCCAGGCAAAATTAATAGGCTTGACGAGCTTCCCCGCCCCAGAGCAAAAATTCAGCCAGAAGGAGAGAGAAAGAAATACATGGAGAGACCAAATTTTGGTGATCCAAAAAAGGGAAGACTTTATTTTCCAAAGTAGATTTATACCTTAAGTTTTGTATAGAGGATAATGGGGGAGCGCCCCACGGGCTGCGTCGCGCACTAAGAGCGCGGCCGAGAGGAGCTACCCCACGACCGAGGAAGGACAGCGGTGAGGGCCAGCGCACTAAGCAGGGCGGAGAAGACCTACCCCACGACCGAGGTCAGGAAGGGCGGTGGTGAGGAGAGACCCCTCGTCCAAGGTAAGGTGTGATGGCTGTGCTTCCCTGGCCGGGAGCAGCCAGGAGCAGCCGGGATGAGATACCCCACGCCCGAGGTAAGAGAAACCCAAGTAAGACAGTAGGTCTTGAAAGAGGGCATCAGAGGGCAAATACACTAAAACCATTCTCACAGATAACTAGTCAATCTAATCACACAAGGACCACACCCTTGTCTAACTCAATGAAATTAAGCCATGCCCGAGGGGCAACCTGGGACGGGCGGGTCATGGTGGACAGATATGACAGGGTATGGTCCGCTGGAGAAGGGAATGGCAAACCACTTCAGTATTCTTGCCTTGAGAACCCCATGAACAGTATGAAAAGAAAAAAATGATAGGATACTGAAAGAAAAACTCCCCAGGTCAGTAGGGGCCCAATATGCTACTGGAGATCAGTGGCGAAATAACTCCAGAAAGAATGAAAGGATGGAGCCAAAACAAAAAGAATACCCAGCTGTGGATGTGTCTGGTGATAGAAGCAAAGTCCGATGCTGTAAAGAGCAATATTGCATAGGAACCTGGAATGTCAGGTCCATGAATCAAGGCAAATTGGAAGTGGTCAAACAGGAGATGGCAAGAGTGAATGTCGACATTCTAGGAATTAGCGAACTAAAATGGACTGGAATGGGTGAATTTAACTCGGATGACCATTATATCTACTACTGTGGGCAGGAATCCCTCAGAAGAAATGGAGTGGCCATCATGGTCAACAAAAGAGTCCGAAATGCAGTACTTGGATGCAATCTCAAAAATGACAGAATGATCTCTGTTCGTATCCAAGGCAAACCATTCAATGTCACAGTAATCCAAGTCTATGCCCCAACCAGTAACGCCGAAGAAGCTGAAGTTGAACGGTTCTATGAAGACCTACAAGACCTTTTAGAACTAACACCCAAAAAAGATGTCCTTTTCATTATAGGGGACTGGAATGCAAAAGTAGGAAGTCAAGAAACACCTGGAGTAACAGGCAAATTTGGCCTTGGAATACGGAATGAAGCAGGGCAAAGACTAATAGAGTTTTGCCAAGAAAATGCACTGGTCATAGCAAATACCCTCTTCCAACAACACAAGAGAAGACTCTATACATGGACATCACCAGATGGTCAACACCAAAATCAGATCGATTATATTCTTTGCAGCCAAAGATGGAGAAGCTCTATACAATCAGCAAAAACAAGACCAGGAGCTGACTGTGGCTCGGACCATGAACTCCTTATTGGCAAATTCAGACTGAAATTGAAGAAAGTAGGGAAAACTACTAGACCATTCAGGTATGACCTATATCAAATCCCTTATGATTATACAGTGGAAGTGAGAAATAGATTTAAGGGCCTAGATCTGATAGATAGAGTGCCTGATGAACTATGGAATGAGGTTCGTGACATTGTACAGGAGACAGGGATCAAGACCATCCCCATGGAAAAGAAATGCAGAAAAGCAAAATGGCTGTCTGGGGGAGGCCTTACAAATAGCTGTGAAAAGAAGAGAAGTGAAAAGCCAAGGAGAAAAGGAAAGATATAAACATCTAAATGCAGAGTTCCAAAGAATAGCAAGAAGAGATAAGAAAGCCTTCTTCAGTGATCAATGCAAAGAAAAAGAGGAAGACAACAGAATGGGAAAGACTGAGGATCAATTCAAGAAAATCAGAGATACCAAAGGAACATTTCATGCAAAGATGGGCACGATAAAGGACAGAGATGGTGTGGACCTAACAGAAGCAGAAGATATTAAGAAGAGGTGGCAAGAATACACAGAAGAACTGTACAAAAAAGAGCTTCAAGACCTAGACAATCATGATGATGTGATCACTGACCTAGAGCCAGACATCTTGGAATGTGAAGTCAAATGGGCCTTAGAAAGCATCACTACGAACAAAGCTAGTGGAGGTGATGGAATTCCAGTGGAGCTATTCCAAGTCCTGAATGATGATGCTGTGAAAGTGCTACACTCAATATGCCAGCAAATTTGGAAAACTCAGCAGTGGCCACAGGACTGGAAAAGGTCAGTTTTCATTCCAATTCCAAAGAAAGGCAATGCCAAGGAGTGCTCAAACTACCGAACAATTGCACTCATCTCACACGCTAGTAAAGTAATGCTCAAAATTCTCCAAGCCAGGCTTCAGCAATATGTGAACCGTGAACTTCCTGATGTTCAAGCTGGTTTTCGAAAAGGCAGAGGAACCAGAGATCAAATTGCCAACATCCTCTGGATCATGGAAAAAGCAAGAGAGTTCCAGAAAAACATCTATTTCTGCTTTATTGACTATGCCAAAGCCTTTGACTGTGTGGATCACAATAAACTATGGAAAATTCTGAAAGAGATGGGAATACCAGACCACCTGATCTGCCTCTTAAGAAATCTGTATGCAGGTCAGGAAGCAACAGTTAGAACTGGTCATGGAACAACAGACTGGTTCCAAACAGGAAAAGGAGTACGTCAAGGCTGCATATTGTCACCATATTTATTTAACTTATATGCAGAGTACATCATGAGAAATGCTGGACTGGAAGAAACAGAAGTTGGAATCAAGATTGCCGGGAGAAATATCAATAACCTCAGATATGCAGATGACACCACTCTTATGGGAGAAAGTGAAGAGGGGCTTAAAAGCCTCTTGATGAAAGTGAAAGTGGAGAGTGAAAAGGTTGGCTTAAAGCTCAACATTCAGAAAACGAAGATCATGGCATCTGGTCCCATCACTGCATGGGAAATAGATGGGGAAACAGTGGAAACAGTGTCAGACTTTGTTTTTCTGGGCTCCAAAATCACTACCAATGGTGACTGCAGCCATGAAATTAAAAGACGCTTACTCCTTGGAAGGAAAGTTATGACCAACCTAGATAGCATATTCCAAAGCAGAGACATTACTTTACCAACAAAGGTTCGCCTAGTCAAGGCTATGGTCTTTCCTGTGGTCATGTATGGATGTGAGAGCTGGACTGTGAGGAAGGCTGAATGCCGAAGAATTGATGCTTTTGAACTATGGTGTTGGAGAAGACTCTTGAGAGTCCCTTGAACTGCAAGAAGATCCAACCAGTCCATTCTGAAGGAGATCAATCCTGGAATTTCTTTAGAAGGAATGATGCTGAAGCTGAAACTCCAGTATTTTGGCCACCTCATGCGAAGAGTTGACTCATTGGAGAAGACTCTGATGCTGGGAGGGATTGAGGGCAGGAGGAGAAGGGGACGACAGAGGATGAGATGGCTGGATGGCATCACTGACTCCATGGATGCGAGTCTGAGTGACCTCTGGGAGCTGGTGATGGACAGGGAGGCCTGGTGTGCTGCGGTTCATGGGGTCGCAAAGAGTCGGACATGACTGAGCGACTGATCTTATCTTATCTTAATGGGGGAAGGGGTGGAGTCATGCAAGGACAGCAGTCCCTGAGCCAGGCTTTCAAACTTATCATATGCAAAAGTTTAGATGATTTACATCATCTTCTGGCCTAGACGCTTGCCAAAGTCTTAAGACCCTTTCTTCAGAAAACTTATCCTTCTCCAAGGGTGATTAGTCAGGGACCACCCTCCAAAAGCATTAGAAAAGGTTGCATTCCTATAGGGCAAAGGTGTGGTGGGCTATAACAAGAAAAAGAATTAACTCAAGGGTCCAAGGTTACAAGCATTAAGGCTACTACTTACATTTCTATACACCAATTATATTAATCAATACACTGCCAAGGACACAGTAGGTAAGGGATATGGAGCAGCAAACATTGGTGCAACAAGTGAAAAACTCTTCACCAATACAATTTCTAATCAATCTTTTAACTGCTCAAAGGAATCTGTATTTAGACCGTTTAGAATATCTCATGCCTCTCACAGTTGGGAGGCTCTGAACAATCACATGTGACCGGAAAAACCTATTCAGGCAGGCTAGAGGGTTTCCAAAAGAATTTGTAGGTTGAAACACTGTCACACCCAGGAATTATTAACTGGAGCTGTAAGTTAACTCTTTTTTCAGAGAGCGGTAGTTGGGGACAGCTCCCCATAAAGTCAGAGGTGTAGGTGAGAGCACAAAGCAGAAAGTAGGCAGACTCTGGTTTTGGGGGTAGATGCTCGAGAATTTCAAGTGGGGCTCCTGAGGCTCGATCCTGCCTTTATGTATGCCAAGCCTCCTTCCTCATGACCTTTGCCATGGGCGGAGCTCGCTCCCTGCAATTCCCCATCCATTCTGCAGTCTATAGATCAAGGTATCATTTCAACTTTCAGATGTTATTATTTTAAAAATATGGTTTGTAAGGCCATGGCTGTTGTAGTTAGTGATTTATTTGATATCTGGGCAAAGGAAATTGAAAGCTTCCAGAATGGATTCATTATTGTGAATGCCATTAAGAACATTCATGATCCATTTGGAAGATGTAAAAATACTAACATTCACAGGATTTGGGGTAAGTTGTACCCCGCCTTCATGAATGACTTTGAGGAGTTCAAAATTTCAGTGGAGAGAGCAGCTGCAGATGTAGTGGAAATAGTAAGAGAACTTGATTAGAAGTAGAGACTGAAGATGTGACTGAATGGCTGCAATCTCAGGATAAAACTTTAATGGATGAGGACTTGCTTCTTGTGGATGTGCAAAGCAAATCGTTTCTTGAGATGGAATCACTCCTGGTGAAAAATGTTGTACAGATTGTTGACATGACAACAAAGGATTTAGAATATTACATAAACTTAGTTGATAAAGCAGTGGCAGCCTTTGAGAGTATCAATCTGAGCATTCAAAGTTCTGCTGTGGGTAAAATGCTGTGGAACAGCATTACATGCTACAGGCAAATCTTTTGTGACAATGTCAATTGATGTAGCAAACTTCATCGCTGCATTTTAAGAAATTGTCACCACAATCCACATTTTGAGCAACTGCCACCCTGATCAGTCAGCAGTCATCAGCAGTTAAGCAATACCCTTCACCAGTAAAATGATTGTAACTCACTGAAGGCTAAATTTTAATAATATATTTTAGTTAAAATATATACACTTTAGACATAATGCTGTTGCATACTTAATAGACTACAATATAATATAAACATAACTGTTATATGAGCTGGGAAACCAAAAAAATGTGTAACTTGCATTATTATGCCATTCATGTATTGCAGTGGTCTGGAACAAAGCCTACAATATATTTTAGGTATGTCTATTTTGAGCAGGGATGCCTGGCGTGCTGAGATTCATAGGGTCACTAAGAGTTGGACAGTGAGTGACTGATCTGATCTGATCTGATCTTGAGTTTTTTATGCTCCTAAATAGGGAGTTGAACTATGATAATTGGTTTTTTCAAGCATATAGGTTCTCTGGAATAAATGGGATTTATATAGAGCAATCATATTCCACAGGATGCTTGGAATATTTGTTTCAATTCCACTATTAGGAAAAAAAAAATCAAAAACAAAGCAGGAAACCTCATGACAGAATGACATCGAGCCAGAGGAAACACATGTGGATTTGACCATTTCTAAGTTCCCTCTGAGCCCTAAAAGCCCATGCTTTGGCAATTCTAAATACAGAAGCAATAAGAGGATGTTTTAAAAAGGGCTGGTGCACTGGGATGACCCAGAGGGATGGTACAGGGAGGGAGGTAGGAGCGGGTTTCAGGATGGGGAACATGTGTACACCCATGGTGGATTCATGTTGATGTATGGCAAAATCAATATAATATTGTAAAGTAATTAGCCTCCAATTAAAATAAATAAATTTAAAATTTAAAAAATATTGCAAAAGAAAGTTTTGACCTCCTTGTTGCTCAGACTATAGATGAGAGGATTTAACATGGGGATGACCACTGTGTAAAACACAGACAACACTTTGTCTTGGTGCATTGAGAAGCTAGAGCTGGGGTGCAGATGCACAAACAGGATTGTGGCAGAGAAGATGGTGACCACCATCAGATGGGACGCACAGGTGGAGAAGACTTTGTGCCTCCCTCAGCAGAGTAGATCCTCATGATGGCAATGAGGATGTAGAGATAGGTGGTGAGAATGGTCAGGAGGCAGCTCAGCTCATTAAAAGTGGCAAAAGCAAAAATTACAGCTTCATTGACACGAGTGTCAGAACAAGTGAGTTTCAGGAGGGGTGGAATGTCACAGAAAAAGTGGTTGATGATATTGGAGTGGCAGAAAGACAGCTGGAAGGTGAAGCCCGTGTGAATGGCAGCATTTATGAAGCCAGTGAGGTATGTGGCCAACACCAGCAGGCCTTTAAGTTGGGGGGACACAGTGACCATGTAAAAGAGAGGTTTGCAAATGGCCACATAACAGTCATAGGCCATCACAGTCAACAGGAATCCCTCAATGCTAGCAAAAGAACCAAAATAGAAGAACTGACTGGCACATTCATTGATTGAAATGACTGGTTTCTCTGCCCAGACATTTATGAGCATTTTAGGGGCAATGACAGAAGAGTAACAGAAGTCAAAAAGGGACAGGTTACTGAGGAAAAAATACAGTGGCGTGTGGAGATGTGAGTCAATCTTGATTAAGAGGATCATGCCAAGATTTCCAAAAACACAGTGATCATATAGATGACTAGAAATACCATAAAAAGAAGACTCTGTAGCTCTGGATGATCACTGAATCCCAGGAGAATAAATTCAGTCATTGTCAAATGGTTGCTCATCCCTTTGTCTCAGAATGGGTGATTTGCTCGCTGAGATAAGGAAGAAATGTGATATAAATTATGCAAAAAAGAAAAGAAAAGTTTATTCTCTACTGTAAAATTATTTCTATAATGTCCAAAGAACATGTATATTAAGGCTTTTTATTTTTTTAACTGCAGAACAACAAAAAGATTTAAGTGAACTCAGCAACTTTTATTTTAAAATGAGCATTTATCCATGTGTGTGCAAAATTGTTGACAATCAACCCCTGCTTGTCTATATCTTACCTTACCTCCCATAGTTTTTCACCTCCTCCGTTGACCTTTTTGCCTTCACTGTCTATCATCCAGTTCCTTTGCATTCTCTTTGGCAATGAAATGTAAGACATACTTGGATATATAATACTTCCTGAATTCAGTTCGGTTTTTTTTTTTTTTTTTTTTTGCCTGTTTTCTCTTATGCTAAGTCACTTCAGTCGTGTCTGACTCTGTGTGACCCCATAGACGGCAGCCCACCAGGCTCCCCCGTCCCTGGGATTCTCCAGGCAAGAACACTGGAGTGGGTTGCCATTTTCTTCTCTTAAGCCCACTCTAATCAAACTTTCACTCCATCATTCCACAGAAATTGTTCTTGTCAAGGTTGTCAAGGTTCTTTATGCTGCTAAATTCAGTGGTCAATTCTCAATCTTCATCTTTTTGATCTGTCGATAATATTTGATGCTTTTGAAGTGTGGTGTTGGAGAAGACTCTTGAGAGTCCCTTGGACTGCAAGAAGATCCAACTGGTCCATTCTGAAGGAAATCAGCCCTGGAATTTCTTTGGAAGGAATGATGCTAAAGCTGAAACTCCAGTATTTTGGCCACCTTATGCGAAGAGTTGACTCATTGGAGAAGACTCTGATGCTGGGAGGGATTGAGGGCAGGAGGAGAAGGGGACGACAGAGGATGAGATGGCTGGATGGCATCACTGACTCGATGGATGTGAGTCTGAGTGACCTCCGGGAGTTGGTGATGGACAGGGAGGCCTGGCGTGCTGCAGTTCATGGGGTCGCAGAGTCGGACACGGACTGAGCGACTGATCTGATCTGACTCTTTGGAAACTATCATCTCTTGTCTCCCAGGACACACCATTCTGAGTTTTCCTCCTACCATATGGGCTGCTCCTTCTCAGCCTTCTTTGTTTATTTCTCTTTTCTCTGACTGTTAGGATTGGAGTAGCTCAGAACTCATTTTGTGATCTTTTATTTTTTTTTTTCCTATTTACACTCTACCTTCATGATCTTATTCAGTCTCATGACGATAAATACTATCTATATATTTACAACTCCTGAATTTATTTCAGCCATGACCTCTTGCCCAAATCCCAGACTTATAATGCAATCACTTACTCACATTTTCACATTAATATCAAATAATGAGTCAACCTGACTCAAAGCTGATTTGCTCATGTCTTCCTTTAATTTTCCCAAACATATCATTCTCTGTCTCAGATCAGATCAGATCAGTCGCTCAGTCGTGTCCGACTCTTCGCGACCCCATGAACCGCAGCACGCCAGGCCTCCCTGTCCATCACCAGTTTCCGGAGGTCACCCAGACTCACACCCATCAAGTCAGTGATGCCATCCAGCCATCTCATTCTCTGTCGTCCCCTTCTCCTCCTGCCCCCAATCCCTACCAGCATCAGGGTCTTCTCCAATGAGTCAACTCTTCGCATGAGGTGGCCAAAGTACTGGACTTTCAGCTTTACCATCATTCCTTCCAAAGAAATTCCAGGATTGATCTCCTTCAGAATGGACTGGTTGGATCTTCTTGCAGTCCAAGGGACTTTCAAGAGTCTTCTCCAACACCATAGTTCAAAAGCATCAATTCTTCGGCGCTCAGCCTTCTTCACAGTCCAGCTCTCACATCCATACATGACCACAGGAAAGACCATAGCCTTGACTAGGCGAACCTTTGTTGGCAAAGTGATGTCTCTGCTTTTGAATATGCCATCTAGGTTGGTCATAACTTCCTTCCAAGGAGCAAGCGTCTTTTAATTTCATGGCTGCAGTCACCATCTGCAGTGATCTTGGAGCCCAGAAAAACAAAGTCTGACACTGTTTCCACTGTTTCCCCATCTATTTCCCATGTAGCAGAGACAATTCTCTACTTCCATATGTTCAAATAATAAATAAATACAAGCAAATAAATATTGGAGAAATTGTTCTCTTTTCTTTCTCACATACCATGTAACTAGTCTATCAGATAATTATGTTGTCTCTATTTTCAAAATGTCTACATCAACAAGCCAACTTTATTTATTTCTACCATTAAGGCTTTGGTCAACATCATCTTTCACCTACATTACTACAATAGTCCTTTAACTGACCGTTCTTTCTCTAAAATCAGTTAAATTCCACTCTATAAAATACCACTTAAAAATTCACAGCCATTTTGTAGATCTCCGCTTTACACATGTAAATATAAATATAAATATGCTCTTTATATAAATATAAAAGTACTCTTGCCTGGATAATCCCATGGACGGAGGAGCCTGGTGGGCTGCAGTCCATGGGGTCGCTAGGAGTTGGCCATGACTGAGTGACTTCACTTTCACTTTTCACTTTCATGCATTGGAGAAGGAAATGGCAGCCCACTCCAGTGTTCTTGCCTGGAGGATCCCAGGGATGGGGGAGCCTGGTGGGCTGCCGTCTATGGGGTCGCACAGAGTCGGACACCACTGAAGTGACTTAGCAGCAGCTTTCTTAAATGGAGAAGGAAATGGCAACCCACTCCAGTGTTCTTGCCTGGAGAATCCCAGGGATGGGGGAGCCTGGTGGGCTGCCGTCTATGGGGTCGCACAGAGTCGGACACAACTGAAACGACTTAGTAGTAGTAGTACTATATGATATAAATTATATTCTATATGACATATATGATCTTATATGTGTGTATGTGTTTACATATATTTATGTATATATATAGATAAAGGCTGAACAATTGCAGTAGTTTCTCAAAGTGTGCATATAAGAGCATAAAATAATTTTATTTAATGTACTACACAGTGTATTAAATATGTCAAGTACTTTGGCACTCTTTCTGCACAAATTTATTAAATTTCCCTGCTTCATACATGAAAAGGCAATGGCAACCCACTCCGGTGCTCTTGCCTGGAAAATCTCATGGATGGAGGAGCCTGGTAGGCTACAATCCATGGGGTCACACAGAGTCGGAAAAGACTGAAGCAACTTAGCAGCAGCAGCTTCACACACAGAAAAAAACACACACATATACACAGAGAGATGCATGTGTACATGTGTGTTTGTATGTGTATGCGTAGGTTGAATATTCTATAAAATCCTCATCTCTTAGTCATCCTAAACCCCTTTCTTCTAAAAAAAAAAAAATAATTGTGTTAGTTTAGTTGCTAACCTTCAATTCAATGTTTCAGACATTGCAATTTAGAGACATAGTGTTTTTAAAATTTTTATTTATTGATCTTAATTGAAGGATAAGTACTTTACAATATTGTGACGGTTTTTGCCTACATCAATATGAATCGGCCATAGGCACATGTGTGTCCCCTCCATGCTGAGCCTCCCTCCCTATCAACCCTATCCCTCCAGGTTGTCACAGAGCACTGAGAGATTTTGTCTTAATACCTTGAATGCTTTTTGAATCCTCTTTGAAGCTTTCTACATCTAACCAGTTAGGGATAAATTAAATCATCTTATCTGCTGTCCTTAAGACATTCTCATTGAAAGTAGTGGTATTTTAAGTTTAGTTTTATTTATTGCTCTTTGGAGAAATACAATTTTTTTTTTTTCCCCTACAGAGTGAAATTTATAGCTTTGATGAAAATGGAAGTGGTATAAGGAACTCAGCTGTGACAGACTTAAGATATGGTTAATTAATTCAACAAATAGTGTAAGATGCTACCTCTGAATTTGAGGTTGAGGGTCAGATTATTAAGGTTGTGATGATGCTCTTGAGATTTAATCATCTTTGCAAAACACTAAAAATGGAAAGCCTGAAATACATTAACCCAAAATTAAGACATCCACTTATTTTTCACTGAGATAATTTAACTATTTTCTCCCCAGGGAGACACTTATACCTTTGTGAATAAATTAGGCATTTGAAGTACAAAATCTCTTTTATGGTCTTAAGACTCCATTGTGAATAACACTGAATTAAATTAAATGATATAAAATTTATTAGGTCTTGCCTCAAAATTTCACAATTCCATTGAAAATATAATCCATACTCATATTTTAATAGGCAAGAATACTGGAATGTGTTACCATAACCTACTCCAATTGATCCATCACTCCCCAAACACCTTCCTGATTGCGGTTTTTTCTCTCTATTTATTTGCTCACTCTGTTCCATGTATACCTATTCCCTTACTATTCTTTTAACAAACCAAAGAGGATCTCACCTCAGGGCCTTTGTATTCACCACAGATATTCATGCTATGTTATTCCTATGCAGGACTTGTTCAAATGTTATTTTCACAGGTTGTTCTACTGACATACAACCCTTTTCTCTCACTTTAATTTCTTTAAAGCACAACTCTTATCCATGTCACACACATGCATCCCACACAAACAGGAACAAATGCCTGTGCACACATGCATACACACTTTGCTGTTGACAATAAAGTCTTCCTCACTCAAAAGCAAGTTTAATGAAATCAAGAATTTTGCTTTCTCACGTGGTATATCTTCAGCATGTGTTACCTGCTGAATACATTTTTCCACTAATGTCTTTGAGACAAACGTTGGTTAATAATTAAAAATGGAATTAACAGGAGATTGGAGGGCTGTTCCAGGGCTATAGGATTAGTTATCTCCTCCTTTGTGGTCTCTAACAAACCTTTTTGGGATGAAGTGGTCTCATTTGGAACATTGGTATTCCACCTGGTCTGTAGTGGAGAGTGGGATGGAAAGACATAGGAAATAGACATTTAGCTGATTCCAAATCATTATTTAGTCCTTCTTCAACATATCATCTCATGAAAGACAGTTTTTTCACTGTTGTTCCAACATTGACAGCCCAGATCCCACTACAATGAGCAATAAATAGATAATTGTGCTTGATAAATGTTTATTGAAAATCATGTCAAACATTGGCTGGGCTACAGATAAAAAGTTAGAACACTTGAGATTACTACACTCCAAAATATTTCAGTTAATTCACAAAGTCAGTAAACTATACCCCCTTTATTGCTATGGCACCTTTATCATTTAACAGCTAACACTTTCTTCTATAGTATTTGGTACTCTTGACATCCATGTGAATGAAAGAGTGTTACTATTTACAATAGATGCTGTGATATACTACCCAGATTGGACTTTCAGTATTGAAGTGTTTACTTCCCCAGCTTCCTAGGGTATCGACAGCTCACACCTCATAGCTGAGCTTTACTCTTGGAATATCCCTGCTGAAAGGCATTGTCATTCTGAAAGTTAGACTGCTTCCAGTGGGTGACCCATATCTAAAGCAGGCTATTATGGAGGTATAAATACCTGTTCAAATTTGAAACATCTCTGAGAAGGATAATCTCAACTTCAGTTCTCCACATGGAACTGGTTGAATACTCTGTTGCAATTTCATCAGAAATTAGTTTCTTCTACCCAATCCTATTTCCCTTACTTCTTTATCAGTATTGTTCCTGGGAACACTCTCCAATAAATTTTCTAAATAAAAATATCTGTCTCAGAGTCTATTTTCCAAGATTCAATCAAAGTCATATATATATAATTAAGAGTGAAAAAGATCAACATTGAAATTGAGATTTAAATCTAGATCACCCAGTTCCAAGTATTTTGATATTTTACCAGACACTGCCTTCATTCACTGTATTGATTCATATAGAGATACCAAAGGAACATTTCATGCTAAGATGGGCTCGATAAAGGACAAAAATGGTATGGACCTAACAGAAGCAGAAGATATTAAGAAGAGGTGGCAAGAATGCACACAAGAACTGTACAAAAAAGAGCTTCACGACCCAAATAATCACGATGGAGTGATCACTGACCTAGAGCCAGACATCCTGGAATGTGAAGTCAAGTGGGCCTTAGAAAGCATCACTACGAACAAAGCTGTGATGAAATTCCAGTCGAGCTATTCCAAATCCTGAAAGATAATGCTGTGAAAGTGCTGCACTAAATATGTCAGCAAATTTGGAAAACTCAGCAGTGGCCACAGGACTGGAAAAGGTCAGTTTTCATTCCAATCTCAAAGAAAGGCAACGCCAAAGAATGCTCAAACTACCTCACAATTGCACTCATCTCACACACTAGTAAAGTAATGCACAAAATTCTCCAAGCCAGGCTTCAGCAATATGTGAACCGTGAACTTCCTGATGTTCAAGCTGGTTTTAGAAAAGGCAGAGGAACCAGAGATCAAATTGCCAACATCCGCTGGATCATGGAAAAAGCAAGAGAGTTCCAGAAAAGCATCTATTTCTGCTTTATTGACTATGCCAAAGCCTTTGACTGTGTAGATCACAATAAACTGTGGAAAATTCTGAAAGAGATGGGAATACCAGACCACCTGATCTGCCTCTTAAGAAATCTGTATGCAGGTCAGGAAGCAACAGTTAGAACTGGACATGGAACAACAGACTGGTTCCAAATAGGAAAAGGAGTACGTCAAGGCTGTATATTGTCACCCTGTTTATTTAACTTCTATGCAGAGTACATCATGAGAAACGCTGGACTGGTAGAAACACAAGCTGGAATCAAGATTGCTGGGAGAAATATCAGTAACCTGAGATATGCAGATGACACCTCTGAGAGAGTCATTTCCTAGGCAGATACATAAGGAGTCTAGAGGCCCCCAAGGAGAGAGAGGTCTGGAATTCTCAAGAAGGAAGAATAAGGACAAACTTTTTTCTTTCTCCACATTCCTTAGGATTATACAACAATAATGTATCCTGCCTGAGGACAGTGTTATCTTAAAATGTAAATTAGGGGGGTAGACCTGGTCTTTTCAAGGATGCATCCTGTCTGCCAGTGTTATCTTAAAATGTAAATTAGGTCTTTACAACCTCCAGACATACTTTAGAGTATATAAAACCTCATTGCTAACACTAGCAAGGGGATACTCTTTCTGCCCCCTTCTGATGCCTATGTCAGAAGCTTTCTCTATCTCCTTTATACTTTAATAAAACTTTATTACACAAAAGCTCTGAGCAATCAAGCCTTGTCTCTGGCCCTGGATTGAATTCTTCTCCTCCGGAGGCCAAGAATCCCGGTGTCTTCGCGTGACACAACAACCTTTCATCTTGGGGGCTCGTCCGGGATCCTCAGGACAGGGTAAGGATGCTTGGAGCTTTAGTTCTTTCTTCTCTTAGAGAACACGTTTTCTGCTGTGCTTTACTAACTCTACCATGTGCTTGTGTGAATGAATGGCATGCCCTGCGTGAAGCAAGTAAGGAACCCTGCTCTGCAACTCCACGGTGATCTCATACGGCTCATGGCAGAAACCTGTCGGGGGGTTATACCGACCTGCCTATGCCAAGAGGCACCTAATGTCTCCTTCGGGAACCGACCAGAAATGAGCAAAGTGTGTGGACCGAACTCTCCTTCTCGGTCAAACTTTTTGGTCTCTTTGACCATTTAATAACTCCTTGGGATTTAGAAGTACTAACCTAATCGATTGGATCATAGACTTTCAAGGGACTTGCGATCTATACTGTTACTGTGTACTGAGGTTTAGGTCCCAAACATGGATTGATAGTCAAGAAAGCACCTAGCTTTGCTAGGAATTGAAAATTCGAAAGCTAGATGGAGCTCTAGCTCCCAGAACATCTCTGAGGTTAAAAGGTTGCTCAGATTGGGACTGCAATGGGTTTTTTCCTTTGGTAACGCCAGCTCTTAGTGGATCAGAGGAGGCTATTATACTGGTGTGGTGATTCTTGGAAAGAACATCTCAGTTATGTTTTTGTCTGTCTTATTGTAGTCAGGAAATACTCAGGGTCGTGCACAGGCACTCAGGTGATGAATGTTTTCCCCAGTAGTCTTAGCTTGGGAGACATTCCGGAAGGTTACTCTGATTCACCCTGGAAGACATTAGAGGCAAGTAAGGTTAAAGGTGAAGAGCTGGACATCAAGTAGGGATGCTATCTAGTCTACCTCTAGTACAACCCCACCCCATTTCGGTGATAGAACCGGGAGGGATGCGGACTGTGCCTGCGTCGGTAAGGGAGAGACTAAGTCCGACCAGGAAGGAAAAGCTTTTGATGTAACGTCTGTCTACACCCCCATCTAGAGCAGGGAGGGACACCTCTGGTAGAAAAATGGTGCTGGTCACTTTTTTCTCTCTTACAGATGGGAGCTAACAATTCCAGCCTCACTCCTTTAAACTATATCCTGAAAAACTGGGATAGATTTGATCCCCAGGGCTTAAAGAAGACAAACCTGGTCTTCCTATGTGATACTGCATGGCCACAGTATCCATTGGAAGATGGCGAATGGTGGCCAGTTGGAGGGTCTCTTAAGTATAATGAGATCAGATCAGATCAGATCAGTCGCTCAGTCGTGTCCGACTCTTTGCGACCCCATGAACCGCAGCACGCCAGGCCTCCCTGTCCATCACCAGCTTCCGGAGGTCACTCAGACTCGCATCCATCGAGTCAGTGATGCCATCCAGCCATCTCATCCTCTGTCGTCCCCCTTCTCCTCCTGCCCTCAATCCCTCCCAGCATCAGAGTCTTCTCCAATGAGTCAACTCTTCGCATGAGGTGGCCAAAATACTGGAGTTTCAGCTTTAGCATCATTCCTTCTAAAGAAATTCCAGGATTGATCTCCTTCAGAATGGACTGGTTGGATCTTCTTGCAGTCCAAGGGACTCTCAAGAGTCTTCTCCAACACCACAGCTCAAAAGCATCAATTCTTCGGCGCTCAGCCTTCTTCACAGTCCAGCTCTCACATCCATACATGACCACAGGAAAGACCATAGCCTTGACTAGGCGAACCTTTATTGGTAAAGTAATGTCTCTGCTTTTGAATATGCTATCTAGGTTGGTCATAACTTTCCTTCCAAGGAGTAAGCGTCTTTTAATTTCATGGCTGCAGTCACCATCTGCAGTGATCTTGGAGCCCAGAAAAACAAAGTCTGACACTGTTTCCACTGTTTCCCCATCTATTTCCCATGCAATGATGGGACCAGATGCCATGATCTTCGTTTTCTGAATGTTGAGCTTTAAGCCAACCTTTTCACTCTCCACTTTCACTTTCATCAAGAGGCTTTTTAGCCCCTCTTCACTTTCTGCCATAAGGGTGGTGTCATCTGCATATCTGAGGTTATTGATATTTCTCCCAGCAATCTTGATTCCAACTTGTGTTTCTTCCAGTCCAGCATTTCTCATGATGTACTCTGCATATAAGTTAAATAAACATGGTGACAATATACAGCCTTGACGTACTCCTTTTCCTATTTGGAACCAGTCTGTTGTTCCATGACCAGTTCTAACTGTTGCTTCCTGACCTGCATACAGATTTCTTAAGAGGCAGATCAGGTGGTCTGGTATTCCCATCTCTTTCAGAATTTTCCATAGTTTATTGTGATCCACACAGTCAAAGGCTTTGGCATAGTCAATAAAGCAGAAATAGATGTTTTTCTGGAACTCTCTTGTTTTTTCCATGATCCAGCGGATGTTGGCAATTTGATCTCTGGTTCCTCTGCCTTTTCTAAAACCAGCTTGAACGTCAGGAAGTTCACGGTTCACATATTGCTGAAGCCTGGCTTGGAGAATTTTGAGCATTACTTTACTAGCGTGTGAGATGAGTGCAACTGTTCGGTAGTTTGAGCACTCCTTGGCATTGCCTTTCTTTAATACTGTTCTACAATTAGACCGGTTCTGTAGGGTACAAGGGAAATGGGTAGAAGTAGCATATGTGTTGCCCTTTTTATGTCTGCAAAATATGCCAGACTTATGTCCTAAGAGTATAGATTTGGGTGTGAAACCTTCAGCTCCCTCCTGTCCTCCTACTTTGCCCCCGTACCTGAGGTTCCAAGCTGAGAAAACTGGAAGCCAGAGAACCCCCTCAGAAGGGTTGCTTTGGTCTCATTGGAAATCCAAACTGAGATTCAAACTGCGCACATGGAGGTCCAAACAATTCTTGTCTCAGTACGACCTCAGACTACTCTGGTTTCAGTAAAAACTCAGACCATCAAAGTAAGAGATGAGATGGAGGACAGGAAACAAAGAGGAAAAACAGCTTTCCCCAATCTATCCCTGGGATCATATGCGCGGAGAAGGCAGAGAGACTGAGGAACAGCCACACAAGCTGTTGCCTCTTTATGAAACACCCACTGGGAGAAATAATCAGTCTGTGAGAGTTAATAAGCTTTTCTCTTATCAAGAAATACAAAAAATCAAGGAGGATCTGGGAGACTATTTAGAGGACCCAGAAAAATATATTAGAGCTTTTAAAGGTGTTACTCTGCTTTATGATCTCACTTGGAAGGATGTGATGTATATCTTGGGACAAACGTTGACTCCTGAGTCAAAGACTCGAGTTTTGGGAAAAGTGGTTGCTTATGGAGATGAATGGCTTGGTAATGAATCAGCAGTAGGGAAGAGGGAGAACGAGATAGCAGCTCTCCCCACTGGGAATCAGGTGGTCCCAACTATAGAACCAGACTGGGACTACAACACAGCTAAAGGAAGATGGGATCAGAGTCATTTTGTTAGATGTATTCTTGAAAGACTTAGGCAGGCATGTTCTAAGCCTTTAAGCTATGGCAAATTGGCAGACATAGAACAGGAGGAGAAGGAAGCTCCTGGTAAATTCCTAGATAGACTGAGAGTAGGTCTTCCCAGATTCACTGAGATTGATCCCAAAAGTGAAGAGGGAAAAGTGATCTTAAAGGATGGATTTCTCACTCAGTCGGCTCCAGATATCCGTAGTTAGCTATTAAAATGGGCATATGGACCAAATCATTCTTTAGATACTCTGTTACAACTGGCTCAGACAGTCTATTATGGTAAGGAATAAGAGGAAAAGAAAGAAAGGCAAAAAAAGACAAAGGAAAAGGCGGAAGCCTTCGCCATGGCTATGAAAAATGTTCTTAAACAGCCTGAGAAAAATGCCCAGAGGGGCCCAGGTGAAGAGGGATGGGCTTGTTATTGTGGAAAGGGGGGGCACCTCAAGCGGGATTGCCCTCAGGTATCTAAGCTGCCCCCGGCTCCATGTCTGGTCTGTGAAGGACCAAACTGGAAGAGAGACTGCCCCCAGAGGCGTACGTCTCTGGGGTCGGACTCTCAAGACAATCAGGACTGAAGGTGCCCGGGGGTCCCCACACAAGCTCCCACCCTAATGACACCTGAAGAACCCTGGGTATTAATAATTGTGGGGGGCCAATCCGTCGATTTTCTTTTCTGTTCTGTGCTTACTGAAGCCCCTGGTCCACTTTCTTCCCAATCCGCTTCTATAATGGGACTGTCTGGATGAGCCAAAAGGTATTATTTCAGTTATCCTTTATCTTGCATCTGGGATTCTGTGCTGTTTTCACACGAGTTTCTGATCGTGCCAGAATCTCCCTCACCCCTTTTGGGAAGGGATATACTGAGCAAGGTCCATGCCTCTGTTTTCATGAATATGGCACCCTTCCTTTCTCTCCCTTAAGTTGAACAAAATGTAAATCCTAGAGTATGGGTTGATGGAAAATCTGTGGGTCGAGCACAAAATGCTGTTCCTGTAGTTGCTAAGCTCAAAGACCCATACGTATTTCCACATAAGAAGCAGTATCCACTAAAACCTGAAGTTAAGGAAGGGTTAAAACCCATCATCGAAAATTTAAAGGAGCAGGGACTATTAATTCCCTGTAACAGTCCTTGCAACACTCCTATTTTGGGTATAAAGAAATCAAATGATAAATGGAGACTAGTTCAAGATTTATGAATAATAGTAGAGGCTGTAGTTCCTTTACACCCCATGGTGCCTAATCCTTATACTCTATTGTCTGAAATTCCTGAACAGGCCAAATATTTCTCAGTAATTGATTTAAAGGATGCTCTCTATTCAGTGCCTTTGGTGGAAGAAAGTCAATTTCTATTTGCCTTTGAAGACCCTACACAGCCAGCTTCTCAGTTAACC
The DNA here is from genome assembly GCA_935064755.1 of Tragelaphus eurycerus. Lineage (NCBI taxonomy): Eukaryota > Metazoa > Chordata > Mammalia > Artiodactyla > Bovidae > Tragelaphus > Tragelaphus eurycerus. Next base: position 150,246 of record CAKXYN010000225.1, on the reverse strand, counting down.
TGGACAGTTTTGCCCCAAGGATTTTGTGACAGTCCTCACTTATTTGGACAAAGTTTGTCACAGGATCTACAAAACTTTAATAGCTCTGAAGCAGTGGTGTTACAATATGTAGATGATATTTTGCTATGTGCTGAGACAGAGGAAGCTTGTTCACGAACCTCAAAAGATTTCTTAAACTTTCTGGCAGGCTGTGGTTACAAGACATCAAGAGAAAAGACTCAGCTTTGTCAACAATCAGTTATATATCTGGGCCTAATCATATTAAACCTATACTAAATCATCCCCATCTCTTTCAGAATTTTCCATAGCTTATTGTGATCCACACAGTCAAAGGCTTTGGCATAGTCAATAAAGCAGAAATAGATGTTTTTCTGGAACTCTCTTGCTTTTTCCATGATCCAGCGGATGTTGGCAATTTGATCTCTGGTTCCTCTGCCTTTTCTAAAACCAGCTTGAACATATGGGAATACCAGACCACCTGATCTGCCTCTTAAGAAATCTGTATGCAGGTCAGGAAGCAACAGTTAGAACTGGTCATGGAACAACAGACTGGTTCCAAATAGGAAAAGGAGTACGTCAAGGCTGCATATTGTCACCATGTTTATTTAACTTATATGCAGAGTACATCATGAGAAATGCTGGACTGGAAGAAACACAAGTTGGAATCAAGATTGCTGGGAGAAATATCAATAACCTCAGATATGCAGATGACACGACTCTTATGGCAGAAAGTGAAGAGGGGCTAAAAGGCCTCTTGATGAAAGTGAAAGTGGAGAGTGAAAAAGTTGGCTTAAAGCTCAACATTCAGAAAACGAAGATCACGGCATCTAGTCCCATCACTACATGGGAAATAGATGGGGAAACAGTGGAAACAGTGTCAGACTTTGTTTTTCTGGGCTCCAAAATCACTGCAGATGGTGACTGCAGCCATGAAATTAAAAGACGCTTGCTCCTTGGAAGGAAAGTTATGACCAACCTAGATGGCATATTCAAAAGCAGAGACATTACTTTACCAACAAAGGTTCGCCTAGTCAAGGCTATGGTCTTTCCTGTGGTCATGTATGGATGTGAGAGCTGGACTGTGAAGAAGGCTGAGCGCCGAAGAATTGATGCTTTTGAGCTGTGGTGTTGGAGAAGACTCTTGAGAGTCCCTTGGACTGCAAGAAGATCCAACCAGTCCATTCTGAAGGAGATCAGCCCTGGAATTTCTTTGGAAGGAATGATGGTAAAGCTGAAAGTCCAGTACTTTGGCCACCTCATGCGAAGAGTTGACTCATTGGAGAAGACCCTGATGCTGGGAGGGATTGGGGGCGGGAGGAGAAGGGAACGACAGAGGATGAGATAGCTGGATGGCATCACTGACTCGATGGATGTGAGTCTGGGTGACCTCCGGGAGCTGGTGATGGACAGGGAGGCGTGGCGTGCTGCGATTCATGGCATCGCAAAGAATCAGACACGACTGAGCAACTGATCTGATCTGATCTGATAGGCTAATAAATGCACATTTAGGACACTAGGAAATTAAGGATGCATCTCATTTTAAACAATATACTTTAACACAGAAAAACAGTTCAAGCAATTAGACAATACAATTAACATGAAAACATTCTTATTTCACATAATAGAGTGATATGTAACATGGCTTCATAGTATCTGTTGCTGTAAGATCTTCTTTAAGGCCCCTTTCACATCCTTATTTTTCAAACTGTAGATGAGGGGATTTAACATAGGGATCACTACCGTATAAAAGACAGAGACAATCTTATCCTGCTCCATTGAGTAGCTAGACGTAGGACGCAAGTACATGAAGAGAATCGTCCCAAAAAATATGGTGACAGCCATGAGGTGAGAGGCACAGGTGGAGAAGGCTCTGTGCCTGCCCTCCAAGGAGGGCATCCTCAAGATGGCAACGAGGATGCATAGATAGGAAGTGAGGACCATCATAACACAGCCGATGACATTAACGCTGGAGAAAGCCATGATCACGATGCCATTGATGCGGGTATCAGAGCAAGAGAGTTTGAGCAGGGCTGGTGTATCACAGTAGAAATGATTGATCTTATTGGAGCCACAAAAGGACAACTTGAAAGTCATTCCTGTGTGTATGGCTGCATTTCCAAAACCTGCTAGGAATGAGGTAGCCACTAGCAAGCAGCAAATTCTCCCAGACATGAGAACTGGATATAGCAAAGGGTTCCAAATGGCTACGTAGCGGTCATATGCCATCATAGCTAACAAGAAGCACTCAGTCCCCAGGAAGGAGCCAAAGAAATAGAACTGGGCAGCACACTCATTAAAAGAAATGGCCTTGCTCTCAGCCACAAGGTTCACCAGCATCTTAGGAGTGACAGAAGAAGAGTAAGAGGCATCAACAAAGGAGAGACTGCTGAGAAAAAAGTACATGGGGGTGTGGAGACAAGGATCCATCTTAATTAACACAATCATCCCCAAATTACCCACCATGGTTGCCATATAGATCAACAGAAATAATCCAAAGAGGATGACCTGTAGCTCTGAATTGTCTGAGAGTCCTAAGAGGATAAATTCCATCACTTCGGTTTGATTCCTTTGCATCTCTTTCATATATCTGACCATCTGAGCTGCAATAAGAGAAAAGATAGAACATACTATTTGGTCAGATGAATACACAACAATTGGGCTTGCCTGCTGGCTCTATGGTAAATGAGTTCACCAATACAGGAGTTCCAGGTTCAATGCATGCGTGGGGAAGATCCCCTGGAGAAGGAAATGGCAACCCACCCCAGTATTTTTGCCTAGAACATTCCAGGGACAGAGGAGACTCATGGTGAAGCTGAAATGCCAAAACTTTGGCCACCTGATGCAAAGAACTTACTCATTGGAAAAGACCCTGAGTCTGGAAAAGATTGAAGGCAGGAGGAGAAGTAGATGACAGAGGAGGAGATGGTTGGATGGCATCACCGACTCAATGGGCATGTGTTTGAGCAAGCTGCAAGAGTTGGTGATGGACAGGGAAGCCGGCGTGCTGCAGTCCATGTCGCAAACAATCAGACATGACTAAGCGACTGTATGGATGTGAGAGTTGGACTGTGAAGAAAGCTGAGCAACGAGAATTGATGCTTTTGAACTGTGGTGTTGGAGAAGACTCTTGCAAGTCCCTTGGACTGCAAGGAGATCCAACCAGTCCATTCTAAAGGAAATCAGCCATGAATATTCATTGGAAGGACTAATGTTGAAGCTGAAACTCCCATACTTTGGCCACCTCATGCAAAGAGTTGACTTATTGGAAAAGACCCTGATGCTGGGAGGGATTGGGGGCAGGAGGAAAAGGGGACGACAGAGGATGAGATGGCTGGATGGCATCACTGACTCAATGCACAGGAGTTTGGGTGAACTCTGGGAGTTGGTGATGGACAGGTAGGTCTGGCGTGCTGCGATTCATGGTGTCACAAAGAGTCGAACACGACTGAGTGACTGAACTGAACTGAACGGAAGCGACTGAACTGAATTAATATAAATTAAAAAAACAAAACAAAAAACACTTAAAACAGAAGATCAAAGTAACAGCACCTGTGCTAATATTGATGTTAAAGGATCTACTGAGCACAGCTTGGGGGAAGGGTGCCAGGATCTTGTTCCATTCTTACAGACACCACTGTACAAGAAGTGCCTAGTCATGCTCAGATCTGCTCAGTTTCCACTGGGACAGGGACTCAATATTCCAATAAACAAAAAGCCTGACATTTTTATACAGTACTGTAATACTTTCAATGTATCACTGCACCCATTATCTTATCTAAACCTCACCACAATTCAGTGAGGGACATAATCAAGAATAAGCCCATGAATATTAAGAAGATAATCTTTTGTTAGGTGAGGTCAGTGAAGTATAGGAATGTCTCAGCTAATCAGTGATGAATGCTGGATAGAAGATAGGTCTCTTGATGCCACATTATTTGTTCCTCAAAACTACACTGCCCCTCTTCTGATTTCACTGGGCAGATATTCAGCCTAGGTCCTTGTCCTTGAACTAAACTTGCTGTTTGAATTTCCCAGAAGAGCATCTTCAGCAGGTATTAAAAAGAAGGAAAGAGTCTTTTTGTCTCATCTTCAACATGAAAGCTTCCATGAGAATACTTTTCCATCAGAAATAGCAGAGAGAGTAAAATACTCTAGAAACTTGTGTGTGTGTTAGGCACATAAAGGCAACAATGTGTAAAAATAGCAAGTACTAAATTAGGTTATCATTCCCTATGATCTACAAGCTCTGTGTTAAGTATGCTTCCTGCATTATTTTACTTAAATTCTATGAGGTAGGCAGTATTATAGTCCTTTTTTTGCACATGACTGTTGGTACGGTGGCTCAGAGGTTAAAGCGTCTGCCAGCAATGTGGGAGACCTGGGTTCGATCCCTAGGTTGGGAAGATCCCCTGGAGAAGGAAATGGCAACCCAATCCAGTATTCTTGCCTGAGAATCCCCATGGATGGAGGAGCCTGGTGGGCTACATACAGTCCACGGGGTTGCAAAGAGTAGGACACGACTGAGCGACTTCACTTCACTTTTGCACATGAGAAATGAGAGGTACAAAAGATTGGTGACTACAGCTCAGAGTCCCAGAGATAGCCTATAGATGTCTAATTTACATCCAGTCAGCGCAGTTCTCCTTCTCTTAACATTCGAGGTCATTTATAAGGACCTTGTTAATAATAGATGTGAGCACTAATATACAGAGATGTTGATGTTATAATTCTAAGAACTGTATTAATACATTAGAATCCATTTACCTACATTAAGGAAAAAAATGTGTATATCTCCTAAAAAGAAAATACAGTGGCTGAAAATTGCCTTTTCCAGAACTCACTCTCATTAATTTGTCTTTTAGCAAAATACCATTCATTTTACATCTAGCATTGCAAATTACATGCCTCATTCTCTTCTCTTCCTTAGCAAATTCATTTATTGTTTTTGTGAAATATACTCTTTTCCCCAGCTGAGAGTTTGCAGTCAACCATATAGTCCAGAGATTCTTCATCTGGGTTTTCAATTTCTAAGTTTGTGAAAATAATAGTAATATTTCTTTAAAATCTCTGGTGTTTAAAAAAGCATTCAAGTCATATATTATTTATTCTCCTTAGCTTTCTCCTAAAGACTAAGAAATTTTGGGTTGATAAAAGTGGACAGAGCAGTTATTGAACATACTTTTTTAGTCATTTAGTATTCTTGGAACCTTGGGTCTGTGGGTAATTGGAGAAATTAACAGAATTGTGAATTTTTCTTCAGATCAGTAAGCTACATGGGACACAACTTTAATATTTTTTTCTTACCTTAATTGGTTGACTTCTACTTGATCCCTTTGCTTGTTCTTATCCAATGCCCAAATTCACCAGAAAAAGAAAATCAGGAGGCAAGAAAATATAAAAACTTTTTAGAAAAATTTCCTCTAATTGTCCCAGGTTAAGCAGTAGACACAGCTGTAAAGGACTTTAGACAACAACCATTACAGAGACAAGAAAACTGAAACACTTATACCTTCCCTGTCATGAGAGAATCACATTTAGCAGAGACTGAGTCCTTATTTTTACTTTTCCTTTAAGGTAAGAATCCCAATGTGTTAAAATGTAAAATACATTTCAAAATATAGAATACATTGCTGAAGTATATGTGTAATACTGTTTGCAGCTATTTCCAGTTGGAGAGTCCCTAGACCAGAGTCTAGAGTAAGCATCCTGACATTTTAAATATATTTCTTGTTCTTATGGCTCTGGGGACTGTGTTCCTCATGTCATCTCATTTTAATATACTTTTTTTTTTTCCACTCTGCAACTAAGGGACTCACATGTCTCTTTCATCGTCCTCTCCTTTACCCTTGGGATACCTGGGGCTAAATAGAATGAATTTTCAGATGAGTATTCCTAACCACTGTTTGTTTTTTTTTTTTTTTAAATTCATTGCTTCATTGCTATGTCAGACTTTCACTAACTGCCATGACCAGGGACTGCTCTCTCATTGCAGTACGCAGGCTTCTCATTAAGGTGGTCTCTTGTTGCAGCGCATGGGCTCTGGTGTGTGGGCTTCAGTAGTTATAGCTCACAGTCTCCAGTGCTGTGGCACAGGCTTAGTAGCTCCAGCACCAGGCCTTTCTGGCATGTGGGATCTTTCCAGACCAGGGATCGAACCCATGTCCCCTGCACTGGCAGGCAGATTCTTAATCACTGAAACACCAGGGAAGCCCCTCTAATCACCATTAAACACCCTTTTATTGTCATGCCAACAGTTAGTGGTCTGGTCCCCTTGCGAACATTAAAAATATCCACAAAAGAGCAAGTTAGTTCAATCTCTGATCTTGCCTTGTATAAGGACTTTGGGTACATAAGGGAAATTATGCTACCTGAATCATGGGAATGGACTAATTGAGGGAGGTAAAGGGAGCCAGCAAGAACAGGATTGACCTGACTTTCAGTCATGGCTATCTGTCACTGACTGTGTGATTTTGGATAATGCATCAAACCTCTTTATATCTCAGCTTTTTCGTTTCTATGTTAAAGAATACCGACACCCACCTCATAGATGGAATCTGTAGATAAATGGATGAATGCATATGGATTGTTGCATCAAATACATATAGATAGCTGACTGATAAGCAAGTTTCCCCCACCCTGACTTTCCTTCCTACTGTCTAGAATAAGAAATAGTTATCAGCGTATGTAGTCTAGATAGATGCTTACAAGTTTCCCATCGCCTAAATGTATCTTCCATATAAGAGATACAGAGTCTGAAATAAATTGATCAACATATGACAATCACTTATATTATCTATGTCACTTTGAGAAGATACCCCAGTTAATTTCTCTCATTGCAATGTAATCAATGTAATTTGCACTAAATGCTGGGGGATACAAAGACTTAAAAGATACATTGCTTTATCTCTAGCAATTCAGACAATACTTGCATTATTTTGGTTAAATCTTAGCCTTTCCTTAGAGGGAAAATACAGTAGGCTCCTATCAACACAGTCTGAAACATAATTGGCAAATAATGAAATTTATTTAAAAAGAAATAACCTTTCTTCAATTAATAGTGAATTCATTATTATACATGTGTATATTATACATGTGTGAGTGGAAGCTGGAAGAAAGATCACTTGGCACTAAGAGATCAATGGTAAGATATATAGAACTGAAAGGACCCTAGGTGACATCACAGTGGTGGAATGAGACAACTGAACAACACCGGAGTAACTAATCATGGACAAGATAGGGGGCACATCCTAGTCAGCCCAAGCTGTGAAGCAGAAAGTCTCAAGGAGCTTCAGAATAAGAAAATAATTAATTTCTAAACCCAGTTCAAGTGTCATTCAAAGAGGCACCAGACAGGGACTTCCCTGGAAGTCCAGTAGATAAGAATCCACCTTGCAATTCAGGGGAAATGGGTTCAATTCCTGGTCAGGGAACTAGGATCATACATGCCCAGAGCAACTAAGCCTCCCCTCCACAGCTACTGCCACCAGCTGGCCTCAGCCACTGAGCCCATGGGCCACAACGAGAGTCCACGCACTGCAACGAAAGATCCCACATGAAGCAACAGAGGTTCCACAGGCTGCAACTAAGACCTGGCACAGCCAAGTAAATAACTATCTTAGAAAACAGAATATTATCTCCCCAACCAAGATGAGAACCACCAGAAGTTAGGATGCAATGAGAGCTCCATGGAGCTTTCTGAGAATTCACCTTGGAAATAAGAAAGTGAGATTGGCACCATAAAAGAGAAACCACTGACAAGTTGTAACGCAGATTTCATGGAGAGCCATGGGACTCTCAAGTCCAAAAAACAAGCAACTACCATTTATTCACCACAAAACAGAGGTAATGCTGACTAACGAAGATATGACTTTTCCTCATGACTTTTCCGATTTCAATCGTGGTACCATCAGAAGATTCAATTGACCAAATAAGGAAATTACCCTGCAGAATCCCTGATGAATAAATGCTCAAAAAATGTTAATTTTCTGCAGCCCATTTTTTTTCCTTTTCCTATCCACTAGGCTCTCAAAAAAGATCAGTCTCAAAAAATTGGATTTTGTTGTTGTTTTTAAATTTCAACATTTTATTCCAGATTCTTTAAAATTAAATACAGAAATATAGTTTAAATACGAAATGGTTGGATGGCTTCACTGACTCAAAGGACGTGAGTCTGAGCAACTCAGGGAGATGTTGAAGGACAGGGAAGCCTGGCATGCTATAGTCAACAAGGTTGCAGAGTCAGACATAGCTGAGTGACTAAACAGCAACAAAATATGGTCATTCTGTATAGCATGTAAAGTCTCATCCCTTTTGAAGTGACTTCAGGCATCAGTAAGCAGAACTTTCTAAATTACAGTCAAAATAATATCATTAAGGCAGTTTGGGGGTTTTAAAAACAGTACAGGTAACATTCATCATTGACTCAGTTACCACAACTATATAGGCTGAAAAAAAATTTCCTTGTGTTTCCTTCTTTTAACATTAAATTTGAAGGGAGAGGGAGTGAAATTCTATAGGGAATGGTAGTTCATCAAATCTTTGTGTCTCCTGTGAGTGCAAAAACCATTTCATCATATTTCCTCTGGGAGAAGTGATGACTCTGAAACTTAAATACTTTCTGCAAATAGAAGCAAGAGTGGGATGAGCAGATGGCTCAGGGACGCAGGACGGTGATCACTCGTCTCAGGCTTCTTCTCAGAGTATTTGCTCAGCAGAAGTCAGTAAGAGAAGAGGAGGCAGTGGACCTCTCCCCAAAAGTAAACAACACACAAACAAACACAAAACCACACAAGTTAGACCCATGTCAGCATGTTTGGGGCTAAAAAGAAATATGACCTGTTCAGAGCGTAGTGTTATGCTACTAAGTGCTCCTTTGGGCATGGATTTCCTTGGCATCAGGTCCATGTCATCTTAAAGTTTATGAAGTAGATATAGACCATGGGTTTGACTTTTAGATGCCTCACTCTAAGTCAGAATTTAAACTGCTAGAATTGGAAATTTCGCAGATAAGGAAGCTGCATCTCACAGCAATTCATCAAGTTCAAACAATTAATTTAGTTGATGGGGGTATCACTATCAATCACACCAAGATTTAGCTTATTATGAATGCATGCATACTGTGTGCTAAGTCACTTCAGTCATGTTTGACACTCAGGATGCAGGACTGCATCCTGCCAGGCTCCTCTGCCCAAGGCATTCTCTAGGAAAGAATACTGGAGTGGATTGCCATGCCCTCCTCTAGGGGATCTTCCAGACCCAGGAAGGTTCTTTACCACTAGCACCATCTGGGAAGCCCACACCCCAGTGAAAGATGCACTATACTTCTCTACTTTCTTGTCTTTCTTGAGCAATAAACCAAATAGAGGAGATTCAGTCTTATTTCTTTCAGGTTTACATAGAAGATGCTACTTATTTCTAAGTTCATATTTTGGTTTAGTTTGGTTTACTCTTGCCCATTCCCTTCTTAGAATTCTTCAATGGACCAGTTTTCCATAAAAACAAAGAAAAAGTTTACCAACACATGCTCCTGTGTGTCCACAGAGATGGATAATATTTTCCCTATTCTCCCAAGAGAGGAATCTTTGAATCTTAACTCTGAGTTGAAGCTGTTGGCTAGGCAATAAAATTGTCCAAAGATACAGCAGAGTCTTCATCCTTGTTATACTCCATGCCAAAATCCTGGGTTCTTCTAAAGATCAGAGAAACCATAGAACTAATTCCATGCCCATCAATAATAGGCAAGACAGGAAAGAAAGAAAGGTGGGCACAAAAGTAAAGACATATACACAGAAGATGACAAAGTGAAGTAGATTCTAGAATCAGAGCCAGCTCTGCTACTTACTGGCTCTTGATTGTATGGAAGCTATTTAGTATCTAGCCTTGCTCTTTTCAGATGTAAGATAGAGATAATGTTGGCACCTACTTCACAGAGCTGTGATGAGGATGAAATTACATAATGTGTGGAAGAAATGAAAATTCTGGCATACAGTTAGCATTCTGGCCTTTTAAAAATTATCATTATTCACTGCTTTAATCTTGTATTGCTCACCCTCTGCTCCAAGTATTTCATTTCCTCTGTGTGTGTGTGTGTGGAGAGAGGGGTGGTATGATGTGTTATATCATGAGACCCTGGGATCTTTTAGTGTATGTTTGTGTGCCTATATGCAATGAGAGTTAATGTTTGCTGTCTGTTTGTTTTAGAAAGAAGGGGCGCTCAAAACTATTCTTTACTAATTAATTAGGTATATATTCACACCAATCAGGTCAAACATTTGGTACTATGTGGTAAATGACCTCAGAACACCAAGGTTTTTGGAGAAGATTTGCCATCCCTAAGATGTTAACATCCTCTCCTATGTTGACTGAGTTCCTGCAGGAAACCCATGGCCATCACCTTCACCAAAGTCATTTGATTTGCCCTGTGGATCACTGCCTGGAAAATCCCATGGACGGAGGAGCTTGGTAGGTTGCAGTCCATGGGGTCTTGAAGAGTCGGACATGACTGAGTGACTTAACTTTCACTTTTCACTTTCATGCATTGGAGAAGGAAATGGCAACCCACTCCAGTATTCTTGCTTGGAGAATCCCAGGGACAGAGGAGCCTGGTGGGCTGCCGTCTATGGGGTTGCACAGAGTCGGACATGACTGAAGCGACTTAGCAGCAGCAGTGGATCACTGAATTTAATTACTGGGAGGATTTTTAAGAATCACCTCAAACAATAAGCCAAATCCAGACCCACATAAAATTGAAAAGATGGATAAAGAAAACCACTCAGTGGTGACTGAGTTTATCTTTATGGGCATCACTCAAGACCCTAAGCTGCAGATCATCTTTTTTGAGGTCTTCCTCTTGGTCTACCTGGTCAATGGAGTGGGGAATCTTGGGATAATTATCCTGATCATAACAGACTCTCAGCTTCACACACCCATGTATTTTTTCCTCTGCAACCTCTCTTTTGTCGACCTGGGCTACTCCTCAGCCATTGCCCCCAGGATGCTGGCTGACTTCCTAACAAAGCACAAAGTCATCTCTTTCTCCAGTTGTGCCACCCAGTTTGCATTCTTCGTAGGCTTTGTGGATGCCGAGTGCTATGTCCTGGCTGCCACGGCCTACGACCGCTTTGTGGCTGTCTGTCGACCCCTCCGCTACAGCGCTCTCATGTCCAAGAGAGTCTGCTTGGCTCTCCTGCTGGGCTCCTACCTGGCTGGCTTGGTGAGTTTAGTTGCCCACACTGCCCTCACTTTCAGTCTGAGTTACTGTGGTTCCAACATCCTCAACCACTTCTGTGAAATCCCACCACTCTTAGCCCTCTCTTGCTCGGACACCTACATCAGCGAGATCTTGCTCTTCAGTCTCTGTGGCTTCATTGAATTCAGCACCATCCTCATCATCTTTATCTCCTATGCCTTCATCCTCATCGCAGTCATCAGAATGCGCTCAGCTGAAGGCCGCCTTAAGGCTTTCTCCACCTGCGGGTCTCACCTCACTGGTGTCACACTTGTTTATGGTACAGTCATGTTTATGTACCTGAGGCCAACATCCAGCTACTCCCTGGATCAAGACAAATGGGCCTCTGTGTTCTACACTGTAACCATCCCCATGTTGAATCCCTTTATCTACAGTTTATGAAACAAGGATGTGAAGGCTGGTCTCAAGAAAATAATTGGAAAGAAACCTCAATAATATTAATCACAAAAATGAAAAAAAAATATTAACACAGCTAAATAATAGTGGTAGAAGGATGTGGCAGAAAATAAAACAAAAATTCTAGTAACTTTCCCATAAGCCCTAGAACTTACCAACTATTTGCTGAGTCAATCTTATATTTTTTTTTTTTTTAATTGAGGTATAGTTGATGTGCCATTTTGTATAAGTTTCCATGTACAGCATACTGATTCAAAATTTTTAAAGGTTATGCTTAACTTATAGTTATTATAAAATACTGCCTATGTTCCATGTACTTTACAAGATATTCTTGTAGCTTATTTATTTTTTTATATTTGCTATATTGCCCAGTTTGTTTTGTTTTGTTAGATTCCACATATAAGAGATATCATGCAGTATTTGTCTTTCTCTGTCTGACTTAATTCACTAAGCAGTATATCCTCCAAGTCCATCCTAAATTCCTAAGGATTTTCAGTAATCTTTAACTCTATGATCTGAAGAAAAGATAAACTAATATTTTTGAAAGTCAAGTTGAGAAAAATGAATTAGGTTTTTCCTTTTTTTTAAATTCTTATTGGAAGATAGATCATTTTCAGTGTTGTGTTAGTTTCAGGTGTACAATAAAATGAATCTGATATACATAGATCCACTCTTTTTTAGATTATTTTCCCATATAGGTCATTAGAGAGTATTGGGTAGACTTCCCTATGCTATCCAGTAGGTCCTTACTAATTATCTATTTTATATATTGTAGTGTATATGTCCAGAGAAGGCAATGGCAACCCACTCCAGAACTCTTGCCTGGAAAATCCCATGGAGGGAGGAGCCTGGTAGGCTGCAGTCCACGGGTTTGCAAAGAGTCGGACAGGCCTGAGCAATTTCACTTTTCACTTTCATGTGGTGGAGAAGGACATGGCAACCCACTCCAGTGTTCTTGCCTGGAGAATCCCAGGGATGGGGGAGCCTGGTGGCTGCCGTCTATGGGGTCGCACAGAGTCAGACACGACTGAAGTGATTTAGCAGCAGCAGTGTGTATGGCAACCCCAATCTTCCAATTTATCCCTTCCTTACATTACCTGCTGACATACATGTTTTTTTTGTTTGTTCCTGTTTTTGAAATTGGCTGACAGGTTGATTCTAAATGGAGAAAGGACATGAAAGAGGAAATAAATAACCAATTGCTCTAAAGAATATTTTTTTCAGAGTCATGAAGAATGATAGATTCAAATGTTGAAAATTTCTCTACTGTGAAAGGAAGTCAGAGACAACTTAGCTAAATACATGAGGGATGGGGTTGATGTGAATGATGACTTAACTCATCCCAGGATCCTTTCACTCATATATTCAGCAAAACCTTATAAATGCTAGATATGTGCCTCTGGAGGATACAAACACGAGACACACGTGCCAAGGACAGGGGTTTTCTGTGCTTCCAGAGAGAGTTTGCTGTGTTTTCTCTCTGAGACTCCTGCCACCAACAAAATCAGGAGCTATGCAAAGGGAAAGATTGAGGGCAGGAGGAGAAGGAGGTGACAGGGTGAGATGGCTGCATGGCATCATCAACCCAATGGACATAACTTTGAGCAAACTCTGGGAGACAGTGAAGGACAGGGAAGCCTGGCACACTGCAGTCCACAATGCAAAACCCAAGAATAAGAGCTGGAGACTCAGGCTCTGCTAACTAGGTTTGTGAATATTGACAAGACTCTTTTCTTTTTTTTTCCCTGTCCTCAGTTTTCCCTGATGCCAAGTGGTTGGTTTCACCTAATAATCACTGGTACCTATGGTTTCTTCTTAATACTGAAAAGGGTAGACATCTGAGTTTGGTCAACTTCACATATTTACATCCTTTCAATCCTCAAAGAAGCTTTAGGATACAGTTTGGATCAATCCCTAAGGCTAATTTAAGCAAGACTGTAATGTCTATAGGACTGGCTGTCCAGCTCTCATCCTTAATTTCCCCTCTGCCTTCTTTTCCCTCTCTTCTAATTGCAAGTAAACTCAAGCCTCTTGGGGTGCCAAAAGTCTTCATGTTTTCCACCATCATCCCAAGGCCCTTTCAAAGAATAGTTCCATTAACTCTGATATATCAATGACTGATGATAGAGAAGGATATAACTTCTCTTTGTGTGTTCTCAATTTAATGGTGTGGGTGCACCCGTGTGTCCAATTCTTTGTGATTCCATGGACTGTAGCCCTCCAGGTTCCTCTGTCCATGGAATTGTCTCAGCAACAATACTGTAGTGGGTTGCCATTTCCTACTCCAGGGAATCTTCCTGACACAGGGTTCAAACCCCCATCTCTTGCATCTCCTTTGCATTGGCAGGAAGATTCTTTTACCACTGTGCCACCTGGGAAGTGGAGAAAGAAATGGGAACGACACTCCATCACATCCTCCATTTCAATATTTCACTTTTCTTCTCGCCCTGGGTCGGGCAACGCGTGACATAGATCAGAGAGCAGGGAAGAAGCCGAGGGACATAGGAGACTGGAAGACTGCTATCTATCGGGTCACACAGAATTGGACAACAGATGTGGGGAGAACACTCAGAAAAAAAAAACTTAGCCAGCAGCAGCAGCAGTGTTGGCAGTCCTGAAACAGTCCAAAGGTTTAGCCTTCTGTTTTGAGTGTTTTTGTTTTTATTTTTAATAATCCAATGAATAATCCTACGTGCTATGTTAAAAATAAGAAAATGGGATCTCCTTTCTCACTAACTACAAACCAAGTAGTATATATCATATTTTTTTAAAAAAGAAAATAAGAGTAAACAAGAAAGAAAACAAAACCATGAGCTGACTGTGGCTCAGACCATGAACTCGTTATTGCAAAATTCAGACTGAAATTAAAGAAAGTAGGGAAAACCACTAGACCATTCAGGTATGACCTAAATAAAATTCCTTATGATTATACAGTGGAAGTGAGAAATAGATTTAAGGGACTAGATCTGATAGATAGAGTGCCTAATGAACTATGGATGGAGCTTCGTCCCATTGTACAGGAGACAGGGATCAAGACCATCCCCATGGAAAAGAAATGCAAAAAAGCAAAATGGCTGTCTGGGGAAGCATTACAAATAGCTGTCTGGGGATGCCTTACAAATAGCTGTGGAAAAAAAAAAAAAAAGAAGTGAAAAGCAAAGGAGAAAAGGAAAGATATAAGCATCTGCATGCAGAGTTCCAAAGAATAGCAAGAAGAGATAAGAAAGCCTTCTTCAGCGATCAATGCAAAGAAATAGAGGAAAATAAGAGAATGGGAAAGACTAGAGATCTCTTCAAGAAAATTAGAGATACCAAGGGAACATTTCATGCAAAGATGGGCTCAATAAAGGATAGAAATGGTATGGACCTAACAGAAGCAGAAGATATTAAGAAGAGGTGGCAAGAATATACACAAGAACTGTACAAAAAAGATCTTCACAACCCAGATAATCACGATGGTGTGATCACTGACCTAGAGCCAGACATCCTGGAATGTGAAGTCAAGTGGGCCTTAGAAAGTATCACTATGAACAAAGCTAGTTGAGGTGATGGAATTCCAGTTAAGCTATTCCAAATCCTGAAAGATGATGCTGTGAAAGTGCTGCACTCAATATGCCAGCAAATTTGGAAAACTCAGCAGTGGCCACAGGACTGGAAAAGGTCAGTTTTCATTCCAGTCCCAAAGAAAGGCAGTGCCAAGAATGTTCAAATTACTGCACAATTGCACTCATCTCACACGCTAGTAAAGTAATGCTCAAAATTCTCCAAGCCAGGCTTCAGCAATACATGAACCATGAACTTGCTGATGTTCAAGCTGGTTTTAGAAAAGGCAGAGGAACTAGAGATCAAATTGCCAACATCCACTGGATCATGGAAAAAACAAGTTAGTTCCAGAAAAACATCTATTTCTGCTTTATTGACTATGCCAAAGCCTTTGACTGTGTGGATCACAATAAAGTGTGGAAAGTTCTGAAAGAGATGGGAATACCAGACCACCTGATCTGCCTCTTGAGAAACCTATATGCAGGTCAGGAAGCAACAGTTAGAATTGGACATGGAACAACAGACTGGTTCTAAATAGGAAAAGGAGTACGTCAAGGCTATGTATTGTCACCCTGCTTATTTAACTTATATGCAGAGTACATCATGAGAAATGCTGGGCTTGAAGAAGTAGAAGTTGGAATCAAGATTGCCGGGAGAAATATCAATAACCTCAGATACGCAGATGACACCACCCTTATGGCAGAAAGTGAAGAGGAACTAAAATGCCTCTTGATGAAAGTGAAAAAGATGGCTTAAAGCTCAACATTCAGAAAACGAAAATCATGGCATCTGGTCCCATCACTTCATGGAAAATAGATGGGGAAACAGTGGAAATAGTGTCAGACTTTATTTTTGGGCTCCAAAATCACTGCAGATGGTGACTGCAGCCATGAAATTAAAAGACGCTTACTCCTTGGAAGAAAAGTTATGACCAACCTAGACAGCATATTGAAAAGCAGAGCCATTACTTTGTCAACAAAGTTCCGTCTAGTCAAGGCTACGGTTTTTCCAGTTGTCATGTATGGATGTGAGACTTGGACTGTGAAGAAAGCTGAGCACTGAAGAATTGATGCTTTTGAACTGTGGAGTTGGAGAAGACTCTTGAGAGTCCTTTGGACTGCAAGGAGATCCAACCAGTCCATTCTGAAGATCAGTCTTGGGTGTTCTTTGGAAGGACTGATGCTAAAGCTGAAATTCCAATACTTTGGCCACCTCATATGAAGAGTTGACTCATTGGAAAAGACTCTGATGCTGGGAGGGATTGCAGTCAGGAGGAGAAGGGGACAACAGAGGATGAGATGGCTGGATGGCATCACTGACTCAATGGACATGAGTCTGAGTGAACTTCAGGTGTTGGTGATGGACAGGGAGGCCTGGCGTACTGAAATTCATGGGGTCACAAAGAGTCAGACACAATTGAGCGACTGAACTGAACTGAACTGAGTAGCTTCACCACCAGAAAGGTCTCCAAATATCATTTCTATGTCTCAAATCAATACTCAATGACTTTAATATTAAAGGACTATCTTTTGTTTTTCTCTTTTTTAATTGATAGTTGTTTCCAATGAGAAATGAATCACTTAAATTTCTTTAGGTTCCTACAACAATGAATAGTGGTAAGCATTATTCCAATTTTAAAGAGAATAAAACCAAAATCAGAAAGATCAATAAACTTTTCAAATGTAAGTAATAGAGTCAAAAGTTGATCCAGGTAGGGCTCTACTTTCCACTCTGACCAATGGCAAATATTCAGGATTTTTGAAAATATTATTTGAAAATAGCACTCATATAGGTTCTGCTATTTCTTTCTGTTTTAAGACTTTGGACAACTTAATAAATCTCTATAAGCCTTCATTTCTTTATCTACTAAATGGGAATAATAATGCTTACTTTTTAGCATTTGTCCAATAATATCAGTGATTTCTATTAAAAATCTGTTACATAAATTATTGAAAAAACATAAGTTAATCCTATTTTTGCTTCATTTATATATTAACTGTGAAAAATATCGCTGTAACTGTGATGCAATTAAATGAGGAAATGAATTTTTTTCCATCTAACTGGTGGTTGAAGCATTATATCAACTTATAATGAAAAGAGAAAAGTGGATAGATGTTGGATCACCTTAGTCTTAGTCAGTCCCACCAATAGTCATGTCAGATAAATCCTGCAATGTCTCTGTACTTCAGCCTTTTCAACAGTAAAATGAAGACATTATTTATACTTCACCTATCCTATTAGTTTGCTCAAATAAGCATACATAAATGTCTCATGTTTAAAAAGGCTTGAATTATCTTTCATACACTAAAAACTTTATCCAGCAATACAATCATAATAAAGGTAAGTATTTTGATTTTGATCATATTCTCTACAATAGACTACAAAGACCTATTGAATGGCTATTCGCTTTAATCAACAAAGAACTGGTAAACACCATACTAAGAGCAACTAAAGGCAAAAAACTGATGCAGAAGCGGTTAATACAGAAGTTGTCAGAGTGCGATAAAGCTGAGGCTAAATTCAGCTTCTCCACTCTCAAACTATGAAAGCTCAGGTGAGATTTTTTTTTTTTTAGAATTGATGCTTACATATATCTATCTATCTGTCTATCTATCATTTCTGACTTCACCTAGTTGACATTCAGTTCAGTTCAGTGGCTCAGTCGTGTCCGACTCTGAGACACCATGGACTGTAGCACGCCAGGTTCCTCTGTCCATGGGATTCTCCAGGCAAGAATACTGGAGTGGGTTTCCACGCCCTCCTCCAAGGGATCTTTCCAACCCAGGGATCGAACCTGTGTTTCTTACCCTCCTGCATCTTTACCACTAGTGCCACTTGGGAAGCCCCTTAGAGAGGATGTGAAAGTGAAGTTGTGCAGTTGTCTGACTCTTTGCGAGCCTGTGGACTGTACCCTACCAGGCTCTTCCATCCATGAGATTCTCCAGGCAAAAATACTGGAGTGGGTTGCCATTTCCTTCTCCAGGGAATCTTCCCGACCCAGGGATTGAACCCTGGTCTCCCACATTGGAGGCAGACGCTTTAACCTGAGCCACCAGGGAAGCCTAGGCATAATTAGGATCTAAGATTCTTCATCCTATCACATGGTTGCCCCTGTTGCCTAACATGGAAACTGTAAAATTGCCAAAGTCCTTTGCTTAGTAGTCTAAGTCCTCTTCCTTAAACCACTTCTCTGATATTGTTTCTCCCTGCTTGTTTTATGCAAAAATTCTCCTATAAAGTTATTTCTTTAACTGCCTTCACATTTTTCTACCTCTGTATTCTTCCCAGCTTTCTACTCCTTCCGTCACTACTTCCTGCTTCTCTAATAGTCTGAACTCCACGTCTCGGAATATTCAAACTTGTCTCTTCTTTCAAGGATCGGCTTACATACCACTCTCTCAAAAGCCCTCATTCTCTGATCTGCTGCTACTGCTGCTAAGTCACTTCAGTCGTGTCTGACTCTGCGTGACCCCATAGACGGCAGCCCACCAG
Source organism: Tragelaphus eurycerus (assembly GCA_935064755.1). Lineage (NCBI taxonomy): Eukaryota > Metazoa > Chordata > Mammalia > Artiodactyla > Bovidae > Tragelaphus > Tragelaphus eurycerus. The sequence continues at coordinate 131,567 of CAKXYN010000225.1, read as the reverse complement.
GCTCCCCCATCCCTGGGATTCTCCAGGCAAGAACACTGGAGTGGGTTTCCATTTCCTTCTCCAATGCATGAAAGTGAAGTCGCTCAGTCATGTCTGACTCTTCAGGACCCCATGGACTGCAGCCTATGAGGCTCCTCCTTCAGTGGGATTTTCCAGGCAAGAGTACTGGAGTAGGGTGCCATTGCCTTCTCCGATTTTATGTCTAGACCGCTTCAAACAACCAAGTACTGAAACTAAGCAGCCACTTGAGGTGCTCTGAAAACAGCTGTTTTGGTATCTTTGTATTTAACTCTACTAGATCAAATGTTAGTGAAATAAGCCTCTTCACCAGACCTGGCTTCTGGAGACAGGAATCAGATCAGATCAGTCGCTCAGTCGTGTTCGACTCTTTGCGACCCCATGAACCGCAGCATGCCAGGCCTCCCTGTCCATCACCAGCTCCCGGAGGTCACTCAGACTCACACCCATCAAGTCAGTGATGCCATCCAGCCATCTCATCCTCTGTCGTCCCCTTCTCCTCCTGCCCTCAATCCCTCCCAGCATCAGAGTCTTCTCCAATGAGTCAACTCTTCGCATGAGGTGGCCAAAATACTGGAGTTTCAGCTTTAGCATCATTCCTTCCAAAGAAATTCCAGGATTGATCTCCTTAAGTCAAAGTGGAGAGTGAAAAGGTTGGCTTACAGCTCAACATTCAGAAAATGAAGATCATGGCATCTGGTCCCATCACTACATGGGAAATAGATGGAGAAACAGTGGAAACAGTGTCAGAATTTATTTTTCTGGGCTCCAAAATCACTGCAGATGGTGACTGCAGCCTTGAAATTAAAAGACGCTTACTCCTTGGAAGGAAAGTTATGACCAACCTAGATAGCATATTCAAAAGCAGACATTACTTTGCCAACAAAGATTCGCCTAGTCAAGGCTATGGTCTTTCCTGTGGTCATGTATGGATGTGAGAGCTGGACTGTGAAGAAGGCTGAGTGCCGAAGAATTGATGCTTTTGAACTGTGGTGTTGGAGAAGACTCTTGAGAGTCCCTTGGACTGCAAGAAGATCCAACCAGTCCATTCTGAAGGAGACAGGAATAGGAGCCCATAATAAAATCAGTGCTATGAATGCCATCCACAGATGACACCTGAAATTCAGCATTTTCAGCTTCATCTTAGGTATTTCCTTTGACATCCAACCTCTTAGAAGTACAAGAAAGTGTTATTCACTCAGTCGTGCCTGACTCTATGTGACTCTAAAGACTGTAACCAACCAGGCCCCTCTGTCCATGGGATTCTCTAGGCAAGAATACAGAAGGGGGTTGTCATGCCCTCTTCCAGGGAATTTTCCCAACCCAGGGATGGAATCCAGGTCTCCTGCACTGCAGGTGGTTTCTTTATTATCTGAGCCAACAGGGAAGCCCAAAAAAAAAGGGAGTGAGCAGCCTATTCCTTCTCCCAGGGATCTACCTGGCCCAGGAATCAAACTGGAGTTTTCTGCATTGCAGGTGGATTTTTACCAGCTGAGCTACCAGGGAAACTCCTTAGAAGTACAAGTTACACTGAACTTGAATATACCTTAAAATTTCTTGCTTCTGGTCCTATGCATTGAATAAAACTAACCCACCTAGAAAACACATACTTCTGTTTTATGTCACAAGTCAGTCATTACTTTTTCTAGGACTCACTCCTGAAATCACTTTCCAGATTTTTCTCATCTGTAAAATGGTACCAATAATACCTTCAACATGGAGTTTCTGTAAGAACAAAGCAAGATAATATTACCATGGCCAGTTGTTCCTTTCCTTGAGGGTTTTTTTTTTTGGCCTACTATCTAGGAGTAAGTATGAATTGTGCAAACTTTTACTCTCAAAAATGCCCTAATTCAGATATTAAAATATAAGAAAATCCCAAGTAGTATATTTAAGCATTTTTGGTCTTAATTAATGGCAGCAGTCGTTTGTGCTAGAAAAGTACTACACATGTAATTTTTCTATAACATTAAAACACATACTGTTTTTATATGAAGCCAGTGGTGCCAGTGGTAAAGAATCTGCTGCCAATGCAGGAAACACAAGAGATTCAAGTTCAACCCCTGGGTGCAGAAAATCCCCTAGAGTAGAAAATGGCAACCCACTCCAATACTCTTGCCTGGAAAATGTCATGGACTGAGGAGTCTGGTGGGCTTCAGTCCCTGGGACCCCAAAGAGTCAAACAGGACTGAGCACAGGGCGTTTTCTTGGTAGACTGTGAAACTTTAAGGTAGTCTCTTTTCATCCTCAAATCGTACGCTATAACAAGATTGAGCTGGTGTCTTCTATGTCTTTTTTGCATTGGCAAGCAGGCTCTTTACCACTAGAGCCACCTGGGAAGCCCAAATGGCATGTTAATGTGCTCTTAAATAGTAGAGCTGGGAAGAGAGCTGACTTCTACTGGTTCCTAGTCCAGTATTCTGAAAACAGAGACATGTACAGCATTGTAGAAAATGATAAATATAACTAGAATTGAGAAGAGCTTTGGGGAAACTCTATGAAGGTCTGGTACATGGCTGTATTCAATCTGATATTTTTTTATTAAATTGATGAGTCAAGGTTTAGACAGTATTGTGTCTATTGCCTGTGGTTTATGGTGAGCTGAACCACTAAAAATTCAAATGGGCCAAAAAGGCATTATTGATGTTTAAGTGAAGGAAAACAGCAAAGTAGATGATATCAAAGAAGCAGTTCAGCTTTCAGATGATTTTGGAGTAGAGGTACTGATAACAAATAATTTGTTTCCCTGTGACTTTTCTACTTTTCAATATTTTACAACCCACATATTTTCTAGTAGTAATATTAAATTAATATTGTTCTCTTAAAGGACAAAGATACCTATTGAGAAAGCTGGTACCCTGATGTATGATATATGATAGTAGTGTTTCTGTACCTACAGTGATTCCAATATTGCCCTTAAAATTAATATAGCATGTCCCAAAAGTGAAAACCATTTCAGAAGAAATTTTGACAGGTTTATAATATATACATTTTAACATTATTTTACAATAAATCTCTTCTAGAGAAATTAGATATATGTAGATAAAGAGAAGGTTGATGGCTTTTTACTTTTTTAATGAATTTATTTATTTTTGGCTGCACAGCATGTGGTACCTTAGTTTCTCAACCAAGGATTGAATCTATGACACCTGCCATGGAATTGCAATCTTAAATAAAAAGCCCCTGCTTTTAATTTTTTAAAACATTCTTTAAACCAGTGATGTTTCCTTCACCTGTTTAACCAGAGATAGTCCTTTTTTTGATTGTGTACAACCTTTGTATTTAATTAAAATAAATGGTTGCATTTAATTATTGGACATCTATAAAACAGAAATTGCCTTCTTTTTATTTTATTCTAAATTGTGAAATAAGCAAGTGATAAAATTTTAGAAACCACTACCTCTGTACTCAAAGGCCATCTTTAATATTTTTGTTTGATTTTTTGTTTTTGTTATTCTCTTAATTTAAGGAATGATTCTTTTCTAAAGAAATCAATGGTTGAAAAGCTTCAAAATGCAGGAATCATTTCCACACGTTGGTGACACACACATGTATATCTGTCTGCTACACAGCATTCAGAAAAACTTTTCAAAACTAGTTGTGTCATATCACCCTTCTTGATAATACTTACATATTTCTAAGAATAAATTCCTACTCCTTACCACAATCAGTTTATTCCTGCATGGTCTGGCTATTGTCTGCTCCCCACACACCTCCTGCTTCTCACTAGTTTTCTTTATCCCCTCAGATAGAGAAAGCTGTCTCCAGTCTTTGCCCACAAACCCCCTTTACATAGAAAACTCTTCTCAATGTGACTACTTCTCCTTCCAATCTTTATATGCAGCTTGTCTGCCACTGCCCCTTGATCAGTACTTTCCTTATTCCACTTATCATAATTTGCCGATATAAGTACCCATATTATATGTATATTATAAATATTTATGTATACATAAGGAAAGGAAGTATTTCTATTTTTTTAGCATTGTGTTCTATAGTCATTCAATAATACATAGTGAATGAATGAGTTTATTTATTCATTCACATTTGACTAAATCTTCTGCCTCTGACCATTGCTATCCTCCTGTCCACACAATCAGCCTAGGACCACAAGGAATAAGCCTGTAGTCAGATAAAATCAGATTTATTGATCCACTGTAAAGAGGAATACCACACACCAGGATTTAGGGGAAAGAGTAGGGTTAAAGTTAAATGAAGAAATATTTGATAGATTCATTTCAAAGCAGGGCTGCGTGTAATGGGGTCAAAATCAGGTCTAAACCACAAAGTAGCTGCAGGGTCTTGGTTCCTTGGAAACTACAAAATTAAGATAGATGTGAAATGTGTCATCCAAAAACCCTTATCTGAAGTTCTGCATCTGAGTTAAAAATTGAGAATTCTTCTTTCAGGGCCCTTTGCATACTTCATGTATAGTTAAGATAGCCAAAGTTAAGATAATTCACCTTATTGATATGATTTAAAGAAATCACTTACAGAGAGTGTATGATTTTAGAGAAGCAAGATTTTTCAGGGAGTAAGAAGAGAGTAGTCACTTGATAAAGGGTGTTGCTTTGACACATGAAAGCTGTGGTTTGTCCTTGGGGGAGCCATGATGCTTATTGAGTTTGCAGCTGCAATGATGTGCCTTTTATAAGTTGGCAGGGCAGATGCTGACCGTCAGAGCTACTTTTCACTCTATCACTTCATATTCAGAAGGCAATCATCTTATAATAACAGCTGACATCGTGTCCCACTGAGAGCTCTTCAGGTCCTCTGTTTTGCCAGAGCTCTTCTTAGAGCCCCTTTTACATCTTGGTTCCTTAGGCTATAGATCAAGGGGTTGAGCATAGGTGTGATCACAGTGTAGAACACTGCGATGATCTTGCCCCCAGCCCTGGAGGTCTTTGACTGGGGTCTCATGTACATGAAGATAGCAGTTCCATAGAATAAGGCCACCACTGTCAGATGGGAAGCACAGGTGGACAGAGCCTTGTGCCTTCCGGAGGCTGATCGCATCCTGAGAACCATCAGAAGGATTCGGGCATAGGAAACAACAATGAGGAGAAAAGGAATGAAGACAATGACGATAGTGAAAATGAAAACAACCATCTCGGTAAGTGAGGTGTCAGTGCAAGCCAACCTCAGGATGGAAGGAACCTCGCAGAAGAAGTGATCCAGGACATTGGGTCCACAGTAGGGTAAGCTCAAGGTGAAGATGTTGATGACCGTGGAACTCAGGAAACTACTGGCCCAAGAAATGCCTGCCAACTGGACACAGGTCCTTTGGTTCATAATGACTGTGTAGTGAAGAGGATGGCAGATGGCCACATATCTGTCGTAAGCCATGACTCCAAGGAGAACGCATTCAGTCATTCCCAAAGAGAGGGAGAAGTACATCTGAGTAGCACATCTAGGAAACGGGATGGTCTTCTTTCTGCCCACCACGTTGGACAGCATTTGTGGGACATCCGTGGATGTGTAGCAGATATCCAGAAAGGATAAATTAGTGAGGAAGAAGTACATTGGAGTTTGCAGACGTGTTTCTATCTGGATGATAGTGATAATAATAATATTCCCCACCACGGTTAATAAATAGAAGAGCAAGAACATAATAAAAAGAATGAGCTGCATCTTTGGCCGTGAGGAGAGCCCGAGGAACACAAATTCAGTCACAGTGAAGTTTGTTGTTATCATGTTCATTTTTGAGGCCGCCTCTCTCTCATAGAACCATCCACTCACCTGAAGAAGAAATCAAATGCCTTCTAGGTCACAATGTGGAAATTTAGGAAGTAAGTAAGACAGCAAGCAGAAGTCTTGGTCTGATGATATATCTTGAGTATATGAGTTGTATTACAAGTAGGAAGCATTTCTTCTGCTTTCAAAGGAAATATTCCAAGAGAATAGTGAAACTCAAATACTGATGAAGTGAAATACATATTCTTGTCTTTTCTCTAAGGGTGTGTGCTTTTGGCTGTTCATAATCTTTTCAAGGCTTCCTCAGGGGCTCAGTGTTAAAGAATCTGCCAGCAATGCAGTAGACACAGGAGACATGTTTGATCCCTGGGTCAGGAAGATCCCCTGGAGGAGGGCACAGCAACCCATGCCAGTATACTTGCCTGGAGAATCCCATGGACAGAGGAGCCTGGTGGGCGACAGTCTGCTGCTGCTGCTGCTAAGTCGCTTCAGTCGTGTCCGACTCTGTGCGACCCCATAGACGGAAGCTCACCAGGCTCCCCTGTCCCTGGGATTCTCCGGGCAAGAACACTGGAGTGGGTTGCCATTTCCTTCTCCAATGCTAGAGGGTCACAAAGAGTCAGCCAGGACTAAAGTGACTGAGCATGCACGCATGCAATCTTTCCAAATTATCCCCATTCTTCAAAGCCTTACTTATGCTTCTCTCTTCAAATAGATCCAATTATTTCTGTGTTCTGCATCTAGCAATAGCATGTTGTAGCACTCAAGTAAAAAGCAATAAAGGGCTTTGCTTTACGTGCTACCCGCTAACCTTAAAGTAAAAGCCAGAACAGCAGCCTGTGTATCTTCTGTATCACCTTGATGCAGATTTCTAGTGATTAGACACTCTGATACCCTAAGAACAGAGTGTGCACACAATCACAAAACCAGTGATGGATCACACTAATTGCCAGTTCTCCCAGCTTCACAACTTTCATGCAGAGGGTTCTTGGATGGTTTTATTATATGTATATATACTACATATATACACACACGATAAGAATAATGATAGAACCAATTTTTGAGGATTAAAAAATGTATATAAAGAATTTAAGACAATGTTTACATGTAAAATTTATTCACAAATAACACTTATTATTAATAGCCCTAATAACATACATTATTCCTGCATTTATCCAGAATTTATTTCTCTAATAAAAAAACATTTTTTCAGAGAAATAATAGCCTTAAATAGGATCCAGACAAGTTAAACTTACTTGGTTGAGTCACTGAGAGTTCCTTAGCTTCTATGCCTGGCATTTACCTACTCTTAGCTTATGCACAGTTATCAATAGTGTGTGTGGTTAACTGATTTGCAGCAGATCAAAAGCAGGGAGTTAGAAAGGTATGGGGCACAGTTACAATATCAAGAAGCTGCCAGTTATTCATCTACTCATTCTTCGTTCTTTATTTTTCTTTCTTTCTTCCTTTGAAATCTGTCTTTTCAATAATCTAGTATGTACCAGATGCTGGGCTTGCTCTGATAAACACAGCAGACATTTTGATACTCTCATAAACCCTACTGTCCATATAAAGTTGAGGTGAAGGAAACAAATTGATTCCCAACAAGGTGAGGAATCTTCATAAATGTCCCAAGAAGACATTTATGAACCAAGTAGTTGCAGATCATGAAAAAGACTACTTTATGCAAAACATCATTTTCAAATAATATTAATTTGCGGGTGATACATTTTAGACAGTCTTCTTATATTTTGATTTAAATCAAGGCTTTTCAAATCAAACAGCTCAGTGAGCTGATAAACCAAATAATGTAAAATATGAAGTCCAGAGATAAAGGAAGGATGGATCTGGACAGAGGCCTTTCAGACTCTCCAAACAACAGTCAGAAAGTCCTTCTGAAAATGAGCCATTCAGGTAATGTTAAGAAGTGATTAGCAAGATAGCAAAGGATATGCAGAGTGAGTTTCTCAGTTGACAGCGAGCTGGCACACAGTGAGCAGGGCCCACCACTGGAGAGTTGAGATCACAGGCCTGGCTCCGCTTTTCACCAGCTGGGAGGCCTTGCATGCACAATTCAGACCACCAGTCTGTGCTTAACTTTACTTACCTGCAGGACAGGGACAAGAGTGGGCATTCTCATAGAGTTGATGGACCAGGTGAATGAGATGATACATGTGAAGCACCTAGAACAGAGTTAGCTATATCTTGTAAGGACTCGAGGTATATTAACTAATTATTTTATCTGTGTATATATGTGATCCTCATTAGGGGATCTTTATTAAGTACCCAAGACAGGAATTATGAGCACTCCTAATCTCTACACCATATGATAGATAAACTAAGTCTTTTAAGAATAGAAAGAAGGGAATGGCTACCCACTCCAGTATTCTTGCTTGATAAATTCCATGGACAGAGCAGCCTGGAGGGCTACAATTGGTGGGTTGCCAAGAGTCAAACATAACTGAGCAACTGAGCACACACACACACACTCACACACACACACACACCTAAGGGAATTAAGTCACTTTTCCACCTGAAACCAACCCCTAGGAAAAAAATATTTCTATATGGAAAAGAAAAAAAAATCACTTAAAAAAGTGACATTAAATGCTACCTATTATAATTGTCTATTACATGATAAAATGTTTAAGTACTTTGCTGATAGTAAATCATACCTTCACAACAACTCCAATAGAACTTATGTCCATTTTAAATATGAGAAAATTCATGGTCAGAGAGTATAAAACTGTCTCAAAGTTAAGATATTTAGCAAAGCCATAAATTTATACTTGAGTTTACCTAAGTCCAAAATGCCCTTTAGTTAAATAATTTATTGCCTTATTTTACTATTATTTTAGTATCTCAATAAACAATTTAAATCAGAAACACCACAGATAAAATACCTAAAGCTGTTAAGTGTTGTGTAGAAATAGTCCTCATATCTGTCCTCACCACATATTCATGCAAAAAAAAAAAAAAGATGTGATATCGATGTGTAAAAACAATTTCATGAAAATAAAATAAAGCTTCTTCTATGATAACCACAAATGAGATTCTGCTATAATCCAACCCAACTTTTTTATACATTAAAAATACAGATAATGAATGCATGCACAGTGAAATCCCTAAGTTATTTGAGTTTTCTCATCTCAGTACCTTAGGCTGAACTTTAGATTCTTGAGGGATGATGTCCCAAGACCAGTGATTAAAATTTAATTAATGATTTGTTCTGAGAGAGTCCTGGTTGCTGTGTGTATCGGTTGCTCCTTTCTTTTCCATCTCCTACATTTGAACCACTACAAGGTTATTTTATTTTTTTATTTTTTGGGATATGAATGCTATACTTTTTATTTCTTCTTTGCTAAAGTGATAAAGTCATCAATAGTATTAAAGGATGTATTTTGCTTGAAATTTTAGTTTCCTTTTTAATAGGCCACTTTATTTTTTTATTTAAATTTTATTTTTATTTTATTTAACTTTACAATATTGTATTGGTTTTGCCATGTATCAAAATGAACAGGGTTTTTAAATAAATTTATTTATTTTAATTGGAGGCTAATTACTTTACAATATTGTATTGGTTTTGCCATACATCAACATGATGCCTCCCAAATGACCAGGGTGTTCTCAACCTTCCGTGTTGCCTAATTCTGGCAATCATAAAAGTAGATGCATTCAACACAAAACCAGCAAACCCTAAAGTGCAGACATCAAAGACCGTGCACAGATTCATGTCTGAAAATCAACTGGAATTTAGAGATGATAATACCCAAGTATACTCTCAGTTGTCCACATAGAATATTTGAACCCTAGATTCTCTTCTCCCTGATCATGCTAAACTCTGGAATCATCCACAATTGCATAGCTGATAAACCAAACTGTTTATAAGGAAACAGTAAGGGCAGCATGGAAACTTACTAGTTCTGTAAGCTCGAGTGTATCATCTCACTTTCCTAATCATTTTCAAAATGGACATTAAAATATTCAGACCACTACATCGCTCCCTTGTTATGAATCTAAAGGGAAGAAAAGAAGGAAGGAAGGAAGGGAGAAGGTCGGAAGGAGAGAGGAAGAAAAAGCAAACTAGAAAGTTAATATTAATTAAGTACTTTCAATGTGCAAAGAGCCAGCTGAGTCAAATAATGTCTCCACATAATAATATAACTTAATCTCATGATTCTCAACTCCTGAATGCACTATAGTTGGTTGTTGTCACTTGTTTGATTTTAATATCAATTCCCAGGCCATATCCTGAATCAAAATCTCTGCAGATAGGACTCAGATATAGGTATTTTTAAAAGCCCCAGGGGTGAACCCTTGAAATCTTATTCTTTCAACATTTTATTGGGAAAAATATACAATTGTGGATTAGACAAAGCTAAGCCTGATATATGCTGGGAGTTCCATTTGTTACTTCCACTTTTTTTTTTTCCTACTGTGTTCCAGCTCTTAAGAACCATTGTGTGAAAACCATCTAAAATGTACAACATTCATCTAAGACTTTTCAAAATATCCAATTACATTTTGCTTTAAATGATGCTGGAATCTCCCAGCTTAGCTCCCCATTAGTTGTCATCCACCTCAGAGTGCACTGACCCTGGCATTATGGTGAAAGTTACCCAGTGTGCAAAGGAGGAATAGTACATGGTAGACACAGCCTCCTTGAACATAAATTTTCACACTTGAGTCTTGGGACTCTGGGAAACAGAGGGGACTCCATTAGACTGCCATCAGAACAGATCACGTGATTTGATTTGCATAGTCCATAAGTGATATGAAAAGCAGTTAAACATTTCTCATATTAATAGATGTGCTGTCTAGGTCCATGGTCATCCCAAGAACATATTACAAACCCTGGAGGCTTCTTGAGCAATATGAGATTACAAACTAATGTGATCCATGGTTTATCATGACATTATGTGTGTGTTTATATGTGCATTTATATATCTTTAAATATATGTAAACACATGTAGCTGTAAAGAACAATATTGCATAGGAACCTGGAATGTCAGGTCCATGAATCAAGGCAAATTGGAAGTGGTCAAACAGGAGATGGCAAGAGTGAATGTCGACATTCTAGGAATTAGCGAACTAAAATGGACTGGAATGGGTGAATTTAACTCAGATGACCATTATATCTACTACTGTGGGCAGGAATCCCTCAGAAGAAATGGAGTGGCCATGGCCATCATGGTCAACAAAAGAGTCCGAAATGCAGTACTTGGATGCAATCTCAAAAATGACAGAATGATCTCTGTTCGTTTCCAAGGCAAACCTTCAGTGTCACAGTAATCCAAATCTATGCCCCAACCAGTAACACCGAAGAAGCTGAAGTTGAACGGTTCTATGAAGACCTACAAGACCTTTTAGAACTAACACCCAAAAAAGATGTCCTTTTCATTATAGGGGACTGGAATGCAAAAGTAGGAAGTCAAGAAACACCTGGAGTAACAGGCAAATTTGGCCTTGGAACACGGAATGAAGCAGGGCAAAGACTAACAGAGTTTTGCCAAGAAAATGCACTGGTCATAGCAAATACCCTCTTCCAACAACACAAGAGAAGACTCTATACATGGACATCACCAGACAGTCAACACCGAAATCAGATCGATTATATTCTTTGCAGCCAAAGATGGAGAAGCTCTATACAATCAGCAAAAACAAGACCAGGAACTGACTGTGGCTCAGACCATGAACTCCTTATTGCCAAATTCAGACTGAAATTGAAGAAAGTAGGGAAAACTACTAGACCATTTAGATATGACCTAAATCAAATCCCTTATGATTATACAGTGGAAGTGAGAAATAGATTTAAGGGCCTAGATCTGATAGAGTGCCTGAGGAACTATGGAATGAGGTTCGTGACATTGTACAGGAGACAGGGATCAAGACCATCCCCATGGAAAAGAAATGCAAAAAAGCAAGATGGCTGTCTGGGAAGGCCTTACAAATAGCTGTGAAAAGAAGAGAAGCGAAAAGCAAAGGAGAAAAGGAAAGATATAAACATCTAAATGCAGAGTTCCAAAGAATAGCAAGAAGAGATAAGAAAGCCTTCTTCAGTGATCAATGCAAAGAAATAGAGGAAAACAACAGAATGGGAAAGACTAGGGATCTATTCAAGAAAATCAGAGATACCAAAGGAACATTTCATTCAAGGATGGGCACGATAAAGGACAGAGATGGTGTGGACCTAACAGAAGCAGAAGATATTAAGAAGAGGTGGCAAGAATACACAGAAGAACTGTACAAAAAAGAGTTTCAAGACCCAGATAATCATGATGATGTGATCACTGACCTAGAGCCAGACATCCTGGAATGTGAAGTCAAATGGGCCTTAGAAAGCATCACTACGAACAAAGCTAGTGGAGGTGATGGAATTCCAGTGGAGCTATTCCAAATCCTGAAAGATGATGCTGTGAAAGTGCTGCACTCAATATGTCAGCAAATTTGGAAAACTCAGCAGTGGCCACAAGATTGGAAAAGGTCAGTTTTCATCTCAATCCCAAAGAAAGGCAATGCCAAAGAATGCTCAAACTACCGAACAATTGCACTCATCTCACACGCTAGTAAAGTAATGCTCAAAATTCTCCAAGCCAGGCTTCAGCAATATGTGAACCGTGAACTTCCTGACGTTCAAGCTGGTTTTAGAAAAGGCAGAGGAACCAGAGATCAAATTGCCAACATCCGCTGGATCATGGAAAAAGCAAGAGAGTTCCAGAAAAAACATCTATTTCTGCTTTATTGACTATGCCAAAGCCTTTGACTGTGTGGATCACAATTAACTATGGAAAATTCTGAAAGAGATGGGAATACCAGACCACCTGATCTGCCTCTTAAGAAATCTGTATGCAGGTCAGGAAGCAACAGTTAGAACTGGTCATGGAACAACAGACCGGTTCCAAATAGGAAAAGGAGTACGTCAAGGCTGCATATTGTCACCATGTTTATTTAACTTATATGCAGAGTACATCATGAGAAGTGCTGGACTGGAAGAAACACAAGCTGGAATCAAGATTGCTGGGAGAAATATCAATAACCTCAGATATGCAGATGACACCACCCTTATGGCAGAAAGTGAAGAGGGGCTAAAAAGCCTCTTGATGAAAGTGAAAGTGGAGAGTGAAAAGGTTGGCTTAAAGCTCAACATTCAGAAAACGAAGATCATGGCATCTGGTCCCATCACTGCATGGGAAATAGATGGGGAAACAGTGGAAACAGTGTCAGACTTTGTTTTTCTGGGCTCCAAAATCACTGCAGATGGTGACTGCAGCCATGAAATTAAAAGACGCTTGCTCCTTGGAAGGAAAGTTATGACCAACCTAGATAGCATATTCAAAAGCAGAGACATCACTTTGCCAACAAAGGTTCGCCTAGTCAAGGCTATGGTCTTTCCTGTGGTCATGTATGGATGTGAGAGCTGGACTGTGAAGAAGGCTGAGTGCTGAAGAATTGATGCTTTTGAACTGTGGTGTTGGAGAAGACTCTTGAGAGTCCCTTGGACTGCAAGGAGATCCAACCAGTCCATTCTGAAGGAGATCAATCCTGGAATTTCTTTAGAAGGAATGATGCTAAAGCTGAAACTCCAGTATTTTGGCCACCTCATGCGAAGAGTTGACTCATTGGAGAAGACTCCGATGCTGGGAGGGATTGAGGGCAGGAGGATAAGGGGACGACAGAGGATGAGATGGCTGGATGGCATCACTGACTTGATGGGTGTGAGTCTGGGTGACCTCCGGGAGCTGGTGATGAACAGGGAGGCCTGGTGTGCTGCAGTTCATGGGGTCGCAAAGAGTCGGACACGACTGAGCGACTGATCTGATCTGAAACACATGTAAAAAGTTTCCAGGTGGCACAGTGGTAAAGAATCCACCTGCCAGTGCAGAAGATGCAAGAGACAGGGCTTCAATTCCTGGTTGGGAAGGTCATCCAGAGTAGGAAGTGGCAACTTGCTCTTGTATTCTTGGCTGGAAAGTCCCATGGATAGAGGAGCCAGGAGGGCTACAGTCTATGGTGTCACAAAGAGTCAGACGTGACTGAGCACATACAAACACACACATAGAAGATATACATTTAAATATGATTATATATGTCATTTTAAAAAGAAAAGGATTAGGGAACAAATTATGCTGGATCTTCTGGATGAATTCTCATCAAGCTTTAATATATATAGGAATAGCATTGTTTTCTTGTTAAAATGCAGGTTTTAATTCAGTAGTTCTGAGTCAGGGCCCAAGAGTCTTCTTTTCAAACAAGATGCTCATGATGCTGGTTTTGAACCATGCTTTTGAGGAGTACAGTTTTAGATAAATTGTAAGAAGTTTAAGTTTTATTCCGATTTACAATATTTGCAAATTTTAAGCAGTAATACACTATGATCTGATTTATATTTAAAATTACTTTTACTATTATGGAGAAAGAATTTAGATTAAAAGACACAGGGCAGTGGTACCAATTAGGTGAGAAAATCTGTGGATCCTCAGATTAGAAGTGTATTGATGAAAATGGCTGAAAATGGAAGAAAAACGAAGAAAAAACAGTTTTGTCGAGTTCATGCATGGCCTCCATCCTTGCTGCTATGGTTAATTTGTAATGATCTCACTATTTAAGTACAGGGCTTTCTAGAAAATAAGGCTCACTAACATTCTCGTTGTGGATCCTTTTTGCAAAAAAGACCCTCCAGTGGAAACTTAACAATGGAATATGAATACTACCTTCACAGTCCTTTCCAAGAGATCCATCCATATACCTCTCCCAGACTCCCCTGTCACTTACTTTCCAGTGTTATTCTGAGACCCTGTTGTGTCAGTTGATCAACTGGTTGCTGTTCTTCAATTGCTAAGTTGTGTCCGATTCTTTGCGGAATGCAGTTGTGTCCGACTCATGGACTGCAGCACGCCAGGTTTCCCCGTCTTTCACTGTCTCCCAGAGTTTGCTCAACCTCATGTCCACAGGGTCAGTGACTCCATCCAATCTTTCATCCTTTATTGCCCCCTTCTCCTCCTTCCCTCAATCTTTCCCAGCATTAGAGTCTTTTCCAATTAGTCAGCTCTTCACATCAGGTGGCTAAAGTACTATTTATAAAAGTGTAGGGACACATCGCAGAGTCCCCTTCTTCCCATGCTAAAAGAAAAGCAAAATATACTTTGTACTCCATGTTATGTTGCACGTACACACTCTGGTCCTGAATTTGTATCCTTAATACTGCTGCCTACCTAAAGGAATAAAAATTTCTTAGAGGATAAAGCAGTCTATGCTTTACAGTGAGAAAATAAATAACTTGTGCCTGAAATATTCTGTTATATTTAGAAAATGTAGATGCTTCTACAAATAATTGGGGCAGAGACTAAAGAAACCAACTTAAAGAGCTGCAATATCCTAAATATCAAAATAATTTTAATAATAACTGATAAAGAAATTTCAATCTCAACTTAGTGAATCAATGAAAGCCAAGGACTTCAAGGCTTCTCAAGAAATGAAAAATGTACAGATAGTATAAGAGTAAACATGATAGATTATTTCATTTTTAACGAATTTTAAAGGTTATGATTTAATCAAGTATATGACATAGAAATTCAAATAAATATAGATAGGTACATGGTTTATTGGTATAGCAGCAAATGATAAGTATAAATATCTATTTTTAAGAAGTTCCAAAAAATTAGAAGCTCTACAAAGAACAATAAAGAAAATCAACATTGATGAATATTACTATTAATAATACTCAATAATTGTCACATCAAATAAATAAGTTGAAACAAAGTAAATAGATAACAATTTTTAAATGAAAGCTAATTATGCAGACAACATTGTAGTGGAAAACTGAGTGTATTTATTAATTAGAATAAAGCTATCAGAAGATTAAGTTATTTTTAAATGTTTTATATTAAATTAATATATAATATTATTTAATGTTGGCTGACATTTTTAAAAATAATTTTAGAATGAGATGTCATTTTTCACAAGAAACTATTGTTTAAAATGGTGGACATAAAAAATCACATTGACATTAAAATTTAACTATTATAAAAGGAAAGGAACCATTTAACACATTGCTCCTATTTTATTTACTTTAAGAAAACTGTTCTATTTTTCAATAAGAAACTTCTGCTGGCCAGAGAATATTTTACTTATTTTTATATTAGTTCAACTCCAAAGAAGGTCTAAATAATATTACTAAAACATAAAAAGATTACAAATAAGTATATGAAAAAAATCTTAACTGAACACTGAATATAGAAATAATGAAGAAATTAAGCCTATGATATCAATGTTAACCACATTTTGCAAGCACTGCATTAAGAATGTTTTGTCTTTGTTAAGTATTTTGAATTTAAACAATTCAAAGGAATCAATCATGACAAACGTTTGATTATAATACAAATTCTTAAGTTTCTTGAAGAGATAGAAAATTCTTGAATCCTATAAGGGTGCACACGTGCTGATAACTTGGGCTTGATTAATCCTTATAGATCATTCTCCTTGGTTTATCACCTTTGTAAGCTAGTCCCTTACATGCTTTCCAGACTCTTGCCAATAGATTAGTGAGAACCCATAACTTTTTTAGTGTGCATTTCCCCTAAGAGCAAGATTTTTATTTCATCATCTGGGCAAGTGATATTTAACTTTTGCTATAGAGGCAATGTGGAGTGGTCAGGTTGAGTGTTGAGGAGAATTACACAAGCTCATAAGTCCCTAAGTGCAGTCACTGAAAGATTTTTGTCCAGGGAAAAGCTGATTCTTTCAGATAGGGGTAGTTAGGGATTCCCTCTTAAAGCAAGGCATTTTGTTTTTACCTCTGTTCTTGTCTGCCCAATGTCCCTATCCCATTACTTTATGATCTCAATTATTCTCTCCATCATTTTATATATCTTATGATAAAACCCCTAGCATTTAATTAATAGGTCTTTTCTGCAGTTCTTACAATCAGGCCCTGGCTTAAACCTCAACCTGAACTTTCCTAAAGGACTAAAGCATTTGGGAAACTCCTTCAAACCTACCTCTGGGACATTCCAAATGCTCTTTCATGTTTCCAGTAGAATAATCATAGTTTTCAATTTAAAAGACTCCATGAATTTTACAACCAATATTATCATGGTCATGATGAATGTTACAACCAATTGAATTTTCAGTACTTTGTTCTCCAACTGCATTTCATGCTATGCCACCACTGGTGACAATTTAAACTATCATGACACTACTACATGCCAGGGCCCACCAGTGTCCCCTTTCTTTGGCAAGTGGCATATCTGCACATTTTTTAACTATATCAGCAAACTAATCCCAGATCACATCAGATCAGATCAGTCGCTCAGTCGTGTCCAAATCTTTGCGACCCCATGAACTGCAGCACACCAGGATTCCCTGTCTTTCGCTGTCTCCCGGGGTTTGCTCAAACTCATGTCCATTGAGTCAGGGATGCCATCTAACCATCTCACTCTCTGTTCCTCCCTTCTCCTCCTGCCCTCAGTCTTTTGCAGCATCAGGGTCTTTTTCAGTGAATCAGCTCTTCAAAAATAGGTAGCCAAATATTGAAGTTTCAGCATCAGCATCAGTCCTTCCAATGTATATTCAGGGTTGATTTCCTTTAGGATTGACTGGCTTAATCTCCATGATCTTCAAGGGACTCTTGAGGGTCTTCTCCATCACCACAATTGAAAAGCATCAGTTCTTTCGTGCTCAGTCTTCTTAATGGCCCAAATCTCACATCTGTACATGATTGCTGGAAAAACCATAGCTTTGACTATACAGACCTTTGTTGGAAAAATGCTGTAAATGTAATTCCTTCTAATTAGAGAGTAAGATAAATTTTATCAAGTTTATGAAGAGCATTTCTATATTCTAACTCTGAATTCTTAAAATTCTTAGCAATAGTTATGAGCATCTTCTAAGCAGCAAGTACTGAGTTGTACCCTTCATAAGTATTATTCCATTTAGTCCTCACAACAATTCCAGAGGGCAAGTTTTAGAATTAATCTCAATTTATAGATAAAAACATGAGCTTTAAGGGAGGCCAAGCAACTTGCCTGATGGCACAGGTAAGTTGAGTATAGTCTGAGACACAGGGACGGCTGATTCCGTAGTCAACACTCACTAACCTTCAAGAAACCAAAAGTAAAGGGGAATTAAGTGGCATTACAAGTCATGAGCAGTGGGCACATTTGAACTCTAATAGCTTCTCAGAAGCTGATGGAATAAGCATTAAAGTAGTTATCATTCCACCTCACTAAGATCAGCCACCTGGGGAGGGGAGGATACAAGGAACGTATGACAGGCACAGCAGCAGCATAGTAAGGATGCCTGTTGGCTAGTCTCTACTTCCCAGTCCTAAAAGAGTGTTATTCACCTTAGAGAAATCCACTGGAAGAGAATCAAGCAGAGATTAATCCTTTCAAAAGGGACAGACACTGCAAAAAACATGGAAGAACAGAATGGAGAAATGGATTCGAGTTTTTGCAATTACATAGGATGAATTCAACCTGGGAAAAGTTCACTTTCCCTATGTTTTCCTCTGATACTCTAATTCCTTGAAATAGCCTCCTTTCTTTTCATAAAATCAGGTAGTGAAATATTGCCTATATTTTCAGTCGGGCATTAGATAAGGGTAACTGATTGGATTAGAAATCAGGAACCTCAGTCCAAATTTCAGCTCCTCAATACCCTACCGTGAAATTGGCCATGTCTCTCCCACATCACCTCGATCTGTAAAATAGGTGGGTACATAATATTACTTGGCTTATTTGCAACATAGCATTGGTGGGACAACCAAATAAAGTAAGGCAAATAGAATACTTTCATAAGCCATGAACACTCATTCACATGCTGGTTATTGTTATTAATGTAGTGATGGTTCCTCCCATCCTGGACCCATCAAAAGCAAGAGTGGCCCCAAGGTCAACAAGATTCACAGGACAGAAAGACAGGGAATCATTTTAATGATCCCAAGGGCACTTTTCCTTAGATGAGAGAATTATGAGTCACAAGTGAGACAGTGATTTCTCCTGTTACAACAGGTTACAACTGGGAGTCACCTTCCACTTCTGACTTTACTCAGTCCCCTAGAACCAGCAGCCAGATCTCAAGCCAGAGGAATAGTGAGTCATGGGCTCTACTTTTCCCAACTTCCAATTAACCATGTGAGAGCACAATTCTCTACTGGAAATCATACCAAATATATCACCTGTTGCTTAAACAATATATTGTAAAGGATTTTCTTACTATTTCCCTGCTAATCATCCACCTGAAGGACATAGAAAGTATAGATTAAATGTAAACTCTACCCAGAGGAGGAATATACATGGGTACTTTTTCTTTCCCACATTCATTTATGAAAATTTGCATAAAGATAGTTGTGTTGAAAGAATTAACCAGTGAACATCTTTCTGTTCAGCTATAATCCAAATTTTGATGTTACATTTTAGTAAATTTGTTTTATTTTATAGCTATCCATCTGTCTCTCTATCCATTAATCTATCTTTTTTATGCGCTTCAAAGTAAATTTTCAGGGGCTTATTTATAAAACTAAACCTCAGATTACATAAACAACAAAGTTCATTTCTCATCTTCAATAAAGAATTGTGTAGCAGCTTCATCTTTAAGGGAGTTTTATCAGAATGTTGCTATGTGAAGTGAATATAACATGGTTGTTGCTAAGTCACTTCAGTCGTGTCCAACACTGTGTGACCCCATAGACAGCAGCCCACCAGGCTCCCCCATCCCTGGGATTCTCCAGGCAAGAACACTGGAGTGGGGTTGGCATTTCCTTCTCCAATGCATGAAAGTGAAAAGTGAAAGTGAAGTTGCTCAATTGTGTCCGACTCTTCGCGACCCCATGGACTGCAGCCTACCAGGCTCCTCCGTCCGTGGGATTTTCCAGGCAAGAGTACTAGAGTGCGATGCCATCGCATAACATGGTTAACATTGTGGAAAATAAATTAACTCAGTATAAACATTCTTGTGCTAACATTTATTCTTCATTATTTATTGTGCTTTCAATATTTATTGAGAACTTACCATGTGTCAGACTTGGACCACATGATGTGACCAGGAGATCCAGGAGCCCAGGTTCTTGAAGCTCACAATCTAGTAGGAAAAATAAATAAATAAATAAATGGAAGAAAAACCAAGATCATCACATCTGAAGAAAAGAAAAGGGTGTTTTGAGAGTGATCAGATCAGATCCGATCCGATCAGTCGCTCAGTTGTGTCAAAATAAGGAGGGTCATGGAAAAGTGACCATAAGAAGAATATGAAGGAGCCTGCAATCAGATTCCAAGGAGCAGAGGCATCAGCCAAGTACAAAGGCCCTAAGGCAGGAATGAGCTTCTGTTCAAAGAACACAGCCGAAGGCCTGAATGACAGTGGAATTGTGTCCCAGTTTTTTCCTCAATATTACTTCAACTTCATTTCTTCAGTGTATTTTGTCTTGGCTTTTCAGAGGCATTGAAAAATAATTTTCTAGATAAGCAACCAGGATAAATTATAGAGCATGGGGAATTATAGCCATTATCTTGGAATAATTTTAGTGGGATATAAACTTTAAAAATGCTGAATCATCATGATGTACACCTGGAACTAAAATTAATATTGTGAATCAATGACACTTCAATAAAAAATAATAAAATTATTTTCTATTATTTGTACAAGCACAGTTTTCTTGGGAAATCCTCCCAGATTTAACTGACTAGGTTAAATCTCCCTTCATGAGCTCTGTGTCCTGTGTGCCTCACTTATACAATTTATTTCTGCCTGTGCAAACACTGAAAACTGAAAATACCAGGAGGGTAGTGACTACCCTGTATGTTGTTATCATTTTATCACCAGGCCCAGTCCAGTGTTTGGCACTGACCAGGTGTTTAATAAATGTTTTAAAGAATAATTAGTTAATCGTTCTTCTCATGCCGGGCATTCCAAAAATTCCTTGTAATTGCTGCCTAGAATCCAGCTTCAATCCTGATGTTCTCTGTTCCATATGGAGATTAAAAAATAATAACACTCCTAAGTGAAAGGAATTGTTAACACCTACAACTTGGAACCCTTTGCTCAGTCAATTGAAAAAGACTGCACAACAGTGACTTGGGTCTATGTCTCAGTGGAACAAATTCAAATGCTGACTCATACCAACTGAATTTGCATGCTGACACATGTTTTTTGCTGGAAGGAATAGGCAGAGCTGAAGAGATGAGAGAGGGGCTCAGAAGGTAAAGCGTCTGTCTATGATGTGGGATACCCGGGTTCGATCCCTGGGTTGGGAAGATCCCTTGGAGAAGGAAATGGCAATCCACTCCAGTACTATGGCCTGGAAAATCCTATGGACAGAGGAACCTGGTAGGCTACAGTTCATGGGTTACAAAGAGTCGGACACCACTGAGCCACTTCACGTTCACATTCAAACCACAATGTGGAGTTTTCAGCCCTAGATTTGGATTCTCTTAATAGTTCTCTATATATTCCTCACTTATTCTCTGATTATGAGCTTGCTTCTTTCTAGAGATTACCTCTTATTCATAGGTTCAGTTCAGTACAGATCAGTCACTCAGTCATGTCTGACTCTTTGCAACCCCCATGAATTGCAGCACGCCAGGCCTCCCTGTCCATCACCAACTCCCGGAGTTTTTTCAGACTCATGTCCATCAACTCGGTGATGCCATCCAGCCATCTCATCCTCTGTCATCTCCTCTCTTCCTTCCCCCAGTTCCTCCCAGCATCAGGGTATTTTCCAGTAAGTCAACTCTTTGCTAGAGGTGGCCAAAGTATTGGAGTTTCAGCTTTAGCATCAGCCCTTCCAATGAACACCCAGGACTGATCTCCTTTAGAGTGGACTGATTGGAACTCCTTGCAGTCCAAGGGAGTCTCAACATTGATTTAAATACAAGGCGTTATTGGGGCTTATAAAAAGGCAATACATGTTTAGGAAATTCCGTACCTTGCCTGACACTGGTCAGCTTTCGTGGGCTATGGCATCAGCTTTTTAACTGTTCTCATTGTTTAACCTCTTCTTCCCCTCACCAACAGCTTTGAACTTGATGTCCTAGCTGTCTGGATCTCCCAGATATTTTCATGATGGGTACATATTTATTATCCTGGCCCCCTGCTATCTAATCAAACTGATGCACGAAATCCCTGTTCCCTCCCTTATAGAGTCTATCATTCCCTAAGCACTAACCTCTTTTATTTCTTTCACAGTATTCAACACCATCCGAAATCATTTGTTATCTCATTTCATTAGGATATAAGTTTTAACACAGAAACATGCCAAATGAATAAGTATATCCTTGCTCTTCATAAAATTTAAGGAGAACCGGAAAATAACATTAGCTCCTTGAAAGCAGTGGTTTTGTTATAACTCTAGCGCCAGAGTTGCCCTGAGGGCCTGTTCAGTAAATACCTGTTTTTCAATGGCTGCTGTCTTTTCTCTTCTCTTCAAGCCACAGAGCACATCTCAGAGCAGTCCGGCAGAGGGTACAAGGTCCAGGCCTGGCTGGAATTTCTGAGGGAAAAAGCCACCAGTGTAGCGGTGGCCGCTGTACTCCGAACCTGAGACGTGATGGGCTTTTGCCTCTATTGCACCGTCCTACTCGTTTCCGCTGAGGCCAAGGCCGCTCCCCTGCACCTCTCCGCCTGGAGCCCCTCTTGCCACCAAGCATGCCAGCTGCTCCCACTACCCATCTGGGGCCACCCTGGCGGTCACAGGCTGGCTGTGGGGTGAACCCCTGACACCCGCAGCCTCAGACGGTGATCCCAGTTGACGGCACCTCCGCTGTCTCTACGCGGCCACTGTTGCCTCTTCCGCCTGCACGACTTGCTCCAGTGAGACCTGGAGGACGACTGCCGGAGTGGCTGATACTTCTGACTGGCTGCTTCCTGCTGTGGCACGTTTCTGTTCTGGGAACGGAGGCCAGGAGGCGGGCACAAGCTGGGGCAGCCATGCTCCACCGTTGGCCGGCGCCACAGTAAACCCCTCCCTCAGGCAGGAGGCGATTAATGAGTAACTGACCACCAGCGACCTAAGTGGCCACTCAGCCATTGGTTAGTGCCACAGTAAGCCCCGCCCCCTTCTATCAATAAAGGCGCCCACTTGCGGTCGAATGGAAGATGGCTCTCTGACAGGTGAGGGTGCCCTTTCCCTGTCAGCTTGCTTTCTGACGAGAGTCTTTATCCCTTGTTCCAACAACTCATCTCTGGATTCGTTGGCCTGGAGCAACAAGCAGAATGAGCTTGGACTCCTTAATCCCAGCCCTGTCCAAGGAAATAGAACTTGGAGGACTTCCCAGTCCCTCTTCAGAGAAGCCAACATGCAACCTTGGAGAACCTTGTATCGGGGCCAAGGTGCACCGCAGGAACATGGACTGTGGACACGCTAGTGTTCTGCCCTCAAAGAGCAGACAGCTTTATTAACAAGACTAAAATAAATATAATAGAAAAATAAAATTAGCACTCCAGAACGACGTTGGATACACCGAGGGGAGGGGCGGGAGGCAGGGCCTGCGCAGTACCTGCCAACATCGGAGACTCTGGGTTCCATCCCCAGGAGTGGGGACAAAGAGAAGCCGCCTGAGGCCACAGTGTGCAGCCAAGGCTGGAGGCTGACCTGGCTCCCTCTCACTGGTCCTGGAGAAGCTGCTGGAGAAGCCCCGGCCCGAGGCACGCTGCGATAAAGAGAAGGAAAAGCTGGCATAAGAACAGGCTGAGAAAGCCAAGGGCGAGTCTGGAAGCAGACCTTGCCAGGTGACTGTGAGAAGTTCTACCCTCTGTCTATGGACCTGGACGTGTTCCTGCTGGAGAAGGGCCTCCCCCAGGCCCCAGCCACCTGGCTGAGAGCCTTCTGCTGCCCGTGGCTGAGCTGAAAGGGAAGCAGTCTCTTTCAGGGCGTCCCCGCTGCCTCTCCATCACCCTCTTCAGCTTTCAGAAACCTGTCCAGCCAAGGTTGGTGCTGGGTCTTTGGGAGGACCACCTCCCATATGAGGAAGCCCACTGCCTATGGTGGGCTGCTGGTGACCACACACCCAGTGAGGCTTGGCTCCCGGGTGGGTTGTGGGGGAGGTCCTGGTGGGCCCACAGTGGGGAGAAACCATCTGCTCCCCACCCTGCAGCACAGCCCTCCCCTCCAACCTGGGGACTCCAGCGTATGTCACGGCCATGGCAGCAACAGTCAGAGCCTTTGTGCTGGTTACTGTGCTGCAGGTGGTCAGGACAAGGCAGTGAGCTGCATTTTCACGGCTGTTCTTGACTCCCACATGCACTTTGACTCCAGTTATTGGTAAGCTCAGGCAATAATATTAATGCCAGCTGACATTTATTTAGAACTTACTTTATGTCAGGCATAAACACATAATCCTCACCAAAGAAATGATACTCATATTCCCATTCTATTGTTGAGAAAACAGAGGCACAGAGAAGTTCAGCAACTTGCTCAAGTTGACACAGATAGTACACAATAGAGGTAGTAGTAGAACCAGAATGTCTGCTGGAGAAGGGCCTCCCCACCGGCCTCTAAGTACTGATTAGCCAAGTACTGCTTAGGCCCTGGCACTAAGAAGATAGTCTGGCAGCAAGCGAGGACCAACATCATCTTTGGGATTCCTCTTTCATCCTCTGGTCCTTTTTCAGTTTTACCTCCAGGGGTTGGTTGGTTTGATTTTTCCCAAGCCTCTTGGACATGAATCCAGCAGAGCAGACATGGCCTCCTTGTCAAGAGAGTCTGTAGAGTTTTCTGTAGATTCACTGAAAGACATACAGAGTGATGTCTCCTGGGAAGAATCCTGGGAACTGGTATGGAACCCAGCTAACTTTTACCAAAAGATTCTCATACTCTTTTTTGTTTGTTTTTTACTTTTCATTGTGGAAAACTTTCCACAGGCAAAAGCAAAAGGCTTCCATAATGAACCTCCATGTAACTGTCACTCAGCTTCCATAATGCTTAACTCATAACCAGTCTTATTTTCTGTAGCCCTTTCCGTTCCCCATCCTTGATTATCTTCAATCAGTTCCTAGATACTATATCATTTCATCCATAAATATTTCAAAATATATAAAATATAAGAATTCTTTTTAAAAACAGAGCAAAAATACCAATTTTATAACTGAAATAACATTCAATTGTAAAAAAAGAAAAATAGAGTTAGCAATAATTAAGACTCTAAGGAGTCAGTGTCGTCTTCCAGAAAAATAAAGTGCTGGCAATAATGTCTACTGGGCTTTGGCCTTTGTTCCTTGAATAACTCATGTGGTAAATTAAATGAGGCAGTTAAGATGATATTTAAGTTTTCACCTAGCTCTAATATTCTAATAGTTTTCATGACTAGGTAGATTATCCTGTACCTATCTGTATACTCTTTAACATACCCTCAAAGTTTTTATTAATAATTTCAGTAGTATTTAATCTGTCTCCCCTAACAGACTGTCCGCTACTTATGGGCCCAAAATTTATCTTCTTATTCACTGCTAAATCCTCAGGGTCTAGTGGGCAAATTGTGAAGAGTCTTGTGTGCTGAACCAAGGAGTTTGAACTTTATCCTGAAAGAATGAAGAGTTGTGGAAGGAACTCAGTGAAAGAAAATGTATCACCAGAAGTGTCTTTAAGAAAGATAGGATGTGTGGAAGATGAGAGTAGCTAATGGGAGGTCAATTAGGAAGTTATTCTTGTGATCCTGAGCTAAAGGAGCAAAGGTATAAATTAAGGCAATAGATATGAAGATGGAAAGTTTGGAGCTTATGAAAGAGAAGTAGAATTAACTGGGATTTGAAAGAGACATTCAAATAAAAGATCACTTTGAGAAACC
Source organism: Tragelaphus eurycerus (assembly GCA_935064755.1). NCBI lineage: Eukaryota > Metazoa > Chordata > Mammalia > Artiodactyla > Bovidae > Tragelaphus > Tragelaphus eurycerus. Next base: position 106,080 of record CAKXYN010000225.1, on the reverse strand, counting down.
CAAGTATGGCTGTGGAAGGCAACTGTGGACCTCATTCCTATTCAGATTGAGAGCATTAATTCCCTAGTGGCAAGCTCTGACTCTTGGTGCAGCATCAGTCAGTGATCAAGATGCGGTGGGACAGCTGACGAGGGTGAAGCATGGTAAATAATTCTGGTCACCATGCGCAGTTTCAGTGAAGATTATTCATTAAGTACAGTGAGGATTTGGCCAATCAAATTGCAACTACTACAGTGTCTGCCTACTTGGTACTTTATTCAGGTAACAGATTCAAATATCTTGAGTGCTTCAATAAACATGGATTATATAATGTAACATATGATAGAATCCTTAACCCCACAAACTCCAAAGTATCTAAGAGGTTCAGGAACTTGCCCACATTCGCTAGGTTAGTGGGTAACAGAGCCAGGCTTTGGGCACAGGCAGAATGTCTTTGAGAGTTCTTACTTTAAAAATTCCTGTGACATACAGCCTATCACCTTGCCCATCCACCTAGATAAAAGATGAATACAGCCATTTAATCCTGGAGATTACCAAATATAAGAAGAGGAGGCAATAAAATATGAATTTATAACAACTTTACATTGTTCAGCCAGAGTCTCTGCCAGGCATCTAATGCCTGGAGGAGAAAAGATTTGAATTCTGTAGAATCACTCAGTAATTGAGCTCAAGAACATGAAAAGAGCTTGCTAAAATGAGTTTGAATTTTATCCCCAAAGAATAAGGAGTCATGGAAGGAATTCAGTGAGAGAAGGTGAAGCTGTTGTCTGAATATCTACCAAGTATGCAGACACTGTAGTAGTTGTAATTTGATTGGCCAAATCCTCACTGTACTTAACAAATAATCTACACTGAACCTGTGAGTGGTGACCAGCATTACTTACCACGCTTCACCCTCTTCAGTGAATCTAGAATCATAGGGTAATGCTTGTGAGCTTTCTTCTAAAGACCACCACACAAATAATGTTGCAGCAAAAATAGAAATGAATAAACGGCCTTAAGCATAAACCAGTCAAATAGGTCTGCAAGAGTTAAACAATCTGGGTTGTTACTTGTCTGTTGCTAGTAACAAACACTTGTAGGTAGACAAGTCTTTCACAAAGCTAATTACTCTCTGACTCCGTATGAATTATATTCTGAACCTGACGTTCTTCTCCCCCTAAGCTCCCTTGTAACGGTCTTGTGTTTCAAAACAGAAAGGTCACAGGCAGATAACCTCAGAGGCACTAGACTGTTACTGAGCCACCTGATGCTGGCTTTGACCATAGATTTTGCAGAAAAAAGGAAATCACAGGCAGATAACCTCAGAGGCACTAGACTGTTACTGAGCCACCTGATGCTGGCTTTGACCATAGATTTTGCAGAAAAAAGGAAAAATGAAAGTCTTTCATCCCTCTGATCTTTTTCACCTACCCCAGACCATGAGCTTTGACTATAAAACCTCTCCCTACTTCCCTGAGAGGAAGGCACAGTTCTTGAGGTACTAGCCTTCTATGTTCCTTTTTTGCCTGGCAAAGAAAGAAAGTTACTCTATGTCTTTTCTCCATATTTCTATTCAGAAGCAGTGCCAAGATTTTATAAACATTAATAAAGTGAGGCAGGGAGTTAATCATGTTAATAAACTGAGGCATGTGAATCTTTCTCATGATGGGAACAGAGTTCAAGTTGAGGATCCTGGCTGTGTAGGCCCCAAGAGTCCTTCAGGTAGGTGACAGTGAGAACAGACTCAGGGAAAGAAGAAAGCGGGGCACCCAGATGTGGAGATGTCTTCTAACAGGAATAATTCTGATAATCCTCTCATGGCGATACCCTCCACGGTTCAAAAGGCGTATACACGTATGTGCATTCCACACTCGCCCTTCCAGCAACAGCGAGGCAGCGATGTCTGGTGTCATTCGCTCTATTGCGTAAGGGGAGAAACTGAGATTTAGAGTAAGTGGAAAATCCAGGATGCAGAGCCAAGTTTTCAAAATCCAAGATCAGCTACATGTTGGAACAGATGGCCTCCAAACTCTTGGAGTAAAGAAATGTGAAGTGCCTAAGGGACAGACCTGAACAAAAAAATTTAAATGGCGTCAACCAAGAAGCTCAATACCTGTGCATTCAACTTAGTCCCCAGTGTTTAAGATTCTCATGAGAATGGTCCTTAATCCCAACAGGCTTTAAAATTAAATCCCCCATTTGTAGCAAAAGCAAAATACCACTTTGCCACACACATAGAAAAGAGTATTCTAACATAAATGGGACTTTCTTAAAAAAAAAATAACTCTTGTCTGTAGTATCTAATTTTATCTCTGATTCTTTGCAGACTCCAGAAGAATCCTCTTCCAGAAAATCAGGAGTGGAAATGAGTAGCAGGATCTGCTGACCAGGAGAGTTGGGAACACTTTGAACATTAGTATTTAAAGCAATGCCTCAGATATTGCCAATACTCTTGAAATTTTTGCAATTGAAGTAATTCATCTTAGTTACCAGTTAACACTTTGGGGAAAGGGGAAGTCAGGTGTAGAACCATAATTTACCTTACTTAAGAATATCTTTGAGTAGAAAGTGGGTGCCAGGGAACAGAGGGTGGAGGAAATGTTGATCACAGGGCACAAACTTCTAGTTATAAGAGGAGTGATTTCTGAGGATCTAATGTACAGAATAGTGACTACAGTTAACCATGTACTTGAAAGTTGCTGTAAAAGTTGGGTTTGTACCTTCTCACTGTAACAAAGACAATGTGGCAGTTATGTGAGGTGAAGGATGTGTCAACTAATCTTACTGTAAATATTTGGCAATATATTTGGGTATCAAATCATCACATTATGCACCTTAGACTTACATGTTATATGTCAGTTATCTATCAGTAAATCTGGGGAAACAAAGAATATCATTGAAAGAGATATAAGAAAAATATGTTATATACTAATATAGAAGTTACTGTTACCTAGAACAACACTTCATAGTTGTATATGTGAGTGCCTGTGCCTCTTGCCCTTAGTTCGTGGGACAGCAGTCCTGTGCATCCTGTCTGGAGTTACCATCACTTGTTGTTTACATCTCTAGTTTAAATAATCCCAAATATGTTTTAGTACCAACTTGTCTTTTAATCTTGAAAATGGTAATGCCTTTTAATGTCTGGCAAAGGAGATATGACTTTGATTTAGTAAAACTGGCAGCATTTTGACTCGCTGAGAGAGGTGGTAGTCTGTAACTTGTGCTTTAAAGGCAATTTGGGAGTGTAAATAATATTTTATATTACAAAAGACATGTAAAATATACAACAACACATATAACTACCAAATATAAAGCATCATCAGTACCAGTAAAGCCTCAGTATTATACTGTGCTATAATTAGTAAGCTCTTCACCTCAATAATATTTTTTAAAATTTGTGTTGTAAAGTGTACCTCTTGTGAATTCATGTTCATTAATGCATGATGTTCTTCTCTATGACATTGTTGATTTAATTACTTGTTTTATTTCTTTTTCGTCTTTGTCTATTATATCAAATGGCTTGATTTATATTTATAAAATCCACATTCACAAAACTTTGAATTTTAATGATGAGTTCAGTCCATTTTTATTTCCTTACTAATTCATTTGGACTTATTTATACATTCTCAGACTTCTATTTGTCTTAATTTTTCCTATTATTATTTTTATCTTCTTTATTTTTATTTAGATTGATTGATTTTAAAAGGCCATTTATTCCCCTAAACTTTAAAAAGGTTTCACTGTTACCTTTCGTAATTCTTGAAAATACATCAGTTCAGTTCAGTTCAGTGACTCAGTCGTGTCTGACTCTTTGCAACCCTATGAATCACAGCATGCCAGGCCTCCCTGTCCATCACCAGTTCCTGGAGTTCACTCAAACTCATGTCCATTGAGTTGGTGATGCCATCCAGCCATCTCATCCTCTGTCGTCCCCTTCTCCTCCTGCCCCTAATCCCTCCCAGCATCAGAGTCTTTTCCAGTGAGTCAACTCTTAGCATGAGGTGGCCAAAGTATTGGAGTTTCAGCTTCAGCATCAGTCTTTCCAATGAACACCCAGGACTGATCTCCTTTAGGATGGACCAGTTGGATCTCCTTGCAGTCCAAGGGACTCTCAAGAATCTTCAACATCACAGTTCAAAAGCATCAATTTTTTGGTGCTTGGCTTTCTTCACAGTCCAACTCTCACATCCATACATGACCACTGAAAGAGCCATAGCCTTGACTAGATGGACCTTTGTTGGCAAAATAATGTCTCTGCTTTTCAATATGCTATCCAGATTGGTCATAACTTTTCTTCCAAGGAGTAAGCATCTTTTAGCTAGAATATTTTCAGGAAGGAGAGACTATCCTCAATCAGGATACATTGTTGCTATATAATCCTTAGTACAGAGTTTAAACTGAGTTGTTTATTGTGTAATCATCAGTTCAGGCTTAAAGATTAAAAAAAAATAATAATAAACTTTTATGTGACTAAGACTAAGGAATGTAGAGGGGAAAAAATGTTTGTCGTTTCATCCTCCTTGATAATTTCAGACCCCTCTCTTTTGGGGACCCCTAGACTTCGTATCAACCTGCTTAGGAATTGACTCTCAACTTCCAAACTGGGTTCCCTCTTTTTCTTTTGTCTTCTTCTGATTGTAAGTCTCTTCAGTGTCTAATTTCCACCCTGACACAAGGGGGTGTAGGTGGTGGTCACTTATTTAGGCTCACTTGTTCAGTCGTGCTTGGGGGAGAGAGGAACACTGCAAACAAATATCACTGGTGTGTGTGGAGTGCTCATAGTGTCTGAGCCACACTGAGTTTGCCCCTGGTCATGGCATGTGAGCAGGTCTACACTGCTCAGGCTCTAGGTTGCTCTGCAGGGGAACTGTCTAAAGCAGGTCCTGGGTTGTGCACACTTCCCAGGTCTAAGCCATTCAAGTTCAGGTTCTCAGGTACTCCACAAAGGCACAGACTCAGTTAGGCCTGCGTTTTTGTGCCCTTCCCAGGTCCAAGCAGCTCAGGCAACTAGATGCTTGGCAAGTGCACTATCCCAGGTGTGCGGTGAGTCTTATCACCTCCCCGGTCCCAGCTGCTTGGTTTCCCCAGTGCACAGCAAGAGCACTGTCTCAGATGTGCTGTGTATCTCCTCTGGGGAGGTGATCCCTGGCTGCGACCCTCCCAGCAGATGTCAACAGTCCAGGATCCCAGGAAGACTTGGTTAGCAGCTGAAAGCCTGCTCACAGTTTGCTGGAGGATGGCGTCTCTGGGGCCAAGATTGTCCCTCGCCTTCCAGCTCTGGCTGTCGCCCACCTGCCTCTCTGCCTCCAAAAGTGGGGTGGGCTGGTCCTCAGCCAGCTAGCTCTCCTCTGATATTCACTCAGTCCTTTGTTCTGTGAGTGGGCCAGGCTGTGCCTTAGGTTAGAGCTTTTTCCAGGAAAGTTCTCTCTCTCTCTCTCTCTCTCTCTCTCTCTCTCTCTCATTTTTTCCCCTCTCTCTGGCTATCCCACAGTTTGGGCTGCTATCGCACATTAGCTTCCTCAGATTGTCCTCAGGGCATTCAGTTCTGGTCCTTACCCTAAGCAATGCAGCCTGTGACTCCCTGTTCAGCCCCTGCACACTGCTGACAGATGTGAGCATCTGGGCTACTTCTCCACTTGGAGTTGAGCTTTGGTGGATATTGTGTGTGTGTGTGTGTGTATGTTTCCCCTCCCAGTTATGTTGCCCTCTGAGATTCCAAAACTCCCCACACGCCCATCTGTGAGAGGGTTTCCTGCTGTTTGGAAATTATCCTCCTTCAGGACTCCCTCCCCAGGATGGGTCTCCATCCCTAACTCTTTTGTCTCTCTTTTTCTCTTGTATATTTTGTCTTACCTCCTTTCGAAGGGAATGGGCGGCCTTTCTGAGTGTCTGGTATCCTCCACCAGCATTCAAAAGTTGTTTTGTGGAAGTTGCTCAGCTTTCAAATGATCGTTTGCTGAATTCGTGGGGGAGAAAGTGGTCTCCCCATCCTATCCCTCCACCATCTTAGGACCTCTGGGGGTTAGTTTTTAAAAATAAATTTAGATTAATGAAGAGTGAATACTGTAAAATTTATGATTGCTAAGCAGTGGGTGAGGATGGGGGAAAGGGACAGTTAGGGTGTTTGGGATGGATATGCACACTCAATTATAAAAAATGTGTAGCCAATAAGGATCTACTGTGTAGCACATGGAAGTCTGCTTAATCTTATGTGGCAGCCTGAATGGGAGGAACGTTTGTGGGAGAAAGGATACATGTGAATGTATATGGCTGAGTCTCTTCACTGGTCACCTGAAACAATCACAACATTGTTTGTATCCAAATACAAAATACATTTTAAAAAATATTAATGCTGTAAAATTGAAGAACGTGAATTTTGGATCAAAGACACTAAACTTGACACTGTCTCTTACTGGGAAAAAAATTAACAATCTCTCAATTTTTAAAATTTTCATCTGAAAATCTCAGGCAAAATAAATGTATTAGATAGGTTAAAATATAATATAGATATAATGTGGTATATCTTGTGTAACTTAATAAATTTGATTTCATTTTTCTTTTTTATACCAATAAAAACTAGGCTCTCAATTAGCACATGCATTTCTTTTCAATTCAGTCAGTTCAGTCGCTCAGTCGTGTCCAACTCTTTGTGATCCCATGGACACAACTGAGCAACTGAACTGAACTGAACTGAATTTACTGGATGAGTGGCTTGTCAAGGATTCCTGGTTGGGGAAGCTGGTGTTGATGTTCTAGTGGGTGGAGCTGCATCTCTTCTCTCTGGAGTGCAATGAGGTGTCCAGTAGTGAGTTTTGAGGTCTATGGGTTTGGTGTGACTTTGGGTAGCCTGTATATTAATACTCAGGGCTATGTTCCTGCATTGCTCTAGAATTAGTGTGGTAAGTCTTGCTCTGGAACTTATTGGCTCTTGGATGTAGCAGGGTTTCAGTGGCGGTATGGGGGCTTTAAATGAGTTCTGTTGATTAATGTTCCCTGGAGTCAGGAGTTTTCTGGTGTTTTCAAGTTTTGGATTTAAGCTTCCTGCCTCTGGTTTTCAGTCTTATTCTTACAGCAACCTCAAGACTTATCCATCCATATGGCACAAGTAATAAAACATCTAGGTTAAAGGAGAAAAGTTTCTCAACAGTGAAGGACACCCAGAGAGTTTCACAGAGTTATACGGAGAAGAGAAGAAGGAGGAGGGAGATAGAGGTTTCCAGGAGGACAAGAGCAATCTAGCCAGTAATCAATTCCCTGTGTGCTCTCCACAGGTGGGACCCCTCAGAGAGGTTCACAGTTACATAGAGAAGAGGGAGGAAGGAGATGGAGGTGACCAGGAGGAGAAGAGAGGGACTCTAAAGGAGAGAGCCAGATCTAGCCAATAATCAGTTCCCGGAGTGTCCTCTACAGCCTGGGATCCCCAAAAATATTCACAGAGTTGGGAAGAGATGATAAGGGAGAGGGAGGAGATAGAGTTGACCTTGAGGAAAAAAAGAGAGTCAAAAGGGGGAGAGGGCAATCAAGCCAGTAATCACACTTCCAAGTAAAAATGAGTACTGACGATTGGATTCTTAAAGGTACAAAGTTAATAACAAATGCCAAAAAGCAAAGATTAAAAATCTAGAGTAGAGTAAACCCAGACTCTCAAAAGTACAATATTAAAAAACAAAACAGAATCACAAAAATTCTTAAAAATATATATAAAATTTGCTTTAAAATAGGGTCTTTTTAAAAATAAGGTAATAGATTATAAAAATGAAAATTAAAGAAATAATAAAGGACTTAAAATTAAAAATTAAAAAACGATAATAGTAAAATATATCTAGGAATTTCTCTTGAGCTGTTGTGGGCAGTGTGGGGTCAGTTCCATTTCAGATAGTTCCTTGTTCTAGCTTATACTTATTCTCAAGGTTTATAGGCTCCCCTTCCAGTGTAGGCGGTGCTAACTAAAGGGTTTTAATATGTTGCACCTGTCACCTCCAAAGCGGATCCCTCTATTTTGGCTTCTTCTGTTTGCAAGTCTCTTCAGTGTCTAATTTCTACCCTGACACAAGGGTGCAAAGGTGGTCACTTATTTAGGTTTACTTGTTTAGTTGTGCTGTGGGGAGGGAGAAACATTGAGAACAAATATCACTGGCATGTGTGGGGAGTGCTCTCAGTATTTGGGCCACGCTGGGTTTGCCCCCCGCTCATGGCATGTGTGCTTTTCCAGTCTACACTGCTCATGCTCCAGGTTGCTTTTCAGGGGAACTGTCTAAAGCAGGCCCTGGGTTGTGTGCACTTCCCAGGACTAAGCTGCTCAGGTTTAGGTTCTTGGATACTCCACAAAGGCACAGACTCAGTTGGGCATGCATTTTGTGTCCTTCGCAGGTAGTTGCAAGCAGCTCAGGTGACCAGGTGCTTGGCGAGCACACTCCCCAGGTGGGTGGTTCATCTTATCACCTCCTTGGTCCCAGTCGCTTGTTTCCTGGGTGTGCAGCTGGTGTGCCATGTGTCTCCGCTGGGGAGCTGATCTCTGGCTGCAACCCTCCTGGTGGATGTCAACCGTCCAGGATCCCAGGAAGACTCGGCTAGCAACTGGGAGCCTGCTCACAGTTTGGTGGAGGATCTCTGGGGCCGAGATTGCCCCCTCGCGTTCTGGCTCTGGCTGTTGCCAGCCTGCCTCTCTGCCTGCAGCTGGGAATGTGCCAGTCCACAGTTGGCTAGCTCTCCTCTGGTATTGCTCAGTCCTTTGTTCTGTGAGTGGGACAGGCTGTGCCTCAAGTTAGAGCTTTTCATGGGAAAGTTCTCTCTCTCTCTTTTTCCTTTTTTTCCCTCTCTCTCTCTCTCTGGCTATCCCACAGTTTGCCCTCTCAGGTTAGCTCCTTCAGGTTGCCCTCAGGGCATTCAGGCCTGGTCCTTACCCTACGCGTGCAGCCCGTGCCTCTTTGTTCAGCCCCTACTTGCTGGTGGCAGACATGAGCATCTGGGCTACTTCTCCGCTGGGAGTTGTGGTTAGGCGGATATTCTGCAGGTTTTATTTATTTATTTTTCCCTCCCAGTTGTGTTGCCCTCAGATATTCCAAAACTCCCCACAGACCTGCCAGTGAGAGGGTTTCCTGCTGTTTGGAAGCTTCTCCTCTTTCACGACTCACTCCCCTGGGTGGGTCTCTGTCCCTAACTCTTTGGTCTCTCTTTTTATCTTTTATCTTTTGTCTTACCTCCTTCTGAAGACAAAGGGCTGCCATTCTGGGTGGCTACTGTCCACCAGCGTTCAGAGGTTGTTTTGTGGAATATGTGTCCTCAGTGTTCAAATGATCTTAGAATCTGTGGGGGACAAAGTGGTCTCCCCATCCTATTCCTCCACCATCTTCTGTTTGTTTTTTACAACGTACTTTCAAAATGTTAAAAATAAAGTTCAAACTCTCTTTTAGGAAACAAACATCTAAATTATTTTTACTAATTTAAAACCCTAGACAAATTTATTTGTCTTGCATTATTTCCCCTACTTTATTTTAAAACTTCCCTTCATATTTGAATGCCATGAAATTAATATTTTTGCTTAGTATTTCTGATATTCATCTTTTCTAAACTCTATATTTAGAGCTATTGTCAATTTTTTTCACTTGCATTTGATTAAGAATACACTTTTTGGTGCCTCTCTCCTCTTTTAAAAGCATATTCAGTCCAGTTCAGTCATTCAGTCCTGTTCGACTCTTTGTGCCCACATATGCTACAGCACAAAAGGCCTCCCTGTCCAGCACCAACTCCTAGAGTTTGCTCAAACTCTTGTCCATTGGGTCGATGATGCCATCCAACCATCTCATGCTTTATCGTCCTCTTTTCCTCCCTCCTTCAATCTTTCCCAGCATCAGGGCCTTTTGCAATAAATCAGTCCTTTGCATCTGGTGGCCAAAGTATTGGTGTTTCAGTTTCAACATCAGTGCTTCCAAAGAATAATCAGGACTGATTTCTTTAGAATCGACCGGTTGAACTACTTGCAGTTGAAGTGACTCTCAAGAGTCTTCTCCAACAACACAGTTGAAAAGCATCAGTTCTTCAGCACTCGGCTTTCTTTATAGTCCAACTCTCACAACCATGCATGACTACTGGAAAAACCATAGCTTTGACTAGATGGACAATCGTTGACAAAGTAATGTCTCTGCTTCTTAATATGCTGTCTATGTTGGTCATAACTTTTCTTCCAAGGAGAAAGCATCTTTTAATATCTTGGCTGCAGTCACCATCTACAGTGATTTGGGAGACCCCCAAAATAAAGTCTGCCACTGTTTCCAACTTTTTCACTCTCTTCTTTTACTTTCATCAAGAGGTTCTTTAGTTCTTCACTTTCTGCCATAAGGGTGATGTCATCTGCATATCTGATGTTATTGATATTTCTCCTGGCAATTTTGATCCAAGCTTTTGTTTCATGCAGCCCAGCAATTCTCATGATGTACACTGCATATAAGTTGAATAAGCAGGGTGACCATATACAGCCTTGATGTACTCCTAGTCCTATTTGAAACCAGTCTGTTGTTCCATGTTCAGTTCTAACTGTTGCTTCCTGACCTGCATATAAATTTCTCAAAAGGCAGGTCAAATGATCTGGTATTTCCATCCCTTGAAGGATTTTCCACAGTTTATTGTGATCTACAATCAAAGGCCTTGGCATAGCCAATAAAGCAGAAATAGATATTTTTTAGGAAGTCTTGCTTTTTCAATGACCCAACGGATGTTGACAATTTTATCTCTGGTTCCTCTGCATTTTCTAAAACCAGTTGGAATATATGGAAGTTTACGGTTTTTGTATTGTCGAAGCCTGGCTTGTAGAATTTTGAACATTCTTTACTAGTATGTGAGATGAGTGCAATTGTGCGGTAGTTTGAGCATTCTTTGGCATTGCCTTTCTTTGCAATTGAAATGAAAACTGACCTTTTCCAGTCCTGTGCCACTGCTGAGTTTTCCAAATTTGCTGGCACATTGAGTGTAGCACTTTCAAAGCATAATCTTTTAGGATTTGAAATAGTTCAACTGGAATTACATCACCTCCACTATCTTTGTTCGTAGTGGTGCTTTCTAAGGCCCATTTGACTTCATATTCCAGGATGTCTGGATCTAGGTGAATGTAAGTGATCACACCTTTGTGATTATCTGGGTCATGAAGATCTTTTTTTTTTTTTTTTTTTTTAATAGTTCTGTGTATTATTCCCACCTCTTCATAATATCTTCTGCTTCTCTAAGGTTCTTCTCAGTTCTATCCTTTATTGAATCCATCTTTGCATGAAATATTCCCTTGGTATTTCCAATTTTCTTCAAGAGATCTCTAGTCTTTCCCATTCTATTGTTTTCCTGTATTTCTTTACACTGATGGCTGAGGAATGCTTTCTTTTCTCTCCTTGCTATTCTTTGGAACTCTGCATTAAATGTGTATATCTTTCCTGTTCTCCTTTGCTTTTTGTTTCTCTTATTTTCATAGCTATTTGTAAGGCCTCCTCAAAGAGCCATTTTGTTTTTTTGTTTTGTTTTGTTTTTGCATTTCTTTTTCTTAGGGATGGTCTTGATCCATATCTTCTGTAAAATGTTCCAAACTTCCACCCATAGTTCTCAGGTAGTTTGTCTATCATATCTAACCCCTTAAATCTATTTCTCACTTCCACTATATAATCATAAGGGATTCGATTTAGGTTATACCTGAATGGTCTAGTGGTTTTCCCTACTTTCTTCAATTTAAGCCTGAATTTGGCAATAAGGAGTTCATCACGTTAGTCACAGTCAGCTCCTAGACTTGTTTTTGCTGAATGTATAGAGCCTGTACAACTTTGGCTGCAAAGAATATAATCAATCTGATTTTGCTGTTGAACATCTGATGATGTCCATGTGTAGTCTTCTCTTGTGTTGTTGGAAGAGGGTGCTTGCTATGAAGAGTGCATTCTTTTGGTAAAACTCTATTAGCCTTTGCCCTGCTTCATTTTGTACTCCAAGGCTAAATTTGCCTGTTACTCCAGGTGTTTCTTGAGTTCCTACTTTTGCATTCCAGTCCCCTATAATGAAAAGGATCTCTTTTTTGGGTGTTAGTTCTAGAAGGTCTTGTAGGTCTTCATAAAACCATTCAACTTCAGCTTCTTCAGCATTAATGGTCAGGGCATAGACTTGGATTACCATAATATTGAATGGTTTGCCTTGGAAATTAACAGAGATCATTCTGTCATTTTTGAGATTGAGTTTTGGACTCTTTTGTTGACTATGATGGCTACTCCATTCTTTCTAAGGGATTCTTGCCCAAGGCAGTAGATATAATGGTCATCTGAGTAAATTCACCCATTCTGGTTCATTTTTCACTTATTCCTAAAATTTCGCATTCACTCTTGCCATCACTTGTTTGACCACTTCCAATTTACCTTGATTCATGAACGTAACATTTCAGGTTCCTATGCAATATTTCTCTTTACAGCATCGGACCTTGCTTTCATCATCAGTCACATGCCCAACTGGGTGTTGTTTTTGCTTTGGTTCAGTCTCTTCATTCTTTCTGGAGTTATTTCTCCACTGATCTCCAGTAGCATATTGGGCACCTACCAACCTGGGGAGTTCACCATTCAGTGTCCTAATTTTTTGCCTTTTTATAGTGATCATGGAGTTCTCAAGGTCAAAATACTAAAGTGGTTTGCCATTACCTTCTCCAGTGGACCACATTTTGTCAGGACTCTCCACCATGACCCATTCATCTTTGGTGGCCCTACATGGATGGCTCACAGTTTCATTGAGTTAGACAAGGTTGTGGTCCATGTCATTAGATCGGTTAGTTTTCTTTGCTTGTAGTTTTCAGTCTGTCTGCCCTATGATGGAGAAAGTAAGAGGCTTATGGAAGCTTCCTGATGGGAAAGACTGACTAAGGGGGAAACTGGGTGTTGTTCTGATGGGCTGGGGCATGCTCTGTAAATCTTTAATCCTTTTTTTTTTTTTTTTTTGATGGGTGTAGCTGTGTTCCTTCCCTGCTATTGACCTGCGGCCAAACTATAGAGGAGGTAATGAAGACAATGACAACCTCCTTCAAAAGATCCTCCTTCCCTGGTGGCTCAGAGCTTAAAGCGTCTGCCTCCAATGCGGGAGACCTGGGTTCAATCCCTGGATTGGGAAGATCCCTTGGAGAAGGAAATGGTAACCCAATCCAGTATTCTTGCCTGGAGAATCCCATGGATGGAGAAGCCTGGTAGGCTACAGTCCATGGGGTTGCAAAGAGTCGGACACGACTGAGCGACTTCACCTTCACCTTCAAAAGATCCCAGGCATGTACTGCTCTACTCAGTGCCCCCAACCCTGCAGCAGGCCACTGCTGACCCACAACTCTGCTGGAGACTCCTGGACACCCACAGGCAAGTCTGGGTCAGTCTCTTGTGGGGTCACTGCTCCTTTCTCCTGGGTCTTGGTGTACAAGGTTCTGTTTGTGCCCTCCAAGAGTCTATTTCTCAGTCCTGTGTAAGTTCTTGTGGCTTACACAGAACTTTGTGTAATTGTGGGGTTAATGGGGACCTCCTCCAAGAAAACTTATGCCGTACCCAGGTCTGCTGCACCCAGAGCCCCTGTACCTGCAGCAGTCCACCGCTGACCCATACCTCCACAGGAGATGTTAAAAAACAGTTCTGTCTCTGTGGGGTCCCTGGGTCCTGGTGCTCACGATGTTTGTTTGAGCCCTCTGAGTGTCTCTGCTGGGACTGGGATTTGATTCTTAATGCAAATTCACCCTCCTACAGTCTTGCTGGGACTTCTCCTTTTTCCCTTGTATATGGGGTATCTCCTCCCAGCCACTCCAGCTCCTACTGTCTTACTGGGGTTGCTCTGACTTTGGACACGGGGTTCTCATCACGGTGGCTCCTCATTTTGTATATGGAGTATCTCCCCTTCGCTGCTTGCTTCAGTGCTGCACAGCTGGTAAAAGCATATTATCTCTTCTTATATTTATGGGCATTTTTACTTTTTCTAGTCTATTTGACAAACTGTGATTTTACCTTGATATCAAGATAAAGGGATACATTTACGCAGTGGTTTTTGTTCAGCTGCCAATTCGTATCAACTCTTGGTGATTCCATAGATTGCAGCACATCAGGCTTCCCTGTCCCTCACCATTTCCCAAGGTTTGTCCAAGTTATGCAGTGAGGTACAGCATAAAACAGCAGAATTTTATTTTTTAATCACTATAATGTGCCTCTCTAAGTGCAAAGAGATAACATTAGAGATATAGAGATAACAAGGGAACACTTCATGCAAAGACAGGCACAATAGATAGAAAGGACCAAACAGAAGTAAAAGAGAGTAAGAAGATGTGGCAAGAATCCACAGAAGAACTGTACAAAAAGTTCTTGATGACCAAGATAACCACAATGCCATAATCACTCACCTAGAGCCAGACATCTTGAGTGTGAAGTCTAGTGGGCCTTAGGAAGCATCACTATGAACAAAGCAGTGGAGGTGATGGAATTCCAGCCAAGCCATTTAAAATCCTAAAACATGATGCTGTTAAAATGTTGCACTCAATATGTCAGCACATTTGGAAAATTCAGCAGTGGCCACAGCAGTGGAAAAGTTCAGTTTTCATTCCAATGCCAAAGAAGGGCATGCCAAAGAAAGTTCAAACTACAGTACAGTTGTTCTCATTTCACATGCTAGCAAGGTAATACTCAAAATCCTTCAAGATATGCTTCAATAGTATGTAAACCAAGAACTTCCAGATGTACAAGCTGTATTTAGAAAAGGCAGAGGAACCAGAGATCAAATTGCCAATATCCATTATATCATAAAAAAAGCAAGAGAATTCCAGAAAAACATCTACTATTGCTTCACTGACTATGCTAAAACTTTTGATTGTATGAATCACAACAAACTGTGGAAAATTCTTTAAGAGATGGGAATACGGGAACGCTTTACCTGCCTCCTGAGAGACCTGTATGCTAGTCAAGAAGCAATGGTTACAACCAAACATGGAACAATGAATTGGCTCAAAATTGGGAAAGGAGTATGTAAAGGGTATATATTTTCACCCTGCTTATTTAACATCTATGCAGAGGACACCATGTGAAAGGTACTGCTGGATGAAGCACAAGCTGGAATCAAGATTGCCAGGAGAAGCATCAACAACTTCAGATATGGACATGATACTACCCTAAAAGCAGAAAGCAAAGAGGAACTTAAGATCTTCTTGATGAAGTTGAAAGAGGAGAGTGAGAAGCCTGGCTTAAAACTCAGCATTCAAAAAACTAAGATCATGGCATCTGGTCCCATCAGATCAGATCAGATCAGATCAGTCGCTCAGTCGTGTCCGATTCTTTGCGACCCCATGAACCGCAGCACGCCAGGCCTCCCTGTCCATCACCAGCTCCCGGAGGTCACTCAGACTCTCATCCATCGAGTCAGTGATGCCATCCAGCCATCTCATCCTCTGTCGTCCCCTTCTCCTCCTGCCCTCAATCCCTCCCAGCATCAGAGTCTTCTCCAATGAGTCAACTCTTCGCATGAGGTGGCCAAAATACTGGAGTTTCAGCTTTAGCATCATTCCTTCTAAAGAAATTCCAGGATTGATCTCCTTCAGAATGGACTGGTCCCATCACTTCATGGCAAATAGATGGGGAAAAATGAAAACAGTAACAGATTTTATTTTCTTGGGCTCCAAAATCACTGTGGATGATGACAGTTGCTATGAAATTAAAAGACACTTGTTCCATGGAAGAAAAGCTAAGACTTGGAAGAAAATAAGACAAACATAGTTAGCATGTTAAAAGGTGAAAGATTTATATGATCTGAAGAGCAACCAGAGTATATACAGTGTATTAAAAAGCAGAGACATCACTTTGTGGACACATGTCCATATAGTTAAATCTATGGTTTCTCCAGCAGTCATGCATAGATGTGAGAGTTGAACCATAAAGAATTATGAGCACTGAAGAAATGATGTTTTCAAACTGTGCTGGAAAAGACTCTTAAGAGTCCCCTTGGCAGCAAGGAGATCAAACCAGTCACTCCTAAAGGAAATTAACTCTGAATATTCGTTGGAAGGACTGATTCTGAAAGTGAAGCTCCACTATTTTGGCCACCTGATGTGATGAACCAACTCAATAGAAAATACCCTTATGCTGGGAAAGATTGAAGACAAGAGGAGAAGTGGGTGATAGAGGATGAGATGGTGGGATGGCATCACCAACTCAGTGGACTTGAGTTTGAGCAAACTCCAGGAGATAATGAAGACAGGGAAGCTGCTTTATTGCCATCCACATGATTGCAAAGAGTTGGACACGACTTAGCAACTGAACAACAACAACAATATGCATGTTTGTGTGTATGTGTATAAACATAAGGTACTAGGTGTAAAATATTCCTGAGGCTATTTGGGGTATATTTAGAGATTCTCATTCCTTCAGATTGGGCAGAAATTTTTCATTAAATCTATATTATTAAAAATAGAAACTGGGTTTTCCTTTTATTATTCCTTGACAAAAGACTTGAACATAAACCTTGTTTAATGTACCCTCCTCAATATTGATGCAAAATGACCTCTAGAAAAGATGAAATCCTCAGTACTGCCTTCACTGTGCATGAATCATTGAGAAGTAATGAAAGTTGAGTAATCCTATTTAAATATTTATTGGAAAGAACTGAAGGTAATCCATAAAGTACTTTTAGGAGAAAATATGTGTGCTTATATTTCTCTCTCTCAGACAAGATTGTAAGTTTTTTGAAAGATGAGTCTGTTTAGTCATAGTTTGGCTATTGCTCTCCACAGCATGGAGCAAACACATATGCAATATTTATATTTTAATAAGTAAATATTTTCTTTACTCTTTTTGGCTTGTAGAAGCAAAGTGATGAATTTATTAAGATCAGTGTTTCTACTTTATTCATGTTTATATCTTGTCTTGGAATTTGGACAGTCATGTGCATATTAGCAGTCAAAAAACATTAGTTCATTTGAAAATTCTATCTAGAATTCTTTCAAAATCATTCAACTCAGTTCACTCACTTAGTCATGTCCGACTCAAAAACATTGCTTACTGGTATATTAAAAACAGCATAGGGATTAATGGACTTCTTTTCAAAACGATATTTTTTTTTAATGGTTAGGATACAGAAATCAGTGTGCATAGATCTGTACTTGTTCATATGATTTTAGATCATTGGAGGCAACTGCTTAAGACTTCTTATGTATCACACATCAAAAAGAAACTTCCTGTGGTGATAATTGATCTTTAGTCTTGGGATAGTTGAAGATAATTCATGTGAAGGGACATGGGTGTGCACATACATACATTTGGTTTAAATTTTTAATTTTCTTCTCATATATGTATAAACAGTGCCTGATACCAGCAAACTTCATTTTACAATGAAAGTGACAACTGATGAAACATACTATGAATTATTTTAGGGATTTATTGATACTGTCTTAACTCATCACTCATTCCCTTTATTAATTTAACAGCTTTTTAATTAATTTATTAGTTTTTTAATTAATTTATCAATTATTTTCTTCTAAGCACAATGTCTGAGTCAGATTACTTGCCTTTACGATATTTTATTATCATTATTGAAAATTAGTAAACTGATTATACTTTCCTTTCTTTCTTGACCAGGGATTTTCATCCATGCACTATAACTACAATACTCAAATTTTGATAATTGTGTGAAACATCCTCACTATTGAAACTTCTTTACATTTACTGTGGTTCTAATTGTATATATTATTTTCATTTTCACTTGTATTGAATATACCTTGTTATGTAGATAATTTCAAGACTTTGTATAATTTCAAGACTTTGCATTTATTCAATGCTAGCAAAATCAGACTGTAACGAAAGCTGAGCATTGAAGAATTGATGCTTTTGAACTATGGTGTTGGAGAAGACTCTTGAGAGTTCCTTGAACCCCAAGGAAATCAAACCAGTCCATCCTAAAGGAAATCAGCCCTGAATATTCATTGGAAGGACTGATGCTGAAGTTGAAATTCCAATACTTTGGCCACGCGACATGAAGAACTGACTCATTTGAAAAGACCTTGATGCTGGGAAAGATTAAGGCTGGAGAAGTGGATGACATAGGATGATATGACTGGATGGCATCACCGACTTGATGTACATGAGTTTGAGCAAGCTCTGGGAGTTGGTGATGTATATGGAAGTCTGGCATGCTGCAGTCTGTGGGGTCACAAAGAGTCAGACATGACTGAACGCCTGGACTGACTGAAAATCAGGTATCTAATTTTTATTTCTGTGTTTTAATATTGCCTTGCTATTCTCTTTCTAAGAGAAAAACATGCCACACTTTTCTTGTTAAGCATAAGAAGTAGAAATATATTTTATTTGTTCAGAGTTATGATTAAATGTCCATATATATATTTTTTCAAAATGTCCTTGTATTTATCCCTGGTGTACTTTCTATCATTTTAGAATAAGGAAAAAAAGGAAATATATACATGTCATATGAATACATATTTTTATATATTTTTCCTGTATATATATATAATCTATCTGTATATATATGGAAGTGACAATTTAGGCACTAAGTCACCTCTGACTTTTTGTGACACCATGGAATATAGCCCTCGAGACTCCTCTGTCCATTGAATTCCCAAGCAAGAATGCTAGAGAGGGTAGCCATTTCCTTCTCCAGGGGATCTTCCCGCCCCAGGGATCAAACTGTATTCTTCAGTATTGCAGACAAATTCTCTACCATCTGAGACAATAGGGAAGCCCATATGCATATATAAATATGTACATTGCATAGTTAAAACAGTAATGAATTAGGGAATGAAACTATACCATCATTAAATTAAGAGATTTTTAAAATCTCTAATCAT
This sequence comes from Tragelaphus eurycerus, assembly GCA_935064755.1. Taxonomy (NCBI): domain Eukaryota; kingdom Metazoa; phylum Chordata; class Mammalia; order Artiodactyla; family Bovidae; genus Tragelaphus; species Tragelaphus eurycerus. The sequence continues at coordinate 87,281 of CAKXYN010000225.1, read as the reverse complement.
GACATGACACAATGAATGGTCTAAGAATAGTCTGAAATCAGAAAAAACACTAAAATGAACAAAATGAATTTCAATGTTAAAAAATATTAAATAAGAAAAACTTTCTCCTCATATTTTTGCGTTTATCGTGGTTTTTGAGGTGGCTTTTAGTTATAAAATGAGAATGGATACTGAATATACAGTATGATAATGCTTATGCAAATCTGGAGGTATACAGATAAGTACTCCACAACAAAAATAATTGGGAGAAATTCATTAAATTGTCACAACAGTTTTGAATTGTTTTTGTATCATTCTTTTAATTTTGTTATATTCTAGTTTTTTTTGTCTTAGCTAATATATTTACTCACTTAATAGTATTAAACATTTAAATATAAAAGTTTTATTGTCAAAATGTATCATTCTGCCTCTGATGATTTCAGTCATAGAGTAGATATTTCTCTAGAAATAGTTTCTCTACCACCCTGGGCATAAATTTAGAGCATCACAAAGATAGACCAAACCATTAGGTTTTCATTTTGTGGCTCCTAAGGGAAAAGACAATTAGCTTCTCAAATCCAGTCCTATCAGAGCTGCTTTTGGTCCTTGAACTTCTGTCCCTGCAGACAGGCAAAGAAATCTTTCTTGATAATTGATTCACGAGGATGAGCAAACGTTTCATTATTAACAATTCCCAGTATACGAAGTAGCCTGGAAGTATTAGGATGAGATGAAAAGCCTGCTCTTTGCTGATGTACCTGAAGAGTGGATTCCTGAATTTCTTTTCAGGTATAACTTCCTGGAAAACTTTACATTTGATTAGGAACTGAATAAAATTTCTAGTCTGATTTATTTTTCCCTCAGAATAAAACAAAATGACTACACTAAAACTTAAAAAAGAACTTATCTCAAAGAAAACAAGTGCATTACAGAAACTGTCAACTGACATGTTTTTCTTTCTTTCTTTTTTTTTTTTTTTTTTTTTTTTGTTAGCAAAATTTGAGGTTGACAAACTTCTAGATAGATAACATTGGAAGAAGTTTATTTTCACCAGCCTTGGCTCCCAGTGAGTATTATTCTCAAATTAGAAGACTTTAGGTAGAATCAAATAAAATGGAGATATTTTCAGAAGAATATGTGCACTGATATCACTTAAACTTTCTATGAGAAATGCCAAAATTTGTGGAATCAGAAATACAGAGTTAATGTAATTAGGGTCTGCAATCAGTATACATGTTTAGAAATAAAATTATGGAAGAAATTATATTTTGAGTGATTAACTTGAAAAATATCACTATATTCGAAGATAAATATTAATATATGCTCTATAATTTTAACATAACCTACTGAAGTATACTAAGGTAGAAATTTATATTTCATATCAAGTATATTAGGAAACAAGAACAGTGCATGGTGCATGAAGATTATTATACCATTGTTTATTATATGTGTATAAGGCAATGGCACCCCACCCCAGTACTTTTGCCTGGAAAATCCCATGGACAGAGGAGCCTGGTAGGCTCCAGTCCATGGGGTTGCTAAGAGTCGGACATGACTGAGCGACTTCACTTTCACTTTTCACTTTCATGCATTGGAGAAGGAAATGGCAACCCATTCCAGTGTTCTTGCCTGGAGAATCCCAGGGACAGGGGAGCCTGGTGAGCTTCCGTCTATGGGGTCGCACAGAGTCGGACACGACTGAAGCGACTTAGCAGCATATATTATATGTAACACTTTTTCACAGGTTTGCTGAAATAAATATTAATAAGAATATAGTATTGTTGGCCTTCCTTCTGAGGTCAGTCTATCTTGGTAGAATTACAGATCCAACATTTAGGAGCTCTGACTCTGGTTCAGTTATTTAAATTCACTGTACTCTTTTTCTCACATGAAGAATAGGACAAACAGTACTACCTATGTATCTCCTCATGGGAATTAAATACATTAATAATGAGAATCATTTAAAGCAGCATCAGCCATTCTAATTATTCAATATACTAGCTTTTACTATATTATATCCAAATGTTTACTTACCTCTATTTCTACTTTTGGCCATTAATTAAGATTTTTTTCTTCCTACTCTCTACATCCCTCATTATTATCACTTTCTAGAAACATATCATGATGTTTCTGGAAACACAGTTTCTGGAAACAAAATTCATAGTAATTCTTGCTATGTGTCAATTCTGATTTCTCAACATTTTGGAGCATTTGGACACTATGAGTAGAAGGAATATCACACAAGTGTCTGACTTCATCCTTGTGGGACTGACAGACTCTGAAGAGATCCGACTGGTCCTCTTCACCGTCTTTCTCCTGATATACCTGATCACTGTGCTGGGGAATGTGGGGATGATCCTGATAATCCGCCTGGACTCCAAGCTTCACACACCCATGTATTTTTTCCTTAGTCACTTGTCATTTCTTGACCTCAGTTACTCAAGTGTCATCACCCCTAAAACCTTAGACAACTTACTGACTTCCAGCAAGTATATTTCTTACCTGAACTGCTTCACGCAGTTGTATTTCTTTGTCTTCTTGGGCGCCACTGAATGTGTTCTTCTCTCTTCCATGGCCTATGATCGCTATGCAGCCATCTGCAACCCTCTGCATTACCCAGTTGTTATGTCCACCAGACGCTGCTGGTTTCTCATCTTTGGATCCTATTTGATTGGTTTTATTGATACCTCTGTCAGTGTTCCGTGCATGAGTAGATTGCATTTCTGCAACTCAAATGAAATTTATCACTTTTACTGTGATGGAAGGGCAATTTTACCCCTGTCCTGCACTGACACACATGACATCGAAATCATCATATTCATTTCTGCCGGCTCCACCCTACTGGTGTCTCTTATCACAATCTCTGTGTCTTATTCATCCATCCTGTCTACTATTCTGAAAATCACTTCCACTTCAGGGAAGCGAAAAGCCTTCTCTACTTGTGCCTCCCATCTCCTGGCGGTCACCATCTTCTATGGCACTATGATTTTCACTTACTTAAAACCAAGTAAGTCCTACTCCTTGGGAAAGGATCAAGTGACTTCTGTTTTTTATACCATTGTCATCCCCATGCTGAACCCCCTTATATATAGTCTTAGAAACAAAGAAGTGAAAAGTGCTCTCGGTAGAGTTATACAGAAAAGAAAGGACTCCAAACAACTAAAATAACAGTGATGTTAAATTTCAAAGCTCATTTTTTTCATTCCTACAGTGTATTTCCTTGTTGTCTCTACAGAAGCAAATATAAAAGTTTTTATCTATTTATTCTGTTGAACCAGTGTTGCCTGACTAAATATAATCTCTCATATTTCTAAGGATATGCCTTTATAAAACTATAATTGGAAACCAATGAAGCATGTCAAACTGTGGTCTAAATATACACATTTTTAAGGGCAACTGATTTCATACATGAACAAGTATACTTGTCAGCTTTTAAACTATGTCACATATTTCAATGCTCCAACTTCATTGAATTTTATGATGAAACAGAGTTCAGTTTTGGGGACAACGATACTGACCTCAGAAATAATTTCCTTTACTTTATAGAGAAGCATATAGCAGAGTGATTATGAGCACTTGCTTTGGAACCAAACATTTCAGAATTTAGATTCTAGCTCTGCTGTTCTATAACTTATGTAACACTTAAAAAAAATCACTGAAAATATAAGCCTCAAGTTTTTAAACCGCATTATACAATGATACTGACCTCAGAAATAATTTCCTTTACTTTATAGAGAAGCATATAGCAGAGGAGTGATTATGAGCACTTGCTTTGGAACCAAACGTTCCAGAATTTAGATTCTAGCTCTGCTGTTCTATAACTTATGTAACACTTAAAAAATAAAATCACTGAAAATGTAAGCCTCAAGTTTTTAAACTGCATTATATAAATAACTATTCCAGGTCCATATAGCTACTATAAGGGGCTTCCCAGGTGACTCAGTGGTAAACAAGTGGCAATGCAGGAGACAAGCTTTCAATCCCTGGGTCAAGAACATCGCCTGAAGAGGAAATGGCAACCCACTCCAGTGTTCTTGCCTAGAAAATTCCATGGATAGAGAAGCCTGGTGGGCTACGACTGAGCAACTAAACACACATGCACACACACATTGTTACTGTAAAGATCAAATCAGTTCATTATGAAAAGCATTTAAGGAAGTACTAATAAATCCTGGCCCTTATCATTAAAATACTGATATCCCTCCAGTTTTTAGTGCACAATGGCTCTTTTTTTGATGAGCATTCAGTTGTGTTTTAAGAATTACTTTTGGTGGATTTGATGGACAAACACACAAACAGCTAAGGAAACACTCAGCACCTCACAATTTTGGATTTAGAATGGACAGTGTTAAATACTGGAAAAAATATTGAAACATTTAAGGCAATAGAAATGCCCTATAAGTTATTAAGCATTTTGTATGTGTTCTTCTAGATTGACAGTTATGTATATATGTGTGTTTATTATGTACATGAGCAATATTTCTGACATTTCCTATGTCATTTTTGAGACTTTCTGTGTTTATTTAAAAACATTATCTTTGATTATTCCTTTATCATTGAAATCTAAGGTGGCTGTGTGTTTGATACATGAGAAAGATTCTCAGTTTGCAATTCTTTGGATACTAAATGGTAATGAATTCATCAAGTTAACATCTGCATGAAGTGCTATCATTTTGATAGCTCCCTTAAAATATTTATTCATTTTTAAGATATGTATTTATTTATACTGTAGTGTAATTGCTTTACAATGTTGTGTTAATTTCTGCTGTACAACAGAGTGAATCACTTTATCCCCTCACTCTTGAGTCTCCCTCCCTGCCTTCATTGTGCATGAATTATTGAGTAGAAATGAGAGGAACTGGGCAGCCATATTTAAATGTTTATTGAAAGGAAGTGAAGATATATTTTATGAGGTAATTTTAAAATAATATGTGTGTTTATAATATTTCTCTCCAAAAATATTATAAGCTCTTCAAGATAAGAATTTGCTTAGTCATTTTGTGCTCTCCACAATATGTAGCAAATGTATCACTTACTTAAAGTGTATATAAATGTTTTCTTTGCTTTCATTTGCTGGTGAAAGCACAGTGATGAATGCATTAAACTGAAGGATTTTACTTCATTCAAGTTTACACCATGCTTTGGTGTTTGTATACTCCTTTGGCTTCCCCGGTGACACTAGTGGTAAAGAACCTGCCTGCCCGTGCAGGAGACGGAAGAGAAGTGGTTGGATCCCTGGGTCTGGAAGACACCCTGGAGAAGGGATGGCAACTCACTCCAGTCTTCTTGCCTGGGGAATCCCGTGGACGGAGGTGCCTAGTGGGCTCTGGTCCAAAGGGTCCCAAAGAGTCAGACACAACTAAAGAGATTTAGCATGCACACACGTGCATATTAGGGCTCAAACATATTAGCTTAGTTGAAAATTCTACTTCTGTATTTTTTTCCTAAAATGTATCTAATTCAGGTATAAAATATGGCCTAGTGATTAGCTGATAGATTTCCTTACCAATTACCTTTTCCTTAGTAGTTAGGGTATGGAAATGAGTGTACACAGAATTTTATACTTTGTTCAAGTTATTTTAAATCACTGGAGTCAACTGATTAGGACTTATACATCACACATCACACACACACACACACACACACAGACAAATTCCTATAGAAATAATCAATCTTCGGTCTTGAGAGTAGCTGAAGACAGTTCATGATAAAGCATCTGTATGGGCACAGGTACATGTTTGATTTTACATTTTTAATTTTCTTCTGATCTATGTCACTGGTGTCTAACTCTTACAAACTTCATTTTACAATTACATTTTTTACATTGTAAATCATTGTAACAACTGATGAAACAATAGTTGCATTATTTTAAGGACTTATTGAGGCTCCTGTCATTTTAAAATTAACATTTATTTATTATTCATTTATTTTTACTGTGATGGATGCTGTTGCTGTGCACGGACTTTCTTAGCCCCTCCCCATGGTGAGTGGGGCTCTTCTCTTGTTGTGGTGTGAGGGCTTCTGATTGCAATGACTTCTCTTGTTGAGCAGCATAGCCTCTAGGTGCGTGGGCTTCAGTAGGTGCAGCTCATGTGCTCCAGAGCCCGGGTCCTTAGCTGTGGCACACTCGTGGGCTTAGTTTCTCCATGGTCTGTGAGGTCTTCCTGGACCAGGGATCAAACCAGTGTCCCCTGCATTCCAAAGCAGATTCTTAACCACTGGACCACCAAGGAATATGGTGGTTTTAATTCATCACTCATCCACTTTATTACTCCTATATATTTTATAGGATTAACTATACTGCTGTTTTGGAGAAGGCAATGGCACCCCACTCTTGCCTGGAGAAGGCAATGGTACTCTTTCCTGGAGAATCCCATGGACAGAGGAGCCTGATAGGCTGCAGTCCATGGGGTCGCACAGAGTTGGACACGACTGAGCGACTTCACTTTCACTTTTCACTTTCATGCATTGGAGAAGGAAATGGCAACCCACTCCAGTGTTCTTGCCTGGAGAATCCCAGGGACGGCGGAGCCTGGTGGGCTGCCGTCTCTGGGGTCCAACAGAGTCGGACACGACTGAAGCGACTTAGCAGCAGCAGCAGCATACTACTGTTTTAACTACTGTTTTCACTCCTCACTTATCCACTTTATTAATCCTATATATGTATTTTTTTCCTTCTAAGCACAGTATTGGATTTAGTATCTGATTCAAGATTTTTCATCATGGTCATCGAGAATAATTAAGCTAATTATATTCCCCTTTTTTTTTCTCCACCAGGGATTTTAATTCATTCATTTTAACTATAATGTTCATATTTTTAAAATTGTATGAAACAAAATTTCTGTTGAAGCTTATTTGTATTTACTGTGTCTCTAATTATATTATTTTCATTTTGACTTGCATTCAGTATATAGTCAACTGTAGAAATTACAAAGATTTATATTTATTATCAATTAATCTCCATGTATGTGTTTCAATGTATTGTTGCTATTATCTCTCATAGAGCAGAAAACATGCCGCAATTTTCTTGTTGATCATAAGAAGCAGAAACTTGTTTGTCCAGATTTACAATTAAATGCCCAAATACATTTTTAAAAATGCTCTCTAGTGTAGTTTCCATCATTGTAGAATAAGGAGAGAAAGGAAAATATATGTGTATATATTTTTTCTTCCTATATGAATATTGCATACATATGTTGCATAGTGAAATCTGTAGTGACTTAGAGAATGAAATTATATCAATGAGTTAGAGAATGAAACTATGTTAAATCAAGTTCAGTTAGTTCATTGCTGAGTCATGTCTGACTCTTTGAAACTCCATGGACTGTGCTCACCAGGCTTCCCTGTCCATCACCAACTCCTGAAACTTGCTCAAACTCATATCCATCAGATCAGTGATCCCTTCCAAATATCGCATCCTATGCTGTCCTCTTCTCTTCCTGCTTTCAATCTTTCCCAGCTTCAGGGTCTTTTCCAAGGAGTCAGTTCTTCATATCAGGTGGCCAAAGTCTTGGAATTTCGCTTTAGCATTAGTACTTCCAATGAATATTCAGAACTGATTTCCTTTAGGATGGACTGCTTGGATCTCCTTGCAGTCCAAGGGACATATTTGATCATTTGATTCTCAAATTATACATATACTAGGAAGATTACATATATTAGTTAATTTGTACTTCAAATCAACCCATTTCAGTGGCAATATTTTATTGTGTTTATTTTCAGGGTTATAATCTTGTAATAAATCCAGTCATTTATAGTTCCACAATTACTACCAAATGTACAGTATTATATGTTCATATTTACACAGTGTATTCCTTCAACTCAGTCAAGATAAAATAAAAAAGAAATTAAGACTCAAGCAACCCCAAATAAGTCTGATCATCAAAACTGAATCCAGAGAAAGAAGTATTCATACTTCAGTTGATTTACATGGTCAATTTACAGAATACAGTGATCAAAGCAATTGTTGACCTCTTCCTGAAGATAGAGTCAGGGACATATGTGTCCTGAATTAGTAATGTATAGTTAATAGTCTTTATGATCTTCACCAGGTATCCACATTGAGTGTCTATTATGATAACCTCTCTAGCCTAAAGACAAAATATGTGCTATAATTTCACTCTCTCCTAATATGAATGTGACTGTTGTTATATGTGTCTTCTATCTGATTTTCTGAGATCCATTGTAATCACCATTATCCATCATGAGTAATATTAAATTTCCCTGATGGTAAATGCTCTGTAAGTGCTGAATCTAGGCGTATTTTCCCAAACACAGAAAACTGGATTTACTCACTCTTCTATCCATCCATTCATCTGATCCATTTATCCATTTATTCACTATATATATATATATATATATATATATATATATATATACACACACACATGCCCTCCACCAAGCTGCATAGGTTCTGGAAAAATCAACCAAGATACATATTCCCAGCTGCTAAGGACTTTCTCATATGGATAGGTTGACAGACAAATCAACAAATAACTTCAGTATTACATGATAAAGAACATAACAAATCAATGTACAAAGAGCAATTATTATTTTAATTCAGAAATGTTTCACAGAGCAGAATTTTGGCAAGTAAATTTTTGTAAGAGAAGATAAAATCATTTTACAGTATGGAGGATGAAAAGTTATTTTTAGTTCTGAAAGACAGGGAAATGTTTAAAATATTTGACATACAGGGTGATGTATAGCTGATTGTCAGGTTGGAGGGATAGGCTATGTCTTAAATATTTTTAAATAACTTTAATTCCTATTCATTTGAAAGTCCAGTTTCTGTCCAGTAGCTTTCTGAGGGCATTTTTTACATCTTTGTTTCTGAAGCTGTAGATTATTGGATTAAACATGGGAAAGACAACCATATAAAACACTACAACTACTTGGTCAGTGTCTAGGGAGTAGCTGATAGTGGGATGCAAGTACATAAACAGTAGTGTTCCATAGAATACAGTGATTGCTATGAGATGGGAGGCACAGGTAGAGAACATTTTGCTTCTTGAACCTGAGGACTTGATGCTCAAAACAGTGAGGAGGACACAGATGTATGAGATAAAGATGACCACAAAAGCGCTGGTCTGGATGAAGCCACACAAGGCAAAGAGCAGAAGCTCGTTGATGTAGTTGTCTGTGCAAGATAAAGCCAGGAGAGGCAGGATATCACAGAAAAAATGGTTGACGATATTGGAGCCACAATATGGCAGCCTGAATGTGAGGCAGACATGGACCTTTGAAATCACACCCCCACTGAAGTACACCAACACAATGCAGCAGACACAGACTCTTCCCAGACACAACAGCAGAATAGAGCAGTGGATTGCAGATGACTGCATAGTGGTTATAGACCATTGCTGCCGGGCTAAGGCATTCAGCATCAGCAAAACAACCAAAGAAAAACATCTGTAGCACACAAACATAGAGGGAAATGCTTTTCTTGGATGCTAGAATATTTGCCAGCACTTTAGGATGGATTACTGTTGACTAGCTAATGTCTAAGAAAGACAAGTTGCTGAGAAAATAATACATGGGGGTTTGAAGGCTTGAATTGATATTAACTAGAATTATTAAACCTACATTTCCCACCACAGTTAGTGTATAGACTATGAGAAATACCAAGAATAGTGTAAAAAGCAAGAGAGTTCCAGAAAAACATCTATTTCTGCTTTATTGACTATGCCAAAGAATTTGACTGTGTGGATCACAATAAACTGTAGGAAATTCTGAAAGAGATGGGAATATCAGACCACCTGACCTGCCTCTTGAGAAATCTGTATGCAGATCAGGAAGCAACAGTTAGAACTGGACATGGAGCAACAGACTGGTTCCAAATAGGAAAAGGAGTACGTCAGGCTGTATATTGTCACCCTGCTTATTTAACTTATATGCAGAGTACATCATGAGAAACGCTGGGCTGGAAGAAGCACAAGCTGGAATCAAGATTGCCGGGAGAAATATCAATAACCTCAGATATGCAGATGACACCACCCTTATTGCAGAAAGTGAAGAGGAACTCAAAAGCCTCTTGATGAAAGTGAAAGTGGACAGTGACAAAGCTGGGTTAAAGCTCAACATTCAAAAAACGAAGATCATGGCATCCGGTCCCATCACTTCATGGAAAATAGATGGGGAAAAAGTGGAAACAGTGTCAGAATTTATTTTTCTGGACTCCAAAATCACTGCAGATGGTGACTGCAGCCTTGAAAATAAAAGACGCTTTCTCCTTGGAAGGAAAGTTATGACCAACCTAGATAACATCTTCAAAAGCAGAGACATTACTTTGCCAACAAAGGTCCATCTAGTCAAGGCTGTGGTTTTTCCTGTGGTCATGTATGGATGTGAGAGTTGGACTATGAAGAAGGCTGAGTACCCAAGAATTGATGCTTTTGAACTGTGGTGTTGGAGAAGACTCCTGAGAGTCCCTTGGACTGCAAGAACACCAACCAGTCCATTCTGAAGGAGATCAGCCCTGGGATTTCTTTGGAAGGAATGATGCTAAAGCTGAAACTCCAGTACTTTGGACACCCCATGTGAAGAGTTGACTCAAAGGAAAAGACTCTGATTCTGGGAGGGATTGGGGGCAGGAGGAGAAGGGGATGACAGAGGATGAGATGGCTGGATGACATCACTGACTGGATGGATGTGAGTCTGGGAGAACTCCAGAAGTTAGTGATGGACAGGGAGGGCTGGCGTGGTGTGATTCATGGGGTCGCAAAGAGTCGGACACAATGAGGGATTGAACTGAACTGAACTGAACTGAGAGATAGATAATCTGTGAATCCAACAAATAGGAACTCAGTCTGCATGGTATCATTATTCTCCAACATCTTCTTGGTTTTCTTGTCTTTCTCATCTGAAATAGATGGCATCAGAATACATGAATTGATTTGAGTGATTAGGTTAACAAAGGATACTTTTTATTCTTCCTTCTAAAGAGGCAAATATAAGCATAATAAAATCACCGTTAAGGCATTTTCTGTGATGTATTTGGCTTGTTTTCTTTTCTTTTTGTCACTTTATTTAAAAAATAATTAAAATCTTCATTGATGCTAGAGGATGTTATTCAGGTATAATGCTTTAAGAGGTGGTGGCTCTTTAAAAACTGTGCACTTTAAGAGATGGTACTGATTCCTTTCAAGATGAAAAAGAGTGAATTTGGCTCAGTTGATAAGTCCTGGTAGAACCAAAAGAGCTGGCAAAGTCCTTATAGGTCAACCCCTATTTTTCAGATCCTAAAATCATATTATTCTATGTACAGCAATGTATAGTTGAGAAAAATTCTAGAGAGAATGCTCCCACAGATAAACTGGATAAATCTATAGAATATCTGTGATCGTGGGAGGTAGTTTAAAATAACAGATAAGAGCACAGCAGTTATGTAAGAGATGACTGGGTTGAAATCTTAGCTTTGCTACATATAGAATATATACTAATTGGTTATGTGATCTTGATAAAATCATTTAACCACTCTGTGATGATTAGAGGAAAACAAGGAGATATTTGTAAATCACTTACACAACTGGTACATAATACACATTAACGTATCTTTTACTTTTAATTGCTTATTCAGTAGGTTGAAATGCCCAGACAATTGTCTCAAAATTCATCTTTTCTTTTTAAAATTTTATTTATTGAATTTAATTGTCAGATAATTACTTTACAATATTGTGGTGGCTTTTGCCATACACCACCATGACTCAGCCACAGGTATACATGTTTCCTTTCATCCTGACCTCCTTCCCAACAAAATTCATGTTATCTTTGACATCATGGGTACAGAATCTGCCTTCTCTTAAAAATAAGAGCCATTGTGTATGTGTGTGTGTTCTATACAAATAAATTGCTTGGTTTCAGTAAATCTTTTACAAGTGCATATAATTGTTGCTTTCCTTTCCCTAGTTTATGTGTCTTTCTTGACTCTAGAGTGTGGATATAATGGTGTCTGGTGTGAGGTCACAGGAACATTCTTTTGAAGGACAACTGTGTCTCTGTACTTATCAATGAACTTCTAAACTGAGACTATAATGGGAAAATGTATTATATAGGCAGAAGGAGAAATAACCAAGTGAAAAAACCTTAGGATGAATGTCAATGAAAAATACAGTGAGATGGAATATCTTGCAGGCAATTAAAGATATGTAATGTTGGCTTAAGTCAGTAACACTATGTTGAGTAAGAAGAGAAACAAATAACAGGGATATATTCTCTGTTATGTGTGGGAACCCTGTAATTCTCCCTGCTCCAACAATATGACCTGCAATCTTCTAGAGGATCCAGTCTTTGTCAGGAACTAGATCTTTAAAAGGAAAAAGTTGATTGAAAATAGATGAATTCAAACTCTTAAATGAGAAAAATAATAATGTATTTATGTTGCACAGATGTCATTTCTATGCTTATAATATACAGATTCTTATCCTTAACTCTTTGTCTTCCTTTTTTTTAATGAATCAATTCAATAATCATGAAAAGGACTTCCTTGAATTTTCTTGTGTGTGCATGTGTGTGTGACTCTCCAACAGCCTGTGTCCTCTTCGACTTGATATCACTGGAACAAAAGAGGCCCCAAAATAAAGAGAAAAAGCAAGTGTCTGGAGTCCTGGACTCTAATCCTGGTTCTACTACATTATTTTATTTTTATTTATGTCATCATATCAGGCGAAGAGTTGACTCATTGGAGAAGACTCTGATGCTGGGAGGGATTGAGGGCAGGAGGAGAAGGGGACGACAGAGGATGAGATGGCTGGATGGCATCACTGACTTGATGGGTGTGAGTCTGGGTGACCTCCGGGAGCTGGTGATGGACAGGGAGGCCTGGCATGCTGCGGTTCATGGGGTCGCAAAGAGTCGGACACGACTGAGCGACTGATCTGATCTGATCTGATCTTCATTTATAAAATCAGACCTACTGTATTTACTTTTATGCTTGTCATCTAAAGCAAAATATATATATATTCAAGAACTTCATAATAGTTTACTAAACTTTTATACTTGTTTACAGATTATTATTAGAAATTGGTGAATCAGGCAAGTTTGTTAAAACTGGAAACAACAAATGAACAGACATGCAGCAATAAAAATGATGTAAACTCTAAACAAACATAAACCGAGTATAACTACCAATAAAACAACCAAGGCAAACTATAACTTGTTTTCTTGAACAGTTTTAATTTAGGTTTTCTATGAACTGGAGCCCTGATATATTCACTGTGATACCTAGTTACTGGCATTAAAGTTGATACTGATAGTCGTGAAAGCAATAAACAATAGTTAAATTTATCAATGCATTTTCAAATTACTTGACATGCATCATTTCATCGAAACCTCAAGCATAGAAATATAATTAAATTTTCAGAGTGTACTTTGACAGAATTCTATTCTCACTTCTTAACCGAAGTACTATGGTGGGTCTGATGTTGAAATATTTTCTACTGCTGTAGGAATTTTATGATGTATCATTTAAATATAGAATATCAGTGTGGTAAAGAACTTCAACCATCATCTGAGGTTCTTATATTCCAGATGCCAAGACTACAAGATCATTCAACATGTGGCATGTCCACTAGTGACTTGAATAAGTATATCATATCCAAAGACAGGTTATGAGATCAAAGATTTTTCTTCAAGTCCCCATGAAAATTGAAAAACTGTCTAGAGAGTTTTTGTGGTCAGTTGTTGAATGGGAGACTGAGCATCCCACAACAATTTCACTTATTTTGAAGGATTCATCTCATACTACTTTGAACTGAGATCTTGATTAATCTAGCATAAGCTGAGCCCCACTGGTTCCCAAGGAGATCTTATGTGACAAAGCTACTTCTAAAAACTATCCATGGGTGGATTTTCATTTTGCTCTCCTGCTTAAAGTATTAAATGTAAAGTTTGCCCTCTCTCTTCTTTTCAAATTGTGTTGTAATTAAACACACACAGGATACGGACACACAGGATATGGAGACAGGCAAAATTTAGTTTAACCTCAGATGTGACATTGAGTGTTCTATAAGTCATTGAACTTCTCTGTGCCTAAACTTCTTTATTTCATTTAATTAGCATAATACATGTGTGCTTGTTAAGTCATTTCAGTTGTGTCTGACTCTGTGTAACTCTATGGACTATATAGCCACCAGGCTCCTCTATCCATGGGATTTTCCAGGCAAGAATACCAAAGTGGATTGCTATTTCCTCCTCTAGGGGATCTTTCTGACCCAGGGATTGAACCCAACTATCTTATACGATAAAATTGAAATCAGGTTTAAATTGGAAAACTTATGAAACTTTACAGGGCTTGTTATATTATCAGTTCAGTTGAGTTCAGTCCCTCAGTCATATCCGACTCTTTGCGACCCCATGAATTGCAGCATGCCAGGCCTCCCTGTCCATCATCAGCTCCCGGAGTTCACTCAGACTCACATCCATTGAGTCAGTGATGCCATCCAGCCATCTCATCCTCTGTCATCTCCTTCTCCTCCTGCCCCCAATCCCTCCCAGCATCAGAGTCTTTTCCAATGAGTCAACTCTTCGCATGAGGTGTCCAAAGTACTGGAGTTTCAGCTTTAGCATCCTTCCTTCCAAAGAAATCCCAGGGCTAATCTCCTTCAGAATGGACCGGTTGGATCTCCTTGCAGTCCAAGGGACTCTCAAGAGTCTTTTCCAACACCACAGTTCAAAAGCATCAATTCTTCGGCGCTCAGCCTGCTTCACAGTCCAGCTCTCACATCCATACATGACCACAGGAAAAACCATAGCCTTGACTAGATGGATCTTTGTTGGCAAAGTAATGTCTCTGCTTTTGAAGATGTTATCTAGGTTGGTCATAACTTTTCTTCCAAGGAGTAAGCGTCTTTTAATTTCATGGCTGCAGTCACCATCTGCAGTGATTTTGGAGCCCAGAAAAATAAAGTCTGACACTGTTTCTACTGTTTCCCCATCTATTTTCCATGAAGTGATGGGACCAGATGCCATGATTTTCGTTTTCAAAATGTTGAATTTTAAGACAACTTTTTCACTCTCCTCTTTCACTTTCATCAAGAGGCTCTTTAGTTCTTCTTCACTTTCGGCCACAAGGGTAGTGTCATCTGCATTTCTGAGCTTATTGAAATTTCTCCCAGCAATCTTGATTCCAGCTTGTGCTTCTTCCAGTCCAGCGTTTCTCATGATGTACTCTGCATATAAGTTAAATAAGCAAGGTGACAATATACAGTCCTCCTTTTCCTATTTGGGACCAGTCTGTTGTTCCATATCCAGTTCTAACTGTTGCTTCCTGACCTGCATATAGGTTTTCAAGAGGCAGGTCAGGTGGTCTGGTATTCCCATCTCTTTCAGAATTTTCCACAGTTTATTGTGATCCACACAGTCAAGGGCTTTGACATAGTCAATAAAGCAGAAATAGATGTTTTTCTCTAACTCTCTTGCTTTTTGATGATCCAGTGGATGTTGGCAATTTGATCTCTGGTTCGTCTGCCTTTCTAAAACCAGCTTGAACATCTGGAAGTTCATGGTTCATATATTGCTAAGCCTGGCTTGTAGAATTTTGAGCATTACTTTACTAGCGTGTGAGATGAGTGCAATTGTGTGGTAGTTTGAGCATTCTTTGGCATTGCCTTTCTTTGGGATTGGAATGAAAACTGACCTTTTCCAATCCTGTGGTCACTGCTGAGTTTTCCAAATTTGCTGGCATATTGAGTGCAGCACTTTCATAGCATTATCTTTCAGAATTTGAAATAGCTCAACTGGAATTCCATCACCTCCCTTCTTCAGCAGACTGCACACTTTCTTTTGTAATTATAGCAGTATTTGTAACACTATTTCTTCATTATTTAAAAAGAAGTTCTATATTTTAACATTTAAAAAAAATTATTTACAGGACTTTCCCCATGGTTCAGTGGTAAAAAATCTACCTGCCCATGCAGGGGAGGCAGGTTGTATCCCTGGGTCTTGTAGATCCCCTGGAGAAGGAAATGGCAACCCACTCCAGTATTCTTGCCTGGAAGATCCCTTGGACAGAGGACGCTGGGAAGCTACAGTCCATGGGTTTGCAAACTCAGAAATGACCAAGCATGCATGCACAAGAAAAATAGGAAAAATGCAAACACCTGAGCTTTCGCTTCTAGGGAGCTGGAAGAGAAATGTTTCCTCATCTTCAGTGCTCAGTCCAGGCTCCTAAAAATGTTATGTGACACCACCCAATTCTGTGGAGTGCCCAATGCTACCTCAAAGGAAGTGGTCTCCTGCATACAGTTGTCTCTAAAGTGACCAAGCCAAGAGTCACAGAGTGAGGTGGCAACATTTTTATGAATATGTCATATATTAAACACTGATTCATAACAGGGAGAACATCTACACACAATCTAGATGAACTTCCGCTTGCTTACCTGCCAAATCAAATAAATTTCTCTTACCAAGTAATGCAGACAAAAGTGTTTATTTATGGAAGCTCTGTTTATTGATTACATTCTCCTATAATTTTATATATATCAGTTCAGTTCAGTTCAGTTGCTCAGTCGTGTCTGACTCTTTGCCACACCATGAATAGCAGCAGGCCAGGCTTTCCTGTCCATCACCAACTCCCGGAGTTCACTCAGATTCACGGCCATCGAGTCAGTGATGCCATCCAGCCATCTCATCCTCTGTCATCCCCTTCTCCTCTTGCCCTTAATCCCTCCCAGCATCAGAGTCTTTTTCAATGAGTCAACTCTTTGCATGAAGTGTCCAAAGTACTGGAGTTTCAGCTTTAACATCATTTCTTCCAAAGAAACCACAGGGCTAATCTCCTTCAGAATGGACTGGTTGGATCTCCTTGCAGTCCAAGGGACTCTCAGGAGTCTTCTCCAACACCACAGTTCAAAGGCATCAATTCTTGGGCGGTCAGCCTTCTTCATAGTCCAACTCTCACATCCATACATGACCACAGGAAAAACCATAGCCTTGACTAGATGGACCTTTGTTGGCAAAGTCATGTCTCTGCTTTTGAATATGCTATCTAGGTTGGTCATAACTTTCCTTTCAAGGGACAAGCATCTTTTAATTTCATGGCTGCAGTCATATATATATAAGGAATCCCTATTCTGGAATGAAGTGAAAGTCATTCAGCCCTGCCCGACTCTTTGCAACCCCATGAACTACAGTCCATGGAATTCTCCAGGCCAGAATACTGGAGTGGGTAGCTTTTCTCTTCACCAGGGGATCTTCCCAACCCAGAGATGGAACCCAGGTCTCCCACATTTCAGGAAGATTCTTTACCAGCTGAGCTATCAGGAAAGCTTGTGGCTCAATGGTAAAAAATCTGTCCACAACGCGGGAGACCTGTTTTTGATCCCCGGGTTGGGAAGATCCCCTGGAGGAGGGAAAGGCTACCCACTCCAGTATTCTGGTTTGGAGATTCCATGGACTGTAGTTCATGGGGTTGCAAAGAGTCGGGCAGGACTGAGTGACTTTCACTTTCACTTTCATCCTGGGGTAATAATACTGCAGCAATACATTCTTTGCTATAACCACTCTAGCATAAGAAACCGACTATCATGAGGCTCAGTATTTTGTTTATCTTTTGTTATTATTATTCTTTTTTTCTGAGCTTTCTTGTTTTTATTTTTGAATTAGTTGATTTTTTAAAATTGAAGGATAATTGCTTTACAGAATTTTGTTGTTTTCTGTCAAACATTAACAATAATCAGTCATAGTGACACCCATGCCCTCTCCCTCCTGAACGCTCCTCCCATCTCCTTTCCCACCCCACCCCTCTAGATGGTTTCAGAGCCCCTGTTTAAGCTCCCTGCATCATACAGCAAATTCCCATTGGCTATTTATTTTACATATGGTATTGTAAGTTTTCATGATACTCACTCCTTAGTTAGTCACAGAGAGGTCATCACACCATCCTGGGAATGTACAAAAAATTCTCCTGAAAATTATTTTGACTTTTAGATTTTGCTCAGGTCCAGCTCCTCTTATGCAAATTCCATGAAATAGTTAGACATTCTTGATGGATTGCCTGATTTGTCATGAAAGAGACCTTATACCTCTATGTTTATAATACAGAATTTAGGACCCATGATAACCTGATATCTGATATTGCATGGCAAGGTATTTTATCTCAAATAGATCCCAATAACAGGGTAATGCTTATTACTCAAAGTTAGAAAGGTAAATTTCTAAGGCAAAAAAAAAAAACAAAAAAAAACAACTATTTAAAATATCTAAATTCTTCTGCTAGTACATATAGCTTCTTGATGGGCTGAGTGTCAATTTTGGGATTGCTATAGAAATATAGAATTGCCTGCAGTGCTATTTAAAGAGGTCTTTCTGAATATAGTAATACATCCTACACAAAGTGTCATTCTTTAAGAAGATCTACAGTGTGGTTAAGGACCTTCCCTGGTGGCTCAGACAGTAAAGCATCTGTCTACGATGCGGGAGACCCGGGTTCAATCCCTGGGTTGGGAAGATCCCTTGGAGAAGGAAATGGCAATCCACTTCAGTACTATTGCCTGGAAAATCCCATGGACAGAGGAGCCTGGTAGGCTACAGTCCATGGGGTCGCAAAGAGTCAGACACGACTGAGCGACTTCACGTTCACACTGTGGTTACAAATGCCCTCATTTATATAGAAGATGCAGCTTCCAAAACTGAAAGCAGTTTATTAATACCTTCTATCTTTTATCTAAGAGGAAACAAAGTTTAGAAAATATGCTTTCTCTTCCAGAGGATATCCCAACATGTTCCATGTGACTAGACTCAGAAACAACAAATCTAGATCCTTGATGTTTCCAGTTGTTCATTTTATAGTCTATTTTCAATATTGTGGATATATGTGTACTTTGTGACATAGTGAGGGGAAAATTTGTTAGTTTTGTTTTTTTCCTAGAGCCTTATATATACACATTTAGAAAGTTCTTTTATAGCCTTGCTAAGAGAAAGGAAAATAATTTGAGAGCTATATTTTTAACTTGAGGGGTAGGGAAGTTGAGGAAGTACATTTACACACATTACAACAAGCTACATAAAGTTTTACTGTGGCTTCCTATATGCTCAGTGGTAAAGAATCCACCTGCCAAGCAGGAGATGCAGGAGGCATGGGTTCAATCCCTGGATCATGAAGATCCCCCGGAGAAGGATATGGCAACCCACTCCAGTATTTTTGCCTGAAGAATCCCATGGACAGAGGAGCCTGGCAGGCTGCAGTCCAAGAGGTCACAAAGAGTCAGACATGACTGAGGAACTAAAGAACAACAGCAGAGGTTCAATGCACATTGCACTTTGAGAGCACCATGCTTGGAATCGTGGTCATAAACAGAGAGACTTCATGATTAAATTCATAAAGAATAATTAGCTCCTACTTGGAAGATTCAATCATTTTCTGTATTAGCAAAACTAGAAAGTCAATTACAATCACTGATGAATCAGTGTCACCATGATATTTATATTAGTCCAGTTTAGTAAAAGGTCAACTCAGCCATCCTGGGCTGCCCATCCTGTGTATTTCAGAGATCTTCAAGACTTGACTGGCTCCTGGGAGATAACATCTAAAACCTTGGAATATCCTGTTTGATAAGAGCAGTTTTGTATCCTGGGGTCCACATCAAACAGTTTATACTGTCATGGTTCATGGTTAATGCCTGATTGTTTGTATGCCTGAGGTTTTGAAATAGGCTGTAATATAGTCAGTTTTAACCCCAGGGTGATGAAATTCTAGATTAAGTACCTAAGCATAGTTTGTGGGATTCTCCATGCCTATGAATTGACCCTTAATAAAACCCTGGACACTAAGACTTGGCTAAGTGTTTCTGGTTGACAATAATTCCTAAGAGTCATCAGACAACACTGCTGGGAGAATTAAGTTGTCTGTGTGACTGCACCAGGAGAGGTCAGTGGAAGCTCGTGGCTGGTTCTCCATGACACAGTTTATTCACTTTTTTTCTACTGCCACTTTCAATCTGTATCTGTAGCTGTAGTAAAACATTATCACAATAGTTATTTGGAGTTTTGTAAGACCTTCCTTCTACTAAATCACAGAATCTGATAGTAGTCTTTGGCACCCCTGACACAAGCCCTAAATTTGAAAAAAGTTTCTCGAGTATTTTTCTTTCTTTTTTTAAGATTTTAAACTTTCTCGCATTTATATTACATAAAATATAAAATGTTAGTCTAAGAAATTAAATATGCAAATTAGGAAACAAAATAAGTGAATACATGTAAAGTTACTTCCTGAGTTAAAAAAACAAACAACAGCAAGAGCAAAAACTGAGAATTGCTGAAATCGGAAGTTCTCTGTCATCACCTCTGTTATCCTACTTTCTTGAAAATTACAACCACCATAAGATATCATCTTGGTGGTTGTCAAAATGGCTATCATCAAAAAGACCACAAATAGCTAGCTGGCGAGGATGTGGAGAAAAAGGAATCCTTGTACACTGTTGGTGCAAAGGTAAATTGGTGCAGCCACTGTTGAAAACTGTAGGAAGATTTCTAAAAAAGCTGAAGCTACCATATGGCCCAGAAATTTCATTCCTAGGTATATTTCTGAAGGAAACAAAAACATTGATCCAGAAGATGTGCATACCCCAGTGTTCATATCATCATTTACTGTAGCCAAGATATGGAAGCCACTTAAGAGTCCATCAACAGGTAAGTGGATAAAGAAGCTGTGGGATGCATACGGAGTTGAATATTAGCTAGCTCTAGAAAAGAATGAAATTTTGCCATCTGCAATAACATGAATGGTCCTGCAGGGTATTCATTTCAGTTCAGTTCAGTTGCTCAGTCGTGTCCAACTCTTTGCGACCCCATGAATCGCAGCACTCCAGGCCTCCCTGTCCATCACCAATTATGCTCACTGAAATAAGTCAGATAGAAAAAGGCAAACGCTGTGTGTTACCATTTACATGTGGAATCTAAAAAACTAAAACACATAAAAAATATAAGAACACTGACACGGACCTATAGAAAACAAACTAGTGGTTGCCAATGAGACGAGAGAAGGAGACGGGAAGAGGGCAAGAGGCAGAGCATTAAAAGGCACAAATAAGAGGCTTTGCTGGCCACCGGTGGCTAAGACTTCACCTTTCCGTGCAGGAGGCGCCAGTTCAAGCCCTGGGGAAGGAGCTAAGGCTCCATATGCCTCCCAGTCAAAACACCAAAACAAAAAGCAGAGGCAACATTCTAACAGTTTCAATAAAGACTTGAAAAAAATGGTCCACACCAAGAAATAGTTTAAAAACTACAGACTAATACAAACTAAATAACCTATAGGGATACATTGTACAGTACAGGGAATACATTCAATATTTTATAATAACTCAAAATGGCGTAGAATGCCAAAAAACCTGAATCACTATGTTGTACCCTTGAAACTAATACAATATTGTAAATCAAATGTACCTCCATTAAATATGAATAAAATACTCTTCTGTTTTTTCTTATTCCTTACCTTTCAATTTTAAAAATAAATTCATCCATATCCTAAACTATGTGTCAAATAAATCTGTTTGAATCACATTATAAATGTGATGTCATATACTTTGTCTTCTACTTTGCTTGTGATTTTCTTCAATATTAGTTTCTAACATTTTCCCATCAAAATGTTATCATGAAAAGCTGTTACACACGAAAATGTTACACATGAAAAGCTCATGTGTATCTCTGTACTCTTAATTTCAAAAATGTATAGTATTATTTTTCTTTAATGTGTCTATTTAATAGTAACGTTCCTTCTATCATGATCAGTGCTGATTCGAATGTTAGGTTACAGGTCACTCAGCACACTCCTACAGGAGTTTGTCTAGGTCTATCCCTAGATATGACATTGATTGGATACAGGATATACTTATGCTCAGCTTTAAAGTATAACAAGAATTTTCCTAATTTATGTTTCATATTTATATCCTCAAGAGCAGAACATTGCTTCTGTATCCTTGCTGATACCTGCTATAGTCAGACATTTAACATATTCTGCCATCTTTATGGAGGTGTGTGTGTGTGTGTGTGTGTGTGTGTGTGTGTAGCCATGTCTGACTCTGCAAACCCATGAACTATAGCCCACCAGGCTCCTCTGTCCATGGAATTCTTCAGGCAAGAATACTGGAAGAGGTTGCGGTTTCCTAATCCAGGAAATCTTCCTGACCCAGGGATCAAACTTGCATCTCTTGCATGTCCTGAATTAGCAGGCAAATTTTTTACCACTGTACCACCTCTCAGATATTTAAATCTTTAACACATCTGGAAATATATTTTTCCCCATTGTGTTATGTTAGAATTTTCTCTGTTTTGAATTCAGATAGCATATTTTCTCTACCAATCTTTTTTTTTTTCAAATGTGTTCTCCATTTATTACTAGTGACACCCTATGATGTATCAAATATTCATTTATCTGCAGATCCGTTTCTGAATCTTATTTTCTGATCATCAGTCTATTGGTAAGTTTTCCTTTATGTAATGGCAGACACTGCTAGATAATTTTTCAAGAAAGACTTGATCTTTCTTGAGCTATTTCACCAAAATTTTTAAAAAAGGCTTGTCACTCTTAGAATATTGTTTTTTTTTTTTTAATTTTGGAGTGAATTTCCTTTACAGACCAATTCTGTAAAACCTATATCTTTCAAATATTGAGTCATTCTCATAAACATGATGTCACTGTTTATTTATGCTATTTATTTAAAATCTTTTAGTTATGTTTTATCACAAACATAAAAGTTTTGATTGATAGATATATTTCCTTAAGAGCCTTATATAATAAAAATTTTTTGTTTAAAAATCATGATCTAAATATTTTCTGCAGTGATGAGAAAATACAACTAATTTTCAGATCAAATATTGATTCTATAGTTAACAATCCACACAGACTATTAACACCCATAGTTTTCATTTTACCATTTTACATGAGTCTTTTCTTTATATATCTTAAAAATCTGTAATTTATTGTTTTTGGATATCTTCCTCTGCTAGCAGCACTCTCCAGTGAATTATTACCCAGAGTTGGCAATGTTGGGCATCATTTTCCTTTACCTAATTTTAAAGTGGATAACAGTGAACTTCTGTTCATTAATTTTGATCAAAAGATGTCAATTCAGTTTTAAGTCCTGATTAACTGTATGTCTGAACCTCCAAATGCAATTTCTCCAGCTTTCTATGCATCATTATTGACATAAAGGAAGAAGAAGGAAAACGTTGTTTGCAATAGTACATCTTTTGGAAAAAATTCAAGCAAATAAATTGCAAACTTTTATCCATCAAATTGTGAGAGAAGATGTAACAGTCAAGGTAACTGTCCAGTGAAATTCTGCAAAGCACTTTCATTTCATCTTTTTAATCCACAAATTTGCTGTTAATGCTGCCATCTTTTGAGACAGACCTAACCATGCAAAGTGAATGCCCA
Source organism: Tragelaphus eurycerus (assembly GCA_935064755.1). Lineage (NCBI taxonomy): Eukaryota > Metazoa > Chordata > Mammalia > Artiodactyla > Bovidae > Tragelaphus > Tragelaphus eurycerus. Next base: position 63,931 of record CAKXYN010000225.1, on the reverse strand, counting down.
ATGTGTCTCATTAACAGTAATCTTTGGTGTATTATTTTAAGCTTAAATTTAAGCAGTATACAGTGCAATTATTGCTGAAAGGATAAGTACCATAATTATTATGGTACTTGATTATCCTGAGAGGTAACTGATGAATAAATTGGAAAGGATTGAAAATTCTTTCAGCCTTTTTTTTTTTTAGTGTAATGAAATCCCTTTGAAAAATGTCTAATTATGTTATTTCTTGTTGAATCTCTAGAGAAATCAATAGACATTATAGCTATTTAATGAATCAACATATTTTTCATTCTCCAATATTAAAAAAAAAAAAAACTGCAGATAGATCTTAGTAAAAGAAGTGGACAAATAAAGGCCTTGTTTTTCCTAGATTCTTAAATTACAGTTTACTAGATGTATTAGTTTTATTATTTCAAATAAACTTATTAGAGTAACATATTAGCACACTGAGGTTAATACTCATATAGATGACATGTAGTAAAATGTTCACAATCTAAAAAATAATGATTTTTTTATTATTAACCTAATCATTAACCTATTCATTTCTAAAATTGACATTTTTAAATTTACATTTTAAAGTATAATCAAGTATCTTCATTTATTTGCTCAGATCAGATCAGATCAGTCGCTCAGTCGTGTCCGACTCTTTGAGACCCCATGAACTGCAGCATGCCAGGCCTCCCTGTCCATCACCAGCTCTCGGAGGTCACTCAGACTCACATCCATCTAGTCAGTGATGCCATCCAGCCATCTCATCCTCTGGCGTCCCCTTCTCCTCCTGCCCCCAATCCCTCCCAGCATCAGAGTCTTCTCCAATGAGTCAACTCTTCGCATGAGGTGGCCAAAATACTGGAGTTTCAGCTTTAGCATCATTCCTTCCAAAGAAATCCCAGGACTGATCTCCTTCAGAATGGACTGGTTGGATCTCCTTGCAGTCCAAGGGACTCTCAAGAGTCTTCTCCAACACCACAGTTCAAAAGCATCAATTCTTCAGCGCTCAGCCTTCTTCACAGTCCAGCTCTCACATCCATACATGACCACAGGAAAGACCATAGCCTTGACTAGGCGAACCTTTGTTGGTAAAGTAATGTCTCTGCTTTTGAATATGCTATCTAGGTTGGTCATAACTTTCCTTCCTAGGAGTGTCTTTTAATTTCATGGCTGCAGTCACCTATCCACAAATATTTAATGACTGTCTACTATGTAACAGAAACTGTTCTGCCAGACTGACCAATCATTATAAAGATTTGTGCTCTAAAAAATTATTAAAAGAGTAAAAACAAGAAAAATATAAGAAAGTAACTGAAAACAATGCTGTTACTAATGTCTCTGCTTTTGAATATGCTATCTAGGTTGGTCATAACTTTCCTTCCAGGGAAAAAGTGTCTTTTAATTCCATGGCTTCAGTCACCATCTGCATTGATTTTAGAGCCCAAGAAAATAAAGTCTGATACTGTTTCCCCATCTATTTCCTATGAAGTGATGGGACCAGATGCCATGATCTTCGTTTTCTGAATATTGAGCTTTAAGCCAGCTTTGTCACTCTCCTCTTTCACTTTCAACAACAGGCTTTTTAGTTCCTTTTCACTTTCTGCCATAAGGGTGGTGTCATCTGCATATCTGAGGTTATTGATATTTCTCCCAGCAATCTTGATTCCAGCTTGTGCTTCTTTCAGCCCAGCGTTTCTCATGATGTACTCTGTATATCAGTTAAATAAGCAGGGTGACAATACGCAGCCTTGACGTACTCCTTTTCCTATTTGGAACCAGTCTGTTGCTCCATGTCCAGTTCTAACTGTTGCTTCCTGACCTGCATATAGCTTTCTCAAGAGGCAGGTCAGGTGGTCTGGTATTCCCATCTCTTTCAGAATTTTTCAGTTTATTGTGATCCACACAGTCAAAGGCTTTGGCATAGTTAATAAAGCTGGGCTAGCTCTTCCTGGCTGCTGCCCCTGGCCTCTGGCATGGGTGTAAAAATGTTGCTTAACAGAATTTCATTTATCACAGTAAGAGCCTGGATACCCCTTGTGAACATATGGTGATTTAGGCTTGAAAGTTCAGCTGAGAACTTGGAGCAACTCTACAGAATGCAGAGCACGGAAATACACTCCTACAAGCAAAATCAACTTTTCTTTATTTTTTTAAGCTATTGCAAAGGAGGGAAGAATATACAGTGGAGAAAAGACAGTCTGTTCAATAAATAGCGATGGGAAAATTGGACAGCTATATGTAAAAGAGTGAGGTTAGAACATTACCTCATGAAAATGAATACAAAATACTTAAACACCTAAATGTAAGACTAGAAACCATAAACTTTGTAGAAGAGAACAGAGGCCAAACACACTTTGATGTATGTTACAGCAATATATTTGGGATCTGTCTCTGAAGGCAAAAGCAATAAGACAAAGAGGGAAAGGGGTACTCAGTTCAGTTCATTCGCTCGGTCGTGTCTGACTCTTTGCAGCCCCATGGACTGCAGCATGCCAGGCATCCCTGTCCATCACCAACTCTTGGAGTTTACCCAAAGTCGTGTTCTTTGAGTCAGTGATGCTATTCAACCATCTCATCCTCTGTCATCCCCTTCTCCTCTGACCTTCGATCTTTCCCACCATCAGGGTCTTTTCAAATGAGTCAGCTCTTCACTTCAGGTGGCCAAAGTATTGGAGTTTCAGCTTCAGCCTCATTCCTTCCAATGGGTTTCAGGACTGATTTCCTTTAGGATGGACTGGTTGGATCTCCTTGCAGTCCAAAGGACTTTCAAAACTTTTCTCCAACACCACACTTCAAAAGCATCAATTCTTTGGTGCAAAGCTTTCTTTATAGTCCAACACTCACATCCATACATGGCTACTGGTAAAACCACAGCCTTGATGAGATAGAACTTTGTTAGCAAAGTAATGTCTCTGCTTTTTAATATGCTGTCTAGGTTGGTCATAACTTTCCTTCCAAGGAGTAAATGTCTTTTAATTTCATGGCTGCAGTCACCATCTGCAGTGATTTTGGAGCCCCCAATATTAAAGTCAGCCACTGTTTCTACTGTTTCCCCATCTATTTCCCATGAAGTGATGGGACCAGATGCCATGATCTTCATGTTCTGAATGTTGAGCTTTAAGCTGTCTTTTTCACTCTCCTCTTTCACTTTCAACAAGAGGCTCTTTAGTTCTTCAATTTCTGCCATAGGAGTGGAATCATCTACATATTTGAGGTTATTGAAATTTCTCCCGGCAATCTTGATACCAGATTGTGCTTTGTCCAGCCCAGCGTTTCTCTTAAAGTACTTTGCATATAAGTTAAATAAGCAGGGTGACAATATATACCCTGACATACTCCTTTCCTATTTAGAACCAGTCTGTAGTTTCATGTCCAGTTCTAACTGTTGCTTCCTGACTTGTATGCAAATTTCTCAAGAGGCAGGTCAGGTGGTCTAGTATCCCAATCTCTTCCACAATTTTCCAATATTTGTTGTGATCCACACAATCAAAGGCTTTGGCATAGTCAATAAAGTAGAAATAGATGCTTTTCTGGAACTGTTTTGATTTTTCGATGATCCAGCACATGTTGGCAATTTGATCTTTGGTTCCTCTGCCTTTTCTAAATCCAGCTTGAACATCTGGAAATTCATGGTTCACATATTGTTGAAGCTTTGCTTGCAGAATTTTGAGCATTACTTTACTCACATGTGAGATGAGTGCAATTGGGCAGCAGTTTCAGCATTCTCTGGCATTGCCTTCCTTTGGGACTGGAATGAAAACTGATCTTTTCCAGTCCTGTGGCCACTGTTGAGTTTTCCAAATTTTCTGGCATACTGAGTGCAGCACTTTCACAGCATCATCTTTTAGGATTTGATATAGCTTACCTGGAATTCCATCAGCTCCACGAGCTTTGCTCATAGTGATGCTTCCTAAGACCCACTTGACTTCCCATTTCAAGATGTCTGGCTCTAGGTATGAGTGATCACACCATCATGATTATCTGGGTTGTGAAGATCTTGTTTTATACAGTTCTTCTGTGTATTCTTGGCACTTCTTAATATCTTCTGCTTCTGTTAGGTCCATACCATTTCTGTCCTTTATCGAGCCCATCTTTGCATGAAATGTTCCCTTGGTATCTCTAATTTTCTTGAAGAGATCTCTAGTCTTTTCCATTCCATTGTTTTCCTCTATTTCTTTGCACTGGTCATTGAGGAAGGCTTTCTTATCTCTCCTTGTTATTCTTTGGAACTCTGCATTCAAATGGGTATATCTTTCCTCTTTTCCTTTGCTTTTTGCTTCTCTTCTTTTCACAGCTATTTGTAAGGCCTCCTCAGACAGCCATTTTGCTTTTTTGCATTCCTTTTTCTTGGGGATGGTCTTGATCCCTGTCTCCTGTATAATGTCATGAATCTCCATCCATAGTTCATCAGGCACTCTATCAGATTGCATCCCTTAAATCTATTTCCCACTTTCACTGTATATTCTTAAGGGATTTAATTTAGGTCATACCTGAAAGGTCTAGTGGTTTTCCCTACTTTCTTCAATTTAAATCTGAATTTGGCAATAAGGAGATTATGATTAAGTGGTGGCTGGGAGGAGATACCCCACATCCCAGGCCCGAGGCCAAGGGCACCGGTGGGGAGGACCAACCCCACATCCAAGGAGCTATAGCTGCACAGGCACAGGAGGGCCTAGAGGAGCTATCCCATGTTGAAGGTCAGAAAGGGCAGTGGTGAGGAGATACCCCTCATCCAAGGTAAGGAGCAATGGCTGTGCTTTGCTGGAGCAGCTGTGAAGAAATGCCCCAAGGTAAGAGAAATCCAAGTAAAATGGTAGGTGTTGCAAGAGGGCATCAGAGGGCAAACACACTGAAACCATACTCACAGAAAACTAGTCAGTCTAATCACACTAGGACCACAGCCTTGTCTAACTCAATGAAACCAAACCATGCCCGTGGGACAACCCAGGATGGGCGGGTCATGTGGAGAGATCTGAGAGGACGTGGTGTACTGGAGAAAGGAATGGCAACGACTTCAGTATTCTTGGCTTGAGAACCCCATGAACAGTATGAAAAGGCAATATGGTAGGATACTGAAAGAGAAACTCCCCAGGTCAGTAGGGGCCCAATATGCTACTGGAGATCAGTGGAGAAATAACTCCAGAAAGAATGAAGGGATGGAGCAAAAGCAAAAAGAATACCCAGCTGTGGATGTGACTAGTGATAGAAGCAAGGTCCAATGCTGTAAAGAGCAATATTGCATAGGAACCTGGAATGTCAGGTCCATGAATCAAGACAAATTGGAAGTGGTCAAACAAGAGATGGCCAGAGTGATTTTCAACATTCTAGGAATCAGTGAACTCAAATGGACTGGAATGGGTGAATTTAACTCAGATGACCATTATATCTACTACGGGCAGGAATCCCTGAGAAGAAATGGAGTGGCTATCATGGTCAACAAAAGAGTCCAAAATGCAGTACTTGGATGCAATCTCAAAAATGACAGAATTATCTCTGTTCATTTCCAAGGCAAACCATTCAATATCACAGTAATCCAAATCTATGCCCCAACCAGTAACACTGAAGAAGCTGAAGTTGAACGGTTCTATGAAGACCTACAAGACCTTTTAGAACTAACACCCAAAAAAGATGTCCTTTTCATTATAGAGGGCTGGAATGCAAAAGTAGGAAGTCAAGAAACACCTGGAGTAACAGGCCTTGGAATACGGAATGAAGCAGGCAAGAAAACACACTAGTCATAACAAACACTCTCTTCCAACATCACAAGAGAAGAATCTACACATGGACATCACCAGATGGTCAACACCAAAAGCAGATCAATTACATTCTTTGCAGCCAAAGATGGAGAAGCTCTATACAGTCAGCAAAAACAAGACCAGGAGCCTACTGTGGCTCAGACCATGAATTCTTTATTGCCAAATTCAGATGTAAATTGAAGAAAGTAGTGAAAACCACTAGACCATTCAGGTATGACCTAAATCAAATCCCTTATGATTATACAGTGGAAGTGAGAAATAGATTTAAGGGCCTAGATCTGATAGATAGAGTGCCTGATGAACTATGGAATGAGGTTCATGACATTGTACAGGAGACAGGGACCAAGACCATCCCCATGGAAAAGAAATGCAAAAACGTAAAATGACTGTCTGGGGAGGCCTTACAAATAGCTGTGAAAAGAAGAGAAGTGAAAAGTAAAGGAGAAAAAGAAAGATATAAACATCTGAATGCAGAGTTCCAAAGAATAGCAAGAAGAGATAAGAAAGCCTTCTTCCGCGATCAATGCAAAGAAATAGGGGAAAACAACAGAATGGGAAAGACTAGAGATCTCTTCAAGAAATTCAGAGATACCAAAGGAACATTTCATGCAAAGATGGGCTCGATAAAGGACAGAAATGGTATGAACCTAACAGAAGCAGAAGATATTAAGAAGACATGGCAAGAATACACTGAAAAACTGTAAAAAAAATGTTCACGACCCAGATAATCACGATGGTGTGATCACTGACCTTGAGCCAGACATCCTGGGATGTGAAGTCAAGTGGGCCTTAGAAAGCATCACTACGAACAAAGATAATGGAGGTGATGGAATTCCAGTGGAGCTATTCCAAATCCTGAAAGATGATGCTGTGAAAATGCTGCACTCAATATGCAAGCAAACTTGGAAAACTCAGCAGTGGCCACAGGATTGGAAAAGGTCAGTTTTCACTACAATTCCAAAGAAAGGCAATGCCAAAGAATGCTCAAACTACCGCACAATTGCACTCATCTCACATGCTAGAAAAGAAATGCTCAAAATTCTCCAAGCCAGGCTTCAGCAATATGTGAACCGTGAAATTCCTGATGTTCAAGCTGGTTTTAGAAAAGGTAGAGGAACCAGAGATCAAATTGCCAACATCCGCTGGATCATGGTAAAAGCAAGAGAGTTCCAGAAAAACATTTATTTCTGCTTGATTGACTATAACCGTGTGGATCACAATAAACTGTGGAACATTCTGAAAGCGATGGGAATACCAGACCACCTGATCTGCCTCTTAAGAAATTTGTATGCAGGTCAGGAAGCAACAGTTAGAACTGGTCATGGAACAACAGACTGGTTCCAAATAGGAAAAGGAGTTCGTCAAGGCTGTATATTGTCACCATGTTTATTTAACTTATATGAAGAGTACATCAAGTGAAACGCTGGACTGGAAGAAACACAAGTTGGAATCAAGATCCCGGGGAAAAATATCAATAACCTCAGATATGCAGATGACACCACCCTTATGGCAGAAAGTGAAGAACAACTCAAAAGCCTCTTGATGAAAGTGAAAGTGGAGAGTGAAAAAGTTGGCTTAAAGCTCAACATTCAGAAAACGAAGATCATGGCACCTGGTCCCATCACTTCATGGGAAATAGATGGGCGAAACAGTGGAAACAGTGTCAGACTTTATTTTTCTGGGCTCCAAAATCACTACTGATGGTGACTGCAGCCATGAAATTAAAAGATGCTTACTCCTTGGAAGGAAAGTTATGACCAACCTAGATAGCTTATTCAAAAGCAGAGACATTACTTTGCCAACAAAGGTCCGTCTAGTCAAGGCTATGGTTTTTCCTGTGGTCATGTATGGATGTGAAAGTTGGACTGTTAAGAAGGCTGAGCACCGAAGAATTGGTGCTTTTGAACTGTGGTGTTGGAGAAGACTCTTGAGAGTCCCTTGGACTGCAAGGAGATCCAACCAGTCCATGTTGAAGGAGATCAGCCCTGGAATTTCTTTGGAAGGAATGATGCTAAAGCTGAAACTCCAGTACTTTGGCCACCTCATGCGAAAAGTTCACTCAGTGGAGAAGACTCTGATGCTGGGAGCGATTAAGGGCAAAAGGAGAAGGGGATGACAGAGGATGAGATGGCTGGATGGCATCACTGACTCTGGATGTGAGTCTCAGTGAGCTGCAGGAGTTGGTGATGGATAGGGAGGCCTAGCGTCCTGTGATTAATGGGGTGGCAAAGAGTCGGACACGACTGAGTGACTGATCTGATAATCTCTTATCTGGTGTGCAAGGAGATCCAACCAGTCCATTCTGAAGGAGATCAGCCCTGTTATTTCTTTGGAAGGAGTAATGCTAAAGCTGAAACTCCAGTACTTTGGCCACCTCATGCGAAGAGTTCATTCATTGGAAAAGAGTCTGATGCTGGGAGGGAACGTGGGCAGGAGGAAAAGGGGATGACAGAGGAAGAGATGGCTGGATGGCATCACTGACTCGATGGACGTGAGTTTGAGTGAACTCCAGGAGTTGGTGATGGACAGGGAGGCCTGGCATGCTGCGATTCATGGGGTTGCAAAGAGTCAGACACGACTGAGCGACTGATCTGATCTGATCTGATCTGATTTGATCTTAGCCACACTCAGCCCCTGGTCCTATTTTTGCTGTCTGTATAGACCTTCTCCATTTTTGGCTGCAAAGAATATAATCAGTCTGATTTGGCTTTGACCATTTGGTTATGTGCATGTGTAGAGTCTTCTCTTGTGTTTTTGGAAGAGTGTTTGCTATAACCAGTGCGTTCTGTTGGCAAAACTATTTGAGCCTTTTACCTTCTTAATTCTGTACTCCAAGGCCAAATTTGCCTGTTACTGCAGGGATTTCTTGATTTTCTACTTTTGCATTCCAGTCCCCTATTATGAAAAGGACATCTTTTGGGGGATAATTGTTCTAAGAAGTCTTGTAGGTCGTCATAGAACCAGTCAACTTCAGCTTCTTCAGCATTACTGGTCAGGGCATAGACTTGGATTACCACTATATTGAATGGTTTGCCTTCGAAACAAATGGAGATCATGCTGTCCTTTTTGAGATTGCATCCAAGTACTGCATTTCAGACTCTTTGGATGACTATGATCGCTACTCCATTTCTTCCAAGGTATTCTTATCCAAAGTAGTAGATATAATGGTCATCTGAGTTAAAATCACCCATTCCAGTCCATTTTAGTTCCCTGATTCCTAAAGTAGTGATGTTCACTCTTGCCATCTCCTGTTTGACCACTTTCAATTTTCCTTGACTCCTGGACGTAACATTCCAGGTTCCTATGCAATATTGCTCTTTACAGCATCAGACTTTGCTTCTATAACCAGTCACATCCAAACCTAGATGTTGTTTTTGTTTTGGCTTCCTCTCTTTATTCCTTCTGGAGTTATTTCTCCACTGATCTCCAGTAGCATATTGGGCACCTACTGACCTGGGGAGTTCATCTTTCAGTGTCCTATCTTTTTGCCTTTCCATAGTGTTCATCGGGTTCTCAAGGCCATAATACTCAAGTCGTTTGCCATTCCCTTCTTCAGTGGAGCACATTTTGTCATAACTCTCCATCATGATCCGTCTCTTAGTTGGCTCCACATGGCATGGCTCATACTTTCATTGAGTTAGATAAGGCTGTGGTCCATGTGATTAGACTGGTTAGCTTTCTGTGATTGTGGTTTCTTTCTCTGTGCCCTCTCTTGCCTTCTGCCTGTTCCTACCATCTTACTGTGATTTCTCTGATCTTGAATGTGGGGTATCTCCTCTTGGCTGCTCACTGCTCCAGCTACTGTGTGTTAAATAGTTGGCTTATAGGGATGTATTGTATAGCATAAGAAATTATACCCACTGTCTTGTAATTTTTTTAAATTTTGTTTATTTTTAATTGGTGGGAAATTTTTCTTGGTTTCTTCTGTATAACTGAAATCCATTACAATTATATATATATATATATATATATATAATAAAATTTATAATTATGCACATATTTATGCATAGATATATATACATGGGATAATTATATCTAATAAAATCAGGATATGTATATATATCCCTTTCCCTCTTGAGCCTCCCTCCCCTTCCCCTCCCCTACCCCTCTAGCTCTTTGAATAGAGTATAATCTGCTGAAATACTTAATCACTATGCTGTTCACTTGAAACTAGTACAATATTGTAAATCAAGTATACCCAGATTTGCAAAGTTAAATGTTCTTAATCCATTGTCTTAATGCTCATGATATAGTATTCTTTTAAGCAAATGATGTAGTTAGTGTCCTCTTTGCATTTCACTCAAGAACAGAGTTAGAAGTTAAATTGACCCAGACCAAAGGAGGAGTACACACACATACACACAAAGGGACGTATAATAATTTTACTGTGGGTTATGTACCTTTTTGATTAAGCTTAACTGATAAATAAAGAGGCAATTAAATATCCAATTAAAATTATTATATTTTACCTGGACAAAAAATTTTAAAGTAATATAGAGATCAGAAACCACTTTGTGATCAAAGTGCCACCTGCTTCATTTCATTTATTTTCATATGATCCAAGTGCCACATAGTCTTTTATACAGTTATCAGCATATGACCATATTTTAATTGCTTTGAGACTGAAGCTTCTGTCTTAAGAGGACTGATTCACAATTAAAACCTGTAATCTAGTCCCCATGGTTACCGAACCCTTTTTAAGTAAAGCAAAATAAAAAGGGAGTCATGTGTACATGCTCAGAAGCTGGCTTGAATTTTTGGCAGAGAGGTAATGCAAAGTTATATGACTTTTCATTTCATTAAAAAAAAAATGTAAATCTTTTTATTTTAAATTTCACCTGAGCATATTAAAAATTCTAATAAGAAAGAAAATAATAGGCAGCACAACTAAGACTCTAAGAAGGAAGCTATAAATACCTGGTGCTGCCATTCCCTGCTGTGGACAGGTGCAGTATATGCAACCACATGGAATTAATTTGATAGCATGTTTTGTAATGAGTGCAGTTGCTTTGGTCCACTTGCAAAACACTACAAAAGCATTCTTAAGAATGTCATAGAGGTCAAAATATTGGTTATTTGCAGTAGGCCCTGTGTTTGCTGCTTGATGAACACTGGAGTGATTTCTGGATGGTGAGCATGAATTTTGCTGTTGAAGAATGTACAGAGCAGTCTTGATGAGAAAAGAAGACATTTAAGTTAACCATACATGCTTGTGCAGAGGATGAGAGAGAACTCAGCAGGAATAGCTCTATACTTTGCATTTAGGATGTGAGTGGGTTAGAAGAGAAAGAATAGAATGTATATGCTGCATTTTAGAACCTTAAATGGACTATATGGACTTTGACCAGCAAACGGGGAGTTCCACAACCCAGATTCAATACAGACAATTGGTTATTGAATTCCAGTGCTTGTTCATTTGTCCATTAATTTCCCCTTTACTACAGTTACTCCAGGAGTTGGTGATGGACAGGGAGGCATGCTGCAGTCCATGCAGTCTCAAAGTGCCAGACATGACTGAGCGACTGCACTGAACTGATAGTCACCGTGCTTACTCTACTATATTATCCCAGGATTTTATTTTTTCCATGTGTTAGTAACTTCATTAGCATTCCTACTATTTCTTGTGAAATTTGGACAATAACAAATTTACAAGGAACACAAGTTTAACCATACAACATCTTTAGTAAATGGCTAGAAATAATTGCACTTTGCTGACAGAGTTCATTCTGTTGGGATTAGCAGACACACTGGAGCTACAAGCTATCCTTTTTTCTCTTTTTTTGGTGATTTACACACTTACAGTTGTGGGAAATATTGGAATGATCCTTTTAATCAGGACTGACTCTCGACTTCACACACCTATGTATTTCTTCCTGGCAATCCTGTCTTTTGCTGATGTTAGTTATTCATCCACCATCACGCCAAAGATGCTGGTAGACTTTTTATCAGAGAAGAAAACCATCTCCTTTGCTGGCTGTTTTCTGCAGATGTACTTCTTTATAGCCTTTGCTACAATTGAATGCATCCTTTTTGGGTTAATGGCCCGTGACCGCTATGTGGCCATATGCAACCCTCTCCTTTATTCCTTGATCATGTCCAGGACTGTCTGCCTAAAAATGGCAGCAGGGGCTTTTACAGCAGGACTGTTGAACTCTGTAGTTCACACAGGTTATGTGAGCAGCTTGTCATTCTGCAGTTCCAATGTCATCCATCACTTTTTCTGTGACACCCCTCCAATTTTTAAGCTCTCATGTTCTGACACACGCCTGTATGAAAGCATCTTGTCCACATTCGCTGGTGTGAATATAGCTGGGACTCTGCTGGTGATCCTCACCTCCTACAGCTACATTCTCTTCTCCATCTTCCGTATGCATTCAGGGGAGGGAAGGCGCAAAGCATTCTCCACATGTGCGTCTCACCTGACAGCCGTCATCCTGTTCTATTCCACCTCCATCTACACTTATCTCAGACCTTCCTCCAGCTACTCCCTGAATCAGGACAAAGTGGCTTCCGTGTTCTACATAGTGGTCATCCCCATGTTGAATCCTCTGATCTACAGCCTCCGGAACAGGGAAGTGAAGAAGGCTTTATGGAATGTAATTACTAGGAAAAGGGTCCCTTCATTTCTGGGGTTATTTGGTTAATTTTGTGAACTAAATGGAGTATTTAATGAATTTTAAAATACCAGTTGAAGCTTACTATGATTGTGGACTTCATTTTCTTAACTTAGTAGAGTACATATTGAACTTTAAAATGCTGGATCAACATTTTTCATTAGAATATTTTCTAAGTAATCATGTTGTGCTGCTGCTACTGCTGCTGTTAAGTCGCTTCAGTTGTTTCTGACTCTTTGTGATCCCATAGATGGTAGCCCACCAGGCTCCTCAGTCCATGGGATTTTCCAAGCAAGAGTACTGGAGTGGGGTGCTTGTATTTGTATCCAAATATATGAATCCAACTAGAGATGGAAATTGCAACCCACTCCAGTATTCTTGCTTGGGAAATCCCATGAACAGAGGAGTCTAAAGGTTTTCTCTGTCCATAGGGTTGCGAAGAATTGGAAATAACTTAGCAACTAACCCTCATATCCAATAGTGAAGTTGCTCAGTCGTGTCCGACTTTTGCGACCCCATGGACTGTAGCCTACTAGGCTCCATCTGTCCATGGGCTTTTCCAGGCAATACTACTGGAGTGGATTGCCATTTCCTTCTCCAGGGAAAACTTCCCGACCCAGGGATCGAACCCAGGTCTCTCTCATTGTAGACAGACACTTTACCACCTAAGCCACCAGGGAACTCGTATCGAATAGGATAAGCTAAATTATCAAATTCATATGAAACTCTAAAACTTTCATCTAATTGTTCTATATTTCTACTGGGTTATCAAAAATATGATCTGTTTTATTGAAACTTTGGTTAGAGAATAAAAAGACTAATTATTGGTCTTCCCACGTGGCACAGTGGTAAAGAATTTGCCTAACAATGACAGAGATGCAGGGGACATAGGTTTGACCCCTGGGTCAGGAGGACCCCCTGGAGATGGAAATGGCAACCCACTCCAGAATTTTTACCTGGAAAATTCCATGGGCAGAGGAGCTTGGTGAGCTGCAGTCTGCCATGGGATAGAAGACAGGGAAATGACTGAGTACCTGATTATTTAGAGACAAAAGTTACAATATCATAGGATCTAATCAACAAAGGTCTGTCTAGTCAAGGCTATATTTTTTCCAGTGGTCATGTATGGATGCAAGAGTTGGACTGTGAAGAAAGCTGAGCGCTGAAGAATTTATGCTTTTGAACTGTGGTATTGGAGAAGACTCTTTAGTGTCCCTTGGACTGCAAGGAGATTCAACCAGTCCATTCTAAAGGAGATCAGTCCTGGAAATTATGCTAAAGCTGAAACTCCAGTACTTTGGCTACCTCATGTGAAGAGCTGACTCATTGAAAAAGACTCTGATGCTGGGATGGATTGGGCATAGGAGGGAAAGGGGACAACAGAGGATGAGATGGCCGGATGGCATCACCGACTCGATGGACATGAGTCTGGGTGAACTCTAGGAGTTGGTGAGGACAGGGAGGCTTGGCATGCTGCAATTCATGGGGTTGCAAAGAGTCGGACATGACTGAGTGACCGAACTGAACTGAACTGATTCATACAGAGTATTTTAGCTTTTCCTTTGACCTTCTTTGTCAGAATTCATGATTAGTATTAATAAGAGATATTGCTATATTACATATGTCAAAAATGCTTAACATTGATTTCTTTTTTTTTTTTTCTTTTTTATTTTTTTTTATTTTGCTTAACTTTACAATATTGTATTGTTTTTACAATACATCAAGATGGATCCGCCGCCAGTATACACGTGTTCCCCATCCTGAACCCTCCTCCCTCTCCCCTCCCCACACCATCCCTCCAGGTCGTCCCAGTGCTCCAGCCCCAGGCATTTGTTATCGGGGATCGTACCTGGACTGACGACTCATTTCAGATATAATATTATACATATTTCAATGCTATTCTCTCCAATCATCCCACCCTCTCCCGGTCCCAGAGTCCAAAAGTCTGTTCTATACATCAGTGTCTCTTTTGCTGTCTCGTAAATAGGGTTATTTTTACCATCTTTCTAAATGCCATATATATGGAACTGGAGCCTATTATACAGAGTGAAGTAAGCCAAAATTGATTTCTGTTTTAAGTTTTTGAATTATTTCCCCAAGAGATGCTTAAGTCATATTTCAATACTCAACTTTTAATTGTAGCAGTAAATCGTTTATTTCCCTTCTTTCTTTCATGCACATGTATGTTCATTAAAAGACGCTTACTCCTTGGAAGGAAAGTTATGACCAACCTAGATAGCATATTCAAAAGCAGAGACATTACTTTACCAACAAAGGTTCGCCTAGTCAAGGCTATGGTCTTTCCTGTGGTCATGTATGGATGTGAGAGCTGGACTGTGAAGAAGGCTGAGCGCCGAAGAATTGATGCTTTTGAACTGTGGTGCTGGAGAAGACTCTTGAGAGTCCCTTGGACTGCAAGAAGATCCAACCAGTCCATTCTGAAGGAGATCAATCCTGGAATTTCTTTAGAAGGAATGATGCTAAAGCTGAAACTCCAGTATTTTGGCCACCTCATGCGAAGAGTTGACTCATTGGAGAAGACTCTGATGCTGGGAGGGATTGAGGGCAGGAGGAGAAGGGGACGACAGAGGATGAGATGGCTGGATGGCATCACTGACTTGATGGGTGTGAGTCTGGGTGACCTCCGGGAGCTGGTGATGGACAGGGAGGCCTGGCGTGCTGCGGTTCATGGGGTCGCAAAGAGTCGGACACGACTGAGCGACTGATCTGATCTGATCTGATCTGATGAGCTTATACAAACATATGCTATCAAGAAAATTGCTGACTAACTAGAATGCACCAATTAAAGTAGCACTCTTTGGATTCCTTCCATTCTCCATAGATTTTCCAATGCTTTTCTCATTTCTCTCTCCCAGACTGAGACATATACACAAACCACACATTCAACTAAGGCAATTTTTAAACAGTACATGGCTCCAAAGCAGTTAGGTCAATGCTCAGTGAATAAATGTGACACATATTCTTTATAACAAGTTTCTGGATTTCCTGCATATGGGAATCTGTTACCAAGTTAGCAATAAAAATGAGTTAAGACGTATCTTAATGTTAAAGTTAAGCATTATATGGAGTTAGCTAGGAAGCTGCCTTAGTAGGACTCTGGAGGAAACTGAATAGGAGCCCAGACTTGCTAAGGAGACAAGCCCTGAGATGCTGTCAAGCTATCCTTATGGCCTGGCATGAAAAGTCAGTCTGTTCTAACATCAATAGTCCTATGGTCCACATAGTTGATCTTCACCTAAGGGATATTCATGAAGTCATCAATGTTGTTGGTTCATCCCTGAACCATGCCCTCACCCCAAAGGTCCAAATGGTTATCTGGTCCTGGAGGCCATGCAGCGGACTAATCAGGCTGTTCTCAGAGATGGTTCACTCCTTCATTGAGTGACTCACCCACATTTTTCTGCACCAGCTGGCTGCTCATTGGCTGTATTTTTCTGCTTTCCCTGTCCTGAGTATTCAATGAAATCATATACATGATCAAGATATTTCATTGATATTCATAAATATCAATATTATATTCCTTGCATCAAATGCTTTAATTTCTAGTATAATTTAGAAATAGAAACAACGTTTGGAAGATTAAATCCATTTATTCTGTGATTTAGGGCTTCCCCGGAAGCTCAGCGGTAAAGAACCTGCCTGCTAATGCAGGAAACACAGGTTTGATCCCTGGGTCAGGGAGATCCCCTAAAGAAGGAAATGGCAACCCACTCCAGTATTCTTGCCTGGGGAAGCCCATGAACAGATGAGCCTGGTGGGCTACTTCCATGGGATCACAAAGAGTCAGACACGACTGAGCGACTAAACACCAAATTCTGAGTTTTATGTTTTATGCATGTCATATTTTGAACCTTGTTCTCTAATCTCTATGTCTAGTCTCTTATATTTAGTTACTTTCATTTGCAAAGCCTTCAAATATTTCCAACTTTGGGAACTATTACCACTTAATTATATTTGTTAATTTTAATTAACTGAATATGTACTGCTTATGTAACTCAAGATTACTTATTTAGCCTTTAATTGCCTGTGAAAATTATTTTGAAATCATATTTTCTTGCTCATTCAAAGAATTTATGTAGAACATATTCAAAATATATTTTTTTTAATTTTCTTTGAGGAAATTTAGATTGTTATAGCATTGAGACCTCTAATTTTGAGTTTGATTTTATCCTTCTTTAGAAGACAATATTTATTAAACCCTCCCTTATGAATGTAGCATTCTTTTGCGCCTTTTGCTATTTGTATTTCTTTCTGTTTTTCTAATGTCCCTGTCTTTTATTTCACTTAAACTTTTAACGTTACCACCTACCACTTATCAACCATGTATTGCCTTATTCAGCAGTTTTTGAGCATTTTATTTACTAAAGTTAATGAATTTTGAAACCCATGCCTTTATGCTTTGTTCAGTCAATATTCATTAGCAAGTCTGGTAAATGAGACTAACTCACAAAACCTGTGAATGTCATAAAGTTGGAAAATTAAGCAAACACACTGGAAAGGATGAAATAATCACAAAGATTCAAATATACAACCTCCCAAAAAGATGAAATTATTGGAGTCCTGCATTTAGGAAGAAGAAATGTGCAGAGATAGTAGGTATTAATATATAAAAATAATGTTTTATTTACATTAGTTAAATATAAACTAACATACACAAAAATAATTTTCATTGGTTCATTTTAAAATTGGAAGTCTGTGAGAGGGGAGTTCAGGATGAGGAACATGTATATACCCGTGGCGGATTCATGTTGATGTATGGCAAACCAATACAACATTGTAAAGTAAGAAAAAAAAAAAAATTAGCAGAAAAAAACTGGGAGGGGGGATCTTTTGTAAACAACTATTAAGTAGTAAAGTGTAGTGGTGAGGTTAAGTAAAGCAATAATCTTGTTTCACTTCACACAACTCAATTAAGTCAAAATGTAGTGTATTAACTTATAATTATGCTTTAAAGACAAAGAAAAGTGATATTATGTCAAGAGGACAAAACTCAATGGTCACATGTATGGAAAGAAGTGAAATATAAAGTCATTGAATAGATTTAAAAATATACAATCTGAATAAAATAAAGCACAATAAACTTTATTGAAAATATGTAGATTTATTGAAATATATAAATTTATAGAAGTAATTTTAAAACAAATAGTCTTTTAGAAACTGTTTGGGATATATCTCCAATAGAAGGTATGGCATCAGAAAGCAGAAATATGGTCATTTGTTGCTAAACTTTGGTAAAATCTACTTCTTTGGCTAGGAAATTGGTATGTATCACCTTTTTATCTTTAAATTTTGTGATTTTAGTCCTACTGTGAAGACACTACATATACCTACACTCCATCCTTAGATCTCAAAATAGTGTGTGGGATGTTTTAGTCACTTAATAAAAATTATTACCCTACACTTGTTACTAAAGAAGGATGAATATTGGCCAAGGAATTTCAAGTTTTTGCAAACAAGAGATCCACTGGTTGAAGAGCTATGTCAAAACCTGGGCTTCTGAATTGGGCTCCAGATCCTCAACTTCCTGAAATTGTATGATCATTGTAACTTTGGGTTGTAAAACAAATAAACCTATAAGATATCATTCATTATCCATATTTGTGTTGTCTGTTTCAGATTCATTAGCACACTAGTAAGAGAAGAAAGAAAGATGAAAAGAACATACACACTTGGAGAGTATATGGAGATACAAAGTTTATGTAAAGGCAATACTGACTCTTGCTTTAGTATCCCAAAAATAAATAAATAAATAAATGAATCATTGACAAGATGCATAATTCAGAGCAGTTTTCCCTACATTTTCTTTTGGATGTTTTATGGTTTTGAAAGGTTGTTGTGTCACGCGAAGACACCGGGATTCTTGGCCCCCAGAGGAGAAGAATTCAATCCGGGGCCAGAGATGAGGCTTGATCGCTCAGAGCTTTTGTGTAATAAAGTTTTATTAAAGTATAACGGAGATAGAGAAAGCTTCTGACATAGGCATCAGAAGAGGGTAAGAAAGAGTACCCCCTTGCTAGTGTTAGCAATGAAGTTATATACTCTAAAGAATGTCTCAGGTTGTAAAGACCTAATTTACATTTTAAGATAACACTGTCTTCAGGCAGGATATATTATCGTTGTATAATCCTAAGGAATGTGGAGAAAGAAAAAGAGTTTGTCCTTTCTTCCTCCTTGAGAATTCCAGACCCCTCTCTCCTTGGGGACCCCTAGACTCCTTATCAATCTGCCTAGGACATGACTCTCTCAGTCCTCATATTTATCCTAGGACATGACTCTCTCATTTCAGGCCTCATATTTATCCTTAATCAATTTGAGTTGATTTTTGTTCATGCTGTAAGATAGGTGTCCAATTTCATTCTTTTACAGGTGGCTATACAATTTTCTCAGTATTATTCATTGGAGAATTGGTCCTTTTCCCACTGAGTGCTCTTGGCTTCCTTGTCAAATATTAGTTGACTATACACAAATAGTAGTTGACTATACACAGCCATGCTGTGCAGCATGCAAGGTCTTAGTCCCCCAACCACAGATCGAACCCAAGCCCCCTACAGTGGAAGCATGGAGTCTGAACCACTGGATGACCAGGGAAGTCCCTAAAAGACTTGGCTTAATGCTCACGAGGGGTCCAAGAGACAACATTTTAGGCCTATAAGGAACAGAAGTAGAGTATTATTTGCAGCAGTGAAGACATGGAAGCATCCTGACTTCCATTACTACATGAAGAGGTAAAGAAAATGTTGTATGTGTATGTACATGCACACACACAAAATGCAATTATTAGCCATAAAAAAGAAACCTTGTGATTTGTGACAACATGGATGGACCTTGAGGGCATTATGCTAAGTGATAAACTAGCCATTCTGATCACATAGACCACAGCCTTGTCTAACTCAATGAAACTATGAGCCATGCCATGTAGGGCCAACCAAGACAGACAGGTCATTGTGGAGCGTTCTGATAAAATGTGGTCCACTGGAGAAGGGAATGGCAAACCACTTCTGTATTCTTGCCTTGAGAACCCCATGAATAGGGTGAAAAGGCAAAAAGATAGGATACTGATAGATGAACTCCCCAGGTCGGTAGGTGTCCAATATGCTACTGGAGATCAGTGGAGAAATAACTCCAGAAAGAATGAAGAGATGGAACCAAAGCAAAACAACATCCAGGTGTGGATGTGACTGGTGATGGAAACAAGGTCCAATACCATAAAGAGCAATATTGCATAGAAAGCTGGAATGTTAGGTCCATGAATCAAGACAAAATGGGAGTGGTCAAACAGGAAATGGAAAGAGTGAATGTCAACATTTTAGGGATCAGGGAACTAAAATGGACTGGAATGGGTGAATTTAACTCAGATTAACATTATATTTACTACTGTGAGCAAGAATCCCTTAGAAGAAATGGAATAGCCATCATACTCAACAAGAGACCGAAGCTCAGTTCTTGAATGCAATCTCAATAACAACAGAAGGCACACCATTGAATCTCAGGGTAATCCAAGTCTATCCCTCTATCAGTAATGCTGAAGAAGCAGAAGTTGAACAGTTCTATGAAGACATACAAGAACTTGTACAACCAACACCCAAAAAAGCTGTCCTTTTCATTATAGGGGACTAGAATGCAAAAGTCAAGAAATAACTGGAGTAGCAGACAAAGTTAGCCTTGGAATACAGAATAAAACAGGGCAAAGGCTAATAGAGTTTTGTCAAGAGATCACACTGGTCATAGCAAACACCCTCTTCCAACAACACAAGAGAAGACTCTATACATACACATTACCAGATGATCAATACAAAAATCAGATTGATCATATTCTTTGCAGCCAAAGATGGAGAAGCTCTATGCAGTCAGCAAAAACAAGACCAAGAGCTGACTGTTGCTCAGATCATGAACTCCTCATTGCCAAATTCAGATTTAAATTGAAGAAAGCAGGGAAAGCCACTAGACCATTCAGGTATGACCTAAATGAAATCCCTTTCATTACACAGTGGAAGTGAGAAATAGATTCAAGGGATTATATCTGAGAGACAGAGTGCCTGATGAATTACGGACAATGTTTATGACATTGTACAGGAGGTAGGGATCAATATCATCGCTAAAAAAGAAATGCAAAAAAGCAAAATGGCTGTGTGAGGAGGCCTTACAAACAGCTGTGAAAAGAAGAGAAGTGAAAAGCAAAGGAGAACAGAAAGATATACTCATTTGAATGCAAAGTTCCAGAAATAGCAAGAACAGATAAGAAAGTCTTCCTCAGTGATCAGTGTAAAGAAATAAAGGAAAATGATAGAATGGGAAAGACTAGAGATCTCTTCAAGAAAATTAGAGATACTGAGGGAACATTTCATGCAAAGATGGGCTCGATAAAGGACAGAAATGGTAGGGACCTAACAGTAGCAAAAGATATTAAAAGGTGGCAAAAATACACGGAAGAAGTGTACAAAAAAGAACTTCACGACTCAGATAATCACGATGGTGTGATCACTCACCTAGAGCCAGACATCCTGGAATGAGAAACCAAGTGGGGCTTAGGGAGCATCACTACGAACAAAGCTAGTGGAGGTGATGGAATTCCAGTTGAGCTCTTTCAAATCCTGAAAGATGATGCTGTGAAAGTGCTGCACTCAATATGCCAGCAAATTTGGAAAACTCAGCAGTAGCCACAGGACTGGAAAAGGTCAGTTTTCATTCCAATCCCAAAGAAAGGCAATACAAAAGAGTGCTCAATCTACTACATAATTGCACTCATCTCACAGGCTAGTAAAGTAATGCTCAAAATTCTCCAAGCCAGGCTTCAACAGAGCATGAACCGTGAACTTCCAGATGTTCAGGCTGGTTTTAGAAAAGGCATAGGGATCAGAGATCAAATTGCCAACATTCACTGGATCATCAAAAAAGCAAAAGAGTTCCAGAAAAGCATGTATTTCTGCTTTATTGATTATCCCAAAGCCTTTGACTGTGTGGATCATGACGAACTTTGGAAAATTCCTAAAGAGATGGGAATATCAGACCACCTGACCTGCCTCTTCAGAAGTCTGTATGCAGGTCAGGAAGGAACAGTTAGAACTGGACATGGAACAATACACTGGTTCCAAATAGGAACAATATGCAGAGCTCATCATGAGAAATGCTGGGCTGGATGAAACACAAGCTGGAATCAAGATTGCTGGAAAAAATATCAACCTCAGATATGCAGATGACACCACCCTATGGCAGAAAATAAAGAAGACCAAGACAATGGCATCTCACTCCAGTACTCGTGCCTGGAAAATCCCATGGATGGAGGAGCCTGGTAGGCTACAGTCCATGGGGTCACGAAGAGTCAGACATGACTGAGCGATTTCACTTTCCCTTTCACTTTCATGCATTGGAGAAGGAAATGGCAACCCACTCCAGTGTTCTTGCCTAGAGAATCCCAGGAATAGGGTGGCCTGGTGGGCTGCCATCTATGGGGTTGCACAGAGTTGGACATGACTGAAGCGACTTAGCAGCAGCAGCAGTAAAGGGTTTCTTGATGAAAGTGAAAGAGGAAAGTGAAAAAAATGGCTTAAAGTTTAACATTCAGAAAACTAAGATCATGGCGCCTGGTCCCCTCACTTCCTTACAAATAGATAGGAAACAGTGGAAACAGTAACAGACTTTGTTTTGAGGGGGCTCCAAAATAACTGCAGATGGTGATTTCAGCCATGAAATTAAAAGACTCTTGCTCCTTGGGGGGAAAGTTATGACCAACCTAGACAACATATTAAAAAGCAGTGACATTACTCTACCAGCCAAGGTCTGTCTAGTCAAGGCTATGATTTTTCCAGTAGTCAAGTATGGATGTGAAAGTTGGAGTATAAAGAAAGCTTAGCGCTTAAGAATTGATGCTTTTGAGCTGTGCCTTGGACTTCAAGAAGATCCAATCAGTCCATCCTAAAGGAGATCAGTCCTGAATATTCATTGGAAGGACTGATGTTGAAGCTGAAACTCCAATTCTGGCCACCTGATATGAAGAACTGACTCATTTTATAAGACCCTGATGCTGGGAAAGATTGAAGGCAGAAAGAGAAAGTAACGATAGAGGATGAGATGGTTGGATGGCATTACTGACTCAATGAACATGAGTTTGACAAAATTCTGGGAGTTGCTGATGGAAAGGGATGCCTGGCATGCTGCAGTCCATGGGGTCGCAAAGAGTTGCACATGACTGAGTGACTGAACTGAACAGATACATACATGTTTCTTCATGGTCTCTCAATTCTGATCCTTTTTTTCTTTTTTTACATTAGTACCATACTAGTTCAATAACTATAACTTTCAAATATCATTTGAAATCTGGAAGTGTGATCACTCCAGGTTTGCTCTTGCTCAAAATTCCTTAGCTGCAATGGGGTTTTACATTGTTCAATGTATAAGGAAACTTAATGTAGTTGGGTGCTAATTAATGACAGAGAAGGTGATGGCACCCCACTCCAGTACACTTGCCTGGAAAAATCCCATGCACGGAGGAGCCTGGTAGGCTGCAGTCTATGGGGTAGCAAAGAGTCAGACATGACTAAGCGACTTCACTTTCACTTTTCACTTTCATGCATTGGAGAAGGAAATGGCAACCCACTCCAGTGTTCAAGCCTGGAGAATTTCAGGGATGGCAGAGCCTGGTGGGCTGCCATCTATGGGGTTGCATAGAGTTGGACACAACTGAAGCGACTTAGCAGCAGCAACAAATTAATGAACAGTTTCTTTCTAATACTTTGGGAAATTACACCTCTCAAAGTAAGCTGCAATGTGAAATGCATAGTTGCTATTTCTGTTACTTTTTTTTTTTTTTTAATTTCTCCATTTAAAAATCTATCCAGATCAGATCAGATCAGTCGTGTCCGACTCTTTGCGACCCCATGAACCGCAGCATGCCAGGCCTCCCTGTCCATCACCAGCTCCTGGAGGTCACTCAGCCTCACACCCATCAAGTCAGTGATGCCATCCAGCCATCTTATCCTCTGTCGTCCCCTTCTCCTCCTGTCTTCAATCCCTCCCAGCATCAGAGTCTTCTCCAATGAGTCAACTCTTCGCATGAGGTGGCCAAAATACTGGAGTTTCAGCTTTAGCATCATTCCTTCCAAAGAAATTCCAGGATTGATCTCCTTCAGAATGGACTGGTTGGATCTTCTTGCAGTCCAAGGGACTCTCAAGAGTCTTCTCCAACACCACAGTTCAAAAGCATCAATTCTTCGGTGCTCAGCCTTCTTCACAGTCCAGCTCTTACATCCATATATGACCACAGGAAAGAGCATAGCCTTGACTAGGCAAACCTTTGTTGGTAAAGTAATGTCTCTGCTTTTGAATATGCTATCTAGGTTGGTCATAACTTTCCTTCCAAGGAGTAAGCGTCTTTTAATTTCATGGCTACAGTCACAATCTGCAGTGATTTTGGAGCCCAGAAAAATAAATTCTGACACTGTTTCCACTGTTTCTCCATCCATTTCCCATGTAGTGATGGGACCAGATGCCATGATCTTCGTTTTCTGAATGTTGAGCTTTAAGCCAACCTTTTCACTCTCCACTTTCACTTTCATCAAGAGGCTTTTTAGCCCCTCTTCACTTTCTGCCATAAGAATGGTGTCCTCTGCATATCTGAGGTTATTGATATTTCTCCCAGCAATCTTGATTCCAACTTGTGTTTCTTCCAGTCCAGCATTTCTCATGATGTACTCTGTATATAAGTTAAATAAACATGGAGACAATATGCAGCCTTGACGGACTCCTTTTCCTATTTGGAACCAGTCTGTTGTTCCATGACCAGTTCTAACTGTTGCTTCCTGACCTGCATACAGATTTCTCAAGAGGCAGATCAGGTGGTCTGGTATTCCCATCTCTTTCAGAATTTTCCATAGTTTATTGTGATCCACACAGTCAAAGGCTTTGGCATAGTCAATAAAGCAGAAATAGATGTTTTTCTGGAACTCTCTTGCTTTTTCCATGATCCAGCGGATGTTGGCAATTTGATCTCTGGTTCCTCTGCCTTTTCGAAAACCAGCTTGAACATCAGGAATTCACGGTTCACATATTGCTGAAGCCTGGCTTGGAGAATTTTGAGCATTACTTTACTAACGTGTGAGATGAGTGCAATTGTGCGGTAGTTTGAGCATTCTTTGGCATTGCCTTTCTTTGGGATTGGGATGAAAACTGTCCTTTTCCAATCTTGTGGCCACTGCTGAGTTTTCCCAATTTGCTGGCATATTGAGTGCAGCACTTTAACAGCATCATCTTTCAGGATTTGGAATAGCTCCACTGGAATTCCATCACCTCCACTAACTTTGTTCGTAGTGATGCTTTCTAAGGCCCATTTGACTTCACATTCCAAGATGTCTGGCTCTAGGTCAGTGATCACACCATCATGATTATCTGGGTCGTGAAGCTCTTTTTTGTACAGTTCTTCTGTGTATTCTTGCCACCTCTTCTTAATATCTTCTACTTCTGTTAGGTCCATACCATTTCTGTCCTTTATCGAGCCCATCTTTGCATGAAATGTTCCTTTGGTATTTCTGATTTTCTTGAAGAGATCCCTAGTCTTTCCCATTCTGTTGTTTTCCTCTATTTCTTTGCATTGATCACTGAAGAAGGCTTTCTTATCTCTTCTTGCTATTCTTTGGAACTCTGCATTTAGATGTTTATATCTTTCCTTTTCTCCTTTGCTTTTCGCTTCTCTTCTTTTCACAGCTATTTGTAAGGCCTCCCCTGACAGCCATTTTGCTTTTTTGTATTTCTTTTCGTTGGGGATGGAAAAATCCATCCATGAAACTTTAAAATCAATTTGAATCCAGCAAGCAGCAGACTTAAGTCATGCTATAAACAGACCTGACATGGGCAATCATGTCATGGCAAAGGAGACATAGAGAATGGAATCACAGAACACTTTTAATAAGAGAAAGTGAAATGGAAGAAGAGACTGATGACAAGATATTTGTGGGATACATTCAGGAAACAATCTCTTGGACAGAATCTGAACTAAGTGACTCAGATTTTAGCATTAATGTTCTTTATGTATGGATGTGAGAGTTGGACTATAAAGAGAGCTGAGCACTGAAGAATTTATGCCTTTTAACTGTGGTGTTGGAGCAGACTCTTGAGAGTCCCTTGGACTGAAAGGAGATGCACCCAGTCAATCCTAAAGGAAATTGGTCCTAAATATTCACTGGAAGTACTGATGCTGAAGCTGAAACTCCAATACTTTGGTCACCTGATGTGAAGCACTGACTCACTGGTAAAGACCCTGATGCTGGGAAAGATTGAAGACAGGATAAGGGGGTGACAGAGGATGAGATGGTTGGATGGCATCACTGACTTGATGATCATGAGTCTGAGCAAGTTCTGGGAGTTGGTGATGGACAGGGAAGTCTGGCGTGCTGCAGTCCATGGGGTCACAAAGAGTTGGACACAACTGAGCAAACTAACTGAACTGCACCGGGTATGAGCTGATAGCTCTTTGGTGGTTATTATTGGTGAGGCCCTGCTTATTAGTGATGTTGAGCATCTTTTAATACACCTGTTGACCATTTATATATATTCTTTGGAAAAATGTCTTCAAATCGTTTGCCAAGTTTTAATCTTTTTTTATTATTTTTTTGCTATTGAGCTGCATGAGTTTCTTACATATTTTAGATATTAACCTCTTATAGAATATATGGCTTGAAAATATATATTTTCCATTTCAAGATAGCCTATTTATTTTGTTGAAGTTTTCTTTTGTTGTACAGGAAATTTTTAGTTTGATGCACTTCCAATTGTTTATCTGTGCTTTTGTTGCTTAAGATTGACTGGCTTGATCTCCTTGCAGTCCAAGGGACTCTCAAGAGTCTTTTGAACAACACAGTTCAGAAGCATCAATTCTGCAGTGCTCAGCTTTCTTTATGGTCCAACTCTCACATTCAACCATAGCTTTGACTAGACAGACTTTGTTGATAATGTTATATATCTGCTTTTTAATATGCTGTCTAAATTAAAAAATGCTAACTCCTTGGAAGAAAAGTTATGACCAACCTAGATAGCATATTGCAAAGCAGAGACATTACTTTGCCAACAAAGGTCCGTCTAGTCAAGGCTATAGTTTTTCCAGTGGTCATGTATGGATACAAGAGTTCGACTGTGAAGAAAGCTGAGTGCCGAAGAATTGATGCTTTTGAACTGTGGTGTTGGAGAAGACTCTTGAGAGTCCCTTGGACTGCAAGGAGATCCAACCAGTCCATTCTGAAGGAGATCAGCCCTGGGTGTTCTTTGGAAGGAATGATGCTAAAACTGAAACTCCAGTACTTTGGCCACCTCATTCGAAGAGTTGACTCATTGGTAAAGACTCTGATGCTGGGAGGGATTGGGGGCAGGAGGAAAAGGGGATGACAGAGGATGAGATGGCTGAATGACATCACTGACTCGATGGACGTGAGTTTGAGTGGACTCCGGGAGTTGGTGATGGACAGAGAGGCCTGGCGTGCTGCAATTCATGGGGTCACAAAGAGTCGGACACAACTGAGCGACTGAACTGAACTGAGGTCTGTCAATTTTTCTTCCAAGGAGCAAGCTCTTTTAATTTCATGGCTGCAATCACTGTCTGCAGTGATTTTGGAGCCCAAAATAAAATCCTATGTTACTCTTTCCATTGTTTCCCCACCTATTTGTGGGGGAATTTTTTAGCCATGAAGTGATGGAACTGGATACCATCATCTTAGTTTTTTTAATGTTGACTTTTAAGCCACTTTTTTCCACCCTCCTCTTTCACCTTCATCAAGAAGCTCTTCAGATCTTCTTCAATTTCTGCCATAAGGGTGGTGTTATCTGCATATCTGGGGTTATTGATATTTCTCCCAGCAATCTTGATTCCAGCTTGTGTTTCATCCAGCCCAGCATTTCACATGATGTACTATGCATATAAATTAACTAAGCAGGGTGACAGTACACAGTCTTCATGTACTCCTTTCCCAATTTTGAACCAGTTTGTTTTTCCATATCTGGTTCTAACTGTTGATTCTGACCTGCATACAGATTTCTCAGGAAGCAGGTCAGCTAGTCTGGTATTACCATCTCCTGAAAAATTTTCCAATTTGTTGTGATCCAAACATTTAAAGACTTTAATGTAGTCATTGAAGCAGAAGCAGATGTTTTTCTGGAATCCTTTGCTTTTGTATGATCTGATAGATGTTGGCAATTTGATTTCTGGTTCCTCTAACTTTTCTAAATCCACCTTCAACATTTAGATGTTCTTGGTTCACATGCTGTTGAAACCTAGCTTGGAATATTTTGCACATTACATTGCTAGCATGTGAGATGATTGCAATTGAGTGGTAGTTTGAATATTATTTGGCATTACCTTTCTTTGGAAGTGGAATGAAAAATAACAATTTCCAATTGGTTATCTGCTGTCAAAATGTAAAGAGATAACAAAGTTGGCAAATGTGGTTATAAGAGAATCCTCATACACTACTGGTATGAATGTAAATTCGTAGAGTCACTATAGAAAACAATATAAATGTGTTTCAAAAATAAAAATGTACAATAATTACTATATGACACAACAATCCATTTCTGAGTAAATATTCAAAAGCAATAAAATGTCTCAAAGAGATATCTGAACTCCCTTGTTTAATACAAAATTATTCACAATAGACAAGATAGAAGAACAATGTTTTTGTCAACAGATAAATGAATGAAAGTGTTGTGGTATTATATGCATATGAGTTATTATTCAGTGTTAAAAAATAAAGAAATCCTGGCATGAATGATAACATGGATGAGCCTGGAGGACATAATGCTAAGTGAAATAGGCCAGACACAAAAGACATATACTGCATGTAGCACTTATATATGTAATATATATTAAGAAAATAGAACTCAGGAATGGACAGTAGAAACACTGATTGCCAGGGTGAAGGAAGGGGGAGGTGTTGTTCAAAGGATACAATCTTTCTGCTATAAAATGAGGGAGAAAGGGAGGCTTTCCAGGTGGTGCTGGTGGTAAAGAACCCACCTACCAATGCAGGAGATGCAAGAGACATGGGCTCAGCTCCTGGGTTAGGAGGATCCTCTAGAGTAAGAAATGGCAACCCATTCCAGTACTTTGACCTGGAGAATCCCATGGACAGAGGAGCCTGGCAGGCTACAGTCCATGGGTCACAGTCAGACACAACTGAAGCAATTTGGCACGTGGCACACAAGTTCTGTGAATCTCGTGTATTTCACAAGACTGTAGAGAGTAATACTGTCAACAAAGTTTTCTAAGAGAAAAAACAGATAAGGTGATAGATGTGTTAATTTTATTTTGGTAACTATTTCACAATTTATAGATATATTAAATAATCACCTTGTGTACTTTAAATACATTACAAAGTTATAGTTTGTAATACTTTTGCGTTACAGCTTTGCCAATCATAGTTTAATAAAGCTGGAAACAAAACAAAACCATTATATTAATGTTTAAATAACACTCCTTAATTCCTACCATGACTCTAAAAACTTCAAATTATATGAACAACTTGATTGAATACGGAAAATATACCAGAATTATTTTGTTTTTGTGTCTCCTCAATAAAATCAAAAGTTAATGTAATTTGTGTTATCCTTTACATATTTCATCTCTAGTTTTGAATGTTCATGCCATTTACCCTTGAATATAAATGCCATCAGGGCCAAGCAATCAGATTTAGTATCTTTGTGATCGGCTCCAGGAGACTTTATGTTTCACAGGAAAGCAGTATAAAGTAAACCTAGACATGATCTACATTCATGAAGTAGTGGCCATATTCACTTTTTCACTTCTTCAATAGCAAAAAATTGACTTTCTTCCATAAAAATGACAGATCAATATTTTTAAAATTTTGTCACAAAATAGTCATATAGAAACATCATATATTCCAATAATACAAATTTAAGGCATTTCCACTTGTCAAAATTACTGAACTACCTTTCTTCCCATTGGGTCAAAAATAAAAGACAACATGACAGATGTCATTACTAATTTGGAAAGACTCAATGATGAAGGTATAAATTATTGAGTCCTTCAAAACTCCCATAGTTCTCTAGCTAGATGGTGTAATACTTGGAGTTGAATGTGCATCAGCAAATAAGAAAAATGCCCTAGAATCAAGGAATTATGACAAGAGAGAAAGCCAGATCATGGAACAAATTTTAAAACATAATATAATAAAGGTAAAACTAGCTATTAAATAAAGAGTGCTGCAATAGAAGTGTTTAACTTTACTTGCAAGAAAAATGTCATAGAATGTGACATAACAGCTCTACCTCAGAGATGAACAGGTGATTGGCAGTCAGAACCTGTCACCACTTTACAGGCTGTAAAGTTGTCTGTGTCTTGTGAAGAGTATAGCACAACACCTGATACAGCTAGATATTTAGTGAACACCACAATAAATGCAAAGAGGTGACTCATTGGAAAAGACCCTGAGCTGGGAGGGATTGGGGACAGGAGGAAAAGGGGACAACAGAGGATGAGAGGGCTGAATAGCATCACCGACTCAATGCACATGAGTTTGGGTGAACTCCAGGAGTTGGTGATGGACAGAGAGGCCTGGCGTGCTGCTGCAATTCATGGGGTCACAAAGAGTCGGACACGACTGAGCGACTGAACTGAAATGAACAATAAATAAAGTGCTTCCCTGGAGGCTCAGAGGTAAAGAATCTGTCACAAATGCAAGAGATGCAAGATCAATCCTTAGGTCAGGAAGATCCCCTGGAGAAGGAGGTGGCAACCCATTCCAGTAGTCTTGCCTGAGAAATCTCATGGACAGAGGAGCCTAGCAAGCTACGGTTCATGGGGTCCCCAAAGAGTCAGACACAACTTAACAACTGCTGCTACTGCTAAGTCACTTCAGTCGTGTCTGACTCTGTGCAACCCCATAGATGACAGCCCACCAGGCTCCCCCGTCCCTGGGATTCTCCAAGCAAGAACACTGGAGTGGGTTGGAGTGGGTAAAGGTTGAATACATGATGGTAAGGAATCCTCCTGCAATGCAGGAGATCTGGGTTCAATACTTGGGTCTAGAAATTCCTTGGAGAAGTGAATGGCTAGCCAGTCCAGTATTCCTGCCTGGAGAATTCCATGGACAGAGGAGTTTGGGGGTTACAGTTCATGGCATTGCAAAGAGTTGGACATGACTGAGCAACTGAACTGAATTGAACTGACACAGCCTACCAAAATTTCAGAGCAACAATAAAAATTCAATCCATCTCTTTTCTCTTATTAAGTTTAAAGCCTTTGTGTCATTTTCCAACTTGACCAATTTCAATAGGTGCAGGGAGCGAGCTCCACCCGTGGCAAAGGCCATGAGGAAGGAGGCTTGGCATAGGCAAAGGCAGGATCTAGCCTCAGGAGTCCCCCTGGAAATTCTACCCCCAAAACCAGAGTCTGCCTACTTTCTGCCTTGTGCTTTCACCTACACCTCTGACTTTACGGGGTGATGTCCTTCACTACCTCTCTCTGAAAAAAGAGTTAACTTACAGCTCCAGTTAATAAAGTTCCTGGGTGTGATACTGTTTCAACCTACAAACTCCTTTGGAAGTCTTCTAGCCTGCCTGAATACGGTTTTTCCGGCCACATGTGATTGCTCAGAGCCTCCCAACTGTGAGAGGCATGAGATGTTCTAAACTGTCTAAATACAGATTCCTTTGAGCAGTTAAAAGATTGATTAGAAATTGTATTGGTGAAGGGTTTTTCACTTGTTGGGCCAATGTTTGCTGATAAGTATCCATATCCCTTACCTACTGTGTCCCTGGCAGTGTATTGATTAAAATAATTGGCATAAGTAGTAGCTTTAATGTTTGTAATCTTGGACCCTTGAGTTAATTATTTTTCTTGTTATAGCCCACCACACCTTTGCCTTATAGGAATGCAACTTTAATGCTTTTGGAGGGTAGCACCTGACTAATCACCTTTAGAGAAAAATAAGTTTTCTGAAGAAAGGGTCTTAAAATGTTAACAGGCCTCCGGGCCAGAAGATGATGCGAATCACCTAAACTTTTGCATATGATACATTTGCAGGAATAAAGCCTGGCTTACTGTATGACTTTACCCCTTCCCCCATTATCCTCTATGCATAACTTAAGGTATAAAAACTACTTTGGAAAATAAAATGGGGGCCTTGTTCACCAAAACTTGGTCTCCCCATATTGTTCTTTCTCTCACTTTCTGGCTGAATTTTTCAGCCTCTTTTCTCCACTGAATTTCCTCACTGAGCTATCCTTCCTTAACCACTCTTTATATCCTTAATTAACATTTAATTATGCAGTTGTTTCCTGATCCTCTCTGACTCTGTCCTCGCTTCAAATTCCCTGGATCCACCGGGGCTGGACCCTGGCAAATAGGAAACTTGAAACTCTGTGTACTATATCCTCTTCTGAAACTGTGTACTATATCCTCTTGATAAAGCTTATTTTTTCTTATGAATATACTTATAATTAAAGAAAAATCCTATACATGGCATGAATAGAGGGCCATAACTCATAAACAAATTAGATGGTGCATAAACACTGGATAATTTGAAAGGTATAGCCTGTGA
This sequence comes from Tragelaphus eurycerus, assembly GCA_935064755.1. Classification (NCBI taxonomy): domain Eukaryota; kingdom Metazoa; phylum Chordata; class Mammalia; order Artiodactyla; family Bovidae; genus Tragelaphus; species Tragelaphus eurycerus. The sequence continues at coordinate 32,014 of CAKXYN010000225.1, read as the reverse complement.
AGTTAAGAAGTGGTGCATTAATAGTTAGAAATTTAGTATCCAATGGATTCATACACAGATATAGATCAAATTTGAGATTCTGAATGTCTGATTCAGCCTTTCCCAGCAGGAGAAATGCTCTACTTTCCAAAGATGTAGAGTTTGAGGGGATAGGGAAAGGGGAGTGGCCAAGTGGCTAGAAATCCTCAGAGCGTATTCCACAGAGAGAAACTTCAAGGCAGCACTAATTGACACAGAGGCTATCATGGTCATTTTTTTAAGTTACCCCTTGATAAACAGTTTATTGAGTTTAAAAGTATAGCATGTCATGAAGAGAAGATTCTCCTCAACAAACCAGAGGGTACTTTTTATACCTAAGTTTTACTGATTTAAGCAAATTATGAACTTCAAAGAAAGTTAAGAATGGATGAATTTGTTACTTGAATACATCAGACATTTATATTAAAAAGACCATATTTTCTGTAAAAGAGCAACATGTGGTGATTTTTAAAACAAAAGGTAAGCAGCTATAATTTTGCCCTGGTTAATTTATTATAGCATATTTTTAATTCAACAATTGAAATACAAATTTTTTTCCAAAAAAGATTCGTTTATGAGATAAATCTTCTGAACTTGAGATATACAGATAGCAATTGATTAAGGTTATTTATTTTTTAATGATAAGTGGAATATTAAGTGGATATTATATCAAGTTGTTGCTGTGAAGAATTTTATTTTACTTTATTTATTGATATTGTTCAGAATATTAAATTCAAAATAATTACCATGGAATGAACTGTGAAGCCCATTGAATTTTGATTAACAAAATGGACTCTGGCGTTACACTGCTGAATTTGGCATCACCTAAATCACACACTAGCTTCTTGACATTGCACAAGTTACTTAAGCTTTCCTTGCCTCTGGCTTTTTATGAAAACGTGAATCATTAGAGTACCTATTTCATTTATATTGCAATAAATGAGATAACAAAGTTAGCACATAATTTGTTTAAATACTATTAGCAATAAAACATTTATTTCAGATAACCACACCTCTCGTCTTTCCATTGCTATGATTGTTGTTGTTATTTAGTCACTAAGTTATGTCCTGCTCTTTCGGATCCCATGGAATATAGCCTGCCACCTCCACTGTCCGTGGGATTTCCCAAGCAAGAATATTGGAGTGGTTTCCATTTCCTTTACTAGAGAAACTTCCCAACCCAGGGATCGAGCCTGTGGCTACTGCCTTGGCAGGTGAATTCTTTACCACTGAGCCAAGAGGGAAGCCCATTGCTATACTTGTTTCTGCTAAAATAGAAAAAAATGGTAAAGGAAGGACTGAAGTCCCCATGTTGGAATTGCCAACAATGATTAATTGTTAGTGAAGAGAACAGATCAACTTCTGGAAAAAGAATAATCAAAGAAAGTTATCTATGGGGATGTTTCAGATATTAAATAGGATTTGAGTTAGATTTTTAATTTAATTTTGCTTTTTATAACATAGTCTTCTTGTCTTGTGTTTTCTTAGTACAACTGTAAGAATTGGCATAGATAAGAGAAAAAATACATTAAAAGCCCTGAAAGTTAGAATGTTTTTTCCCAAGATACTGTTTTTGGTCTGTACCTACCCAGCATAAAGTAATGCACTAATTTTAACTCAGTATTCCTGACAAAACACTGCCTTGTACATTCTTTTCTCTCCCAGGCTGAAAAAAATTCCACTCCAGGGCCGGATACAAAGTAGCTAATTTCTGAAAGAGACAAAAGTTAGTTTTAAAATAATAATGATAAACACAGTAAGTATGATGATGATTATAAGAAAGAATGCCCTATAGGACTACAACCATTCACTCAAATCAAGTATTTAACAGTTGATGCTACTTGCCCCTCAAAACAACTGAGTTACATCTTTATTATTACTGTATATATTTTCAACTAAGAAAAAACAAGCTCTGGTAATTTAAGTAAAGATATATTACAAGAATATATCTAAGTTTCATTTTAAGTTATTCAATGTCAGAATCTTTGGTCAGTGAGTACTTGAATCTGTTTAAATGGGCCATGATTGCTGAGATGAGTAGAAAATCTACATGCATGCAGTTGCCTGTCAAGAAATCCTGATATATAAGCTACTCACCTATGTAAGTGCTGGACCAGTTTTTGGAATGTGAAACTGAGTAAGTATATGAGTGCATTTTTTTCCTGGAAAATGTTACTGTGTTTTCTTAAAAGTAAAAATAAAAGAATAATTCTGTGATACCCTAAGATATGACAGTCTTCCTCAAGTTATTTTCTGGACCTCCTGTAATGCCTTTTAATTCTCACTGTATAGACTCCACACATCCTAGATTTCTGTCTGACTCATCTTTCTGAAGCCACACTAGTTTCTGAGTTTGTAATGACAGAAACTAAATTCATATTATTTATGCTTAGTGTCCATAGTATATAACACACTTTTTATGTAGCACATAATTAGTAATAACAGCTTTCCCCAATAAACTAAAATATATATGACAAAATATATATTGACTTATTGCCTCATACATTCAAACAAGGGTTTCCCACGGGGCTTAGTGGTAAATAATCCACCTGCCAACGTAGGAGTCACAGGGAGGAGATGTGGGTTTGATCCCTGGGTCGGGAAGATTCCCTGGATGTGGGAATGGCAACCCGTCCAGTATTCTTGCCTGGAAAATCCCATGGACAGAGGAGCCTCATGGGTTACAGTCCATGGGGTCACAAAGAGTCAGACATGACTCAGCGAATGAAGGCACACAGACACATTCACACAAATATCTGTGTCACTGAGAATTTAATCCCCCTTTCCTCAGCTGGTTTCCAAATGCTAAAATCTCTGAAGAAAAATAAAACATATATACATACATAGAGATATAAAATCTTGAAAATATGAGATGATATAACATGCAAAAGTAGCTACCTAAAAGTGAAAGGAAGAGGAAATAAAGAGCAAAGAGATCAGAAAACTTAAAGATAGAGATGGCAAGAAAAGATTCAGAGAAGCACACCAAGTCTGAATTTGAGCAACATATCATTAATATTTAAACTAGAACTTCTCAGGCCCTTGCTTCCTTCTCTTGATACTATTGAGCTGTAGACAGAAATGAAACAAGAGGGAACTTCTGCCTTTGGAATTTACTCTGAAAAATTAATCACTGACTTAAGGATAATTCACTACAATAAGAAGGGAAAAACTTGAAATTAATGAGAAACTTGAAATTAAAGTAGAAATTGTAAATATTTGAGTTGTCTTGGTTTTGTGTCAACAGAGGGAAACTGCAGAGCTCCTTAAAAGAAGAGAGGGGAGTTGTGCTCTAAAGGAAGCAAAGGCAAATTAGGTAAATGAAGGTAAAAGTTAAAAAGAACGCATGACAATGTGGATCTTGGAAATTGCAGCAATCTGTGAAAAAAGTCACAGTTTAGCATTAATGAAGCTTGGCTGGAAATCACAAAAAAATGATTTTGAGGAAGCAGTCTGTGATGGAGAGACTAAATTTATTTGATGAAAATGCTTAAGTATTAAAAGGAGTTGATTAGAGAAATGCTACCCTGCATTTAGCACTGTGTATTTGATAATTATTCACATTCAGATATTGAGAATATATATTATTCATTCACAATACATTATACCTATATATATAATATAATGCATATATTAAGAAACTCATATTTAAAGATAAGAAAACATACAAATGGACAGCTTACATTTTGTCTGGCATGAACTTTGAAATTAAATTCTCTTAGACATTTTATTTTCCCTTTTTCTTATTTAGTTACCCGGTGAAGGCTATAATCTTTTAGTTTTTGTTGTTTAGTCACTAAGTCATGTCTGACTCTTTTAGACAGTATTCACTGTAGCCTGCCAGGCTCCTCTGTCTATGGGATTTCCCAGGCAAGAATACTGGAGCATGGAGCATGTTGCCATTTCTTTCTCCAGAAAATCTTCCCAACCTAGGGATTGAACCTGTGTCTCCCCAACATTGCAGGCAGATTCATTACCACTGAGCCACCTGGGAAGCCCCCATAATCTTACTTAAGTACTTCTAAAGGTCTAAAATTTGTTAAGCAGGTTTATCTGTCATTAAGATTGTTGAGGGGCCATGGTAGGGGTGAGGACATATTCTGACAATTCTTATTGACTTTATGTCATGTTCTAAACTTGACCCACCATGAGGTTTTATTTCTAATATTAATTTCTATGATATATTAAGTGGAATATTGCCCTCTATAATGGAGGCAAGAGGAGAGTTCGAATTCTTTTTCTATCTGGGATCTAAGCCTCTTTCCCAGCTAGTGAGTGACCCAGGCTGACCTGAGCTCCATCTTGCAGTTGAGTTTTATGATCACTATGCCCTTTGGTTACCTGAGATGGAGCTCACTTCAAATCAGATGTGAAAGACTCTTATAAACTAATTGCAAATTAGAAGGTGCTAGACAGAAAAAAATACAACTAAAAAGCAAACAGAGGCCAGGAAGGGGAAGTATATTTTTTTAGAGAATGTCCCAAGTTACCTAGAGCTGTTCTTATCCTGAGAATAGGCTACTTTTCATGTTGGCTCTTATATTACTGTTGTCTGTCTTGCTGTGTTATTCATATATTCAAAATCTCTCACATGAGTCAAAAGAACAGAACTCAAGATTTTTTTGTTTTTACATTGTGAAATCTGAGGATATTGGATTTGATATATCTTAAACATAAAACAAATAAAATTTTCAATGGATATATATATTATATTGTGTGTGAGCATGCATTAATTCCCTTCAGTCATGTCTGACACTTTGCGACCCCATGAATCCCCACACTCCTCTGGCCATGGGATTCTCCAAGCAAGAATACTGGAATGGGTTGTCATGTCCTCCTCCAGAGGATCTTCCCAACCCAGGGACTGGACTTGAGTCTCTTACATCTCCTGCATTGGCAGATAGGTTCTCTATATTCTATCAGTGAAGTTAAAATCATCGATTTATTTTAACCCATTTCACTGCTGCTGCTGCTGCTAATGCTGCTAATGCTAAGTCACTTCAGTTGTGTCTGACTCTGTGCGACCCCATAGATGGCAGTCCACCAGGCTCCCCCATCCCTGGGATTCTCCAGGCAAGAACACTAGAGTGGGTTGCCATTTCCTTCTCCAATGTATGAAAGTGGAAAGTGAAAAGTGAAAGTGAAGTCGCTCAGTCATATCTAACTCTTAGCGACCCCATGGACTGAAGCCTACCAGGCTCCTCCATCCATGGGATATTCCAGGCAAGAGTACTGGAGTGGGGTGCCATTGCCTTCTCCATTCCACTGCTGGGTCCAGTGAATTGTACTGACTTCTAAACCTTTTGTTCGCAGATGGGATCCAGAGGAACAAATCCCCCACACTGGAACCATACTACATTGTTGGAGTTTGTCTTGCTTGGCTTCTCTGATATTCCTGACCTTCAAGGATTTCTTTTTGGGGTGTTTTTGATCATGTATATGATTATTCTGATAGGAAATAGCCCCATTATCATAATAACCAAGATGGATCCTTCCCTCCAGACTCCCATGTACTTTTTCCTAGGGAATTTTTCTTCCTTGGAAATATGTTATGTATCAGTCACTGTCCCCAGGTTATTAATAGATCTTTGCAGTCAAAACAGAAATATATCCTTTCTGGCCTGTGCTGCTCAAATGTATTTCTTTCTGATATTTGGAGCCACTGACTGCCTTCTTCTGACTTCAATGGCTTATGACAGGTATGTTGCCATTTGCAACCCACTACTGTACCCTCTCTTCATGAACAGTAGGCTGTGTGTCCAATTGGCTGCTGGCTGTTGGGTCAGTGGAGTTCCAGTGCATATAGTGTTAACCTACCAGATCTTCTCTCTACCCTTCTGTGGCTCTAACCAGTTGAACCACTTCTTCTGTGACATACCTCCAGTGCTTAAGCTTGCCTGTGGGGACACCCTTATAATTGAGACATTGGTTTGTGTAGTTGCTGTTCTAGTTGTCACTGTTCCTTTTATGTTGATTCTTGGATCTTACGTGAGAATAATTGAGACCATCTGGAAGCTGCCTTCAGCCACTGGGCGAGCCAAGGCCTTCTCCACCTGCTCTTCCCATCTCATGGTTGTGGCTTTATTCTTTGGATCAGGACTTGTTACATATTTAAGACCAAAGTCCAGTCATTCTATAGGAATGGACAAATTTCTCTCTCTTTTTATACCATTGTCACACCAATGTTTAACCCCATGATATATTGTCTGAGAAATAAAGAGGTTATGGTGGCACTGAGAAAATTTTTAGTGAAATGAATTAGAATATGACTCAAAACCATCACTTCATAAAATTTGTTTCTTATTTATTATAGTCTTCATGCACTAATCTCTTTTTTTTTTCCAATTTTTCTATGAATCTTAATTATTATAGATAAGTGATATCATGTCCCCAGATTAAACAAAGCCTCCTGCTATTTCTAAATAACAAATTCACCCCAAACTCAGTTTGAGGTATTGAAATCTCTGAAATAAAGCATGGTGGTGTTGGTTTAGTCATTAAGTCTTGTGGCTGCTTTGTCCATGGGATTCTCCAGGCAAGAATAGTGGAGTGAGTTTCCATTTCCTTCTCCAGGTGATCTTCCCATCCCAGGTATTGAACCCGAGTCTGCTCCATTGCAGGCAGATTCCCTCCCAATTGAGCTATGAGGGAAGCTCTCATAAGCAGTTATTAATGGTTTTTGTTAGTGTTGTTGCTTTTTAACATTCAAGAACATTGCCTATATGTGTGCATGCATGCTCAGTTGCTCAGTCCTGTCTGACCCTTTGCAGCCCCATTGTGTGCAGCCCCCAAGCTCCTCTGTCCATGGGATTTCCCAGGCAAGAATACTGCAGTGAGTTCCCATTTTGCCCTCCATGGGATTTTCCTGACCCAGGCATCCAACCCATGCCCAATCACCTGGAAAGTCCCAATACCTACATATTCTGATTAAAAGAGATTGTTCAAACTTATATCCCCAGTGCCAACATATTGTCTAAAAAATAATAGACTAAAATAATGACTTATAACAAAGTATAGCAGGCCTAGTACTTTTTGTCCCATTTGAAGATGAGCACTTGAACTGAAAATACGACATCATTTTTCAAAACATAAAGTGTTAACTTAGGGTAGATATACCTCTGATGACTTCACAGAATGATGGGAGGAAGTAATAATAACTTGTTGCATTTGAGTTCAGAAAGTTTTTTCCAGATTTTCCTTGTGAAATGTGGTAAGGCAGGTCAGGAAGTTTGTTTGTTTTTTTTTTTCACAGCAAAACACGTCTCATGTAGACAACACTGGAAATCATTCTAGAGTGAGGAAACTAGACAGTGCTGGGAGATAGCCTCTAAAGCTGCCAGTATAGATGTAACCACAGTGATGAAAAAGGGTGGTACCTGTATGATCATCAATCACTCTGTGTATAGAAAGCTGTGAGTCCTATAGGACTAGAATCAGTGTAGATGCTCCTACACACACCCCTGTTTCTACAAGAATTAGAGATGGAAGAATCGGGGGATGCCTCCATATACGCTGGTATGGCATCCTCAGGTACTGGCTTCTGAATATAATATTCATCTCAGAACACACTACATGCTTAATGTATGAAAAGACTGTCTTATTTTATAGGAAAAGAACCATTTTGGGGGTCAGTGTTGGTGCCAAAGAGACATTTTCTGCAATGGCCAACTCACTAACTCACTGATCTCCTGGGTACAAGATCACTTCTATATCATAACATGCATCAGATCAGATCAGATCAGATCAGTCGCTCAGTCATGTCCGACTCTTTGCGACCCCACGAACTGCAGCACGCCAGGCCTCCCTATCCATCACCAGCTCTCAGAGATCACTCAGACTCACATTCATCGAGTCAGTGATGCCATCCAGCCATCTCATCCTCTGTCGTCCCCTTCTCCTCCTGCCCTCAATCCCTCCCAGCATCAGAGTCTTCCCCAATGAGTCAACTCTTTGCGTGAGGTGGCCAAAATACTGGAGTTTCAGCTTTAGCATCATTCCTTCCAAAGAAATCCCAGGGCTGATCTCCTTCAGAATGGACCGGTTGGATCTCCTTGCAGTCCAAGGGACTCTCAAGAGTCTTCTCCAACACCACAGTTCAAAAGCATCAATTCTTCGGCACTCAGCCTTCTTCACAGTCCAGCTCTCACATCCATACATGACCACAGGAAAGACCATAACCTTGAATAGGCGAACCTTTGTTGGCCAAGTGATGTCTCTGCTTTTGAATATGCTATCTAGGTTGGTCATAACTTTCCTTCCAAGGAGTAAGCGTCTTTTAATTTCATGGCTGCAGTCATGCATAGAGTCCATTGAGTCCCACTGAGTGAAAGTCCCTCAGCTGTGTCCAACTCTTTGCAACCCCATGGATGGTAGCCCACCTGACTCCTCTCTCCATGGAATTCTCCAGGCAAGAATACTGGAGTGAGTAGCCTTTCCTTTCTACAGGGTATCTTCCCAATCCAGGGATCAAACCCAGGTTTCCCACATTGCAGATTCTTTATCATCTGGGTCACACGCATAGAAAACCTTCCCAAACTGGTTCCTTGGTTTTCACCACTTAAATCTTATTTTAAACTGGGCATTTCTGTCTGAATATGCCTTTTAGCTGGCTATGTATTATTGTTTGCTTTCCAACATGCTTCCTAGTATTAGTCACCCCGTCATGTCTGACTCTTTGCAGTCCCATGAACTGTATTCCACCAGACTCCTCTGTCAGTGGAATTCTCCAGGCAAGAATACTGAACTGGGTAGCTATTTCCTGCTCCAGGGGGTCTTTCCAACCCAGGGATCTAACTGGTGTCTCCTGCACTGCAGCAGTCTCTTTACCATCTGAGTCACTGGGGAAGCCCCTGGGATATCCTTATCCTTCCTCAAAAATCCAGGTCAGTACTAGCAAGTGAAGAGATCTGTTTTCCTCTGATATTAGAGGGAAAAGTTCAATGATGCTTCATAAATATAAGCTTACATGAAAAATATTATGAATATTAGAATGAAATTTCTTTACAAATGAGGACAAAATGTTTTACCAAGACTAATAGTTAACAAAGGAATTCAGAGCTTTTAATTAGTAGACAATTTATAGGGCAGATTGTTTAGAAGTGAAGTACCACTATTAACATAGGGGTGCATATATCTTTTCCAACTATAATTTTGTTTGCATATATGCCCAGAAGTAAATTGCCGGATCATATGACAACTCTATTTTCAGTTTATAAAGGAACCGACATACTCTTTGCTATAGTAGTTATATCATTTTGCATTCCCATCTACAATATAGGAGGGTTCCCTTTTCTACACACCTTCAGCATTTACTATTTGTAGACTATTTAATGGGCTTCTGTGTTGCTCAGAGAAGGCAATGGCACCCCACTCCAGTACTCTTGCCTGGAAAATCCCATGGATGGAGGAACCTGGTAGGCTGTAGTCCATGGGGTCACTATGAGTCGGACACGACTGAGTGACTTCCCTTTCACTTTTCACTTTCATGCATTGGAAAAGGAAATGGCAACCCACTCCAGTGTTCTTGCCTGGAGAATCCCAGGGACAGGGGATCCTAGTGGGCTTCTGTCTCTGGGGTCGCACAGAGTCGGACACGACTGAAGCGACTTAGCAGCTGTGTTGCTCAGTTGGTAAAGAATCTGCCTGCAGTATGGGAGACCTGGGTTGGGAAGATCTCCTGGAGAAGGGAACGGCTACCCACTCCAGTATTCTGGCCTAGAGAATTCCATAGATTATGTAGTCCATGGGGTCACAAAGAGTCAGACACGACTGAGTGACTTTCATTTACTTACTTAGACTTTTTAATGTGGCCATTCTAACTTATACAAGGTGCCACTTAATTGTAGTCTTGATTTGCATTTCTCTAATAATTAAGAAAGTTGAGACTTTTTCATGTGCCTGTTAGCCATCCATATGTCTTCCTTTTAGAAATGTCTATTTAGGCCACCTGTCCATTTTTGGATTGGGCTGTTTGTTGGTGGTATTGTTATTGAGCTATATGAGCTGTTTGTATATTTTGGAAGTTAAGTGCTTGTTGGTTGCATTGTTTGAAAAAATTTTAACCCAGTTGGAAGATTGTCTTTTAATCTTGTTCATGCTTTCCATTCCAGTGGAAAAGCTTTTAAGTTTCATTAGGTTCGATTGGTTTATTTTTGCTTTTATTTCTATTGCTTTGAAAGAATGACAAAAGAAAATGTTCCTATAATTTATTTATTTCTGTAAATATTCTCTCCTTTCATATGGACACCCAATGTAATTTATTTCACCTGTGACTTGTATATTTGATATCAAAAATCTGTAGTTAATCCTCATGTAAGTTAAGAATCACAGACAATTTCAAAAAAACAAATGCATATGTGCTCTGAGGCATATAGTAATTCCCATTCGCTATCTATTTTACATATGGTAATATAAGTTTCCTTGTACACCTGAGGCTGATTCATGTTGACATTTGACAGAAACGAGCACAATTATGTAAAGCAATTATCCTTCAATTTAAAAAAATCAATAAATTTTAAAAAAGAATGAAACAAGAAAAGAAAAAACAAATGCAATTCTGAAACCATGAAAAAGGTTTATATTTTCTTATTATTGCCCTACTTGCTCAGGTAGAGAGTTTCTTCAATCAATGGATGTAGTTAGTGTCCCTTTCTCATTTATTTCACTCAAGGCATGAGCTGGATTAACACAGGAATGGGATAAATTCCTTGCACTAAGGCTGAAAAGCAGAGACATTATTTTGTCAACAAAGGTCTGTCTAGTCAAGGCTATGGTTTTTCCAGTGGTCATATATGTATGTGAGAGTTGGACTGTGAAGAGGGCTGAGCGCCAAAGAATTGATGCTTTTGAACTGTGGTGTTGGAGAAGACTCTTGAGAGTCTCTTGGACTGCAAGGAGATCCAACCAGTCCATTCTGAAGGAGATCAGCCCTCGGTGTTTTTTGGAGGGAATGATGCTAAAGCTGAAGCTCCAGTACTTTGGCCACCTCATGTGAAGAGTTGACTCATTGGAGAAGACTCTGATGCTGGGAGGGATTGGGGGCAGGAGGAGAAGGGGACGACAGAGGATGAGATGGCTGGATGGCATCACTGACTCAATGGACGTGAGTCTGAATGAATTCTGGGAGTTGGTGATGGACAGGGAGGCCTGGCGTGCTGAGATTCATGGGGTTGCAAAGAGTTGGACATGAACTCAACTGAAGGTAATGTATAATAACTTGATTGGGGATGTGCACCATTTTGGAATAAGCTAAAACTACAGAGAAAAAGTCTATTAAAAAACCAATCAAAATTAATAATTTTAAAACTTTGGCAAGAAACATTAAAGTAAAAAGGGATCTGTAATTACATCATGAGTCAAGTTCCACATAGTGTTTTATTGTATCTACCTGCATGTGATCATATGTAATTACTTTTGATAATGGAGTTTCCACTTTAGAGGATTGATTCTATAATTAAATCCTATTATCTAGTCCCCATGGTTATCCTGCCCTCTTTAAGAAAAAACAATATAAAAAGGCAGCAATAAACATGTATTCAAAAGTTGTCTCAAATTTTTACAAAGATATAATTCAAATTTTCTCTGCTTATTATTTTATTTGAAGTGACAAATTTCCTATTTTTGTGCCTTAGCTGAGTTAATAGTAATTATAATACAAAAGGAAACAATAGATAAGTTAGTACTAAGACAGATGCTATTAAGAGTGTGGTGCTGTCTCTGTCATTTACTACTGTGGACAGGTAGATGGCATTAATTCGTTAATGAATTGTGTAAAGAGAACAGTCATCTGATTTAAAGTACTGCAGAAATTAAAAGACACTTACTCCTTGGAAGGAAAGTTATGACCAAACTAGACAGCATATCAAAAAGCAGAGACATTACTTTACCAACAAAGGTCCATCTAGTCAAGTCTATGGTTTTTCCAGTGATCATGTATGGATGTGTGAGTTGGACTATAAAGAAAGCTGAGCTCAGAAGAATTTATGGTTTTGAACTGTGGTGTTGGAGAAGACTCTTGAGAGTCCCTTGGACTTCAGGGAGATCCAACCATTCCATCCTAAGGGAGATCAGTCCTGGGTGTTCATTGGAAGGACTGATGTTGAAGCTGAAGCTCCAATACTTTGGCCACCTGATACGAAGAGCTGACTCATTTGAAAAGACCCTGATGCTGGGAAAGATTGAAAGTGGGAGGAGAAGGGGACGACAGAGGATGAGATGGTTGGATGGTATCACCGACTCAATGGACACAGGTTTGGGTAGACTCCAGCAGTTGGTGCTGGATAGGGAGGCCTGGCGTGCTGCGGTTCATGGGGTCGCAAAGAGTTGGACATGACTGAGTGACTGAACTGAACTGAACTAAATATTCTTAAGAGCATGAAAAATGTTAAAATAGTGGTTATTTAAAATGGGTTATTTTTGCTATTTGGAGAACACAGAAATGATTTCAGAGTAGGGATGCATGAATTTGGGATTGAAGAATATAGAGAGCTATCTTTATGAGAAAAAAAATAAATCCATTTGAGTTAATTCAAATACCTGTGAATATTTCAGCAAAGATAGTTCTGTACTTAGCATGTAGGCTAAGAGAGAAAGAATAGAACATAGATGTTGCATTTGCAAAAAGCAGAAGTGAAATGTGGTTTAGAGCAATTATTTGAGAGTCATTCAACCTAGATACAACACAGTAAATTGCTTTTTAAATGTCAATGCTTATTCACTTGTACACTAATTTTCCTATTGCTTTGGTTACTTTATTTAGTATGCTCTGTTGTTATTAGTTGTTATTCATAATTTTCTTACTTTGTTAATATTTATTAATAATTTATTAATATTATTTATTACTATTTCTACTATGTCCAGCAAACTTTTTAAAGGGAAATATTTATACCTAATGTAAGTTTAAATAGAAATTAAAAGATGTTACTATTGGAAGGAAAACTATGATAAACCTAGACAGTGTATTAGAAAGCAAAGACATCACTTTGCTGACAAAGGTCTGTATAGTCAAAGCTATAGTTTCTCCAGTAATTGTGTATAGATGTGAGAGCTGGACTATAAAGAAGGCTAACTGCTGTAGAATTGATGCATTTGAATTGTGCTGGATGAGACTCTTGAGAGTCCCTTAGACTGCAAGGAGTTCAAACCAGTCAATTCTAAGTAGATCAAACCGGTCAATTCCAAAAGAAATAAACCCTGAATATTCACTGCAAAGATTGATGCTAAAGCTGCAATACTTTGGCCACCTGATGCAAAAAGCCAACTCACTGGAAAAAAAAAAAAAAATACGCTGATGCTGGGAAAGATTAAAGGCAAAAGAAGGAGGGTGGTGGAAGATGAGATGGTTAGATAGTATCACTGACTCAATAGACATGTATTTAAGCAAACTCTTAGAGATTGTGAAGGACAGGGAAGCCTGGCATGCTACAGTGCATATAGGGTCACAAAGAGTCAGACACAACTTAGTGACTGGCAGCACACATGCTAATTTATTTATAATAAATGGCCAGAAAAAATTATATTTCACTGACTGATTTAATCTTTCCAGGATTGGCAGACACACTGGAGCAGCAGGTTATCCGCTTTTTGCTCTTTTCTGTGATTTACACACTTACAGTTGAGAATGTTAGGATGATCCTCTTAATCAGGACTGATTCCCGACTTTACACACCATGTACTTTTTCCTGGCTAACCTGTCCTTTGTGGGCATTTGTTATTCATCCATCATCACTGCAAAGATGCTGGTAGATTTATGATCAGAGAAGCCATCTCCTTTGCTGGCTGCTTTCTGCAGATGTACTTTTTTTAGCCTTGGCCACAAATGAATGCATCCTTTTGAGGTTAAGGGCCTGTGACCTCTGTGTGGCCATATGCAGCCCTTTCCTTTACTCCTTGATCATGTCCAGGATGGTCTGCCTGAAAATGACAGCAGGGGCTTTCACTGTAGGACTGCTGAACTCCAAATTTCAAACAAGTTGAAGAAGCAGCTTCACATTCTGCAGCTCTAATGTTATCCATCACTTCTGTGACTTCCCTTCAATTATGAAGCTCTCATGTTCAGACACACATCTGTATGAAATCATTTTGTCTGTAGTGCCTGGTGTTAATACTGTCAGAAGTCCGCTGGTGAGCCTCACTTCCAACTCCTACATTCTCTTCTCCACCTTTTGTATGCATTCAAGGAGGAAAAATGCAAAGAATTCTTCACATGTGCCTCTCACCTGACTGATATTATTCTGATTTATTCCACCTCCATCTACACTTATCTGAGACCTACTGCCAGCTACTCCCTGACTCAGGATTAATTGGCTTCTGTGTTTTACATGGTGGTGATCCTCATGTTGAATCCTCTGTTCTACAGCCTCAGAAATAAGGATGTAAAAAAGGGTTTGTGAAATGTAATTACTAGGAAAAGGGTTCCTTTATTTTGTGAGTGGTTCAGGCCTATATAGACTATGTCTTGAAATTTGAAATACTGGTCAAACTTATTTTCATTAAAGCATTGTCTATGTAATCATGTTCTGTTAATACTCAGTTCAGTTCAGTTGCTCAGCCATGTCCAACTCTTTGCGACCCCATGGACTGCAGCATGCCGGGCTTCCCTGTTCATCACCAACTCCCAGAGTTAACTCAAACTCATGTCCTTTGAGTCAGTGATGTCATCCAATCATCTCATCCTCTGTTGTCCCCTTCTACTCCCACCTTCAATCTTTCCCACCATCAGGGTCTTTTCAAATGAGTCAGTTCTTCACATCATGTGGCCAAAGGATTTGAGTTTCAGCTTCAGCATTATTCCTTCCAATGGATATTCAGGACAGATTTCCTTTAGGACGGACTGGTTGGATCTCCTTGCAATCCAAGGGACTTTCAAAACTTTTCTCCAACACCACAGTTCAAAAGCATCAATTCTTTGGCACTCAGCTTTCTTTATAGTTCAACTCTCACATCCATATATGACTACTGGAAAAACCATAGCTCTGACAGGACGGTCCTTTGTTGGAAAAATAATGTCTCTGCTTTTTAATATGCTGTCTAGATTGTTCATAACTTTTCTTCCAAGGAGCAAACATTTTTTAATTTTATGGCTGCAGTCAGCATCTGCAGTGATTTTGGAGATCCCCAAAATAGTTTGTTACTGTTTCTCCATTTATTTGCCATGAAGTGATGGGGCCAGATGCCATGATCTTAGTTTTCTGAATGTTGAGGTTTAAGCCAACTTTTTCACTCTCCTCTTTCACCTTCATCAAGAGGTTTTTTAGTTCCTCTGCACTTTTTGCCATAAGGGTGGTATCATCTGCATATCTGAGGTTATTGATATTCTTCCCTCAATCTTGATTCCAGCTTATGCTTCATCCATTCCAGCATTTCTCATGATGTACTCAGCATATAAGTTAATATTATACAGCATTTATTTGATGAATATAATTTACCCTCACTAGGTAAGAGCATAGAGCTTTCTTCTAATCAGTGCATATTTCACTAGCTCCCTAAAATAGGGCTTATTTATAAAGAAATTTAGATTAGGGAAATAAAGGACTAAGTATATAGAGACAAAAGTAACAAGGTCACATGAAATGAACCATTTAATGAATGTTCCCTTTTTTGATGAGCTTTCACCATTTATGATTTATAAGTGATATACATCACCAGTGGCAAAATATTTTAAATTCATAATATATTTCCATTTTATTTTCCTGAATCATTTCCTGGGGATATGCTTAAATAAAATTCAAGTATGTTATTTTAAATGTCATAGTAAACTCTTCAACTTTTTTCCTTTATTTCCACAAATGCATACATATTCACTAAAGTATAAATATGAATTTTGTGGCAGTGTTCTATATAGAAAACAGTTGTTTGGTTAAAAAGTACAATTAGGCCAGTTTTTTTTTTTTTTTTTTTTTTTCTGTTCCTTTCTTTTCTTCTCAAACATTTCTTATTCTTCTATGAGTCTCTCCTCCAGAGTGATACATATACACAAAGCCACATGAACACACACTCAGTTATGTTTAATCAGGGCATAGTCCCAAAACAGGTATATCAGTGTTTAATGGGTGAAACTCACATATTCTGTATAATAGACTCATGGATTTCCTGCTTATGGTAATCTTCTGTCAACTACCAACAAAATCCTTTAAAGTTAATCTGACTATTAAAAGTAAGCCTTAATATGAAAGTGGAATGGGAGTGACTTAATAAAACTCAGGAGGAAATTGAGAGAGGGGCCCACTCCAGTGTTCTTGCCTGGAGAATCCCAGGGATGGGGGAGCCTGGTGGGCTGCCGTCTATGGGGTCACACAGAGTTGTACACAACTGAAACGACTTAGCAGCAGCAGCAGCAGCAGCAGCTCTTGTTAAGATGTTAACTTTATTATATAGTTTTTGGAGAAAAATTCCCAATGGCCCTTGCCTTCACTTTCTGCTGAAGTGGCACCTGATAGAAGCTGTGATGTTCAAGTTACCTGGGATGTGGTAAAGCTGACCTCATGACCAGTCATAAAGTTGTCATCCAGCTCAGACTTCTAGGTCCCTTTGTGGCCCACATAATTCACATGGGTCAGAAGAATATTCATGAACTTAGTAGTCAACATCTTCTCCAATTTATTTCACTCAAAGAGCAGTGGATTTCAAGTTAAACTTACCCAGAAATGTGGTGAGTTATATGCACACACATTTACACACACAAACACACACACACACACACACACAGACTTATGCATACATAGGGGGACATATAATTTTGTAGTATATACAAAATTATATTTTGTATATACCCTTTTTGGAATAAGCTAAAATTATCAAAATATAGGCAAGTAAATAGTCAATTAAAAATTTTTATCTTTGTAAAGCAACTTTAAAGTAACACAGAGACACATAATCAAGTTATGATGCAAATCCACACAGTGTGTGATTTCATCTACCTGTGTGTGATCACATTTTAATTACTTTTGAGAATGGAGTTTCTGCCATTAGAGGATTGATTCACAATTAAAAGCTATAGTCTAGTCCCCATTGTTATCCAACCCTCTTTCAGGAAAAAAAAAAAAATCCAGCTTGTGTATATATTCAAAATATGTCTCAAGCTTTTACACAGAAAGAATCGGCACTACCTCTGGTTTCGTTTCACTTCAAACATGAAAATTGTCTCTTCATAATTTTTATGCCTCAACTGAGTTATTAGAGAAGATTCTGACAAGAAAGAAAACAATAGACCAGATTAATTTGTACTAGGGAGGATGTTATTGGGTACACGCTGTTGTCTCTGTTGTTCCCTGCTGAGGACAGGTATAGTGACTGCTACTACAGGGCACTGATTTGTTAATGTGTTTTGTAAATGAGAACAGTTGTGTGGTTAACTTTTAAAACACTACATACTAATCTCAAGAATATAATAGATGTCAAAGTAGTGGTTATTTGAAACAGGCTATGTTTGCTGCTTGGAGAATACAAAAGTGATGTCCGAGTGGTGAGTCATAAATTTTGAAAATGAACAATATAGAGAATCATCTTTGTGAGAAAAAAAAATGCATTTGAGTTAAACAAATACCTCCTCAGAAAAGACTTCAGCAAGGTTTGTTCTGAAACATATATTTTGGATATGGGCAATAGGAGAAAGAATGGAACAGGAATGTTGCATTTGCACAAAACTGAAGTGAAACAAGTTGACTTAGACCAAGGATTTGTGGATGCCTCAGCCCACATTTAATACAGAGAACTGCTTAATAAACTCCAACGAATATTCATTTTTTCACTAATTTCTACATTATTTCAGTTGCTCTGTTTACTATACTCTATTATCCAAAGCTTCCCCCCTCATATGTCACTAACCTCATTAACATTCCTATTACTTCATATAAACATAGAACAGTGAACTATTTCCATCTAATGCAAGTTGACACATAATATATCTGTAATAAATGGCCAGGATAAATTATACTTCGTTGACAGAGTTCATTCTGTTGGGATTAGCAGACACACCGGAGCTACAGATTATCCTCTTTTGCCTTTTCTCTATGATTTATATGCTTACAGTTGTGGGGAATGTTGGGATGATCCTCTTAATCAGAGCTGATTCCCAACTTCACACACCCATGTATTTCTTCCTGGCTAACCTATCCTTTGTGGATGTTTGTTATTCATCCACGATCACCCCAAAGATGCTGGTAGATCTATTATCAGAGAAGAAGTCCATCTCCTTTGCTGGCTGTTTTCTGCAGATGTACTTCTTTATAGCCTTGGCCACAACTGAATGTATCTTTTTTGGGTTAATGGCCCATGATCGCTATGTGGCCATATGCAACCCTCTCCTTTACTCCTTGATCATGTCCAGGACTGTCTGCCTAAAAATGGCAGCAGGGGCTTTCACAGCAGGACTGTTGAACTCTGTGGTTCACACAAGTTATGTGAGCAGCCTGTCATTCTGCAGTTCCAATGTCATCCATCACTTCTTCTGTGACAGTCCTCCAATTTTTAAGCTCTCATGTTCTGACACACACTTGTACGAAAGCATCTTGTCCACATTTGCTGGTGTGAATATTGTTGGGGCTCTGCTGGTGATCCTCACCTCCTACTGCTACATTCTCTTCTCCATCTTCCGTATGCATTCAGGGGAGGGGAGGCGCAAAGCATTCTCCACATGTGCATCTCACCTGACAGCCATCATCCTGTTCTATTCCACCTCCATCTACACTTATCTGAGACCTACTTCCAGCTACTCTTTGAATCAGGACAAAGTGGCTTCTGTGTTCTACACAGTGGTCATCCCCATGTTGAATCCTCTGATCTACAGCCTCAGGAATAAGGAAGTAAAGAAGGCTTCATGGAATGTGATTACTAGGAAAATGATCCCTTTATTTCTAGGATTGTTGCCTTAATTTTCTTGACTAAACAGAGCATGTTTGAAGTTTTAAAGTGTGGATCAAGCTTACTGTTTTTCATTAGAATATTTTCTAATTAATCGTGTTTTATTATTACTCAAGTACTTGTATCCAATTGGGTATAAACTAACTGATATAAAATGTGTATCAGACTGTTATAAAATTACAAATTTTTCACCTGATTATTTTATATTTCTATTGTATTATTAAAATTTATGCTTATTCATAAAGTAATATTAGTGCGGGAAATAAATTTATTAAGTATTTAAAGACAAATATCACAGTATCACATGAAACTAGCCAAGTAAAAAACTTAGAATTTTCAGTTTATTTTTTTCAATGCCTCCTTTTTCACCATTTATATTTTGTAATAGATTGTTATGTAGCACATATGCCATATTTTTAGTTTTGAATAGATTCCCATTTTATTTCATGGAATAATTTCCTGGGGATATGCTTAAATCAAAATTCAGCAATATCATTTTAATAGTAGCAGTAAAACATCGACTTTTATTTCTGCTATTCCTACAAACATATTCATTAAAAAAGAAATTATGAATTTGTATAAAATAATGCAACTTAGAAAACTGATTAGAGTGCACCACTTACAACAGTTTTTATTCTATTGCTTTCTTTCCTTCTCACAAATTTCCTATTCTTTTCTCACTTTCTGTCTTCCACCTAATTTATACAATCAAAGCCACCTCACACACATTCAGCTACTCCAGAATTTAATTAGCTCTACCTGATAGATGTTGGTATTGAATGGATGTAATATACATATTATGGAAATCTATCAATTAACAATAAGTAATCAAAATTAATCACAATATTAAAGCTAAACATTAATATGAAGGTGGAATGGGAATTGGCTTATTAGAACTCTAGATAAAGTTAGTGGGGTTCAGGGTTTGCTAAAAAGATTGACTCAATTATAATTTTTGAAGGGAAATTCTCCATGGCCTTCCTTTGCTCTTTCTGCTAAACTTGCACCTGACAGAGGCTGTGATGCTCAAGTCATCTGGGATGTGGCAGAACAGATCATGATCTGTCGCAAAAGGTCATTCAGGTCAAGCGTCCACGGCCCTCTGTGGTCTGAAGAACATTCATGTAGTCAATTGTCTTGTCTATTCACCCCTGGGCTGTGCTCTCAGTCCATATTTTTTCTCTTCCTGGAAGCCTTGCAGCAGGCTGATCTCAGCGAAGATTCACTCCTTCACTAAGTGATTCACTCCTTCACCTGCATTCCACTGCACCAGCCAGCTGCTCTTTGGCTGGTCTCTTTCTACTTTCTCTATCATAGGTACTCTGGGATCAAGACAGTTCATTAACATATACTAATATTCTACTCCTTCCACTAAATGCTTTACTTTCTAGTAAAATTTAGCAATAGAAACATTGTGTTCAGGATGAAATACAGTTATTCTGAGATTTGGGTGTTTTGACCTATTGCATTTAGAACCATGTTCACTGTTCTCTCATTCAGCCTTCTGCATTTAATTAATCTCATTAATTAAGCTTGCAAGTATTTAAAACTTTGGGAAATTTTTTTTAATTAATGAATGTGTGCTCCTTATATACATTTAGACTAATTTTTAACCTGTGTTTTTTGTAAAATGTGTTTTTAAAATTATTGTATGTTCTTTCTTATTAAGGCTTCCTTCATAGCTCAGTTGGTAAAGAATCTGCCAGCAATGCAGGAGTTCTGGGTTCAGTCCCTGGGTCTGGCAGATCCCCTGGAGAAGGAAATGGCAACCCACTCCACTATTCTTGCCTGGAGAGCCCCATGGATAGAGGAGCCTGGTGGGCTACAGTCCACAGGTCACAAGAGTCACACACGACTTAGAGACCCTACACCAGCACCACTGCCTTTAGGCCCCTTTGTGCCTGTTTGCTATACACTACACCACTTCCTGCTTGTCTAATTTCCCAAGTATTTTATCTCATTTGAATGTTTAATGTCACCACCTTTTCCAAATATACAGTTATCAATCCATGTTTTGCCTTATTCAACTCTTTATGAATAATCTATTCACTGAAAGTAGTGAAGCTTGAAACCTTTGCCTTTGGCTTTGTTTTGCTCTATATAGTGTTTAGGTCAGATAAATCAACCTTATAATACCTGGGAATGTCACGCTTTGGAAAAGTTGGAAAAAAAGTTAGTAAAAAAGTTGGAAGGAATAATATAATCCATATTCAATAATCACACGGATCCAAATAAATAACCAAAAAGCGGGATATTACTAAGAAACAGAGCTCTGAATTTAGGCAAAAAAATATGCAGAAAGTGTTTGATATTAGTATATAATGATGATTTTTTAATTTAGTTTGTTAAACAGAAATTTCACAACAGAATTTTCATGGGCCTACTGAAAACTGAAAATTATACATTTTAAAAGCAATAATTAGGTAAAGGTTAGTACTGAGATTAAGTGAAGAAATACTGCTCAAATTAAATTAAACATACTGTATTAACTCATAATCACATTTCAATGGACAGAGATGAAAACATATGATGTCCAAAAGGTTATTTGTAAATGGATAGGTGTACAGAAAACATTTTAATGTGAAGTAATTGAATTGATGTGAGAATATTCAATCTATAGAGATTAATGTACACCTAACTTTAATGCAAATATGTAGTTTTATTGCAAATATATAGCTTATTGGACATATATATATCTTTATAGGAACAATCTTAAGGCAAATAATTTTATTAAAACTATATGGAATATCTGACAAATAGAACTGTGGCACCAGAAAACAGAAATGGGGTTATTTTTTGCTAATGTGGGATACAATTTATAGCTTTGGCAGGAAAATGGTCAAATTCTCTTTAAATGTTGTAATATTAGTCCTAAAATAGAAACATTGCATGTACCCACCCACCACCTTTAAGTCTCAAAAGTCTTTGGGATATTTTAGTTATATAATAAGTATTATTCTCCTTAGATTTGTTGCTATAGAAATGTAATAATTATTGCCCACGGGATTTCAAAGTTTTGCAAACAAGGGCTCAGTCTGATGATGAGCATGGCAAAAATTTTGAGCTAATACATTGGTTTCAAAACATTCAATCTCCTGAAATTATCTCATCACTTAAACCTTGCATTGTAAAAAGTAAAATTTTAAAATATAATTTATTAACTATGGTTGTGTTGCATGGGTCAATCATTAACTCACTAGTAAAGGAAAACAAGAGAGATTAAAGTACATAGATCCTTACACATATGCATGATTCTACTTCATGTCCTTGATATCAGAGCTCAAATTTTGTCCATTCAATATGGAGGGGGAAATGGAATACACAATTCCCAAGTGTAAAAATATTACAACTACAGAGGCAAAGACAGAAAGATTTCCTTTAGGTTCTTATTCAACCAGTTGCAGGAAATGGTCTGGTTGAACTGTTTGGTATAACTGGCTGTGTGGAATCAGTAACGTGTGGCCAGGTGAGTGCGGCCGTGTCATATATAATGACCGTGTGGAATGGGAGGTAAGGTTGAAGAATGTTCTTAGATAATTTATGCAGAGGGAGACGAGAACAAAAACAATGTCTCTACACTAATTGGTTAAACTATGACAAAGATAGGAAACTCCTACAATTCTAAGAGCTGAGAGTTCTAAAGAGGGGTATTCCAGGACAATATCCCAGGTTTAGGGTGAAGCTCACTGTGTTGCTCTTGTTCAGTCGCTCACTCAGGTCCAAATCTCTGTGACCCCATGGCCTGCAGCACTCCACGCTTCCCTGTCCTTCACTATTTCCCAGAGTTTTCTCAAACTCAGATCCTCTCCAGTGTACAACTCCACTGTTAACAATCATTCAGGGCCAGGGAGCTTTGACACTGGTGAATCCCATGGTTTCTGGGATCATTCTGAATGTGTTCTTTCCTATGTCATTGCCAAGAACTGATGGGAAGAGAAACTGGAAATATACTTGGGCTACTTTGGAAAAAGATAAATGAAGGAGAATTGCATTTGTTAGTGGCATTTCAGTCTCTTTCATGGTGTGTGATACAATCATGAAAACCAAGAAGAGTAGTGAAGGGAATTAAGGAGAAAAATGCATGATTTTATCTACCTCAAGTGAAGAAGTACCAAAAATAAAGTTTATAAAGCGTATTTCAATATAAAAAGTATACAAAGATATAAATTTTAAAAGTTCCCATAAAAATAGAAGGAAATGTGTAAAATTAATTAATATTTAGAAGAAAAAGTACACACAATTTGATGACTGACTAATGTAGGTAAAATAGATGAAGAATTATAAATCCATCGTATTTTCTCTTGTGGTTGACTTTGTGTATGATAAAATTGAGAATGAAAACAGAGGAACATGTTTGGAAAGACACTGTATGTAAGTATTGTGACTATTTCTCACAATATACATACCACATCAACCCTTTTTCCCATAGAGATTACTGCAACCACATCTAAGTGGTCTCACTGTTTCCACTCTTACATGCACTAAAGTGTACTGTGTTCTTCTATCATAACATCTCTCAGACATTTTCCTGACTACTAACAATGGAAGAGTACACATTATATGTGATTCAGTTCAGTTCAGTTCATCGCTCAGTCATGTCCGACTCTTTGCGACCCCATGAACCACAGCACACCAGGCCTCCCTGTCCATCACCAACTCCCAGAGACCACCCAAACTCATATACATTGAGTCGGTGATGACATCCAACCATCTCAACCTCTGACATCCTCTTTGCCTCCTGCCTTCAATCTCTTCCAGCATTAGGGTTTTTTCAAATGAGTCAGCTCTTTTCATCAGGTAGACAAAATACTGAAGCTTCAGCTCCAAATCAGCCTTTCCAAAGAACACCCAGGAGTGATTTCCTTCAGGATGGACTGGTTGAATCTTCTTGCAGTCCAAGGGACTCTCAGGAGTCTTCTCCAACACCACAGTTCAAAAGCATCAATTCTCGTGCTCAGCTTTCTTTATAGTCCAACTCTCACATCCATACATGACCACTGAAAAAACAATAACCTTGACTAGATGGACCTTTGTTGGCAAAGTAATGTCTCTGCTTTTGAATATGCTGTTGAGGTTGGCTTTCCTTCCAAGGAGTAAGCGTCTTTTAATTTCATGGCTGCAGTCAACATCTGCAGTGATTTTGGAGCCCCAAAACTAAAGTCAGCCACTGTTGCCACTGTTTCCCCATCAATTTCCCATGAAGTGATGGGACCAGATGCCATGATCTTCGTTTTCTGAATGTTGAACTTTAAGACAACTTTTTTACTCTCCTCTTTCACCTTCAGGAAAAGGCTCTTTAGTTCTTCTTCACTTTCTTCCATAAGGGTAGTTTCATCTGCAAATCTGAGGTTATTGATATTTCTCCTGGCAATCTTGATTCAAGCCTGTGCTTCTTCCAGCCCAGAGTTTCTCATGATGAACTCTGCATATAAGTTAAATAAGCAGGATGACAATATACAGCCTTGACATACTCCTTTTCCTACTTAGAACCAGTCTGTTGTTCCACAACCAGTTCTAACTGTTGCTTCCTTACCTGCATGCAAATTTCTCAAGAGGTAGTTAAGCTGGTCTGTGTTATTCCTATCTCTTTCAGAATTTCCCACAGTTTATTGTGATCTACACAGTCCAAGGCTTTGGCATAGTCAGTAAAGGAGAAATAGATATTTTTCCAGAACTCTCTTGCTTTTCTGATGATCCAGCAGATATTGGCAATTTGATCTCTGGTTCCTCTGTCTTTTCTAAAGCCAGCTTGAACATCTGGAAGTTCACAGTTCACATATTGTTGAAGCCTGGCTTGGAGAATTTTGAGCATGAGTTTACTAACCTGTGAGATGAGTGCAATTGTGTGGTAGTTTGAGCATTCTTTGGCATTGCCTTTCTTTGGAATTGGGATGAAAATTAAACTTTTCCAGTCCTGTGGCCACTGCTGAGTTTTTCAAATTTGCTGAAAATATTGAGTGCAGTACTTTCACAGCAGGATTTTCTAGGATTTCAAATAGCTCAACTGGTATTCCATCACATTCACTAGCTTTGTTCATAGTGATACTTCCTAAGACCCACTTGACTTCATATTCCAGGATGTCTGGCTCTAGGTCAGTGATCACACCATTGTGATTATCTGGGTTGTGGAGATCTTTTTTGTACAGTTCTTCTGTGTATTCTTGCCACCTCTTCTTAATATCTTCTGTTCTGTTAGGTCCATACCATTTCTGTCCTTTATTGAGCCCATCTTTGCATGAAATGTTCCCTTGTTATCTCTAATATTCTTGAAGAGATCTCTAGTCTTTCCTATTCTATTGTTTTCCTTTATTTTTTTGTATTGATCTCTGAGGAAGGCTTTCTTATCTCTCCTTGCTATTCTTTGGAACTCTGCATTCAGATAGGTAATATCTTTCCTTTTCTCCTTTGCTTTTTACTTATCTTCTTTTCACAGCTATTTGTAAGGCCTCCTCAGACAGCCATTTCGCTTTTTGCATTTCTTTTTCTTGGGGATGCTCTTGCTCCCTGTCTCATGTACAATGTCATGAACCTCCATCCATAGCTCATCAGACACTCTGTCTATCAGATCTAGTCCCTTAAATCTATTTCTCACTTCAACTGTATAATCCTAAGGGATTTGATTTAGGTCATTCCTGAATGGTGTGGTAGTTTTCCCCACTTTCCTCAATTTAAGTCTGAATTTGGCAATAAGGTGTTCATGATCTGAGCCACAGTCAGCTCCCGGTCTTGTTTTTGCTGACTGTATAGAGCTTCTCCATCTTTGGCTGCAAAGATTATAATCAATCTGATTTCGAGTGTTGGCCATCTGATGATGTCCATGTATAGAGTCTTCTCTTGTGTTGTTGGAAGAGGGTGTTTTCTATGAACAGTGCATTCTCTTGGCAAAACTCTGTTAGCTTTTTTCCTGCTTCATTTTGTACTCCAAAGCCAAATTTGCCTGTTACTCCAGCTGTTTCTTGACTTCCTACTTTTACATTCCAGTCCCCTATAATGAAAAAGATATCTTTTTTTAGTATTAGTTCTAGAAGATCTTATAGGTCTTCATATAACCATTCAACTTCAGCTTCTTCAGAATTACTGAAGTCAGGGCATAGACTTGGGTTATCATGATATTGAATGGTTTGCTTGGAAACGAACAGAGATCATCCTGTTGCTTTTGAGATTGCATCCAAGTACTGCATTTCAGACTTTTGTTAACTATGATGGCTATTCCATCTTCTAATGGATTCTTGCCCATAATAGTAGATATAATGGTCATCTGAGTTAAATTCACCCATTCAAGTCCATTTTATTTTGCTGATTCATAAAATGTCGACATTCACTGTTGTTATCTCCTGTTTGACCACCTCCAATTTGCCTTGATTCACACACTTAACCCTCCAGGTTCCTATGCCATATGGCTCTTTATAGCATTGGACCTTGCTTCCATCACCGGTCACATCCACAGCTGGGTGTTGTGTTTGTTTTGGCTCCATCTCTTCATTCTTCTGAGGTCATTTCTTCACTGATCTCCAGTAGCATATTGAGCACCTACCATCCTGGGGAGTTCATCTTTCAGTGTCCTCTCTTTTTTGCCTTTTCCTAATGTTTATTGGGTTCTCCAGACAAGAATACCAAAGTGGTTTGCCATTCCTTTCTCCAGTGGACCACATTTTGTCAGAACTCTCCACCGTGATGCATGCAACTTGGGTGGCCATACAAGGCATGGCTCAGAGTTTCATTGAGTTAGACAAGGCTGTGGTCCATCATTGAGTTGCAGTTAATCTGACCTATAAGGTTAGGTTTTACTGAATGCTTCAATAAATAAAGGCTGAATGCATGAATTATTTTACATAGTTTAGCAAAGTTCATATTGTAAAAAAATTAACACTACAATCTCTATTATGTATGTAACTTTCAACTAATGATAAATTCTATATATGATGTGAAGAGAAGACCTTAACTCATAAACAAACTAGATGATGGGTGAATTCTAGACAATTTCCAAATTCCATTCTGTGTGGTTAAGGAATGGCATTTTAATGAATTTATATTTTTATGCACTAATTGCATAAATAGATACTGCCCAAGTTTGAGACTGAATGTCTTAAACAGGCTTTCCTAGAAGGACAATAATTCCACTCTCCAAATATGTAGAGCACTTGGAAAAACATAAAGGGGTGTAGGCAGGTAGCTGGTGCTCCCCAGACCATATTTCATACAGAGAGAAACTGGTGCAGCATTAATTGACCCAGAGGAGGCTATGATTATTTCTTAAGTTGTCTCAATAAACAGTTTATTGAGTTTTTTTAACCATCTTATTTTATAATAGTGTATTCTTTATAATAAGGAAAAAAAAGGAAAAAAGAAAAAAAAGTTCCTTTCAGTCAAATTCATTAATGAGATAAATCTCCTGAACTTGAAATATGCAGGCTATAACCACAAGAAATCAGACTCTCATTTTTAAGACAGTGAGTGAGATACTGCTTTTGGCACTTGCTTTCTGATAATTAATCAGACAAAGATATTTTAAATAAATATTACATGACTTTCACATGTCTATAATACATTTTACATATTCAAAATATCTATGCATTTTCATAAGTTCACATGCATATTCATATATATATATATCTGGAGGTAGAAAAATATGAAAAAGCTGACTTTGCGTTTGTCTGTTGTCAGGTCTGTGACTGCTATGATCAAATTTTTATATCCATTTTTTCCTTTTTCTTATTTACTTACTGCTAAAGACCTCATGAGAAATGCTGGACTGGAAGAAACACAAGCTGGAATTAAGATTACCAGGAGAAATATCAATAGCCTCAGATATGCAGATGACACCACCCTTATGGCAAAAAGTGAAGAGGAACTAAAAAGCCTCTTGATGAAAGTGAAAGTGGAGAGTGAAAAGGTTGGCTTAAAGCTCAACATTCAGAAAACGAAGATCATGGCATCTGGTCCCATCACTTCATGGGAAATAGAAGGGGAAACAGTGGAAACAGTGTCAGACTTTATTTTTCTGAGCTCCAAAATCACTACAGATGGTGACTGCAGCCATGAAATTAAAAGACGCTTACTCCTTGGAAGGAAAGTTATGACCAACCTAGATAGCATATTCAAAAGCAGAGACCTTACTTTGCCAACAAAGGCTTGTCTAGTCAAGGCTATGGTATTTCCTGTGGTCATGTATGGATGTGAGAGTTGGACTGTGAAGAAGGCTGAGCGCTGAAGAATTGATGCTTTTGAACTGTGGTGTTGGAGAAGACTCTTGAGAGTCCCTTGGACTGCAAGGAGATCCAACCAGTCCATTCTGAAGGAGATCAGCCCTGGGATTTCTTCAGAGGGAATGATGCTGAAGCTGAAACTCCAGTACTTTGGTCACCTCATTCAAAGAGTTGACTCATTGGAAAAGACTCTGATGCTGGGAGGGATTGGGGGCAAGAGGAGAAGGGGACGACAGAGGATGAGATGGCTGGATGGCGTCACTGACTCGATGGACGTGAGTCTGAGTGAACTCCGGGAGTTGGTGATGGATAAGGAGGCCTGGCGTGCTCTGATTCATGGGGTCAAGAAGAGTCGGACATGACTGAGCAACTGAACTGAACTGAACTGAACCGAAAGACCTCAAAATTATCTAATTACCTTTCAAGGCCCAACATGTAAAATATAAGTAGATTTGCTAAGTTTGTTGAGGGCCAGCCATAATGAGGTTGAAGACATGTTACATCAAATTCTTACTTATTTCATATTCTAAACTTCAAGTGAACATATGACTTGCTATGATGTTTTATTTGTACTATAGACTTCTGTGGTATATCACATGTAATTTACATGATGATGGCAAGAACATATTTCTTATTTTTCTGATGAAAGTTTAAGTCTCTTTCTTATAGAGTGGTCTGGAGAATGGTGGTGGTGAGAGAGGGTGGTGCTGAACTGGGCCTGGCAGTGGAGTCTTTCTGATCACACTGCCCTTTGATTATCTGAGATGCAGCTCACAAGAGAAGCATCAAAGAAAACATGAAAAAAACATATAAAAATTGAAAATTAAGATGCTCAAGGCAGAAAAATACAAATAAAAAGCCAGGTTCGATGCCCAATACTGGATGCTTGGGGCTGGTGCACTGGGATGACCCAGAGGGATGGTATGGGGAGGGAGGAGGGAGGAGGGTTCATGATGGGGAACACATGTATACCTGTGGAAGATTCATTTTGATATATGGCAAAATAAATACAATATTGTAAAGTTAAATAAAATAAAATTAAAAATAAAAAAACTAATAGAAACCAAACTGATCAGGAAAGAGAAGCATTTTTCAGAAGAAAATGCCCCCCATTACCTACAGCAATTCTTATCTTGAAAATAAGCTACACAACATATTTTTTTTTGCTTTTGTTATTGTCTATTTTACTGTTACTCATCAACCCATAATCTTTACTGTGAACTAAAATAAAGAGTCTAAGATTATTTTCTATTTTACATTGTGGTATTTAGGATGCTGCATTTGATTTATTAACAAAAATACCAAAAAAAGGGGGTATGTATCATGTGAATTACTTTAAATCATCAAATTATTTTGTTCAGTTTTTCTGCTGGACACTGTGAATCTGAGTGACTTTAAGCATTTTATTCACAGATGGAATTCAGAGGGTAAAATCCACCAGAGTGGAACCAGACTACATTGATGGAATTCATCTTGCTTGGCTTCTCTGATATTCCTGACCTTCAGGGATTTCTTTTTGGGGTGTTTTTGATCATGTATATGATTATTCTGATGGGAAATAGTCTCATTATCATAATAGCCAAGATGGATCCTTCCCTCCAGACTCCCATGTACTTTTTCCTAGGGAATTTTTCTTCCTTGGAAATACGTTATGTATCTGTCATTGTCTCCAGGTTATTAACAGATCTTAGTAGACAAACTAGAAATATATCCTTTCTGGCCTGTGCTGCTCAAATGTATTTCTTTCTGGTGTTTGGAGCCACTGAGTGCCTTGTTCTGACTTCAATGGCTTATGACAGGTATGTCGCCATTTGCAACCCTCTGCTGTACCCTCTTCCTCATGAACAGTAGGCTGTGTGTCCAATGGGCCGTTGGCTGTTGGGTCAGTGGAGTTACAGTGCATATAGTGTTAACCTACCAGATCTTCTCTCTACCCTTCTGTGGCTCTAACCAGTTGAACCACTTCTTCTGTGACATATCTCCAGTGCTTAAGCTTGCCCTTGGGGACACTTTTATGGTTGAGATATTGTTTTATGTAATTGCTATTCTAGTTGTCACTATTCTGTTTATGTTAATTCTTGGATCTTCAGATCAGATCAGATCAGTCGCTCAGTCGTGTCCGACTCTTTGCGACCCCATGAACTGCAGCACGCCAGGCCTCCCTGTCCATCACCAGCTCCCGGAGGTCACCCAGACTTGCATCCATCGAATCAGTGATGCCATCCAGCCATCTCATCCTCTGTCGTCCCCTTCTCCTCCTGCCCTCAATCCCTCCCAGCATCAGAGTCTTCTCCAATGAGTCAGCTTTTCGCATGAGGTGGCCAAAATACTGGAGTTTCAGCTTTAGCATCATTCCTTCCAAAGAAATTCCAGGTTTGATCTCCTTCAGAATGGACCGGTTGGATCTCCTTGCAGTCCAAGGGACTCTCAAGAGTCTTCTCCAACACCACAGTTCAAAAGCATCAATTCTTCGGCGCTCAGCCTTCTTCACAGTCCAGCTCTCACATCCATACATGACCACAGGAAAGACCATAGCCTTGACTAGGCGAACCTTTGTTGGCAAAGTAATGTCTCTGCTTTTGAATATGCTATCTAGGTTGGTCATAACTTTCCTTCCAAGGAGTAAGCGTCTTTTAATTTCATGGCTGCAGTCACCATCTGCAGTGATTTTGGAGCCCAGAAAAACAAAGTCTGACACTGTTTCCACTGTTTCCCCATCTATTTCCCATGCAGTGATGGGACCAGATGCCATGATCTTCGTTTTCTGAATGTTGAGCTTTAAGCCAACGTGAGAATAATTGAGAGCATCTTGAAGCTGCCTTCAGCCATTGGGCGAGCCAAGGCCACTCCACTCCTTCTTCCCATCTCATGGTTGTGGCTTTATTCTTTGGATCAGGACTCATTACATATTTAAGAAAGGCCAGTCATTCTATAGGAATGGACAAATTTCTCCCTCTTTTTTACACCATTGTCACACCAGCATTTAACCCAGTGATATGTTGTGTGAGAAACAAGGATGTTATGGTGGATTTGAGAGAATTCTTACTGAAATTGATTGTACTGTGATTTAAAAATATACCCTAACCCTAACCCTGGGGCTGGAGCACTGGGACGACCTGGAGGGATGGTGTGGGGAGGGGAGAGGGAGGAGGGTTCAGGATAGGGAACACGTGTATACTGGCGGCGGATCCATCTTGATGTATTGTAAAAGCAATGCAATATTGTAAAGTTAAGCAAAATTTAAAAAAAAATTTTAAAAAAGCATCAAAATAAATAAATAAATGCATTAAAAATAAATAAAATATTAATTCATAAAACTTGTTTCTTATTCATTACAGTCTGCACTCAATAATTTCTGTTGCTTTCTTATTAGCTGTGACTTAATATTTTAGATAAATGATCTATTATGTTTATATTACATAAAGTATGATGTTATTTTAAATAGAAAATTAATCCCAAACTCTATTCAGGATATTGATATCTCTGATATAACACATAGCATTTATTAATGGGTCTTGTTACTGTTGTTGCTTTTTAATTTTGCAGAATATTGCCTATGTTTCTCTTTCCAATGAAATTGTTCAGCTTTCTATCTCTAGTCCCAGCATATAGCCTGAAAGTTAATAGGCATCAAATTAGCTTTATTAGATTAAAAAACTAAACGCATGATATAGCAGGCCTGGTATTGATAGTCTCATTAAAAGATGTGTGTCTAAATAAAAATTATGACATCACATTCGAGACATAAAATGTTAACTCATTGTCAGTTGTACCTCTGCTGACTGTACAGAACAATAGAAAGAAGCAAAGATCATTTGTTGCATTTATTTCTGAGAAAGGTTTTCCAAATTTTCCATATATGCTGGTAGGGCATGTTCAGATACTGGTTTCTGAATATAACTTTCTTTTTTTTTTTTTTCATTTTATTTTAT